>OX155896.1:71414906-72776373 GCA_944588485.1 Phosphuga atrata
AGAGCAAAAGGCATATGAAGTGGTGGACGTACTATTCTCCAAGCACGAGGAAATGAAATGACAAGAAACCACGAGTAAATGATGTTGAAGAATTCGTGACAGAAGAACTCACCAGAGCCAGCAACCGATTGCGTAATGACAAAGCCCCTGGACCCGATGGACTACCACCTGAAGCCATAAAAATAGCCGTATCCAGATGCCCATAGCATATATTAAAAGTAATGATTAACTTAATGACCGATGGAAACTTCCCGAACGTGTGGAAGAGGGCTGAATTACTACTGTTGAAGAAGATTGAAAGACCCCTCATCCTACAAGCCCCTGTGCCTCCTCGATGCCGCGGACAAGCTGCTGGCACAACTCCTAGCGAGGATAAAGGCGCAACTCCCAAAAAGGCTTAAATCTGTCAGAAAAGCAGTTTGGGTTTAGGGAAGGAAGGTCGACAGCTGATACCATAAAGAGAGAGTTGGAACTGGCGAAGGAAGCTACACACTTATCTGTCTAGTCTTGTATGTCTAATATTGTCTATCTAGTCTAGTCTTGTCTATCTAGACTTGTCTATCTAGTCTTGTCTATCTAGTCTTGTCTTTCTAGTCTTGTCTATCTAGTCTAGTCTTGTCTATCTATTCTAGTCTTGTCTATCTATTCTAGTCTTGTCTATCTGGTATAGTCTTGTCTAACTAGTCTTGTCTTGTCTATCTAGTCTTGTCTATGTAGTCTTGTCTATCTAATCTTCTATATCTTACCTAGTCTTGACTATCTAGTCTTGTCTATCTAGTCTTGTCTATCTAGTCTTGTCTATCTAGTCTTGTCTATCTAGTCTTGTCTATCTAGTCCTGTCTATCTAATCTAGTCTTGTCTATCTAGTCTTGTCTATCTAGTCTTGTCTATCTAGTCTTGTCTATCTAGTCTTGTCTATCTAGTCTTGTCTATCTAGTCTTGTCTATCTAGTCTTGTCTATCTAGTCTTATCTATCTAGTTTTGTCTATCTAGTCTTGCCTATCTAATCTTGTCTATCTAGTCTTGTCTATCCAGTCTAGTTTTGTCTATCTAGTCGTGTCTTGTCTATCTCGTCTTGTCTATCTAGTCTTGTCTTTCTAATCTTGTCTATCTAGTCTTGTCTATCTAGTCTTGTCTATGTAGTCTTGTCTATCTAGTCTTCTCTATCTAGTTTTGTCTATCTGGTGTGGTATATCTAGTCTTGTCTATCTAGTCTTGTCTATCTAGTCCTGTCTATCTAATCTAGTCTTGTCTATCTATTCTTATCTATCTAGTTTTGTCTATCTAGTCTTGTCTATCTAATCTTGTCTATCTAGTCTTGTCTATCCAGTCTAGTTTTGTCTATCTAGTCGTGTCTTGTCTATCTAGTCTTGTCTATCTAATCTTGTCTATCTAGTCTTGTCTATCTAGTTTTGTCTATGTAGTCTTGTCTATCTAGTCTTCTCTATCTAGTCTTGTCTATCTGGTGTGGTATATCTAGTCTTGTCTATCTAGTCTTGTCTATCTAGTCTTGTCTATGTAGTCTTGTCTATCTATATTTGTCTCTCTAGTCTTGTCTATCTAGTCTTGTCTATCTAGTCTTCTCTATCTAGTCTAGTCTATCTAGTATTGTTTATCTAGTCTTGTCTATCTAGTCTTGTCTATCTGGTGTTGTATATCTAGTCTTGTCCATCTAGTCCTGTATATCTAGTCTTGTCTATGTAGTCTTGTCTATCTAGACTTGTCTATCTAGTCTTGTCTATCTAGTGTTGTCTATCTAGTCTTGTCTATCTAGTGTTGTCTATCTAGTCTTGTCTATCTAGTCTTGTCTATCTAGTCTTGTCTATCTAGTCTTGTCTATCTAGTCTTGTCTATCTAGTCTTGTCTATCTAGTCTTGTCTATCTAGTCTCCTCTATCTAGTCTTGTATATCTAGTCTTGTCTATCTAGTCTTGTCTATCTAGTCTTATCTATCTAGTTTTGTCTATCTAGTCTTGTCTATCTAATCTTGTCTATCTAGTCTTGTCTCTCTAGTCTTGTCTAGCTAGTCTAGTCTTGTCTATGTAGTCTTGTCTTGTCTATCTAGTCTTGTCTATCTAATCTTGTCTATCTAGTCTTGTTTTTCTAGTCTTGTCTATCGAGTCTTGTCTATCTAATCTTGTCTATCTAGTCTTGTCTATCTAGTCTTGCCTATCTAGTCTTGTTCATCTAATCTTGTCTATCTAGTCTAGTCCATCTACTCTTGTCTATCTAGTCTTGTCTATCTAATCTAGTCTGTCTAGTTTTGTCTATCTAGATTTGTCTATCTATTGTTATCTATCTAGATAATAAAATAAGACAAGATTGATATAATCAAACGGGAAATTGCAATTTAGAATGAGAGATTTAATGCCCGCATTATTTCTTGTTTGTCATTTTTGTTTGAGGGAGATCGTTACGGTCTCGCAATGAGAACTGGTGAAATGATTTAAAACAAACCAGAAATTCCGTTTACGTAATGCAAGATCTGCTTGTGTGTTAATAACGTCCCACACGAAGGCCCACTAAACAAGGCTCTCATCAATAACAAATTGCTGAACTGATTTATGTTTCCTTTGGCGTTAACGAAATTTACAACTCGCGAAATATTTCGTCGGTTCATGTGACCACACACAATTAACAAAGAGTATATTATTTATTTATTTATAGCGTATTTTCCTAATCTTGGAAAACGTTAAGCACTTTGACTCACTTCTTGACGTTCTTCTTATCTTTATTCTTATTCTTTCATTCTGTTGGAGAATGTCAATTTTCTTTCGTCAGACCATTTAGGTCTGTAAGGTTTAGGTTTTGTTTGCTCTGGTTGAACTTCCCAGTTGGTCACTTTGCTACGGAAGGAGTCTTTGCCTGATGTGTTGGTTATGTTAGAGGATGGCATGTCTTTTTATACTTCTTTCATCCATGGTGTTGTACTTTTAGAATATTATTTATTATTAGAAATATTTATGAATAAAGGAATTGGTAAAGTCAAACAGAATGTTACATTTAGTTTAAATAAATGTTCTAAATAATGTTCAAACAATGTTCTTCATCGTGAAGCAATATATATCATCAAAAATTATTCATCAATATTAAACAATTATCATCATTATGAAACAATATTAATCATCTTCAAACTATATTGATTATCAACAAACAATATTCATCATTATCAAACAATATTCATCAACATCAAAGAATATACATCAACAACAAATAATATTCATCAACATCAAAGAATATGATCATCAAACAAGCAACATCAAACAATGTTCATCATCATCAAAAAATGTTCATAATCATCAAAAAATGTTCATCTTCATCAAACAATGTTCATCAACATCAAACAATATTCAAAAACAAAAATGAAAAAAAAATTAAAAATAGTATATTGACGATTTCCTGTTTTTGGCACCTGGAGGACGCTATGTGGGACTTGCGAGCGGCAGACAGACACGGTTTGAAGGCCCCGTTCAGTTTTACAACAGAAAATGACAATTTTCCGTTTCGACGCGCAAGAGGAACGTTTAGAAGAAAGTTTAGAAAAAAATGTGAAAAACTTAAAACGCACCTACAGCCGCCCCCCGCGGGGACGGAGCTTTGTAAAGCTTGTTTAAAAAAACCTAATTTTTTTGTTCAATTCACCGGAAAAAAAATCAAGACTTTAAACCGCATTTTTTGACAATTTTTCGTAATTTAAAAAAAAAACGTCATTTTTAGACCCCTTTTTAGTTCAGGGACGGAGTCTTACTCGATTAGTACAATGTAATTATCGTCAAACAATATTCATCATCATCACACAATATTCATCAACATCAAAGAATATCATCATCATCAAACAATGTTCATCATCATCAAACAATATTCATCAACATCAAAGAATATCATCATCATCAAACAATTAACATCAAACAATGTTCATCATCATCAAACAATATTCATCAACATCAAACAATGTTCGTCATCATCAAACAATGTTCATCAACATCAAACAATATCCAATAACAAAAAGTCGGCCAAGTGCGAGTTGTGACTCGCGCACCGAGGGTTCCGTACAAACTCGTAAGTAAGGTATCTTTTTTTTGTGGAGGACGTAGCAAGCACATACAGTTAACTTGACAAGTAGCCCTCCTGAAATCACGACCATCTTAGTACCGCTGCAAGCATAACCTCAAGATGTCGCTGTCGTACGATGGAATTCTACCCTATATTTTATTACCATACATCCCCCATTCACTATGAGTGTTTAGGGGTTCTGGAACTTTACTATTTGTTTTTACTACTCAATTTTGCCTGTGTACCTATATACCCTGTATAAAGGTATACAGGGTATTTTTTTTTAAATAACGCAAATATTTTTAAACTTATAAAAAGAAAACTTTATTTTAGTATTACACTTATTCACTAACTTATATTAAGATCTAACTATTTCTAGATCTAATATAAACTAATATATTAACTATTTCTAGATCTATTTCGAAACTCTTAACATTCAGTTGTTCATTGACTGCTTTTGGGCAATTGACTACCAAAAAATATAGTGCGTACGTGATTTAAGTATATGTAGATTATAAACAAAAATTAGACGAAATATAATATATACAGGATGCTACGGAACTTGAGTATGTCGCATGTCGGTTATAAACAAGCAAAATTTAGACATAATATATACCCTGTATATATTATGTATATAGAGCGTACGTGATGAAATGCATAACGAATATAAACAAAGAAAATTTAGAATAAACAGCTTGGTGCCGACACATACTTTTTAACCTTCGGACCTAACCGAGGAGGACCTAACTGTATGCAACCCATATGCTTCTGGTGCCTGACAATACCACGCAACACATTAGTGTATTTTCATAAGTTTCTAATAGTAAATTCGCATTTTTTCTTGCAATTAAACTACATATTTACGGTTTTCAGATTTTTCCCTTTACATGTGCTCTAAGACACCGTTTCTTGCCAAATTTCATGATTCTAGGTCAACGGGAAGTACCCTATAGGTTTTGATTCCCTTTTGAAATCACAAAATATGCGACATAAACGGTCATATCTTTTGATCGCGTTGACTTACAAGTTTGATTTTTTCACAGCTGAAAGAGACCGCAGTATTTGACACAAATTTCAACTTGTTACCTCTACGCGTTCCTGAGAAAAATGTGCTTGACAGACAGACAGACAGACGGACAGACAGACAGACCGACAGACGGACAACAAAGTGATCCTATAAGGGTTCCGTCTTCGGTACGGAACCCTAAAAATGAAAAAAAATATTAAAATAGTACCTTTTGCAACTAGGGCGATAAGTTGTCATTTGGTCACGAGAGCGAAATTGGGCGCACCAACGATGTATGTTTGACAATTGACATTACCGCCCGTGTTACAAAGAATATTTTTTATTACTCGTGCGAGGTAAATCTTACATTGGTAATGTAATCTATTGTATATCATTGGTATTGTTAATATTACAAGTTTGAGACCCAGGGTCATAAAAAAAAATGGAATAAAAAATGAAGAATTTGCTATTTTAATTGTCTCCGTTGGTGTGGATTCGTCATAAGAACCTCAGTCTCCGGTATCACCATAGAATTTACACTCATTTTACAACGTTTTCTTTAATATGAGATGTCGTGGTATCAACCAAATTAATAATAGAATTGAAACTAGGAGATTATCATTACGATATTTTCAAATCTGTCAGTAGCTGGAATTACACGGATATCTTCTGTTACTCTTTGGCACACCCCGCTCAAGATACGTTGTGAGCCGTTCGCTGCGTCAAAGCAAGTAACGAGAACAGTCAAGACCAATTTTTGTCAGGGCCTGAAGGCCGACAGATATTATGAAAGAGTAAAGAAAATATAACTTAGAATTTGTGTAATTACTATTTTAGAGTCCAAGATAAGAAAATCTCGTCGGCTCCTCATCCAACGGGAACTATTATCTGAAGGCATAACGCATCTTGAGCGGGGTGTGCCAAAGAGTAACAGAAGATATCCGTGTAATTCCAGCTACTGACAGATTTGAAGATATCGTAATGATAATCTTCTATTTTCAATTCTAGTTTTTTTTTTAATTTTCATTTTTATTATGTAATGAAAAAAAAATCACATTTACGTCACTTTTTTAATAGTGAGGTCTTCATTGTGTTTATTTAATTGTTTTTTTAAATGTAACTTAGCGATATTGTATATTACGCAAGTTATGTGGTGACACAGCCAAAAATGGCATTTGTCGCACTAAAAAACGTGCGCCAAGATAGTACTTTTAACGCATGGGTGATAAAAACAAAATAAGTTGGAAGTAAAATCTTGTTTGCAAATTACATAAACAAATAAGTCCTTACAGCTTGAACTGTTAATTACTTCTTAAAACGTGACTCATAAATATTAAGTTATTTATCGTTCGAATAAACTATTTAATTATTTATTGATTGCATTCAATGCGCTATTTAATTATATAAATATGTCTAAACGAATGCATTTATGTTTGAGTCTATGTCTATTTCTGAGTAATGTTGCATTCGATTCATTCATGAATGATGCATTAGACGGCTGTATATGATTTGTATTTAGAATCCATCATTCGTTCAATAACAACAAATCTTAATTTCTGTTTGTTTATTTGTTTGCAGGGAAATCGTTCGACATTACGTACGTCCGCATTTGGTTCCACTCGCCGCGACCCGAAAGTTTCGCAATTTACAAAAGGACGTGTGAAACGTGTCCGTGGGTTCCTTATCAGTTTTACAGGTGCGTACAACAAACATTAAAACTGTTACTGCTGCTTCGCGTGTTCACGATTCTAACACCGCTTTAACACACAACCGAGAACGAACTAGACCGGGGGTCGGTAAAGCGTGGCTTGCTAGTCGCATGTCGCTCTTTGCATAGACCAGTGGTTCTCAAACTTTTTTTGGCGCGGCACCCTTTTCGAGCTAAAAAATCTCGCGGCACCCTTAAAACGGTTTGAAAACATAGTCGCTTCAGAAGCTTCAGTGAGTTCATTACCTTTCCGTTTTAAAGACCCAAATTTTAGCCAATTGTCCATAATTCAGCAATAAAAGTAGAAACTCAAATTCGTCTACCTCCTCATGTAATTTTCTTTTAACTTTTTTTTACATTTCTTGATTATTGCTGCGGCACCCCAGGCATACGCTCGCGGCACCCCAGGCATACGCTCGCGGCACCCCAGGATGCCACGGCACCCAGTTTGAGAACCACTGGCATAGACATTTGCGGCTCTCGAAGCATGCAATTCTCCGTCGTACTTAGTTCAAGCATCCAGCGTTCATTTTACATAAACATTTACGTAGTCATAAAACATTGTCAGTAAAATATGTTCATAACGCAACATGAATCTATAAAATTTTCTACAAAATGAGATATTACACGCTAAAATTGAGTTGGAACTAACTGAGATACAAGCTATTCAAAATAATTAGTGTCACTTAATGTCGATTCCCATATGCGCGACACTCAGCTACGCGACGTCGTGCGACATCGCCTGTCAAATAATGATTACATTGTTTTAAATGGGCACGCCGCGTAGCCATAGTGAGAACGTGCCCATTTAAAACAATGTTATCATTATTTGACAGGCGATGTCGCGTGACGTCGCGTAGCTGAGTGTCGCATATATGTGAATCGGCCTTATTAATAAGGCCGATTAATTAAAAATAATATTACGAGAAAATGCCAATATTTTTGAAATTACAAGGATTTTTTGATTGAATTGATATAACCCATAAACTAGATTAAATTAGCTTTAAACTTATATGCAATACATATATGTAATGTTAACACTTAGATAACAATCGAAGTTTGAAAATTGACACATATGTAATAATTTCGAAAATTCCTCCAAAAATCACCAAAAATATTAACAATGTTAAAATGGAATTGGTGAATCCATCCTACGTTATAGAAACTTAAAACAAACGGAACATATAAATATATTCAGCATTTCCGGAGCTCTATAACAATTATTGAGTGTTTTTAGAACTACCAAAATTAATCTCACATGAAATTTGTAAGTTATTTTACAGCTTTCAACCTTCACCTTTTTTCTTGTCCACATTCGTGGCACTCGTGCAAAAACCATAAAAATAACATTGTTTTTAAGATCATGTCTTTCCGATACTTTAAGATTTATCTCTCATCAGCACAGCTTTGCTTCCATGAACAATAATTTGTAACCCTAAACACCACATGGGCTTTCAAGTGAGTTGTTTACAAATGATTGTTCATGCAAGCAAAGCTGTGCTGATGAGAGATAAATCTCGAAACGCGTCCACAGATGGCTATCCACTTAAGGTATCGGAAAGACATGATCTTAAAAACAATGTTATTTTGATGGTTATCGTTGAGTGCCACGATGGTGGACTGAAAACTGTAAAATAACTTACAAATTTCATGTGAGATTTGTTTTGGTAGTCCTAAAGACTTAATAATTGTTATAGAGCTCCGGAAAGGCTGAATATATTTATATATTCAGGCTGTATTCTCTTTGTTTTAAGTTTGAATGTTAAAATGACTTAATATCTGCTTAAACTAAACTGTAACTATAAGCTAAACTAAATTATTTTTTAATAGGAAGCGTCTGAGAATTTTTTTTTTTTTCGAGAATATTGGCTCTTCTCATTTGAAAGTCTGCCGACCCCTGAACTAGACTGAATGCGAAATTTGCTTATAAAAGTTTGGCATTCCCTTGATCTAGTTTAACTCTTTGAGGCACTGTGGTATTAAAAATATCCCACCTTTGATGCTTAAATATACATTTAAAATTAT
Organism: Phosphuga atrata; assembly: GCA_944588485.1. Taxonomy (NCBI): domain Eukaryota; kingdom Metazoa; phylum Arthropoda; class Insecta; order Coleoptera; family Silphidae; genus Phosphuga; species Phosphuga atrata. The sequence goes on from OX155896.1 coordinate 71,423,698, forward strand.
CTAAAATACCGTGCTTCAAATCGTTAATAAAAGGCATTTATACATTGAACAAATTTGAATTTTAATCTGTAAATTGAATGTTTTTGAAAACTACCTAAAAGTGCCAATTTTAGTCTATAAATTGAATATTTAAAAAAAGTGCCGAAATGTGCCAATTTTAAACTGTAAATTGTATATTGTGTAAATGTGTAAATTTAACTCTGTAAATTGAATATTTTGGAAAAATGCCCAAAACGAAATATGAGTGCCTCAAACGTTTATTTCGTGATTCTCAATGCGCTGAATTAGCACTTACATTCTTACATTTACAAACCGCGATTCTAAAATGATTATTCCAATTTTAAAATCTTCCTTATGCAATTTAATATACTTATGTTAGGCAATCACTTATACGCTTGTGTTTGTAGTGCCACCTGTCGCGATACATATGGTTTACCGGACTCTACCCAGATCTTGCGCGGCGACGATACGCGGGCGCTTTGCACGTCGGAATATTCCGATATTTCGCCCCTGAAAGACGGAAACATCGCCTTCGCTACGCTCGAACACAGACCGTCCGCTTATAACTTCGATTCCAGTCCGGAATTACAAGTAAGTAGTGTGCCGTTTATTAAAATATTTGAGTTTTAAGCTATTTCGTTTCGTTTCATGTCATTTGAATAAGGTTTGTATGAAACTTTATAGAGGGCGCCTAATTACTTATATATAAATATAAAATATATACGATAATTTACTTTCTGTTTGGGTCAGCTACATTTTATTTATTTTATTAATGAACTAATCATAAACAACGATTTTAGAGGGAGAATTTACTACAACAACAATTCAAACGTTTCTCAATTTTTCAAGTATAGTCCATCCGATAATTTATAGAGGGCGCTTGCGTCTTTTCCGTCCTAGAGATCCTCTAGCGCGGCGGACAACCTAATCTAACCTGGGTTAAACCAACGGTCCTTGCCACATTGTCCTATATTGGATCGAAAGTTGGAGTGCTGGATTTATCTACCGCTTAACGGTGTGCAACCTAATCTAACCCGGCTTAAACCAGCAGTTCTTGCCACATCAGATACGCGCGTATGGGTCCTCTAGTAAGAGTTTCACACTCCTGAATTCACTTTCTAATTGGGTCAGACATATTTTATATATAAAAGTGAACTAATCACAAACAAGGGTTTTAGAGCGCCAATTTACAAAATCACAATTCTCAACTTTTCATCCATCATAATCCATCTCATATTTTATAAAGGGCGCTTGCAAATACACAGTCCAAAAAAAACTGGCCAAGTGCGAGTTGTGACTCGCGCACCGAGGGTTCCGTACAAACTTGTAAGTAAGGTATCTTTAGGAGGACCTAACTGTATGCAAACCATATGCTTCTGGTGCCTGACAATACCACGCAACACATTAGTGTATTTTCATAAGTTTCTAATAGTAAATTCGCATTTTTCTTGTAATTAAACTACATATTTACGGTTTTCAGATTTTTGCCTTTACATGTGCTGTAAGACACCGCTTCTTGCCAAATTTCATGATTCTAGGTCAACGGGAAGTACCCTATAGGTTTTGATTCCCTTGTGAAATCGCAAAATATGCGACATAAACGGTCATATCTTTTGATCACGTTGACTTACAAGTTTGATTTTTTCACAGCTGAAAGAGACCGCAGACCCGAGTATTTGATACAAATTTCAACTTGTTACCTCTACGCGTTCCTGGGAAAAATGGTATTTACAGACAGACAGACAGACGGACGGACAGACGGACAGACATACGGACAGACAGACAGACGGACAACAAAGTGATCTTATAAAGGTTCCGTTTTCGGTTCGGAACCCTAAAAAACAACGGTTATACGGAATAAAACGCGAAAAAAGTCGCACAGCGACGAGTGTGTTATAGGAGGACGCGTCTCGATGTTTTCTACCGGAATCCTTACGTAAATTTCATTTTTCCTTTCCATCTTCGTCGTGGCCTCCGAAAAAGTGGTAATTTTTGTTAAGCAAACTTTTGGGGTCCGTGTGGGGAAGCGTTCGGCCTAAATCACCAGGTCGCGACGGAATCGCAAATTTCAATCAATCCTGAGAGACGACTGACATGTTGCATTTCTCGAATTTTACCTGGGGAACCGCACCACATGTTTTTTTTTTTAAAAGGACAAATTCGGCTTATTTATGCCGCCAGAGGCGGCATATTTTCGGTGTTTTAACCGCGCGTCTTCGATGGTTTAACTGCGAATGTCCGTCCGTAGTTTGCGCATCTCCAGGTTACGTCCTCAAAAGGGGTTAAAACCCCCCCGAAAATCGAGGTTTTTGCGGAAACGGCCCAAAAGAATTGGAGGCGGCGACGCAAAACGGGTTTGTACATTTGTATAGTGCAGACCCGAGAGCCCCGTCGAGCGATGCCATTTTGGCGACTCCCCCAGGTTTGAACGCACCAGACCGAAACCTAAACTCACGTTTTTTTTACCTTCGAGGCGCATTTTGCATCGAATCTCAATACTTCGCATCTCATTACACGGATCATTTAGCTGCCCTCGCGCCACGTTTTTAGAGCCCCTGCTCGCCGTCCTGCGACGTCCCGTTCACCAGATGCAAGAGAAAGATGGCCACGGAATGGTGGATGACCACCATGGAAGAGGTGAAATATGCCCGCGGACGCCCTACAGCGACGAGAGTGGTGTCGGAGGACGCGCCTCAAAGTTTTCTACAGGAATACTCGTAGGAATTAACCCTTAACCAACTGCCATACGTCTCAGGTGAAAAAATTACTGCTACTTTGGGTCTGAGAGAGGTATGTCAGGTGGTTAGGTGTTAAAACTACTAGGAATACGTAAATTTCATTTTTCCTTGCCATCTTCGTCGTGGCGTACGAAAAAGAGGTAACTTTTGTTAAGCAAACTTTTGGGGTCAGTGTGGGGAAGTGTTCGGCCTAAATCGCCAGGTCACGACGGAATCGCAAATTTCAATCAATTCCGAGACAACTGCCGTATGAAGTTTCTCGAATTTAATCTGTGGGATCGCACCACGTGGGTTTTTGAAAAGGGCAAATTGGGCTTTTATATGCCGCCGTGAGCGGCAAATCTTCGGTGTTTTAACCGCAGTTCTTCGATGCTTTAACTGCGAATGTCGTTGCGTGTGTCCAGGTTACGTCCTCCGTCCTGCCGTGCCAAGGTTAAGTTATCGGAACGGGACTGGCGCCGTTCGATCGGGCATAGAATCTATTAGTTCGTTTGAGAGTTTAATCCCGATTGCGTTGAAGACGGCGTCACGACGCGATAAAAAAACCGGCCAAGTGCGAGTTGTTACTCGCGTACCGAGGGTTCCGTACAAACTTGTAAGTAAGGTATCCGAGGACCTAACTGTATGCAACCCATATGCTTTTGGTGTCTGACAATACCACGCAACACATTAGTATATTTTCATAAGTTTCTAATAGTAAAATCGCATTTTTCTTGTAATTAAACTACATATTTACGGTTTTCAGATTTTTCCCTTTACATGTGCTGTAAGACACCGCTTCTTGCCAAATTTCATGATTCTAGGTCAATATGATTCCCTATAGGTTTTGATTCCCTTGTGAAATCGCAAAATATGCGACTTAAACGGTCATATCTTTTGATCGCGTTGACTTACAAGTTTGATTTTTTCACAGCTGAAAGAGACCGCAGACCCGAGTATTTGATACAAATTTCAACTTGTTACCTCTACGCGTTCCTGAGAAAAATGCTCTTGACAGACAGACAGATTGACGGACAGACAGACAGACGGACAAGAAAGTGATCCTATAAGGGTTCCGTTTTCGGTACGGAACCCTAAAAACGACGTTTTTGAACGTCCAGGAAAACTCGCACAGAATATTGGAGATTCTGTGCGAGTTTTAAGCTCTGGGGGAACTATTTTGCCCGATTCTCGTACAGAATTAAACGTTTCATCTTTTTGTATAAGCCACATCGCTTTGCGTCTTTTGCAGCCGTCGCGACGCCCGCTGAAACTCTCCCTATTGCTAGAAACTAATGAGGACAGTAAAACGTCCATATTTTTGCAGCCCCCTGGTGAATGTCTTGGATTTTTCATTGGATTCTAGAAGGGTCGTCTGGCTTCTCGCACCCATAATTGGACGTCGCGGAATCGCGACGCCGATTTATAACTGTTAATCTTCGCAGAGAAAAACTTAAATGTCGATTTAGGGCACCAGGGTGTCGTTTTAACATTCCATGTTAACCGGCACGTGAGCCCCGTCGAGACGCGCATTTTGGTATCTACACCGCGTCGCTGTAACCACAGTGTCGCCTGGCACAGTTAGAAACGTATCGGCTGTCCTACGCCAGAAGGTGCGGTTAACTACGTTTAACTGTAGATTCTAATGCTCTCTGCAATGTCCTTGCTGACTTATCAAATAAATATCTTGAGCTTTCTGGAGTTTATAGCCAGCAAAATGAAAATCACAAATTCTACTCCGTTTATTCGGATTTCGAAAGCGGAAAGCAAGATGCTATTTGTATATTTACAACCAGTAGGGATAACACTTTCAGACACACTTTGAAATTTTCGATTCACTTGAAAAATAATTATTTTAAGAAAATACACTATCTCGCATTTCCGGCAAATTTCAGGGTGTCATAACTTTTGAACGGCTCACCACAGAGGCTTCTAGTCTTCACCAGTCGATTCCGCGTCCCAAAATTAGCCGGAGAACGTATACAATATTCCCTAAGAGGCTTTCAGTTAAGAAATACCATCGACACGGGGAGTCTAGACCGCGGAAACGACGAAATGCGAGAAAATCGATTTTGTCAAAATCGGTATTTTTTGAGTTACAGCAAACTTTAAAAATGTTTCCTAAAGCATTTTGGCTGCTGATTACAGATATGCAAATTATATTTCGCTAGCTCTTTCCGTTCACTTAACCTTGCAAGAATTGAAGAAATTTTTAAGAAATTTCGGCGCTCGAGTAGAGATCTCGTAAAGTCGTGAATTTCTCACGGACAAACTTAGTGAATGAAAATGACCTTATGAAAACGATGCCGCAATCCGTTTTTGATTATCTGCAACCGTTTCCGAGACATCTACTTAGCAAATCGAGAATCGGGTAAATTTCAGTTTGAAATTCTCGACGAATTATTGAATCTTTCCGGACAATTTATACATCGACTTATTCGTCTTGTCGGGTAGTTTAGAAAATGATTTTGCAGCTGTTTACCGTTCTTGAGAAAATCGAGAAAAACCGAAAAAGCACTTATTTTTCGAACGAAATGATGTAAAATTTGTGTGGATTTTTTTTTTCGAGATTTTTTTTGCTTACACGAAGGAAATCGAAGTGCTGAAAACGGTTTTCCACTGTATTTCGCTCTAAAGTTACAAATAAACAAATTTTATATTTTTTTCGCTATACACAATCACACATTTCCTACTGATTTGACGCTGTCATAACTTTTGAACCGCTCACCACAGAGACTTCTAGTGTTCACCAATCGATTCAGCATCCCAAAATGAGTAGGAGAACGTATCTAATATTCCCTGGGAAGCTTTCAGGGATGGGAAGTAGGATGATAGACTTTGCGACGACCAACAACATGTTAGTCAGTAGCAGATATTTCCCGCACAAAAATATTCACAAAGCCACATGGAAATCACCAGGTGGTAGAGTATTGAACCAGATAGACCATATGATGATAGATGGGAGACACTGTTCAAATATCCTGGATGTAAGAGCCTGTCGAGGCCTCAACGTAGATTCGGATCATTATTTGGTAAGGGCGGTGCTTAGGGCTAGAATTGATTGTCAACGCACACAACAGCCGGCAGTTAAGAGATACGATCTGGAAAAATTCAAAACAGATGAGATGAAGGAGAGATTTCAGTACCAAATGCAGGAACGAATATCCTAACGGCCAGAAAACGCCCTAGTAGAGGTCAATGAAGCGTGGCAAAAGATCAAGCAGGACATCGAAGATACAGCAGCAGAGGTTGTGGGATGGAAGAAGGACAAAGGCGTAATAACTGGTTCGATGAAGAATGCAAGGAAGCTCTGACAGAGAAGAACAAAGCCAGAGAAAAAGTACTACAACGAAATACTAGAGCGAATGTAGAGGATTATCGAAACAAACGGAAAGTCGAGAAAAAACTCTTCGGAAGAAAGAAATCGGAAAAAGATGAAGAAGATTTCGCGGAAATAGAAAGAATGAGTAATGCCAACGAAACTCGGGGACTCTATCAAAAGGTCAGAAATGCGAGACTTGGCTACAAACAGCAGCCACTTCTGTGTAAGGATAAGGACGGCAGAGTAATCGGACACACAGAAAAGTGTATCAAGAGGTGGGGTCAGTACTTCAGGGACCTGCTCAACCAGAACACTCACGTAGTCCAAGAGGAAAGTATAACGCCAACATCAACATCAATATTAGGGACCGAGAAAGTGGAGGAACCCACCTTAGAAGAAGTAGAGACTGCAGTGCGCAGGATCAAGAACAATAAGGCGCCAGGTGCAGATGGCATTCCAGGAGAATTGTTGAAGTATGGAGGTAGAGCCCTAATATCGTGCATGCATGATCTCATATTAAACATATGGAGAACGGATGAATGGAAGCTAGGGATAATATGCCCATTGTACAAGAAAGGTGATAAGTTAGATTGTTCTAACTACAGGGGGATGACGCTGCTAAACATTGCATACAAGGTCTTCGCTAATGTGTTGTACCGTCGCTTACTACAATACGCAGAAGAGAATATCGGTGAATACCAGTGCGGTTTCCGCACAAACAGGTCAACCACAGACCAACTGTTTGGCATTAGGCAGATCCTGCAGAAATGTAATGAGTTCAATATCACGACACACCATCTATTCGTGGACTTCAGAGCAGCATACGACATCGTTATAAGACGCAAACTGTGGGGGATAATGACAAGTTTCGGATTCCCTAAAAAACTGACAGCCCTAACCAGAGTAACACTGTCTGAAGTATCGTCTGTAGTAAGAATACGAAACAAGTTGTCTGAGACTTTTATAACAGAAGAAGGACTACGACAGGGAGACCCACTGGCAACTTTACTGTTTAACATCGTACTAGAAAAGGCCGTTAGGAGTAGTGGAGTGGATACTAACGGCACTGTGTACTTTAAGTCAACACAACTATTGGCTTACGCAGACGACATTGATATAATTTGCAGAAGCGAACAGGCGACCAAAACTACTTACTCGCTGCTGGAGAAGGAAGCAAATAACCTAGGACTCACTGTCAACGTAAACAAAACGAAATACATGGTGGCTAACGAAACTCATCGGAAGGTAGGACCAACGCTAGAACTAGACGGAAAGCACTTTGACACAGTAGATACATTTGTGTACTTGGGCTCGCAACTGAACAGCGTAAACCGGATGGGCGAGGAGATTAGAAGGCGGATAACTCTTGGTAACAGGTGCTTTTATGGGCTACTTAAACTTTTTAGGTCCAAAACAATCCACCCCAAGCATAAGTGCACACTGTACAGGTCACTGATAAGACCGGTGGTAACCTATGGTGCAGAAGCATGGAGCTTAACACAGAGCGAAGAACAGGCTTTAAGTGTATTTGAGAGAAGAATGCTACGTGCAATATTTGGTGCGACCCAAGAACGAGGAATCTGGCGCCGAAGATATAATCACGAACTATATCAGCTCTACAATCAACCAGATATTGTGAGTTTCATCAAGGTGACAAGATTGAGATGGCTCGGATGCAGAGAATGGGTGATCATAGGGTTCCGAAAGAGTTGTTCAATGGCCAACCAGAGGGAAGAAGAAGGGCCGGAAGGCCAAGAGGGAGATGGAAGAATGCGGTAACAACTGACCTACAAAAACTTCAAGTACGGGACTGGAGAACGTTGGCGGGTGATAGGTCCGCTTGGAGAAACATGCTGAAGGAGGCCCAGACCGGCAATCGGTTGTAGTGCCATTAAGAAGAAGAAGGGAAGCTTTCAGTTAAGAAATACCATCGACTCGGGAAGTCTAGACCGGCGAAACGACGAAATGCGAGAAAATCGATTTTTTCAAAATCGTTATTTTTTGAGTCACAGCAAAATTTAAAAACTTTTCTGAAAGCATTTTTGATGCTGATTACAGATATGCAAATTATATTTCGCTAGCTCTTTCGGTTCACTTTCGCCTGCAAAAATTGAAGAAATTTTTATGAAATTTCGGCGCTCTAGTGGAGATCTCGGAAAGTCGTGAATATTTCGCAAATAAACTTAGCGTATCCATAGAAAAATGACCTTCCGAGAACGATGCCGCAATCCATTTTTAATTAACTGCAACCATTTCCGAGATATCTACTTAGCAAATCGAGAATCGGGTAAATTTCAGTTTGAAATTTATTGACGAATTATTGAATATTTTCGAACAGTTTATACATCGACTTATTCGTCTTGTCGTGTAGTTTCGGTGTGCCTAAAATGATTTCGCTGCTCTTTACCGTTTTCGAAAAAATCGAAAAAAACAAAAAAGGATGTATTTTTCGAACGAAATGATGGAAAATTTTTGTCGAGAATTTTTTTGCAATTTTTTTTTCGAGATTTTTCGTTTGTTACACGAAGGAAATCAAAGTGCTGAAAACGGTTTTCCAGTTTATTGCGCTCTAAAGTTACAAATAAACAAATTTGATATATTTTTTCGCTGTACACCATCTCGTATTTCCGACTGATTTCACGCTGTCATAACTTTTGACCGGCTCACCACAGAGACTTCTAGTCTTCACCAATCGATTCAGCGTCCCAAAATTAGTCGGAGAACGTATATAATATTCCCTAGGACGCTTTCAGTTAAGAAATACCATCGACACGGGGAGTCTAGACCGCGGAAACGACGAGATGCGAGAAAATCGATTTTGTCAAAATTTATTATTTTTTGAGTTACAGCAAACTTAAAAAACGTTTCTGAAATCATTTTTCCTGCTGATTACAGATATGCAAATTATATTTCGCTAGCTCATTCGGTTCACTATCGCCTGCAAGAATTGAAGAAATTTTTAAGAAATTTCGGCGCTCGAGTAGAGATCTCGTAAAGTAGTGAATTTCCCCCGGACAAACTTAGTGTATCAGTAGGAAAATGACCTTCTGAAACCGAAGTCGCAATCCGTTTTTGATTATCTGCAACCGTTTCCGAAACATCTACTTAGCAAATCGATAATCGGGTAAATTTCAGTTTGAAATTCTCGATGAATTATTGAATCTTTCCGGACAATTTACACATCGACTTGTTGGTCTTGTCGGGTAGTTACTGTGTGCTGAAAATGATTTTGCAGCTGTTTACCGTTCTTGAGAAAATCGAAAAAGCACTTATTTTTCGACCGAAATGATGGAAAATTTTTGTTGACAATTTTTTTGTAAAATTTGCTCGTAATTTTTTCTTGGTTACTCGAAGGAAATCCATGCGCTGAAAACGATTTTCCAGTTTATTTGGCTCTAAAGTTACAAATACACAAGTTTTCGCAACACCATCTCGCATTTGCAACTGATTTCACGCTGTTGTAACTCTTGAACGGCTCACCACAGAGATTTCTAGTCTTCACCAATCGATTCAGCGTCCCAAAATTAGCCGTAAAACGTATATCATATTCGTAGGAAGCTTTTAATTAAATACTACCGTCGAAGTGGAATGTCATTTATTTTGACCTTCAATCCATTTTCAATTTATGCACTTTATTAGTTTATGTAAAATAATAAAACACTATATTATTTAGCAAAATACATGTGAATACAGTATAATCTCGATAATCCGACACATATGGGACCAGACAACCGCCGGATTATAAGAAAGAGTGGTGGGAGGGAATCCAGACCGGTCGATTATTGGAGGTGTCGTCCGATTACCCAACGGCCGAATTACCAAGATTATACTGTATATACAAATAAATGCAAAAGAATGTCGTAGCTGGTCATGAAGTTCTTAAAACTGTCACCTTTGGCGCTAGTGCTGTTGTGAATAATCAAATATAAATTTGAATATCTTACTCCAATAAATATCGTATCGTGATGATTTTAAAAGTTCTGGAAACGTGATATATTTTAAGTGAAAATGTTCATGTCTACGGATTCTTGAGTAGCGGAAACGGTGTAAAAGCAATTTGAAACACAATCGACTTCTCCAATAAATATCCAATTAAATCGCTCGTTCCAGCGACTTGTGACTTGCAACGCTCCGAGGAATTTATCGCCGGAAAGGACGCGTAGCGTGTCAGGAAAGCTCAATAGAAACCCAAACAAAACTATTTATGTTTTTGCGAGTTTTTGGCAAGTTAAGATAAAGAAAATATATGTTCATGGGATACTTGCAGTCATGTCGAAAACTTATAAATAAAGTTATATCGATAGAAATGTTACGTTATTATTGATGAGCGACAAATTAGGAGGTACATAAATGCAAAATGAGATTTCTTTTTTGTAAAGACGAATGATTCTAAATCATGCGCTTGCTTCGTACAGTTTGCTGACCGTTTTGTCTGTTATACACCATTAAGACTTTTTTTAAATTCCCAAGCTACCATCTACGAAATTTAAATTTTTATTTTATGCTAATTATCGTGTTGGGGTATTCAAAATATGGAAAGAAAAAGAAAAAAAAACTATCCCCTAGTTTTTTTAAGGGGTGGCGCCTATAGGTGACACGCGATAACTCGACCGTTATTTTGAAAAGAAAACGAATTATTTTTAAAACAAAATACACTCTTAGTATTAGTTTGATTATTGAACAATAATTTACAATAAAAACAATTAGAGTAGTTACGCATATTTTCGCATATTTTGCATTCATTCTGAATGTGCAGCCCGAACAGTTAGTGAAAACCGCCCTAGTTGTCGCCTCCCCGACCAGGATTCGAAATATTATCATGTGATTTATATTAATCTATTATCACAGGATTTTATGCTTGAAATCCATGGTCTGCATAGTCTCATTCCATCTACTCCGTCTGGCTTCATCTAAATTATGAAGAAGGTCATCAGCAATATAATTTCCTCCATTCTTCTGATATTCAGTGTAGAGCTTTTCACAAGCCTCATTCCAACCTGGAATTTATTCTTTCCTCATTCCTCTAGGAATGTGCTTCTTGGTGGTGTAAGTATGGCTTTCATAAACCAACAGTAATTATTGGCACAAGAAGTGATCCATCTTACGATACTGTCAAGATCACTTGAATATTTTCCCCAGTCAGCTTTATTAAAATTCCAGAGTGGAAGTGCTGAAGATCTAATGATTGGTATCTGAATACCTATTTCAAGAAGAATAGGTCTATGTTGGCTGTGTGGGAAGTTATGGAGCACTGTACGGAATACTGGCAAACTAAGTCCCAGAAGATCATTAGAAACAAAGCACAAATCAGGATTGGTTTCAGTGTTCCAACTCCCTGATTTAAAAGTACATTTATCTTTAGGATTATAAATTAGCTGCATGTTGTTTAGATCAGCCCACACTGTGAGTCTTTCACCACTTTGATCATTATTCTGATATCTACATAGAGTATGATGGCTATTAAAGTCATCCACATGTACCACAGGGTGAGGATAGATTGGAAGAACTGAGTCAGGCCACAGGACTCTTGGTAGTTTATAAATGTCCACAATTTTCACATTATAGATCTCTATTATGATGGTAAAAACATCATCATCATTGAGATTAGATGAGCTTTGGTAACAGTGTTACGAACATGCGTTGCAGTGCCACAAGACTGATGGAAAGTAGCTCCAATTAACCTAAAGTCTTTGATGTTGCCCCTTGAGTACAGTTGTCAACCAGTGTGAGTTTCTTGAATACATACTACATGTTCTCTAGTAACAATTTGGACAGGAAATCACTCTTGGCTTTACTTATCCCCTCAATGTTGATCTGGAGGATTTTTAGAATTGGTCCCAAGGGCTTTGTCGATTAGCGAAGAGCTGGTACTTTGTATCGGTTTGTGTGTCATGCCAGGAGATCTTAAGAAAAATAGTCTGGCAACCAAATGCTAATATTCAGTTCGGTAATGGAAATTAAATTCCAACTACCTTACCAGGGGCACCACGAGCAGGAATCAGCTTCACCCCAATGAAACTATGCAGACTATGGATTTGAAGCATTCCAGTAGAAAAGCTTGGAACGCATGGAAGCTGGGTAGACTGCCTCATAATCCTCAGCCCGAACCAGCAGTTATATCGAACCAAGTTGCTAGTCGTATTGCTGGCCTGTCGAAAGTGAAACCTGATGTACGCCATAAGAGGTTAATCAAACAAGAACTGTCCTTTATGAAAAGAAATTGCACTTCAACATCTTTTGCTCCATTCACTGAAGACGAGCTTTTGGTTGCCCTAAAGGGGATGAAAAATGGAACAGCCCCAGGTATGGATGAAATACATCCTGAATTTCTCACACATAGTGGAAAGAATGCAAGGAAGTGGATGTCACAGTTCTTTTCTAACATTGTACTTACTGGGAAACTTCCCACAGAATTCAAGTGTATTAAGATTATAGCCTTCCTTAATCCAGGAAAGTCTGCTGATCGTCCTGAACGTTACAGGCCAATTGCTTTATTAAGTCTGTTATGAGCTACTTGAACGACTCATTTATAACAGGATCAGTCCTCAAGTTTTCAACATCCTTCCAGTTGAACAGGCGGGTCTCAGACCGCATCGAAGTTGTGAAGACCAAGTTTTGGCTCTGACAACCTATATCGAGTCAAGCTTCGAAAAACGATTTAAGAGTGGAGCTGTGTTTGTAGACCTCACAGCTGCATACGATACGGTTTGGAGAGATGGAGTTGTATATACGTTCCTTAAACTAATAGCATGCAAGTTACTGAGACAGTTGGATCCAATAGGAAGCTACAAGTGCTAATGAATAATAAGTTTAGCAAACTGAAAGTTCTCAATAATGGGCTCCTTCAAGGATCTGTGCGTTCACCACTGTTGTTTAATCTGTACATCGCGGATATACCAGCTACATCCTCCCGCCAGTTTGCATATGCCGATGATCTAGCACTTGCTTTTCAACATTCCTCTGTGGATGAGATAGAGAGAAATATAAACACTGATTTGAGCATTTTGAGTGCATATTTTAGAAAATGGTGTTTGACTCCAAGTTCGAGCAAAACAGAGAACTGTTTCTTTCATTTGAATAACAGGCAGTCAAAAACTACCCTAAATTTGTCACTCAATGGGACTCCTCGGCCTTACAACTCTCATCCTAAGCACCTTGGAGTTACTTTGGATAGAACTTTGTCTTTCCGTAAACATCTAACTGACAGTGCTGCTAAACTGAGAACGAGGAACAACATTCTTCACATACTCGCTGATTCTACTTGGGGAGCTTCTGCTCACACGCTCCGCACTTCAGCTTTATTCTGCAGCGGAATACTGTTCTACGGCCTAGATGAACAGCTCACATGTTCGGAAAATTGATGTTGTTCTGAATTAAACTATACGAATTATTGCTGGCACAGTTACATCCACTCCTGTCTTCTGGTTGCCTATATTAAGCCACATCGAACCTCCAAGACTTAGAAGAATGAAGAACTTGATCCGAGAGTTCCACAAAATAACAGAGAACCAGTCTCTTCCTATTCATGGTGATGTAATTGGAGGATTTCATTGTTTGAAGTCCAGGTCTCCACACATTCAAACAGCTCTAGAGCTCATTTTAAGTAACTTCAGTGCCACAAAAGAATGGGAAAGTGAGTGATGCATCAACGTTCCTCATCGGTGGCAGCCCTTATTTAATGCAAACCATCCTCCTCCTGGCTTTGACCTACCAAGGAAAATGTGGGTTGCTATCAACAGGGTTCGAACTGGCCATGGTCGATGTGCATCATTGCTTCATAAGTGGGGCTTAAAATCTTCCCCTAGTTGTGATTGTGGTGACGTGGAACAGACAATTCATCACATTGTTATGGAGTGTGAAAGAAGAGCGTTCTCCGGATCCATGGATGAGTTCATGAAGGCTTCAGTCCAGGTTGTGCACTGGTTGAACAATCTGGACATTAATTTATGAAATCACTTGTCTACTTATTGTCGATTGCCATAGTGTATTTTTATAATTGTTATATTTTTTGTGTGTAATACCATACGCTAATAATAATAATCACAGGATTTATCCAAATGTGTGTTTGTTGGTTCATTGATATTCAAAACAGTAATGGAATTTGATTGTATAATTCGAGGATATTTAAAAGATTAAATGTTCGAATAAAAATGATGTTTTGGCATTTTATTTGTCACAAATTGGGTATTAAAGTCAGTAAAAAGTATGATTTGTAATCGGCGTATGTAAACATTCACGGGAGATTAAATATAAATTTACATATTTTAAGAAATAAATACGTTCGGTCTCGATGCTAAACAAATATGTGTTAAGCGTCCGGCTTGACACAAATTTGTTTTGACAAGATATGCAAATTACAAAACATTTTGTTGTTAATTATTTTCACGTTTGCGTTTCAAACACAGGTTGTTAAAGAAATATACTGTAAAAACTAAAAATAATATTTAACAAATATAGTGGAAACATGGCAGAAAAATTTTAAGAAAATTATTCGGAATAAAGAATATTGAATACCTAGAGAATATAGTAGAACGAATTCCAAGACTTAAAAAGTTAAAAAACATCACGTGATTAAGAAAATGGACAACCCCTTAGCTGGAGCGTTGTAAATTGATTAAAATCATTTACGCACGAAATTTGTATAAAATTTAACAAACCGATTTAGATTATTTACAATATGGAAATGATTTAACTTTTTTTGGCACAATGTTGCAAAGTACGGCTACCATGCAGTAAAGTGACTTTACCACATGGTCAGGGGCGGATGGGCCATAAGACGAACCGGGAAATTTCCCGGTGGGCTGGCTGATCAGAGGCCCGCAGGGCCGGTGGCTGAAAGTACGTCTAAATGATCTACCAACATAAATTCATAAACATGTATTTATTGGAAATAAAGAACAGGAATGAATTTTTCATTTTCTTAACAAATTTTTGTAGATCTTTTGTAATTTTTTTTCTGTATTATACACTATAATTTGGCTATATAATTAATTAACAAAAAAAATAGTTTTTATATTTCTTCTTCCGTCTGCCCTTAAATAACTCGTTTAACTTAATGAACTAGTTTATTTTGTGGTAATTAAGATAAGTCACGCGTCACGCGCAGTGGATGCGTATTATTCGATTTTTTTTAAATGAAAGGGACAAATTCAATTTTTGACTGAAAAAGAAAGAAGTAAGTACTACCAGCGCGAGCGATTAGAAATACAGTTTAATCTTGATAATTCGACACATATGGGACCAAATAACAATCTGAAAAATTCCCTGATTCTCGGGATTAAAAGAAAACAATAATTTTGAATTGGTAAAACCATACAACATTATAGATAATCAGATAAACTTAATAAAGACGGAACATAGCTTGAATATATAAATATACTCAACCTTTCCGGAACTCTATAATACTAATGAGTCTTTTTAGGACTACCAAAAACAAATCTCTTATGAAATTTGTCAGTTATTCTATAGCTTTCAGTCCACCTTCGTGGCACTCAACAAAAACCATAAAAATAACATTGATTTTTAAGATCATGTCTTTCCGATACCTTGAGTGGATAGCCATCTGTGGACGCGTTTCGAGATTTATCTCTCATCAGCACAGCTTTGCTTCGATGAACAATATTTTGTAAATCACTCACTTGAAAACCCATGTGTTGATTGGTAGTCTTAAAAAGACTCATTAGTATTATAGAGTTCCGGAAAGGTTGAGTATATTTATATATTCAAGCTTTGTTCCGTCAAGTTTATCTGATTATCTATATTGTTGTATGGTTTTACCAATTCAAAATTTATCATTTATATCAATAACCTGCTAAGTTCATGTCTCTCTCACAAAATGTCAAAATTAAAAAACATCTAACCCTAATCAACACATGGGTTTTCAAGTGAGTGATCAGAAAGAATAAAATATGTATCTATATATATAGGTAAACGTGTACATACAAAAAAATATGTACAAACTGAGATATAATAAATAGAGATATAAAACAGAGATATAAAAATATGTACAAACTCTGAGAACAGATAGTAAGAATAAGACAATTGTAGAGTGGAGTTAGCTTGGCCAGAATGGTCAATCAAGTTAAAAGCAGGGTGTGTTGTCCAGACCTTTTACCAAGAACACTGGATGGTGTTGTTGTGACTTTTCTGTGCGCCAGGTTTATATCCGGCGCGGGGCAGCGAAAAACAAAAGACACGTGTTTCCCCAGAGCGCCGGATTACTCAACGTGCCCGATTAACCAATCGCCGGATTATCGGACATTAGGTCACAGAAATTTAACGTTTAAAACTCTGTAAGAGCAGACAGAAAAGAATTTTCGACATTAAATATTCCTCTAAAAAAAATGCGTCTCTAATGCCACTGATGGCGCAAGGGGTTTGCAATGGTTTCTCTAAATGGATGTCTGACAATACACCTAGTTAATTACATGTGTGGCGTTACAGCCACATCCTGAACCTAGTTGTGTCCGACATCGTCAAAATAACAATAAATGCCTTATTAAATTCCATTGCAATTTTCTTCAAGGAATCTTACCAAAGAACGAATATTTGGAAAAGCACATGCTTAGAGGCAAAAAAATGAAATTACAAGTAATTGGAGAAACTTGTTGGTGGGCAAAAGAAGCAGCTTTGAAAAAAATATTTAGAAATTACAAAAATCACGACAATGCTCAATTTATTATTAGCATTACACGATAAAAAATTGTCCGAAAACATGCTAGCAGATGTTCCTGTAAGCAGATGGCCTCTACCATGCTTACACAATTTATAGATTATAAAATGCTACTAACGGCTCAAATTTTTACAAAATTATCTGCAATCATTGGCCCAGTCTCGAAATATTTGCAAACTAATTGCAATTGATTTAATGATTGATTGATGCAAATTGATTTTAAATTGTACATCACAATTAAAGTCCGTATGTCGCGACTTGAGTGATATTGAAACATCTACGCAAACGTATGCACTGCATGAGCACAAGATGAAACGGACAGCCGTGAAGAAATCGACATCGACATACCAATTTCCATTCCCGAATAAGAAAACGAAAAAAGAGAATAAGAAAACGAAAGAAAACGGCTGGAGAATTGGTGGAAGATGAACCCATAAAACATAGCCGAAAAAACTATGAAGTTGAAACCGATAATAGAATTTTAGATATAATTATTAATTCTGTGAGCTTTGCTTAAGCTAGCTCACCGAGCTTTATAAGGATATTGCCTTATTGTCTCCAACCAGTTTTGATGAAGTTAAACAAGGAGTACCATCAAATAGCTTTAAAAAATTGTGTGCTAGAAAACTATTACCCAAATATTACAAAAGAAAATCTGCAAGAAGAATTGGTTAGTTTCGCGAAAAATTGGGATAATTTTAAAGTTCGGCACCAACAAATGCGGAGAGTAATCAACAATTTCAGAGTAATGTTACATTTATAGATACAGATGAAACTGATGAGCAGAGCCTCAGATGACCAGTGCATATACTGCGGAGAAACCGATACTGTGGCCCATACAATCTTCGACTGTTCTCGATGGGAAATGGAAAGGCATGAAATTACAACCAATTTAGAAGTACCACTCAACCCAAGAACGATAGTTGGACATATGCTCAAAGCAAAAGAAAACTGGATTAAGACACAAGAATATATTCATTATATTATGGAATCCAAAACAACAGATGAAACGAAAGATCAAAAGATAAAGAGATATTAAAATTTAAATAAGTCACCCGTAACTCCGAGGCCATGCGATTAGCAGTACCAGAGTTCACGGCAGTGTTTCCAGGGGGGCCACTTGTCTGGTTAGGTGTATAACCGCCAGCTACGTCCCTCAAAAAAAAAAAAAAAAGATGAAACTGATGAAGAAGACAACGCTGATTTTGAAATAGATGGTGGTTTTGATGTTAATAATAAAAAATGTAAATCTTGTCTTAAATGTGCAATTTGCTGTTATTCTGTCATTCAAAAGTACACAGATCTGGAAGCAGCAAAAAATACACCTGCGCCTTCAAAATACAAACCTATGAAAATCTCTCTACAGAAACAACAACTTGATGACTTAAGTTCCTCTGATGAAGACTCTGATGTACCCGTAGAATCAGATACAGTCATCGAAACATTTTCCGACCTAGAAGAGGAACCAGTTGAAGATTTTGTGATTGTTTTGTTTAATGGGGACAAATATCCTGTGAAAATTGTTACGATTTCTCAAGCAGGACCCACCGTTGAGTGTATGGAAAGGCGATTAAAGTGTTGGCGGTGGCCAGAAAGAAAGAACGTAGAGATTTATAACTGGGAAGAAGTCTTATATAAAATTAATCCTCCCAAACTGATTTCCAAGCGAAACCAATTTGCAGTTCCAGAGCTGGATACTTTAGGTTAAATTGTTACCTATGTATTTAACTAGTTACGTATTTATCTAGTTATGTAATTATCTATCTAATCAATGTTTTTTACCTTTACATGGTTACCTACCTTAGATTATGTTTTATTTATTCATATTTATTGTATTATTCTCATTATTGTTAGCTACTTGCAAGGAAAAATTAATAAATGTTTGACTTTTATTAATTAAATATTATTAATAAAAAATACAAATTGTCCAAGACCTCTCTGCATTGTATGCTGAAAGAAACTTGCCAATAACGCGATGGCGCCCGCGATTTTAACGCGCTTTTCAAAACTGAACATAAAAATCTTTTAACGAAAACAAAGAATATTTGAATAGATTTTTACAAAGGCAAGGCAAACAATTTGTTAAAACAATGAAAGTAAGTGACAAAGTTCAACTTGCTGCGTATAAAATTGCCGAGTCAGAGCAAAATCTCTCATTTTATATCTTTTTAAATCTTTTTTAATCTTTCATTTCTGTATGCTGTGAAATACTGACAATTATGTTTGGGGAAGAAGCAAAGAAGGAAATTTTGAAGATTTCGGTGTCTGATACTATTCGTAGAAGAATTAATGACCTGCAGCATTGAAAGAACAGTCGCAGGTAAGCTTCTTATTATGTCTTTTGCATTACAAGTAGACGAATTAACCAATATAATTGGCAAGGCGCAGCTCTTAGGCTTTGTACGATTTATTTATGAACAAGAAATAATAAATCAATGCTTATGCTGCAAGGAACTTTTGGGTCGTACAACTGGTCAGGACTTTTTTTGATGCAATAGGAACGTATTTTAATGCTTTATCATGGGATCATTGTGTCAGTATTTGTACCGATGCCCGATGGAGTAGTGTCCATGACGGGATCAATCGAAGGATTTGTGGCTTTAGCTAAAACCATATATTCAAATACAATATTTCATCATTGTTTCTTGCACCGAGATATACTTGTCAAAAAAGGAAATAAGACGACGTATTTGATCAAGTAGTTGCCATGGTTAATTTTATTAAAATGAGACCGATGAAGAACCGAACCGAAAGATTGTTCATCGATGGAAACAGATTATGAGTGTTTACTTCTTCATATCGAACTGAGGTGGTTGTCACGAGGAAAGGTTTTAAATTGAGTGTGGACATTAAAAAATTAATTTCTTGTTTTTTTTTTAACAGAAAATCAAAAACTTTTTATAAATTATCTAAAAAATAATGATTGCTGCAATAATTTGGCGTATTTGGCTGATATTTTTGTTCACTTTAATATTGTCAATATGAGTATGCAAGGAAAACATTCTTACATCGACCGACAATTTATGTTCAATCAAAAAATACTTTTACTAAGGAAAAGATAAGAGAGAGAAACACAGAAATGTTCCCCTCGGTGCAAAATACCAACCAGTCACATGTCAGTTGTTGTGTTGAAAATGTCATTTTTTAGGGTTCCGTACCGAAAACGGAACCCTTATAGGATCACTTTGTTGTCCGTCTGTCTGTCTGTCTGTCTGTCTGTCTGTCTGTCTGTCTGTCTGTCTGTCTGTCTGTCTGTCTGTCTGTCTGTCAAGACCTTTTTCTCAGGAACGCATAGAGGTAACAAGTTGAAATTTGTATCAAATACTCGAGTCTGCGGTCTCTTTCAGCTGTGAAAAAATCACTTGCAAGTCAACGCGATCAAAAGATATGACCGTTTATGTCGCATATTTTGCGATTTCACGAGGGAATCAAAACCTATAGGGTACTTCCCGTTGACCTAGAATCATGAAATTTGGCAAGAAGCGGTGTCTTACAGCACATGTCAAGGGAAAAATCTGAAAACCGTAAATATGTAGTTTAATTACAAGAAAAATGCGAATTTACTATTTGAAACTTATGAAAATTCACTAATGTTGTCGTAGTGGTATTGTCAGGCTCCAGAAGCGTATGGGTTGCATACAGTTAGGTCCTATTCTAGGTTTATTCTGAATTTTCTTTGTTTATATTCGTTATGCATTTCATCACGTACGCTTTATATACATTATACAGGGTATATATTATGTCTAAATTTTGCTTTTTTATAACCGACATGCGACATACTCAAGTCCCGTAACATCCTGTATATATTATATTTCGTCTAATTTTTCTTTATAATCAACATAATAAGTTAATAATCTACATAATAATACTATACTATACAAGTTTGTACGGAACCCTCGGTGCGCGAGTCACAACTCGCACTTGGCCGGTTTTTTTTATTACGAAAACCCAAATATTTCTTAAACCGGAAGACTTAGAAGCTTCATTTCTTTGGTAATGGAACATTTATCAAAAATAGTATTTATCATAATAATAAGAAAAACTTGAAAATTTTCCATTGTTAAGCCCAGAACAATAGGATTGGATAAGAAACCCGTTTGTTTCATCCGAATTTTCGAGTTTTACTTTAAAAAAAGAAGAACTGACGTCGTTTTCTTCAGATCGTGGATTAAAATTACAGTTCCATGAAAACAATCCAAATTTTTGGGTCACTGTTAAAGATACCCGAATACTAGCAAAAAAGCCCTGATTGTATTATTGATATTTTCCACGTCATATCTTTGCGAAGCTGGATTTTCAACTAGTGTTAATATAAAGACAAACAAAATCGTGAGACTACGGAATTTAGAAGAAATGCGTGTGGCTTAATCATTTTTAGGGTTCCGTACCGAAAACGGAACCCTTATAGGATCACTTTGTTGTCCGTCTGTCTGTCTGTCTGTCTGTCTGTCTGTCTGTCTGTCTGTCTGTCTGTCTGTCTGTCTGTCTGTCTGTCTGTCCGTCTGTCTGTCTGTCAAGACCATTTTCTCAGGAACGGCTAGAGGTAACAAGTTGAAATTTTCAACAAATACTCGGGTCTACGGTCTCTTTCGGCTGCGAAAAAATCAAACTTGTAAGTCAACGCGATCAAAAGATATGACCGTTTATGTCGCATATTTTGCGATTTCACAAGGGAATCAAAACCTATAGGGTACTTCCCGTTGACCTAGAATCATGAAATTTGGCAAGAAGCGGTGTCTTACAGCACATGTAAAGGGAAAAATCTGAAAACCGTAAATATGTAGTTTAATTACAAGAAAAATGCGAATTTACTATTAGAAACTTATGACAATACACTAATGTTGTCGTAGTGGTATTGTCAGGCTCCAGAAGCATATGGGTTGCATACAGTTAGGTCCTAAGGTTAAAAAGTATGTGTTGGCACCAAGCTGTTTATACTGAAATTTCTTTGTTTATATTCGTTATGCATTTCATCACGTACGCTCTATATCAGGGATGTTATGGAGATCCGTAACCGTAATCGAAACTATCGGATATCCGAAATAAAAATATATCCGTAACCGAATCCGATATAAAAGTTTCGAATAATTTCGGATAATTTTTACTGATATGTTGTAATAATTCCTATAAATATATTTCAATATCTAATAGAAAATATATAATAGACAAAAAGGAATAATGTTGTTTTTGTTTATTATAATTATGATTTTGCATTTTTACGGAGATAAATATTAATAACTTATATATCTTATATGACATATAATTGTAGTACCTACTTATATTGTTGTACTTAGTTGTATGACATATGATTGTAGGTAGTACAAATAATAACATAGAAATAAAATCATTTTTTTTACAAATTAGCATTCTACATTCACCATTCCTTAGAAATCTGATATCCGTAACCGAAACTATCCGAAACTAACGGATTATCCGAAAAAAATTCTTATCCGTAACCGTATCCGAAACCGGTATAACATTATTCCTATATCCGTATCCGCATCCAGATCCGAAATTTCATATCCATAACATCTCTGCTCTATATACATAATATATACAGGGTATATATTATGTCTAAATTTTGCTTGTTTATAACCGACATGCGACATACTCAAGTCCCGTAACATCCTGTATATATTATATTTCGTCTAATTTTTCTTTATAATCTACATAATATGTTGATAATCTACATAATAATACTATACTATAATCTACATAATCTACATAACATGTTGTAGATAATATGATTTAAGTATATTATACTTAAATCACGTTCGCCCTATATTTTTTGGTAGTCAATTGCCCAAAAAGCAGTCAATTCAACAACTGAATGTTAAGAGTATCGAAATAGATCTAGAAATAGTTAATATATTAGTTTATATTAGATCTAGAAATAGTTAGATCTTAATATAACTTAGTGTATAAGTCTAATACTAAAATAAAGTTTTCTTTTTATAAGTTTAAAAATATTCGCGTTATTAAAAAAAACCCTGTATACCTTTATACAGGGTATATAGGTATACAAGCAAAATTGAGCAGTAAAAACAAATAGTGAAGTTCCAGAACCCCTAAACACTCATAGTGAATGGAGGATGTATGGTAATAAAGTAGAGGGTAGAATTCCATCGTACGACAACGACATGTTGAGGTTATGCTTGCAGCGGTACTAAGATGGTCGTGATTTTATGAGAGCCACTTGTCAAGTTAACTGAATGTGCTTGTAACGTCCTCCACAAAAAAAAGACACCTTACTTACAAGTTTGTACGGAACCCTCGGTGCGCGAGTCACAACTCGCACTTGGCCGGTTTTTTTCGTCCCAATATCGCTGAGATCTGTCAAGATCGTCAACCTCATATATCGCATTAAATTGGAGATTTTTAAATAATAGGGAATATGCATCAATTTTTTTTATTTGCTTTTTACTTCGTTTTAACTGTGTTTAACTGTTTTTAGTAATAAATATAAATACTGTTCAAAGTGGTTTAATTAATTTAAAAAAATATATATAAAATACCGATTAAATTTGACCTGTTTGAATGGTCCCATTTAGGGAATGCAATCTCGCGAGATTTTAGACCTAGCCGAGATCTCGCGAGACCGTAAAGCCAGTCTCGCGAGATTACGAGATTTCCGAGATCTATTTCCGAGAACATTCGCTAATACTATTAATTCCGTTTATTGATTTTCAATATATAAGATAAAAATAAAACATACATGTAATTGCCATATTATAATCATTTATTTTAAAATAAAACACAATATTACGTTATAATATAATATTCGTCAGTCTTATTCTTATTATATAAACTGAAAATTAGCCTTTTGCATCTGCAGTATTAAGAACAAAAAACTTAAAATAAAAACAAAAAAAACTTCGAAATATAACACTAAATCAGCCTTCTGCAGTATTATGAACAAAAAACTCAAACCAAAACAAAAAAACACTTCGAAATAATTCGAAATGTAACACTTATTCAGCCTTCTGCAGCATTTGTAATTTTTTAGGATAAGTAAGTATTATTAGACAGTGTTATTAAAAGGGTAAGTTATTTTTGAAAGTGGCTTCTCAAAAAACACAGCATATCAAGGGTTTCTCCTGATTTTACAGGCCAAGTACCCCGCGGCCGGAAATGCTCTTTCTGCCTCTACACTAGTCGGAAACACAGTCGACAAACAGTTGTGTACAAACTGAAGGAGTTCACCTTTAACCCCTCCAGCTTCATTCAAATTCATCTCTTTTTTAATGAGTATCTCCAATGAATTTGCAGAATTTGTTGAACGATTGGGCTTTTTCAATGCTGTCAACGATTCTTGTAGCTCCTCTTGAAGGGAAATACTTTTTCCAGCCGTGGACAGAACAGAAAGGGGCACATCATCATTAGCGTCTTCGCTTTCGCCAAGTACAACATCATTACAAGCAGCTGCTGATGTTGAAGGGAGTGGCTCTGTAACAGATGAGCTTTCCTGTGTATGATAGTAGTATTGCGTCTTGCAGTGCAACCTCTCTATAAGTTTTTTTAATTTCTTTTCGGATACTGACTTTCTGTGACATTTTGAACGTTTCGTCTCGCGCATACTCTTCCAAATCTTCCTCATATTTGACATAATCTCTCAAATATATCAATACTGAAGTGAAGCAAGTTCGGCGCTCAGCTATGCGGTTTCTCAATGACTCTGCTAGTTTTCTTGCCAATGTTGTCGTCAGTTCTTCAAGTTTGCGTATCATAAATCTTAAAGTCGCTTCGGCAGTAACCAGGTCAGAATCTCGACGGCATAAGACCTCCACAGCGAGTTTGACAGGCTGAAATACTCTGTATAAGTTTGTCAAAACTGTATACTCTTCTGCACTCAAAGAGTAATCCGAATTAGTGTCAAGACCTAAATCGATCAATGCTTTGCCGACACACAGTTTAACTTTATTAAATGTCGATATCATATCAGCAAGGCTTGACCAGCGTGTTTTGCAATCTAATTGCAATATATTAAATACAATATAATAAATATTGCATACTTGGAGGAGATCGTTTTTTGTTGGCGATTTCTTAAAAAGCCTGACCAGTTTTCTGATCTTTTCTATGATACTCGCGTACTCTGTATCCAGATCTACCTCTCTTGTTGGAAAAAAAGAGTAAAAAACGTGATCTTTGTCATCGGAGTTTATTTCGGTTTCTTCTCCTGATACGTCAAGTATCTCATCAATGTCATTGTCCTCAGACAAAGATAAATCTTGTTTTTTGTACAGAACGTCCATGATAGACAACTGAATGCCGTGGGCATAGCAGAGCTGATGTAGAGGATTAATCAAACGTCCTAATTTGATCATTACCTTAGCCCCATCTGTTGTAATGTTGACTACATCATCGTAAAGAGACAATTCAAATTCTGAAAGTCTGTTCTTCAAAAGATCCACTGCAGTTTCGGCAGGCATACTGCCGTATATTCTGATCAAGCCTAAATTCCAAAATATGGCTTCATTTTCTTTGCATGTGTGGACATTCACGTTCATGTAACGTCTATTTCTAGAGGAAGTCCACTCATCGAAGGTTAATGTAAATCTGTAGTTATCCTCCTTTAGCTGAGAAAGTTCTTGTTTAATTGACAACTATTTATAACAGTCACACAGACAATGCCTACTCAAATTTGAATTCATCCAAAGTGGATGTTATTAAAACTTTTCAAAGTTCTTGTTTAAGTTTTATTTTTAAGGTCATTCCGTAATTAATTACCATAAGTTTAATTGAATTAGGAGATGACGGTAATTTGTGTCCCTTAGAACAAAAAAGGTCTCTCAGGTCTTTTGAGGTGCAAAATACACGAAAAGGCAAACCGTCTTTAGCCACCATTCTTGAAACCATAATTTCCTTCGAAGTATCTTCGTTGTGGAAATGGTCCGTAATTTTTCGCTTTTTAGGTACAGTTGATGATTTTGATTGCTGAAGAGTACTATCTGAAGAAGCTGCTGGCTCTGGCGCCGTTGGCCCGGCAACCGGAGTCCTCATTGAAGTTTCTAAATTTTCCTCAATCTGAACATCCTCAACCTTTTTTTTCGAAT
Source organism: Phosphuga atrata (assembly GCA_944588485.1). Taxonomy (NCBI): domain Eukaryota; kingdom Metazoa; phylum Arthropoda; class Insecta; order Coleoptera; family Silphidae; genus Phosphuga; species Phosphuga atrata. Next base: position 71,449,462 of record OX155896.1, read on the forward strand.
CAATGTTATGTATAGACTTCAAGTGTGTGTGTAAGCCTTTTGAAGAACGGTCTTTAGCTTTCAAAATCTTCCCACACACCTTGCACTTTGCACTGAGTCCATCATTGGCTCTTAAGCAATATTTCCAAACTTCTAATGAACTTCCGTATTCACTGTTTTTGAGTTTGTCGACATAGTTCAATGCCAAATTACATTAAATGTTACACTAAAATAACCAGTTAATCACAAAAATCCCTTAAATTCAACAAAAACTAGATAATTACGTAAACAAACGCACGCGTGTCGGCAAAGTGATGACAGTGAGTGAGACGGGCCTCGTCCCCCGCAAGTCCCGCGCCCCCTACTGCCCCTGCGCTTCGCCACGAGTAGCGCCCATGATATAAATACAAGGGTATGCTCATCCCGTGAACGAAAATGAGACCTCGTCTGCGCATAGCTAGGTCAGCTTGCTGACGTCACTTTCCGACGCCAATTATTAATTATACAATAATTAAAGTATTATTGAAAAATACTTTTTGTAAACTAAAATAGTTCATCGAAATCTCTTAAAATTATCAAGGACCTAAATGTATTTTTCTTCCCTAAAAAATGGCCATTTTTTTAACAAAGAAAACACAGTCTGGCCTTCATACTATTAAACAATTCAAATTCGCCGCGTAATGATGCAGTTATGACGTCGGCAAGCTGCCGCAACCTAATTGGCTGGCTAGATTAGCATGCGCAAGAGCATACCCTTGTATTTATATCATGGTAGTGCCTACAGCATGCGCAGAGCAGTTCGCGCGCAACCGCGCTACGATACACACACCGATTGTGCTGCGCCGCTCAATCTCGCAATCTCGCGAGATCTCGTACCAAAATTGAACGAGACTCAGTCTCGCAAAATATGGACGAGATCTCGCGAGAACGAGATTGCATTCCCTAGTCCCATTTATTGCGCGCTTTGGGTGACGTCACAGCTCTCGTTGTCATTCAGTGCTGTTTACTATTTGCATAGGCAGTTAATGATTTTCAGTTTGAATCGCTATTTCGATAATGGAAAAAGCTAAAAAAACATTTTATAGATATTGTCTAGTGCCGGAATGTAAAAACACTATTAAAAGTACACCATATAAACTGTTGAATAAAGTCCCAATCGAGGTGTATAGTCCACCCTACCCACATCTTTTGTGCATGCGCTACAAAATATGCTTTCAGGTATCTATTTTTGGTAGATTGTCCGATTGTACTTTAAAAAACCACTTTCAGTCATTGTTCTTGATCATTTATAATGTCACTATATATCAAAATCGCACTAGGTATACGAAAATACTACAGAAATATTGCATAGCAAAACAGCACAGTGAATATCGACGCCGATCAATATCATAACATGTGCGTCACAGTCCTTGGTTTCGGTTCGACCAATAGTGATGCGTTTCGCAAATTTGAATTTCGCTCGCATATTTTGGACTTTTTGATTTAAATTTTTGGAATTAAATACAAACTAAATAAGAAAATAATGGTATAGTAAGTAAGTAAATCTAAATCTCTTGCATCTTCCCTATTGTTTGACTGTTTTGTCATATTTTTGTCCTAAATGATAATTCCCAGGAAATTTTTTTACGTAATTAGTTGTTAGGTTTTTAGAATTCCGGATAACCTTGACCAAAGTCATAAAATTCCTCTCTTTCTATGAGTTTGATCAGTCAGGACAAAGTTACCCCAATAGTGGGTAACTTTGGTCCGTTTTTTAATTTTTTTTTTTAGATATAGCGCAGGTATAGGGCACTAACAAAATTAAAGTACAGAATGCAATGTTTTGCAAAGTCTTATTTAAATCAAAGCTCAAGAGATATGGCATGGTCAATTTTTGCTTAAAGTATTCTCAATACTTTGCTTATAATAACAAAAACTTGTAAAAAGTGGGCCAATGTTACCCCAGTTGAAGGTAACACCCAATATCCGGAAATTAAAAAAGGACCGACAAATATTATTTCTCGGGCCGCTAAGATGTTGCCCATGTCGCGCAGGGGCGCGCATGGTAGCCGTACTTTGCAACCTTGTGCTTGTCGCTTGATGTATACACGATGTCAAAGCTACCTTTACAATTCAAGAGGCCAAAAATAATATTGAATGCGTAGATAATAGAGAATATAGTAGCAAAAATCGAAAACTGGGATGAATACTCCATAATATTCCATGATTGTAAAAAAATGTAGAATACTCTTTCATTGAAACTTAGGGTTGCGGACCTTTACCTGGTGTAACTTAACTTTGTTAATTGTCTTTGCCACTGTTTAACTAAGATCGGAAAACAAAAATGAAGCTTCTACATTGCTTGGTTCAATAAATATTTGTGTTTTTGTTGAAAATAATTTTAGATATTTTCAACGTGACAGATAGTAAACGTAGATAGGAACGCAACTGACTATATGCATATCAAAATATCGATATTTTTTTAGGATATATTGATAATAATAATAAAACATCTTTATTGTTATACTTATAAATGCATACAATTACAACAATTGGCTATCGACCCATGGTCTTTCAGCCGGAAATGAACAGATATATTCAGTATAAATTGAGAAAAAAAAATCCAAAAATTGAATAGGAATGAGTGAGTAAGTCGCCGTTTAAGGATTCAAGATTCATAGATTTGTACATTTTCGACGCGGTCTTTGTGGAAATGCCCTGGTTGCCGTACTTTAAGGCTCTAAGGTGTTTGCAGGGTTTAATTATGTGGGACTTACGTAATTTGGCGTCGACAATAAATTCGTTTAGACTCAATAGTTAGTCCAAGATATTTAACGCTGCTGGAGGGCAGAATCGATGTATGTTAGATCGACACTTAAAACATTAAATCTAGGATCTGTTTTCAACTACTTCCCAGTGTATTGGAACATAGCTTGGTTTCAGGTTATTGGGTTCGAAATTTCGTAACAAAATGTAATTTTTGGCATTCAACTCGGTTTTTCACTTCAACTCCTCAATTGCAAATAAAACACTTTTGCAAAACTATTAATTTTAGCGAGTTTGAAAAAAAATATTTATAACTAACCTAACCTAACCATCCAGGAAAAAAATCACCAAAAAACTTTGTTCTACAGTCAACAGTTGTAACTACAGCCTAACAGTCAGCAAACTTAGTGATTTAAAATCATTTCCAGTTGCAATTTTGAATAATATATCTTTATTAATTGTATCTTTTAAGAAACAAAAGACATAATTTTGTTTATAATCAAAAAATGTTCAAAAAAATAAATAAGAATATACAAAAATATTAATAATATATATAGTTAAGAATTTTAGATAGCCAAACCGAAAACAGACACAATACAGTACATAGTTTTATTCTCCCATCGAATCGTGCAGGTGCCGTCTGTAGCACTGTCCCAATAGCAACTGCTAGCCGTGTGCAGCCCAGCGCCACTCTTCTGCATAATCGAGCACGTCACAACGTATTTAAAAGCTTTCTTCAGCTTGCTCAGAGCGCTCAAGCATTGCTCCGAAACCGTCGCGCTCCACTGATTCACTTTGTCCTGCTGATACGTGTTCCCGCCGATGGTGGCCTCGATGGTATCATTGATAATTTTGCTGACGTCGTCTACAACGAACTGATTCTCGTCGTCGTCCATCTTCGCAAAATTTTGACTCGACGTTTCATCTGACAGATAATTTTTAAACGCGAACATACTTGATGCTTAATTTTTGCCCGGCTGTGCAAAGCGTGACTAGCTGGCGAGTGAACTGAAAGCCTACTGAAAATGCCGTGTAATGCGCGTATTGGGAAATCACGCGATTGTGGAATCGCCGATTTCCTTTTTCATTGCAAAAAGCTCTATTGTTGTTTTGCACACGAGTTCTCGTTAGAGGTGGAAGAAAAGGCACAGACATATTTGATTTATCGTCTTTCTATACAATCCTTCACGGCATTAATTGAATTTTAAAGAATGCCGTGAAGGATTGTATAGAAAGACTGCAACAAAACGAAAACTTTGAAACCATTACATTACATTTACATACAACCATTACATTATTACATTTAACAATGCCAAATTGAAATTAGTATATAACTAGTTATAGCTATAGCCCGCGGCTTCGCTCGCGTGGATTTTTATGCCAGTCAAATTAATTCTGATTTACCAAATATTGATTTTCTTGTGAGTAATATGAAGATTGATATTAAGATAGAGCGTAAATAAGATTTGAAAATTGTTAAAAGGGTCGGATAAACTCAAGTTGAAATAAAATAATGTATTATAATTTTCGTGTGGATTTAATTTGTGGACAAACTTTATAATTGAGTAATAAGTGTGCAAACTTTGCACACTTATTACTTAAAATTAAAGTTATATCAACAAGAAGTGTAGAAAATCGCAATTTTTTTTAAACATAAAGGCTGATTCTCATATACGCGACACTTAGCTACGCGATGAAGTGTCGCGGATTGTCGCGTCGCTGCAGGGTATTCTGCATACTGCGATACACAGCTACGCGATTCTTTGCTGCAAATGTCAAATCTGAAGTTTCTTTACATTTCAGGTTAAGTGTCAAATCTGCAGTTTCTCTAGATTTCAGGTTAAATTATATTTTCAAAATGTCAAGTTCGTCTTAGCCATGTGTTATGAAAATGAGAAATTAAAAGAAAAGAAGAGGAACAGAAAATATTGTGTGCATCAGATCTTACGAACAAGACTAGTAGAAGGAGGATTTCAAACTTTCTTCAAACAATTGTGAGAGGATAAATTGAAATTCTACAAATATTTTGTAAGTCATACAGTTCAGCACAATCGGTCACAAGGGCGATCAATAGACCTTTTCATAGTTTATGTGCATGTGTCAATTTCCGCATTGTTATAGTCAAAAAGTGCCCGAACTTTTTGACGGATAACTAAATATCTGCCCGAAACTTCCATATTCCCGACTTTCTAACTTGGCCGATGCGCATGCGCTTAAATAACCGTTAAAAGGTAATATATATTCCTCTGATTTTTCGTCGTTCCCTCCACTCATTTTCTACAACACGCCGTTTTTTCAAACAAACTGGTCAAACGTCATGCGACGTCGAGCGACAAAACGTAAAAGAATGCTTAAGAAATAATCCCAGCGACAGCGCGCAGCATAGCGACTTGTAGCAACTGTCGCGTAGCCATAGTGAGAACGTGCCCATTTAAAACAGTGTAATTATTATTTGACGGGCGATGTCGCGCGACGTCGCGTATATGAGAATCGGCCTTAATATCGGACCTTCGTCGAATTTTGACATGTCGAAGATGATGACATATGATACATTAAAAGACGCGAAATTTTGTATAGAACAAACAAATAATAACCTTCTTCTGTTTTGGTGAAACGTAAGCCTGAAATTAGCGATTAAAGAAACGCACAAAATAGCTTACTTTCGAATTTTTGTCCGAAACTTTTTCCAAAATAATCTAAATTGGCTGAATCTTTTTCTAAATGATTCTAAATAAAATGCAGATTAAAACAGAACAGAAGAAAAAATGTACAACACTTGCAGTTTCAATTAGTATAAACATGTCAAATTTTCGATAAAACTACTCGAACAATTTTTGAGAGACTCGAAACTTTGATCTAGATTTTTACGGGCACGCGGGCCGGATCCAGATCACCAAAAGTGACATTTAATCATGTTATTCGTGGCAAGTGGGCAAGTGACATTTTGACATGTATCTATCAATATCTGTCATACATCTGTCACTCATCTATCAATTTAAAAGCAACATATAGCATGTCATATTTAACTAGCATTTATAAATCATCTATCAAATACATTTTTTATATATCTATCAAATTATTACACAATAATATCACATATCTATCAGAAGTCACATACAGCAATCACGGTATTTGTGGCAAGTTGGCAACTGAAATTTTTACATGCATCTATCAATCTCTGTCATACATCTATCATCGCATCTAGTAATCTCTAGCAAGTTGACATGTGACATTTTAACATGTATCTATCAATCTGTCATACATATGCCACACATCTATTCATTTAAAAGCAACATAAAGCATGTCAAATTTAATTATCATTTATATATTATCTATCAAATACAATTTTTATATATCTATCAAATTATTACACAGTAATATCACAGATCTATCAGAAGTGACATACAACAATTACGGTATTTGTGGCAAGTTGGCAAGTGACATTTTGACATGTATCTATCAATCTCTATCAATCTCTGTCATACATCTATCATACATCTAGCAATCTCTAGCAAGTTGACAAGTGACATTTTAACATGTATCTATAAATCTTTGTCATACATCTATTACACATTTAGCAATCTCTAGCAAATTTACAACATTTTAACATGTATCTATCAATCTTTGTCATATAAAGCATGTCAAATTTAATTATCATTTATATATTATCTATCAAATACAATTTTTATATATCTATCAAATTATTACACAGGAATATCACATATCTATCAGAAGTCAAGTATATGTGACAAGTTAGCAAGTGACATTTTGACATGTATCTATCAATCTCTGTCATACATCTATTACACATCTAGCAATCTCTAGCAAGTTGACAAGTGACATTTTAACATGTATCTATCAATCTTTGTCATACATCTGTCACACATCTATCAATTTAAAAGCACCATAAAGCATGTCAAATTTAATTATCATTTATATATTATCTATCAAATACAATTCTTATATATCTATCAAATTATTACACGGTATCTTATTACATATCTATAGGTATGTAATAACGGTATAGTTATTACATATCTATCAGAAGTCAAGTATTTATTACAAGTTGGCAAGTGACATTTTGACATGTATCTAAGAATCTCTGTCATACACTACCACACATCTAACAATCTCTAGCAAGTTGACAAGTGACATTTTAACATGTATCTATCAATCTTTGTCATAGATCTGTCACACATCTATCAATTTAAAAGCAACATAAAGCATGTCAAATTTAATTATCATATATTTATTATCTATCAAATACAATTTTTATATATCTATCAAAGTATTACACAGTAATATCACATATCTATCAAGAAGTCAAGCATTTGTGACAAGTTGGCAAGTGACATTTTGACATGTATCTATCAATCTCTGTCATACATCTATCACGCATATAGCAAACTCTAGCAAATTGACAAGTGACATTTTGACATGTATCTATCAATCTTTGTCATAGATCTGTCACACATGTAGCAATCTCTAGCAAGTTGACAAGTGACATTTTGACATGCATCTATTAATCTCTATCCTACATCTGTCACATCTATTTATTCAAGAGCAACGTAAAGCATGTCAAATTTAATTATCATTTATATAATATCTATCAAATACATTATATATATATATATATATATATATATATATATATATATATATATATATATATATATATATATAATAAATTATTACACAGTAATATCACATATCTATCAGAAGTCACATACAACAATCATGGTATTTGTGGCAAGTTGGCAAGTGACATTTTGACATGTATCTATCAATCTCTGTCATACATCTATCACGCATATAGCAAACTCTAGCAAATTGACAAGTGACATTTTGACATGTATCTATCAATCTCTGTCATACATCTATCACGCATATAGAAAACTCTAGCAAATTGACAAGTGACATTTTGACATGTATCTATCAATCTCTGTCATAGATCTATCACACATGTAGCAATCTCTAGCAAGTTAACAAGTTACATTTTGACATGTATCTATCAATCTTTGTCACACATCGGTCACACATCTATCAATTTAAAAGCAACATAAAACATGTCAAATTTAATTATCATTTATATATTATCTATCAAATACAATTTTTATATATCTATCAAATTATTATACAGTATTATCACATATCTATCAGAAGTCAAGTATTTGTGACAAGTTGGCAAGTGACATTTTGACATGTATCTATCAATCTCTGTCATACATCTATCACGCATATAGCAAACTCTAGCAAATTGACAAGTGACATTTTGACATGTATCTATCAATCTCTGTCATAGATCTATCACACATGTAGCAATCTCTAGCAAGTTGACAAGTGACATTTTGACATGCATCTATTAATCTCTATCCTACATCTGTCACATCTATTTATTCAAGAGCAACATAAAGCATGTCAAATTTAATTTTATCATTTATATAATATCTATCAAATACATTTATATATATATATATATTTATATATATATATATATATATATATATATATATATATATGTGTGTATATATTAAATTATTACACAGTAATATCACATATCTATCAGAAGTCACATACAACAATCATGGTATTTGTGGCAAGTTGGCAAGTGACATTTTGACATGTATCTATCAATCTTTGTCATACATCTATCGCGCATCTTGCAATCTCTAGCAAGATGACAAGTTACATTTGGACATGTATCTATCAATCTTTGTCATACATCTGTCACACATCTATCAATTTATAAGCAACATAAAGCGTGTCATTTTTAATTATCATTTATATATTATCTATCAAATACATTTTTTATATATCTATCAAATAATGACACAGTAATATCACATATCTATCATAAGTCAGATACAACAATCACGGTATTTGTGGCAAGTTGGCAAGTGACATTTTGACATGTATCTATCAATCTCTGTCACACATCTATCACACATCTAGCAATCTATAGCGAGTTGACAAGTGACATTTTGACATGTATCTATCAATCTTTGTCATACATCTGTCACACATCTAGATATATAATAGCAGATTAATGTTGCTATTAAATAGCTAGATGCCAAATTTAACTATTATCTATATATTATCTATCAAATATATCTTCTATATATCTATCAAATTATAGTATCATCATTTTTCCATCAAAATTATCTCTCACATATCTAGCACTAAATAATTCACATATCTATCAAATTGAACAGAACTAGATAGATAAGATTATTTAGATAAGACAAGTCGACAAGACCACAAAGAAAATCTATTAGACAAGACCTTCCTGTCCAATCCCGTCGGGTTAGTCTAGTTTAGTCTATCTAGTGTGTGTGGTCTGTCTAGTGTGTGTGGTATGTCTAGTGTCTGTGGTCTGTCTGGTCCGTCTGGTCTGTCTGGTCTGTCTGGTTTGTCTGGTCTGTCTGGTCTGTCTGGTCTGTCTGGTCTGTCTGGTCTGTCTGGTCTGTCTGGTCTGTCTGGTCTGTCTGGTCTGTCTGGTCTGTCTGGTCTGTCTGGTCTGTCTGGTCTGTCTGGTCTGTCTGGTCTGTCTGGTCTATCTGGTCTGTCTGGTCTGTCTGGTGTGTCTGGTCTGTCTGGTCTGTCTGGTCTGTCTGGTCTGTCTGGTCTGTCTGGTCTGTCTGGTCTGTCTGGTCTGTCTGGTCTGTCTGGTCTGTCTGGTCTGTCTGGTTTGTCTGGTCTGTCTGGTCTGTCCGGTCTGTCCGGTCTGTCTGGTCTGTCTGGTCTGTCTGGTCTGTCTGGTCTGTCTGGTCTGTCTGGTCTGTCTGGTCTGTCTGGTCTGTCTGGTCTGTCTGGTCTGTCTGGTCTGTCTAGTATGTCTAGTCTGTCTGGTCTGTCTGGTCTGTCTGGTCTGCCTGGTCTGCCTGGTCTATCTAGCCTGTCTAGTCTGCCTAGGTCTGCCTAGGTCTGTCTGGTCTGTCTGGTCTGTCTGGTCTGTCTGGTCTGTCTGGTCTGTCTGGTCTGTCTGGTCTGTCTGGTCTGTCTGGTCTGTCTGGTCTGTCTGGTCTGTCTGGTCTGTCTGGTCTGTCTGGTCTGTCTGGTCTGTCTGGTCTGTCTGGTCTGTCTGGTCTGTCTGGTCTGTCTGGTCTGTCTGGTCTGTCTGGTCTGTCTGGTCTGTCTGGTCTGTTTGGTCTGTCTGGTCTGTCTGGTCTGTCTGGTCTGTCTGGTCTGTCTGGTCTGTCTGGTCTGTCTGGTCTGTCTGGTCTGTCTGGTCTGTCGGGTCTGTCTGGTCTGTCTGGTCTGTCTGGTCTGTCTGGTCTGTCTGGTCTGTCTGGTCTGTCTGGTCTGTCTGGTCTGTCTGGTCTGTCTGGTCTGTCTGGTCTGTGTGGTCTGTCTGGTCTGTCTGGTCTGTCTGGTCTGTCTGGTCTGTCTGGTCTTTCTGGTCTGTCTGGTCTGTCTGGTCTGTCCGGTCTGTCTAGCCTGTCTAGTCTATCTAGCCTGTCTAGTCTATCTAGTCTGCCTAGGTCTGCCCAGGTCTGTCTGGTCTGTCTGGTCTGTCTGGTCTGTCTGGTCTGCCTGGTCTATCTAACCTGTCTAGTTTATCTAGCCTATCTAGCCTGTCTAGTCTATCTAGTCTATCTAGTCTATCTAGTCTATCTAGTCTATCTAGTCTATCTAGTCTATCTAGTCTATCTAGTCTATCTAGTCTATCTAGTCTATCTAGTCTATCTAGTCTATCTAGTCTATCTAGTCTATCCAGTCTATCCAGTCTATCTAGTCTATCTATTATATCTTGTCTATCTAGTCTATCTAGTCTATCAAGTCTATCTAGTCTATCTAGTCTATCTAGTATATCTAGTCTATCTAGTCTATCTAGTCCATCTAGCCCATCTAGTCTATCTAGTCTATCTAGTCCGTCTAGTCTCTCGAGTATTATATGTCCGATTGAATGATATCTAAATGTATGAAATACTATTAAAGTAAATTATTTTGGTGTAGCAATGGGTAACAGCGACGGATATTCGTATAACCCTGGACCGCCTGAACACGTTCGGGGACGAGCTGTTCAACTCGGAGGAAGTGCTGCAGTCGTACTTCTACGCCATCGTGGAGATTTCTGTGGGGGCGAGATGCAAATGTAATGGACACGCTTCGGAGTGCATCATCTCGTCGGATTTGAATGGGAGCCAGCGGAGGGTGTGCAAGTGCGAGCACAACACCGGCGGGCCCGATTGCAACATCTGCCTGCCGTTCTATAACGATGCCCCGTGGGCGCGAGCGTCGGAGAGGAAAACCCATGAGTGCAAACGTAAGTGGATGGTTTCAGTTTTTGTTGGTTACATGCGTTGTGGATGGTTTTGAGTTATATTTAAATTAATTCCACGCCGGGTTTTATTTGTATTTTATAGGAGGTCGTAAATTATAACACGCGACTAATACAAACAAGATTTTTTTTTATCTCGATAGACATTTTTCTGATGAATTATTGCATTAAAATTATTAGAAAATAACCTTTTTGGCCTCCTGAATTGTAAAGCTAGCTTTGACATCGAGTATACGTCCAGCGAAACTAGATTTTTACGTACAATGTTGCAAAGTACGGCTACGATGCGGTAAAGTGACCAGTAAATTTTAAACTTTCTGGGACACTTACAAAATAAATTAAGTATAAGACAATAAAATCTAATTAAAAAAACGCTACTTTACACCACATTTGTCACTATAATGTAGAAAATAAGAGTGATTTTTTTAATTTTACTGTGCGTCTGACATTTGGAAAAATGACATAGCCAAACTAATAAATTTGAATTAGTAAAAATTGTCAAAGTTTGTGAGTACCAACATTAGAAAATTAAATAATTTCCAATATTGTAATTAATCTAAATCTATTTGTTTCTTAAATAATAATTGTCGGCCAAAAAATCTTATACAAATTTTGTGCGGAAATGATTTTACAATGCTCCAGCAAATGGGGAACTCCCCCTTCGGGCTCGTTCCCCAAACGAGCTGTTGCATTGTAAATTCAATATTTCCGCACTCTAAAGTAAATAACTATTTTCTAATGATATATGTGAAAATGGCATTTTTTCACGGCTAAAATATTTTCACATCTAGAGATGAAAATGAGCATTTTAAATTTATGATTTTCTCGATTAAAACACTAAACTAACCAAATTTGCATGGACTTTCTTATTAATTACATAATTTCATGGGAATATTTTATGTACAAACGTAAAACGAGCCTGAAACTATTTAAAAAACCGAAATAAAATTAGGGCATTTGACTTGAAAAGTATCACCTTCTATGAAAATGCAACAATATTGCCATGGAAACGAACAAACCAACGATTAAATTTGTAATGACAGTTCCGATAGTTCGCTTCGAATTGGTTTTATTAATATCGAATTATAGATTCTGCAACCGAATATCAGTAGAAAAAACTGCATTTACTACTCGGGATGAAAGCGTTTTTTTTTGGTTCGGTGTGATTGCTAACTCGCTGGCGCTCGTGAGCAAACTCTCACCTCACCAAAAAACGCCACTTTCATCTCTCGCTGTAAATTAAAAAATACTATTCGCTCCTTAGTTTTGTCAATCATGGTTAGCGCAAGTCAATTCCTGCTTGTCTCATGTGTTAATTGAAAATTTTACGTTCCATCATTTGATTCAAAGCTGCCTGATGGACTCGCAAAGACGATGGATAACATTCCTATCTCTTTACAAACTGAAATAATAACTAGAATTAAACGAGGCAAAATTTAGGTCTTATTATTTACGGCTTTAGATATAAGGAAATTATTAAGCTAAAGAATGCTGTAATGAGATTATTACTAACATACGCTCGTTTCAACATTATTTCCCATAACTGATGCCATTATATATAAAGAAATTGTCGATTTAGATAGTTTATTCAGAAAATGTGAGAAATATTGGTATTACAGGAACTTAATAATTTTATTACCTTATTTACTCGCACACCAAAATGAACACATTGATAAGTAAATTATTGTATGTGACGGATGCCATTATTATAATCGTGTATAAAACTATGCAAATCGTGCGTAAAAGTCCAATGTAAATCAAATGGAGTTTCATTATTTAACGATTTCTGTTTGATGTTACTATGGCAACAACTCGTGTCACTAAACAAAAGACATAGACGTAGTGAAAATAAATTTTCCGACGTTTATTAAAATTGAATTAATTTTGAATCAAGAAGTCTCTGCCTCACAGTCTGAATTTATCTGGTTCTTCTAAAACCTAACCTAACCATAACCTAATCGAGAATAAATCTAGGTTTAACCTAGATTACATCGACAACAACCAAATAGTGTTACCCGTCACTGTGCGTTTTTACTAGTTAGCAATTTTGACCACGGAGGCGTTGACTGAACATTCTAACCTTATTGTGTCAGTGATTTGAAGTATGTGGTCTGTCAAAATTACAATTTTTACAACCGGAGAATAGTGCAAGTAAGTGGGGCGTGCAAGTCGCAAGGTAAATTATTTGAATTATTTTTTCTTACTTTGGAGCGAGAGGTCGCGCGGTAAATTCGGAGAAGTAGCTCTATAATAATTGTAAAACCCGCCTTTTTTTAGATAGTGCGCATGCGCAAATGAATGGGTGGCAGTGGCGTAGTGTAAACAAAAGTAATAAAGGTTGCGACGATTATATTTAGTTGTAAAAAATTTGGTATATGTTTTTTGTATTAGACCGCTTTAATTTAAAATGGAAAAATCATATTTTGAAACAGTGGACAAATATGTCATAGAAAAGTAGTGAATAGAAAAGCAACATTAATTATTGGGTAAAGTGTAGCAACAGCCCACGTTGGGTGGCAGTTTCAGAAATTAAACTAGCGCATGCGCAATAAACCTTTTCAGCAGTAGTAAACGAAAGAGTCAAATTTGTTGCCTCTTACTAAGAGTTAAGCAACGGTCCTTGCCATATTGTTCTATATTGTGGTATCTGTCCGCTTCGCGGCGGGCAACCTAATCTAACCGGGGTTAAGGGGGGAAGTCCATGTAAACGCCTCGAAATCGGTCATTTTTTAATATTATTTTTAGCACTGATAAAATAACTTGATTGTTTTTAAATTTGAACACAACTTTATTTAATATTTTAAGAATACAAAAAAATTTTTTTTTTTAATTTTCAATAAAAAATGGCGGCTCAGTACGAGTTCTTATAGGCAGTCTCAGACGCGAGGTCCGAAACTGCTCCAGTTGTCACTCATTACCCGTTCATCTGAAACACAAAAATTAAAGTTTATTTTTTTTAGGACATATAAACGGAAAGGATGAACCTATAAAATAAAAAAAAAAGTATAAAATTCAATATAAAATAAGCCTTTTAAAAAAAGTCATAATTTAGGGCTATTTTTTTGACATTTTTGACCGCAAAAAAAGTATTTTATCAACGTGAAATATATGAAATTTTAGGATCATCCTTCCGATATTAATGTAAAAAAAGGCCTCAAAAAATTTCAGCCAAATCGGTCAATAATTTTTTGAGCTACAACACGAGCAGTTTTTAAAAATGTAGTTTCGAGATAATCGCGTTTAGTTGAAGTACAGGAAAATGATCAGTTTTAATGACTTATTAATTACTTACCGATTAATCTGCAATTCCAGGTCCATATAACAGTCCTTCTGCCTCCTCGAAAAGCTGATTTTCTTCCATTTGATGTTGCCTGCGAGCTGTACGAGCATCTTTGGTCTCTGAAAGACTTTTACGATTCTGTCGGGTTATTCGCTCCTCGTCTGAATTATGCGCAAATACCTTAGCATAAGTGCCAATAGTTAGATTCAGAAGGTTCATTATTTTTAATACTGAAGTATAACCTTCATTAAATATCCCGGCAGCAATGTAAGCTGAGATTTCGACTACTTTTAGACCACAATGCAGGTGTTTTGGTGATAAACGCCAAACTGTCGCGTTAAAACTTTCGTTCGCGTTCTGCGTATGACCACCAAGGCATCGCTCAAGCAAATCACCTTTGGACAAATCTTGATATATTGGTAAAAGATGCTTTTTTATATCTTCACCAAGTAATGGAGCTAAATCTTCGTTTCGAGGATTTTGATTTAGAGCAATAGCCTTCTGCCACTTGCACCAGCTATCAACGCTTACAGGGCAGTTATCATGTTGAGGTTTTTCTTTAGTGGAAAAAATATGCTCATAAGTAGCCATTATGGCTTTTTTCATCTCGTCAACACTGTTAACATTTCTCTGAATACTTAAACCATAGTATTTTGTTAATTTTTTTACCACTTTATCAGTTAGTTTTCCTCTTCCTGAAAGTTTTTTTTCTTTTCTTACATTTCTAAGTCGAGAACCCATTCTTTTTTCTACATGACCAATACATTCACTTTTCACAACAGGTAACTCATTACCGTAAGGTTCTGAATCTAGAATAGCCTTGAATGTTTTAGAACCTCCGTCGCCAATGTAGTTACCATATTTTACTCCGAATTTTTCTTCAGAAGTCGAGAACATTTCTATCATGGCATCTACTTCCATCTTTCCTGACGAACCTTCGTGATTTTTTTGACACTCATCCTCGTGATCTTCCATCCATTTACGGAATTCTTCTGTATGAGTCTTGTTCTTCCAGTAATTACAGCCTTGACAGTAACTACTTTTTGTTTTCAAATCAATAACTTTCCCTGAATAATATCCTATGAGCGTTGCAACACCGTACTTTGATTTGAAACCACGTTTTTTCCAGGTACCATCTCCAGATACTTTTAAAATATTTCTTTCTCTTCCTTGCTCGACATTTTTTTCCATCTCTTCTTCCACTGCCTTCTGCGATAGTAATTCAAATGATGATTTCGCTGCATCATAAATGTGTTGTACGATGTTAGCGTAACAATGTTTACTTATACCAGTGCATAGGTCCATCAGATTACAAAAAATATTTATTCCTTCTCTTGCAACACCCAAAAGTCTCATGACAAACACTATTCTTCTATTTATTTCAAATCCGTTGTTAATGAAAGGACCTGAATTTATTTTTTTATCACCACATGGACACGTGACAACAATTTTAAAACCAAGACCTCTAGAACCACACTCACTGAATCTTATCTTCTGATTACATACCGAGCACTTCACAATTTCAGACAAAGCTGTAAATACCGTAAAAAATTCAATTATCCTGTACCCGTGCAAAGTATTAGTTATTATATCTTCACTATCACGTGCACGCAGTTTTTTCCACTGGCAGTATCACGGCTTGTACTGGCTTCGAATTTTTCACCTTCTTTATCGGTGAATTGATTGCCCAGATATCTTCGTTTTCTGGGGTTATTTCGTGCAATATATACCTGTTCCAGGAATAAGCATTTCCAGGAATAGGACTGAAGAAGTATTTCGAGTTATTATAATGGAAAGGTTCTTTTCTCCGAAACGCTCCGTCTACCTAGCTCGCTACTTTAAAATACGTACTCCGGCCCGCTCCATTATATTAGCTGTAATTTTGTAAATATTCGAGATTTTTTTTTTTCGTCTCGTCAGTACACGCTCAACATAGTGTACTTTCAGAATATCAAAAAAAAAAAAAATGGATTTTTTGAAAATTTTACATGGACTTCCCCCCTTAAACCAACGGTCCTTGCCACATTATTTGTCTGTGTTGTAGGCTTCCATTTTCGTATTGATCTCAGTTAGTTAAAAATCTCAACGATCGTTTTAAAGTTTCCGGTCGTTTTGAAAATCATGCGCATTGTCCGGTTATAGTCGCATATGTGCATTTACTTTCGCTCTAGCCTTGTCACACCGCCATACATACCCATCATTTCTTTTCACTTTCACCAATGTCATTTCATCTCCACAATTAACACAAACATACCTTTTCGCAAGCAAACCTATATCCATTAGCAATTCAATCATTCTGCAATTATGCATATTAATTATAATCGTGAGAAAACTATGCAAATCGTGCGTAAAAGTCCAATGTAAATCAAATGGAGTTTCATTATTAAACAATTTCTGTTTATTGTTACTATGGCAACAACTCGCGTCACTGAACAAAAAATCCAAAATGTCAATGGCATTTTGAAAACTAAATTGTGAAAAACTGAAACAATCTGAGTAAAACGGTTACAGAAGAAAACAAAACGAAATCTGTAACGGTTACAGTAAAATACAACAAAACAAAAATTAACAGTTACAGTAAAATATAGAGGCCAAATAGTGTTCCCGCCACTGTGCGTTTTTATTACTTACAAGTTCTGCCACGGAGGCGCTGAAGTTTGCATGCGCGGGTCTCCGCTTTAGCCGGTCGCGCTACCGATATATGATCTAGATTTATCAGATCTAATATCACCCAATCTAACCATTAACCTAACCACGGTTAAAACCGTTAAAATCGGCAAAACACTGCCTTTTTACGTTAGTTCTAATTTCTGCCACGGCTTACATGCACAAAACTCCTGTTTAGCCAAAAGGCATTCATTTATGGAATCTATCGGAATGCTGTGCAAAAAAAGATTAAAACTATTAATTGCGACTGGATGCGATATAAACTAAACTTGTATGTAAAGATTCGCGGATACATTATTTGTTGTGTAATGTATATCTCAAGTTACATATAATTTACTGGGATTGGGATTAGAAATTCTTCTCGTACGAACTCAATTTACCGTTAATTATCGCGCATTAAATAGAATAAAATGTTACAAACAACTCGAGCAATAAATTAAATTATAAATACAAATACGTTCAGCTTCGTACGGCTTCATCGTAAAATTAGAACACACATGCACGACATTTCTAAACGCATTGACTTTTAATACCACGACGTTTGTGAAATTAGAAATTAAAATAAAAAAGAGAGAATTGGTGAAACCATACGTATATATAGATATCATACGTTATAGATAATCATTCAAACTTAAAACAAACGGAACACAGCCTGAATATATAAATATATTCAGCCTTTCCGGAGCTCTATAACATTTATTGAGTCTTTTTAGGACTACCAAAACAAATCTCACTTATCAGTTCAATCAATAACCTGCTAAGTTCATGTCTCTCACAAAATGTCAAAATTATAAACATCTAACCCTAAACACCACATGGGTTTTCAAGTGAGTGATTTACAAATAATTGTTCATGGAAGCAAAGCTGTGCTGATCAGAGATAAATCTCGAAAGGCGTCCACAGATGGCTATCCACTTAAGGTGATGAAAGACATGATCTTAAAAACAATGTTATTTTTATGGTTTTTATTGAGTGCCACGAAGGTGGACTGAAAGCTGTAAAATAACTTTCATGTTAGATTTATTGTTTTGAGAGTCCTAAAAAGACTCAATAATTGTTATAGAGCTCCGGAAAGGCTGAATATTTATATATTCAGGCTGTTCCGTTCGTTCTAAGTTTGTATAAAAAAGAGAATTTATCATTAAATTTAGTGATTTATGTAAAAAAAAGAGAAATAAGCCAGGGATTTGAACATGTTTTTCTTTAGTTAAAAGAAAATCTACAAAGCAAGTATTGAGAGCAAATAAACGTCGACACTTTGCCCGGCAGTTTGTAAAACTACATTTGATTTATTAAACATGCCATCTGATAATTTATTATACGCTAAAACTACACTATTATTACCATCAAATGCAATTTCGTTGCAACAGTTTTATTTATTTTCTTCGCGCGAGCATTTGAACTCGAACACACCGAAACATTTTACACGCGGATTCGAAATTTAAGGGGAAAATGTCAACAGCTGCGCAAAGTTAAATTGTCCTGAAGGCTTGGAGATAACCATAAACAGAGAGGTGAATGTACTCAATGCTGACAGTAGTAACAATACCAGTCCGTGCCTACAAATCGCGTTAATTGCTTATTATCTCGCGCTGCTAATTGCAATAACCAACGTTTTAAATTTGATCGCGATTTAATTGGCTTTCAACCATATGCAAATGCTTACTAATTGCGTGCCCAAATTCCCCATTAAACTAACACGCAATGATACGAACATTTACTTATAAGCCAAGAAGGTTATCTATCTTATTCATTGTTTTTTAACAAACACGATTATTATAAATGAACGAATGACTTGTGATAATTGATTAACTTGAATGGCAAGTGTAATTTCATCGAAAATTTCACTTCAAAATTATATATGTGAAGGTCAATAATGTCACGAATTATAATGTCATACAATGATGGCACATTATAATTTGAGATTTCTGTTACCACCTGTGTCGTTCTATATGGAGTAGCAGGAGTTTAGAAAGGTACAGTTGGTAGCAAGCGCCGAGGTGAATGTGAAGTGAATGAGCGGACAACACTAGACAAGACCAGACAAGATCAGACGAGACTAGACAAGACCAGACAAGGCCAGACAATAGCAGACAGGACCAGGCAAGACCAGACAAGTCCAAACATGAACAGACAAGATCAGACAAGAGTAGAAAATATCATACAAGACCAGACTAGACTAGGCAGTATCAGAAAAGACCGGACAAAATCAGACAAGACCAGATAAGACCAGAAAAGACCAGACAAGTTCAGACCAGACAAGAAAACTTTAACAACCCGTTTATTAACTTTTCTTCAACAATCATTAAATCTGTTAATGTGAAAATCATTATAACTACAAATACATTTTTAATGCTTCAGCCGATTATAGTGAAATGAATATTAAACGAAAATTGTAATTTCAAGCGAAGAAAAAACTAAGATTTGTATCGTAGGAAATCCCGGTTAAATTACACCACTCGTTCCTATAATTCCTTTCTGAATGGCTTCGTGTCAGCACACGTTTGTAACATTGTGGAAAAGATGAGAATTATAGACACGAAAAACAAATAAAACGAATTGCACGAAAACCGTGTGATCTTGTTGCCGACATTATAAAACCGTTTTTTCCTTTTTATGCAAAAGGCTTGAGCTTTTAGGGGAGACTGGAGAGACGGACACGGGGAGAAAATGGACAGCACGATTTCTCCGACCCCCGTTTGCATTTCCGCGCTAAAACAGTTTTATCATGTTGGCATTACGATGATCATTTCAAACATCGCAAATGGCCGACATCCTCTAAAAACAATCGAGTAAAATTCCAAAATATCGATTTTTGTTCTTTTGATGTAATTTTTTTAGGTTAGAGCGTAAGCTATCATTAATCAAGTATTTTTTATTCATTTTTGTCTTCTAGTTACGGTACAAGGTTGGTGTTTAAGTTAGTATTTAATCGTGTTTCAACAGGCGTCTTGCATACTACTTCTAGGTGAGGTTATTATTTATCGATAAAAGTCACCTGGAGAGACTCTCTCCTGGTGAGCTCTTTTAAAACCAGACAAACCGAAGAACATGGCTGAAAGCTACAGCTCCATCTCGTTACTAAGTTCATGTTACAAACTCCTGGAAAGAATGATCCTTGCAAAAATTGTTTTTTGTAAAAGCTGGATTTCGCCCTGGCCGCAACTGCACTGAGTAATGACCAGGTGCACAGACCAGGTACTAAGCTTGACAACGTTTATTGAGGCTGGATTCCAGGAATGCCTTAAGAAGTCCGCGGTATTTATTGACCTCACCACGGCCTATGACGCAGTCTGGAGAGATGACCTACTTTATAAATTCCTCCGAGTGATCCCCGATAAAAGGCTGGGCCGGCTCTTGAACAACATGCTGTGTGACAGATCACTACGGGTGGAAATGGGTGACTTATCCAGCAAGGTGAGAAGACTGCAAAATGTCCTACCACAGGGATCTGTACTGACTCCTGTGCTGTTGAACCTATACACATCTGATATGCCAGAAACGATATCAAAAAAGTTCCTATACGCAGACGACCTGGCATTAGCAGTCAGACAGAAGACAATAAAAAGCACAGAACAAATTTTAACCAACGACCTCAAAATCCTTGGACAATACTAGCGAAGATGCCTAACCCTAAACCACGTAAAACCGAATGCGCTTGCTTCCACTTGAACAACAAACTCGCCAACCAACAACTTACGATACACTTTAATGATGTGCACATTTCAAATAATCCCACGCCAAAGTACCTGGGAATTACCATCGATAGAATTTTGATGTACAAGAAACACCTAGATAATATAGCAGCCAAAATCCGAACAAGAAATAATATCGTACCGAAGCTCTGTGAAGTTGAAGTGGACAATGCCGGATTCGATTCAGTTTTCCTAGCGAAACATAAACATCCCGAACTGTTCCTAAGCGCCGGTTTCAGTTCCCTGTCCCTCTCGACCAAACACCGCTGGTAGTAATCGTAGTCCTTGAGGTACCAGACGGGCGGCCAGCGGTGCTCCACCAGATACGCCTGGTTGTCGGGATGCAAGAGCCTTAAACTCCGCGGCGACATTCTGCACAGCTTGTTGTAATTGATGCACGAGCCTCAAACAGTGTTCGATGGCCTCGTTGGATGGCAGTCTTTCCGAATCTTCAATAATGCGTTTCTCGACTAAGGCGACCAGGCGCGGAAGACAGAGTCGGTTCGCCAGATCTAACAGCTTAACACAGCGCGAAGCTTAAACCGCCGGAACTTCGTCGGTGTACAGGAAGCACAGAAGCTAGTGGAACGTGTACTCTCGCAGCCCCGGGAACTCGATCACCTTCGCCTGGCCCTCACGAAAATCTTCATGTATATCGCCTTCATCATGTCGCACCGGCAAGCAAGCATCGGCTTGTGTGCCGCACATCCCCCATCGTCCAGCTCGAAGATAACATCCGCGAAAAGCCCCTGGTCCAGGCAAACCTCCTGCAATCTCTGCTTCAGGTGCTGCTCGTGGCTCCTAGGTGGATACTCGCTCGAGAGTATCGGTCCAAGGTGCGGCAACTCCAACAGTTCTGCGCCACGACGCAATTCCTGAATATCTACTCCTCTCCGATCTAAGGATCCAGTATACATAAATTGAAGATATTGCTGTAGCGCACCGGGATTGACGAGCCTGCTGAAGGTCATGACGGTTTGTCCTTCGACGGTCTTGACGGAGTGGAAAGCGGGATCCAGATGATCCCAAGGAACTGACCATGCTGGGCTGGACTCGTAGGTGCTCCTCGCCATTAAATCAGCGTTGAAAAGGCGATACAAAGCGTGACTGGCGGCGGCGAGAACGAAACGGTGAGCGGCGAATCCAACGGGACCGGAGACGAGAAGGACGTCGGCGTGGGCGCGGTCTAGCCATAATTGACGGGTGTTTTCCGTGAAGGTGGATGGGGGGGGGGGCGGTTTGAAGGGGGCTTGGAACAGAGGTGCTACCTAATGAGACCTTAAGAAATGTTCTAGTGCTTATGGCGACTTGAGAAAAATTGAGAAAAAAAAGTGTCCAGGGTCTCACCAGTCTCCCTTATGCTACATTTTGATTGACACCGATTGCTTAAGATTACTATAATTGTAAATGGAATCATTTCTGGTCCTTGCGTTTTTTTAGTATTAAAATAAGTTTAAAAAAATTTATGCACAGAATAACTTTTATTCAAGAAAGTAGTTTCCGTTTTGATCAATGACCTTTTGCCATCTTTCAGGTAATTTCATAATTCCTCTTTCGTAGAAGGCTTGGTGTTTATCTCCAAGAAACTGGTCCAAATGATTTTTTATGTCTTCTTCTTTTTTAAAAATTTTGCCAGTGAGTGAGTTCTGAAGACTCCGGAATAGATGGAAATCTGATGGTGCATGGTCAGAGCTACATGGTGGATGTGGCATGACTTCCCATCCGAGCTCCAAAAATTTCTGCCGAGTCACCAAATATGTGTGTGGTCTAGCGTTGTCATGATGAAACGGTACCTTTTCGATTTACCAATTCGAAAGCTTTTTTACAGGGCCTATATTTTTTATAGGTCGATGTATGGTGGGTTTAGGTACGTTTAAGCTCTCCGAGAGTTCCCTTTCTGTTATCTGGCGGTTGGTCTTGATTATGGCTTTAATTTCCTCGTCAATGTTGATTTGTGGTCGTCCCGAACGTGGTTTATCTTGTGCGGAGAAATCTTCAGAACGGGGTTTTGTAAACCAGTGCTGACAAGTGCGTTTTGATAACGAAGTGTCACCATACACGGTACATTTTCTCTTATGTGCTTCGGTCGCGTTTTTGCCCTCCCGAAACAAAAAGTACAAAATGTGACGAAAATGATCTTTTTCGTGTTCAATGTCGAGGACAAAAGGCAAATTAGTTCAATTTGTTTATATTAAATTATAGTCAGGAAACGTACCTTTTGATTAATTCCAAATTTATTTGTGTGAGGTTATGGGCAACTTAGTAATACTTGCGTAAGGTTACAGGTCAAATATACGCAAGGACTTTCGGAACAACCTAATATTACAGTAAGATTTGCAATCTGGATACAAGATTGTTGTGAATTTGTTATTGATACATTTTTCAAACGGTAACTTCACAATAACTTCATAGAGCTCTGACAAAAAGCTTTGTCAAGAACTGTCGTTAAAACAAACATTCGTTTTCTCAAACAAAATATTTAAAGTAAAATACGACGGGTTTTCCTCGGGTTACACAACCAAGATAACAATGGTTTGACATTCAATGGTGTTTTAATATCCCGATTTTTAAGACCTCCGACCCCATGCGACTAATAATATGCTCGAGTCTCATTTCGAACGCCCGTTAAATATAATTTATACATGTCTGGTCATCATTCATTTCGTAAGAAAGGCTTAATATTTTCTTCCTTTGTTAACCGATAGTTAAAATCAGTTCAAAACGTTTTAAATCTAATTTAAGGCAAAACTAGTTATTGAAACTTAATGGTATTAACAGTAAATCAAAGATTAGACTAAATACACAAGATTAAATAAATCACTGACACAATAAGGTTAGAACCTTTAGCGCCTCCGCGGCAGAAACTGTTAACTAGTAAAAACGCACAGTGACACGAGCATTATTTGGTCGTTGTCGATGCAATCTAGGTTAACCTAGAATTAATCTAGATTAGGTTATGGTCAGATAAATCCAGATTAGAGGTCGAAACTTAAATTAATCCAATTTTAATAAACGTCAGAAAATTTATTTTCACTACGTCTGTTTTTTGTTTAGTGACATGAGTTGTTGCCATAGTAACAACAAACAGAAATCGTTAAATAATGACACTCCAATTGATTTACATTGGACTTTTACACACGATTTGGATTAATGCGTTAATTTTGATGTGCGAGTAGATAAATTTTATTATTATATATTATGTAAATTAATTGGATTACGAAACAAATTTAAATGAATCTCTTTCATGCTGCGTTTGCATTGTCATTTAATCCATATTTATAATGAATTAGTCTTATAAAATTAATAGCAGTATTATACATGAGTAATATCTAGATATCCATATATGTAATAGCATTTGAATAATTTTATTTAAAAATACGAGACACGATATTTTTTTGTTAATAGCAATATATCAGATCGATTTATTTTGAATACGTAAGTAGATGTAATTTGCAATTGTAAATGTGATTTATATCAGCGATTTCCGTTTATGGTCTTTTAACATTTGACTCGTATGATATGCACGCTCGATCTGAAACTATATTTAAATCTGGGACAGGTCGGAATAATAAACCATAAACACGGACTAGAAAATAGTGATTAAAGCGCGAGCATGCATCAATCTCTCCAGCATCTTTCTTTTAATCGATACTACACTGAAAGGGCAATTAAGGTTTTTTTACGGTTTTGTCGCTCTGATCCGAATCGGGAGATTGGAATGAGTTTACTAATCTTTGAACAAGGTGTTCCTGTCTGCGCCGTTCCATTTACCTGTCAGTTTTGTATACGACAAGGCGCATATATTTGAATAACGCTTAAAACTTGAAAACACACCCACATGCATCACGTAATGACCATTTCCAATGTCATTTTTATACAGAAACTTTATTCATCTCGTGTTTGTTTTTTAATGTTACACGAAAACATATCAAGACAGTTGTGGATATTTCAAAATAAATTTTGTGTTAAAAATTATGTACAATCGTATAATAAAGAACGAGTTCAATAAACGCGGTTTTTCAGCCCGCGTTCATGTTTAAAAACCGACGAGCGAAGTGCGAAAAACGTTATTTATTTATTTTGCGCCATTTTATGCCATTTCTATAATAAAAAAATCGCCGATACATATTGAGAAAATTGTATCGCACTCCGCGATCCTTAAACGAACCCATATGAGTGCTTTAATGCCTTCATTATAGACTCAAAATAGATTCATTCTGTTAACAAACATTGTGGCCGTAGTAAACCAGTTTCGAATTCTGGTCACAGCAAGCATGGAGCAAATTGCAAGTGGAGATTCTTTTGGAACTGAAGAAGAAGATTTGGAGAATCAAACAATTTTGGATGAGGAGGACGACGAGGAGTTGGATGAGGAAACATCTTCTCTTCAGCCGTGATCGTCTAGTGTCTAGTGGTTAGGACCCTACGTTGTGCCCGTAGTAACCCAGGTTCGAATCACGGCAAGCATGCATCAAAATGCAAAACGAGAATGTTTTGGATCTGAAGAAGAAAATGTGGAGGACTGAACATTTAACTGGTTGGATGAAGAAATATCTTCTCTTCAGCAGTGTTCCCTCTAAGCTGTGTGCGCGTGCACATAAATTTTAAATATAGCGCACATGAAAAATATTCGCGCGCACAATTTTTTTTTTCGTGCAGAATGAATACGAATGTCATATAATATGATATGAAATCCATATAAAAAAATGTAATTGTTAATTTATTATTGGCAATTAAAATGAACATATGTTTACTTTCTGTTCGATAAATAACGACATAGCAAAATACGCCCATATTCCAGAAACTTGGCACAGTAAAAACTATGCTTTATCATTTTCGGAATTGGTGAATACTGTTGCAAAAACTGAAATAATAAATGAAGTTAAAATGGCACATTTTCATACATAACTAGTTGTTGCTGAAAGCACAGACATATATTTTAAGTTTAGAAAATCTGATCAATATAAAACCGTTTTAGGTGGGATAATCCAACTAAAGAGGAATCTCATGTTTCTTAATTTTTTTCTGCAATTTTACAATTTTATGAAGATAACCAAATTGATTTGCAAGCTGTGTTTACATGTGTGCGCATCCGTAATGCTTGGAAAACAACATGTTGTAGCAGAAGTATAAAAAAGTTAAACAACATTGAATTTCAAATAAATTTAGAATTTTTGTCTTTAATTTTAGAACTCAACGCTTTATGTCAGATTTTTCAACACCGTGAATTAACGATGCTTTTCAATTTGCTCATGCAAAAATTAATAAAACCAAAGAAAAATATCTTGGAAACATGGCATGGAAAAAAAGCGTGCTTTTAAAAAAGGCTAATGATTTAAATATAACTATAAAAACAGCTGATATGATAAACATTTATTAATTTATTGTGTGAAAATTTGGAAGAAAGGTTTTCAACGGATGAAGAAGAAGATTAGATATCATTTGATGGAGGGATGACTATAATTTAATTATGGTCTAGCGGAAATTGAAAAAATTGTATTTAAAATATAATTTTAGTTTCAGAAAAGTCTGTTATTGCCTCCGAGCGCAACAGCACTAGCGCCAAAGAAGACACTTTTAAGAACTTCATGACCGAAATACGAGAAAAAATATTTCCTTAAAATAATTATTTATCAAGTGAATCGAAAATTTCTAAGGTTGTCTTAAAGTGTTTTCTCTGCTGGCTGTAAATATATAAAATGCATTTTGCTAACAGCTTCCGTTCGTGATACATGACTTAAAATTGGCAAAATCGAGCAAATTTTCGCAAAATTTGGTCGCGGGAGGAGAGAACTTGGAAACTAATTAATATTTTTAAAGAAGCCTGGATGCAGCCGCAGGGAAATGACCTCATGAAAACGATGCCAATCCGTTTTTAATTATTTTATTATCTGCAACCGTTCTCGAGATACGAGCTTTTGAAGTCGTGTGTGAGTCGTCCAAGCGAGCGGTCGTGCAAGTTGTAGTCGAGTGCTCAAAGTTATTTACAACTACAAATCAAGTGTTTATCATTGTTTAAACAATGGCGAGAGAACCTGTACCCTCTGCTGGATGTGAGAAAATAATGTCATATCTAACAGGTTGTGAATTTCATAACCTTTTGACTGGCATTATTAAAAAGGAAGTGGAATCACTTACCCATATTTTCGAAGAGCGTATTACACAACTCACTAATGATATTAAAGTTTTGGGCGATCAGAACAAAGAATTGTTACAGTTTATTTCGTCTCGAGGCAATAAAGAATCCTCCGACACTTTGCTAAAACCTGTTAGCATCGAGTCAAACAATATTGAGGACATTGATAAGTCAGATAAAAGACAGCACGAGAAAGTAAAAAGCAATCTAAAAACCGATAAAGCCGTCGGTATGGGAAAAAACTGCACGGGAGAGACTGATACAGTTAAAAATACAGAAACATGGCAAATTCAAAAAAATAGAAACAACAAGAAAAAAAGAAATTCAAATATTATTATTGGAAGTTCAGAAACGAATGATATTAAAGCCGCTAATAAATACGCGCATTTACACGTATTTAAATTAGAACCGAGTCTAACAGAAAAAGACATAATAGACTACCTGCAGAAAAAAGGAATCATGGAAGCCACATGTAAGAAGCTTCAGTCAAGACGCCCAGAGGAGTACTCCTCTTTTAAAATATCGGCCCCATTCGATTACCTAAATATTTTGCAAACTCCAGAAACTTGGCCTAAGTTTACTTGCGTCAACCGTTATTTTCTGAGACTGGAAAATCGGAAAAATTTGGTTTAAAAGTTCATCCGTCCCGTAATACAAATAAGCTTCTAAGCGGAAGTAACAAAAAAGAGAAATCGAAAGCTAATTCTGGTTGTGATAATGTTCTTATTTTTATGAATATTCAAAGTATGAAACAAAAAATTAACCAATTAGAAATTTTACTAGAACAATATAAACCCCTATTCATCTGCCTGGCCGAGACATGGTTGAAAGAGGAGTTTGTCCAACAAATCCACTTAGAAAACTACACCTTAATAAGCTCATATTGTCGCCAAGAGTCCAGTGGTGGAGGAGTTGCAATATGGGCAAGAGATACCCTCAATCTACTATCCATGAGTGCTCAACAACTATCCATGAGCATGAGTGCTCAACTCTAGACAGCTGTGCTATCGAGAAGCAAATAGAACTCTGTGCTATGGCATGGAGAAAAAAAGAGCGATCTACAGTTTTAATTAATATATATAGACCCCCCTTGGGCTCGATAGATTTATCTATGATGGTACTCGAAAATCTCCTGCATAGTTTATGTCCAAAATTCTCTTCTTTTATTATCGTTGGGGATTTCAACATAAATTTAGCACAAAATTCAAACGAAAGTAAAGGTCTGGTGAATTTGATGTCTTCTTTTGGTCTTGTACAGCTAGTAAATCAAAACACTAGAATTACCCAGACTTCGTGCTCAATGATTGACAATATTTTTGTTAATTTCAAGCAAAATTGGACAACCTCGGTAGAAGACTGCCCACTATCAGATCGTAGGATGTTAATTCTGAGCGGCTTGAGCAGCGGCAACAGAAATATGCAACAGAGGCTTATGCGCAAACACACTCTTCAAAATAAACTAAATTTTGAAGAGTGCCTAAAACGTGAAACATGGTCCGACGTCCTCAACACAGATGACTGCAATGAGAAAACAGTTGCACTGGTAAACACGCTGCAACACCATTACTACAGTAGTTTCCCTCTAACACAGACCAACGTGCACAACAAAACCTGGATAACAATGGAAGCCAGAATCTCTAGTAGAAATTTAAGAGACCTCTTTGTCCTACAAAAAGAATTTCCCCAACTACGCGCTTACTACTTAAGAAATAAAAGAACTCATTTCAAATTAATAAGCGAATCCAAACGAAATTACTTTCGTAACCTTCTTGCTAATTCCGATAATAAGCAGAAAGATCTATGGAAACTTATTAATCAGCAAACAAACAAATCGCCCAAACAGGAAAGTTTTATTATAGATATTGATGACGCTCGGATCCAGGATAGCAATAAAATTGCGAAGCTTTTTAATGACTTTTTTATAAAAGCGCCGGGGGAAATAATGAAGGACATCACACCTACGGAAATAACGAATTACCGTATTCCCTTCATAGAAGAAACTATGTATGTCGACGACATTAGTGAAACGGAACTGTTAAATATACTAACTGAGAAATTAAAAAACAAAAATTCGCACGGTCCCGATGGTATTCCCTGCCGTTTACTGAAAGAAAACGTTCTGCATCTGCTCAAGCCGTTGCAAAGTCTAGTCAACTGCTCATTTAAATCAGCGAAGTTTCCCGATATTCTTAAAGTAGCCACTATACTACCTATCTTCAAGAAAGGAAATAAACATTCTCTGAATAACTATAGGCCTATTGCTTTGCTATCTGTACTCTCGAAAATCCTGGAATACTGTTTTCTGTACAGACTTACACCGTTTATTTCTAAACATAATTTAATTCCGATGGAACAGCATGGCTTTCAAAGGGGCAAGTCCACAACTTCAGCGATTGTAGGCTTATATAATAAAATACTGTCAGAAGTGGATAAGGGCAGATTCCCTGTGGGAATATTCTGTGATTTAAGCAAAGCTTTTGACTGCGTCGATCACGCCCAGTTAATGAACAAATTATTTTCGTATGGAATAAGAGGAATAGCAGGAAACTGGATCCACTCATTCATAAAAAATCGTACGCAATATGTATTGATACAGTCCCATTCAAGGAAAAGTGTGACATCAGATATGGCTTTTAATTCAGGGGGGGTACCTCAAGGGAGTGTTCTTGCCCCAACTTTGTTCATCCTATATTTAGCTGATCTAATTCCGTTTATCCAAGGAAGATACTGCACCTTATACGCAGACGATGCCAGCTTTCTCATTTCTAATGAAACTTTATTAGATACACAGCGAAATGCAAATCTCTTATTCAGCGAATAAATTATTTTTCAACATCGAAAAAACTGAATTCATTTTATTCAAAACTCAACGTAGTGAATACGCCAAGGATATTTCTATACAAACGGACCAATGTGCGATAAAACGTGTACATTTCACAAAATTTCTTGGTATATGTTTTGAAGAAAACTTAGCTTGGCACATGACCATCGACAGGGTGTGTAAGACGCTCAGTAAGAAAGCCTACTGTCTCCGTTACCTCAAGAGGTTTTTGAGTGTACCAGAATTATTGCACTTTTACTTTGCTGAAATTCAGTCAATTCTTTCATATGGTATAATAGCTTGGGGGACTTCACCAGAGTGGCCGAAAGTTTTGAAAGCACAGAAACGGATACTAAGAGCCCTTCTTGGTTTACCGGCTTATACATCGTGCAGGCCTCACTTTACTAACTTAAAAATTTTAACTGTATTAAGTCTCTTCATTCTTGAAACCAATTGTTATATACACACAAATAAGCAATTAATTCCTAAACATCAGGATAATCATAATTATAATACTAGAGGATGCATGAAACTATATACCCCCTATTCAAGATTGACTGTCTGCAGTAAAGCGCCCGCTGTTGCTGGAATCTACTTATATAACAAGCTACCTACAAGTCTTACCCAGGAAGTCTCGATCAGAAAGTTCAGGAAAAAAATGAGAGACATTCTTATTTCAAAATGTTTATATACGATTGATGAGTATGTTAAACTATTTTAATCATTGTATTGACTTACCAATATGTATCTTTATATATACATCTTTTTTTGGTTAATAAAAAAAAAAAAAGTCGAAATTCTGGAAAATTTGATTTCAGAATTTCGAAGTAAAAAATTGAATTTTTCCAAACAATTTACACATCGATTTTCTCTTCATGTCGTCTAGTTTGAGTGTGACGAAAATAATTTCGATGGGATTTGTCGTTTCAGAGAGGATTATAGACAATCCAAAATGCAACTTTTTTCCAGATCAAAGCGATTTTTTGCGATTTTTGTCAATTTTTGCTGAATACGATTTTCCGGTTTATTCGGTTCAAATACTCAAAATACCTAAGATATAGGCTATATCTTGCTTATTTGTAACGTTAGAGCGAAATAAACTCGAAAATTGCACCTTGATTTGCTGCGGGTAACCAAAAAAAATCGCCACAAAATTTTCTAAAAAATCGTTTCTTTCGATTTTCTCAAAAACGGTAAACAGCAACGAAATCATTTTCGGCACACAGAAACTACTCGACAAGATAAACAAATCGATGTTTAAATTGTTCGGGAAGATTCAATTTTTCATTGAGAAATTTCAAACTGAAATTTTACGATTGTGGGTTTGATAAGTCGATATCTCTGAAACTGTTAGATACTGATTGATAATTAAAAACGGTTTGCGGCATCCTTTTCAGGAGATCATTTTCCTATTAACACACTTAGATTATCCTCGGGAAATTCATAAGTTTCCAAGACTACTACTCGAATTCCGAAATATCTTCAAATTTGACTCAATTTTAGCAGGCCATCGTGAACGGAAAGAGCTAGCGAAATATAATTTGCATATTTGTAATCTGCAGAAAAAATGCTTCCAGAAACGTGTTTAAATTTTGCTATAACGTTTTAAAATAACGATTTTAGCGAAATCGATTTTCTTACATTTTGTCTTTTCCGCAATCTTGACTTTTGTGAATTCTGCGGAAAATACGAGAAAATGTATTTCCTGAAAATCATTTTTATCAAGCAAATGGAAAATTTCAAAGTTTGTCTGAAAATGTTTTCCTTGCTGGTTGTAAATATAGAAATAGCATCTTGCTAGCCGCTTTTGGATTCTGAGTAAGGGGAGTAGAGTTTGTGGTTTTCAAAATTCAATTTATTAATTCGACTATATTTGACAATTCAGCAAAGACATTGCAGAGATCAGAATCTTCAGTTAACCGGTAAAAAAAATTATTGACTAGGAGACGAAGTTGTCTTTTTGGCCACTGGTGGCGCTAAGCGCGGTTATCCACTAATTGTGAGCGAATAACGATTTTAAATATGCAGTGCGGAAAAAAAAAATTAAACAAATAAAAGATTTAGAAGAAATGGTTTAGTTTAGTTTGAATAATGAACAATTTAAAGATCTATCCAAATTACTATCTAAATATTAAATAGATATCGGTGGCACTTTTCTAAAACGAAACATAAAAATCGATAACAAGAAAACAATATGCTGATGAGATTAAAAACCTTTTAGGAATGTCGGAAATGTAAATTTTAGTAAAGTCTATACAGAGTGTTTAAAACGAAAAGACAAAAAAAAAATAAAAATTTTAAAAAGAAAAAATGTAATCCTTAATTTCAAAAAAATTCAATAATATAAGTAATTGTGAATTGTTGTTCTTGTTTGTTTTGTCAAATATGTTAATTGAAATATTTAGAGCAGACAACACAATTATTAAATTTTCTTATTTTTCATTTGAATGAAAAGGAGAAGCCACAGTAATAACCTAAATTTTGTCTTCAAGAATTAATGGTTTGACTTAATTTTAGAGCAGTTTTTTAATGTGTTCCGTTGAAAAGTATGTAGAAGTACAAATTGTATGCTGTCAGATCGAGTCAATACGTATCCTGGCCACGGCAGCATGCAGCACACTGCAAGAGGAAAATATTTTGAAGCTGAAGAAGAAGATGCAGTTATCACCATATCTTCTTTAGGTTTCAAAACATTATCCATTCGCATTTTGATTCATGCTTGCCCTGACCAGGATTCGAACCTGGGTTACTACGGCCACAACGTAGGGTCCTAACCACTAGACGATCACGGCTGAAGAGAAGATATTCCTTCATCCAACCAGTTAAGTGTTCAGTCCTCCGCAATTTCTTCTTCAGTGTCAAAACATTCTTCTCCAGCATTTTGATTCATGCTTGCCGTGACCAGGATTCGAAAATAGGTTACTACGGCCACAACGTAGGGTCCTAACCACTAGACGATCACGTCTGAAGAGATGATATTTCTTCATCCAACAAGTTAAGTGTTGAGTTCTCTACATTTTCTTCTTCAGTTCCAAAACATTCTCTATTGCATTTTGCTTCATGCTTGTTGTGACCAGGATTCGAACCTGGGTAACTACGGCCACAATTTAGGGTCCTAACCACTAGACTATCACGGCTGAGGAGAAGATATTTCTTCATCCAACCTATTAAGTGTTCAGTCCTCCACAATTTCTTCTTCAGTTTCAAAAGATTCTCCTACTACATTTTGATTCAGGCTTGCCGTGACCAGGATTCGAACCTGGGTTACTACGGCCACAACGTAGGGTTCTAACCACTAGACGATCACGGCTGAAGAGAAGATATTTTTTCATCCAACCAGTTAAGTGTTCAGTCCTCCACAATTTCTTCTTCAGTTTCAAAACATTCTCCTCCTGCATTTTTATTCATGCTTGCCGTGACCAGGATTCGAACCTGGGTTACTACGGCCACAACGTAGGGTCCTAACCACTAGACGATCACGGCTGAAGAGAAGATATTTTTTCATCCAACCAGTTAAGTGTTCAGTCCTCCGCAATTTCTTCTTCAGTTTCAAAACATTCTCCTCCTGTATTTTGATTCATGCTTGCCGTGACTAGGATTCGAACCTGGGTTACTGCGGCCACAACGTAGGGTCCTAACCACTTGACGATCACAACTGAAGAGAAGATATTTCTACATCCAACAAATTTAATGTTCAATCCTCGACATATTCTTCTTCAGTTTCAAAACATTCTCCTTCGGCATTTTGATTCATGCTTGCCGTGACCAGGATTCGAACCTGGGTTACTACGGCCACAACGTAGGGTCCTAACCACTGGACGATCACGGCTGAAGAGAAGATATTTTTTCATCCAACCAGTTAAGTGTTCAGTCCTCCGCAATTTCTTCTTCAGTTTCAAAACATTCTTCTCCAGCATTTTGATTCATGCTTGCCGTGACCAGGATTCGAACCTGGGTTACTACGGCCACAACGTAGGGTCCTAACCACTAGACGATCACGGCTGAAGAGAAGATATTTTTTCATCCAACCAGTTAAGTGTTCAGTCCTCCGCAATTTCTTCTTCAGTTTCAAAACATTCTCCTCCTGCATTTTGATTCATGCTTGCCGTGACTAGGATTCGAACCTGGGTTACTGCGGCCACAACGTAGGGTCCTAACCACTTGACGATCACAACTGAAGAGAAGATATTTCTACTTCCAACAAATTTAATGTTCAATCCTCGACATATTCTTCTTCAGTTTCAAAACATTCTCCTTCGGCATTTTGATTCATGCTTGCCGTGACCAGGATTCGAACCTGGGTTACTACGGCCACAACGTAGGGTCCTAACCACTAGACGATCACGGCTGTAGAGAAGATGTTTCTTCATCCAACCAGTTAAGTGTACAATCCTCCACATTTTCCTCTTAAGTTTTAAAACATTCTCCTTCTACATTTTGATTCATGCTTGCCGTGACCAGGATTCGAACCTGGGTTACTACGGCCACAACGTAGGGTCCTAACCACTAGACGATCACGGCTGAAGAGAAGATATTTTTTCATCCAACCAGTTAAGTGTTCAGTCCTCCGCAATTTCTTCTTCAGTTTCAAAACATTCTCCTCCTGCATTTTGATTCATGCTTGCCGTGACCAGGATTCGAACCTGGGTTACTACGGCCACAACGTAGGGTCCTAACCACTAGACGATCACGGCTGCAGAGAAGATATTTCCTCATCCAACCATTTAGCTGTTCAATTATCAATAATTTCTTCTTCAATTTCAAAATATTTCTTCCGGAAGTTTACCTTCATACTTGCCGTGGCCAAGATTCGAACCTGGGTTACCACGGCCGCAACGTCGGGTTCTTACCACTAGACCATCGCGGCTTCTGACGATATACACTCACTTTGCATTTCACATTCACTCTCTCCGCTGCATTCCACCCTACACGTTCTTCACTCCTGATACTCAAGCTCATAATTTTAACACATGCTTGTTTCACCTTACATAAGAGATATTTAATTGATCGAAACGAGCATTTGTATAGGTAATATTATAATTGTTTGCGTATTTTTCGTTAGATATTTCATCTAAAGAGTTTAGTTTTCAATAATACAATCTAAAGAATTTCTTTTAATGCATTTATGCCTATTATTATTAATGCATATATTTTGCCTAATATTATTATTGCATTTCATTTATTCAACAAGACTAAGGCCGAGGCCGCACTACGGTTTTTTTCCGGGAGTGGTAACCGCTACAGTCGCGAGAAAAACCGCAAGTGAGTCCGCTTGTATTAGCTTACTTGAGTCACAAAATCACGCGATTTAAAACCGCGGCGGTTTAGCCGCAGTGCGGCCTAATATCCTTTTAAAGCCACATATTTTTTATACTTTATGTAAGACCACTTAAAATGGAGTTTTCTTAACCCCTTGACCGGGAAATTAATCAAGCTGGTCAGTGTCAAAAAAATACAATTTATTTTCTTATTGAATATGATAGAAAACAACAAAAAACATGAGAATTTATATGAAACGAAAGAAAATAATATTTATTCAAATAGAACATGAATATAAACAACTGAATTAACAATTCTCAACTGAGTGATATGTTTCGAAGCAGTCTGGTACATGTAAAGCAACAAGACATGATTTGCATTCCCAGGTTGTTTCGCTTCGTTTGTGCATTTTATAGCATACTTTACATGTTCTGGACGGTTTTTGTTTGCTTACTGTTGTTGGAATATGTCTTGGGAAATGTGCCCAGGTTTTTGCCCGTAGCCATATTGGAGTATCGCCAACAGTTGGTCTTCCACGGGTTTTATAATTGGGTAACTGGACACTAATCAATATTTGTTCGGCGGTATCCAACCGAAAATTCGTATAGTGCGTAGTCTTGTTTGTGAATCGACCACATAAAACGTAGGAATTGAATAGGGCCATATCAGTCAAATAGAAAAATATTTTCTTATTACCTTTCATATACTTTCGCATAATGGGAAGCACGCTAAAAATTGATCTTGACGATCTACTCCTCCTCTCCCGATGTTATAATCTAAAACGCATTGTACTACAACTTCAACTACTCTTTCAACTTCATTATTTCTTTTTTTTTTAGAATTCTTGTCCTATTAGTGTCGATCATTACATTGTTCTGCTTGGTGGAAATGATATAAACATCTTTTTTGTCCTTCCATTTTACAGCCAATAATCCTCTTGTAGACTTGCACTCTACTTGCCCATTCTTCAACTTTCTTGAAACTAATTCCTTCACTAAGCAAAAAATGCTTTCATTTCATCGGAATAAGTATTTTCCCACTTATCATCAAATTTATTATTGCGGTATTCTTCATCGTCCATTGGTTGTTGGTGATATCGATTAGTTTCTGATGCAAACATCTACCAAAAATCATCACTAAGTATTTCATATAGTATATCTACATTGGTGTTCTCATTTCCTAATCTCTTCAAAACTTCAGGATTTATTCCAGGCAATCCTGAGAAACGATGTATAGTGGCAGTATTATCTATATCTGCCAAAAACAGACTTGGTGTATTATTTGTAGAAGTTTCACTTTCTTCATCGTCACTACTGCTAATCGCCCCAACATGACGTTTCCGAATAGGCAGTAAATCGGTGTATTCACGGTCTAAAAGCGAATTTTCATCATTATCATCGACGACACCTACATCGCAATCACTAATATCACCATTTGTATCAGTATCATTATCACTGTCAGATACATTGTAGTTACTGCACATTTTAGGACAAAGATGCTTCTTATTTCTAACTCTAATTATTTAGCAAGTCAGAATAAACTAGAAAACCAGCTGCTAAAGCTAAATAAATGAGAAAAACAGCTGCTGATAGACAAAGACAGAGCAAAAGTTTCTATCGTAATAGAAAGCACTGCCTCTTTCTAGCGGCGCATGCGCGTAAAACCGGATCCAATGTGTCCCGTGTGTTGCTCGTTATTGCCCGTAATGGCACATGTACAGTAGGGTGGAGCGAAATATTTTTTGTGGGTTGTGAGTGTTCTAATAGTGAAAAATCGGTGCCTTTTAGACTCAAATTAATCCATGCAAAATATTATTTGATTTGATTTATAGTAATAGCCTCCGCAACGTCATTGAATTTAAAAAAAAAAGACATCAATTAAAGTTGCAATTGGAAACTGCAAAAGAGCACACATTTTCAGAAATAGCAGATATAGTGACATCCAGAATTAAAAATATATGGCAAACTTCATCTATTCCGATAGTAAAGATCACGAACAAAGGTCGTACAAATGTTAAAAGCATACTATTTAAAATGCAAAAACCTACTCTGTGTCTGAAAAAGTGTCGGTCAAAAGGCGTCTATCAAAAGTTTTCGACAAAGTAGAAAGGTACTTTTTGATATTGCAGAATGCAAGTGTAAAGATTTCCCTCAATGTATTTGTCGAAAGGAT
The DNA here is from genome assembly GCA_944588485.1 of Phosphuga atrata. Classification (NCBI taxonomy): domain Eukaryota; kingdom Metazoa; phylum Arthropoda; class Insecta; order Coleoptera; family Silphidae; genus Phosphuga; species Phosphuga atrata. The sequence continues at coordinate 71,486,497 of OX155896.1, forward strand.
AAAAAGGTTCCCAAACAAGAACATACTTTTTTAATTGATCATAGAAGAAGTTACAAAGAAGTTGCAAAAGACTCAAAAGAGGAGGCTGGAACGAGAAAACCGCCCAATTAAAGCCTTAAATACTTCGATATCTCTTATAGAAGTTAGTACTTCTCCGGTATCGTCAGCGTCTGGAAGTCGTAGTAGTTCAGATAATTCCACTAACACCATAAATAAAGGCATTCCGAAAAAAAAGTATGTGTCGATTTTCTTCCGTTATCGAAGACCTGCGAGAGGTATGGAGTATCAGATAGACCAGCAGCAGCGATTGCGTCGTCTAATTTATTCGACATTAAGTCGGATATCGAGGTACAGACATAAAGTACGAAGGGAGAGAACTAAAACTAGACAAAAGTTAATGAAGGAGATCGCAATCCCAAAACAGTCTGCTTTATATTTTTATGGGAGAAAAGACAAAACGTTGAAGATTATTAAAAAAAAGAGGTAAATGCTAGGACTTTGACACTTGAGGAGTACATCTCACTAATTCAAGAGCCAGGGTCTATTTCAATGGGGTACGTGGTACTTAACGTTGGTTCAGCTAAAGGAATAGAAACTGCGATTACAAGGTTTCTATCACATGCAGGAATTCCCCAACATCGTCTAATAGCAATCGGTTGTGATGGTACCAATGTAAATACTGGCAGGTATGGTAGTGTTATAAGACTGCTTTAAAAAAGGCTACACAAACCACTCCAGTGGATAATTTGTTTACTCCATATGAACGAACTTCCTTTGAGACGCTTGTTGTTCATCTTGACCTAAGTCAAGGGGACTAAGTAGGTTCGGGACCTAAGTCTTACACTGTGACATTGGGGAAAGCACTCGAGACTTGTGAACAATTGCCTGTTAAAAAATTTCAGCATTGAAGGAGAATTGCTTCCAGAAATGGCTCAAGATTTAAGTACAGATCAACAGTACCTGCACAAGATTGTCTCTCAGCGTTACTTTTAAGTGATTTTCCGGAAGATTTGGCAAACAAATTTCCAGGTAAAAAGTCACATGCCCGTAGATTCACACGTGCCTACCGAATACTACGTTTTAACTTTGGCTACATTTGTTGTAAAAGTTTACGCAACATCTTAGTTCTACATTAAAAATAAACCATCATGCAAGGATGGCTCACAACACCTTTTCAGAGGATCAGAATGTCAGAGGATCTAAAAAAGGTTATTCATCTGGTGATTCAACGCAATAGCTATTTTTCACATCCCGAGAGCATACTCCTTGCAATGATAACTGATGACAGAAAGCACATTCGAGAACTGGCAGCCCGGCGCATATTAAAGGCACGCAGGATGCCTCAACCTTCAACACCTATAATGTTTGAAGTGCCGCCTATAAATTTCAATGCTTCAACATATAGATTTTCAAGAAATGAAAATTCAAAAAAAACATTCTAGGCATATTAAGTGAACCACCGATTATGAAAACCTTGCCTTACCAAGAAATTCAGTCTATCGTCAGGTGGTGAGGTTGTTGTTTTTAAGGCTACCATGCCATACTCAAGCTGCTGAACGAGTTGTAAAATTGACGACGATAGCTGCTACTTCTCAATGCTTAAACAAGTCACGATTAGGTGCAATAAAAGCCAAATTGGAATAATGGAACGTAATGCCTAAATTTGAGACAAAACGACATTTTTGAGCAAATTAATTGTTTTTTTTTTAAATATTTTTATCAAAAAATTGTTGTTGTTTTGATTAAAGGTGATTAATATATATCTGAATTATATATTGCGTATCATTTAGCACCCATATACCATTAAATTAAGCTTAATATTTGGTCATAACTGTACTAGACTTTTATCATTAAATTTAAATTTTCGAGGTCAATGCGGAGGCAGAAGATCATCAAGATCAAGATCATTCATCAAATTGATTCAAAAATTATATTTATTTAAACTTTAATATAATGCACCAATCCCTCCCTATTACAACTTTAAATCTGTAAAAAAATATTTTTGCATACATCCGTGCTCCCCCTAATGTACAACGTCACGAGCCACACACGCCATTCCCGGTCAAGGGGTTAAAATTCTCGCAAACATTTCTTAAGATGCTTTTTGCTTAATTATTTTTGTTATGTAAACTCAGCATTAACGCAACATTTATATTCAATTAGCATTTAAGAAACAAGATAAGACTGTTGGTTCCTTATTTATGATCGTATCGCAATTATTTTAATTTCACATATAATTAAAGTTTTTCATTTCATTGAATTATATTAAGAAATACAAGAATAACTTACAAATTAAATTCTTTTAGACGAATGTGAAAATTTTAAATGTCGTGTGCTATTGGCTATGTGCACGACAGTAGCGCCACCTCATGCGCAACTATTCGGGAATATGTCACATAATGACATACAAATGTTTTATTGTTTCATAATAAATAAAGTAATTAAAAGGAAGATGGAAAGATGGCAAATAGTATTTTTAGAGTATTTTGTTAAAAACAATGAATGTTATTATCAAAACCGGTTTTAAAAGTGTAAAAGAAAATATAAATTGTTGCTCGAATAGTGGGTTAAAGACTAAATTAACTTACTATTGGTAAAACCATACTACATTATGGATAATCATATAAACTTAATAAAGTCGGAACACAGCCTGAATATATAAATATATTCAACCTTTCCGGAGCTGTATAACATTATAGAGTCTATTTAGAACCACCAAAACAAATCTCATGTGCAAGACTAAATTAACAGTAGCAGCAGCTAGATTTTATAAGATTTAATTAAATATTCGTGAGATTGTAGTTACACCAAATAACACACTCAATGCTGAAAATTTCAAGTCAGTTTTAATTTTCATTAAAAAAAAAACGGCCAAGTGCGAGTTTTGACTCGCGCACCGAGGGTTCCGTACAAACTTGTAAGTAAGGTTTCTTTTTTTTTGTGGAGGACGTAGCAAGCACATTCAGTTAACTTGACAAGTGGCCCTCCTGAAATGACGACCATCTTAGTACCGCTGCAAGCATAACCTCAAGATGTCGCTGTCGTACGATGGAATTCTACCCTATATTTTATTACCATACATCGCCCATTCACTATGAGTGTTTAGGGGTTCTGTAACTTTACTATTTGTTTTTACTGCTCAACTTTGCCTGTATACCTATATACCCTGTATAAAGGTATACAGGGTATTTTTTTTTAAATAACGCGAATATTTTTAAACTTATAAAAAGAAAACTTTATTTTAGTATTAATCATATTATTCATATCCCAATAGTTTAATTATTTATATAATGTTCTTGAGGTATGGGGAAAAAAAAATTTTATTTAAAAAATGTCGTTAAAGCGACGTTTCGACGATTTATTTTCGTCTTCTTCAGGCTACAAACAATATATGGCATTAAATACACAGAATTTTATGATATAATATCTTACCTAAACAACTATTATTTTTTTAATTTTAAACAAAAATTGCACTTATATATATATATATATATACTATTTAAAATTAAAATTAATTATAAATTTAAATTTTCTCTGTCATGTTGGGGAATTGTCAACAAAATGTAGCCAACCTAATTTTGTTGTTGAAATTGGGTATTTTTAAATTTCAATTTTTTATGTTTCTCTATTATGCCGGCATAATGACTACTTAAATTTAATGTAAAACATTTCTCCAATATTTCTTTTAAAATTATTAGGTTCTAAATCTAAAATATTGTAGTATTCAAAATTGAAAATATGTCCTTCTCTAAATTTGTGGTCTGCTAGAGCTGTTTTATTCTCTTTCCCGGCATGTTGAGGTTGGCAATCCCTTATATGTTGTTTGATCCTGTTTCCTACTAGTTGCCTAGTTTGGCCAACATATTGTTTCTCGCAATTTTTACATGGAATTTTGTATATTACACTACTAAGATTAGCTTTGTCTGGTTTGTCTTTTAGGTTGTTAAAAATTTGTTTATTTGTCCTCAAATTATACATTGCGAATTTGTATGTCTCTGTCTTTAATATACGCGTTAGTTTGAAGGACAATTGGTCAACATAAGGTATTCTAAAGTATATAATTTGTTTCTGGTCAGTCTTTCGTCTAATCTAATACTCATGTCTAGTACGTCATGTTTATTTTTCTCTTTTTCTATTACATTTCGTCTTGTTTCATTAAAAATCTTATTCACTAATTTAGTAGGGTAATTATTTCTTTGCAGAATGATCTTTACTTTACTGATAACATCATCTTTGAACTCGTCGTCTGTAAGGTTAATCGCTCTACATGCTAGATTCCTCACAATGTTTGTTTTTTGATTCATACTATGATTTGAGTGAAAATTCAAAATTCTGCCAGAAGATGTCTCTTTCATATGCCATGATGTTTTAATCTCCCCGTTGTTTATATTTCTATGTATTTTAATATCTAGAATTGGAATAGAGGCTTTGTATTCTTCCTCTCTCGTAAAAGTAATCCTATTGTCATAATTGTTAAAACAGTCAAGAATGTAATCTTTATAAATTTTGTCAATAATTAAAAATGTGTCATCTACATAGATTTTTATGAAATTTACTTTATCTTTTAATTTATTTAAGACTGTATCTATTAAGTCGTTCATTATCAAATTTGCAAATATGGGGCTGGAAGGGTTGCCCATCGCGGAACCACTCGTTTGTTTGTATAATTGGTTGTTAAAACTAAAATAACTGTTTTCAAATAGAAATTCTACTATTTTGAGTAGTGATTTTTTATCAATATCCGTATAGCATTTAAGGAATCCCCATTTTTTGTTAATATATTTAGTAATCATGTCTTGATGTATGTTTGTAAATAGAGAATTTACGTCTAATGATATCATTATATAATTTGGTGGTATTTTTTTGTTATTTAAAAGTTCTTTGAGTTCGATACTATTTTTTATGTTGTGTTGAAGTGTAGAGCAAACAGGAGCCAAGATGTTATTAATAAATTTTGCTAAATTGTAAGTTGGTGAGTTTATACAAGAGACAACAGGTCTGAATTTTACTCCTTGTTTGTGAGTTTTCCTTAATCCATATAATCTTGGTGCTGTTGAATTGTGTATTTTAAGTCGGTTAGCTATTGTATCAGTGATGATGTTTCTATTTTCCAACTCTTTAATGAGTGTATTCACTTTTCTCTCAATTCGCATTGTTGGGTCTTTGTCTAGCTTTTGGTATGTATTCGTATCATTTAACATCAGGTTCATTGCTTCTATGTAGTCCTTCTTATATTGTATTACTGATAGGTTGTCTTTGTCAGAACGCGTTACCATTATTTCGTTGTTATTTCTAAGAAATCTCTTTGTCTCATGTAAATCTCTCATTATTTGTCTGTCATTATTGTAACTTCTATCACTGTTCATATGATTACTGATGATGTTGATTGCACTAGTTCTTATTAAATTTCTTTTTTCATCATCTTGTGTTGAAGTATGTAAGAAGTATTCTATATCTTTAATGAGCTGTAGTACAGGAGTTTCTTGTGGTTTTAACGGGTAGCTAAATTTCTCTCCTAGACTAATTGTTCTTTCCACGCTTTCTGGTAAGACAATGTTGGTGAAGTTCTTTGTCCATTTTTTATTTGTTTGTGAAGTCAATAATGTTACTTTCTCTCTGATTTCATTCATTTTCTTCATATTCCTCTGTTTCGTATGTTGGAATCTAACTTCACTTTTCTTCTTCAAACTCTCATTAAAAACTTTTAATAGTGTGTGTGGCAAAACCTCTACCAATTGTTCTTCTAACTTATGTATCTCTCTTTTAGTTATCTTAATTGTCCATATCGTAATACTAATTTCGAGGTTTAACACTCGACTCTTGAAGTATCTTTCAATGTTCTCAACTTCTTTTTTGTATGGGTGGGGATCTATATATAACGAATACATACAGTTGAAGTTATGCTTAATGTGATTTGGAAATACTTTTCTTTTCTACATTGTAATAAAAAATTTCTTCGATTTGTGTATGATGCTAATTTTAAATTTAGGGTCATTGATCTCTTAAGTTTCTGTGTAGTTTCTGGTCCATATTCCGCTTGTATATATTTGAAAAAAACTAACCTCTTTGTGTGTAGAATTAATCATATTATTAATTATTAATTAATGATATTAATTAATAATATTAAATATTAATTATTAATTAATAATTTAGTATTACACTTATTTACTAACTTCTATTAAGATCTAACTATTTCTAGATCTAATATAAACTAATATATTAACTATTTCTAGATCTATTTCGATACTCTTAACATTCAGTTGTTCAATTGACTGCTTTTGGGCAATTGACTGCCAAAAAATATAGGGCGTACGTGATTTAAGAATATGTAGATTATAAACAAAAATTAGACGAAATATAATATATACAGGATGTTACGGGACATGAGTATGTCGCAAGTCGGTTATAAACAAGCAAAATTTAGACATAATATATACCCTGTATATATTATGTATATAGATCGTACGTGATGAAATGCATAACGAATATAAACAAAGAAAATTCAGAATAAACAGCTTGGTGCCGCCACATACTTTTTAACATTCGGACTTAACCGAGGAGGACCTAACTGTATGCAACCCATAAGCTTTTGGTGGTTGACAATACCACGCACATACACATTAGTGTATTTTTATAAGTTTCTAATAGTAAATTCGCATTTTTCTTGTAATTAAACTTCATATTTACGGTATTCAGATTTTTCCGTTTACATGTGCTGTAAGACACCGCTTCTTGCCAAATTTCATGATTCTAGGTCAACGGGAAGTACCCTATAGGTTTTGATTCCCTTGTGAAATCGCAAAATATGCGACATAAACGGTCATATCGTTTGATCACGTTGACTTACAAGTTTGATTTTTTTCACAGCTGAAAGAGACCGCAGACCCAAATATTTGATACAAATTTCAACTTGTTACCTCTACGCGTTCCTGAAAAAAATGGTCTTGACAGACAGACAGACAGACGGACAGACAGACAGACAGACAGACAGACAGACGGACAACAAAGTGATCCTATAAGGGTTCCGTTTTCGGTACGGAACCCCAAAAATTAAAAGTCCTTCTTTAATGGAAGCTAATCCTTCTAATCTTAAACACTCAAAATTGCTAGATGATACACCAGCAAGATCTAGCAGTTCTTGATTATTTTTATTGTTGAAATACCAACAAATTCTTGGCCTTTTATATTATACGTTTTTTCGTCAGTGCAACCAACCACTTTCATCTTTCTTTCCCAAATTTCTCGTTACAATTCTTTAAGTTGCTGTTATATTCAGTTTAGTCCATTCATCTAGGCATATCACCTCGGAATTTAAAGGAATAAGCAGAATTTTTGTACAGACCTATATTTTAGCATTGCAAATGTTGTCTCAAAAGTCACATATGCCAACGTGTGAGCGTCCTTAGATATTCAAGGTCAAAGGTCGCAAAAATCAGTTTTTCGAGAATATCTCCTTTTCTCTGCCTTCTATCGTATTTGCATTTATTATGAAAGTTTTAGAGAATAAAATTCTCTACAAATTTCATCTGAAAACTTTTTTTATACGTCAAACCGTTTTTGAGATAGACGGCGCAGAGGGTGGAGCGCTCAGCCATACGTACATTAACGCATTGCAAATCCTGAATCCCAATGTATTATACGGTTTTTTTACTTAAATATTACTTAAATAATAATTTAATACCTGATACTTATATTTAAATCAAATCAATTTCCTTTAAATCATATAGTCATCAAATATTACTTACTTTGGCATACACATAATTAAATAATGAAGTAAATCATTCTAAATATATTTTTAAATTGGTAAAGGCAACATTCAAACACAACAAAATTCTTTCCCACCAAAACTTTTGATAATTATCCCCACATTTATAATTATCCCATAATTATCCACATAATTTTACCCATACATACATTATACCCATCATTATCCACATATATAGAACATATTTTATTTTTACTCGCATCCAGTGGCTGTGATACGACGTCCGCACTTTTTGGAAAGGGAAAAAGGGTTATCACAGCATTAGCAAAATTATCTGATTTGGATCGTCTGGCTCAAGTATTTCAAGAGAAAAACTGTGCTTTGCCAACAAATGGAACTAGACTTTTCTTGGCAGTGTACAATGCTTCAAAATCTGAGGGCAATTCGATTACTTTCGATACACACAGTTTATTAAATCAACCAAATTAAATAAACCTGTGCAGTTATCCCGTCAACCACCAACTAGTACAGCAGTTCATCAACACATTAATCGTGTCTATTACCAAGTTCAAACTTGGTTAGGCAATGATTTACAACCCCAGGGATGGGGTTGCGTACTGCAAGATGAAACCCTAACGCCGGTAACTTCACGCCGGTAAATTCACTTTAATATTCTGCAATTGCAAAAATTGTTGTGGTTCGCGTTGTGGATGCCGTAAGTCAAGGTAGACTTCCGAGCAAAGCGGCTCTGGCGTCACTAACGCAGCGATACTGACGCGGCGACATAGCGATAGTTTTATGCACTATGGAAATGTATGAGGCATCATTCGAGCACAGCGACACTTATGCGCCCAGCGTCATTGTCGCTGCGCTCGAATTGTAGGCCACAACGTAGGGTCATAACCACTAGACGATCACGTCTGAAGAGAAGATATTTCTTCATCCAACCAGTTAACTGTTCAATCCTCCACATTTTTTTCTACAGGTTCAAAATATTCTCCTTTTGCATTTTGATTCATGCTTGCCGTGACCAGGATTCGAACCTGGGTTACTACGGCCACAACGTAGGGTCCTAACCACTAGACGATCACGGCTGCAGAGAAGATATTTCCTCATCCAACCAGTTAGCTATTCATTTATCAACAACTTTTTCTTCAACTTCAAAATATTTCTTCCGGAAGTTTACCTTCATACTTGCCGTGGCCGAGATTCGAACCGTGGTTGCCGCTGCCGCAACGTCGGTTCTTACCACTAGACTATCGCGGCTTCTAACGATATACACTCACTTTGCATTTCACATTCACTCTCCCTGCTGCATTCCACCATACACGCTCTTCACTCCTGATACTCAAGCTCATAATGTTAACACATGCTTGTTTCACCTTACATAAGAAATATTTAATTGATCGAAACGAGCATTTGTATAGGTTTTTGTTTTCATTATTCATCTGGTCCATCGGTTGTCCTTCATTCTCGCAATATATCCTGCCCAGTGCCACTTCAAGGTTGTTATTCATTTTATTGCATCTGCTACTCCCAATCTTCTCAAGATTTCGGTGTTAGGGATTCGGTCTCTAAGGGATTCGACCAAACTCAAAATACTACGAGCGAACGAGGATCTGTACAAGAATGCTGTTGAGACAAAACTCAACTGTGAGCATCTAGTCAACATGACGGTGGATGAGATTAGCGACAGGCTCACTGCAGCATTAACTCCCAGCCATGACGAAATCACCCCCAATGTCCTGCCAAACAAACCAACGAAATTAACACTAGAGACTTTAAAGATGATGGAACAAAGACGGCCACTGTGAAGTGCGGGAAAAGTGGGTAGTCAAGAATACAGAGACCTGCCAAAGCAAATCCGCAGGAAGACTCGAAGCGATCTGTTGGACCATAACACCCGTCTCATACAAGGGGCTTTAGAAAAGAACAGCAGCCGAGAGTTCTAGGGCTGAAACTGAGTGAGGCCAAGTAGCACATCTTCTAGCTTCGCAACGGGAATGGAGAAGTAGTTTGAAACAAGCAGCAGCTGCTTGCAATAGTACAGGACTTCTATGAAACACTCTACGAAAGACAAGTATCACCGAGTCAGCCATTGACGGCTCGACGGCAAACACGACCACCTGTCGAAAACATCGGATCCGAAGAAATTCTGGATGTCATTCCAGAGGAAATAATGCTAGCTATACAACAACTTAAGAATAGAAGAGCCCCTGGCGAAGATGACATATTACCAGAGATGGTCAAAAGCAACGAAAAGGTACTTAGTGATGTGCTGGCAATCCTATTGACAAAGTGCATCCTGGAAGGTAAAGTACCGGCATCATGGCATAACGCAGTCATTACCCTTATCCACAAAAAGGGGACATAAAGAGGCTGGAAAACTACAGACCTATCAGTCTACTGTCGCATGTCTACAAGCTCTTATCTCAGGTTCTAGTTAACAGACTTGACAGCAAGCTATAATTCTTTCATCCCAGAGAACAGGCAGGCTTTCGCTCAGGCTTCTGCACCAATGACCACCTTCAAACTCTCAAAAAAGTCGTGAGGAGAACAGCTGCGAAACTAGCATAGGAAATTTCAGATTCGGAGTGCAAAATGCCCGAGGACAGATGCTTCTCAACTTCTTACAAGCAAATTCACTGTATGCTATGAACACCTTTTTCAAAAAACTGGGCAACGTAAGTGGAACTGGAGGCACTCTGATGGCGTACACAAGAACGAGTATGACTATATCATCGCAGACACTAAACTTAAGGTCGAAGCCGTCAATGTGCTAAATAGCTTCACTACGGGCAGTGACCATCGCCTGGTTAGAGCGGACTTATACGTCAGGCTTTAAACAGCGCGGAAAAATCTTGTTGTAAGGAAACACCTACAAGCTGATCATCATCATCATCAATTAGCCTATCGTAGTCCACTGCTGGACGTAGGCCTCCCGTGACTGCTTCCACATCTGTCGGTCTTGCGCTGCTTTCATCCAATTTGTATGGATATGTTTAATATCATCGGACCATCTTGCAGGTGGGCGTCCTCTGCTTCGGAGAGCTTCATGTCTTGGTCTTTATTCCTCTTGATCTTTATTAGTATTTAAACAAGATAAGACTGTTGATTCCTTATTTATGATCGTATCGCAATTATTTTAATTTCACATATAATTAAAACGAAAATAAGATTTTCATTTCATTGAATTATATTAAGAAATACAAGAATTATTTACAAATTAAATTCTTTTAGACGAATGTGAAAATATTAAATGCCGTGCGCTATTGGCGCAACTATTCGGGAATATGTCACATAATGACATACAAGTTTTTTGTTGTTTCATAATAAATAAAGTAATTAAAAGGAAGATGCAAAGATGGCAAATAGTATTTTTAGAGTATTTTGTTAAAAACAATGGATGTTATTATAAAAACCGGTTTTGAAAGTGTAAAAGAAAATATAAATTGTTGCTCGAATAGTGGGTTAAAGACTAAATTAACTTACTATTGGTAAAACCATACTACATTATGGATAATCATATAAACTTAATAAAGCCGGAACACAGCCTGAATATATAAATATATTCAACCTTTCCGGAGCTCTATAACATTATAGAGTCTTTTTAGAACCACCAAAACAAATCTCATGTGCAAGACTAAATTAACAGTTGCAGCAGCTAGATTTTATAAGATTTAATGAAATATTCGTGAGATTGTAGTTACACCAAATAACACACTCAATGCTGAAAATGTCAAGCCAGTTTTCATTTTCATTAAAAAAATTAAAAGTCGGTCTTTAATGGAAGCTAATCCTTCTAATCTTGTTAATAAACATGCAAAATTGCTAGATGACACACCAGCAAGTTCTTGATCATTTTTATTGATGAAATACCAACAAATTTTTGGCCTTTTATTTCGGAAGATTCATCCACATACGATTTTTCGTCAGTGCAAACAACCTCTTTTAACTATCTTTCCCAAATTTCTCGTTACAATTCTTGAAGTTGCTGTTATATTCACTTTAGTCCAGTCATCTTGGCATTTCACCTCGGAATTTAACGGAATAAGCTGAATTTTTGTATAGACCTTTATTTTAGCATTGCAAATGTTGTCTCAAAAGTCACATATGCCAACATGTGTCGTCCTTAGATATTCAAGGTCAAAGATCGCAAAAATCACTTTTTCAAGAATATCTCTTTTTCTCTGCCTTCTATCGTATTTGCATTTATTATGGAAGTTGTAGAGAATAAAATTCTCTACAAATTTCATCTGAAAACTTTTTTTATACGTCAAATTGTTTTTGAGATAGATGGCGCAGAGGGTGGAGCGCTCAGCCATACATACATTAACGCATTGTAAATCCTGAATCCCAATGTATCGAACCGTTTTTTTACTTAAGTATTACTTAAATAACAACTTAATACCTTATCCTTATATTTATATTTTTTTTAAATCAAATAGTCATCAAATATTACTTACCTTTGATACACGTAATAAATAATAATAAGTAATTAAATAATGAAGTAAATCATTCTAAATACACCAATACCTCACTTTGCGCCGTGGTTACGTTCCAAAAAAACACGACGCAAATTGAAACGACGCAAAGTGAATTATGATTTTCTATAGCAAACCATGTAAAGATCGAAGATAGGTTCCAGGGTTACGAAAATACTACTTTTTAAAAAGAAAATTGAACAAAGTAAACATTTAAAAAACAAAAATAATATTAAATTTTATTACATACATACAAATAATAACAAATTCAATTAACCAAAATAAAATATTCAATTAATTTATAAATACAAAATAAAAATTAATCACTGTCTGATGAGTCTATAGTGGCTGTTGTCGTAAGTCTGCTTTCTTTCACAAAAAATTGGTCCAATGTTTGCTGAACAGCTTTTTTTCAATGTAAAATAAATTTCATTGTAGCAATTGATATTCGTAGCTACCGCCTGGGACACTTTAAAACTCCTTCCGCTATCAGGATCGTTTTTTAGAAAAATCTCCATAGCTTCGTCAATCAAACACATCGCTTTGGAAATTTGTTTGGAGGTTACATTTTGTTCTTCGGAGATTTCTATTGAACAGTCACTGTCATCTTCTTTATTAGCAAATTGCAATTCCAGTTGCAATAGTTCTTCATTAGACAATTCTTGGTTGTGCGAGGTTAGCACTTCATTTATGTCAGTCTCCTCCATACCTTCAATATTAGACTCTCTAGCTAAATTAGAAATTTCATGACGAACAGCTGGTGTACCATCAACTTCTGCAGCGCATATTCTGTGAACACATTCAGGCCATATTTTGCGCCAAACACCATTCATGCAAGATGGTTTAACCTCCTCCCACGAATCGGAAATAATTTCTATGGCTTTCATAATGTTGAACATTTTCCAAAACTCTAGCATGGTAGGCTTACCTTGTCCATCAGTCTCACTTAAAAGAAGTTTAAATGTTCGTCGAAGGTAATAACTTTTAAAAGTCGATATTACTCCCTGATCCATCGGCTGAATAACTGATGTCGTATTAGGCGGCAAAAATACACATTTTACGTTTTCTGACAACTCATCAACATAAACTGGGTGGCTAGAAGCATTGTCTACTAGGACCAAAGCCTTAAAGTTTAACTTTTTCTTGTTGCAATAAGCTTTAATTTCTGGAATAGCACAAGTTGAAACCCAGTTTTCAAATAATGATGCTGTCATCCATGCTTTTTTGTTTGCTCGCCAGTGGACAGGAAGCAGATTCTTTGAACAACCTTTCATAGCTCATGGATTTTCTGATTGATAAATGAGAAATGGTTTAAATTTGAAATCACCATTTGCATTACCACCAAGAAGAAGAGTCAGCCTATCCTTGCTAGCTTCAAATCCTGGCGCAGATTTTTCTGTTTTAGGTATGAAAGTTCTGTTAGGTAGAAGTTTCCAAAATAACCCAGTCTCGTCAACATTAAAGACTAGTTTCGGATCATAGCCACCTTCATGAATTAACGCTTGTAACTCCGTCGGGTAGCGTTCTGCTGCAGTTATATCAGCGCTAGCTGCTTCGCCTTTAAGAGCAATGCTGTGCAGATTTGCTCGAACCTTGAATCTCTCAAACCAGCCCTGACTAGCTTCAAACGTTTCATTCTTGTCTGTATTACTACCACCAGCATTATCGTTGGATACTGCTTTACTTTTTATGTCATCAAATAAGCTTTTCGCTTTCGTCTGAATTACCATTTTACTTAATGGTATTCTCTGCGCAACTTGAATTTCAATCCAAATAGAAAGCAAGGACTCCATTTTGATCATCAAAGCACTCCTTGTACGGGTCATCGTTTTAGCATCTAATGATGTTGCAGATTTTGCAGCCTCTCTTATTTTATCCCCATCTCGATCTCTAATAGTTCTGACTGTTGTTGCAGCCATACCAAGAGCCCTAGCTATCTCCACAGCCTTCTCTCCCTTATCAAATCGTCGCAGAATATTTAATTTTGTCTCCAAGCTGATAGTTTATTTTTTATTTTTGGTAATTCTACCAGCAACGCCCTTTCCACTCATTTGGCTAAAAAAATTACAAGTGTATGTAAAAAAAATATAACTCTGCCAATAAATAAATTGGAAAAATATTTACCTTTTTTATAACCAGAAACAACCCGTAAAAAATTGTAAAAAATTATTATTCTCTTTTAAAAAAAGCACAACACACTAATTGAAACGTTACCAAAAGCACAACACACTAATTGAAACTAAACTCCAAAATTATCAAAACAAAGGGAAAATAAAACTGTAAAGACTCGAATCCAAAACATCGCAACTTCGAAAATCTAACGACACACAATGAAAATTAGTACTAATTCAGCAGCGACGCAACTTCGAGAAAACGCAAAACGAAACGACGCAAAGCGAGGTATTGGTGTATATGTTAAAATTGGTAAAGGCAACATTCAAACACAACAAAGTTCTTCTCCACTAAAACTTTTGATAATCATCCCCGTTGCAAAGAACATATTTTATTCTTACCCGCATTCAGTGGCTGTGACACGACGTCTGCTCTTTTTGGAAAGGAAAAAAGGGTTATCACAGCATTAGCAAAATTATCTGATTTGGATCGTCTGGCTCAAGTATTTCAAGAGAAAAACTGTGCTTTGCCAACAAATGGAACTAGGCTTTTCTTGGCAGTGTATAATGCTTCAAAATCTGAGGGCAATTCGATTACTTTCGATACACACAGTTTATTAAATCAACCAAATTAAATAAACTTGTGCAGTTATCCCTTCAACCACCAACTAGTACAGCAGTTCATCCACACATTAATCGTGTCTATTACCAAATTCAAACTTGGTTAGGCAATGATTTACAACCCCAGGGATGGGGTTGCGTACTGCAAGATGAAACCCTAACGCCGGTAACTTCACGCCGGTAAATTCACTTCAATATTCTGCAATTGCAAAAATGGTTGTGGTTCGCGTTGTGGATGCCGTAAGTTAAGGTAGACTTCCAAGCAAAGCGGCTCTGGCGTCACCAACGCAGCGATACTAACGCGGCGACATAGCGATAGTATTATGCACTATGGAAATGATTCGAGCGCAGCAACACTGATGTGCTCAGCGTCATTGTCGCTGCGCTCGAATTGTAGGCCACAACGTAGGGTCATAACCACTAGACGATCACGGCTGAAGAGAAGATATTTCTTCATCCAACCAGTTAAGTGTTCAATCCTCCACATTTTTTTCTACAGGTTCAAAATATTCTCCTTTTGCATTTTGATTCATGCTTGCCGTGACCAGGATTCGAACCTGGGTTACTACGGCCACAACGTAGGGTCCTAACCACTAGACGATCACGGCTGAAGAGAAGATATTTGTTAATCCAACAAGTTTAATGTTCAATCCTCCATATTTTCATTTTCAATTTCAAAACATTCTCTTTTGCATTTTTATTCATGCTTGCCGTGACCAGGATTCGAACCTGGGTTACTACGGCCACAACGTAGGGTCCTAACCACTAGACGATCACGGCTGCAGAGAAAATATTTCCTCATCCAACCAGTTAGCTGTTCAATTATCAATAACTTCTTCTTCAACTTCAAAATATTTCTTCCGGAAGTTTACCTTCATACTTTCCGTGGCCGCGATTCGAACCTGGGTTGCCGCGGCCGCAACGTCGGGTTCTTACCACTAGACCATCGCGGATTCTGACGATATACACTCACTTTGCATTTCACATTCACTCTCGCTGCTGCATTCCACCATACACGTTCTTCACTCCTGATACTCAAGCTCATAATTTTAACACATGCTTGTTTCACCTTACATAAGAGATATTTAATTGATCGAAACGAGCATTTATATAGGTTTTTGTTTAAATTTTAAAATTGTTTGCGTATTTTTCTTTAGATATTTCATCTAAAGAGTTTAGTTTTCAATAATACAATCTAAAGAGTTTCTTTTAATGCATTTATGTTTTGCATAATGTTATTAATGCATTTCATTTATTGAAAAAGACTTAGGCCGAGGCCGCACTACGGTTTTTTTCCGCGAGTGGTAACTGCTACAGACGCGGGAAAAACCGCAAGTGAGTCCGCTTGTATTAGCTTACTTGAGTCACAAAATCACGCGATTTAAAACCGCGTCGGTTTAGCCGTATTACGGCCTAATATCCTTTTAAAGCCATATTCATTATTTATACTTTATGTAAGAGCACTTAAAATGGAGTTCTCTTAAAATTCTCGCAAACATTTCTTAAGACACGGCTTTTTGCTTAATTATGTTTGTTATGTAAATTCCGCATTAACGCAACATTTAAATTCAATTAGTATTTAAGAAACAAGATAAGACTGTTGGTTCCTTATTTATGATCGTATCGTAATTATTTTAATTTCACATATAATTAAAACGAAATTAAGTTTTTCATTTCATTTAAATATATTAAAGAATACAAAAAATAATGAATTATTGAAATATAAAAATAATGAATTATTTACAAATTAAATATAGACGAATGTGAAAATTTTAAATGTCGTGCGTTATTGGTTAAGCGCACGATAGTAGCGTCACTTAGTATGCGCAACTATTCGGGAATATGTCACGTAATGTTTTATCGTTTTATAATAAATAAAGTAATCAAAGGACAGATAGAAAGATGGCAAATAGTATTTTTAGAGGATTTTATTAAAAACATTAAATAGAAAATGGATGCGTTGGGCGTAACCTCCTAGTAAAAGGAAACATAGGTGGTGGAACACAACTTGTCAAGCCAATCAAGCCATTGAGAAAAGAACACAGGCGTGGATGAAATTTAGTAGTAACAGAACATCCGAAACATGGAATGCATTTCACGAAGTTCAGAAACAATCATCAAAGGAAATTAGAAGAGAAAAACGAGCATACGACAACAACAGGCTAAAATAAATTGAAGATGATTTTAAAAGAAATAACACAAGAAATTTTCATTCAAATAAAATAAGAAAATATTACAGGTTATCAACTTCCTAGCCTCTGTTTTAGAAGAACAGATGGGTCCCTGGAAACGAACACGAAAGAAAGCAGTACAATTCTCAAACAATACTTTAATACCTTAAAAATTGACCTTCCAAAAAACCACAACAAATCCTGATTCTACTCCACCTACAATAGAGGAAATAGAGGATATCATACAACAAATGAAACATAACAGAGCGGCAGGAGAAAATGGAATTATTGCTGAAGTGTGGAAGCTTCAAGATAAAGACATCATCAAAACAATTCATAAGATCATTACAGACATTTGGATCACAGAGAAAATGCCGGAAGAATGGAAATGTGCCTTGATCCACCCATTACATAAAAAGGGTGATAAGTCAGAACCAAATAATTACAGAGGTATTTCACTAGTGCCAGTCACTCACAAAATATTCTCGAAAGTGTTATTGAACAGACTAGAACACAAGCATATCATCAAATTGGAGAATACCAGGCTGTCTTTACGAAAGGGCAATCATGCATCGAAGAAATTTGGAACCTAAGCACAATATTGAAAATTAGACAGACAAATAACACTGTAGTTACCTTTGTGGACTTTAGAAAAGCATACGACAGCATTGATTGACAAACGCTCTTTGCAGTACTGGAAGAATATGGCATAGACAAAAAAACTAGAATACTTATACAACTAACGTTCACGGACACCACCTCTAAGATCAAGTTCATGGATGAAATTTCAGAACCCTTTCAGATACGCACAGAAGTCAGACAAGGAGACAGCCTCTCATCAATTTTGTTCAACATGGTCTTAGACAAAATTGTTAAGCAGTGGGAGGAACAAGTGAAAGGCATTCAGCTAGGAAGAACGCGCGAAACAAAAACAATCATAAAATGTCTGGCATTTGCAGATGACGTACCCAGCAATAACATACAGGAGGCAAAGGAAGCACTGGAGCGATTACATGAAATAGCCGTTAAAACAGGTTTACAGATATCTTATGAGAAGACCCAATACATGTAACGACATACCAACAATGTATATACCAAGAGTGGAAAAACTATACAAAGGGTGGAAAAATTTAAATACTTAGGGGAATATATACAAATAGGAGGATCAAACAAGATGTCTAACATAAAACGTACGGAAAAACTCCAGAAAGCATACAAACTTACATGGTCACATTATAATAAGAAAAGCATATGAAGGCACGCCAAACTCAGACACTACAAAACAGTTGTATTGCTTGAAGCATTGTATGCGTAAGAAACGACCACAATTGGAGCATCTGGAATCATACAAACAGAAAAAATTTATCGCAAAATTCTTAGGAAAAAAATTGGAGCAGTACACAGAGATGGAATATAGATGAAAAGACCTACCAAATAGCTATATGAACACAAAGAAAGACAGATTCACAGATATCATTAGAAATCGCAGACTAACTTTCTATGGGCACATACAGAAAATGAACAATAAAAGCCTTACAAAAAAAGTCTTTGATGTAGTAAACAGTTCAAGAAGGAAAACAAATTGGGTTCATGAAATAGAAGATGACTTAAAGCAATTGGGGATCAATCAGCAAATGATTGAGGAGACTGGAGAAATTAAGACGCAAAATTAAGAATGCCAAATTTTTGGTAAGCGAAAGGAAGAAGATAGGAATATTGTGGACAGAACAAAGGAAACAGGAGCACAGTCAAAGAATGAAGAGATTTTGGGAAGAGAAGAAAAACAAGTGAAAGTTGTGTCATCATAAGATATTTCAGTTCAAACACTGTCCATAAGGGCAAAAATGATGAGAGAGTGAGATAAAATGGATGTTATTATAAAAGCCAATTTTGAAAGTATAAAACACGATATAAATTGTTGCTAGATTTTGTAAGATTGAATGAAATATTCGTGAGATTATAGTTACACCAAATAACACACCCAATGCTGAAAATGTCAAGCCAGTTTTCATTTTCTTTAAAAGAATTATAAGTCGGTCTTTAATGGAAACTGTACAATTTTTCATAGTTAATCTTGTTAATAAACACTCAAAATTTCTAAATGACATACCAGAAAGATCTAATAGTTCTTGATCAATTTTTATTGATGAAATTCCAACAAATTCTTGGACTTGTATTTCGGAAGATTGATCCTTATTTTTCGTCAGTGCAACCATTTTTATCTTTTTTTCTCGAATTATTTGGCGTTACAATTCTGTAAGATTTTTATATCCGCCATTTTTATATCCACTCTTATTCAAATTTCATTTTCATAATATATGCATGCGATAGGAGACAGAGAAAACGAGATATTCTCAAAAAGCTTGATTTTTGCGACCTTTGCCCTTGAATATCTAAGGACGCTCACACGTTGGCACATGTGCTTTGGAGACAACATTTGTAATGCTAAAATAAAGGTCTATACAAAAATTCAGCTTATTCCGTTAAATTCCGAAGTTGGCCCCTTTTTTCACTAAAATGACTACTTGGATTTCACCATTACTGTGATCACTGTGAATTAATCTATTACAAATTAAGGTTTTTTCCCTGAAGTTGGTGAGAGGTTGTTTCCCTTAAATTTGATTCAGAAAACACATTGACTTGACTTCCTTGATCGACCACAACACAACACTTTGAGTTTGCTTTAATTCATTTCATTCTTCAATTCTTACTTGATGTGCTGTGGTATCTTGATGTGGACTTTTGTGGTTCTTCGTTCTATCTAGCTAGGGCTTGTGAATCATTAACCTTCTTCTTTCGAGAATAATAGCTCGAAACATATCTCGGACTCGGTTGTGCATCTGATATTTTGCTTCAAAAAAAATGTTCACTGCAAATTTGGGTTCTGGAGACCACGGGGACTCATCAACACTCACATAATAAATGCAATAATTCTCTTCTTCTTCTTATTCACGCCCTTTCCTGCCGAAGGTTGGCGATTCAAATGGCCATTTTAGCACTGGAAACTGTAGCATGAAAGATTTCTGCAGACGAGCGGTCGACCCATCTCCTCAAATTTTTCAGCCACGAGTTCTGGCGTCTTCCTACTGATCTTTTCCCTTGTACTTTGTCTGTTATTATGAGGCGTAATATTTCGTATTTATCACATGACCCAGGTATTGCATTGATGGTGTTTAGTAATTCTTTTTGTTTGTGCATGCGCTGGAGTACTTCATCGTTGGTGATCCTTTGTATCCATAAAATTCGCACCATCCGTCTATAAACATACATTTCGTAGGCTTCTATTTTCTTTTCGGTCTGTGAATTTAGTGTCCAGCTTTCACATCCATAGAGTAGGACAGGGAAGACGTAGCATCTGATCATTCGAGTTTTGAGTTCCAAACTGAGGTTTTGAGTTCCAAACTGATTTCATATTCATGAAGATTTTTCTCGCATGCTCAATCCTTGAAAGTGTTTCACTTTTCGGGTCGCACTGACTATTATTGTTAGCTCCCAGATATTTTATTGAGGTTCCTTGTTCGATTCTTTGTCCCTTGACATGCAGGTATGCATTTATTGGAGTCTTAGAGAAGACTAATAATTTGGTCTTGAAGACATTGAGATGCAATCCAAACATCTCGCTATAGTGAACTACGGAATCTATGATGCATTGTAGTTCTTGTACATCATTGGCTATTATAATCGTATCATCGGCGTATCTGATATTGTTTATTGATCTTTATTCTGCCCTGGACTCCATCCAGTGCTTCTCTAAATATAGTTTCCGAGTACAGATTAAACAGGAGTGGAGAAACGACGCAACCTTATCGACCACCCCGTCTGATTTGCATATCTTCCGATGTTGATTGTTCCATCTCTACTACCGCCGTTTGATGCCAATAAAGTTCTGACATGAAAAGTAAGTCCTGTTCGTCGACTCCGGTTGTTCTTAGCATTCCGATCATCTTCTGATGATTAAAGCCGGCTCCACACATTGGCTCACACGGCCAGGCCAATGTGTGTTCCAACATTTGCTGTTCTTTCACACACCGCAAGTGGGCGTCATATTGGCTCACAAGTGCCAACTTCTCAGTTCACAAGTTGTAGAGCCAATGGTAACATATCTGGTGATCTTGATCTTGAACTAGCGGTTGCTGGTTTTTATATAGCAATATATGGCCAATGTGTGGAGGGAGAACTTGTCATGTGGGAGCATACGCCAATTCCTTTGCAGCGGGACAGAAAACCGACAACCCTATGGCCAGCCGCCAATGCATGTGCCCACCTCCACCAGCCCATTCACAAGCGCCAACTTCTTCACCCACGCATTGGCCATGAGACGTATGCCACATCACATGGCCAATGTGTTAACACAGTCGAACGCCTTTTGATATTCTATGAAACATAAAAATACATTCAGATTCATGTCTCTACACCTTTGTGTCATTACATTTAGGGAAAAGATTGCTTCACGTGTTCCGAGTCCGTTTCGGAATCCAAACTGGGTGTTGTACATCTGATATTCGCACTTCTTGTAGATTCCCGTGTGGGTGATTCTGAGAAAGGTTTTCAGGAGATGGGACATAAGACTTATCATCCGATAGTCATCACATTGTGAGGCGTTGGGTCTCTTTGGCAGAGTCACGAATGTTGATTTATGCCAATCTGACGGTATCTTGCTTGAGCTTTATAATCTGTTAAATAATTCTGTTATTAAGTCTAGGCCTGTACCTTCATTATCTGCAATCAATTTAAGCATTTCAACGTTGATGTTATCGGGGCCGGTAGCTTTTCCGTTTTTCTGTGCTTTTATTGAATGCACTTCGTATCTGGTTATTTCTGGAGCCTTTTCATTCAATATGTGATCTATCGGTGGTGGAGAGCAAGGTCTGTCATCATTAAAAAGTGTTTCGATGTATTTTTTCCATCTCTCAAGCTTAGCTTCTACTCCTAGAATCTCGTTGTTATCGTCTCTTAAGATTGCTCCTTGGTGTTTTCTGTGTCTGTTTGTAAATTATATTACTTTTTTTATGAACATTGAAGGTGTCATAGTTTTCTTGTAGTTGTTCTATTTCTTGGCAATTTGCCGACATCCAGATCTCTTTCGCATCCCGGCACTTTTTCCTAACGATCCTATTTAAACGTTTGTATTCTGTCGGATTTGCCTTGTAGTTCCGTCTGTCATTCATGAGGTCTAATATAAATAATTAATATCACATAAAATATAGCGCAAATAAAATGATTTTTCTTTTCCTTTTTACAGCAGCTATCCATTTATTTCTTTGATCTAATTTCCAGGTCACGGTAGGAAAAATATAGAATTTACACCTACTATTTGTGCCGTTATTTTTTGCAGTTGGCAAAACTGCAACAATTAGGACCCATTTCAAAATATAAACAAATTGATTATCCCGAATCGTTGCGGATTTCTGTCACGCCAGTAGTGTATGACACGACATCTGGTGGACACAAGCGGAAATAGGTAGTACCTTCTATCGCTAACAGATGGCGCTAATAGCACGTACAGAATAATCTCGTTGGTTCGAGAAAGTTCTGGTGTCTTCCACTCACTTCTAGATGGCAGTAATTGGAATATATAAGAAGGCTAGTGGCGCAACCACAAGTCAGTTCCTATGACACTGTTGTGAAATAAAATAGTGCGTACCTCCTTAAACCTACAGTGCGCAATTTTTTCTTTTAAAGTGAAAAAATTAAAATAGCTTGAAAATATATGAAGAAAATAGGAAAAAATATTTAAAAAAATCGTTTTTAATTTTAAAGTTTATTTAAACAAAACAAAAACATATGATTCATATATGCATCAGTGCGTATATACCCTTCACGTATACTTCGCGTATGTCACCCTTATATCTATTTATATTAAAACCTATATTATATGAAATCAGTTCGTGTGAAAGTACGTAAAACAGTTCTTGTCTTCATTAAAATACAATGCTGTGTCACATGTGCTGCATATTACGTATGTTTTAGCCGATCATCTTGATAACTTGCATCGGATTCTTGTTTTATGCCATACCGGAAAATGATTTTGACTATCAAGTCTTACATCTTTGGGTGGCACAGGAGTTGCATTTGGTCTTCTTCGTTTATTCTCTATGCTTCGGTCAACTTCAGATATTGCAGAACGTGACGGCCAATTTAATTCGAAAATCGGTCAAGGGTTTTATTGTCTCATCTTTGGTATATTTGCGATAAAGCAACCACGCGTTGATAATCGTGATATCAAGTAAATCATAAAACAATCTCATGTACCACTTTCGTGATCACATCTTTATTTTATATCTCCCAATTATACTGTCTAGCAGGTCCACTCCTCCCATGTGGCGATTGTATTGTGTAATAATAGCTATGCAAGGTATCTCTATTTTTTCTTTTTTTTTCGATCGTACCTACTTACCATTGTTACAGGTTCTGTGCCAATAAATGATGACATAAGAGTAACAGTTTTATTGTTCTTCCAATAAACATTGCTGATGGATGTTCCTTTGTAATCAGCCACAAATTCAACTGATTCTCCCCGTTTCATCTTATTGCAATCCTTCTCCGATGGAACTTTGCAGCATGGAATTCGATTACGTCGCACGGTTCCAAGAGAATGAATACCAAGTTGTGCTAAGTAACTTATTGCCGGAATTGAAGTGTAGTATTTATCGAAATATAGTTTATGGAATTTGTTGTGTGGAATCTCGCGAGACAATTGCACAATAATATTACTGCTCGCTCCTAAGTCCGGTTCAATTGGTAGTCGCTTATTTGGGTCGTTTTCTGTGCCGGTATAAATTTCAAATTTGTAACTAAATCCTGAAACCCCACTTAAGAATAAAAAGTTTGTATCCCCGTTTGTGTGGTTTCAATGGTAAATATTGTTGCATGTGATGGGGTGCCTTTGTGGCACAAATTTGTTCATCAATTGATAAAATTTCATCCATGGGAATTGTTAAAATTTTTTGTGAAATTGAATCGATTACTGGTCTCAATTTATGTAGTTTATCATCGGTAATAATCGTGTTATCATTGAAATGTAAATTGCTTCAGATTCTTTCAAAATGTTTTTGACTCATTGCGCTGCGTACAATATCTATTCCAATGTGTTTGTTCCAGAATTTACGAAAGTTAGATATGCATGAAACTGAAGACAAAGTACAAATGCCTAAATATCTCATAAGCTCATACTTTATGAAAAATGAAATGAAAAGGTTTCGCTGGATTTTTGGAAACAGTATATTTGATAGTTTCCTCCACAATTCCGTCAATGAGTTTGTCTTCAAAAAAATATTTAAAAAATTAATAAGGCGAGTCCAAGGTCGTTACATTAGCTGGAATTGTGGTCTGCCCAGTAAATGTAGATGGAATATTCACAAGTTTTGTCGTTGTCCATAGCAAATTGTTAGATTCTTTAGGAAGACATGACTGAATTACCTTTGGAAACGTTTGAAGAATCCAATACCGGCTCAGTTACCGTGTTCATTTTTTACTCGGATGCAGTCGAGTTATCTTCAATGGGGCCTGCTTCAACCGTCAGAATAATTTCGCGGATGTTTGGATCTTCAAAATACTTATTCAACAATTTTTCTGAATGTGGATGAAGTTGTACAAGATTTTCATAACTTTCCACTTCCAGTTCATCTTCACTCTGCGTAGGTATATTTTCAATAAGTAGGTATATTTTCCAAGTCTACCTCGTCCATTCCATTTTTGTAAAACAAAGGCATCTACAATAAATTGATATGCAAAACATCATATATTGGTATTTCTATACTAGAAACCACGATTCATAGTAAATTACATATTATGTACCAGTACGCGCGATGATTCATATATGAATCGACTATTATATTTCATATAAAAATATTAAATATTATTAGGATGAAACCGGGTATATATTTTCTTTTTTCTGATACCTAAGATATATCAGAAACAATTTTAAGCTTACCTTGCATTTATTATTGCGTAATAAACTTACGTAATAAACTTGAACAATTGTGAGGTGCGTGCAATACTGAAAAAGTTTACAAAACCCGTTGTTTCTTCAGGTTAGACAGTCTAGTGTGCCGATGTAACCGAAACTATACAGGGTTGGTTAGGGTTGGTTCATATAAAGGCCGCTGCATGTTTCCGTTTAGAGAATATTATGCATTTACTAACGATTTACTTGGTTGATGCAAATATGCATCATTGCGCACTGTAGGGTTAAAACGTGTTTGTGCGTGTTTAAGTTTAAGACATCTTTGTAACAGTATTTTGATTTGAATTGTTGCTTTTGTGTGTGATTTAGTAGTATGGAAAAGAAGCGAAAAATTGATAGTGAATGCAGAAAATTCAAAGATCAGTGGAACATTCAGTATTTCGTAATTGAGTCCAGTAACAAGGCGCTATGTTTGATTTGCAATGAAAGCATAGCCGTTCTCAAGGAATATAACAGCGCTGTGATCGCTTTACTACGCCCCTGCTACGCACTTCGCAGCTAGCGAATATATTATAGAAATTTCTTTAATATTTATTTCAATGAAAGCTCGTTGAAAATTAAATCCACATCTAAATATTTATTTCTACATTCTTGGTTGAAGGTGATAAATTTATGCGGATGTGACATTTTTAATGATAATTATTCGTGTAAAACGAGCACCGAATCAATCAATTTCACGCCTTTTTAAACCATAAAATTCCTTTTATCAGCATCTCTCAATAAATTACTTAATGACTAGTCAAATAACAAATTGAAATATTTTATAGAAACGTGATTTAATCTGCCATTTCTAAAAGCCACTTGCTTATTCAATTTATAAACAAATTTTATTTATAAACAAAAAAGAGCAAACGTAAAAAAAAGTAGAATTGACGAAACCCTCCTACGTTATAGATAATCATACAAACTTAAAACAGACTGTGTTCCGTTTGTTTTAAGTTTGTAAAAAAAAATTTTATTTGCTATAAGTATAACTTGAATGTGAAAAGACATATGAATGGTATATACGTCTACTCATTGTTAGCTTTACAGGTGTATATATTTCTATCGGGCTGTTTAGATTGAACAGATATCAGAAAAGTAGCAACTGGAAGGTGAATTTATTAAGACTAGCTTTGGCTTCACAAACACATTAAAAACTCATTGACATTGAAACCCAACAAGATATAACTCATTTTACACACAAACAATTAAAACTCATGTTTTTCAAAAAACTCTAATCTATCAGACTATATCAAACTAAAGCATTACATTTATTTAAGATTTGATATAGACTAGAGTTTCAATAGTTTTCTTGGATTGAGCAGCTTAGACTTGGCCTTTAAGGTTTTATCTAGACCAGACTTTAAGATTATGTAGACTAATAAGTAATTATGTAAACTAATTATGTAACTAAGATTATAAGACTTGGTCTCTCAAGTTTAATCTAGATTAGACTTTTGGTAACCTAGTCTGAGTGCCTAGACTAGATTTAGTCTTCAAAGTTGCATTTGATATAGACTAGAGTTTTAATAGTTTTCTTGGATTGTGGAACTTAGACTTGGCCTTTAAGGTTTTATCTAGACCAGACTTTAAGATTATGTAGACTAATAAGTAATAATGTAAACTAATTATGTAACTAAGATTATAAGACTTGGTCTCTCTAGATTAGACTTTTGGTGAACTATTCTGAGTGTCTAGACTAGATTTAGTCTTCAAAGTTGCATCCAACCTAATTTTTTTATAATCTAGTCTAAAAACTCAATCCATTTCAATTTATCTGTATTAACAATAATTGTCTAAACTAGAATATATGGGGAAAAAAATCTACATGAAAGCCTGAATTATATTAAGAATTCGTTACTTGAGCTCGTGATGATTCTAATAAAGGGAAGCTTTAATATATCCGTTTAAGTTTTTATTGTAGCCAGTGCATAAATATTAGTTTTAGTTTGAGTATTATAATGTGTGGCAGGTTATATAAACGGATGCTCTACAATCCAGCGTTATAATTTAATGTTATCACTTGTATTGCTGAAGGGATTTCTATAGGCGGTTTATGGAGATTAAAGCTTTTCGTGCGACTGTGGATTAAAATTTCATAATTTCATTTACGAAACAAATTGAGAAATATAATTTTGAATTTAAATTTTGGGCAGACAAGACAAGAGATTTATATATTTAGCGTATGGCATTTAGACACATTTACAAGAATATAACAAACTTTTTGAATTTACAAACGAACATCAAGGTTCTCTATATAGTTGCAATCAGGAAATCATCCGCCCTTCGTAGTTCGGTGGGGACATTCCTCTATTATGTGTTTGGACCTCTCCGCAATAGCATGAGGAGGATGGTCATTTTGGTAATACGACTTTTCATCCCCCGACAAAATATCCCCGACAAAACATCCTCCGACAAAATATCCCCAGACAAAATATCCCCAAGACAAAATATCGCCAAGACAAAATATCCCTGTGATGAAAAATCCTTAGACTATTATTCAGTCTTGACAATTCTGCGAAAACTGTTCAAATGATTTAATTTTTGAATTTAACTTTTTGAACTGTTAGTTAGGATTTATCGATTATTGATAAATTATGTATTTGTACATGTGTAGTACATTTGTGTTATGTCCACCTTCCCCTTACTTTTTCAATTTCGATCCAATATAAGACAAAGTGGCAAGGACCGTTGGTTTTACCTTGGTTAGATTAGGTTGTCCGCCGCGAAGCGGGAAGATAAATCAAGATAACATACGCGCAGCAGCGCGAACTCTCGGTCCAATGTAGGACAAAGTGGCAAGAACCGTTGGTTTTACCTTGGTTAGATTAGGTTGTCCACCGCGAAGCGGGAAGTTAAATCAAGACAACATACGCGCAGCAGCGCGAACTCTCGGTCCAATGTAGGACAAAGTGGCAAGAACCGTTGGTTTTACCTTGGTTAGATTAGGTTGTCCACCGCGAAGCGGGAAGATAAATCAAGACAACATACGCGCAGCAGCGCGAACTCTCGGTCCAATGTAGGACAAAGTGGCAAGGACCGTTGGTTTTACCTTGGTTAGATTAGGTTGTCCACCGCGAAGCGGGAAGATAAATCAAGACAACATACGCGCAGCAGCGCGAACTCTCGGTCCAATGTAGGAC
The DNA here is from genome assembly GCA_944588485.1 of Phosphuga atrata. NCBI lineage: Eukaryota > Metazoa > Arthropoda > Insecta > Coleoptera > Silphidae > Phosphuga > Phosphuga atrata. The sequence continues at coordinate 71,514,680 of OX155896.1, forward strand.
AAAGTGGCAAGGACAGTTGGTTTTACCTTGGTTAGATTAGGTTGTCCGCCCTCGAAGCGGGAAGATAAATCAAGACAACGTACGCGCGGCAGCGCGAACACTCGTTCCAATGTAGGACAAAGTGGCAAGGACCGTTGGTTTTACCTTGGTTAGATTAGGTTGTTCGCCGCGAAGCGGGAAGATAAATCAAGACAACATACGCGCAGCATCGCGAACTCTCGGTCCAATGTAGGACAAAGTGGCAAGGACCGTTGGTTTTACCTTGGTTAGATTAGGTTGTCCGCCGCGAAGCGGGAAGATAAATCAAGACAACATACGCGCGGCAGCGCGAACTCTCGTTCCAATGTAGGACAAAGTGGCAAGGACCGTTGTGTTTACCTTGGTTGGATTAGGTTGTCCGCCGCGAAGCGGGAAGATAAATCAAGACAACATACGCGCAGCAGCGCGAACTCTTGGTCCAATGTAGGACAAAGTGGCAAGGACCGTTGGTTTTACCTTGGTTAGATTAGGTTGTCCGCAGCGAAGCGGAAGATAAATCAAGATAACATACGCGCAGCAGCGCGAACTCTCGGTCCAATGTAGGACAAAGTGGCAAGGACCGTTCGTTTTACCTTTGTTAGATTAGGTTGTCCGCCGCGAAGCGGGAAGATAAATCAAGACAGCATACGCGCGGCAGCGCGAACTCTCGGTCCAATGTAGGACAAAGTGGCAAGGACCGTTGGTTTTACCTTGGTTAGATTAGGTTGTCCGCCGCGAAGCGGGAAGATAAATCAAGACAACATACGCGCGGCAGCGCGAACTCTCGTTCCAATGTAGGACAAAGTGGCAAGGACCGTTGGTTAGACCTTGGTTAGATTAGGTTGTCCGCCGCGAAGCGGGAAGATAAATCAAGACAACATACGCGCGGCAGCGCGAGCTCTCGTTCCAATGTAGGACAAAGTAGCAAGGACCGTTGGTTTTACCTTGGTTAGATTAGGTTGTCCGCCGCGAAGCGGGAAGATAAATCAAGACAACATACGCGCGGCAGCGCGAACTCTCGTTCCAATGTAGGACAAAGTGGCAAGGACCGTTGGTTTTACCTTGGTTAGATTAGGTTGTCCGCCGCGAAGCGGGAAGATAAATCAAGACAACATACGCGCGGCAGCGCGAACTCTCGTTCCAATGTAGGACAAAGTGGCAAGGACCGTTGGTTTTACCTTGGTTAGATTAGGTTGTCCGCCGCGAAGCGGGAAGATAAATCAAGACAACATACGCGCGGCAGGGCGAACTCTCGTTCCAATGTAGGACAAAGTGGCAAGGACCGTTGGTTTTACCTTGGTTAGATTAGGTAGTCCGCCGCGAAGCGGGAAGATAAATCAAGACAACATACGCGCGGCAGCGCGAACTCTCGGTCCAATGTAGGACAAAGTGGCAAGGACCGTTGGTTTTACCTTGGTTAGATTAGGTTGTCCGCCGCGAAGCGGGAAGATAAATCAAGACAACATACGCGCGGCAGCGCGAACTCTCGTTCCAATGTAGGACAAAGTGGCAAGGACCGTTGGTTAGACCTTGGTTAGATTAGGTTGTCCGCCGCGAAGCGGGAAGATAAATCAAGACAACATACGCGCGGCAGCGCGAGCTCTCGTTCCAATGTAGGACAAAGTAGCAAGGACCGTTGGTTTTACCTTGGTTAGATTAGGTTGTCCGCCGCGAAGCGGGAAGATAAATCAAGACAACATACGCGCGGCAGCGCGAACTCTCGTTCCAATGTAGGACAAAGTGGCAAGGACCGTTGGTTTTACCTTGGTTAGATTAGGTTGTCCGCCGCGAAGCGGGAAGATAAATCAAGACAACATACGCGCGGCAGGGCGAACTCTCGTTCCAATGTAGGACAAAGTGGCAAGGACCGTTGGTTTTACCTTGGTTAGATTAGGTAGTCCGCCGCGAAGCGGGAAGATAAATCAAGACAACATACGCGCGGCAGGGCGAACTCTCGTTCCAATGTAGGACAAAGTGGCAAGGACCGTTGGTTTTACCTTGGTTATATTAGGTTGTCCGCCGCGAAGCGGGAAGATAAATCAAGACAACATACGCGTTATTTTCTACGGCCAAAAATTTAAGTTTTTTGAGACGATGTGATCAGTGGCTGAGTGATGGAACTTTTAAATCAGTGCCTGGCATATTTTCCCAATTGTATACAATTCATGGATTCAAAGATGGTAAATCTGTGCCATTAGTGTATGTGTTAGCACCTGATAAGTCTAAGTTGACTTATGTAAAAATGTTGAAAATAGTCCGTGGAGCTTTGCCGAATTATTCACTGTTACGTATAATGATAGACTTTGAAAATGCATTTATTGGTGCTTGTAAAGAGGTTTATCCAAGAGTTACGATTTCGGGATGTAATTTTCATTATACTCAATGTATCTGGCGTCATATCCAAGCAACTCATTTGCAAGCTAGATATAATTGTGACGTGACATTTTCTCTTAATCTTAAGTTACTAATGGCTTTGGCATACGTTCCAGTAGATGATATTGTTAGTGCTTTTGAAGAAATTTTATCAAGTGATTTTTATGAAGCTAATCAAGATATTTTAAATGATTTATTGGATTGCTATGTGCCCACGTGGATTGGTAAATTACGTCACAACAGCTTCTTTGTCTGGGGATATTTCGTCTTGAGGATATTTTGTCGGGGGATATTTTGTCTTGGAGATATTTTGGCGGGGGATATTTTGTCGGGGGATATTTTGTCGGGGGATGAAAAGTCGCGGAATCTGTAATTTTCCTCATTTGTTTAGGAAGCAATCATGCACATCTGCCGTGTTGGGTCCTTGCGATTTAGCGTGCACCAGCTTTTGCGTGGTAGGTTGAAGGCTTCAAGGCTTCAACAGTAGGCTGAGCTTCCGACCATTCGTGTATCCACCTATCTGTGATGTTAAACTTAGTTTCTGTGGCAATTCTTGCGTTCTTTGTTGGTGGTTTTCTAGAGACTACTCGGTTCTTGTTGGCGTCTTCAATATAGCTATGTATTGGGAGTTCCCTGTTGTTATGTATCTTTTTGTATTCGTTTGTTAGCGTATTGGTTCGGCGGAGGCGAGGCGGTGGAATATCGCGTACTACTGGTAGCCATTGGGTTGGGGTAGATTTTATTACGCCAGCGATCATCCTCATGGTGTTATTTAATTGTGCGTCAACCTTTTTCACGTGGGCGCTGTTGAATCCCGCTGGGGCTGCAAAATAAACAAAGCCTAGAGCTGACGATCTAAGTGTGGAAGCTGAAGCTCGCCATGTCGAGCCACAGAGTTTCTGGATAATATTGTTTCTGGTCTTTAACTTTTCCGCGGTTTTAGTTAGGTGCTCCTAAAAGCTTAACGTTCTGTCCTGAGTAACGCATTTTGGATTTTTATTGGGATTAAGCAAGGTGCAAACGTTAAGTTTTCTCTTGGCCATCTTGTTGTTTAAATGATAACAGGTTACTTCAGTTTTGGAAGCGTTAGGTTGGAGTCTCCATTTTCGAAAGAAACTTCCGCAGATAGAATTTCTTCGGCTTCTTCTATTGATTTTGTTTGGGTGATTAACGCCCAGTAATCCACGCTGTCTAACTCAAGAGCCAAGTGCTTAGCTATCTCGAACTCACCTAGTACACCGACCCACCTCGACCCTCGACATAAGTAGTAAGTGACCACACTTGATCGGAGCAGCTATGTTTTGGTCTGAAACCCGCTTGTTCGACTGGGATATCTTTAAGTATAATTGGGCTTACTCTGTTGTAGATCATTTTTTCTAATAATTTGTACATTGTCGATAACAACGCAATTGATCGGTAACTTTTTGGTTGGTCTGCTGGTTTACCAGGTTTTGGAATGGCTATGACTTTTGAGCGTTTGAATCCACGAGGGATTTCAATAGTCTGCATGATGTTTATAAAGAAGCGTGCTATCCAATTTGCATATTTTCCGAAGTTAAGAAGGAATTAAGGATGGAATCCATCGAACTCTGCGGCTTTCCCAGGGGTAATATCTTTAAGGCCAGTTGATATTTCGTCGCCGAGCGTGCTCAGTTTCTCTCGATTCAGATTTAAGAGTTTTTAGATGTTCTTTTACCTTTCTTGTATGAGCTTTGTCTCTGTGTGTTCTGGATGTCACCGCAATGCCAGAGGCCACCGAATTTGGGCTTATAGGAGCTTTTTGTTTTTGAGAAGGGTTTTCATCTGCAAGTTTTCTAATTAGAGACCATGCTTTCCGATGTTTGAAAGTTTAGATTTTCAACAGTTTCAGTCCATTTTTGTTGTCCTGCAGCATTTAGGCTATGTAGTAGCTTATCTGCGATTTCTCGACCAGTTTTGAGGAAGTTTTGATATAAACCTCTTTATATTGGGACCAGCCAGGGATATACTCCTCCCAGTATCCTCTTGGAATGCACTTCTTAGCCGTGCTAATTACTGCTCCGGCAAACCGGACCGCATTAACATCGTTTTCTCTATATTTCCACTGTTCGTGGTGTCTGTTAAAGTCGCCTAGGTATGCAGCATGAGGGTATGTTTTAAGAACTTGGGGTGGCCAAGTCCTTATGGGAGGTTTCTAAACGTTGGAGATAGTGATGGTTCCCACGGGCGTAGCCAAGGTTTAGTTTCGGTGGGGGCTTAGAAAATATTTCGGGTGGGGTTTTGCAGAAATGCACCAATTTACTTTCTAAAACTGACACACAAGGATTCATAAACTCTACATCTACCATCATGCTCTGTTGAAGATAGTCGTCTCTACTAGTCGTCCCTCCTGATTTCAATATAATATTTATGTTATATATTTTTTTTGAAGCACAATAGATCAAGTTCGTTGCAGTGCAGAAAGGCTTTGCAGCCAAACGACCCCCACACATGTTATATTTTGCATATTTCGGGAAGGGGGTCGAACATGGCGAACCATTCTGGCTACGCCCATGAATTGCTTCTAATTTTTATGGTTACGTTCTCTATGTCGTTCTCGTTCGATACAGAAGCAACAGATGCATTTTCTATGTTGTTTTTAACGTAGGTAGCTGTGCCGTGTGCACGGTGGTATGTTGCGCCCAGTAATTTGTAGCCTGATATTTTCCCACTTTTTCTGAATTTCTTGTTATGATTCGCAATGGGTTTCCTGCATTGCAACCATGTCGATATCGGCACTCTTTAGCAGTTTTGAGGTACTGGCTTTTAGCGTAGCTTATGCCTTCTATATCAAACTGGCAAAGTCGGACTAAGGGTCCAATCTTTCTGTTCAAAGACAAGAGAGATACGACTAGACAGACAAGACTAGATAGTCAAGACTAGAGTAGGGAGAGATGATTCGATCTGACACCACTGCCGCCACCTTGACCACTTCCGGTGGCCTCGACCACTTCATAGCAGAGGTCAGGATAGTCTAACCTAACATATAGTTAACGTAGTGCAACTAACCTAACTCAAGATTAAAAGTTGATTAAGATCTAATTAAACCTGATTAATGACTGATTGAACCTGATCAAAACCAGACTAACCTGATTAAGATCTGATTAAAGCTGATTAAAAATAGACCTCACACCCTCTTTAGCATGGGGCTACATAGACTTCACACTCTCTCTGTCTAGCGTGGGGCTACATAGACCTCACGCACTCTTTGGCGTGGGGCTACATAGACCTCACGCTCTCTTTAGTGTGGGGCTAAAAAGACCTCACACCCTCATTAAACCTGGCTAAGATCTGATTAAAACTGGATTAAAGCTGATTAAAAGCTGATTACAAGCTGATTAAAGCTGATTAAAAGCTGATTGCAGCTGATTGGAAGCTAATAGAAATCTGATTAAAAGCTGTTGTGGAAAATATGGTATGACGAGTAGAAATGTTCAGCGTAGACTTATTGATGTGCCAGACATCCGGTCTCGTCGACAGTAAATTGTTATCAGTGCCAGACATCCGGTCACGTCTAACTGACAACTGATAAGCCAAACAGGTTGAAACAGGAAATTGTTATCAGTGCCAGACATCCGGTCACGCCTATAGGAAAGTGTTATCGGAAGTGACCAAGTTCACCGGAAGTGGTCAAGGTCGCCGGAAGCGGTGGCGGTGGCGCTAGAACGAATCATCTTTCCCTACTGACTGGACAAACAAGACTAGACAGACAACACTGGACAGACAAGACTGGACAGACAAATCAGGACAAACAAGACTGAAGAGACAGACTAGACGAACTAGACAGACTAGACTGACTGGACGGACTGGACAGACTGGACAGACTGGACAGACTAGACAGACTAGACGGACTAGATAGACATTACTAGACAGACAAGACTAGACAGTCAAGACTAGACAGTCAAGACTAGACAGACAAGACTAGACAGACAAGACTAGACAGACAAGACTAGACAGACAAGACTAGACAGACAAGACTAGACAGACAAGACTAGACAGACACGACTAGACAGACAAGACTAGACAGACAAGACTAGACAGACAAGACTAGACAGAAAAGACTAGACAGACAAGGCTAGACAGACGAGACTAGACAGACAAGACTAGACAGACAAGACTAGACAGACAAGACTAGACAGACAAGACTAGACAGTCAAGACTAGACAGACAAGACTAGACAGACAAGACTAGAGAGACAAGACTAGACAGACAAGACTAGACAGACAAGACTAGACAGACAAGACTAGACAGACAAGACTAGACAGACAAGACTAGACAGACAAGACTAGACAGACAAGACTAGACAGACAAGACTAGACAGACAAGACTAGACAGACAAGACTAGACAGACAAGACTAGACAGACAAGACTAGACAGACAAGACTAGACAGACAAGACTAGACAGACAAGACTAGACAGACAAGACTAGACAGACAAGACTAGACAGACAAGACTAGACAGACAAGACTAGACAGACAAGACTAGACAGACAAGACTAGACAGACAAGACTAGACAGACAAGACTAGACAGACAAGACTAGACAGACAAGACTAGACAGACAAGACTAGACAGACAAGACTAGACAGACAAGACTAGACAGACAAGACTAGACAGACAAGACTAGACAGACAAGACTAGACAGACAAGACTAGACAGACAAGACTAGACAGACAAGACTAGACAGACAAGACTAGACAGACAAGACTAGACAGACAAGACTAGACAGACAAGACTAGACAGACAAGACTAGACAGACAAGACTAGACAGACAAGACTAGACAGACAAGACTAGACAGACAAGACTAGACAGACAAGACTAGACAGACAAGACTAGACAGACAAGACTAGACAGACAAGACTAGACAGACAAGACTAGACAGACAAGACTAGACAGACAAGACTAGACAGACAAGACTAGACAGACAAGACTAGACAGACAAGACTAGACAGACAAGACTAGACAGACAAGACTAGACAGACAAGACTAGACAGACAAGACTAGACAGACAAGACTAGACAGACAAGACTAGACAGACAAGACTAGACAGACAAGACTAGACAGACAAGACTAGACAGACAAGACTAGACAGACAAGACTAGACAGACAAGACTAGACAGACAAGACTAGACAGACAAGACTAGACAGACAAGACTAGACAGACAAGACTAGACAGACAAGACTAGACAGACAAGACTAGACAGACAAGACTAGACAGACAAGACTAGACAGACAAGACTAGACAAAGAAGCTAACATGGACGACTAGATATGTGACGAAAAGACCGAAAAATGGTTTATCACACGACTGCATAACTAATACGACAGAAGACGAAAGACGATATCGAAACGAGTAAGGGACAATAAAAATAACAGTAAGGAAACAATTGGTACAAACACCACCACCCACCTGAAGTAATGCTCACGCAGTTCCGGGTGGAGTGTAGTGTAGAGACAGAGGAGGGGGTTTAGTGGGTATGCTGGTCACGAAGAACTCGATCAGAGAGCCCCACACTACACGGGTTTGAATATCCGGTGTGCAACAATGCATTCCCCCTCCTCTCTGAAAAAAAAAAAAAAAAAAAAAAAAAAAGACAAGACTAGACAGACAAGACTAGACAGACAAGACTAGACAGACAAGACTAGACAGACAAGACTAGACAGACAAGACTAGACAGACAAGACTAGACAGACAAGACTAGACAGACAAGACTAGACAGACAAGACTAGACAGACAAGACTAGACAGACAAGACTAGACAGACAAGACTAGACAGACAAGACTAGACAGACAAGACTAGACAGACAAGACTAGACAGACAAGACTAGACAGACAAGACTAGACAGACAAGACTAGACAGACAAGATTAGACAGACAAGACTAGACAGACAAGACTAGACAGACAAGACTAGACAGACAAGACTAGACAGACAAGAATAGACAGACAAGACTAGACAGACAAGACTAGACAGACAAGATTAGACAGACAAGACTAGACAGACAAGACTAGACAGACAAGACTAGACAGACAAGACTAGACAGACAAGACTAGACAGACAAGACTAGACAGACAAGACTAGACAGACAAGACTAGACAGACAAGACTAGACAGACAAGACTAGACAGACAAGACTAGACAGACAAGACTAGACAGACAAGACTAGACAGACAAGACTAGACAGACAAGACTAGACAGACAAGACTAGACAGACAAGACTAGACAGACAAGACTAGACAGACAAGACTAGACAGACAAGACTAGACAGACAAGACTAGACAGACAAGACTAGACAGACAAGACTAGACAGACAAGACTAGACAGACAAGACTAGACAGACAAGACTAGACAGACAAGACTAGACAGACAAGACTAGACAGACAAGACTAGACAGACAAGACTAGACAGACAAGACTAGACAGACAAGACTAGACAGACAAGACTAGACAGACAAGACTAGACAGACAAGACTAGACAGACAAGACTAGACAGACAAGACTAGACAGACAAGACTAGACAGACAAGACTAGACAGACAAGACTAGACAGACAAGACTAGACAGACAAGACTAGACAGACAAGACTAGACAGACAAGACTAGACAGACAAGACTAGACAGACAAGACTAGACAGACAAGACTAGACAGACAAGACTAGACAGACAAGACTAGACAGACAAGACTAGACAGACAAGACTAGACAGACAAGACTAGACAGACAAGACTAGACAGACAAGACTAGACAGACAAGACTAGACAGACAAGACTAGACAGACAAGACTAGACAGACAAGACTAGACAGACAAGACTAGACAGACAAGACTAGACAGACAAGACTAGACAGACAAGACTAGACAGACAAGACTAGACAGACAAGACTAGACAGACAAGACTAGACAGACAAGACTAGACAGACAAGACTAGACAGACAAGACTAGACAGACAAGACTAGACAGACAAGACTAGACAGACAAGACTAGACAGACAAGACTAGACAGACAAGACTAGACAGACAAGACTAGACAGACAAGACTAGACAGACAAGACTAGACAGACAAGACTAGACAGACAAGACTAGACAGACAAGACTAGACAGACAAGACTAGACAGACAAGACTAGACAGACAAGACTAGACAGACAAGACTAGACAGACAAGACTAGACAGACAAGACTAGACAGACAAGACTAGACAGACAAGACTAGACAGACAAGACTAGACAGACAAGACTAGACAGACAAGACTAGACAGACAAGACTAGACAGACAAGACTAGACAGACAAGACTAGACAGACAAGACTAGACAGACAAGACTAGACAGACAAGACTAGACAGACAAGACTAGACAGACAAGACTAGACAGACAAGACTAGACAGACAAGACTAGACAGACAAGACTAGACAGACAAGACTAGACAGACAAGACTAGACAGACAAGACTAGACAGACAAGACTCGACAGACAAGACTAGACAGACAAGACTAGACAGACAAGACTAGACAGACAAGACTAGACAGACAAGACTAGACAGACAAGACTAGACTGACAAGACTAGACAGACAAGACTAGACAGACAAGACTGGACAGACAAGACTAGACAGACAAAGACTAGACAGACAAGACTAGACAGACAAGACTAGACAGACAAGACTAGACAGACAAGACTAGACAGACAAAACTAGACAGACAAGACTAGACAGACAAGACTAGACAGACAAGACTAGACAGACAAGGCTAGACAGACAAGACTAGAAAGACACAAGACTAGACAGACAAGACTAGACAGACAAGACTAGACAGACAAGACTAGACAGACAAGACTAGACAGACAAGACTAGACAGACAAGACTAGACAGACAAGACTAGACGGACTAGACAAGCAAGACTAGACAGACTAGACAAACAAGTCTAGACAGACAAGACCGGGCAGACAAGACTAGACAGACTAGACTAGACAGACTAGACTAGACAGACAAGACTAGGCAGAAAAAACTAGACAAACAAGACTAGACAGAAAAGCTTAGACAGACAAGACTAGACAGAAAAGACTAGACAAACGAGACTAGACAGACAAGTTTAGACAGACAAGACTAGACAGTCAAGACTTGAATTTTAATGCACTTTAAAGCGTGTTTGAACAGAGTCGGGCTCCCAAACTAAGGAAAGGCTTACATAAGTGGCAATAAAGGAAGGCAATAAAACATTGCAAATATTTGCAAATCTGTTTTTATGCGAATATTTGCATAATATATGCGGAAATTATTGTAATAAAACTCGCAAAAACATTGTAATCATTCATGTTTGTAAATGTTTTGCGAACGCAAACTTGTAATTACTCGTAAATGTTGTGGATTTTTGCAAAATTCTTTGCATTTATTTGCAGAAACTTACGCTTAAAAAAATTATATATTAGCACGTTGCAATTTATGTTTCTCAATTTATTATTGTTTTTTTTATGTAGCAAATATAACAAGATGGGCAGAAAGACCTAGTGGTCGATAGCCTTTTTGTGTTTAATAAATATTTCTTTTTCTTCTTCTATAACAAGACGTAGAAAATATGTTAGTTTTGTGGAATGAAAGGTTTGAGAAGAAGAGAAGGATTGTCACACATCTCGGCGACTTCATTATAACGATATTTCTGGGTGTTCTGTCTTATTGTTTACACAAACCGTCTACCTTTAAACAGGCTGTCGGTCTATGAGTTTTTGTAACCGTGCACATAAATACGGGAGATTCTTCCAGCAGCCGTTCACACACTCAACACGCAGACAGGCTCATGGCTCGCACCGTCTCCTCTTTGACTCGTGAGTCAGTCCGTGTCCGGAGTCGCGGTCACTTCGACACCTGAGTGCGTACATATCCATCTGATTGACAAATTCAATAATTCGAAGATAATTCTCCGCTGTAAGGATATTTACGCTTGTCTGTTTGTATCGCTCTGCAGAATGAGTGTTAATAATTGTAGAGATTACGGGTTTGAAGAGGTATGAACGTGATACAATGTCGCAAGTATTTTAAAAACAGTTAGGTCGTGTAGTGCACGAGTATGTGCGAGGGAAAGTGAGGAAAAATGTTGGTGATTTATGTGTTTGTTTTAATATTTTTTCGCGAAAACTGCGCGACGAAATGGGATGGAATTACGCCTTGGTTTTCAGATTCCTGTAAGTTTTTCCGTGTTCACAAATTTGTTTATATTAAACGGAAAATTTGTTATTTTTATACTTAATTTGCTTCAAGAAAAGAAATTATTTATATTTCTTCCAAAGAAGAAATATAAATACGAACACAAAACGAACATATTTTCTATATCTTGTTATAGAAGAAGCCAAAAAATATTTATTAAACACAAAAAGGCTATCGACCACTAGGTCTTTCTGCCCATCTTGTTATATTTTCTATATAAAAAAACAATCATAAATTGAGAAACATAAATTGCAATGTGTTAAATATTTTGTTATTATAAATTTAAATATTAAAATTTTTTTTTCAGCAGTCAAATTTTCCGTAATTTTCTGCAAATAAATGCAAAGAAGAAGGAATTATTTATATTTCTTCTTTGGAAGAAATATAAATAATTCCTGTTCTTGAAGCAATTTAAGTATAAAAATAAGAAATAAAGCAAAACACATATTAAACTTCAAGATGGTCAAATACATAAATAATGTAAACGGGAAATGTTCAGATTTGTGAGTTTGAGATAAATAATTATAAAAGAAATAAATAAATAAGAAATAAATTATGTAATTTTAAGATTTTAGGATTGCGAGATTTTAGTGATTCTATCGCTGGTTCCTTTGTTTTATTCAAATACTTATAATTATAATACTTATAATACTTATAATTTAGTTATTTACAGAAAATTCTGGGTTTCAGTAATAAAACGCTTCTAAACGAAGTTGTTAAATGTTGTTAAATCAAACATTTTTTTATTAAAACCCTAATTATGATCTTAATTTAGTTTTTTGTTAGCAAAACCTCTACAGTTACTATTTTATAAGAAAGTGAATGAATCTAATTTACAATCTTCATTCAGTGTTTTTTTTTTTTGTAAAGTTCTTTATTTCACGAAGAATTAATGAAGCACGAAGAAGTTATTGATGAATCTCATTTATGTGAGCACGGTAAACTGTGAAATAAAATTGGATAAGTAATCGGAGATTTTGATTGAAACCAGTAGCATGTCGCTGGAAATTTCTAATTTCAAGCGATCTGTGCTCATTTTTTATTCATTTTATTAAAAAGTCAAATTTCTTAAATCTTTAAAAAATGTTAATTTGTTTTATCAGCTACAATATATACATTACTTGGCAGACAGACAATATATGTTTCAAGTATCTATGTTCATGTAGACAAAACTAGACATACAAGACTAGATAGACTAGTCTAGTCTGACAACACTAAACAGACAAGACTAAACAGAGAAAAGTGAAGAGACAAGACTAGATAGAGATTACTAGACAGACAAGACTAGACGGATAAGACTAGACAGATAATACGAGACAGTCAAGACTAGACAGACAAGACTAGACAGACAAGACTAGACAGACAAGACTAGACAGACAAGACTAGACAGACAACACTAGACAGACAAGACTAGACAGACAAGACTAGACAGACAAGACTAGACAGACAAGACTAGACAGACAAGACTAGACAGACAATACTAGACAGACAAGACTAGACAGACAAGACTAGACAGACAAGACTAGACAGACTACACTAGACAGGCAAGACTAGACAGACAAGACAAGACGGACAAGACTAGACAGACAAGACTAGACAGACAAGACTAGACGGGCAAGAATAGACAGACAAGACAAGACAGACAGGACAAGACGGAAAAGACTAGACAGACAACAGTAGACAGACAAGACTAGACATACAAGACAAGACGGACAAGACTAGACAGACAAGACTAGACAGACAAGACTAGACAGACAAGACTAGACAGACAAGACTAGACAGACAAGACTAGACAGACAAGACTAGACAGACAAGACTAGACAGACAAGACTAGACAGACAAGACTAGACAGACAAGACTAGACAGACAAGACTAGACAGACAAGACTAGACAGACAAGACTAGACAGACAAGACTAGACAGACAAGACTAGACAGACAAGACTAGACAGACAAGACTAGACAGACAAGACTAGACAGACAAGACTAGACAGACAAGACTAGACAGACAAGACTAGACAGACAAGACTAGACAGACAAGACTAGACAGACAAGACTAGACAGACAAGACTAGACAGACAAGACTAGACAGACAAGACTAGACAGACAAGACTAGACAGACAAGACTAGACAGACAAGACTAGACAGACAAGACTAGACAGACAAGACTAGACAGACAAGACTAGACAGACAAGACTAGACAGACAAGACTAGACAGACAAGACTAGACAGACAAGACTAGACAGACAAGACTAGACAGACAAGACTAGACAGACAAGACTAGACAGACAAGACTAGACAGACAAGACTAGACAGACAAGACTAGACAGACAAGACTAGACAGACAAGACTAGACAGACAAGACTAGACAGACAAGACTAGACAGACAAGACTAGACAGACAAGACTAGACAGACAAGACTAGACAGACAAGACTAGACAGACAAGACTAGACAGACAAGACTAGACAGACAAGACTAGACAGACAAGACTAGACAGACAAGACTAGACAGACAAGACTAGACAGACAAGACTAGACAGACAAGACTAGACAGACAAGACTAGACAGACAAGACTAGACAGACAAGACTAGACAGACAAGACTAGACAGACAAGACTAGACAGACAAGACTAGACAGACAAGACTAGACAGACAAGACTAGACAGACAAGACTAGACAGACAAGACTAGACAGACAAGACTAGACAGACAAGACTAGACAGACAAGACTAGACAGACAAGACTAGACAGACAAGACTAGACAGACAAGACTAGACAGACAAGACTAGACAGACAAGACTAGACAGACAAGACTAGACAGACAAGACTAGACAGACAAGACTAGACAGACAAGACTAGACAGACAAGACTAGACAGACAAGACTAGACAGACAAGACTAGACAGACAAGACTAGACAGACAAGACTAGACAGACAAGACTAGACAGACAAGACTAGACAGACAAGACTAGACAGACAAGACTAGACAGACAAGACTAGACAGACAAGACTAGACAGACAAGACTAGACAGACAAGACTAGACAGACAAGACTAGACAGACAAGACTAGACAGACAAGACTAGACAGACAAGACTAGACAGACAAGACTAGACAGACAAGACTAGACAGACAAGACTAGACAGACAAGACTAGACAGACAAGACTAGACAGACAAGACTAGACAGACAAGACTAGACAGACAAGACCTAGACAGACAAGACTAGACAGACAAGACTAGACAGACAAGACTAGACAGACAAGACTAGACAGACAAGACTAGACAGACAAGACTAGACAGACAAGACTAGACAGACAAGACTAGACAGACAGACAAGACTAGACAGACAAGACTAGACAGACAAGACTAGACAGACAAGACCAGACAGACAAGACTAGACAGACAAGACTAGACAGACAAGACTAGACAGACTAGACAGACAAGACTAGACAGACAAGACTAGACAGACAAGACTAGACAGACAAGACTAGACAGACAAGACTAGACAGACAAGACTAGACAGACAAGACTAGACAGACAAGACTAGACAGACAAGACTAGACAGACAAGACTAGACAGACAAGACTAGACAGACAAGACTAGACAGACAAGACTAGACAGACAAGACTAGACAGACAAGACTAGACAGACAAGACTAGACAGACAAGACTAGACAGACAAGACTAGACAGACAAGACTAGACAGACAAGACTAGACAGACAAGACTAGACAGACAAGACTAGACAGACAAGACTAGACAGACAAGACTAGACAGACAAGACTAGACAGACAAGACTAGACAGACAAGACTAGACAGACAAGACTAGACAGACAAGACTAGACAGACAAGACTAGACAGACAAGACTAGACAGACAAGACTAGACAGACAAGACTAGACAGACAAGACTAGACAGACAAGACTAGACAGACAAGACTAGACAGACAAGACTAGACAGACAAGACTAGACAGACAAGACTAGACAGACAAGACTAGACAGACAAGACTAGACAGACAAGACTAGACAGACAAGACTAGACAGACAAGACTAGACAGACAAGACTAGACAGACAAGACTAGACAGACAAGACTAGACAGACAAGACTAGACAGACAAGACTAGACAGACAAGACTAGACAGACAAGACTAGACAGACAAGACTAGACAGACAAGACTAGACAGACAAGACTAGACAGACAAGACTAGACAGACAAGACTAGACAGACAAGACTAGACAGACAAGACTAGACAGACAAGACTAGACAGACAAGACTAGACAGACAAGACTAGACAGACAAGACTAGACAGACAAGACTAGACAGACAAGACTAGACAGACAAGACTAGACAGACAAGACTAGACAGACAAGACTAGACAGACAAGACTAGACAGACAAGACTAGACAGACAAGACTAGACAGACAAGACTAGACAGACAAGACTAGACAGACAAGACTAGACAGACAAGACTAGACAGACAAGACTAGACAGACAAGACTAGACAGACAAGACTAGACAGACAAGACTAGACAGACAAGACTAGACAGACAAGACTAGACAGACAAGACTAGACAGACAAGACTAGACAGACAAGACTAGACAGACAAGACTAGACAGACAAGACTAGACAGACAAGACTAGACAGACAAGACTAGACAGACAAGACTAGACAGACAAGACTAGACAGACAAGACTAGACAGACAAGACTAGACAGACAAGACTAGACAGACAAGACTAGACAGACAAGACTAGACAGACAAGACTAGACAGACAAGACTAGACAGACAAGACTAGACAGACAAGACTAGACAGACAAGACTAGACAGACAAGACTAGACAGACAAGACTAGACAGACAAGACTAGACAGACAAGACTAGACAGACAAGACTAGACAGACAAGACTAGACAGACAAGACTAGACAGACAAGACTAGACAGACAAGACTAGACAGACAAGACTAGACAGACAAGACTAGACAGACAAGACTAGACAGACAAGACTAGACAGACAAGACTAGACAGACAAGACTAGACAGACAAGACTAGACAGACAAGACTAGACAGACAAGACTAGACAGACAAGACTAGACAGACAAGACTAGACAGACAAGACTAGACAGACAAGACTAGACAGACAAGACTAGACAGACAAGACTAGACAGACAAGACTAGACAGACAAGACTAGACAGACAAGACTAGACAGACAAGACTAGACAGACAAGACTAGACAGACAAGACTAGACAGACAAGACTAGACAGACAAGACTAGACAGACAAGACTAGACAGACAAGACTAGACAGACAAGACTAGACAGACAAGACTAGACAGACAAGACTAGACAGACAAGACTAGACAGACAAGACTAGACAGACAAGACTAGACAGACAAGACTAGACAGACAAGACTAGACAGACAAGACTAGACAGACAAGACTAGACAGACAAGACTACACAGACAAGACTACACAGACAAGACTAGACAGACAAGACTAGACAGACAAGACTAGACAGACAAGACTAGACAGACAAGACTAGACAGACAAGACTAGACAGACAAGACTAGACAGACAAGACTAGACAGACAAGACTAGACAGACAAGACTAGACAGACAAGACTAGACAGACAAGACTAGACAGACAAGACTAGACAGACAAGACTAGACAGACAAGACTAGACAGACAAGACTAGACAGACAAGACTAGACAGACAAGACTAGACAGACAAGACTAGACAGACAAGACTAGACAGACAAGACTAGACAGACAAGACTAGACAGACAAGACTAGACAGACAAGACTAGACAGACAAGACTAGACAGACAAGACTAGACAGACAAGACTAGACAGACAAGACTAGACAGACAAGACTAGACAGACAAGACTAGACAGACAAGACTAGACAGACAAGACTAGACAGACAAGACTAGACAGACAAGACTAGACAGACAAGACTAGACAGACAAGACTAGACAGACAAGACTAGACAGACAAGACTAGACAGACAAGACTAGACAGACAAGACTAGACAGACAAGACTAGACAGACAAGACTAGACAGACAAGACTAGACAGACAATACTAGACAGACAAGACTAGACAGACAAGACTAGACAGACTACACTGGACAGGCAAGACTAGACAGACAAGACAAGACGGACAAGACTACACAGACAGGACTAGACAGACAAGACTATACGGGCAAGAATAGACAGACCATACAAGACATACAAGACAAGACGGACAACTAGACAGACAACACTAGACAGACAAGACTAGAGAGACAAGACTATTCAGACAACACTAGACAGACAAGACTTGTTTATCTAGTCTATCCTGTCTAGTCTTGTCTGTTCACAAAATGTAAAAAATATTTGACTAAATGTCAAATATTTCTGTGACAAAATGTCATAAATGACTGTTATATAATATCAAAAAGGACTGTCACAATGTGTGTAAAATTGACATTTCTAACAGTTCGTCACAGACATATTTGACAATTTGTCATACATTTTTTACATTTTGTGACACTAATTTTTGACGTTTAGTAACAGCATTTCTTGCATTTTGTCGCAATTCTTTTTGACACTCTATGACAGTCATTCTTTACATTATGCGATACTCATTTCTAACCTAGTCAGCGATTTTTCACATATTCAGCAATTTTTTACATTTTTTGACTGCCTTTTTGACACTTTGTGACAATCATTTCTTACATTATGTGAAAAATGACATTTTTTACATTTTGTGACACTCATTTTTGACGTTTAGTCAGAGCGTTTCTTGACATTTCATCACAATCCTTTTTGGCACTTTGTGATAGTCATTCTTTACAATATGCCACACTCATTTCTAACCTAATCAGCGTTTTTTCACATATTCAGCAACTTTTCACATATTCAGCAAGTTTTGACATTTTGTGACGGTCTTTTTGACATTTTGTGACATTAAATGACATTTCTTATATTAAGTGGTCAATATTATTAACATGGTCTGAAATTCATGTCAAAACTATGATAAATGAGTATCACAGCAATTTTTGACATATTGTGACAGTTTTTTTTTGATATTATTTGATAATCATTTATGACGCTTTGTTACATCAGTGGACAGACAAGACTTTTTTAAACAAGTGGTTCGGGTGAAGCTCTCACTAATCCACTTTGGCTTTTAGTATGCGTCACCCCGGTATCGCATATTTTTTGCATTCATTCAGGGTGGGCACCCCGGACGGTTAGTGCAAACAGCCCTAGTTGTCGCTTCCCACACTAGGATTCGAACCCGGCTCTCTCGCATTGAAAGACGGGTATGTTGTCAACTACACTACCGAAGAGGACAGACAGACTAGAGTAGACAGACAAGACTAGACAGACAAGACTAGACAGACAAGACTAGACAGACAAGATTAGACAGACAAAACTAGACAGACAAGACTAGACAGACAACACTACACAGACAAGACTAGACAGACAAGACTAGACAGACAAGACTAGACAGAGAAGACTAGACAGACAAGACTAGACAGAGAAGAATAGACAGACAATACTACACAGACAAGACTAGACAGAGAAGACTAGACAGACAACACTACACAGACAAGACTAGACAGACAAGACTAGACAGAGAAGACTAGACAGACAATACTACACAGACAAGACTAGACAGAGAAGACTAGACTGACAAGACTAGACAGACAAGACTAGACAGACAAGACTAGACAGGCAAGACTAGACAGACAAGACTAGACAGACAAGACTAGACAGACAAGACTAGACAGACAAGACTAGACAGACAAGACTAGACAGACAAGACTAGACAGACAAGACTAGACAGACAAGACTAGACAGACAAGACTAAATAGACAATAATAGACAGGCAAGACTAGACAGACAAGACTAGACAGACAAGATTAGACAGACAAGACTAGACAGACAAGACTAGACAGACAAGACTAAACAGACAAGACTAGACAGACAAGACTAGACAGACAAGACTAGACAGACAAGACTATACAGACAAGACTAGACAGACAAGACTAGACAGACAAAACTAGACAGACAAGACTAGACAGACAAGACTAGACAGACAAGACTAGACAGACAAGACTAGACAGATAAGACTAGACAGACAAGACTAGACAGACAAGATTAGACTGACAAGACTAGACAGACAAGACTAGACAGACAAGACTAGACAGACAAGACTAGACAGACAAGACTAAACAGACAAGACTAGACAGACAAGACTAGACAGACAAAACTAGACAGACAAGACTAGACAGACAAGACTAGACAGACAAGACTAGACAGACAAGACTAGACAGATAAGACTAGACAGACAAGACTAGACAGACAAGATTAGACTGACAAGACTAGACAGACAAGACTAGACAGACAAGACTAGACAGACAAGACTAGACAGACAAGACTAAACAGACAAGACTAGACTGACAAGACTACACAGACAAGACTACACAGACAAGACTACACAGACAAGGCTAGACAGACTAGACAGACAAGGCTAGACAGACAAGACTAGATAGACAAGACTAGACAGACAAGACTAGACAGACAAGACTAGACAGACAAGACTACACAGACAAGACTACACAAACAAGGCTTGACAGACTAGACAGACAAGGCTAGACAGACAAGACTAGATAGACAAGACTAGACAGACAAGACTAGACAAACAAGACTAGGCAGACAAGACTAGGAAGACTAGACAGACAAGACTGGAACGACAAGACTAGACAGACAAGACTAGACAAAGAAGACTAGACAAACAAGACTAGACAGACAAGACTAGACAGACAAGACTAGACAGACAAGACTAGACAGACAAGACTAGACAGACAAGACTAGACAGACAAGACTAGACAGACAAGACTAGACAGACAAGACTAGACAGACAAGACTAGACAGACAAGACTAGATAGACAAGACTAGACAGACAAGACTAGACAGACAAGACTAGACAGACAAGACTAGACAGACAAGACTAGACAGACAAGACTAGACAGACAAGACTAGACAGACAAGACTAGACAGACAAGACTAGACAGGCAAGACTAGACAGACAAGACTAGACAGACAAGACTAGACAGACAAGACTAGACAGACAAGACTAGACAGACAAGACTAGACAGACAAGACTAGACAGACAAGACTAGACAGACAAGACTAGACAGACAAGACTAGACAGACAAGACTAGACAGACAAGACTAGACAGACAAGACTAGACAGACAAGACTAGACAGACAACACTAGACAGACAAGACTAGACAGACAAGACTAGACAGACAAGACTAGACAGACAAGACTAGACAGACAAGACTAGACAGACAAGACTAGACAGACAAGACTAGACAGACAAGACTAGACAGACAAGACTAGACAGACAAGACTAGACAGACAAGACTTGACAGACAAGACTAGACAGACAAGACTAGACAGACAAGACTAGACAGACAAGACTAGACAGACAAGACTAGACAGACAAGACTAGACAGACAAGACTAGACAGACAAGACTAGACAGACAAGACTAGACAGACAAGACTAGACAGACAAGACTAGACAGACAAGACTAGACAGACAAGACTAGACAGACAAGACTAGACAGACAAGACTAGGCAGTCAAGACTAGACAGACAAGACTTGTTTGTCTAGTCTATTCTGTTTAGTCTTGTCTGTCTAGTTTTATCTGTCTAATCTTGTCTGTCTAGTCTTCTCTGCCTAGTCTTGTCTGTTGTGTCTTCTACATCTAGTTCTAGTATTGTCTGTTTACTCTTGTCTGTCTAGTCTGTCTAGTCTGGTCTGCCTACTCTTGTATGCCTAGTCTTATCTGCCTAGTCTTGTGTAGTCTTGTCTATCTAGTCTTGTCTGTCTAGTCTGTTTAGTCTTGTCTGTCTAGTCTTGTCTGTCTAGTTTTGTCCGTCTAGTCTTGTCCGTCTAGTTGTGCCTCTCTAGTAAGAAATTTTTGTTGCTTCTCCCATTTGTAAATTTAAATTGCAAGTTTGAGTTTGATTGCAGTAAACTTCTTTATAAATGTTGTCTTTGGGTGTAGAAAAATGTTTTTGTGAACATATGCAATATAGAAATGCAATTTATTATAAATGTTTGGGTGGTGCAAAACGAAAATTATATGTAAGTAGATAATATGTGGAGGATAATGGGGATCTAATCCGAGGGGGTCATTACTGGGACCGCTCCCACGGCCCAATCTGCCCACGCGACTACGTTTCAATCTCCACAGAAACCCAAACTTTATATGCACGCCCCAGACGTATTAGTAGTCACATATTACTCACTAATATCTCCATCATATTACACAAGGGATTTTAAAAAAATATAAAATTATATTCACCGAAACGGGTAATAGGTTTAGATTTTTAAACGCTTCGAGAGAAATAAAGAAATTCAGAGAACTCGAAAGTTTATTCGTTTGGTCGAATGATACACTACTCGAGTTTTCATAAAATAATACCCACCAACTTCGGGCATCTAAATTATGGATGATGAGACATCAGTATTCCAAATTCATTCACATATCTTTTGAAATCGGCTACGTGATCTTCTAGGTCCACTATAAAAACACCAGCGGCAAAGATTTAATCCATTCAAAATCTAATAAGCAAACATTCCGACGTTCACAAAAGTGTTTCTCTTTATTATTCATTTCGACCACGTTATTCCAATTAAATTAAATGATTCTAATAAAACGTACATGAAAAATATTCCGAAAAATAATCAGCATTTAAAAATTTACGTACTAAGTTAATAATAATCTTAGGAATAGATTTAATTAAGAATAGATTATGTTGAAAAATGTTCAAATATAGTAAATTATTGGCGATAGCCATACCAACGACATTATTTAACTCTACCATGAGAACTCTGCTTGTTATAAAAGTCTGGAACTAGTCATTGTCTCACATACCACTGCACTAATGATGTCGCTTTTTGGAGAATACGCCTTATATGCAAGAACCTTTGTCTTCCGTAAACGGCTACTCGTGCAGGTTAACTCGTGTCTACATATTAGAATGCTTGATACGCAAATCCCAAAACCCTTCATTAATAACGATATAATAAAAGTTCATCTCTTTCTCATCTATATAGACCGACTGTGTGTTTTCCATGCCACTTTGCATGAAACAATACTCGTTATCTTTATGCTGTGGACATTATCTTCGTGTATATTTTAAGATCTACAGCCCCGATTTTAACGTTGCATTACCTAATTTGGATTTATTAGCCGTGCGTTTTAGGTCGTGCACGTATTTCAATTTCATATCGCAATTGCAGCGTACATATTTATTACAATCGCAATTAAATCATTGACGGCTACCATAATTTATGTCGCCGTTAATTGGGTTTTGTAAGGTTTCATTAATTATTTGTTTGTAATTTATTCTTCAGGAATTCATCAATCAAGCTTAATTAATAGAAAATTTTAATTACCATATACATTTTTTTGTTCAATCAATTTAATAACTTATCGCGTACGTAATTTATCGCAAAAGAAGTTCCAATAAACAAATCTCGTTTTTACATTGTCAATAATTGGAATGCAAATGCGAGGTTGTTGAAAATGTTTTCTTGTTGGTTGGAAGGTGGATTTGTGTTTGTGTTCTTTCCAACTGATTAGGCGTAATAAATCTTAAAGACAATGCTGACTGAGCACGTCTACATCTCCAAAAAATGCAATAATTTTCAAAAACTGTTTTTTTTATGGCAAGACTATAGAGACAAAACTAAACAAGACTAGACAGTCAAGACTAGGCAGACAAGATTAGAGTGGCAAGACTAAACAGGCAAGACTGGGCAGACAAGACAGGACTACACATACAAGATTAATGTAATAAAATTTCTAATACAGAAAACAAAACTAAAATAAGATTGAGAGCCGAACCAATTTCAAATTGACTTCTCCGTTCAACATTTAAATGAATACATGATTATTTGTTTATCACGTCGAATATCTTATGCTAGCACGTGTAACCTAAGTATCATTTACGATTCACATCAATCAGATTGTCTATCGATGCAACAATCAGCAGAAATATTTCAGCTAGAATCCTCATACAATTTCCTCTTAATATGAACTACAGGTCTAAATAACAGCAAACCAACATTCGTCATTCTCAAAATATGTATAAGTCCGGCTACGTTAATCATCGTACTTATATCGCCGCCGAGTCAGTGTATATATTCCGCCTGTCAGCAGGCTAACTACCCATCGCATGTATACTGGTCGATCGCCGCCACTTCGCTGTATATATTCCGCCTGTCAGCTAGCTAACTTTCATAATCCTCATGTGATATATATATATATATATATATATATATATATATATATATATATATATATATATATATATATGTCCGACTCCGTTAATCGTCACACGTATACTGGGCGATCGCCGCCACGTCGCTGTATATATTCTCACTATTATGCTCGTTGTGTGTAAAACGTCGGTTTGACGTAGACAGCAGGGTTGGACAAACTTTTAATCACTAAGGACGACCTGTCTTTTTAAATTATAATAAGGCATGAGAGATGTGTATGTATCAGACAAGAGGGCGACAAGGAACAGCTACGATTTGGCTACTCCTGATATACAGCGACTCAGTATACGGGTGACGCTTAACGCGGGCGAACTTTTTCAATCACCGAAAATGATTTTTGCGATGATTTCATTGAGAAAAATTGAATGATTTAATGATGAAAATACGACAATCATAATGTGATCCTAATAAGAAATTTTGATTGTTCCTCGGATAAGTTTTCGTCCAAATGAAACAGAAAAGCCTCAAACTATTTTTATTTTCTTGATTAATATAAATAAATTTTAATAATTCATGGAAAGGATATTAATTGAATTAATATTCTTTCCATCAATTAAATTTCATATTCAGATTTTGTTTGTAGTGTTATAGTTTGTAGATCTTCTTCTGTTGACTTTACAACCAGCGGTGGGTTTTTGCCTCTACAACAATCTTCTTCCATTCTGTCCATTCGCCGGCTTTCTCTCTCCAATCCCTTACTCCCATCTTTCTAAGACTTTCATCCACGTCTTCCATTCATCTTTTCCTTGGCCTGCCTCTTTTCCTTCTTCCTACTGGCCGCCAGTTGTACATTTTCTTGGCTGGTCTGTCGTCATGCATTCTGTACAGGTGTCCCAGCCATGCTATTCTTTGAGCTTTTACATATCTCACTATGTCCGCATCGTTTATTAACCTGCTTAGTTCATGGTTCATTCATATCCTCCAAATTCCATGCTCATTTAGGATCAGTCCGTAGATCTTTCTGAGGATCTTTCTTTCAAAGATGCGTAGCGCGTCCTCCTCTGCGGTGGTTAGGGTCCAGGCCTCGCATCCGTACGTTACTACTGGTCTTATGAGTGTTCGGTATATTTGAAGTTTAATTTTGTGACTCAATAACCTGGACTTCATCAGTTTTTGGTATCCGTGGTAGCATCGGTTTCCACTAAGTATTCGCGAGCTTGTTTCTTTAGCTATTACGTTTGTTCTGTTGATTTCTGTTCCCAAGTAGACACAACTTTCAACCTGCTCAAAGCGATACTCGCCCAAGTTAAGGTCATAGGTTATCGTGATATTCTCTTCCAACTTGCAAGAATTTAGTTTTTACCTCATTTATTTTCAATCCCCTTTTTTGCGTTTCATCGTCCAGCATCAATCGTGCTTCCTTTAGCGCGTCTTTGCTTCTACATGTCAAACTGACATCATCTGTATATGCAGCAACCTGTGTTGATCGGTTGCCAATGTATCCCGTTATATTCAGCTTTCTCATGCATGCCTCTAATGTTAGGTTGAATATCATGGCGCTCAGGGCATCTCCCTGCCTCACATCGATTTCGATTTTAAAGGCGGATGTAAGTTGGTTGTCTACTCTAACCGAGGCTTTCGAACCGGACAATGTAGCTTTTATTAGTTTTATGTATTGACGGAGTTTTCCTAGCATCAGTGGATCGTGTTTCTTTTGACGGTATCGAATGCCTGCTTAAAGTCTATTTAGAGGTTGTGCAGCAATATATCAAACTCGTATGCTTTTTCCTGCATTTGCCTTATGGTGTATATGTTGCCACGAAAAATTGGCACGAAATCTGCTCTGATATTGTCCTAATATCTCTTCGTAGTAGACAGCGAGTCTGTTATAAAGAACGCCTGTTAGAACTTTGTATGCTACGTTAAGGAGCGTTATCGGCCGGTAGTTGCTACAGATCGTTTTGTCTCCCTTCTTGTGTATTGGCTGTATTGGCTGTATGATACCCAGTGCCCAATTATCTGGTATTTTCTCTTGCTCCAAGATTTCATTAATCAGGTGTTTTAGTCTTACCGTTAGGTGTTCTCCTCCATATTTCAGAAGTTCGGCTGTTATACCGTCTGACCCAGGGGCCTTGTTATTTTTTAGCTTTCCAATAACAATTTCTATTTCTCTTAGGCTGGGGTTCTCAATCTTGGGGTCTACCGTATGTACATCTAGCTGTAATTGTTCAGGCTCTAAATTACAGTCTCTTTTAAAAATATCCGAGAAGTACCCTTTCCATCTTCTGAGTATCTCCTCGTTCTCTGTGAGCATGTTTCCGTCTTTATCCTTGCATACTGTTATCTTTGGTCTAAAACCCTGAGTGTTTTGTTTTATTGCCTTGTAAAATTTTCTTGTTTCGTTTCTAGAATGATTCAGTACCATTTCCTCTACCTTTCTGTTCGATACCTCTCTTTTCTTTTTCCTACATATTCTAAACGCGTTTATTCTTTCCCTATTGTAGCCTTAAATTCTATTTTACTCATAAAAGTATGGAGAGATCAAACCATTACAAAAACAGTGAAAGTAATGCTGGCCAATTCCTTGATCTTCCCAATTGCTGTTTACTCCGCTGAAACATGGACACTAAAGAAAACAGATCGAAAAAGAATTGAAGCCTTCGACTTATGGGTGTATAGACGAATCCTAAGAGTGTCATGGGTGGAACACAGAACAAACGCCTCTGTTCTAGAAGAACTAAAAATCAAAAAGCGTCTACTAAACCAAATCAATAGAGCATATCTCAGTTACTTTGGCCACATAGCTAGAAGAACAGGTGAGATGGAAAACCTCTTGATTGAGGGAAAAGTTGAGGGAAAAATGATTAAAAGAAATGACGGGACACTCAATGCACGAATCAATACATCTAGCACAAAATAGAAACGCATGGAAACAAAAAATTCAAACACATACCGAAAATAGTATCACTACACCCTGCAGAGGGTAGAAGGACTGAGAAGAGAGATTGTAGCCTGCATGGTTAGCTCGTGTGCTTCTGTCTAACAGTTTTAGTCTAGCCTCCCGCTTCGCGGAGGTTGCTTCTCGACATTCCTCGTCATACCATTCTTCGTTGTGAACTCCTCTTTTTTCTCCAATTCTTTCCATAGCACTCTCTGTTATTATTTTTTCGATGTTCATCCAGTCTTGCTCTATGTCCTGTGTTTCTTGGTATTCTTGTAGTTTAGTTCTGAGACTTCCCTGGTAGGCCCTCAGAACTTCTGGGTTTTTTAGGCGATCTATGTGCCATTTTGGCTGCTTTGCAGTTGTTCCCCTAGCCACTATCGATAGTTTTTGTTCTGACCTTGCTCCAACAAGGTAATGGTCGGAGTCCGCGTTCGCCCCGCGAAAGGATCTGACCTGTTCGACGTCCGTTGCCCATCTTTTGGTGATTAGTATGTGGTCTATTTGGTTCGTGTTTCGTGATCCAGGTATGTTCCAGGTGCCCTTATGGATTTCTTTCCTGGGGATGAAAGTACTAACAGCAGAGTAGTTATTAGACGCGGTAAATTGGGCAACTCTTTGGCCATTATTGTTGGACTCATCATGCATGCTATGTTTACCAAAAACGCTAGCGTAGGCCTCTTCTTTACCCAATTTGGCGTTATAGTCGCCTAGTACTATAGCTGCGTCATGTCTCGGTATTTTATCGCAGACTTCTTGAAGTGCTGCGTAAAAAACGTCTTTGGTTTCCTCTTCTGCGCCCTCTGTGGGCGCGTATACGTTCACAAAGGTTATATTGTGGTATTTTCCCTTTAGTCTTAGGGTGCATATTGTATCTGATACCGGGGTAAAGGCTAGAATCGATTTTTTTAATTGTTTGGATACAATATATCCAACTCCTTTATGGCCACTCCTTTCATCGTTTCCTGAGAAATGCATAGAGTTAATTGTTCATTTGTAGATCTGCAATCCATAATATTACAACCACAGGATCTGTAAATATCGTTATCTGAACAAACTCTGGTTATAGTATTAGAATCACTTGAACGAATAACGTTTTATGAAATAATTATGAAATTGGACATACAATAACTAATTAAATTACACGTTCTGTAAAAAAATTAGATTAAAAAAATAAATTACAATCCGAGATAAAGTCAGAAAAAAGTTTAATAATAGCTTTTTACAGCGAGAGTGAACCTTCGCCCTTATATGGGTGGAATTTTATGGCGCCTAAGTTCCCGACACGCTTTGATTGCCTTTGTAATTAATTATTAAGTTTCGTTGTGTTTAAATGCTATTGATTTAGTTCTTGTCTGAAACTCATAAGAATGTTTCAGCAGGTAAACGGAATACACACAAAAAAGGGTTTTGGAATTTATTGAGACATTTAATATTATTGCTTAATGCGTTTCTCTAAAGCCTTTGTTTAGATTTATTTTTATAGCTTTTTTATAATTTCGGCTTAGTGGTTTTCGTGGAAAAATAGAATTTTCTAGGAATTGGTAGAGAAAATAGTAGTTTATGATACAAGTGTGGGAAGCAGGGCTTTTGTGCATGAGTTGCGAAGTTTAAAGCACGAGCCGAAGGCGAGTGGTTTCAAACGCAATGAGTACGCAAAATCCTTTCACACACGTGTGTCATACATTATTTTATCTACTCACACACCAGAATAAACACATTAATAAATACATTATGGTATGTGAAGGATGCTATTATTATAATCGCGTGTAAAAGTATTCAATCGTGTGTAAAAGTCCAATGTAAATGAAATGGAATTTTATTATTAAACGATTTCTGTTTGTTGTTACTATGGCAACCTAACCATAATCTAATCTAGATTAAATCTAGGTTAACCTAGATTACATCGAAGTAGATGGTTCCTTCTAGGCCCTCCACCTCCTTTGACTTAGACACTCACGTTTCCGACTTCCGGTTTCGACTTCCGTTTCCAGTTTCAACTTCCGTTTCCGGTTTCTCACTTCCTGTTTTTCACACAGGAGAGTGTAGACCTCACACTCTCATGCAGGACCGGCGCTATATTTTGCGGGGCCCTGTGCAAAATAATGATGCTGGGCCCTGCGCACAATAATGAAACGGGGCCTTCTCTCATAGAAAAAATTTCTTTCACGGCTAGACATTCTGGGGTTATATATTGCGAGTGGATTAAAAAATAATTTAGCTAGACTTGTAATATCAGTTTTAGTTAGGAGAAGTAGTCTATGTCCGGCGTAAATGTGTCCGTCGCAGCAGACGCGGCGCAGACGGCTGCCCGCGCCAATAGATGCCGATTCCAGAACTACAGACAAAATATCAACTCAACTCTCTGAATGCGCGGGGCCCCTGTCTAGCGCGGGGCCCTGTGCCGTCGCACAGTTCGCCCACCCATCACGCCGGCCCTGCTCTCATGTAGCCCTACGAGCGAGGTTTATGTAACCCCACGCTGGGTGT
This sequence comes from Phosphuga atrata, assembly GCA_944588485.1. Taxonomy (NCBI): domain Eukaryota; kingdom Metazoa; phylum Arthropoda; class Insecta; order Coleoptera; family Silphidae; genus Phosphuga; species Phosphuga atrata. The sequence continues at coordinate 71,543,982 of OX155896.1, forward strand.
GAGGTCTATGTAGTCCCACGTGTGAGCAGTGTTGGGCATAATTCAATTAATTTTTTAATTGTAGAATCAAACAATTACAATTGTAATTGCAACTAAATTAATTGCAATTAATTTAATTCAATTAAGTGTTTAATTGTGAGATGCAATTGAAATCAATTGCAATTAAATCCATTAATTGTGGTTTACAATTAATTTAATTGCAATTAAAATGTTAATTGTTAGTTACAATTAACTTAATCATCAATTGTTTATTGTAACAATTAAAACTATTTGATGAATGTAAAAACTTAAACAGTAGGGAAAGATGGTCGTTCTGGACCCTCCACCTCCACTTCCTAACCCAACAAGCCCCCAATTCTGGTTAACCACCCCACGCCCGGTTCCCAGCCCCACTTCTGGTCCTCACTCCCACTTCCGGTTCCCACCCCATTTCCATTTCCTACGCCAACTTCCTGTTTCCACCCTCACTTCCGGTACTGAAACCGGAAGAGGGAACCGGAAGTGGGTGCATTTTTGGAACCAGAAGTGGCGGTGGGAACCGGAAGTGGGGTGTGAACCCGAAGTGGGGGCGGGGGTGGATGACCGGAAGTGGTGGTGGAGGGTCCAGAACGAACAATGTTTCCGTACTCTAAAACCATATGTTTCTTAAATATAAATTGTCGGCCAAGCTAATGCTCCAGCTAATGGGGAACTAGCCCCTTCGGGCTCGTTCCCCAAACGAGCTGTCACGATGTAAAATCAAACTTTCCGCACTCTAATGTAAATAAGTGATTCATTGGATTATAATAAACATATCTTCTAACCGACATTTATTAATTGTTAACTGTAATTGTAAACGTGCATCAATCAATTGATTAATTGTAATTGCAAAATTTTACAATAAACAATTAATTAATTGTTAATTGTGTTATCTTACAATTAATTATTTTAGTTGTTAGTTGCAATTAAATTTGGCAATTTAATTGTTGTTTTCAAAAATAATTTTTGCCCAACTATTCGTGTGAGGCTAAGTAGTCCAACGTGTTAAGTCTATGTAACCCCACGCTGGGTGTGAGGTCTGGTTTCGACTTCCGTTTCCGGTTTCGACTTCTGTTTCCTGTTTCCCTCCTCCGGTTTCCCACTTCCGGTTCCTGCACTGTGCGCGGGAAAATTCAAAATTCTGCGCAGGCGGGAAAATTCAAAATGGAAACCGGAAGTCGAAACCAGAAGCGTCAAAGTCAAGGTCAGTGGAGGTGGAGGGCGTAGAAGGAAAAATCTTTCGCTACTCATCGACAACGACCAAATAGTGTTCCCGTTACTGTGCGTTTTTATTAGTTAGCAATTTATTCCACGGAGGCGCTGGACGTTCAGTGATTTGAAGCATGTTGTCTGTCAAAATTAAAATTATGAAATTATCGGTAAAAAACAATATTTTTTTTGTAGATTGAACAGTATTTTAACATGCTTTGTAGATAAAATAATGTATGACACACGTGTGTGAAAGGCTTTTGTGCACACTTGTATAATAAACTACTGTTTTAATATTTTAGCCAGAAAATTTATTTTCTCTACGTCTATGTGTTTTGTTTAGTAACTCAAGTTGTTGCCATAGTAACGACAGCCGGAAATCGTTTAATAATGAAACTCCATTTGATTTACATTGGACTTTTACGCACGATTCGGATACTTTTACACACGATTATAATAATGGCATCCTTCACATACAATAATGTATTTATTAATGTGTTCATTTTGGTGTGTGAGTAGATACAAATATTTTTTGCAATGTTTGCCAATTTTCAATTTTTGCAACATTCTTTCGTTACTCAACATTGGACTATACTAAGTTTGTCAAGACTAGACTATACTAAGTTTATTAAGACTGGACTATACCAAGTTTGTCAAGACTAGACAAGATTAAGTCTATACAGGTTTATCAAGATTGGACAATACTTAGTTTGTTAAGACTAGACTGCACTATACTAAGATCATCAAAACTGAACTCTACTAAGTTTGATCAGACTAGACCAGACTATGTCTATACAGGTTTGTTTAGAATGGACTATACCAAGTTTGTCAAGGCTGGACAAACGGCGAAATTCGCGCCGAAGCTGCTGACGGCGGAGCAACAGCAAGTTTGTGTGGAAGTTTCACAGGACATGCTGGACTCTATAAACAGTGACCCCGACTTCATGAATACCATAATCACTGGTGACGAGTCCTGGGTGTACGGGTATGACCCGGAAACCAAATCCCAGTATAATAAGTTTATCAACGCTAGACTTTACTAAGATCAAAAACACTTGACTATACTAAGCTGGTCAATACTAAACTAATCTAAGTCTAGGCAGGTTTGTTAAGATTGTACTAGTACTTAGTTTGTCAAGACTAAACTAGACTATACTAAGATCAACAAGACTGGACTATACTAACAATAAGTTTGTTCAGACTGGACTATACTAAGTTTGCCCAGACTAGACTAAGTCTATACAAGTTTCTCAAGATTGGCCTATAGCAAGTTTGTCAAGACTGGACTATACTAAGTTTTTCAAAACTAGATTGGACTATTTTAAGATCATCTAGACTTGACTATTCTAAGTTTGTCAAGACTAGACTAGACTGTACTAAGATCATCAAGACTTAACTATGCTAAGTCTAAGCAATTATAAACGATTTAGTTGATATTCATGGTATTCTGATATAAAATTTGAACGCCAACAAAGTTGCAACCAACTTGATACACAGAAAATTACTAGATATCAAGGTATATTAGAAGCAAATACCGAGTGGCTATAAATGATTGAGAATTATTTTGCTATGTTGGTCAAATACGTGGTCTGTTAGAAAAGTATCCGACCTTTAGTCGATAAAAAAAAGCGCGTTGGAAACCTAATCACCCTCAAAGTAGTCTCCTTGGGACTCCACACACTTCTCCCAGCGGTGCCGCCATTGTTGGAAGCATTCCGAAAAATCCTTTTTCGGAATCGACTTTAGTTCGGCTGTCGTTGTAGCCATAACGTCCTCTGAAATCGCGTTCCTTTCAATGGCCTCTTGACTTTGGGGAATAGCCAGAAGTCGCAGGCGGGCATATCAGGAGAGTAAGGAGCCTGACGAACCAGAGGAGTCTGGTTTTTCGCAAAAAAATTGTGAACGAGCACATTCGTTCACAATTTTTTTGCGTGACAATTGTCGTGATGGAGTCGTCAATTTCCTGATGACCACAACCCCAGTCCCTTGCGCCGCACAGCATCACGTAGGCGACGTAGGACATCCCTATAGTACTCTTTGGTGATTGTTTGACCCTGTGGTGTGTACTCGTGGTTTACCATTCGGCGGGAGTCAAAGAAAGCAGTCAGCATCACTTTGACGTTGCTGCACACTTGGCGGGCCTTCTTTGGTCTTGGTGACGTGAATACTTCCACTGTGACGACTGGGATTTGGTTTCTGGGTCGTACCCGTACACCCAGGACTCGTCACCAGTGATTATGGTGTTCTTGAAGTCGGTGAAGTTTATGGAGTCCAGCATGTCCTGTGAGACTTCAACACGAACTTGCTTTTGCTCCGCCGTCAGCAGCTTCGGCACGAATTTCGCCGCCACTCTTTTCATGGCCAAATCTTCGGTCACAATGGAATGCGCCGAAAAAGTGCTGATGCCCACCTCTTCCGCAATTTCTCGGATAGTCACACGTCTTTTTGATCTTAGTAAAGTCCAGTCTAGCGTTGATAAATTTATTATAGTCCAGCCTTGATATACTTAGTATAGTCCATTCTTAACAAACCTGTATAGACTTAATCTAGTCTAGTCTGAACAAACTTAGTAGAGTTCAGTTTTGATGATCTGCTAGAGCATTGTCGTGATGGAGTCGCCAATTTCCTGATGACCACAACTCCAGTTGTTCACTTTAGCAATGACATGGTCATTTCGGCATGTTGATGGCCGACCAGAGCGTGGCTCTCTTTCCACCGATGTGCGACCATCTTTAAACCGATTGTACCACTCCTTAATCTGTGTGATGCCCATAGCATCGTCACCGAAAGCCGTCTGAATCTTCCGAATGGTTTCCACTTGGTTGTCGTCCAGTTTCTGGCAAAATTTGATGCAGTAGCGCTGCTCCAGTCGTTCCGTCATTTTACTTGCATTGAAAAACCGACGAGAGCACTACACTACGTCACTCGAACACTGCTCGACAGCAACTGCCGCTATCTACAGCCGGGAAAAAAATCACGCATGCGCACGAAGGTTCAAGGTCGGCTCATGCAAGCGCGCTTGATTCAAATCCATCATGTTTTCTAAATAAAAAATAAGGTCGGATACTTTTCTAACAGAGTAGTATTTGAATTCTTTTGTTGTTAATATTCTTGGCATGGCACACTCAATTTTCAAAATTCAAAAGTTAAAATTTTCATTTTTTTTTAACAGTTTCAAACTTAATCGTGTTTACAACAGAACCCAATACATTTATTGTAATGACCTATTTTTGCATTGGTTTGTAAAATGAAAATAGCCATTGGCTACTGCATTCAGCTTTTTTAGCGAACAATTTGTTTGACATAACTCAAATAAAGGCGATTGAAAACTGACAGGTTGCACAATTAACACAGAAAACTACTACCAAGCCGCTCAGTGTTGCCAATATGTTATTATGCTTCAATCATTTATAGTCACTCGGTATAATTCTCTATAAGTTTTATTCGAATTTTTCAAAATCTCACTTCTCTCTCCTCTTGGTGAATATAAAATCGCATGTCTGAATATAAAATACCAATTTACTGTAAAATAATGGACGTAATTGGCCATGTATTGGTAAAATAATAGCCGTATTACTATTAACACTAATATTACAAACGTCCTAGATTTAGCTCGTCATTATTATAATCCCCAAATTTCTTATCTTTTGTAGCATGCAATTGTAATGGATTTTCAAACCGCTGCTTCTTCGACAATGACTTATACCTGAAGACGGGACACGGAGGTCACTGTTTGGACTGTGTGGCAAACCGCGATGGACCAAACTGCGAACGTTGCAAGGAAAACTATTACCAACGCGAAGACCACACTTGCGTAGCCTGCAATTGCGACCAAGTCGGTTCGAGATCTCTGCAGTGCAATTCCGAGGGGAAGTGCCAGTGCAAGCCGGGCGTGACTGGAGAGAAATGCGATCGTTGCGACGCAAACCATTACAGCTTCGGAGCGACGGGTTGCAAAATATGCGGCTGCAGCGACGCGGGATCTTTCAACAACAAACCGAATTGCGATCCTTACTCTGGTATCTGCAGATGCAAGGAAAACGTTGAAGGCAAACGATGCAAGGAATGCAAGCCAGGTTTTTTCAACTTGGACTTCGAAAACGAGTTTGGATGCACGCCTTGCTTCTGTTACGGGCATTCCTCCGAATGCATTTCAGCTCCCGGCTATTCCAAATACCAGCTCGAGTCTTCCTTCACGAAAAGCGCAGAGCGTTGGTCTTCTGTAGACAGCACCAACAAGAGCATCCCCATTCAATACAACGGACTAACACAAAGCATTGGAATATCAGCTCCTGGAAACGAGGCTGTTTACTTCTTGGCTCCTGAACGGTATCTGGGAGATCAACGAGCGTCTTACAACCAACTCTTAAGCTTCACTTTGAGAATTGGAGAAAACAGAGCTGTGCCTACCCCGACTGATATTATCCTTGAAGGTGCAGGCACTTACATAACGAGTCATATTTTTGCTCAAGGCAATACAGTACCAGCAATGCAGGTAATTAAAAACGTTCAATTATTCAAGTCAGATATAGGTTCGTTAATATTTTTTTTTATAGAATTACGAATATAAATTCCGTTTACACGAGAACCAAATCTACGGATGGTCACCCAGATTATCAGCAAGAGCTTTCATGTCAATTTTGACTGACCTAACGGCGATCAAAATTCGCGGAACGTACTCAAACGGCGGCGTTGGTTTCATGAACCATATAAAACTAGAAACTGCTTCGCGAGGTGTGGCTGGTAGATCCGCCCATTGGGTAGAGCAATGCGATTGCCCGCAAGGTACGTTATTTGGCTCAGAAAATCACCGTTTAAATCATGCAAAATGTTTCAGGCTACGTTGGACAATATTGCGAATCTTGCGCGCCCGGGTATCGACATTCGCCATCGCAAGGCGGTCCGTTCATGCCGTGTATTCCATGCGATTGCAACAAACACGCGGACATCTGCGACTCGGAAAGCGGAAGATGCATTTGCCAGCATAACACAGCTGGTGATAACTGCGAGCGCTGCGCGAGAGGTTATTACGGAAATGCTTTGAGCGGAACGTCTGATGATTGTCTTCCTTGCGGTTGTCCTGAAGGGGGAGCTTGCATCCAGCTCGACGATGACACAGTTTGTGTTGAATGCCCGACTGGTTACACAGGCCATAGATGCGACTCGTGTTCGGATGGATACTTTGGAGATCCGACCGGGCGGTTTGGACCTAGAACGCCTTGTCAACAATGCGATTGCAACTTGAATATTGATCCAAACGCAATTGGAAACTGTAACACGACGACTGGAGAATGTCTGAAATGCATTCATAATTCCGGAGGGGCTCGCTGTGATAAATGTTTGCCAGGATTTTACGGAAACGCTTTGGCTTTGCCCAAAGGGGATTGCCAACCTTGCAAATGTATGCACACTGGAACGGTTGAAAGCCCCGATGGTTCTTCAATTTGCGATCAAATAACAGGCACCTGCAATTGCAAACCTCACGTCCAAGGCAAAAATTGTAATGAATGCGAGGAAGGGTATTATAATATCATCACCGGTGAAGGCTGCTCGTCTTGTAATTGTGACCCAATTGGATCATTGAATCATACTTGTGATATGTACAGTGGACAATGCCATTGCAGACCGGGAATTACAGGGTAATTTTCTTTTAAATTAAATTGATAATTTGTGTTTATTTGTTTACGTTTTAGTTTGCGATGTGATCAATGCGAGTCGTTCAAATATGGATTTTCAATGAAGGGTTGCCAAAGTTGTGATTGCGATAACATTGGTTCTAAGGATCTTCAATGTGATGCTTTCGGGCAATGTCCTTGCTTAGACAATGTAGAGGGACGCCGTTGCGATCGGTGCAAAGAAAATAAATATGACCGTCAGCGAGGTTGCATCAACTGTCCAGATTGTTATAATTTAGTGCAAGAAGCTGCGCATAAGCACGTTGAGAAATTGAAGCATTTGCGAACGATTTTGGACGAAATTGAACGGAATCCCACGGTTATTGATGACGAGAAATTTGAAGCACAACTGTTGGAGATTCAAGAAGAAGTTGCTGAAATCAGCGAACAAGCTAAGGCTGGCTTGGGCAGTGATGATAAAACTTTAATGGAGAAGTTGGATGATATTGCTAATAGGCAGAAGAAGATTGCAGTCGTTTTGGAGGAAATTGAAGAAAATATTCATTTAGCTAAAGCAAGAGGTAACGTTTAAATTTTAATTAATAAGGGTTACACATTTTATCTTTTTGTAGATAATTTAGCTCAACAAAATATAACTCGAACGGAATACGATTTGAAGACTACCCAAAAGATAATAGATGATGCGATAGATATGTTGGGAAAAGAAGGCAAAGTAGCTTTGGGCAAAGCCAAGGAACGCGCAAAATTATTCGGTCAACAATCCGACAAAATGACGGCAATCGCTCAAGAAGCTCGCGAAATTGCAGATTCATTGGACATGATGGCCGACGATATCGTCGAAACAGCTGGAACAGCTAAAACTCAATCCATCCTGGCTTACGACTTGGCCAAGAACGCAACCGACCAAAAAAATAACATCACCCAAGAAATCCGAGCGCTCAAAAGCGAAATTGCAAACACCGACAACAAGCTGACCAGAGTCAAGCAATGGACCGAAGACGCCCATAACAAATCCGGCGAGATTAAAAACAAAGCTTTGGCGTTATTAAGCGAAGCCAAAAATTTAATCGTTCCCGACATCAACGTAACCCAACTGAAACTCGACGCCGAAGAGACCAAAGCAGAAGCTAAGAAACTTATAAAAGACACTGAAGTACTGCTAGAAGATTCCGCGACATTACTCCGAGAAATCGACGAACAAGTTTTAATAGCCGGAGATTTATTAAAGAGAAACGAAGATCAAGAATTGGAAACTCACGAACTGCTAGGAGATATCAATTTAGCTAAATTACAAGCTACAAATGCTGTCGAGTTAGGAGACAAAACTCTCAAAGATGCTCAAGCTATGTATGAAACTTTAAGCCGTAAGTTTGTTTCATTCGTTCATTAATTATTCATATTTTAACGTTCGTAATAACGTTCATTAATTATCCATGTATTAACGTATTAACGTTCATTTTTGCCATGCCAAACAACGAGATAGCTCGTAGATTATTTTAGACCAAACTACGAGTTACCTCCTTTGGGCAATCAATGTGTTAATTCGTATATATTACTTTTAGAATTCGATAAACAAGTTCAAGAAAGTAAGATTGCTGCTAGACAAGCACTGAGTCAAATCCCATCAATTCAAGGTCGTATAGCCAAGGCTAACGAGACAACAAGAGCGGCCGAAGATTCCTTATATGGTGCCAAAGAAAATGCTGAGAACGCGCTGGAAAGAGCCAAAGCTGCCAGAAAGCTCGCCAAAGATGCTTCGGATCACGCGGAAAGCGTGAGAGGAGAGGCAGAAGCTCTGAACAAAAACGCCACCAATCTTAAAACCGAAGGAGAATTGATGGCCGAACGTGTTGGCAACACGGAAATGGAATTTAGAAGACTCGTGGAGCAAACGGAAAATAACGGGACCTTGATTAACGAGGCCAGAGAAAAAGTAAGTTTTTTGAACAATCATTAAAAAACGAATTAAATCTATTAGTTATGGGTTAAGTCTTCAAGGTTTAAAAACGTGTTTGGAAAGGTATGAAGATTATGTCTAGTCATAAAATAAGTCACTTGTAGGGCCACATATAGACACATAGTTGCATATAGACTCGCCTAGATACAACAATATTGTTATGCCCGCTCCACACTCTCGCGAAGTAGCACGGAGTTGAGCGAGGAACGAGTGTGTGTTCAGGTTACTCGGTCCGCCTTGTGCTTCCTCGCCTCGCCTTGGCTAACTTCGCTTCATGAAGCGGTTTTTCGTACCCGAGTCAAAGGGACACGAGGCGCGAGTACGAGGAAGGAAGAGTATCACGTCTACACTCTCGTGTTTACTCGTCCTTTCCTATATATTATACACACAAATAGTTGCAGCAGCAGCTACCGCCTGTTCGGTGTCAGTCATGGCACTGAGGTCCTCGCGAAGGAAGGCGAGAATGTAGATGCCTCCTCTGTCTAGTTCATCGCCTCGAACAATTTCGGCGAGGATCCTCGCCGAAGTTACTCCGCGAGAGTGTGGAGCGGGCATTAGGTTTCTCATAGTGGATAATGTATGCTGTTTTTAAAACGAAATATTTTGAGAGAGCACCCGTAAATGTCTATGAAATAGTGGCAGATAGATAATAAAGTAAACATGGCAGCGTGGTAAACGCGTGCATGGCGTGTGGTAAAAGTCCTAGGCATGCTTTAGGCATTCTTTATGGCTTTGATTATGTTGGAATACGAATTAAGATCATTAATTATAAACTGATTAGTAAACTATCACGCGGGCCGCATAAAAAGTATACGCGGGCCGCTTAAAAAGTATACGCGGGCCGCATTAGGCCCGCGGGCCTCTAATTGTCCAGGTCTGATTTATACTATATTTTTTAAACTAGATTAAATTATCTTGAATTTGATCTATAAGTTGGGTTTAGGCTTGAGCCCAAGCTAGAATGCAGGTTTAAGTCAAAACGTTTTTTAGAAACAAATTTGGAAACTGAAACGGATTTAGTAAATCGCGAAAAACATCACAATGCCAACATCAAAAGCAGGATTCAGACCAAGTTTCTTAAACTAGATAATTTTTTCAGATCAGACTCAATTTCCGTTAGTTTGAATTGTGAAGTTTCTCGCAATTTACCGCACCTAAATCAGTAGATAAGCTAATAGATAAGCAGTAGATAGGCTAAACATGCTGGAGTTCTTGCGCAAAATCCCATAAGGATTTACATAGGGGTCTGAATTCACATTTCTTCTAGTCGGGCAGGTTGGTGGGTCCGAGAGACCTTTGGCACCGGGGGAAAAATAAAATCTGGTTATCTGGTAATCAGGTTATCAGCTTTAATCAGCTTTTAATCAGCTTTTCACCAGCTTTAATCAGCTTTAATCGGCTGTCAATCAGCCTTTAATTAGCTTTAATCAGCATTTAATCAGATTTGATCAGCTTTGAATCAGCTTTAATCAGCTTTTAATCAGCTTTTAATCAGCGTTAATCAGCTTTTGATCAGATTTGATCAGCTTTTCATCAGCTTCAATCAGATTTTCATCAGCTTTAATCAGCTTTTAATCAGATTTAATCAGCTTTTCATCAGCTTTAAATCAGCTTTTAATCAACTTTTAATCAGTGTTAACCCCCTTGTTGACCGTGGGGTTACATAGACCTCACACCCTGTTTAGTGTTTTAGCGCTGATTAAAAGCTGATTACAGGTGATTAAAAGCTGAATAAAGCTGATTAAAGCTGATGAAAAGCTGATTAAAGCTGATAACCTGATTACCAGATGACCAGATTTGATTTTTCCCCCCGGCGCCACCTCCCAACCCGCCAGAGGTCTCTTCGACCTACCGGACCGGAAGAAATGTGAATTCAGACCCCGATGTAAATCCTTATGGGATTTTGCGCAAGAACTCCAGCATGTTTAGCCTATCTACTGCTTATCTATTAGCTTATCTACTGATTTAGGTGCGGTAAATTGCGAGAAACTTCACAATTCAAACTAACGGAAATTGATATTGCGTACATTAGGTTGCCTAAATCTATGAGCAATCTTATTCTAGTTTAACCCAAATAAGTTCTAAATAATAAGGTATTTAACCATTAAGAATGTATTTCTAGCAAGTTAAATAATGTCGGGTAACAGTTATATATGAAAATACAACTGTTTGTTTGTTATAATATTAAATAATGTTTAAAACATATTTTTCTTATAAAACAAAAACAAATTAGTGTGGTCGTAGATAAAGTATAGTACATAACTCGAGTTGTAATGCAATTATGTACTCGCGAAATTACGCTAATATGTTTCTTACAACTCTCGTTACGTAATATACTATTAACACACGTGTGTCATACATTATTTTATCTACGAAGCATGTTAAAATACTGTTGAATCTACAAAAAAATAATTGTTTCTAACTGATAATATTTTAAAAATCGTAATTTTGAAAGACAACATACTTCAAATCACTGTCACAATAAGGTTAGAACATTCAGCGCCTGCGTGGAAAAAATTGCTAACTAGTAAAAACGCATAGTAACTGGAACACTATTTGGTCGTTGTCGATGAGTAGGGAAAGATTTTTCCTTCTAGACCTTCCACGTTCTCTGACCTTGACACATCTGGTTTCGACTTCCAGTTTCAAATTTGCCCGCCTGCGTCAAATTTTGAATTTTCCCGCTTGCGTCGAATTTTGAATTTTCCCGCGCACAGTGCAGGAACCGGAAATAGGGCGGCCGGATGTTGGAAACCGAAAATCTCAAACCGAAAGTGGGAAACCGGAAGTGAGAAACCGAAAACGGAAGTCTAAACCAGACCTCATACCCAGCGTATGGTTACATAGACCTCACACGTGGGACTACATAGACCTCAAACCCAGCGTGGGGTTACATAGGCCTCGCACGTAGGGCTACATAGACCTCACACTTTCATGTATGAAAAAGCGGAAGTGGAAAACCGGAAACGGACGTCGAAACCGGAATCGGAAGTCGAAAGCGGTAGTCGGAACCAGAAGTGCCAAGGTCAATGGTGGTGAAGGGCCTAGAAAGAACCATCTTTCCCTACTTCGATGTAATCTAGGTTAACCTATATTTAATGTAGATTAGATTATGGTTAGGTTATGTTATACTAGATAAACCAGATAAATCCAGACTGAGAGACTGAGACTTCTTGATTAAAAATAGGAAAAATTAATTCAATGTATGATATATGTCAGAAAATTTATTTTCACGACGTCTATGTTTTTTGTTTAGTGACGCGAGTTGTTTCCATAGTAACAACAAACAGAAATCGTTTAATAATGAAACTCCATTTGATTTACATTGGACTTTTACACACGATTTGGATACTTTTACACACGATTATAATAATAGCATCCTTCACATACAATAATTTACATACAATGTGTTCATTTTGGTGTGTGAGTAGATAAAACAATTTAATAAAGCTAATTAAACTAAGCCTCACATACAATAATGTATTTATTAATGTGTTTATTTTTTCATCAACTTTGTATGGCGATTCGGTGAACATCGTCACGTAAAGTGTAACTTTTACTCCTAATCGTTGTTCATTGTTTGTTTTTAGGTTGGTCGTGCACAAAAAGACTCGCAGGATGCTACGAAGAAAGTGAATGACATTTTAAAGGATGTTGATGGTATAATGAAAGAGTTGGAGAATTTGCCGGATTTCGACGAGAATGAGCTGAATAGATTGGAAATAGAGTTGAAGAAGGCGGAACAAAAAGTGAAAGAGGCAAACCTGGACGATATCCTTCGTCGGCTGCAGCAAGAACAAAAGGAGCAAAACGCTTTGGTGGATGCCTACAACGAGGAGATTAGACGTTTAACGAAAGAAGTAGAAAACGTGGAACAGATTGCAAATTCCTTGCCGGACGGTTGCTTCAGGAAATACGTCCTAGAACCCTAATCCTAACATTTTTTTTAATGTAATAATACCTTTTATATTCGTATTCTCATAGACTGTATAAATAGTAATATTTTGTTGTATACCAAAGAAGCAATATTTTATGCGACGTGCTCCTACACTGCCACCTCATTTCTGTCTATAACTAACTTCTTTTACTCTCTCTCTAGGCGCTAGTTATTAGTAATTACATATTTTATTAAAAATCTATATATTTTGTAATAGGTAGTGAAATATTTTGTATCAATACAATTAGTTTTTTACGACATTGACAAGTTAATATTAAAAATTAAATAAGAATTTTGATTTTTGCCTAATTTTTGCAATTGCTAACGCGATTATAAAGACAATGCAAGCTTTAATCATGCTGGAATCTGTATAGATTGGTTTCTTCGTTGTATGACGTATATATACGACATATTTTCCGCAAGCTAAGTTGTTAATTATAAGTAATTGCCGCAAAGAATTTAGCAATTACAGAGGTATCGCACAACTAAATGTGACCTACAAGGTTTTCGCCAGTATATTAAACAACAGTATAGTCAACAACAGACCAGACCTTCTGTAAACGCAATATATTGGAGGAGTGCGTATCGAGATGCACCAACTCTTCATAAACTTCAAACAAGCATATGGCAGCATAAACATGAAACAATTATTTAGGATAATGGAAGAGTTTGGAATACCAGCAAAGCTTGCCAAGTAAACCCGGATGGCTTTAAACAATACTAGAGGCAAAGTGGGTATCGACAAGTTTCAAAGTAATATCAGGGCTGCGACAAAGAGATGGCCTCTCAACAATACTATTCAACCTGGCTTTAGAAAAAGCGGTGAGAGCGATGGGAAACGGCGAACCAGGAACTATATGCAGCAAATCTAAAGTTATCCTTGCGTTTACGGAAGGCATAGTTGTAGTAGTCAGAAACACCAAAAGAGGCATACGAATCTCTAAACGAAACAGCGAGGAAGAACTTAATATCGACAGGACCAAATATATGGTGCCTGCTGGGATCGGAGTGCAAATCGGACCAATGGGAAGAGAGTTTGAAGTGGTGGAATCCTTCAAGTATCTGGTATCTATAAAAATCAGCAAAAACGAAATATCCGAAGAAGTCACAACCCGCATACAACTAGGAATCGTTGCTTGTATAGTCTACACCCATAGTTGGGCAAAAATTACAACTAACAATTAAATTGCCAGATTTAATTGCAACTAACAATTAAAATAATTAATTGTAATTGCAAGGTAACACAATTAATTAATTGTTAATTGTAAAATTTTGCAATTACAATTAATTATTTGTTAATTGATTGATGCATTTTACAATTACAATTAACAATTAATAAATGTCGGTTAGAAGATATGTTTATTATATTCCATTGTATCACTTGCCACAATGCTTAACTGAAATAGTTATTTACATTAGAGTGCGGAAAGTTTGATTTTTACAGCTCGTTTGGTTATCCACTTCCTCCTCCAGTTCCGGTCACCCATCTCCGAGTTCCCACCCCACTTCCGGTTCTCACCCCCACTTCTGGTTCCTAAAATTCACCCACGTGAAGGTGGAAAACCGTGAAAAAAAACGTGAAGGTGGAAGGAAGGTGGAAACCGGAAGTTGGCGTGGGAAATGGAAACGGGATGGGAACCGGAAGTGGGGGTGGGAACCGAACGTGGGTGGGAACCGGAAGTAGGGTGGAAACCGGATCATCCACCGGTCATCCATCCCAGAGTTCCCACTCCATTTCCGGTACCAGAAGTGGGGGGAACCAGAAGTGGGGTGAAAACCGGATCATCCACTGGTCCACCGGATCCATCCCCGAGAAATATTTAAAATTTTAATTGCAATTAAATTAATTGTAAACCACAATTATTGGATTTAGTTGCAATTGATTTCAATTGCATCTCACAATTAAACACCTAATTGAATTAAATTAATTGCAATTGATTTAGTTGCAATTAAAATTGTAATTGTTTGATTCTGCATTAAAAAATTAATTGAATTATGCCCAACACTGTCTACACCCAATACTCTAAGCTAAGAATATACAAGACACTAATTAGACCAGTGTGGTGGTGACATATGGCAGCGAGACTATGAACTAAAGATGAGCATGGGACGACTTTCTAGTTTCAGATCCCATGCCGTCGGACGGATGCCGTCTGTCACTGTCCCATCCCATCACATTTTCGTCCCACTGTCCCATCCCACAAACCTAAAATTTTCGTCCCATCCCATCCCTTCCCGGTCGTGCGGCCCATCCCATGTATCCCATTTTTATTCAAGATTACAAGATCTTGGCCCTTATACGATAATATGATTATAGAAGAAAGCCTGTTCAAAAGAAAAATTAGCATAAAACTAATAAGAGCAATTGTAAGAACAGACAATATGCAATCACGCGAGTTTCCGGTAAACGAGGGTGTAGGGCAAGGAGGTGTTTTGAGTCCAACTTTATCCAACCTAGTTATGGACGAAGTAATAAAAGAAACGAGGAAAAGAACGTCTTCATTGAGTGTGGGGTATAGAAACCTAGAACCAATCCGTATAAGTGAATGTGCGTTTGCCGACGACCTTGTATCAAATTCGCGAGAAATGAAAGTGAACTGAGGTGAAACTTTTTGAGGACATATGGAATAGATGAGGAGATATGAACTGAGGAGATATGGAATGAGAAATTAGTAGAGAAGAAGTTTAAAATAAACGAGGAGAACACAAAAATCATGTTTAGGGGGAAATCCGATACAAAAGTAAACATTGAGCTAAATGGAAAGGCAATAGAACAAGTTGACACCTTTAAATACCTGCTAGTACGTCTAGATAGCAATGGAAACCATGAAATAGAAATTAATGATAGAATAAAGAGTTCAGCGAGGGTGTACCACAGCCTCAGAAATAGTTTCCTAGGAAAGACAGAAGTTTCACTTAAAGAAAAAATGAGTATGTATGCAGGGTGGGCCATTTAACATGACCACCCCAAATACCTCCGGGACCTTCAGAGTGACGAAAAACATGTCAACGGGCAATTTTATTAATTTCGAAGGGCTGACAACACGTTGGTTAAAAAATCGTTTTTGTCAAGGTCACTGTTTATGTGTCCTCAAGGTTTAGGGAGCATATTATTTTTCTTCTTTTTTATTCTAGTGACCCCATGATATTAGGACCTTGAAATGTAAATAACTTTGAATAACCGTATCGAAAATGGTATTGCACAGTCAAGCAGAGAAAGTGGATATGATTCTGATTCATGGTGAGACCGGTAGGTACTCTGTGCGAGCGCAGGAACTTTATTCACAACGTTATCCCGACAGAAATCATCTTTC
The DNA here is from genome assembly GCA_944588485.1 of Phosphuga atrata. Taxonomy (NCBI): domain Eukaryota; kingdom Metazoa; phylum Arthropoda; class Insecta; order Coleoptera; family Silphidae; genus Phosphuga; species Phosphuga atrata. Next base: position 71,560,053 of record OX155896.1, read on the forward strand.
CGTCGATGTTGCGATCGAATTATTCATTTATTCCATGAAAGGGGCAGTGTTAATCCACGCAAAAAGAAACGTCAAAGGTCATGATATTATGGATCGCTGGATTCGTGTGAATAGTGGCTACAATTTCTTGATAAAAAAATAACATGTTACCATTTGAAAAACTATTGAAGACCTTGAGAACGCATAAACTATAATCTTGACAAAAAAGTATTTTTAACCACTGTCAGCCCTTCGAAATCAATAAAATTCCCTTTCGACATTTTTTTTAACGGAGATATATGGGGTGGTCACGTTAAATGGCCCACCCTGAATACAGAGCTGTATTCGTACCTATACTAACGTTTGCGTGCGAAAGCTGGGTGTTAACGAGGAGATTAAAGAGCTAGATCCAAAGTATAGAAATGAAATACCTAAGAAGAGTGTAAGGAGTCACAAGACGAGATCGCATAAGAAATGACACCATCAGAGAACAGTTAAAAGTGCAACCAGTAGCAAAGCGGATCGAGAATTGCCAACTGAGATGGTCATCTCTAGCGAATAGAGGACAAAAGACCAGTCAAGAAAGTGTGGGAAGCTAAAAGTCAAAAAAAGAAAAGTAGAAGACCAAAGGCAACATGGAAGTAATTAATTATACACGAAGATTATAAAAACTCATTCCACTCAGTCCCATACAAAATTGTCGTCCAATCCCATCCCATCCCACGCGACGTTCATACCACCCATCCGATGGGACGATGGTATGGGTCGATGGGATCCCATGCTCATCTCTACTTGTAACCTTACAAATGCACACGAACTGCAATTCGAACGGAGAGAAGTCCTACGTAAGATTTTTGGCCCAGTGATGGGAGACCAGTGATGGAAGAACTTAATGAACTATGAGCGGTTAATGAACCATGGCGATAGATTTTTAATGAGCTAGATTTCATAGCGACAATTAATTGCGATTTCAGAACACATACACAGAATGGCGGACATTAGGCTTTATTGCTTTTTCGAGTAAATTTTTGATGATTCGGAGGCATTCTTTAGTGAGTATATTAGAAAACCTACAACTTGTATCAAAGAATACAAGCTTTGAGTTTATTGGGGTTGCTTTTGATTTAAGGAGTTGCAAAATATTTTGGGGTAAATTTGTTGAATTTTTTTAAAAGCGTATTTAGTTTAAAAGATATTAATATTAATTAATAGCTACTGGTGTTATGAAAGGAGAAGAAGAGCAGGGAAGGTTAGGCCAAAGCCAATTTAGGGCTGTAGTGCTAAAGGAAGAAGTAAAAGGTCTTATGAAAGAATCGCGTTTATGAGTTGTGAGTCTTTTTTTATAGTTTTGTATATCTACAGATACAGATAAATTTGTTAAACAATGATAACACATTTCTTATCAATCAAATACAATCAGTAGATAAGCACAGAACAAGATGAAAGTACTGTTGATATTATTTTGTTGTGTACTCAACGGTGCGTATTGATAGTAAATGGCAACGCAATACTAAAATATATTTGTTTAATATAGAATCAGTTAATTGCCGAGATGAAACTGGAGGAGAACACGAAATATCTTGCAATTTTGAGCAATCCGAAGCACGACACATATTTAATAGTAGGTATGAGTATTTTTTTTTAATTATTACTATACTGATAAGATTCGATATCTATACCAGGGGTAGGTAAATTTCGAGCCAAATCTTGCACATACTCAAAGGTTTTATCAAGTGACGTAACTAGACCTAAATGGGTCATCTATCAAAATTTGATTTGTCGAGTGTGTCACGGCCCAAATTCTTTCACGTAGGGAGAGTGAACTATTTGAACTCCAAATGAAAACAAAGGTCTAGTTAAAAAGTCTAGTTCAAAGGTCAGTTTAAACAAATAACATTTGAGAGACTATTTCCTTGTTAATATGCATTTCTTGCATTTAAATTTGTTAAATGCAAATTGCTAATTTTCAGTAAAATATGATGGGGAAAATGTGGAAACAACTCGAGGTATTGAATACTCTAAAACGACGTAAATTTCTGTACTTTGGGCATGTAATGCGCAACGAAAAATACAGTTTTTATTACTCATGCATGCAAAGTACTTCCTGGCGCACGTTTTTCTATTACGAGGAATGCTACTTCACATTGTCTTTTCACATAACCTGGGTAACGCACGTAAATATTCAATATCGCTAGGTTACATAAAAAAGATAAATAAATAAAAATAAAATCGAGACAATCAAGACAATTCAGGTCAGCTATATTTACCAAAATACTAATTATCTTGTGAGTAATGTGAGGCCTAATATTTAGAAAGAAAGTAAGAATTGTAAATTGTTACGAGAGCCGGATGAAATCAAGTTGAAATTTGCATAATTTATTTTCTTAAAAAAAAAGTGACGTGAAGTGTCAGAATTTTTTTTCATTACAAAAAAATAAAGAAAACGTTTTAAAATGAGTTTTGAAATTCTATGGTGATACCGGAGACTGAGGACAGTTTTTATGACGAATCCACACAACCGGAGACAATTGAAAAAGCAAATTCTTCATTTTTTTGGATGGCACTTGGATCCCAAACTTGTAAGATATATCTCTTCGCATGGGTAATAAAAAATATTGTTTGTAACACGGGCGGTATTGTCAATAGCCCTCTCGAGCAAATGTGCGTTGAAACTCACCTCGTTCGTGCGCTGAATTTCGCTCTCGTGTGAAATTGACAACTTTTCGCCTTAGTTACAAAATATACTATTGTTACACATCATCATTCAAGGAAAAATTGAGGGTCGCCGTAGTGAAGGTACACCAAAGACCTCATGGTTAAACAACTTACGATAGTGGTAGTTTCAAATTTTAAAACTCATTTTAAAACGTTTTCTTTAATTTTTAGTATTATTTTGTAATGAAAAAAAATTCTGACACTTCACGTCACTTTTTTAATATCGAGGTCTTGATTGTGTTGATTTTATTTTTTATTTATTTGTTTTTTTTTTAATGTAACCTAGCGATATTGAATATTTACGTGCGTTACCCAGGTTATGTGGAAAGACAAAGCGGCATTTTTCGTATTAAAAAACGTGCGACAGCACTCATGCATTATTTCGCCAACGTTCTTAGAGTTCATGGCACTTAAAGAAGAAGTAAAATTTGCTAATGTAAAATTTTTTTGCTTAATTTGCATTTTAGCAAATTTGAATACAACGATTGCATTTTTTGCAAAGGACAAGTCTCTCAAATGTTATTTTTTAAATTGAAGACCCTTGGTTTTATATATCTCCAACAAATGAGTTAGACAAGATTGGGATTGCACTCCTAATCATCACTTGTTTTTTAACCTATTGGACTAGCTATAGGCCGCGGCTTCGCCCGGGTGAGTTTTCATATCCGTCAAAATAATTCAGGTCAGCTATATTTACCAAAATACTAATTATCTTGTGAGAAATGTGAAGCCTAATATTTAGAAAGAAAATAAGAATTGTAAATTGTTACGAGGGCCGGATGAAATCAAGTTGAAATTTGCATAATTTATTTTCTTCAAAATTTTCATATGGATTTTATTCAAACTTTGCACACTTATTACATATGACTCAAGTTAGAATGTTTATAAGTTTGACCGTAATCGAGTGGTTGGTTTCAAAGTTATTAATTGTTGCAGACAAATTTTCTAAATTTCGACGTCGTTATTAAACAGTCTACCTATTCTTACTGATTGTAACAATATTAATAAATTATATATCAGAATTTTAAGGCTTTTTTAAGCTTTCAGAAAATCTAAAACTCATTCCACTGCTTCTATTCTTTCTGAAGACATCGCTATAAATGTACCAAGGTGTTTTTAGGTGGTTGAAAATTGTTTAGTTTTTTAAGGTTTTTCCGAATTTTTATAAACTAAATTGCATAATGATCTATATTAGCGTAATCTTCTGCGTGTTTTGATATACAATATGTAAAAATCGGAGAGGTGTCGAAAATCGCGATTTTTCTAAGCCCTTCTTCGAATTCGCGAATTCTGACATGTCATGGATGTTGACATATCATACATCAAAAGACGCGAAATTTTGAATAGAACAAGGAAATAATAGACCATTTAAACAAGATAACAAGACCATTTTGTGTTTTAGTAAAATGTAAGCCTAAAATTAGCGATAATAAAGACGCGCAAAATAGCGTACTTTCGGATTTTGCTCGGAACTTTTTCCAAAATAACCTAAATTGACTCAATCTTTTTCTAAATTGTTCCAAACTAAATGCACAATAAAACTATGTATAATACTTGCAGTTTGCATCGAGAATAAGCCTCTGAAATTTTCAAAAAAACGATTCGATCAATTTTTGAGAGACTCGAAACTTTCATCTCGATTTTCTTATGCCCATAGGGCGGATCCGCCCTCAATTTGATTTTATCCGACACTCGTATCAATTTTCACAAGTGTAATAACAGCATTTCTGCAAAGTTTCAACATTTTTGACAAATAAATGGCACTTTTAGAAATCTAAAATTTTCATTTAAATCTGACGGTTCAGCGAATTTATTTATTTATTGACAGAATTTTAAACTGGCAAACATTTCTTAATTGCATTATTAGTAACATTTTTGCATACTTTCAACATTTTTGACAAGTCTGTCTGTCATAACTATAAGTTTGTCTGTCTGTCATAAATATAAGTCCGTCTGTCATAAATATGATCAATATTTTTGACAAGTTTGTTTGTATGTGTCTGTCATAACTATAAGTCTGTCCGTCTGTCATAAATATAAGTCTGTCTGTCTGTCATAAATATAAGCCTGTCTGTCTGTCATAACTATAGGTCTGTCGGTCATGACTATATGTCTGTCTGTTAGTTATAACTATATGTTTGTCTGTCTGTCATAAGTATGAGTCTGTCGGTCTGTCATAACTACAAGTATGTCTGTCTGTCATGACTATATGTCTGTCTGTCTGTAATAAATATGAGTCTATCGGTCTGTTATAACTGCAAGTATGTCTATCTGTCATGGCTATATGTCTGTCTGTCTGTCATGACTATATGTCTGTCTGTCTGTCAAAAATATGAGTCTGTCGGTTTGTCATAGCTACAAGTATGTCTGTCTGTCATGAGTGTATGTCTGTCTGTCTGTCATAAATATAAGTCTGTCTGTCTGTCATAAACATAAGTCTGTCTGTCTGTCATAACTATAGGTCTGTCGGTCTGTCTGTCATGACTATATGTCTGTCCATTTGTTATGACTATAAGTTTGTCTGTCTGTTGTAAGAACGAGTCTGTCATAACTACAAGTATGTCTGTCTGCCATAATTATATGTCTGTTATAAATATGAGTCTATCGGGCTGTCATAACTACAAGTGTGTATATCTGTCATGACTATATGTCTGTCTGTTTGTCATGACTATATGTCTGTCTGTCTGTCCAAAATATGAGTCTGTCGGTTTGTCATAACTACAAGTATGTCTGTCTGTCACCAGTATATGTCTGTCTGGCTGTCATGACTATATGTCTGTCTGTCATAAATAAGAGTCTATCGGTCTGTCATAACTACAAGTATGTCTATCTGTCATAAATATGAGAATATGGGTCTGTCATAACTACAAGTATGTCTATCTGTCATAACTATATGTCTGTCTATCTGTCATGACTATATGTCTGTCTGTCTGTCATGACTATATGTCTGTCGGTCATGATTATATGTCTGTCTGCCTGTAATAAATATGAGTCTATCGGTCTGTCATAACTAGAAGTATGTCTATCTGTCATAACTATATGTCTGTCTGCCTGTCATGACTATATGTCTGTCTGTCTGTCAAAAATATGAGTCTGTCGGTTTGTCATAACTACAAGTATGTTTGTCTGTCATGAGTATATGTCTGTCTGTCTGTCATAAATGTAAGTCTGTCTGTCTGTCTGTCATAACTATAGGTCTGTCGGTCTGTCTGTCATGACTATATGTCTGTCTGTTTGTTATGACTATATGATTGTCTGTCTGTCATAAGTACGAGTCTATCGGTCTGTCATAACTATAAGTATGTCTGTCTGTCATGACCATATGTCTATCTGTCTGTCATAAAGATGAGTCTATCAGGCTGTCATAACTACAAGTATGTCTATCTGTCATGACTATATGTCTGTCTGTCTGTCATGACTATATGTCTGTTTGTCTGTCAAAAATATGAGTCTGTCGGTTTGTCATAACTATAAGTATGTCTGTCTGTCATGAGTATATGTCTGTCTGGCTGTCATGACTATATGTCTGTCTGTCATAAATATGAGTCTAACGGTCTGTCATAACTGCTAGTATGTCTATATATCATAAATATGAGTATATGGGTCTGTCATAACAACAAGTATGTTTATCTGTCATGACTATATGTATGTCTGTCTGTCATGACTATATGTCTGTCTGTCATGACTATATGTCTGTCTGTCATAACTATATGTCTGTCTGTCATGACTATATGACTGTCTGTCTGTCAAAAATATTATGAATATTTTTGACAAGTCTGTTTGTCTTTCATAAATATAAGTCTGTCTGTCTGTCATAACTATAGGTCTGTCGGTCTGTCTGTCATGAGTAAATGTCTGTCTGGCGGTCATGACTATATGTCTGTCTGTCATAAATATGAGTCTATCGATCTGTCATATGTACAAGTATGTCTATCTATCATGACTATATGTCTGTCTGTATGTCATAACTATATGTCTGTCTGTCTGTCAAAAATATTATTAATATTTTTGACAAGTCTGTTTGTCTGTCATTACTATAAGCCTTTCTGTCTGTCATAAATATAAGTCTGTCTGTCTGTCATACCTATAGGTCTGTCGGTCTGGCTGACATGACTATATGTCCATATGTCTGTCATAAATATGAGTCCATCGGTCTGTCACAACTACAAGTATGTCTAACTGTCATGACTAAATGTTTATCTGTCTGTCATAAATATGAGTCCGTCGGTCTGCCATAACTAGAAGTATGTCTGTCTGTCATGATAATATGTCTGTCTGTTATGACTAGGGCCCGGATTTATATGTAAATACATATTTTTAATTCAAATTATTTTCGGTTTTTATTTTGTTTTCTACACAAATTAAGATATTTGGAAATAAAGATTACATTTTCTAATTCCAAATGTCATAATTTTTATGGAAAACAAAATAAGACCGAAAATAATTCGACTATAAAATATGTATTTACATATAAATCCGGGCCCTAGTTATGATTATATGTCTGTCTGTCATAAATATGAGTCTATCGGTCTGTCATTGCTACAAGTATGTCTATCTGTAATGACTATATGTCTGTCTGTCTGTCATAAATATAAGTCTGTCGGTGTGCCATAACTACAAGTATGTCTGTTTGTCATGACTATATGTCTGTCATAAATATGAGTCTGTCGGTCTGTCATAACTATAGCTCTGTCTGTCTGACTATATGTCTGTCTGTCATAAATATGAGTCTATCGGTCTGTCATTACTACAAGTATATCTGTCTGTCATGACTATAGGTCTGTCTGTCTGTCATAAAGTCATAAAGTCATAAAGTCTGTCGATCTGTCATATCTACAAGTATGTCTGTTTGTCAGGACTATATGTCTGTCATAAATATGAGTCTGTAGGTCTGTCATAAGTTGAAATATGTCTGCCTGCCAAAATTTATTTAATTGATTTCTATACAGGAATAAACGAGAGACCAAGCTGTGCATGCATGACGTTTGTTACCATCTGGTGAAGAACTCATTGTCGAAATATAAGAAGGCTTTCAAAATAATGAAGAAGAACATTACGGCATTGGCTGTACAGGAAAATGATGTGGAATTCCGTACAGCCTTAGATGTGCAACTAAAGAAAACTAGCGATCTTGTACATTTTGCAAAAAACGCAAAAACGCCGGATGCATTCAAAATATTCGGTGCCTTGCCAGGAAGCGTTTTGAAAATGGAAAGTAAACTCAAAGGTTATTTGAATGTTACTCGTCAAATCGATTTAAAAGCAGATGTGATTATTGTGGAGGATAAGTTAAGAAACTTGGAAGAATTGGATGCTTTACGTTTGGACATGTTTCAAAAACTGATTGATATCAATGACACACCTAAGAATATAATCTCGAAAATCGCGATGGCTGAAGCGAGCTTAAGTAATTACAGTGATGACACAAAACAACTTATTCCTAAAATCAAACGCCTCCTCAACCAAACGGGGATTTGTGATGAGATTCCTTCCAATTACGCAAACGTATCGTCCAAAGACCTGATTTCTTCAATAAATGCGCAAAAAAATCTTTTAAATTTAACAATCTTGGACGAAAGCAAAAGCAATAAAGTAGTTTCAAAGTCTGTCAAGGAAAAGGCAACTGCGTTAAAAGTTCCAGAACTAATTCCACCCATCAATGAAGATGCCAAACTCGAGGAAATTAAACTACAGTTGAGGAAATATAATCGTGCTATTAACGAGTTATCAAACACAAATAGTTCTAATTATAACATGAAATTAGAAACTTTAGACACATATTTGAAGAACTTAACAGACATTACAAATCTCAGAAAACACATCTTGTCAACGATTATTGAATTTGATACGTTTTACAACTCAACTGAAGGTTTGTATTTATTACCAATTATTATTATTATTACGGTTCATTATTATTATTACTAATTATTATTATTATTACTACCATTTATTATTATTATTACCATTTATTATTACTATTATTGTTCGCGCCACTTTTATTAATCGAATTGGTTTTCGGCCTGTATAGAAAGGAGGGGATAGGTGTTCCGACCTGTGCCGAGACCTTGCGAAATTGTTATCAATCACGCCGCGATTTGATATATCCGGCAGAGGGTGATTTGAGCGCTCGTCCAAATCGCAACAATTATCATGCGCATATCTTAAACCGACACTGGTCACGCTCGCGTTATTTTGCAAATGTTAAGGTGAATCTTGATCACGGTCCGGAAGGCAGGATCGGCCTTTCTTCCGTCAGGAGCGACAGAATTTAAGGGTTTCCATCCGTATATTTCCCTGCATATATTATTTTTCCTATTTCCTCCCCTTAAATAGGCGACGGAAGGACGTTCCACCACGAGTCGGAGCCTGAAGGTAAGTGACGGGACCATCCCGATTTGATATTCAAACTCCAAATATTTTTTCGTTAAATACAGTCCATTCATTTTTGTCCTTCGAACCGGATCTCGGGTCGGATAGTCGAACACGTGCGTGCAATCAGTTGAGGTTGGATCCACCATCTTGTTGCCGGTCTCGGCGGAAGCGCTCACGTGCTCCATTAGTATTTCGTTTGAATATTCAATTTTGTCTGGGTATCCAGTTTTCGTTTGAACATTCGATTATGTCCGAGTATCCAGTTTTCGGTTAAATATTCAATTTTGGTTTGATTATTCAATTTTTGTCTGAGTATTCAGTTGTTCGTTTAAAAATTCAGTTTTGGTTTGAGTATTTAGTATTGCATGAGTATTCAGTTTTCTTCTGAATATTCAATTTTGGTTTGATTATACAATTATGTCTGAGTATTCAGTTGCTCGTTTACATATTCAGTTTTGGATTGAGGATTTATTATTGCACGAGTATTCAGTTTTCGCTTGAATATTCAATTTTGGTCTGATTATGCAATTATTTTCTGAGTATTCAATTGTTCATTTGAATATTCAATTTTGGTTTAATTATTCAATTTTTGTCTGAGTATTCAATTGTTCGTTTGAATATTCAATTTTGGTTTGATTATTCAATTTGTGTCTGAGTATTCAGTTGTTCGTTTGAATATTCAGTTTTGGCTTGAGTATTTAGAATTACATGAGTATTCAGTTTGCGTTTGAATATTCAATTTTGGTTTGAATCTTCAATTTTTGTCTGAGTATTCAGTTGTTTGTTTGAATATTCAGTTTTGGTTTAGTATTTAGTATTGCATGAGTATTCACTTATCGTTTGAATATTCAATTTTGGTTTAGTATTTAGTATTGCATGAGTATTCACTTATCGTTTGAATATTCAATTTTAGTATAGTGTTTAGTATTGCATGAGTATTCACTTATCGTTTGAATATTCAGTTTTGGTTTAGTATTTAGTATTGCATGAGTATTCATTTATCGTTTGAATATTCAATTTTGGTTTGATTATTCAGAATTGTATGAGTATTCAGTTTTCGTTTGAGCATTCAATTTTGGTTTGAATGTTCAAATTTTTGTCTGAGTATCCAGTTGTTCGTTTGAATATTCAGTCTTGGTTTAAGTATTTAGTATTGCATGAGTGTTCACTTTTCGTTTGAATATTCAATTTTGGTTTGATTATTCAGTATTGTATGAGTATTGAATGTTCAAATATTTGTCTGAGTATTCAGTTGTTAGTTTGAATATTCAGTTTTGGTTTGAGTATTTAGTATTGCATGAGTATTCACTTTTCGTTTGAATATTCAATTTTGGTTTGATTATTCAGTATTGTATGAGTATTCAGTTTTCGTTTGAATATTCAATTTTGGTTTGAATGTTCAAATTTTTGTTTGAGTATTCAGTTGTACGTTTGAATATTCAATTTTGTTTTGTTTATTCAGTAATGTATGAGTATTCAGTTTTCGTTTGAATATTCAATTTTAGTTTGAATGTTCAATTTATGTCTGAGTATACAGTTGTTAGTTTGAATATTCAATTTTGGTTTGATTAATCAATTTTTGTTTGAATATTCAGTTGTTCGTTTGAATATTCAGTTTTGGTTTGAGTATTTAGTATTGCATGAGTATTAAGTTTTCGTCTAAATATTCAATTTTGGTTTGATCATTCAGTATTGCATGAGTATTCAGTTTTCGTTTGAATATTCAATTTTGGTTTGATTATTCAATTTTTGTCTGAGTATTAAGTTGTTCGTTTGAAACTTCAGTTTTGGTTTGAGTATTCAGTATTGCATGAGTATTCAGTTTTCGTTTGAATATTCAATTTTGGTTTGATTATTCAGTATTGTATGAGTATTCAGTTTTCGTTTGAATATTCAATAGTGGTTTGAATGTTCAATTTTGTCTGAGTATTCAGTTGTTCGTTTGAATATTCAGTTTTGGTTTGAGTATTTAGTATTGCATGAGTATTCAGTTTTCGTTTGAATATTCAATTTTGGTTTGATTATTCAGTATTGTATGAGTAATCAGTTTTCGTTTGAATATTCAATAGTGGTTTGAATGTTCAATTTTGTTTGAGTATTCAGTTATTCGTTTGAATATTCAGTTTGGGTTTCAGTATTTAGTATGGCATGAGTATTCAGCTAGTAACATATGCAAGCGAAACGTGGGATCAAAAACAAAAAGACGAAAAAAACCTGTGTATCTTTGAAAGGAAAATATTAAGACGAGTATACGGACCAATGCAAGAAGGAGGGGAATGGAGGATACGAATGAATCACGAGTTAAGAAACCTATATGAAGACCCAGATATAGTTGCCACAGTAAAGTCCCAACGATTGAAATGGTTGGGACACGTAATAAGAATGAAAAATAATCGCGGTCCAAAAATGCCATTTGACAAAAAACCAGAGGGGACACGAAAGCGAGGCCGATCCAGAAAAATATGGAGCGATGATGAGGAAAATGACCTAAGAAAAATGAAAATAAGAATTTGGACAAGAAAGGCTCTAAATAGGGAGCAATGGAAAGAAGCAATTGAGCAGGCCAAGGTTCTACATGGACCGTAGTGCCGACAGAAGAAGAAGAGTATTCAGTTTTTATTTGAATATTCAATTTTGATTTGAATGTTCAATTTTTGTCTGAGTATTCAGTTTCCGTTTGAATATTCAATTTTGGTTTTAATGTTCAATTTTTGTCTGAGTATTCAGTTGTTCGTTTGAATATTCAGTTTTGGTTTGAGCATTCAGTATTTTATGAGTATTCAGTTGTTGATTATTCAATTTTTGTCTGAGTATTCAGTTGTTCGTTTGAATATTCAATTTTGTCTGACTATTTAGTTCTCGTTTGAATATTCAATATTGTATGAGTATTCAATTTTGGTTTGATTATTCAATTCTTGTCTGAGTATTCAGTTATTTGTTTGTGTATTCAATTTTGTCTGACTATTTAGTTCTAGTTTGAATATTCAACATTGTATGAGTATTCAGTTTTTCGTTTGAATATTCAATTTTAGTTTGATTATTCAATTTTTGTCTGAGTATTCAGTTATTTGTTTGAATATTCAATTTTGTCTGACTATTTAGTTTTCGTTTGAATATTCAATATTGTATGAGTATTCAGTTTTTCGTTTGAATATTCAATTTTGGTTTGATTATTCAATTTTTGTCTGAGTGTTCAATTATTTGTTTGAATATTCAATTTTGTCTGACTATTTAGTTTTCGTTTGAATATTCAATATTGTATGAGTATTCAGTTTTTCGTTTGAATATTCAATTTTGGTATGATTATTCAATTTTTGTCTGAGTATTCAGTTCTTCGTTTGAATATTCAATTTTGTCTGACTGTTTAATTCTCGTTTGAATATTCAATATTGTATGAGTATTCAGTTTTTCATTTGAATATTCAATTTTGGTATGATTATTCAATTTTTGTCTAAGTATTCAGTTCTTCGTTTGAATATTCAATTTTGTCTGACTATTCAATTCTCGTTTGAATATTCAATTTTGTATGAGTATTCAGTTTTTCGTTTGAATATTCAATTTTGGTTTGATTATTCAATTCTTATCTGAGTATTCAGTTTCTCGTTTGAATATTCAATTTTGTCTGACTATTTAATTCTCGTTTGAATATTCAATATTGTATGAGTATTCAGTTGTTTGTTTGAATATTCAGTTTTGGCTTGAGTATTTAGTATTGCATGAGTATTCAGTTTTCGTTTGAATATTCAATTTTGGTTTGATTATTCAGTATTGTATGAGTATTCAGTTTTCGTTTGAATATTCAATTTTGGTTTGATTATTCAATTCTTGTCTGAGTATCCAAATTTTTCGTCTGAATATTCAATTTTGTCTGACTATTTAATTCTCGTTTGAATACTCAATATTGTATGAGTATTCAGTTGTTTGTTTGAATATACAGTTTTGGCTTGAGTATTTAGTATTGCATGGGTATTCAGTTTTCGTTTGAATATTCAATTTTGGTTTGATAATTCAGTATTGTATGAGTATTCAATTTTCGTTTGAATATTCAATTTTGGTTTGATTATTCAGTATTGTATGAGTATTCAGTTTTCGTTTGAATATTCAATTTTGGTTTGATTATTCAGTATTGTATGAGTATTCAGTTTTTGTTTGAATATTAAATTTTGACTGACTGATCAGTCCTCGTTTGAATATTCAATTTTGGTTGGATTATTCAAATTTTGTTGTTGCGCTTTCCCAGCATTACTGTTGGAAGACTTTCACCTACCCCTGGGATGGATTGGGACTAGGCTCGATCGATGAGGAAAGGAGATTCATCCTGGCCCGCATGACGTTCCCGAAAGTTTGAACTCAGAAATTTACGCACCATGTGGCATGTCTGTAGAATCGTGATCTTCTGGTTGGTTTTGAAGGTCCAGTTTGGCGTGCCCTATCTCCTCCAAGTTCCTTAAATAGGTGTTTCCTTAGGTGTTACAACTGCTTCTGTTTAATTTCCAGATGCTTTTCATCTCTATTACCAGGTCTTCATATGTTATTATTTTTTCGTCCTCTGTTGACTGAATGTTATGCGTCAAAGGGATGGCGATGTTGATTAACATATCTTCTCGAATTTAATGAGAATGACAATATCTGGTCAGTTACAGGCTACTCGGTTATCTGTGAGAATGGATCTGTTCCAGTACATCAATTGGTTTCGTCCCTCAAACACTTCGGGTGGTTCATATTTGTAGTTGGGCGATTTACAAAAAAAAAAAATTAAATTTAAAAAAAAAATATTTAAAAAAAAAAAATTTATTTAAAAAGAAATTTTTTATTTTTAAATATAATTTTTTTTTATTTTTTAAAAATAAATTTCTGGTCGGTACTGCTGCGAGCTCCGACCCTTCGCAGTAGCCGCGCCAGTGTCTAAAACTAGTTTCTACAACTGCTCCTTCCCACCGATCGGTGAACAGCTGTAGGTTACAGAATCGTGTGCCCTCAGCAGACGAAGTGACCCCAGCACGGCAGCTTTCTGCATCGGCCTGCCAAAATTCCAGCGGAGTTTCTGAATGCCGGAATGATCTTTAACTCCGAAAGCAGCGAAGAACGGATTCCCCCCCAGAACACGCACGTTTAGGACAACCAGCATGACATCATGGCCAGAGTAAAGCGTGCAGAGCTCGAAAAGGTGGTCTTGATATTTGGACCGTTTTTCCTCCTCTTTCAAGACTGTTCTGTTCCGCTGGAGAAGAAAATTCGTTGACGAACGTAGTCCTGGTCTGTTTATCGAGGAGGACAATGTCAGGCTTCTTGGCGCGAATAAGCCTGACCGTCGGGAATTGATAGTTCCAAAAAAAATTGGCATCTCTCGTTCCCGACAACGGACTCAATATCTCCCGGCAAATAAGGCGGCACAGTCTATCTCATACGAGTACCTAAGATGGTAGGATGTATGGTAGGATGGTGGATGTACGCCGAGAGACTTTTTGTCGGACAAACCTACAACAAGTGCATTAGCGTCTCCGGCGCCTTGCGGCAGGCTCTGCAGGTGGTATCAGAGGCCTGTACACCCATCACGCGGCGACGATAGATCAAGGTGTGGGCGATTATTCTTAATATTATTACTACCATTTACGAAAAGGATGGTTGCGACCGTTACTATGTAGTAATCCATACTTAGTCTGAGTTGTATGTTGTCATCATTATCATCATACTTCCATCGGACTTCCTACAGGGTTCGTCTCACAGATTGTCTGTTTTGGAGATATGCCTTCTGCGTCCGCTGCTGGACATAAGTCTCCCCATTTCTTCCTGTCTTAGGCCTCTCGCATCCAGGCTCCCCCTGTTCTCTTGATATCATTAGTCCACCTTGTGGGGCTCTTCCTGTGTTTCGCCTATCTGTTCTTGGTCTCCACTTCAGGAGTCTCTTGGAGCGTAGGTTGTAATAAATGGCAATTCAGAGCAATTACCATTTCTTCTTCTTGTTTAGAATAGGCCTATTTTAGACCACGCTTGTTCAATTGTTGGGCTTTGATCTGTGCACAGTATTGTCGCATCTTCTGCCGGTGTAACTCCTTTCTCTCTTCTGTTCAGGGGATACCTTTCCTTCAGGGTTTTTTCCAGAAATCCACGGACTTCCCTCAGGGTGCGTCTCACAGACTGTCTGTTTTGAAGATCTGTTATTCGCAGTTCTTTAATATAATTCTCGGTTTCTGTCAACCAAGTGGTACGAATTTTCTTGTTTTGCTTAGATGGTTGGTTAGTCGGTTTGGAGGCAATCTTGCAACGTGGCCATAGAAAGCTACCCTTCTTTTCCTTGCACAATCAGAGAGCCTCCCAATATGTTCGTAGAGCTCAGAGTTATGTCGCCTTCGGAATTCCCCATTTTCCTTTACCGGGCCTAGGATCTTCCTGAGGATTTTCCTCTCTCTGACTTCCATTTTCTCTACCAAACCTCTTCGGATCAAGGAAAGACACTCTATGACATATAGGGCTTCTGGTCGTATGACTGATGTGTAGTGCTTAAGTTTCAGCGACACTTGAAGATCCACTTTGGCAGCCTGTTTTCTGAGGCAATTTACCTGCACTGTTGCCATCTCAAGGGAATCAACAATCAGTGCCATGTCATCTGCAAACGCCAGGCAATCAACAACCAGTCCATCGTTCTTACGTCCCAGGTAGATACCACTCCGAACACCCAAGTTGATCAGTTCCTTGCGCCATTCTCTCATAACCTTCTCAAGGACACAGTTGAAGAGAAGTGGGGAAACTCCATCTCCTTGTCTCACTCCAGTTTTTATTTCGAAGCTTTCTGAGATCTCGCCACTAAATTTAACCTTGGAATGAGTGTTGGTCAAGGTTTCTAGGATGAGTCTGCGGGTTTTGTTGTCTAGTCCTAGTTCCTGGAGTACTTTGTTAAGCGTTTCTCTATCAATGGAATCGTAGGCCTTCCTAAAATCAACAAAGGTGACGACCACCTTGCGGTTTCTCATCTTGTAGTATGCAAGTACGGTTTTAAGATTGAGGATCTGTTCAACACAGGATCGAATTATTTCCATTTATTATTACTATTACCAATTATTTATAATTTTTTCAAAAACATTTTGAATATTTTAGAGAATGAAAATGTAGCCAGTTTGAAGATGACAGAAATGGAATATGTTATCGGGAAGATGAACGGTCTCATAGATTTGTATCTAAACGTGTTAGAAGCTCGGGAAAATTTCGTAAAGCTATTTGAGACTTACGGAGATTCCAAGCAAACGCTGTACGAAGATTTAGTGACGGAAGTGGAAATGCAGGAAAAAGAAATCTCGAAGTTAACGGAAACTCTGCAAAAATTACATCTCGATCTTCACGTGACTAAAGGCAATCAGAGAGCGTATGAAAAGTGCATTGAAAAAATGGAGAAAAGCATTTTGAGAGCTGGCGCAGTTGCCGGGGAGGTTATTGGCGTAGAGTTAAAAATCCAGAAGATGGAAGGGGAATTAGAGCTGTTAGAAAACGAGAAAATGGAGCTGTTTAAGATTCATCAAACAGGAAAAGATTTAGAGGATGAAATTAAATATTTGGAGGAAGAAGTTGAGAGGTTAAAGATAATTGGAGAGCATTTGGACGGTATAAATATTACCTGTATACCGAAAATTGCTTTGAATTAATATTGATAATTAACAAGTTTATAATACGTTTATTGAATTTATTATTACGTTGACTAAAGGTCGATTCCCATATGCGCGACACTCAGCTACGCGACGTCGTACGACATCGCATGTCAAATAATGATTTCATTATTTTAAATGGGCTCGTCGCGTGCTGTCGCGTAGCCATAGTGGGAACGTGCACATTTAAAACAATGTAATCATTATTTGACAGACGATGTCGCACGACGTCGCGTAGCTAAGTGTCGCGTATATGAGAATCGGCCTTAATAGTTATTTATCATACAAGTGGGTAAAATTAAAGTTTAACCAGCGAATCGTTAAATATAATCCTTGAGCGCGACAGCGCGAGAGGTTTTAAATTCGCGAGTTAAACCTTAATTTTATCCGCGAATGTAATACAAACTTTTATTCAACTTCTCCATATTCTCCATTTTCCGTGTTTTTTTTTTACGAGAAGGCGACTTGCCGCTCGTAAAAACAAACACAGAAATGGAGAAATGGAGATGGCCATGATTGTGTTGTTGCCACGACAACGATAAAATTGTTGATTCGTACGTCAAAATTTTGTTTAGAAGTTGTGTAAAATTAATTTGTGTTTTATTATTTAAAAATTGATATATCAGAAGGGTTCTCGTTATTTGGTGACGCAATTGCGGAAAGATTACTCCCGCATAAATCCAGAGAATTATATAAACAAATTTATAACAATTTTTGTGATTGGCGATTAAGGACTTGAAAAGGATGAAAGAGTAACGTGAATAAATTGGTTTCGAACAATTTTCTTGGAACTCTTCTTGGTATGTGTACCTTCTGAAATATTTGTGCAAGATTTTTATCAATAAATTCTGACGTTTAAAATGTCATAATGGTCAACATTTAGCCTTATTTTGATTCGTTGTCATGGATACTTTTATTCCACTAGTGCAATAAAATTTTTATTGCGCTAGTGAATAAATCACTGCTTTATTGATCCGTATCCAAGGAATTAAACGTAACTTTATAAGCTAATATTGAATAAAATTGTAGTTACAAGAATTGTTTAATTACTGTCAATAACTTATTGAAAAAGTACACCATAAATATAAAATAACAATTTGTAATAAAATTTTCAAATTTATTTTTTAACACATGTCCCATCTCCTTCGATCGTATTAATAATGCGAAGATATAAACATATATGCAATCCTAAAAAAAGTTAAAAGGGTCACCAGACTGTCCGACATATAGTTTATAAAGTTTATATCTGTTTTCTAGACAGACAAGACTATGCAATATATTAAATTCCTCCAGAGGTAACGATAATTGCTTATGCGGACGACATTGCGATAGTGGCTACGGCGAAACAGGAAGGTGAACTAGTATTAATAACCAACGAGGCACTTAATCGAATAGCCACCTATATACAAACCAAGGGACTGGAAATAGCTATGGAGAAAACGGAAGCGGTTATGCTTGTGGAAATATGGAGAGATATGGGCCTGTGGCCCTTGAAATGCTGCGGAAAGAAATTCATCTCCAAAGCAGCCTAAAATACTTAGGCATAATATTCGATGAAAGAATCAGCTTCGGGCCGCACGTGGATTATGCTGTAACCAAAGCCGAAACGCGGTTAAAGCGCTCACCAGGCTGATGCCGAGAGTGGGAGGTGCGCCGGAAACCAAACGAAATCACCCAACATGGTCGTCGAATCGATCCCACTGTATGGAGCACCCGTATGGGGAAAGGCAATAAGATGCAAAAAATATAGGGAGAAGCTAGTGAAAATCCAGCGGAAGATGGGGATACGAATCGCAAGAGCGTATAGAACTAGCAGAACCGAAAGCCTGAACGTGATAGCTGGTATCATACCAATAGACCTATTACTGTCAAAACGAAGGATAGATACTTCTCAGAGTAAATGCTCGTAGTAATAGTCTCCCAATCGACAGATTAACAGATCTCCAAACAGACAGTCTGTGAGACGCACCCTGAAGGAAGTCCGTGGACAGAAGAGAGAAAGGAGTTACACAAGGAGGGCAGAAGATGCGACAATACTGCGCAAAGGTCAAAGCCCACAAGTTGAACAAGCTTAGGCCTATTCGAAAGAAGAAGAAGAAGTCTCCCAATCGGTTTCCCGGGGGAGGTATGTTGTGAGGAATCCAGAAGATGACTATAGACTTAGTGATGACATATAGACTTAGTGAGTAGTCCGTCTTTACACTTTGTAGACAAGGAGCCGGAAGAGACCGAAGTCTCATCTGCGAGGTTATGTCTTTTATCAGTAAAAACACAGAACATTCAAGAGGAGGACAAGCGAACAATAATTGCAGGTATCAATCCACAAGCGATACATAAAAACCACTTACTACTTGACATATTGGTGGTCAATCTCTTGCAGGACCTTCCTTTGTGCAGTGGACGGTAGCCTGCACTTTTCTGAGACCCTGAGCAGCAGGCGTCCTTCCTGCCCTACAGGCGTCTCCTGCAGTCTGCGCCGCTCCCCCAGCGATAACCACCAGCCATTGACAGGATCCATCACTATCCTAAGCACGGTTTTTATTTGTTTACTCGCGAATCTAACACTGTGTCTTTGTTTACGGCACAATTTTATTTGCAAAAATTTACGAAAACGTTCCCTAAACATTTTATTTCACGCGGAACTAACACTCCCGACTTTACACTCGCGCACTACAAAAATTTTCGGCAATAAACGATTTGACTTTCCGCGAAATTAACACTCCCGATTTTACTTAACACTTTGTTTTAATTGTCATTTATTTCACTCACGACCCGCACTGTATCTAAACTGTGTCTTTGTTTGTAGAATAATTTTATTGACAAAAAAATTATGATAACTTTCCCTATACATTTTATTTCACGCGCAAATAAAACTCCCGTTGGTACTTACGTAGTATTTTACGTAAGTATTTTGAGTCTCAAAAATGTTTTAATTTTAAATAAAATCTTTTATTTTATGATTTATCATAAAAATTTTAGGAGTAGATTGGCGGCTTTTAAAAATGTAGCGGTGGTGTCGAGAATAACCTCAGGAGTGTCCTTAAGGGTCTGTGCAAATACTATTTCGCAAACCAACTGAAACCGTAGAAAATGTAGCGGTGTATGTGTATACCTATGTATGTGTAGCGGTGTATATGTAGCGGTGGTGTTAATACGTAAGTACCCTCCGGTTTTCAACACACAACTACAAACATTTTCGGCAATTAACAAAAATAGTTTTCTAATTTTAAAATTAATATTTTTTTTTAATTTAAATTAATAATTTTCTGATTTATTAAAATCACAGGATTTATTGTTTAAATAATCAATTAATAACAAGACTATTATTAATTTAATTATAATTGCATAATAGTATATTACGTAACAAGAGTTGTAAGAAGCATATTACGTACCAGCGGATCAGTTACCAGCGTAATTCCGCGAGTAGGTAATTGCCTTACAACTCGAATTTAAATGTGTTATAAATACTCAGGAGGCGATTAATAGTTTATACAAGTAATCCATTTTGTTGTAATATCTGCTCAATAAACTGCACCAACACATTCACAGTTGTTCGCTGATACTAACGAGTGATACACCTGATACTAACTAGATTTAAGCGAACGAGATCAAGGCGCAGACTCCGTCCATCTCTTACGCGAGAGCAGAATTTTGATTTATATATTGGCAAACAAACTTTTGCAAGGTTTTAGTAAAAACGAGATAACTTAGGAACGGGGAAATATTTTCGATTTCTGCTTTTAGTTTTCGAAAAACAACTAAATGCCTGTTAATTTGAAATATTCGTGGTAACAATCTGTTGAATATTAAGCTAGCTACTAAATAGATTGTAAAGTTAGTAAACAAAACGTTTCAGCAAAATCGCGTTGGCTTTCAAGGGAGGAAATAGTTTCAATTTATATTTATAGTTAAAACACCAAAATTATCTTTAATTTGAGATGTCAGTTCTCACAATCGGTTGAGTATTACGGTAAATATGTCGATTAGAAAATTCGTAAACAAACTATTGCTAGGTTTTAGAAAAATCGCGATAACTTCGGACGTAGGAAATATTTTCAATTTCTGTTTAGAATTTTGAGAAAACAATAAAATTACCTTTAATTTAAGGTATTAGTTGTAACAATTAGTTGGGTATTAAAGTTGGTATGTAGCTGTAAACGAATGCAAGATTTTAACAAAATCAACTCAGCAATTGACACAACTCACTTCGAAAACAACACACACGCTATGAAAACATCACACCATACCAAAACAGGGTTCTCTGCCATGACAACGTGAGACTAAACAACGCATCGAAAATATCACAATGATTCAACAACTCACTACGGAAGCAACACGCTACAAACACTTCACACTTTACCAAAATAGTTCTATGACGTTAAAGGTAGAGACACACTGGTCCCACGTACGCAACGTATGCGATGCAACGTGGGAGAATTGGTGTGTACACTCGTCCCGCGAGTTTACTATAAAAACTAAAGTTAAGAACACAATTATTGGGAAGATATTGGGATCATCAGATAAATAAACAAAGAGAAAAAGTTGGAGAATACCATACATTAATGCAGAAACTGGAATCTGATGATGAACGATTCTTCATGTACTGTCGCATGTCTAAAATACAGTTTAAATCTATCAGCTGTTCATCTCCCATTTTAACTATTTTGACAACAGAACGCTTGAATCAAAAGTCTATTTGTTTATGACGTGCTACGCATAAGTTCTAGAAACACACTGATCACACTCGTGGATATCCCCTCCACCTTCCCACGCCGATCTGGACATCACAGATCGACGTTGCGTGTGAGGCGTGTGATTGCGTTACATACGATAAGTGTGTTTCTACGGCATAGTTTTTCATCTAAAATCAAGGGTCCAGATATCGTAATGCGTTGCATACGTTGCGTACGTGGGACCAGTGTGTCTCTACCTTTAAGGTCGATTCCCATGTGCGCGACACTCAGCTACGCTACATATTGCGACATCGCCTTTCAAATAATGATTACATTGTTTTAAATGGGCACGTGGCGTAGCTGTCGCGTAGCCATAGTGATAACGTGCCCATTTAAAACAATGTAATCATTATTTGACAGGCGATGTCGCATGACGTCGTGTAGCTGAGTGTCGCGTATATGAGAATCGGCCATTATTTTTTTATTCTCGTGTCATGATGTCAGAAAACATCAAATAAAACACAGATACAAATACTATGACGACAAACATTATATAATGATTGACCAAAACTTAGCCACTTACATTGCATTCTGTGATGCTTCATAAAGTTCATCTTCTGTGCAGGACATCGGACACAGTCTATACTGAAGCATATGTTTCACAGTCTGGTTTTCTCCACAGTCACACTGAATGCTATCTTCTTTAATGTAGCCCCATTTTGCAAGATTGGTCTTAGATCTGCCCCTCCTGATCTTAATCTATTCAAGGATTTCCATGTTAACCATCCTTGATCATGACCAGGAGGTAAAGTTTCGGATATCCTTTTCCAGCCTTTCTCGCATATAGTCTTCAATTCTTTGGATGTTCTTAGGAAACACTTCATAGACTTCAGCCTCTGAGCATGTAGTTCATGCCCATGTGCAGGATGAGTTGCTTCCTGCTCAGCTTTCTTCCTTTTTCTTGTTTGCAGCTATTTCTCGTCGAATAGAGGGTGGTGCTATTCCTGGTAAAGGAACTCAGTTAGTGTTGATCTTAAGCATCCAGTTATAGTTCTACATGTTTCATTGAGAGCTACGTCCACCTGTTTAGCATGAGTTGAGTTATACCAAACCGGACAGGCGTACTCTGCAGCGGAATAGCACAATGCCATTGCAGATGTTCGAATGGTGTCAGGTTGACTACCCCATTTTGAACCAGCAAGTTTTCTCAGAAGATTATTCCTGGTGGAAACTTTTGACTTGTTGTTGGGGTGTAACAGTGTTCCAGTTCTACTCCAGACCATACTACTTTCAATTCACGAAAGGCTTCCCTGTTTCTCAAGTGAAAGGCACATGCTTTTGTCTTGGAGAAATTTGGTTTCAGGTGGTTTGCGAAGTAGTATTTGGACAGACCCTTAAGGGCACTCGTGAGGTTATTCTCTACTGATTCAAAATCTTTACACTGTGCAGCAAAATCGAGGTCGTCTGCGTACAAGAAACTCCTGGTGTTGGGAGTTATGGGCTGGTAATTTGTATACACATTGAATAGAAATGGAGCGAGAACACTTACTTGGGGTAGGACATTCTTTTGTAGTCTCCATTGGCTACGTTGCCGTTGGAAGTCCATAAAATAGCTCCGATTCTGCATGAAAGTGGCAAGGAACCTGTTTAGGCCGAAGTTCTTAGTCAACGTGTAGACCTTAGCAAGTAGGAGCTGATGGTTAACAGTGTCGCAGACTGCCGATAAATCAACAAATGCCACTCCAAATACACTGCTGCTGCTTCGAAACCATCTTCTATGAACTGCGTAAAGTTCAGCAACTGTTCAGTACAGCTTTTGCCGGGACGAAATCCAGCTTGTTCGGGTATCAGCAGAAGATCAATTTCGGGTAGAAGGCTATTCAGAATCATTCTTTCTAGTAGTTTCCAGAGGTGACACAGGAGTGTAACTGGTTTCAAGTTCTTCGGGTTGTTCCCTTCTTTGCCAGGTTTCAGCAGAGCTATCACACGGCTCTTCCGCCATATCTTTGGGATTTGATAATTCTTCATGCAGTTATTGAAAAGCAGGGGTATCCATCCTTTGTTTTTAAGCCGAAATGCTTAATTTGTTCTGTCTGGTCTTGGGTCCGCAACGAAAGGGGAGAAAAATTCATTGATTTCTGTGTGACTCACAATCTGACAGTAACAAACATCTGTTTCAAACAGCAGACTGTACACATGGGTCTCTCCTGGTAATCGTTATCGCAATCAAATTGATTATATCGCCATAGTGAATCGTTGGAACTCGTCAATAACGAACACAAGAACTTGCACATGAGCAGACTGCGGTTCTGATCACCAACTCTTAGTAGCAGATCCGCGCGTACGCCTAAAGTCCATTCGCAAGAAATTGAAACGTACTGTTAGACTAACGAAACTCGAATACGACCAATTCCATGAAATCACTGAACCAAAACTAGTGCCTGTTTTACTACCACTGAACCAAAACTACCACTGAACCAAAACCTGTTCTGGAAATGCGACAGACCCAGAGGAAGAGTATAAAAAGTTCAAGTCTATACTTAGTGATGCCTTAATGACCATGACCAACAAAAACAAAAACACCAACAAAAAAGACTGGATGTCAGATGAATTGTGGTCTGATATTAAACTAAGGAAGGAACTTAAAGCAGGTAAGAAGAGTGACACTTTCAAAGAAGAATACTCAAGGCTCACCAACAGAATCCGTAGATTGAACAAAAGGGACAAGAACCTACACCTCTGCACCGAAATTGAGCACCACGCTGAGAAATACCAAACTGCAGATCTATTCAAGAAAGTGAGACAAATCACTCACAAATTTAAACCTGCCTCTTGTTAATTGATGATAAGGAAAGAAAAGCAATCCACGAAATCTCCAAAGTTGCAGAAAGATGACGGGAGTACTGTGAGACTCTGTATCAGGAGCATGCCGCTTTTTCCACTCCTGCCCACGACCCTGAGTCTGAAGCCACATGTGCTAAGGAACCAAACTAGCTCAAAAGTAGAACAAGCTGAGAAACACCAAATCTCCGAAATTGCAGAAAGATGACGAGAAGTAAGCTGAAGAGAAATAAGGCCGCTGGAACGGATGAAGTTACAGCATAAGTATTAAAAGATTTGCGCCCCAACGGGATAACAAACTTGCACAAGCTTTGCAATGCAATTTGGGAAACCCAAAAATGACCGGCTGAATGGACCGAGTCATCTATACTGCCACTCCACAAGAAGGGTTCAGTACGCAACTACAGAACCCTGGCCTTAATTTCTCTTTTTTTTTTTTTTTGGGGGGGGGGGGGGGAGGCGTAGCAAGCACCCCCGGGTTAACTTGGCAATTGGTCCCCTTGAAACCCACACATCTTGGCACTGCTCTACGCATAACTTCAAGATGCCGGTTGTTTTTCAATGTTGTCTATGATGTACCTTACTTCCCCCATCCAGCCATGTTGATTAGGGGTTCACGTTTAGCCGTAGTCTTTCAGCAATATTCCTTTTCTTCTCATCCTGCTCTTTATAGCTGATTATTTCAGTCATAGTTTTTTTGACAAAGTTCCAGTTGTTTTCCGATTCTAACATGAATGGTATAGTGGTTCTAGGTTCTAGGTCCTTTGGTAGGATGTCCCTCTCTGTGTCCCACCTGCTACATATGTAGATGGTGTGCATCACGCTGTCCTCTTCCCCGCAGTATACGCAGCAGCTATCAACTGCTTTGCCTATCTTGTGGAGGTAGTCTCGAAAACATCCGTGTCCACTGAGTGCCTGTGTTAGATGATAGTGTAGTTCTCCGTATTTCCGAGTTATCCATTTTTCGACATCCTTTATTAGCAGCCTTGTCCATTGTCCCTTATCGCTTGCTACTCATTCCTTCTGCCATGTCCGTAGTAGTTCAGTCCTTGCGATCCTCTTGGCTTCTTTTTTATCAGTAATTGTTTTGATTTCTTTAGCTGAGTAAATGCTAAGCCTCTCCTGCACTAGTAACTCTATTGAAGGAATGCCTGCTATTAACAGGGACGCCTCTCTTGATATAGTTATGTAAGCGCTACTAGTTCTAATTGCTAGCATTCTCTGGACCGCTGCCAGCTTGTCTTTATTGGCTTTCACGTCGATACCCCTGACATATACAGGGGCTACATAAAGCATTGCGGAGTGGGCCACCGAGCACAACAGTTTTCTCCTACTAGTCCTGGGTCCTCCTACATTAGGCATGAGCCTCTCCAGTGCAGAAAAAGTTTTATAAGCTTTGTCGGCAGCTTTTTTGACATGGTCCCTAAATGACAGGTTTTTATCTATTATTACGCCTAAATACTTTATGGTCCCCTTTGGTATGATAGTAGCGTCTCTAAGTTTGAAAGATAAGTCGGCAATTCTTCTCATGCCAGTTAATAAAACTGCCTCCGTTTTTTCAGGTGCCACCTTGAGCTGTTTACCTTCCATCCATTTGTCTATTAGTAGCAATGCTTCATTTGCTCTCAGCTTTAGCTCATCCTCGGTTCTGCCGCATACCACCAGGGCAAAATCGTCTGCGAAGCCAACAGTCTCTACTCCTTCTGGCATCTTGAGTCTGTGAACCCCATCGTACATTATATTCCACAACGTTGGGCCCATGACTGATCCCTGTGGAACACCGCTATGGATCTTCTTCGTAGAGCGGTGGCTGTCTGATTCGATGACAATTGTCCTTTCAGATTGGTAGCTATCTATCATCGCTATCAGGTATGGCGGAAAGCTTCGCGTGATTTCGCGATTGCGTCGCGTGACTTCTTCTAGAATGTTTTGCCAGCACGCCGAATTAAACGCGTTGCGCACATCTAGCGTAATTAGAGCGCATATTCTTCTAGTTCTCCTGGTATCCTTTTTTGTGGCGTCTGCAATGGCTACAACTTTGTTGAGAGCGTCAATTATTGATCGCCCTTCCCTAAAACCGTACTGATTATTTGAGAGGTCTTTGCCGGTCTTCAGTTCTCTTTTAATTCTTTGCAGCAGCAGCAGCTGCTCCAGTAGTTTACCTGCAGTGTCCATCAGGCATAGCGGCCTAAACGATGTTGCTACGTTGGACGGCTTGTCTCCTTTCCTTAGCAGTATCAGCCTAGCCTTTTTCCAAATCTGCGGGAAAACACCCCCCTGTAGGGTCCTATTCATGACGCTTAGGACGTACTGGGGTGCAACATTGCACGCAGTTTTAATGATTTCGGAAGGAATCATGTCCGGACCAGGTGCTCTGCCTTTCTTAAGCCGATTACTTGCCACTACGAGTTCTTCTGATGTAAATTGCAATACTTTACTGCATATCGGTTTCTCCCAAATCCGTGCCGGGTGGATTGGGAATAGGGCACGGACAATTTCCTCTATCAAGTCAGGGTGCGGATACATGTTTGATCTCCGGAGCTTTAGCTGTCTAGTTGCAATTTCGTAAGCATCTCCCCAGGGGTTCTCATCGATTTTCTCGCAGAGGTTTGCCCAACATTTCCTCTTCTCGCTATTTATCATATTCCGCAGCGTTTTCCTGGACTCTACATACTTCTCTCTGCGTCCTTCTTTTTACATCTCTGGTAGGTATGCCTGCTCAGCCCACAGATCTTTCTGGCAATATTGATCTCATCGGTCCACCAGTACACTTTCTTTTTTTTTGCAAAGTTCTTCTTCGCCGGTAGACATTCCTTGCATATGTTGGTAAGGTTAGCGATCATCCGTGCTGGCGTGTCAGTTAGTCGGTTCTGTGTCTGTCGTGCAAGGGAATCTGCAACTTTTTCCGCATTCATATTCTTTGTTGACCATCCCCTGTGGTGCAATTTCTCATGCTAGCAAAGTCCTGCTACATATCATCAACTCAAGACTGAGAGATTACCTTGACCTCGTTATCGAGAACTGCTATGAACACAACAACCCGGCGTATATATGTTTTGTAGATTACCAGAAGGCCTTCGACTGTATAAAATGGTCACAACTCTGGAAGGTCCTTTCTGAAACCGGAGTCCCCACACATCTAATAAAACTGATCCGCAGCTTATACACGTCTGGGTATGGCACTGTGTCGCTGGGAGAGGTCACATCTGACCGATTCAAGTTCTGTAAGGGTGTTCCACAGGGATGTGTGATTTCTCCATTACTGTTTAACATCTACGGTGCACACATAATGCGCCGAGCTCTCGAGGATTGGGATGGCGGTATCTTGCATCATCTGAGACCGAAATGGCTGAACTGATGCACCGGCTGGAGACGGTCAGCCTGAGTTTGGGTCTCGCACTTAACAAAAGTAAAACTATGCTGATGATTGTGGACCGATTTATGACTCTACCACTGACCACGCTTATGCGGGATTACGAGACGATGGAGAAGTTCCAGTACCTTGGCTCTATTACCACCAGCAAGGGAAACTGCGAGCCTCAAATAAGAAGACGTATAGGCATGGATAAAGCGGCAATGACTCAACTCAGTAAGATATGGAAGGACAGTAACATAAATATTAGGACAAAGCTACACCTAGTCCGTACCCTCGAGTTTTCCATATTTCTTTGTTGGGGCAGAGACGTGGACGCTGAAAGCGGCGGACAAATGGTCGAATGGACAATGTGGTGTTGGCGCCGCTTGCTGAGGATAAAGTCTCTGTCTTGAAGTAACTGAAGATTGAGGAGGCGCAACGTCTGTCTCAGGTTTGCCTGCACAAGGTCTTGAAATACTTTGGTCATATTGCTCGCAGGGGCAATGACAATCTTGAACGACTGATGGTCAGTGCCGGATTTCTGCCTAGGGCTACAAGGCCGCGGCATAGGAGCCCAGTCAGCCTAGGGGCCCCGGCGGCGGAATCTATACATAAGTTCAAAAGCCTGGCTTGCCAAAAAGCTGTATCGAAAATAATATTATTATAAATATTTCCGAGATAGTGAGGTTTTTTCACCCAAAAGTGCCTAGAGGCCCTAGGTCTCTAAATCCGGGCCTGCTGATGGTGACAGGGAAGGTTGAGGACAAGGGACCTAGAGGCTAGTCCCAAGAGATGGTCCGATCAGATATCCGAACAGCTGGATATACCTGTGAACGTTGCACTGCATCGGGCCTCTGAACGCAACCGCAACGTGCGGTTGAATGTCTACGGAGTCACATCCTCAGCAGTGAAGGAACGACGAAGAAGAAGTTCTGTGCAAATGTCATCCAAGCCGGCTGATTTTCCATTTTTTAATTTGGTTGATGCCTTCTCCAGTTCTGCCATTCTGAGTGGTATTGTAAATCGTTACTTTCCTCTTGAATTTCTCATTGATGTCTGGACACTTTATGCTTGTGGATGGGCTTCCCGTTCGTCAAAAGCTGTGCTATTTGGTTGGCAGTGATGTTCTAAAGTACAGAGGTCTTTGTCGGATCATTGCTTAGACGTATTAAAAGTCTCCATGCCTTATGGCTGTCTCTTCTTAGATCCAGGTCTTCTATAGCTCTACCCCATTGATCCCGTTTTGTTTGTCTAATGAGTCTGTTCCCAGCTTTTACTGTTGATTCACTGAAAGAGTTTTCTTCAAATAACAAACTATTATGACATAATAACGCGCGACTAAACAACGTGTCGAATACATCACAGTGATACAACAACGCACTTCGAAAAAAACACACTACGAAGACATCACACCTTTTCAAAACAGGGTTCTATGACACTACAACGCGCTACTAAACAGGACGTTTAAAACATCACATTGACACAACAACCCACTACGAAACAACATGCTACGAAAACATCAC
This sequence comes from Phosphuga atrata, assembly GCA_944588485.1. Lineage (NCBI taxonomy): Eukaryota > Metazoa > Arthropoda > Insecta > Coleoptera > Silphidae > Phosphuga > Phosphuga atrata. The sequence goes on from OX155896.1 coordinate 71,589,148, forward strand.
ACCAACTCATAAAAAAAATATGAGAAATAAAGATTCATTATATCATTGTTTTTAAGATAATAGTTTTTGTTGTTTCGTTTAAGATTGGTTTCGATAATTCAAAAAACTGTGTAATTAATTAAAAATAATTACAAAATTCCGGTGTTTCAAGACGGCAACGCTGGTAAATTTTCTGGCAACGCTGGCGGACGTTGTCAAAACTCTTGACATCAACGGCTTATTGGCAGGTGGTGTATTGAATTGTTTAACCGGCATCACCGGCATTGTTCCAAAATGAGTGCAGTAGCAGAAGTTCTATCTTCTCACGAAAACATCTCTATCGAGACCATAAATATCGAACTACCAAAACTAACGACGAATATCATCAGCTTAAAGAGGAACCTATTAAACTTTTTGCAAGATGCCCATATCGTCGCATCTTTACCCAAAGAAGTGAGAGTTCTCCAAGTCAAACTCAAGAAGCTGATAGAAAAACAGAAGCAGCTCGAAGACCTCTACGACACGTTTAAAAAAGATGTAAACGACACAAAGACTAGAGCATTAAACTACGATGCAAGCTTTAATAAAATAAAAGCATTGCTCAAGCTTTGCTCTTACATTGGACAGATCTACGATGCCTTAACAGTAATGGAAAACGTGCACCTTTATGCTTCATATGTAACAATGGTAAAAACACTTAAAGAAATTAATCTTGAAGGTACTTGCCTTTCAAAAAGTGATTTCGCAGAAGACGAGTTTAAAATTATTTCAAATCTAACGTCTGATTTCGAAATGCAAATAGAACACATCATGCTGACACTACATGGAATTGTAAATGACCATTTCGTTTGCCGTAAAACTAACGGTGATCCCATCATAATCAGCATGGCTCTTAAAAAACATGACGGAGCAGTGAAAGATGCACTGGAAGCTCTGGCTTTATATGAAAGAAATGAATCATTAAATCGCATCAACATCTTCCTATGGCATAACGTTTTCTCACTTGTTATAAACCATGCCACTAGTATTTCAATTGAAGATAGCGACGGAGTTGTATTAAAATTGAAAGTTAAAACGAAGTTTAAAGACAGATATAACGATGTTTTCGCCAAACTTATGAGTATCTCCGAGTTTCTTTACACGAACTTTAATTACACTTTATACAAAAATTTTACTACGATGGATTATATCGGGAGAGATATTCAGGATAATCTATCTGAATTGATCATCAAAAAATGCTTGAATGATGCGATACCATCAACCACTGAAGGTTTGGAGAAGTATAACGAAGTAAGTTATTCACTCGAACAGTTATTAGGTGCTTCCATAATTTTAACTATTAATGATATTTATTTCTTTTAGGTAATCGCATGTACGAAACTTTTGCAAGAGAAATTAATCAAAACTCACATATTCTCCAAACACATGACATCAATCCTTGAACATGCTGAAAACATAGACGTTCTTTTTATCAACAAGAAATGTCAGGAATATAAAGCTTTGGCGATCGAACTGATGCAAAAAGATCTACACGATGTTGTAATGGTTGGAACAGAAACTACAGATTTTGTATCTGAAAACTTCAGCCAATGTGCTGTCTCGAAAAGTGTCGTAGAACTGTTAGAATTGCTGGAGAGGATTTTGGAAAAAGCTAGGAGTGGCGAAATAAGTGTAGGGCGGCTTTATATTACTGCACAGAATATTATTTACATGTATGCAGCTGTTGTAACTGAATACCATCAAAATCTTCTACAAAGCATTCCGCAACAAGTTGCCATATTTTATAACAACTGCACTTACTTAGATTACGAAATTGTTTCACGAGGCTTAATGGTTCATTTCCAAAAGTTACCGGCTATTAAAAACGAAGTGCAATCTCCACTCGAAGGATATCAAACGGATATGGTGAGTAGCGCACAGCAGATGTTCGATGCATACTTAGCAACACAAATCAAACAAATTGAAACAACTGTTGAAGAATCAGGAATTAACGATTTATTGACATCAGAGAAGCTTCCAGCAAAGACAGAGAAAGCAATTAGGCAATGCCTCCGCCAACAAGAACTTCTCAAAACTGTTTGGCAAAAAATCCTCAACAACTACATATACAATAAAAGTATAGGCGTCCTCCTCAACTCCCTCTCCATTAACTTGATAAAAGCTGTGTTACAACTCGAGGATATTTCTTCTGAAGCTTCCGAGGAACTCGTTGATATAATCAAGGTGGTTTTATCAAGGGGACCTAAACTGTTTACGGACCCCAAAGAGATTAATATTTACGTCGAAAGTTGGCACAAGCTTTCCGAGCTTGTTTTCGTTTTGCATGGGAATTTGGCTGCTATAAACGACAGATGGGCGCAAGGCAAGGGAATCCTGGCTCTGCATTTCAAACCGGAAGAAATGAAGGCACTCATCAAAGCTCTGTTTATGAATAGTGATCTGCGGGCGTTTGTCTTGGCTGAGTTAGATGCCCCAAGGAAAAGAGAAACAGAATAACTGGGCAATGGAAAAGTTTCGGAGTTTGGTACTGGATATTTCTGTGATTTTGTGCTAAGGGATTTGTTGGATTATATATTTTCAGTTGATAGATTGAATGATGCAATTTAAGGTTTTGTAAGATTTTTGCTAAGAGATTTGTTGTGTTAAAATATATTTTTATTTGGGTAATTTGTTTATTATATTGAGGAGATATAATTGTTTGTATTTACGGTTGAACTATATATATTTTGAGATGATGGGTCTAAACTGTAAATGATGCAATTTAAGTTTTTGTAAAATTGTAGACAAACTGGCGGATGTAGTTTCGCAAATTGGATTCTTTAAGTGACGATAGGGGTGAAACTAAACTGATTATAGATACAATCATACCAACTTATTAAAGCGGAACATAGCTTGAATATATAAATATATTCAACCTTTCCGAAGCTCTATAATATTATCTTTTTAAGACTACAAAACAAATCTCATGTTGAAACAACAAATATTTGTCTGCTATTTACTAAAGGGGTCTACATACGATCAATATGGTTAGTCAACTGCAGTGTTAAAGTGTTTGTTGAACATCTATAGGCAGGTTGTACCAAGCCTCAACCATCCAACCTGCCTACAGACGTTCAACAAACACTTCAACACTGCATTTGACCAACCATGTTAATCGTCTGTAGGCCCATTAATGGCTCCTCTACACTATGGCCCATCTTGAGCCACTGTGAGCCATCACCATTGTTTAGAGGGGTAGATGGCCTGTAGTGGCCTAATAGCTGCTCTACACTATGGCCCAACTTGAGCCACTGTGAGCCGTCACCATTGTGTAGAGGGGTAGATGGCCTGTAGTTCATGATGGTGATGGCCATGGATCGCGTTGGGAGCGGTCCGACTACACACATCAAAGGAGGCCGATTTCAAAATGCAAATAGGACAGATCATGCTGACACTACATGGAATTGTAAATGACCATTTTGTTTGCCGTAAAACTGAGGGTGATCCCATCATAATCAGCATTGCTCTTAAAAAACATGACGGAGAAGTGAAAGATGCACTGGAAGCTCTGGCTTTATATGAAAGAAATGAATCATTAAATCGCATCAACATCTTCCTATGGCATAACGTTTTCTCACTTGTTATAAACCATGCCACTAGTATTTCAATTGAAGATAGCGACGGAGTTGTATTAAAATTGAAAGTTAAAACGAAGTTTAAAGACAGATATAACGATGTTTTCGCCAAACTTATGAGTATCTCCGAGTTTCTTTACACGAACTTTAAATACACTTTATACGAAAATTTTACTACGATGGATTACATCGGGAGAGATATTCAGGATAATCTATCTGAATTGATCATCAAAAAATGCTTGAATGATGCCATACCATCAACCACTGAAGGTTTGGAGAAGTATAACGAAGAAAGTTATTCACTTGAACAGTTATTAGGTGCCTCAATAATTTTAAATATTAATGATATTTATGTATTTTAGGTAATCGCTTGTACGAAACTTTTGCAAGAGAAATTAATCAAAACTCACATATTCTCCAAAGACATGACATCAATCCTTGAACATGCTGAAAACATAGACGTTCTTTTTATCAACAAGAAATGTCAGGAATATAAAGCTTTGGCGATCGAACTGATGCAAAAAGATCTACACGATGTTGTAATGGTCGGAACAGAAACTACAGATTTTGTATCTGATAGATTCAGCCAATGTGCTGTCTCGAAAAGTGTCGTAGAACTGTTAGAATTGCTGGAGAGGATTTTGGAAAAAGCTAGGAGTGGCGAAATAAGTGTAGGGCGGCTTTATATTACTGCACAGAATATTATTTACATGTATGCAGCTGTTGTAACTGAATACCATCAAAATCTTCTACAAAGCATTCCGCAACAAGTTGCCATATTTTATAACAACTGCACTTACTTAGATTACGAAATTGTTTCACGAGGCCTAATGGTTCATTTCCAGAAGTTACCGGCTATTAAAAACGAAGTGCAATCTCCACTCGAAGGTTATCAAACGGATATGGTGAGTAGTGCACAGCAGATGTTCGATGCATACATAGTGACACAAATCAAACAAATTGAAACAACTGTTGAAGAATCTGGAATTCAAGATTTATTGATATCGGAGAAGCTTCCAGCAAAGACAGAGAAAGCAATTAGGCAATGCCTCCGCCAACAAGAACTTCTCAAAACAGTTTGGCAAAAAATCCTCAACATCTACATATACAATAAAAGTATAGGCGTCCTCCTCAACTCCCTCTCTGTTAGCATTATAAAAGCTGTGTTAAAACTCGAAGACATTTCTTCTGAAGCTTCCGAGCAACTCGTTGAAATAATCAAGGTGGTTTTATCAAGGGGACCTAAACTGTTTACAGACCTCAAAGAGATTAATATTTATGTCGAAAGTTGGCACAAGCTTTCCGAGCTTGTTTTTGTTTTGAATGGGAATTTGGCTGGTATAAACGACAGATGGGCACAAGGCATGGGAATCTTGGCTCTGCTTTTCAAGCCGGAAGAAATGAAGGGGCTCATCAAAGCTCTGTTTATGAATAGTGATCTGCGAGCTTTTGTCTTGGCTGGGTTAGATGCCCCCAGGAAAAGAGTAACGGAATAAGTGGGCAATGAAAAAGTTTCGGAATTTTGTACTGGATATTTCTGTGATTTTTGATCTAAGGGATTTGTTGTGTTAAAATATATTTTAGTTTTGGGTAATTTGTTTATTATATTGAGGAGAAACAATTGTTCGTATTTACGGTTGGATTATATTTTTGAGTTGATAGGTGTAAATGATGCAATTTAAGTTTTTGTAAGATTTTTGCTAAGAGATTTGTTTAGTTAAAATATATGGTACTTACGTATTAACGCCATCACCGCTACATTTTTAAATGCCATTAATCTACACCTAATGTTTTTTATGATAAATAATACAAAGTTGCCTGGCGTGAAGGGGACAGATCCAATATATAGCGGTGGTGGAGTTAATACGTAAGTACCAAATATATTTTTATTCGGGTAATTTGTTTATTATATTGAGGAGAAATAATCGTTTGTATTTATGGTAGGACTATATATTTTGAGTTGATGGGTGTAAAAGAAGCAATTTAAGTTTTTGTAATATTGTAGAGAAATTGGCAAATAGACCTTTTCATACTTTTTTTTGTGCGCATGTGTCAATTTCCGCCATGTTATACGTCACAAGTTGCCCGAACTTTTTGACGTATAACCGGTGAATTTGCACGAAACTTTCATATTCCCGCCTTTCAAACATGGCGTATGCGTTCTACTAACCGTAAAAAGGTCTATTGGATTCGTTAACTAAAGATAGGGGTGAAACTAAACTGATTATAGATACAATCATACCAACTTATTAAAGCAGGAAATAGCTTGGATATATAAATATATTCAACCTTTCTGAAGCTCTATAATATTATTACGTCTTTTTGAGACTACAAAACAAATCTCATGTTGAAACACAACAGATATTTATCTGTTATTTACTAAGATTCGGTTCACTTTCTTGACACTAAACAAAAACTAGATAAATAACATTGTTTTTATGAATAGGATGGTTGCGACAGTTACTACGTGGTAATCCATACTTACATTGAATTGAAAAAATCACAACATTGTTTTTAAGATAAGATCTTTCTATTCAATCCAAGTGAATAGAGTCAAGTGAAGAGCAAAGCTGCACTGATGAAAGATAGATCTCGAAACGCATCTGCAGGTGGGTTAAATAGAAAGATCTGATTTTAAAATATATGTAATTTATCTAGGTTTTGTTTTAGTGATATGAAGGTGGTCTGATTTCTAGTAAATAACAGACAAATATCTGTTGTGCTTCAACATAAGATTTATATCAATAATATTATAGAGCTTCGGAAAGATTGAATATATCTATATATTCAAGCTATGTCCGCTTTACTTTCCGTGTCCGGTTCACCATAACAAATCAAATTTTCAGTTTCCAAAAATCAATCACATATGGGGCTTTGTCATTTGCGAGTATCAGGTCCTCCTCTGTGCAAGTCTCACTCATGTTCGGCACACAGCCAGATGTTGGTGGTCTTGAGTTACGCCGCATTCATAATTGTCCTCTTTGTAGCCCCATTTTTGTTAGGTTACCTTAATTCTCGCAGGTTGAGTACATGGAATGTACTCGGTTGAGTACGTCGAACGCCCCTCAGGCTACGCCCGTGCTCTCCAGTATTAACTTCATACCATTGATTTTCGGTCTGCGGCTTTATCTCCTCTATGTGTATCTTGGACTCCTTGCCCGGATCACCATAACAAATCAAATTTTCAGTTTCCAAAAATCAGCCACATATGTGGCTATGTCGTTTGCGAGTATCAGGTCGTTCTCTGCGCAAGTCGCACTCATGTTTGGGCACACAGCCCGGTATTGGTGGTCTTGAGTTACGCCGCATTCACAATTGTCGTCCTCTTTGTAACCCCATTTTTTTAGGTTGCTGTTACACCTTGCCACTCCCGTTCTTAGCCTGTTCAGCGTCCTCCCTGTGGGGACCGATGGTGTCCAGCTCTTCATTTTCCTCGATCCGTGTGCGGATGGCAGCCACTTGCCATAGGTTTGTTCGGTTTGCTTCAGGCGTAATCTCCAGGGGTGTTGTCCACCGACTGCATAAAGCTCTTCCGAGCCTTAAGTCTATGCGGTTGCATTTGGTGCCCATATAAGGGATGCCACATAGGTATCTTGTTTTTTTTTCACTCAGACCCCGCGGCAACACACCTAATTATGGGTGGGGCAATACCAAATATTTGGTAGATTTCCTCCACCGGGGTCGGTTTCAGGCAGCCATACGCACCGTCTTGTACAGTGCCACGTCAACGTGCTTGTTATGAGCGGAATTGAACCATACCAGCGCAGCATATTCCGCGGTAGATAAGCATAAAGCAAGAGCCAAAGTCCGGAGTGTATGAGGTTGTGTTCCCCATTTTGTGTTTGTTAGTTTTCGAATGATATTGTTTCTTGAGCATACTTTCCCTTTGATCTCTTGACAGTGTTTTCGAAAACTCCTTCGGTCCAGGCGTACGCCTAGGTATTTAGGTGTGTTGTTATGCTCCAACTCTTGGCCCTGTCAGGCCACCCTTAGCTTCGTGTGCGCTTCCTTGTTTCTACGAAGGAACGCACACAACCGGTGTCTTAGTGGGATTAGCCTTGAAGTGGTTATTTTTATATTAGGCTGCTAGATCCTCCAGATTGTGAGTTTTTTATCCTCTATGTCGTTGTCGTTGAAAGTTTTGCCTTGAGCTGCTATAGCCGTATCATCGGCATATATGAAACGCTTTGTCTCTCCATTTCTGGGTTGATCATTGGTGTAGATATTATAGAGAATTGTCGCCAGGACACTGCCCTGGGGTAGGACGTTTGTCTGAGTCCTGCACCGACTATTCCTGGACTGTGTTGTTACAAAAAACCGTCGATTTTGTAGGAAGCATTCTACCAACTTAGTCAGGCAAAAGTCCTTGGTGATGTCATAGAACTTTGATATCAGCCTCTGATGGTTCACGGTATCATAGGCAGCAGATAGATCTACGAAAACAATTCCCGTTATCTGCTTACGCTCAAACTCATATTCGATATGTTGAGTGAGATTGAGGGTTTGCTCGCAAAACGATTTTCCTGGTCTGAAACCTGCCTGTTCTGGTATGGTCTCCTCGATAATGTCAGAGATTCGGTCAAAAACCATTCTTTCAAGAACATTGAAAAGGTGACGCAGTAAAGCGACGTGTCTAAAATTTCCAGGATCGGTTGGCTCTTTCCTTGTTTCAGAAGTGCAACCAGAAAAGAAGGGCCCTTGCCAGCGGGATTATAAAAGGTGGAAGCGTGCCTACTGGCTGCTCTGGAAACGATAAAATTAATTTCGTTAATAAGCGACGGAGAGTCAATGACAGCATGTGTGATTTTGTATAGGAAGAGGAGGCCAGCCATAGATCTACGAGCTTTAAGAGATTGAAAACCGAACTTCGTTAACAAAGATCTCTGCTCAACATGAGTTGGTTGAGGAGCACCATACTTCTTAAACCACAAGTATTTTAAGAAATTTCTTTGAACTACTTCAATAGCAGCTACATACTTATTAAAAAGAGGGTCCCATAATATAGAACCGTATTCAAGAATAGATCTTACATAGGTGTTATACAGCATAGTTACAGCTGAAGTATTATCAATTTCCCGACAGTTTCTGATATTAAATACCAAGGGCTTTAGAGGCCTTGGAAACTGAAGCTAGTATATGTTTAGCAAAGGAAAGCCTGGAATAGTATACCCAGGTCCCTAACCGAGTCGCAGCGATATAATGGAAAGTTGTGTAAGGTCTAGGTGTACAAGAGTGGATGTAGCAGCCGTGAGAAAGTAAGACTCTTGCATTTACTAATATTAAGAACCAACCTATTATCATCGCATCACCTCGCCAATAAGTTAAGGTTATTCTGTAGAACACGGCAGTCCCCATGATCTTTTATTTGTAAATAAATTGTAACATCGTCAGAAAAGAATAAATGAGACACAGTGAAGACTTTACTAAGATCATTGTTGAACAAGTTGAATAATAAAGGCCCGAGATTAGATCCCTGAGGGACACCAGAGTTGGCAACAAAACTCGAAGAAGAGTATCCTCTATGAAAGATGTACTGCTCACGATCTTCAAGGTATGAAGACAGTAAGTTAATGAAGTTATTTCCCAGACCAAAAGAATTCAACTTACTAACAATGATTGCATCCACATCAAATCCACTTTCGTCATCATCCTATTTTTTTGAATTTGCACTTTGGAGACGCAGTTGTTCATTATTTGAGTGAGCCAGTCTATGGTGAGGGGCCCAAAATGAGTAATTTGCTCTGACCTAATTTCGACCAGGTCAGCTGCTTTATTTTCTTTCAGTTGGTGGATTGTTCGTTTTATTTCATCGGTGCTGGGGTCGTTAAGGACATCGTTTTCGTTGTTACTGTCACGTTGGAGTTTGATTTTTCCCACTTTAGTTGCCGATATTCCATTAAGTAAGAGGCGATGGGCTATCTGGGCTGGTGTGGCTCCAGACAAATCGGGTGCTCGAGCGGAGGGGTCGTTGTTGAGATTCTTTATTAACTCCCATGCACGTCTACAATTTTGTTTCTCCTGTTGGATGTTCTCCTGCCTGGATGGTTTCCTCGGAGAAGGGGGTCTTGATTGTACATATTTTGGTAGTTACGGAGGGCGGTTTAGTTTGCTAAAACACAGCTTGTGTATGTAGAAGCGTAGAGTAAATTCGCAGAATAATACAAATATTAGGAAAGGTTGCAAATCATGCGCGTAGATCTGTTGCAAGAGATAGAAACCGTTAGCCTTTTTTATATCACCAAATAAAAGTGGAGCTTGCTCTTTAAAAACGTAAAGTTCTTGGCAGAATTCAATGGCGTTTAAATCTCGCTAGTATTTGCGAGCCAGATCTGCTCCATGCTTTTGCAGTCCATCATTTGACATATTCAAAATTTCAGTACCATTAAGCAATGCAAAAATCAAATTTAGCATGACAGCACAATCAAACCTTTTTTTAATTTCTGATCAAATACCATCATTATTTCTTCAGAAAAGAGTTGAACACGTTGAAGTGTTCGTAATTAAAAAAAATCATCGAAATATATCGAAAATAAAAAATCTCATCAAATTGTGTTTTGCATTTCGAAATTCGTTTATTTGGCAGAATAGATTCAACGCCAATTTTTTCAGCAACTGCCTCTTTTATCCAATAATGCATAGGTTCCCAACCTGTGGTACATGTACCCCTGGGGGTACATTACGTTGTGGCAAGGGGTGCAATAGGAATTTCAAGAAATTTGTTATGTAGAGCGTAATTTTTCAAAATGTAAATTAAAACTAAATAACGGCGATGCATCGCGGAGGTACGTTCCTTCTGCTGTCCCTACCACTTCTCAATGATAACATTCAACGCGCCGCCTCCCAATTCATTTCTATACGACGCGAAAATTGCAAATAATGTGTTGATTGTGGTTATGAAAATGTGTGCTTTTGTATAAATTTTCGCTGTCAATAACTTTTAAATAAATTACGAGGTAAGTTGTAAGTTTCAGTACATATCTCAAATTTATAAATATATAAATTATAAATAACAGTGGCGAAGCGTGCATGCATGTAAGCAATGCATTTTCTTCCCGCAGTGTGGTGATATAATGACTGAAATATAAGATTTTTTTTTGAAAAAACTTGAAACTATCTAACATGCAAATAACTAAAAATTACATAAAATAAATAGATACACCTATAATTTTACCCAACAAACGCAAAATTCAACCAAAACAAGCTTAGAATATAAAAATTCTTCAAAATTGTTATATATTTTTTTATTATTTTCAAAAACCACGCTTCGCCACTTATAAATAAGTAACTATTATAACATCTTTTTATAACGTCATATTCATTTTTAGTCTGTCCTAATCTATAATAATGGACAAATGGATAATAAATTCTAAGAGGAAACTAATAGATAATTTGACACTCCTAGTAGCAGCAGTACCAAGCCTGGCGCGGCCGCCTGAGGGCGCCTCAAGATGATTCTGAAAAATTAAAACAGTAAAAACGGAAATTCAACGAGTATTTGGCGTATGGGTTTACTTGGCGTGGAGAGAAAAATGAGCCCAAACTACACTGTGTTATAAAACATTTTCGAAAAACTCGAGGAAGCCATCCCTTCTTATACATCATTTACAACGTCATTTATACAACAAACACAAGCATTTAAAAGACAAGCCTATTGATTTTTTTTTAATACTGCAAAGTGAGTTGAAAAATATCAAAACGTCAGTTCAATCTTTTACTACAACTAACAAACAAGCTTTTGAAGCATAATATTTAGTTAGTCTGAGAATTGCCCAAACTGGCAAACCTCACAATATTGGTGAAACTTTAATACAACCTGCAGCAAAAGATTTAGTAACATCAATTCTTGGCCAAGCGGCAGCAACAAAACTGGATGTTGTTTCTCTATCAAACAACTCTGCTTCTCGAAGAATTGGTGAAATGGCAGCTCAGGTAAAAGAAAAACTAATTCAGAATATAAAACAAACCCGATTTTTTGCAAATCAAATAGATGAAAGTATGGATTTAAACAATTTTGTGCAGTTGATGGCTTATATAAGATTTTAAGAAGAACAAGATATACATGAAGAGTTTTTATTCTGCAAACCGCTTCCAAATAATACCACTGCAAATGCAATTTTCAAGAAACTTAATAAATTTATGATCCAACATGATATCAATTCGAAAAACTGCGTATGTTCTGATGAACCACGTGCAATGGTAGGTTGTTATAGAGGCGTTCGTGCTAAAATTAAAGCAGTTGATCCAGGCGTAAAGTTTTCACATTGTAGTATAGGTACAAGCACTTGCCACAACATCAATTCCTGCGGAGTTAAAGACTGTGTTGGATCAATCAGTAAAGATTGTTAACTTTATTAAATCCAGAGCTCTAAATTCAAGACTTTTTACTATTTTGTGTAATGAAATGGGTAGCGACCACAATAAGCTTCTTCTATATACAGAAGTTAGATGGTTGTCGAGAGGAAAAGTTCTAACTCGACTTTGCTTCGTTCAGAAGAAATCTTCCTATAAGAATACAAAGCGACACCCTCATTGGTTTAGTGATGAATTCTGGTTAGCACGATTAGCATATTTGGCGGATATTTTTGGACGCTTAAATGATCAGAATTCCAGTTTATAAGGCCAAAATGTAACACATTTTACTATATCTTACAAAATAAATGCAGCTATCACTATTTATTTATTTATTTATTAACCTACTGGCATATAGAAACCACATACAAAAAAAAAATATAAATTTAAAAATAAAAAAATATCACAAAACACAAAATAAACTCGAATTTCCTTTATAATACACCTTCTCTGTTACCAGTTTGCTCTTTCCATCTTTTTGTCCGTCTCAGCAGTTTCAGAACCTTTCCGCTATCATTCATACATTCCTCCCATTTCTTTCCTTCCCGCCTCTCTGCCTCATTCCATTCACCCCTTGTACACTCTTCCATCCAATGCTCCCAAGTATCCTTTGCGTCCCACAAACACTACACTTTCTATGCTCCTCACTCATCCAGTATCTTCTTCCACGCTCCTCACATCCACACCTATACCTTGCTAACAAGACTTGTGCATCATCCTCTTGATTTACACTTAAATAGGTTGGTAACCGCCCATGTACCTGTATCTTTACGTACCCTTTATGAAAATTACTACTTTCTATTTTGCTTTGCCGCTCCTGTAGGTCCACTTCTTGCAAACGTTCTACCAACCTTTCGGCCCACCCTGCCCTTTCCTGCTTTAGCGTTTCGAGCCCCTCACCAGATATACCACCTCTTTCATACAATTTCCTCTTATTCTTACCCCAGTCACTCCCTTTCATACCGCCTACTCCCACTCGATTTACCATTCAAAAAACCTCTTTTATTAACCTTTCATCTCCCATTTCACTCACCTTATATTCATACCTTATGAACTTTCTTGCAGCCAGGACTGCCACTTTGCACGCATTCACCTCATGGAGGACAATGTGACTAGGTGTCGACCTATCAAGCTTCAGGATTTTTTTGAAAAACTTTAACTGGACTCTCTCTATCCTCTCTTCCTCTCTCGTCCCCCAGACTTCTGAGCCATACAATAAAATGCTTCTCGCACACACCTTCCACACCGTCTCAGCCGCCCTGAAGTTTCCTTCGAATTTATTTCTCCATTCATTCCAGACTCGCCCAGCTGCCACCCACGCTTTCTTCGCTACATACTCCACATGTTCTCTATTGCTACCTCCATTTCCAAATACATACCCCAGATACTTAAACTTTTGCACCTCATCGATTTCCCTCCCTCTCCATTCAAACCTCTCTTTCTTGAACTTCCCACCTCTTTTGAACAGCATCCATTTAGATTTTCCCACATTCACACTCAAATCTCTCCTTTCAAAAAACCCTCTCACCCTTTCAATTACCTTTCTCAATTCCCCAGCTGTCTTGGCAAATACAACTACATCATCAGCGTATGCTAAACTCCACACCTTTGTTCTCCCTACCACCACTCCTCCAGCTTGTCCGTCTGCCAAAACTCTTTCCAAATCAGCCAAATAGAGATTGAAAAGTGTGGGACTCAGTGGACATCTCTGCCTCAGGCCTTTTTTTATCTCGAAATATTCCGTTACACACTCATTCACCCTGATCTTACACACCGTTTCCCTATACACCTCCCTCACATTCCACCTCACCCTCTCCGAAATACCCTTTTTAACCAAACATTCATACAATCTCCCTCTATCTACGGAATCATACGCTGCTTTCAGGTCGATAAAAAGAGCAAACAGGCTCCCAGATCTAATTTCCTTCATTTCCCACTCCGTCCGGTCCCGCCGCTTTCTTCTGCTTTAAGGCTGCAATTACCTGGTGTACTTCCCCGGCAGTAATTTCTTCTTCACCTACTTCTTCAACAGTCTGTTCCCTTCTAACACTGTCTTTCCCTCGATCCACCGTTATCTCCACTCCTTCCAATAGAACCATGTGCCATGGTGTTAAATTAGTGCCTTAACCAGGTTTCCTTAGGTATACTGTCTGGAATTCGCTCCTTCCTCCCGCTCTTCTCCTTTAAATATTTCCACAGCTGCGCTTCAGTTTTAATCTCGAGTATTCGTTGTCGCACTCTTCTCTCCCACATTTCTTTCTTTCTCCTCTCCAGGTTTCGCAAGTCCGCTCTCGTACTTAACCACAGTTCCTTGTCACCGGTACCCTCTCTCCACCTTCTCATCACCTCTCTATATTTTTGTTTCTCCCTTATGAATTCCTTATCCGCCCATAATCTTCCCACTGTTCCTTCTGTGACTTTCCTCCTGACCATTGCTGTTTCCATTTCATCGGTTATCATATCTATATCTTTTAAATTATCCCAGTCTATTGCCTCCATTCTTAATTTAAACAGCTCCGTCACACCGCTATCCCACCTGGTAACCCATTTTCCTTTCCTGGACCCCTCTTCTATCTGCTGCTTTAAAGTGATCAGTATTGGCATATGGTCAGATTCACCTTTCACTCCGATCTCCATCTCTCTAATTTCTTGCCTCGCGGAGTCGTTAACAACTGCAATGTCTATCACCGACACCCCCCCAGCACTCCCAAACGTATACTGTCCCTCCCAGTCCCCTTCCACACACCCGTTCAAGACATCCCATTGACTTTCCCTTACCCACTCTGCCCATTCTTTTCCTTCCGCATTCCTCGTTTTGTCCTTAGATTTCCTTCGTAGTACTTTACCAGCTCTATCCACCTTGTTGAACTGCTCCTCTCCTATCCTCACATTCCAATCACCTCCTAGCAGCAAGTTTGTCGATGCCGTATCTTCTATATTACACCTTATGCACTCTTTAATTCTTTCCAGCCCCTTATTGTTATACACCGTGGCTATCTGCCACCAGCCTCCCTTCAGCTCTACCTACCTGAAAACTATACCCTCCACCTCTTGTTGTAATCTCTCCGCTTCCCTGATACCACACTTGATCCCTGTTACTACCCCCCCCCCCCTTTGCCCTTCCGTAGCCACTCTCCCTCAGGGCCGGTTGCATCTTCCATTTGTACTCCTTGGGAAGTCTCTTTTTACAGTTCTCCCATTCTTTTTCTTGGACCCAGGACTCCACTATTCCAATTATTTCGAATCCCTTCAAGAAGGCTATGAAAGAGCCGTCCTCCCTTAACAGTTTTTTCCTAAGCCCAGCCACATTCCAAAATAATATCTTAACATTTTCCCTTTCCGATCCGTCCTTGTGTTTCTGTCCCTTTCTTCTTTGGTCCCTTACTCGTTTTTTCCCCTTCGGACCAAGGTACCCATTTCCTGTCTATTTCAACTCTTTTATAGCCTACTTTGACCCGATGCCCCATTTCCTTGAGCTCCTTTGCCTTCCTTAATAACTAAGGAGTAGTTAATAACTAAGCTGGAGGATGCAGCGGAATCAGTTAAGGAGGAGAAGGAAAGAACCGAGAGTAGGTGGGAGGAGGAACGACAAGCGCTGAGGGAAGAACTGATTAGCCTAAAGGATATTGAAGAGAGGAGATTAAGGAGGGAGATAAGAAATAACATCGTAATTTACGGAATTGAAGGAGAAACATGGCGAGAAGAGGCAAAGAAAACGTTTATGGAAAGGTTAGGAATTAACGAGGGTTTCGTGAATGCATACCAGCTCGGCTCTAAAGGAGGGAACAAAGGCCCAATTTTGTTAAAGCTAGAATG
Organism: Phosphuga atrata; assembly: GCA_944588485.1. Lineage (NCBI taxonomy): Eukaryota > Metazoa > Arthropoda > Insecta > Coleoptera > Silphidae > Phosphuga > Phosphuga atrata. The sequence goes on from OX155896.1 coordinate 71,604,906, forward strand.
TTGGGAGGCAAAAAGGGAGATAATGAGAAATAAGCACAAGCTAAAAGGAACAAATATTTTTATACAAGACGATTTCACCCCGAAGGAGCAGGGAATCCAGAAGGCTGGATTCCCTGCTCCATTCTAGACTACATTCTAGCTTTAACAAAATTGGGCCTTTGTTCCCTCCTTTAGAGCCGAGCTGGTATGCATTCACGAAACCCTCGTTAATTCCTAACCTTTCCATAAACGTTTTCTTTGCCTCTTCTCGCCATGTTTCTCCTTCAATTCCGTAAATTACGATGTTATTTCTTATCTCCCTCCTTAATCTCCTCTCTTCAATATCCTTTAGGCTAATCAGTTCTTCCCTCAGCGCTTGTCGTTCCTCCTCCCACCTACTCTCGGTTCTTTCCTTCTCCTCCTTAACTGATTCCGCTGCATCCTCCAGCTTCGACATCCTATACATAGCTATCTCTATACTGCAATTTATAATCAAGGATATAAAAAAAAGTTTGCGTTATTTGCATAGAAGACTTTATATCTCAAAATGAATTAATAATAAATAAAATACAGATTATGTGCAAGGAAAAGAAGGGTAGCTTTCTATGGCCACGTTGCAAGATTGCCTACAAACCGACTAACCAACGAAGGAGGTGAACAGACGCACCTTCTGGCAAAATAAGAAGATTCGAACAACTGGCTTGGCAGAAACCGAGAAGGATATTAAAGAACTGGGAATAACAGATCTCCAAAACAGACAGTCTGTGAGACGCACCTGGAAGGAAGTCCGTGGATTTCAGGAAAAACCCCGAAGGAAAGGTACAAAACATTGCGCGGGTCTTCATATCATCTTCTTCATATCATACTTTCCTGAAAATGTAGAGAGTGAAAGCTGGATAAGAGATCTGTTTTCATCCGTTTCGGAATTCGTGTTGGATCAATTTTCAGTTGAAGGAAGAGACCAATTAATTGAAATTTCATGTGACAGAAGTCTAAAAAATGAATTTAAAAAAGACAGCTTGTGTAATTTTTGGTTAAAGAGAAGAGCTGAATATGAAATTATTTCGGACAAAGCTTCACAATTTTGAATTCCCTTTAACACATCATATTTGTGTGAAACTCGGTTTTCCGCCATGTTGTATATTAAAAATAAGTAAGGACGCAATTGAAATTTGAGCCTGACTTACGTATGAAGTTAGCGAAGGTAAACAAACCCCTATATATCAAAGATTATTTCAACAAAACAAGCCCAACCATCACATTAGTATTGTTTTTTTACTAATAGTACTTGTTAATAATAAATGTTATTAGGTACTTCTTGCCTAATTATTTTTATGTTTTATCAAAGCTTATTTTATTTTGTTCTTTTTTGTCTAAACATACTAAAACTTTTTTCCCTTACCTTTAAAGAAAAGGGGAGGGGTAAAGAATTCTTACCAGTTTATTTTGGGGGGTACAATTTTTCAAAAGGTTAGGAACCACTGCAATAATCAATTGAATTTTGTCTCATGATATGAAAAGTTTTGAGCAGCTCATCTATTAAAGCAACGGATTGCGCAAGGATTATATCTTGATTGTTTTCGCGGAGAATATTTGCCCAAATCGTCAAATTCAGAATAAATTTCAAATTCTTTATAGCAATTAAGAGATGACCTGCCTCGTACTTAGCTTCCGGAGCATGAGAAGTTTGCTTAACATCTTCCAAAGGTTCCACTACTTTTAGCAAATTGTTTAACAGGGCATTCACAGCAACGTTTTGCCTACCATATTTTTTTCATAATATCCCACCGAGCAGTGGAGCCGACAAAAAAAGCAATATACTTCTTGAATTGCCACATGGCAGCGGGTTGCAACATGAAAATCAGTAGCACATTCTTCCCGCACAAAAGAATACACAAAGGCACGTGGGTGATGCCAGGAAACCGAGGGGTCAACCAAATTGACCATGTACTTATCAATAAACGAAGGGCAACAATGATCACAGACGTAAAAACTATGAGAGGCGCTAACTGCGACTCTGATCACTATCTCGTACGTGTCTCGGTGAGGCAAAGAATACAGCTATTGTTTCATGGGAAAGGAAGTACTTGAAAGGTGGCGTCAGTACTATAGCGAGAGAGGGGTAAGAAACATGTACAAAAATGGAATACGCCGGCTTAAGAGCGAAGGATAAACAAAAACAATATCAAGACCTAATTGAACGTTCCATAGAAAGAACGGAAACCGGTGAAAACGTGGACAAAGAATGGAACGCCATAAAAAGTGTCATAATTGACGTAGCGGTAAAGACAGTCGGGAAGAAAGTAAAGGACAGAAACACTTGGTTCGATGATGAGTGCAGAAGAGCTCTGAGGGAAAGAAACGAAGCCAGAAAAAAAGATGCTGCAAACAATGACAAGAAAATACGAGGAATTAAGAAGAGCGACAAAAAGAGTGAGTAAACAGAAGAGAAAAAATGCGCTAAACGAACAAGTAGAGGACTTAGATGAATACAACAATAACAACAAGAGCAGAAAGTTCTATAAACAAATAGCAATGCAAACCAGAGACTTCCAATCGAGAACCAACACCTTTCTCAGTAAGGAAGGAAGATTACTAAGTGCGGAAAAGGAAGTACTTGAAAGGTGGCGTCAGTACTATAGCGAGCTGTTAACTTGTAAGAACGAAGAACATGAAAACAATGGGGAAGACGCAAAATACTATTACGCAGCGCAACCAGAAATCCCGGAACCCACCTATCAAGAAGTAAGAGAGGTAATAGTAAAGCTGAAAAATTATAAAGCATCAGGAAGTGATACCATAACAGCAGAACTCTAAAAAGCGGTGGGGATCACTTGTGGACACGAATCCACGGATTAATTGTCTTGGTATGGAATACGGAAACCATGCCTAAGGAATGGAAAAAAGGCATCATATCATAAAAAAGGAAATAAGAAGAACTGCGCTAACTACCGAGAGATCACTCTTTTAAATATAGCCTACAAGGTGCTGACAGCAGTAATATGCAAAAGACGCAATATATTCAGAAGAAATATTAGGCGATTACCAGTGTGGATTCCGAAGCAACAGGTCGACCATAGATCAAATTCACACGCAAAGACAAATAATGCAAAAATGTTATGAGCATAACATAACATTGTATAGCATATATATTGACTACAAACAGGCGTTTGATAGTGTCTCCAGAAAAGAGCTAATGAGACAATTACTGGTTACTGAGTCAAGTGCGCAAGTCCTAATAGACTCCAAGCTCACGGGCGACTTTGCAATAGGAACGGGAGTAAGACAGGGTCGATGCCTTATTGCAACGTTGTTCAACCTACTGCTGGAGGCAGTAATCAGAGAGGTGAACGTAACAGGCACCCTAAAAACTACAGCAGCGCAAGTGGGAGCATACGCTGACGATATATACATCTCATTAAGAAGTAGGGAGCACCTAAAAGAAATAACAGCGAGACTTGAACAAAAATCTGAACCATGCGGACTGATAATAAACGAAAATAAAACAAAGTACATGAGATGTGGTAGGGAGCAAGTGACAGATTTAAGACCAATTAAAGTAAATGGTAGAAACTACGAGGAAGTGACCTAGTTTACCTACCTAGGGGCTAAGTTAACAAGCCAAAATAAGATGAGTGAGGAAATCGATCACAAAATTATGTAAGGGAGGAAAGCATACTTTGCCAACAGGAACTGTACTGAGCAGAAAAGCTAAACTGAAAGTGTACAGAACATTAATCCGTCCAATAATCACTTATGCGGGGAAGTGTCCATGTTCACTATGCAAAAGTGGTGAGGAAGCTCTAAGAATATGCGAAAGAAATATCATAAGAAAAATATATGGAGGGATACAGGAAGAGGAAGGATGGAGAATTAGAAACAACGCAGAAATAGATGAAATACTCGAGGGAAGAGACATTGTGAGGCAAGTGAAGGCGCAAAGGCTAAGGTGGTTCGGGCACATCATGCGAATGAAGGACGAACCCCAAAAGCTCTGACGCTATGGTTGCCTGCCGAAAAGAGATCCAGAGGCAGGCCACGAATACGATGGAGAGACGACGTTATTAAAGACTTGAAAGTACTCGAGGTGCGGCAATGGCCCCACACAGTACAGGACAGAATGATATGGAGGGACGTTGTAAAGCAGACCAAGGCCCATAGAGGGCTGTAGCGCCAAGAGAAAAAAAAAACTTTTTGAATTAGTCCAAATAGGTTTATAGCTTCCTGACATGACGAGGCACCTACAAGTTTTAAGGAGTGACCCAAGCATGGAGTTCGTACCGTGCTTGAGTCACTCCTTAAATTACAGCCAGCTTATTCTTTTCTGCAGTCCAGGCTGGTACTCCTTTATAGATGCTAGCCATATTGGACAATTGTCCAATATTTAAAGTATCAACTGTCAAATTTTCTATATTCTGTTAACAAATGTACTCTCCTGTCTATCCAGCAAGTTCTATGAAATCAATGAAACTTTCTTTGATTTCACACACATCACCAGTTTTTTTACATATCGAATTACCTGGCTCATTTGTTCTGTGTGGGACACATCTGGAATGCAGTCGAACATTCTTCTTCAAGTGCCATCTCCTCTTAGAAGGTTGGCTTTCATCATAGCTATTCTCATGTTTGATGTTGCAAATCTAAACAACTCAACGGAACTCTTACTTTCATCTTAGCTACATTCAACTACGACTAGAGGATCCGGTATTCTTCGCCTTGAAATTAGCCATGTTGATGAACTAGGGATATGGTATTATGTATATTTATTGCCCTTACGGGTTTATAAATTGAATCCAAAATTTACATCTATACTAAAACTAACATCGAACATAATATAAATAAGAATAATAATAAAAAGAGAAAAAGAAAAAATAAACATAAAAAAAAGAAACATATGCTGCTCAAACTAAAAAGAAAGTCACTAAATTCCTATCCCTAAACCCCGATTACTGGCTTCCCTCCCCACATATTGCTCTTCTTCTCTCCTCAACTTTCTTCATCCAATCTATCTCTCTTCCATCCTCGTTTAAAATCTCTTCTCTACACTCGTCTCTTTCTCTCATTTCTGAACATTCGTTCAGCAAGTGTTCTATTGTCTCCTTGTTTTCTCCACACATCCTGCATACTCTATTCCTATCCTCCATCCAAAATTTATTATCTCTCTCTTCATTTCCACATCTGAATCTTGCCATTATCACTCTCTCTTTTTTACTTTCTCTTCCTAGGTACTTTGACAGTTCTTCCGTTATTATTTTTTCATATTTCCCATTGTATCTAGACTCCCTAATTCTTGCTCTCCTTTCTTGGCTTTGCACATCTCTATCTCTCTGGACCAATTCCTCTGTCATTACTCTACCTCTCTCGCTCATTCTTTCTATCTCCGCTCCTGCATACCCGTTTCTTTCTAGATATGCTTCCCTCTCTTTCCACACCCCCTTTCCTATTTCTTTCCTTTTTTCTTTGAGGCACTCTTGCAGAATTCTGCACTCTCCTCTCTCTATCACTCTCTCCTCAAAACCTAATGCTCTCTTTCCTGCTTCTATTCTTATTCCATCTCTCTTTGTTTCCTCCATCACTATATACCCCGGGGTCTCTCTACTTAGTCCTAGCACCCATTTCAAATATTTTTCTTGCACCCTTTCCAGCCCTTCTTGCTCTCTCCATCCCCATATTTCCGCTCCATACATCATTACACTTTTCACCAGGCTATCAAACATCATCACTCTCCTTCTATAGTCGTGTCCAAATTTTCTCTCTCCTATTCCCCATACCGTTCCTAGTATTTTATTGGCTTTCTTTACTAACTCTCTCACATGTGCTGTTTCAGTATTTCTCTCATTAAACACGTACCCTAGGTATTTAAATTCTTTTACTTCTTCAATTTTCTCCTTCTCCCATCTACACTCAATTACTCTTCTCCTGCCACCCTCTTTTCTAAACACCATCATCTTGGACTTCTCCCCATTCACTGTCAGATTTTTCCTCTTCATATATTTCTCCATGTTTCTTATCATTTCTTTCATCCCTTTCACGTCTCTCGCTAGCACCACCAAATCATCCGCGTAAGCTAGGGACCACACTTTTTCTTTGCCCACCACAACCCCACCCGTCTCCGCCTTGCTGAACATCTCCTCTATGTCTCCAATAAATGCTGCAAACAGGCTGGGGCTTAGTGGGCAGCCTTGTCTCACTCCCTTATGCGTATTAAAACCTTCGCTCACCCTTTCACCAACTCTCACTCTACTTATTGTTTCTTCATAAATCTCTTCTAATTTTGATATCAGATGCTCCTTTATCCTTTTCTTTCTCAGGCATTCCCACAGTGCCTCTCTTGCCACATTATCAAAGGCCGCCTTCAGGTCCACAAATAATGCATACATCTTGCCGCCCCTCTTTTTTATCTCATTCCCTACTATGTGATTCAAGATGTATACATTATCCATGGTCCCTCTCCCTTTCCTAAATCCCGCCTGTCCGTCTGGTATCACACCCCGCTCCTTCAATTCCTTCGTCAATCTCTCTTCCACAATCATTGCATATATCTTATATGCCGTATTGAGCATGGTGATCCGCCTGTAATTGCTTGCTGTTTCCCTTCTCCTTTCTTATATATGGGGCATATTATCCCCTCTTTCCACTCCTGTGGGAAGTCCTCTCCCTTCCACACTCCATTCATTATCTCCAACAGCTTGTCAGCTTCCCTTTTAGTTCCATATATCCACGATTCATTCTGTATACCGTCCCTCCCCGGTGCCTTTTTCTTTTTCAGTTTACTCAGTTGTTGTTCTAATTCTTCTCTTGTTATCTCTTCTATTTCTCCCACCCTGTGTTGACTCCTTTTTCTTTTCCTGTCTGATTTCATCACCACCCAGCAGCTGACTGAAGTACTTTCTCCATTCCTCCATAGTAATTCTATTACTCACTCTTTCTACTTTTTTCTTTCTTTCCCTATTTATGTATTTCCATACCTCTTCTTCCGTCTTTATGCCTTTCATCTTTAGTTCTTCTTCCATCCATTTCTTTTGCTTCTTCTCCTTGCATACTAATTTGTACCTCTTGCGTGCTCTCTTGTACTCCTCATTACTTGCTTTTCCTCTTTTCCAATTTCTTAATTTCTTTCTTACTGATTGCTTCCCTTCCCTGCATTCTTTATCCCACCACTCGTTTTTCCAAGACCCCACCTTCACTCTTGTCTCTATCACTTTTTTTTCTGTTGCATTTTTTACGTGATCACCCAAGAACTAGGGATATGTAATCAGGTAGTTTCCCGTTGCTTTCCTGATTCCAATGCCGTTTACTATTACTTATAGTTTTCGGACTTCGGGGGCGATTACTGCCCCCAGGACAATAGAGTGCGCTTCCGATATCATTTGATATCGGCTGATTTCTTATACCGGCGCACAGTCGGTCTAACATTATCGTGTAATATTTGCTTCTTTTATGTTATTTAAAATGTTATTTCTAACTATTTAGGCCATTATGTCAATAATTTCATTCTGTATTGTCTTTGATAAATATGATACTTGTCCCTTGTTTAAGTGTCAGTATTCTATGTTCGGTTGATCGATAAGTACTAAATAGTAAACTCAAATAGGATGTTTGAAAACAGTGCCGTGGACGGAGATCGACGAAGGAGTTTCCAAATATACAGATAGATAGTTCAGTCGGTCGGGAAAGAAAATTGAAAAAAAAAATTATTTTGATTGGTTGCTAATTTTTATAAAAAAATAAGATGTTAATTAAAATATCTCGAAAACCATTGAGAACTTATCGAGACAAATTAGTATGTATATGTAGGGACAACATTGTATTTGTCTTTGAATAGTAACAGTAACATATGCTGCTCTTCCTCCTGTTTATGTTTTCCTTGTGTCCATTTCAAACACCCATTTTTAAATGGGGCTCCCCAAGGCAGTCTTGGTTTGGCAAACAGGAGCGGGTGGGTGACAACTGTGCACTAAAGATAACCCAATTCTTATTATTTGTGACAACCACGAATCACATATTTCTACTAAAGCTGTTAACTATTGTCGTGATAATGATCATCTATCTTTTAGTGTTATAATATAACCATTTCGTACATATACATAAATCTAACGTAATGTATCTAAGTACTCCGTTGGTGAGGCAGAATGATTCAAAATCAATTTTTTACAAAACACGAAATTTTCCTTTTCTATAACAACTTAAACAACTTTGATCCTTGACATAATATTTATACATTTAGCTAAACGTTGAGTTGAAAATAAATGAAAAATATTACGCTATTACACGTAGGGGTAATCTCTTTCCGTGCCCCCCCGTCCGTGTTTCAACATGAGATTTGTTTTGTAGTCTTTAAAAGATTTAATAATATTATAGAGCTTCGGAAAGGTTGAATATATGTATATATTCAAGTTATATTCCGCTTTAATAAGTTGGTGTTCGTTAAGATTTATTTTGCAATCATTTATAGATTTTAATTGGCGTTTTCTATCAATGGATAAATACTTTCGAGTTTAAGTTTAAAAATGAAAGTAAAAATATAAATAACATTTAAATTAAAACACAGCGTACAGGCTAATATTTATAAACAACTTACAGAGTAACAATTTTGACAGATGTTTCACTAATTCACCAGTTACAAACAAATGATTAGGTTTAGATTCTAACCTTGTCCATTTGTCTGAAGCTATCCATTCTTAGCCTATAGATTTGCCTAAACTAATAATAATACAGATAATATTTTTTAAACTTACCCATTTGTCTGAAGCTTTCCATTCAAAACCTAAATAATCGTCGATAAGTTTAGATTCAAAACGAATTGACGTTTTAGGCGTGTAGATGGTTGTCTATATGTAGCCCACATGTTTACAAACGGATGGAGGTGTAGATCCCTACAATACCATTTATTAATCATTCGACTGTTATCAGGCAAAATGGCAGTGTGTAGTGTGTGGTGCAGTGTAATGTAAAGTGTTTTTATATTGTTTACATGTTAATTTCGGTGGTTATGCGAAATGGCGGACTTAAATATCGATGTTTCCGAGCTGCCCGAAGACGTGAGGGACAAATTGGCGGAATTGGACCTCGAACTGTCTGAAGGTAAGTCAATGTTGACGTTTATTTCTCTGACCTCATATTGCAATCAATAATCTTTCGGAAAATACTATCATTTAAAAGCCCCGATTTATTAAACGGGACTTGATTTGGCGCAGGTAATCGTCCGGAGTTGCTAAACCCGCGGTTTTGTTTACACGCCGTTTTGTTTCCAAGCCCCAAAATGTGGACAGAAACAAATGCCAAGTGGGTTTAACCAGCATGCTAGATCTAATAAATGTATATTGTTTTTAAATTTAATAACTGCTATATTATTGCATATTTATTATAAAAAGCCTCTTTCTTGTCTCCTAGTTTTGCAAACTGTAAAGACTTTTCAAGATCACTTACTGTGAGATTATTATAATTATAACTCCCGGTCTATTTACGTTTTTTTTTTCTAGAAACTAAATCGCCTTTATTCATTCTTAGTTCTAAAACTTACTATTTCTGTTATTTAACAGAAATCGTGAAATTTTCTCTCATTCTCTCATTTTTAGATTTTATTTAAAAAATATATGTAACAGAAATATATATTTAAACTAGACAAGGTTAGACTAGAAAGACAAGACTAGACAGACAAGACTGGATAGACAAGACTAGACAGACAAGACTAGACAGACAAGACTATACAGACAAGACTAGACAGACAAGACTAGACAGACAAGACTAGACAGACAAGACTAGACAGACAAGACTAGACAGACAAGACTAGACAGACAAGACTAGACAGTCAAGACTAGACAGACAAGACTAGACAGACAAGACTAGACAGACAAGACTAGACAGACAAGACTAGACAGACAAGACTAGACAGACAAGACTAGACAGACAAGACTAGACAGACAAGACTAGACAGACAAGACTAGACAGACAAGACTAGACAGACAAGACTAGACAGACAAGACTAGACAGACAAGACTAGACAGACAAGACTAGACAGACAAGACTAGACAGACAAGACTAGACAGACAAGACTAGACAGACAAGACTAGACAGACAAGACTAGACAGACAAGACTAGACAGACAAGACTAGACAGACAAGACTAGACAGACAAGACTAGACAGACAAGACTAGACAGACAAGACTAGACAGACAAGACTAGACAGACAAGACTAGACAGACAAGACTAGACGGACAAGACTAGACGGACAAGACTAGACAGACAAGACTAGACAGACAAAACTAGACAGACAAGACTAGACAGACAAGACTAGACAAACAAGACTAGACAGACAAGACTAGACAGACAAGACTAGACAGACAAGACTAGACAGACAAGACTAGACAGACAAGACTAGACAGACAAGACTAGACAGACAAGACTAGACAGACAAGACTAGACAGACAAGACTAGACAGACAAGACTAGACAGACAAGACTAGACAGACAAGACTAGACAGACAAGACAGACAGACAAGACTAGACAGACAAGACTAGACAGACAAGACTAGACAGACAAGACTAGACAGACAAGACTAGACAGACAAGACTAGACAGACAAGACTAGACAGACAAGACTAGACAGACAAGACTAGACAGACAAGACTAGACAGACAAGACTAGACAGACAAGACTAGACAGACAAGACTAGACAGACAAGACTAGACAGACAAGACTAGACAGACAAGACTAGACAGACAAGACTAGACAGGACAAGACTAGACGGACAAGACTAGACAGACAAGACTAGACAGACAAGACTAGACAGACAAGACTAGACAGACAAGACTAGACAGACAAGACTAGACAGACAAGACTAGACAGACAAGACTAGACAGACAAGACTAGACAGACAAGACTAGACAGACAAGACTAGACAGACAAGACTAGACAGACAAGACTAGACAGACAAGACTAGACAGACAAGACTAGACAGACAAGACTAGACAGACAAGACTAGACAGACAAGACTAGACAGACAAGACTAGACAGACAAGACTAGACAGACAAGACTAGACAGACAAGACTAGACAGACAAGACTAGACAGACAAGACTAGACAGACAAGACTAGACAGACAAGACTAGACAGACAAGACTAGACAGACAAGACTAGACAGACAAGACTAGACAGACAAGACTAGACAGACAAGACTAGACAGACAAGACTAGACAGACAAGACTAGACAGACAAGACTAGACAGACAAGACTAGACAGACAAGACTAGACAGACAAGACTAGACAGACAAGACTAGACAGACAAGACTAGACAGACAAGACTAGACAGACAAGACTAGACAGACAAGACTAGACAGACAAGACTAGACAGACAAGACTAGACAGACAAGACTAGACAGACAAGACTAGACAGACAAGACTAGACAGACAAGACTAGACAGACAAGACTAGACAGACAAGACTAGACAGACAAGACTAGACAGACAAGACTAGACAGACAAGACTAGACAGACAAGACTAGACAGACAAGACTAGACAGACAAGACTAGACAGACAAGACTAGACAGACAAGACTAGACAGACAAGACTAGACAGACAAGACTAGACAGACAAGACTAGACAGACAAGACTAGACAGACAAGACTAGACGGACAAGACTAGACGGACAAGACTAGACAGACAAGACTAGACAGACAAGACTAGACAGACAAGACTAGACAGACAAGACTAGACAGACAAGACTAGACAGACAAGACTAGACAGACAAGACTAGACAGACAAGACTAGACAGACAAGACTAGACAGACAAGACTAGACAGACAAGACTAGACAGACAAGACTAGACAGACAAGACTAGACAGACAAGACTAGACAGACAAGACTAGACAGACAAGACTAGACAGACAAGACTAGACAGACAAGACTAGACAGACAAGACTAGACAGACAAGACTAGACAGACAAGACTAGACAGACAAGACTAGACAGACAAGACTAGACAGACAAGACTAGACAGTCAAGACTAGACAGACAAGACTAGACAGACAAGATTTTTTTTTTTAAAAATGATAAAAGACAAACAAGACTTCAAAAATTCAAGACTCAAAAAAAAGAAGCCAAAAAAAAAAATTAGAAGAAGGAGAAGAAGCATCCCGGAAACCGCCCCTAGGCATTACTTTAGGATGAATTATCCCTCCTCGTTTCTAAATTCGGTTTTCTCTTTCGTGTTTCTCTTTTGCTTTGATTATATCCCTCATCATTTCTGTTATTACATTCCAATCTGCTTCTGTTCTTAGAAGCAATTCTGCCACATTTGATGTTGATATGACTGTGCCGCATAATTGATTTGCTGTTTCACGAAGGTCCATCCATCTGACACACTGAAAAATGGTGTGTTCGGCTGAATCAATGTCCTGACAGAACCAGCAGATTGGGTTTTATTTGTTTTTAATTTTGTAAAGGTATGTTCCAAATACACCGTGCCCTGTGAAGGCCTGCGTAACATAGTAATCCACTTCACCCCACTTTCTCCTGCTCCACAATCTAACATCTTTTATAAGATTTTTGGTCCAACCATTGTATTCTCCCCGTATATGCTGCCACTCCTCCATGCATTTATATTTAGCATCAGACCTACTGTTTTTTCCAAGTCGGTATATGTAAACCCTCTCCTTGACTCTCAGTTCGAGAGGCGGCAGTGAGGCGATAGCGGTTGCTGCAGCAGTGGAGACGGTTCTATATGCCGAAATAACTCTTAGTGCCATTTTTCGGTTTAAGGCTTCTAGTTTATTCCCTCATAGAGAATGCTTAAGCGCTTGCGTCCAGATGGGTGCACCGTACAGGATGGCTGACGACGCCACGAACATTAGTATTCTGCGTTTTCTTTCGCGCGGTCCCCAGATGTTTGGGGTGATCCTAGTCAGAGCCATTAGTGACTTCTCGACTTTCTCGCATTTGATTTTGATGTGGGTAGTCATACGGGTATTTCTATCTAAATATATCCCCAGGTACTTGATTGCCGGCTTGCTCGTTATTATGGCGTCGCCAATTTTTAGCGAGTCTTGAGTTTTCTTCACCCACAAGGATTACTATTTCCGTCTTCGCGTGTGCCATTTTAAGCCCTAGTTCTGTTAGATGTTGTTGCGCTATTGCTACGGCATTGTGCGCGGACTCTTCCAGTTGTGACTCATTTCTACCGCAGACAATCACTGCTAGGTCGTCAGCGTATGCAACAGAGGTAACGTTTTTTCCTAAGTCGAGTTCTAATATGCTGTTGTAGAAGATGTTCCATAATATAGGTCCTAGAATGGAGCCTTGTGGGACACCGCATGTTATTTCTATTTTTGAGCCTCTATTTGTAATGACATATCGATTGCTGAGGTACGACTGGACCATCTTAATCAGATATGGGCTAATTTCCGCTGTTTTTAGTGCGTCAATTATGAGGTCCCACGGAGCTGAATTAAAGGCATTTTCTATGTCAAGAGTAAGAAGTACCGCGAGCTCTTGGTTCTTGAAGACCTTTTCTCTAATTTTGTTAGGTATCTCCATCACTTTGGACAGGGCATCTATCGTTGACCTGCCCGCTCGAAATCCGTATTGTCTCTCGTGTAGAATTCCTTTGCTTTCTAGCTCGTTCTCCAGGAGTGTCTTAACTAACATTTCTAACAGTTTACCTGGGGTATTTAGAATACAAATCGGCCGGAATGATGTTTTATCGTCCGGATCTTTTTTGGGTTTTTCAATGAGTACTAGACCGTGCCTCCTTCCAAATGTCTGGAAATTCTCCTTTAGTTAGACAGCTGTTCATAACTCTCAAGACGATTTCAGATCTCCTGGTAGCTATTTCTTTGAGCACATTTGTGGGTATACTATCTGGACCTGGAGTTCTCCCGGTCTTGATTCTCTGTGCAGTTTTTACAATATCTTTCAGGTCAAAGGTCTTTATTTCAGTTACTACGGGGTTCATCCAGTTGATTTTGGGTTTCTTCGGGAACAGTTTTTGTACCTGGCTACTTATCTCTTTCTCGCTTAGGCTAATGTTTGGTCTAAGATTTAGTTTGCCTGATATAATTTTAAAACCTTGGCCCCATATATCTTCTTCTAATTGATTGCAGAGATCCTTCCACAGCTCTTTCTTGCGTGCGTATATTGCAATCTTGAATTCCTTTTTGGAGTTACTATAGTCGATTCTAGCCTCTTGTTTCTGTTCATCAGTTGCGTTAGATTTGTTCCTTCGCACCATCACTCTTCTCTTTTTGATGCATGCGGCTCTCTTAGCAGCAATCGTTGTAGTCCACCAGGGGTAGATTGGTGGCGGTGTTGTGGTCGACGTCGTCTTAGAAAGCATTCATCGCACAGTTTGGAAATATATTCGGCAAATTCTACAGGACTATTAACTGCTTGCGTATGGTCTTCGGGTGGTTCGCTGTCATGATCAGATTCCGAGTCTAATTTTGATTGAAATCTAGACCATCCCTCGGCTGTCAGTTTCCAGCCTAGCTGTTTTTGTGCTTCTTGGGCACGAGTTGTGTGTGGAAAATCCCGAACCTCGAAGGTAATTGTGCGGTGATCGCTTAGGTTTTCATGTTCTTGATCTACTTTTCCATTCGCTAATTTTTCTGCTGATTGACGTGGTCGCTATTGTTATGTCAATCAGGGAATAGCCATTGTGGTTTGAGAAGGTAGGTGTGTCTCCTTCATTAATAACTAGGAGGTCGTTTGCCTCAATCCACTCTGCTAGGATCATCCCTTTGATATCTTGGACTTTTGATCCGAAGATACGAGCTTTTGCATTTAAGTCACCTTCCAGAATGACTTCCTTGTGTGCTGAATTGGCTTTTAGGTGAAGTTCTAGGTGGTCTAGGTATTCTTCGAACTCCTTGGGTGTTTTCCTTGGCGATTGATAACAAGAATAGACGTAAAATCTTGATAGTTCGACACAGACAAAGCCTTTGCAGCTATTGTAAGACATCACTGGCGATGATTTGTTAATGCGAATAAAGCTATCTCCGTCTAAGTCGAGGAAGGAGTTATCAGCCATGTGTCTATTTGGCTCTTGACCTATAACAATATCTATGTTTTTTTCGAAGATTGTTTGTTCAAGTAAATTATGTGCTGCTTTACAGCAATTTAGGTTTAATTGTAGGATTTTTAAATTTGTTGGATACATATTATTTTCGCTTTGGATATTAGGAAAATTTAAAGATAGGTTATAGAACGTAGGTGGGAAATAAGAGCGAGTTATTTGCTTTTGCCCGAGGACGTTGTATGACCCTGGTTCCTGGGTCTTCCTCTTTCCCATCCTTTGGTTTTAGACCTGACCCAGGCTTTCTTGGGATCTGGTTCCGGTTCAGATGTGTCGTCCGAGAGTGAAGATGCTCTGGTGGCCGGTGGACCACCTCGTTTTCTCTTGTCTTTTTCCTCCCTTGTTTTTGGGGCTTTGAATATATCTCTTGTCTGTCCTGTGTCCCTCCTCGATGGTCCGCTGCCATTATCCTCTTGCGCGGAAGGTGATGGAGTCTGTTTCGTAGTTGTTTCCAGAGTCTTTTCTACTATGGTTGGTGTGGGAGCAGAGATTTCTGGAAGGAAGGAAGACAGACAAGACTAGACAGACAAGACTAGACCGACAAGACTAGACAGACAAGACTAGACAGACAAGACTAGACAGACAAGACTAGACAGACAAGACTAGACAGACAAGACTAGACAGACAAGACTAGACAGACAAGACTAGACAGACAAGACTAGACAGACAAGACTAGACAGACAAGACTAGACAGACAAGACTAGACAGACAAGACTAGACAGACAAGACTAGACAGACAAGACTAGACAGACAAGACTAGACAGACAAGACTAGACAGACAAGACTAGACAGACAAGATTAGACAGATAAGACTAGACAGACAAGACTAGACAGACAAGAGTAGACAGACAAGACTAGACAGACAAGACTAGACAGACAAGACTAGACAGACAAGACTAGACAGACAAGACTAGACAGACAAGACTAGACAGACAAGACTAGACAGACAAGACTAGACAGACAAGACTAGACAGACAAGACTAGACAGACAAGACTAGACAGACAAGACTAGACAGACAAGACTAGACAGACAAGACTAGACAGACAAGACTAGACAGACAAGACTAGACAGACAAGACTAGACAGACATTACTAGACAGACAAGACTAGACAGACAAGACTAGACAGACAAGACTAGACAGACAAGACTAGACAGACAAGACTAGACAGACAAGACTAGACAGACAAGACTAGACAGACAAGACTAGACAGACAAGACTAGACAGACAAGACTAGACAGACAAGACTAGACAGACAAGACTAGACAGACAAGACTAGACAGACAAGACTAGACAGACAAGACTAGACAGACAAGACTAGACAGACAAGACTAGACAGACAAGACTAGACAGACAAGACTAGACAGACAAGACTAGACAGACAAGACTAGACAGACAAGACTAGACAGACAAGACTAGACAGACAAGACTAGACAGACAAGACTAGACAGACAAGACTAGACAGACAAGACTAGACAGACAAGACTAGACAGACAAGACTAGACAGACAAGACTAGACAGACAAGACTAGACAGACAAGACTAGACAGACAAGACTAGACAGACAAGACTAGACAGACAAGACTAGACAGACAAGACTAGACAGACAAGACTAGACAGACAAGACTAGACAGACAAGACTAGACAGACAAGACTAGACAGACAAGACTAGACAGACAAGACTAGACAGACAAGACTAGACAGACAAGACTAGACAGACAAGACTAGACAGACAAGACTAGACAGACAAGACTAGACAGACAAGACTAGACAGACAAGACTAGACAGACAAGACTAGACAGACAAGACTAGACAGACAAGACTAGACAGACAAGACTAGACAGACAAGACTAGACAGACAAGACTAGACAGACAAGACTAGACAGACAAGACTAGACAGACAAGACTAGACAGACAAGACTAGACAGACAAGACTAGACAGACAAGACTAGACAGACAAGACTAGACAGACAAGACTAGACAGACAAGACTAGACAGACAAGACTAGACAGACAAGACTAGACAGACAAGACTAGACAGACAAGACTAGACAGACAAGACTAGACAGACAAGACTAGACAGACAAGACTAGACAGACAAGACTAGACAGACAAGACTAGACAGACAAGACTAGACAGACAAGACTAGACAGACAAGACTAGACAGACAAGACTAGACAGACAAGACTAGACAGACAAGACTAGACAGACAAGACTAGACAGACAAGACTAGACACACAAGACTAGACAGACAAGACTAGACAGACAAGACTAGACAGACAAGACTAGACAGACAAGACTAGACAGACAAGACTAGACAGACAAGATTAGGCAGCCAAGATTAGGCAGCCAAGACTAGACAGACAAGACTAGACAGACAAGACTAGACAGACAAGACTAGACAGACAAGACTAGACAGACAAGACTAGACAGACAGACAAGACTAGGCAGACAAGACTAGACAGACTAGACTAGACAGACTAGACAGACAAGACTAGTCAGACAAGACTAGACACACAAGACTAGACAGACAACACTAGACAGACAAGACTAGACAGACAAGACTAGACAGACAAGACTAGACAGACAAGACTAGACAGACAAGACTAGACAGACAAGACTAGACAGACAAGACTAGACAGACAAGACTAGACAGACAAGACTAGACAGACAAGACTAGACAGACAAGACTAGACAGACAAGACTAGACAGACAAGACTAGACAGACAAGACTAGACAAACAAGACTAGACAGACAAGACAGACAAGACTAGACAGACAAGACTAGACAGACAAGACTAGACAGACAAGACTAGACAGACAAGACTAGACAGACAAGACTAGACAAGGGTCTATATAGAATGTTCAATCTAACTTAAGAGCTTAAGAATCCGTACTTAACTTAAAAGTGGTAGACGAAATTTATGTAGACATTGCGTATTTTAAATATTTTTTTATGCAACGTAATCTTACAACAAAATAAACAAATGAGGTTTAATTTGTAAATATTTAACGACTGATAACAATGTTTACATATTTTTTTTGCTTAAATTATATTTGTTGTCGATGCATCATAATCTTTCAACTGGAAATACAAATTTATTCAAAATAATTTAAATATCAGAGACAAAAATAGCACACATTTATGTTATCTTAAACTGTTAAATTACTATTTATACTCGGTTATTGATGTTTTTCTAAAATGTTAATGTTCCGATTTGCATGAAACTGCACTATTTCAGTTTTATAATTCAAACGAGACTCTGTGTAAAGTAGGATTCAAAAACCTTGATATGGTGTATTCAAACTAATATTTAATTTAATTGAGCGTGTGAACAGTATAATGAATATTGAAATATTAACGTAATAAGCACAAATTAACGGTTATAAACTGTAATTAGCAGAATTCGATTGGCATATTATATTTATTTATATATTTTATTATCACTTATTATTATAATAATTGTTGAAAATATAATATATTTATAATAAAATAAGTAATAACATGTAACATTAATGGTAATAATTAGATTACGGATTTTTGCGACATTTCAGGTTATTTGTTAAAGCAGTTTTGTCATAATAGATTTATGATATTATAATTATTTAAATTATATTATATTTTAGGAGTATTTATTATGTAGTTATTTATTACTCCTATTTATTAAGACATACAAGCCTAGACAAGACTGGACAGACAATACTAGACAGACAAGATTGGGCAGTGAGGACTGATCGGAGAAGACTGGACATATAAGATTAGACAATTCTGAACCGAGAATACTGCTATATTTTAATTTTGTTTGCCTGAGTGATAAAGAGGATGGGAATAGTTTCTTGCAAATGTCAGCATGTCTTGAACCTCGTTCTAATTTAAGAATGATTTCGAGTCGTTTGCAATTGAATCATTTCACGCTGTTTTTAGACATTTCTACGAACATAGTTTGATTCTGATTTAATTTAACAAGAACCATCAAGTTATTTTTTAATGGAATTTACAATGATATTAACTATTAATATTTTTTTTTATTCGTTAGGGCAAACCAACTATGGACCACGTTTTTACATTATTTTTTTGTCCTCACTCTCTGCCAATATCTCTTCATCCTCTCTACCACTTCCTTCTTCTGTTCCTCCGTCTAAGATCTTCCTTTTCTCACTGACAATTCCCCTGTCTCCTCGAAACATGTAAACTCCTTAATTAGTAGCCTAAATTTCTATCTGTCCATTATGTCTTCTTTTTTCACCCCCATCCTATCCAAGTCCAATCTCACTTCCCGAAACCATTTCGGTTCCATCTTCATTTCCTGAAGAATTAAAAAATCCTCTTCGTCAGTCTGGTACTGTTCATCATCATCAAGTGCCCATAAAACTGTATTCTCCTTTTTCTCATAAGGGCTACAATTCCTTCTGTCTTCAGGTATAGTTCTTTGTTAGGTTTTAGTTTCTTCTCTTCATCCTTGATATTTGGGCCTAGGATTTTTTGGAGCATTTTCCTTTCTCTCTTTCAGATGTCTTCGAGGTCACCCTTCCCAATCATGTCTAGTGTTTCTGCTGCATACGGACATTTAGGTCTGGCAACAGTATCTAGGTGTCGGAATTTAGCCCCAAAGGATAGACCCTTTTTGTTGTATGTATCCTTCGTAAGTTGATAAGCCATTTCCATTCTTCTGGCCCGCTCTTTTATCCAACCCATTGTCCTGTAATTTTTCTCCCAAGTATTTAAAACACTTAACTCGCTTTATCTTGGCTTCTCTCACCTCCAAGTGGAGAGGAGCGTCTTTGATGTTGGTCATGAACACAGTCTACTCTAAACAAATTTGAAGCCCAGTCTTCTTGGCTATCATCTGGAGTTCTTCCGTTCTTTTTATCGCAGTTTCAACAAAATCGTCGGCGAATGCCACACAATCCGTTCTTATACTTTCTTTAACTCTCCCTAACCTGAAAGCCTCTTTATCTGAAATGCCCTTCCTCCATTCTCGAATAACTTTTTCTAAGGCGCAGTTGAATAATATTGGTGATAGCTCGTCGCCTTGTCGTACGCCAGTTTTGATTTCGAAAGGCTCTGACAACTCCCCCTGGAACTTTATTTTGGAGAAAGTATTGCTAATCGTCTGTTGAATTAGATTTTTCCAACCTCGCCTTGTTGTCCACTCCAAATTCCTCGAGAATTGCCAATAAGGTTTTTCGGTCAATGGAGTCATTGGCCTTCCAGAAGTTCACAAAGATGGCGACATATTTATTCTGTCCCAACATCTTGTACTTTATGATTTTCCGCAGGTTGAAGATATGATCCGCGCAAGATCTCCCTTTCCGAAAGCCTGCCTGGTATTTACCCAATTCAGAATCCAATAACCCTTCTATTCTTGTCAGTAACGCTTTCGAGAAAATCTTGTAAGGAACTGAATCAAGAGAGATGCCTATAATTATTAACGTCCATCTTGTCACCCTTCTTATAAAGGGGATGGATCAAAGCCATTTGCCAGTTAGCAGGGATCCTCTTAGTTATCCATATGTTCTCAAGTAATCGAGTGAAAGATTGTTGACTCCCGCAGATCCCAATTGTAGGAGTTGAGCGATGATACTATCTGCACCAGCAGCTTTGTTCGCCTTAAGTCCTTGAATAATCCGGAAAATTTCGTCTTCGTCAGGAGGCAATGAATTGGGAGATGATACTTCTGGTGGTTCCATTTCCAGGTTTTTTTGTGGACCATCACAGTTAAGTAGTGAGTCGAAATATCTGGCAAGGATGTTACAGTTTTGCTTATCGGTCATTCCTAACCTCCCTTCTACATTCTTGAAGCACTTTCCTGGTGCCTGATAACCCATTAACCGCGATTTGTTCATTTGGAAATCTTCTTGCGTTTTCTTTAGCTGATCTTGTTCATATTGTCTCTTAGATCTTCTGAAAGTCTGGGCTATATGTTTCGTCTGATTTCGGAAGATTAACAGATCATCATCTCGTTTCGTTGAGCTCCATTTCTTTCATGTCTCACATTTGCATTCACCAATTTTGTCTTATTCGCTTTGTCTGAGGAATCGTTCTTGCAGCGGCACCTTGGATCTTGTCTCGGATTACATCCCAATTTCCTAACGCAAGGCACTTCAGTTTATCTCTTCTAGTCAGGTAGTGATCGGAGTCTACTTCAGCTCCCCTTGCTACTTTCACATTCATGATTGCTCTCTTTCCCATCGTAGAAATGGCGACGTGGTCGATCTGAAATTCTAACAATAGAGGATTGGGTAGGGCTTCACACGAGATGAGATAGGGCGAGAGTTTCAAAAAGTTTCAAACAGTTTGTTGTGTAAAAAATTACTCTCGTCTCAGTCTCGCTCTCGCTCTAGGAACCGTTAGTCTCGTCTCGCTCTCGTAACCGTTAGTCTCGTCTCGCTCTCGTAACCGTTATTATCGTCTCGCTCTCGTTACCGTTTACGCTATCGTCTCGTCTAATCTCGCCAAATATCGTTCTTGTTAGAACTTATTGTTAAGATAGTCCAAAACGAGGTAATCATTCATTTTATTGTAAACTAGTCACTGCCTCTTTACATAAATTTTCTATTTGGTTACTATTAATATCTTCTAATTTCGCTTTGTTCCATCCACATGAAAATGTAGCGATAACACACCATAAATGTCTGTTTATATAAACCTTCTATTTTGTTGACGATTTAAAATAAATAATAAAAACGAACATAATTTGAAATTGTCTACGACATCTATTTCATATTACAAAATCTAATCTTTTAATTGTTATATAATGAAATGTAACTTGCCCGAGCCCGCAGTTCAAATTTATGCAAGAGAATATTACGGCTGCCCGTATTAGAATCAAAGATTGAAGAAGAAGTATGACCGGGATCAGAAACGAGACTCGTGTCTCGCGAGAACGAGACCACATGCGCTCTCGCTCTCGCGAGAGCGAGACCACATACGTTCTCGCTCTCGCGAGAGTGAAACCACATGCGGTCTCTTCTCGTTCTCGTCTCGCTTTTACGAGACGAGACGAGACGAGGAAAATATCGTTCTCGTGTGGAGCCCTAGGATTGGGGATCGCAATGTCTTTTCTTTCCTGGGTAAATGCTTGAAAGTCGTTGACATAAGCTGTAGAGTAAAGGCTCGACAAAGTTCTAAGAGTTTCTCGCCATTCCTATTGGTACGTTTATGTGCTCTTACTATCTTAGGATATTTTCTATCCGATATTTTCTCTCCTTCCGGATCTGCGCATTGAATTCACATATTAATAATTATTTATAATTATTGTTACTTATTGTCTGCAAAGCGATTCCAGTTTAGGTTATTTACACGAGCCGTCTCGCTGTTGTACATTTTACAACGTGTTCCAATTTATTTGTTATTGTCTGCATTAACACTTACAATCATTAAAACAGCAATGAAAATGTTAATAAAAATAATAGCAACAAAAATAATAATCTTTATTGTAAAAAGTAAAACTTGTTCCAATGTTAACTAAAACATGTTCCAATGTAAAGTAAAACATGTTCCAACGTTACTGTTTGTATTAACACTTATAAACATATTAATACACTAATAACAATATTTTATGTACAGAATAAAATTATTTAACGAACAGAGGTCTTTCTGCCGTCCACTAATAATTTAATTAAGACAACACGTTTAAATTAGACATCAACTTTTATCAAATCATGCAATTTATTTAATTTCTTCTATTATTGAAGATAAAAACTTAATAAAGTCGGAACAAAGCTTGAATATATAAATATACTCAACCTTTCCGGAGCTCTATAATACTAATTAGTCTTTTTAGGACTACCAAAAACACGTTTTTGGTATTCCTAAAAAGACTCATTTGTATTATAAAAACACGTTTTTGGTAGTCCTAAAAAGTGTCCTAGATGGTCCTAGTATTATAGAGCTCCGTTGAGTATATTTATATATTCTAGCTTTGTTCCGACTTTATTAAGTTTATATGATTATCTATAATGTTGGTTTTACCAATTAAAAAAAAAATATAAATTGATTTAAGCTTTCAATTTTATTCCTCAGGTAATAATATACAAATTAAAATTGTTTAATAATATACAAATTAAAATAATCCAACATTATGTTTTTCATGAGAATATAATTTAGTCTTCTCATTCGTTTATTGCAAGCGATTAATATTTTTTGTAAAGTAGAACATGACCCTTTATATAATAATCTATAAATAAAAGCAGGTAATTATTACCGCACATGTTGTTTTTTTAAATTGCCTTAGTCTCGATAACTATATTATTGTAATACTCGGGCGATTATTATTAAATATTTTTCGTTGGAAGGTGCAGCTGTCGTGTCTGCTGTGCGCCTCCCAGGGACTCATTTTTTCGTCGTTTTCTCCTGTATTACGGTTTGAATGTTTTTCGCCTGAGTCACCTTATTCCGAGGTTCTTGTAAAATGGCTTTAGGTGTTCTTGAGTAACCCGAAGCCGACAATTTCTGTCGTCATCAATTCTTTATAAACATCTCTTTCTTGGAACCATTGTAAGTGTATAACATTACACGCAATTATTTCCACTTACTGCTTCGTTTTGATATAATCATCTTCTAGTTGATGATAATATTTAATATTACGGTGCAATTAATATTAACAAGACATTTTTGTTTTCTTTTCTATTCATAAATGTATTCATAAGTGCTGAACACGATTTTCCAGTTTATTTTGTTCAAATGCTCAAGTTATTTTCCATTGTTTAGCCATTTCTTCTGAGTTTTTCCTGCGGCATAATTCATTACGCATCTTTCGAGACTAAATTTGTGGAAATCGGTTGATAATTGCCCGAGCAGTCATTAAAAATGTAAGGGTCCTCCAGCGGATCGATGGCTGGTTTGGTGGGATTTTTTAATTGAAAGCTTCCCAGCAATTTTGATACGCTGAATCGACTTGTGCAAACTAGAAGTCTCTGTGATGGGTTGTTCAAAATTTATGACACCTTGAAATCTGCAGAAAATGTTAGAAATTGTATTTCCTCATAGTATATTACGTAACAAGAGTTTTTAGAAGCATATTAAGTACGAGCGGAACAGTTACGCACGGCCCGCGTAACGGGGAGTGCGTAATTCCGCGAGTACGTAATTGCCTTACAACTCGAGTTATGTACTATACTTTATCTACCACCACACTCATTTGTTTCTGTTTAATAAGAAAAATATGTTTGATGTAAAAAATTTATTTCTTATTAGGTTATGTTTATTTAATTATCATTATTTAACATTATAATAAACAAACAGTGGTATTTTCATATATAACTGTTACTCGACCTTATTTAACTTGAATGAAATGAAAGGAAATACATTCTTAATGATTACATACCTTTTATTTATTACTTATTTGGGTTAAACTGGAATAAGAGTGCTCATAGATATAGGCAACCCAATGTACGCAATGTCAATTTTCGTTAGTTTGAATTGTGGCACGGGGGCCGCTGAACGTATGAGCACGTAATAGCAGGTAATCAACGAATCGTAAACCAAACGCACGTGTGTGTTATCAATACTTATTTACTTTCCGTGTCCGTCTCATACAACATCTTTCCAAAAAATAGCGGCTGCAATAGCCTTGTCGTTACATAAAATTAAGTTTTCGTGCGTGCATCCTTCTTCCAGTTGTGGGCAGACCAGTATGTGGCTGATATCCTGGGGCTGCCCACACGCACACAGCACATCGTCGTTCTCAGATATTCCACAGCTCAACAGATTTTTCTTGCACCGTGCTACTCCTGTCCTGAGCTGATTTAGGGATTTCCTTACCGCGAAAGGGAGGTGTTTGCCTGGGGCCATTTCTTTCCGAGTATTTAGCTGTTGGGTCCACCTAGTGATACGGTTATTTTCTATGGACCCCTCGAGTGTGTGTGATCTTGCCATGAAGCTCTTCCTTGATCTTAGGCGTCGACCGGCTGGCTCGTGTTGGTGCAGAGGATGGCGAGCATCGGTTTCCTGTTTCGTGCTTTCAGCATCCGTGGCGACGGCTCTTCGCACAGATGGGGGTGCCACGCCAATAAGATAATAAGTGTTATCAATCATAACTTATCATTAAGCGCGGACTGTTACATACGTGTGTGTTATGATGTATTTACATAGTCCACGAACTGTACAATAATGGGCATTTAGAATAGTGGTCGTAGATAAAAAATCATTATATATGAAAAAGGAAATGGTAGTATGAAAGGCGAAAGGAAAATTTCAAAGTGTGTCTAAAAGAGTTTTCCCTGCTGGTTGTAAATATGCAAATTGCATTTTGCCGCAAAAAAAAAGTTTCGAGTTTATTTTTTGACTGTGTGTATATGTATACTGTTTATAATAATATAACAGTTTTTATAGTTGCTCAGTTTTATTTTCAGTCGGAATACAAAAGAGCATGAAATATGAAAACAATTTTCTTCCAGTTTGATCACAAACGACAAATTTGAACTCTCATTTGGAGTTCACTCAGTCGCTACTTCCACTGGCTCATTAACAGCAAGGTCGCACGCGGTTTAAAAACACTGAGTTTCTTACGTTTTTTTGCACTTGAATTACACTTTAACAGGATTTTCAAAACAACGTTTCGAACCTAATAGAAGCATTTTCTGTATTATTCTTCAACGTTTCATATTCCGAACGCGTTCTGATCTAATCGTGTTTTGGAAATTGTGAAGTTAAACATTTCTTTTTGAAGATAAATAAATGATGATGTCGGGGAATTGTTAGAAGTTAGTATATTATGTAACTACTTATGATGTTACATAATATAATATATATGTAATATGTATGTAATGTTACATATTAATTATTTTCGAGTAAACAAGATGATTGTGTGTGAAGTTTGCACTATTGAAAAACCAAGTTTTAATATAAATAATTATTTATTTTTATGTATGCAATTTATTATGCAATGGTTTTTAAGCTTATTTGCAGCTATAAATAAACACACATTACTCATTTAAAAACTAAATTAATATTAATTTATCCATTCGTCCACCAAAATGAACACGTTAATAAGTGAATTATTCTATGTGCAGGATGCCATTATTATAATCGTGTGTAAAAGTATCCAAATCGTGCGTAAAAGTCCAATGTAAATCAAACGGAGTTTAATTATTAAACGATTTCTGTTTATTGTTACTATGGCAACAACTCGCTTCGCTAAACAAAAAACATAGACTTAGTAAATATAAATTTTCTGACGTTTAATAAAATTGAATTAATTTTTCTTATTTTAAATTTCGCAACTGATGCACAAAAGCCCTTCTTCACACACTTGTTTCATAAACTACTATTTTATTGCATATTTTTCATTTGTTCCTAAGAACAAATGAAAAAATATTTTAATATCAATATATATATATATATATATATATATATATATATATATATATATATATATATATATATATATATATTGAAACACTTATTGATACAATAAAAAAATCAAAAGGAGTTTCATTATTAAACGATTTCTGTGTATTGTTACTATAGCAACAACGTCACTAAACAAAAACATAAATAAAACGTACTAAAAATAAATTTTCTGACGTATATTAATTAATTTTTCTTATTTTAAACTTCGAAACTCATGCACAAAAGCCCTTCTTCACACACTTGTTTCATAAACTACTATTTTATTGCATATTTGTCATTTGTTCCTAAAAACAAATGAACAAATATTCTAATACATATCGCCATAGACCCCTTGTGGGGTATTGGCCGCTCCATTCTGGAGCTCTTTGATCCTTTCGTTGCGGTGGATCAGTCCGCGTAATCTATTTTCCATTCATAGCTTCGTGTGTGTTTTTGTTTCTTGTACTATTTTCTTCCATTCCTTCCTGTCTTTCGCCTTCGTCTTCCATTCTGTGACTTCCATTATTCTCATATCTTTGTGTATTTGGTCCTGCCATCTTATTTTCGGCCTTCCTTTTGGTCTACTGAGTGGTGGTTTCCAGTTTGTGATTCTCTTCGTTATGGAGTCTTGGGTTCTTTGAATATGGCCATACCAGCTGAGCCTTCGTGCTTTTATGAATTTCACTATGTCTTCCTTTTCTAGGATATTTTTTATTTCTTCATTTCTTAGTGGTCTGTGTTCTTGCCCTTGTGTTTTCTTTGGGCCCAGTGTTCTTATAATTCTGTTCTAAAAATATAGCGTCGCATAGCCTCTCCTACCCAATTCCGACTCTCACCTCCAAGCAGCCTTTATACGAAGATAAAGGTGGAGAACCCCGGGTAACCTGAACAACCTCTCTGGAGAACGGGTAACCAACCCCGGGTGGAAAGAAAGGTCAGGGCTGACGAGAGCTGGAGAAATGGCCCTCCGAAAAGGGGGTTGGGCGTGGGGTTAACAACCCCATCCCGTAAAACACCAATTGTTACGAAACCTCAAGATATGCCTCGGAAAGCAGGACAGATAACACGAAGACGGACAAGGCAAAGGAAAACGGACATGCACCTCGGAACGTGGAATATTAGAAGCCTATACCAAATAGGAGCGCTAAATGAACTGATGGAAGTATTTGATAGATACAAACTAGACCTAATAGCCCTACAAGAGATAAGATGGCCAGGAACAGGAAGACTACCTAATAAAAGCGGAGACCTGTACTACTGCGGAGACACAAACAACAGACACGAATTCGGAGTGAGATTCTTAGTTGGAAACCAGATTAAAGAAAACGTCATCGCCTTCAAACCAATTAACAAGAGGATGTGCTACATCCGAATTAAAATGCGTTTTAATAACTTATCCATATTCTCTGTTCACGCCCCAACAGAAGAGAAGGAGGACCATGAAAAGGATGATTTCTACACAACCCTAGAAAGGCACATTGACATAACACCAGAGAATGACATCAAACTCGTGATCGGGGACTTTAACGCCAAAATAGGCAAAGACGCTTACCAACCAACGATAGGAAAATACAGCATACATGCAGAGTCTAACAACAATGGAACTAGAACCATAGATTTCTCAGCGTCAAAAGACTTAGTAGTCACAAGCACAACGTTTCCACACAAGAACATTCACCTAGCAACTTGGAAATCTCCAGATGGACGCACACTAAACCAAATAGACCATGTCCTAATAAGCGCCAGATTCTACTCAAGCATAGTGGATATCAGAACCATGAGAGGAGCAACAGTAGGCTCAGACCGTTTTATGGTCAAAATAAAATTAAGAACGAGAATAAATAAAGCATGTGCCCAAAATGGAGAAAAAACAAGAAAATATAATCTAGAGAACCTAAAGAACAAAGATGAACGCAAGGGATATGTGGAAACACATTAAAGAAAATTTAAACGAAGAAAATTAAAGAAAATATAAACGAAGAAGAAGAAGGGGAAGAGCACGAGGAAACAAATAACACATGGGAAAACCTTAAAAAAAGCATAAGAGAAGCAGCGGAGGAGACCATAGGAATAGAACCCAAAGGACAGCGCAACCGATGGTGGAACGAGACGTGCAGGAGGGCAATAGACGAGAGAAATAAAGCTAGACAACGACTACTGCAAAGGCCATCAAGAACTATGGAACAAGAATACGCTATCTTGAGAGCGAGAGCAAAGGCAGTATGTAGAAGAGAAAAAAGAAAAGACCTAAATGAACAACTGGACAAATTAGAAGAACTAAGAGAACAGAACGAAACAAGAAAGTTCTTTAAAGCCGTGAACAGCACCAAAAACGAATTCCACCCAAGAATAGAAATCTGCAAGAATAAGGACGGGGAAATAATGACCGAGAGAAATAAAATCCTATTACGATGGAAAGAATATTTCACAGAACTACTAAACAAAGAACAAGGAACCAACTACGAAGGACCAAAAACGAGCGTCTGCACAGTGCAACCACGAGTATTGGACCCAGAATTACAAGAAATTAAAGATGCCATACAACAACTAAAAAATAACAAAGCCCCGGGTATAGACGGAATACCAGCCGAACTACTCAAACAAGGAGGAGAACTACTAGAAACTAAAATACATGCGCTAATAAAAACTATCTGGAAAACAGAAAAAATACCTGAGGAGTGGAAGATAGCCACAATCTGCCCAATATACAAGAAAGGCGACCGACAAGACTGCAACAACTATAGAGGCCTCTTACTACTATGTGTCGCATACAAGGTCCTAACATCCATAATACGCCAAAGACTGGAGATATACGCAGAAGATCTAATAGAGGAGTATCAAGCAGAAATTAGGAGAGGGAGATCCACGACCGACCAAATTTTTAGAACACGACATATTATGCAAAAGGCATGGGAATTTGACATACCTATCCATCAACTATTCGTAGACTTTCGACAAGCCTACGACAGTATAAGTAGGGAAGCACTATATAACATTCTGAAAGAATTTGAAGTACCACAGAAGCGAATCAAGATGATACAAGTAACCATGGAAGAGACGCTCAATCAGGTCAGAATACAAAACCAGCTCACAGAAAAATTCCCAACAGACAAAGGACTAAGACAAGGAGATGGCCTGGCCCCGATCCTCTTTAACCTAGCCTTCGAGAAAGTGATCAGAGGCACATGAATAAAAACTGACAGCACCATTATAAACAAGTCATGCCAAGTTATAGGATATGCAGACGATCTGAATATAGTGGGAAGGAATGTACTGGCAGTGAAAGAAACATTTATGCAGCTGATAGAAGAGGCAAGACCGATAGGGCTGCTTGTGAATGAAGACAAAACGAAATACATGGCCATAAAATCAAGGACGCGGCTGGGACAGAACATAAAAATGGATAATATGAATATTGAAGTGGTACGAGAATTTAAATGTCTGGGCTCAACACTGAACCAACAGAACTTAATACCACAAACAATTCAACAGAGACTGATAGCCGGGAATAAAGCGTACTACGCAGTTCAAAGTGTAATGCAATAGCAAATAGTGGGGGTAAAAACCAAAGTGAAAGTGTACAAAAGCATCATTAGACCGATAGTGACCTACGGGTGCCAATCGTGGACAATGACGACCAAACATGAGGACCTATTATTAAAATTCGAGCGAGAAATATTGAGAAGAATATTTGGACCGACCCAGGAAGAAGACGGCTGGAGGATAAAGTATAAGCACGAACTGGTACAACTGTATAAAGAAATAGACCTGGTAAGATATATAAAAATACAACGGCTGCAATGGGCAGGACACGTAGAACGCATGGGAGAAGAAAGAATACCACAGAAGATCTACAAAGGAAACATGGAAGGCAACAGGAGACAAGGCATACCACGACTAAGATGGCATGACAACATACAAAAAGACGCAAGAGAACTAATAGGCATAAGGAACTGGAAAAGAGCAGCAGCGGACAGAAAAGGATGGAAAAGAATGCTAAACGAGGCTAAGAAAGGAGGAGGCTAAGGCCCACAGAGGGCTGCTGGTTTTGTAGATTTTTATTTTCGTGCTTGTGCTTAGGTTTTTGTCCTTGAGTAACTTATGGTATTTCCAGAAAGCCATTTTTCTTGCCTTTATTCTTTCGCTAATTTCGATACTTCTGTCGTTGCTTCCGTTTTCTGTGGCTCCTAGGTATTTGTACCCGTTGGAATGTTATACGAATATTGGAATGTTGGAACGTTGGTACGCAAGAAGAGGACCAACAAACACAGATACAAATAGCACAGTACCTATTTGTATCTGTGTTTGTTGGTCCTCTTCTTGCGTACGTGCAATTTGCATGTACTTTGTCTTCTTTTCATTGATAGTCAATCCTCTTAAACTTGCCTCTTTGATGATTGTTACTATAGTTTTGTCTAGGTTCTTTTTGCTTGTTGCTATCAGTGCAAGGTCATCTGCGCAACCAATTATTTGTGTTTCGTTTTGCATTAATGATTTGTTTTTTCCTACTTTACTTATTATGCCTTCTAGCGCGATGTTAAAAAGTACTGTTGATAGTCCGTCTCCCTGTCTTACTCCTTTTTCTATGCTCACCTTATTTGTTTTGCCGTCTCCTGTGATAACCTCTGCTGTTGAGTTGTTCATAGTCATTTTTGTTAGGTTTATCCGCTTGTTCGGTATTCTCATTTCTTCCATTTCTTTTATTAGTTGTTGTCTTTTTACGCTTGTTTGAAGTCTATAAATAGGATATGTAGTTCCATTCCGAATTCGTAGCTTCTTTCTATGATTTGTGTCAATACGTGAATGGCGTCTATTGTCGATTTTCCTCTTCTGAACCCGTTCTGGTATGGGCCTATCTTGGATTCCGTGTGCGGTGTTAGTCTATTCCTTATCAGTTCTGTTAGTATTTTGTAGGTTGTGTTTAGTAACATTATTGGTCGGTAATTCACACATTGCGTTGTGTCTCCGTTCTTGTATATTGGTCCTATTTGTCCGTTCTTCCATTCCGTGGGCATTTTTTCTTCCTTCCATATTTTGTTTATTAGGCCATGTATTCTCTGGGTTAGCACTGCTCCTCCCATTTTTATCAGTTCGTTATTTATCTCATCTGGTCCTGCTGTTTTGTGTAGTTTTAGCTTTTTATCGTTTGCGTGAGATCTTCGTAGTTAGGTGGTTCTTCGTCTTCTCTACTGGTTACTTCTACCTCATCATCTGTTTGTGTTTCCTGGTATATTTTCGTGAAGTGTTCTTCCGATTCCTGTTTCCTGATTTTAGTAGCAGGTTTTCTTTTGTCGTTCTGTCGTTTGATATATTCGCATAACTTCCTGTTGCCCTTGCTGTTTGCTTCTATTTGCTGTAGTTCTTTGTCTAGCCAGCTTCTTTTTTTCTTTTTGTAATGTTTCTTTGCTTCGTGTTGTGCTAATCTATATTCTTGAAGGTCTTCTTTTAGTGTATTTATCCATGTCTTCCTTTTTTGGGTTTTTGTTGAGCTTTTCTCCTGGCACCATTGTTTTGTCGATTTGTTTTTTCCCGACCTATTATCTGCTCCGTCGTTTCTATTATGGTGTTCTTTATTCTGCTGCAGTCTTCTTCTACAGACCTTTTCATAGTTGAAATTTTGTTGTGCGCATGCGTCTATTTCCGTCTGTTGTACGTCAAAATTGCCCGAACTTTTTGACGTATAACCTTAATATTTCCCCGAAACTTTCATATCGCCGCCTTTCAAACTTGACAGATGCGCATGCGCCTAACTAACCGTAAAAAGGTCTATTGTTGTTGTTTTTTCGTCCGCGATTTTGTGCTCAATTGCAGAACTATATTCCTTTCTTGTCTTTTCATTATCTAGCTTCTTTTGGTTCCATTTCCTTCCTCTTTCTGCCTTTTTGTTATTCCGGATTATAATTTCTTTCATCTTTGCTACTACCAGCACATGGTCTGTGTCCGCGTTGGCTCGATCTAACGTCTTGTATTGTTTTCTTCCATTTCTTTGAGATGAGCATGTGGTCTATTTGGTTTCCATCCGTTCTTCCTGGTATCATCCATGTGTTTGAATGTTGTGCTTGCTACAAATGTGTTTGTTGCTGCCGCTAGGTTGCATATTCGTGAGCCGTTATCGTTTGTTTTGTCGTGTATTGTTTCTTTTCCTGCAACGTCTCGGTTTTGTTCTTCTTTCCCGACTTTCCCATTAAAGTCGCCGATTATAATTAGAATATCGTTTCTGGGTATTTCCTCGCAAATTTCTTCGAGCTTGTCATAGAATTCCTGTGTCTTCTTCTGTTTCTTCCGTGTGCGCATATACGTTGACTATCTTGCTTGTTTTCTATACTTATATATGCTATTCTGCCGTTCACTGCTTTGAATTAGATTATTTTCCTTCTCGCATAGTTGTTGACCATGAATGCGGTGCCATTTTTTCCCTGTTTCTTTTCTCCAGAGTAGTATAGCGTGAAGTTCTTACTGTCTATTCTTCCATCACCCTTCCACCTTACCTCTTGCAGCTCCAGTATTTCTAGTTTGTATTTGATCATTTTGTTTGCTATTTCTAGTGTTTTCCCAGCTGTTAACATTGTTCTTACGTTCCACGACCCAATTCTTGTTCTTTTACTACTGTTTTTCTTCTTCTTTTCCTTTTTGTTGATGCCTTTTGTTTTTTCTTTCTCTTCTCTTGTCCTTGGCCATTTCGTTGTCGTCATGTGTGTCCCTTCCTCCGGTTTCCACTAGTTTTTTGGTATCAGTTTGTTCTCTTCGCGGCTCCATTTCATCACTTTCCCATTAATTGTTAGTTTTTGGAATCCTATCTTTACGTTCATATCTTTCATCCTCTCTTCTTTAGCCACGTCTCTTATTTTCTTCTGGGTTATTCGTTCTTGTTTTGTCATTTTGCTATCTATGTATATATCGCTTCCCCTTAGTTTGTTTTTGTTTTTTAGTATCTTCATTTTTTCGTTCCAGTCCGTCATTTCTACCACGTATTTGTTGTCCGAGATTTGCCTGACGTTCCTAATTGTTGTATTAATTCCCAATTCTTTTGTTATAGTTCTTTCCGTGTGGATTTTCAGTTCTTCGTTTGCGACGTTTTTTAGATCATTGCATGTAATTTCTAGGTTGTGTTTGATTTTGTCTTTTTCTGCCCTTTCAA
Organism: Phosphuga atrata; assembly: GCA_944588485.1. Classification (NCBI taxonomy): domain Eukaryota; kingdom Metazoa; phylum Arthropoda; class Insecta; order Coleoptera; family Silphidae; genus Phosphuga; species Phosphuga atrata. Next base: position 71,638,421 of record OX155896.1, read on the forward strand.
TTTTACCGTCTAGTTCTTCAATTTTCTTGAATATTTCTTCTTCTCTCTTCGTGTTTTCCACCTTTAACTTTTGTATTTCTTCTTTCAGTTCTTTCATGTCTTCCTTGTTTTGTAATATTTCTTTTCTCATTACTTTTATTTCTTTTTGTAGCTCTTTCATGTCTTCTCTACTTTCTTTGCTGCTTGCTTTTATGGCTTGTTTCAGGTCTTGTTGCATCTCCTTCTTCTTTCATGTGCCTTGTCCGGTCTCCCTGACGTTGGCGATCACCATGGCAAAAGCTGTACGGTCCTCCGCCAAGCGAAAGAGTTCACCAGCCCTTCTTTTGCCGGTCCAGTCCCGTATATTTCTGAGCCACGACTGTTGCTTTCTTCCAACTCCACGGCGCCCCTCAATTTTGCCCTTTAGTATGAGCTGTCATAGACGATATTTATCACCTCTCAAAATATGTCCAAGATATGATGTCTTTCGGCATTTTACGGTTGTCAAAAGTTGCCTTTCGATGTTTACTCTTCGTAGTACATTCTCGTTTGTAACATGTTGTGTCCACGGAATACTAAGCATTCTTCTGTGAAGCCATATTTCGAATGCCTCCAGTTGGTTCATCGTCCTGACCTTCAGAGTCCACGTCTCTACTCCGTACAGCAATACCGACCATACATAGCATTCAACCATGCGTTGTCTTAGCTTCAGATTCAGGTTGTCATTGCAAAGAAAGGATCTCATATTATTAAAAGTTGCCCGAGCAATCTCTATTCGGCACTTTATCTCGAAGTCCGGGTTTAGATCCTCTGTAATAATACTACCAAGGTATTTGAACTTAGAGACACGTTCAATTTGGCTTCCATTAAGTTCTAGGGTAGTGCCATTGTGCGGTTGCCTGCTGAATATCATAAATTTGGTCTTTCCTATATTGATTTTTAGACCTTGTGTCTCTCCCACGTCACCGATTTTGTTTGTAAGCAACTGTAGTCCCTCGATTGTGTTTGCTAAAATCACTGTATCGTCAGCATACCTGATTGTTGTTATTGGCTCTCCATTTATTTTGATGCCGAGGTGTGATATTGCTTCCAATGCTTCCTTAAATATTCTATCAGAGTATAGGTTGAAGAGTAAGGGCGACAGTATGCAACCCTGCCTTACTCCACGTTGTATCTCAATACGGTCTGTTTTAATATTGCCTATTTTTACCTGTGCCGTTTATTCCAGTATAGATTTTTAATTATGCGGATATCTCTATCATCTATTCCAACCCCATGTAGTATATCTATAAGTTTATCGCGCAGTATGCGGTCAAAGGCTTTTTCGTAATCGATAAAGCATGCAAAAACATCTTTTCGCTGATCGCGACATTTTTGGAGGAGAAGGTTCATACCGAAAAGTGCTTCACGCGTTCCGAAAGCGTTTCTGAAGCCAAATTGAGAATCATCAAGATCTTCCTCACATTTACGTCGGATGCGTGCGTGAATGATCCGTAGGAATGCTTTGAGCATGTGGGACATGAGGCTGATTAAGCGATAATCACCACATTTTTTTGGCTGATGTTTTTTTGGTAGAGCAATAAAGGTTGATGATAACCAGTCAGATGGAATTTCACCTGTCTCATAGATACTATTAAACAGTTTAACTACCAAGCCAATATTTTCCTCTGTAATGAGCTTTAGAGCTTCGGTCGGAATGTCGTCAGAGCCAGATGCTTTCCTATTTTTTGCTATAGAGAATGCATGTATCACCTCAGATTTAAGAATAGTTAAGAATAGGTCCCATTCCCACATGCACGTATACCGCATCAGCTCTATGATCTTTGAAGTTGGCCTCTATATAACTTGTCCATATGTTTTTTAGTTCTTGTTCCTCCAAAATTAGTTGATTACTATCATTTGTAAGTAACATAGTCGTTCTCTTCCTGTGGATTCCAGCTACTTGCTTTACTTTTCTGTACATATTAAAAGTATCATGTTTGGAGCAGAGGTCTTCTATTTCTGCACATTCCCGTTTCATCCATTTCTGCTTGGCTTCTTTGATCTCCCATCTTATGACCTTTTGTATTTTTTATATTTGTCGGGTCTGTTCTTTGCCAGTCTTCGCTGCTCCATAAGGGTTAGAATGTGATCTGTCATCCACGTGTTTTTGGGTTTAAAAGTTACGCGGAGATGTAATTTACACGTGTCCACAATGACATTCTTGATGTTATTCCAAAGAGTCTCTATATCTTGGAGCTGGTTCTCCTGCAAACTTGTTAACTTGTTATTTATTTCTTCGGCAACAATGTCTGACTTCAGGGTTATTTAGCCTCTTTACATCAACTGCTCTAGCTGGGTGTGTTTGCTTTTTAGCTTTTAGGTTTAACGACAGTTCAGCCACAAGGGGATTATGATCCGAGCCAATGTCAGCCCCAGGGTGAGTTTTGACATTTTTTATTATATTTTTAAAACGCCTATTTATCAGTAAATAGTCGATCTGATTTCTAATTGGTGTTGAGTTATTTAGTTCACTGCGTGGGGCTTGCCAAGAAAAAAGTCTTCGTTTGGGTAGATCGAAAAACGTGTTAGCAATTATCATCCCTGAGTCCTGACAAAACTCGTAGAGTCTGTCGCCTCTCTCGTTGGAGCTACCAAGCCCAAAAGTACCAACTATATCTTTGCGTTGTCCTTGCCCAATTTTGGCATTAAAATCTCCCAATATAATAATAACACTATCGCTCTTTAAAGTCTTCAATGTGGAATCAATTAGCTCATATAAATTTTCCACTTCCATGTCATACCTCTTCTCAGCAGTTGGAGCATAAACCTGAATAAAATTGATATTGAATGGTTTGCAGGCCATTTGCAGTAAGCATATCCGGTTGGATATTGCTACAAAATTCTTGACATATTTTGTGTATTCTGTTGCAACAAAGATGCCAACGCCGCATCGATGGTTTTGGTCGTTGTCATCACTACCTGAGTAATATAGTGTGCCGTGCTCATGTTGGCATGATCCGCAGCCTGGCCAACGGTGTTCGCTTATACCCATTATGTGTATGTTCATTCTCTTCATCTCCTGAACCAAATTATCGAGCTTTCCAGCTTGAAACAGGGTTCTCACGTTCCATGTACAGATACGCAACTTTGATTTCACTACTTTGAGCCGGGAGATTCTTAGCACCCCTTGCCCATTTAAGGGCTGCCCGGGACTAGGGGCCGTCTTATTTATGTTTCTCGCCATAGTGGTTTCCTGGGAAAAGATGATCAAGGTGGTTTCCCGTTGCCTTCCTTGATTTGATTTCAGCCGCCCAATCTGGGAACAGACGCTGTTTGTAGCCGCCCATTCTGGGTCAGACGCTACTCGGTTCGTCATAACTGACTATCCTCACTTGGTTTAGCCTGCAGGTCGATGCAGTTGCCCGGGGTGTGGCACGGGGAGCCACAAGTGAGAATTGGTAGTCTTGTGAGGTCCAGTCACCGCCTACTAACTTCCATCATAGAAGTTAGTTACGACCGTATTTGGTGAAAGGTACTACCTCTACAACACTAAACCTTACACCCACCTTACCCCCCTTTACTATAGTTACGCTGTCTTTATCTTTATTCGTTAGTTTTTGTTTCGTTTCAATGTCTTCGGTGGCTTCGAAACTTGTGTCTTCCACTCCTCGCTTCATGTGTTCCTTTAAATATTCTTACAAATATTGAAACACTTATTGTTACAATATAAACACTTCTGGATTTAAAATAGATTTAGTTAGATTTTCATAAAATGTAATACGTTGAGTAATGTCTCCTCTATTTCTACAAAACGAGTTTTCTGGCAACTTTGTAAACGGCGGATATAGATTTTAACGTCTGGTAATATGAAGAGACTGCTTTCCCTGTATATACTTACCGCTTAGATTGAAGTAAATATGTGTTTAATATAGACAGGATGTGCTTGGAATTTACTACCACAAGAATTGCTATAAATTAACAATTGTTTTTCAGATAATTATATTTTAAGCTAATAGATTTTGAAAAAAATTAATTAAGAAATTTCCATTTTATTTAACTACTTGTTATTAAATTAATTACTAAAATAATAATTGGATTTCTATACGAAATTGAAACGAGTCGGACAAGAAAATAATTACGGGGACTAATGAAGCCACAAGAATAGTTTTCACAGTTGAATTTTATTAACTCAAAATTTTAATTAAACCCTATTATCTTAATTAACCCTTTCTGTACTAACAGATTAACTAATAGACCTTTTCTAAGTTGATTTTTTCTAAGTCCATTTCCGCCATGTTATACGTCAAAAATGCCCGAACTTTTTGACGTATAACTAATTGTAATAACGTAATTAGTTATACGTCAAAAGTTCGGGCATTTTTGACGTATAAGATGGCGGAAATGGACACAAGCGCACAAAAGAATTCAACAATGAGCCCGAAACTTTCAAATTCCCGCCTTTCAAACTTGACGGATGCGCATGCGCTTAACTAACCGTAAAAAGGTCTATTAGCTAAAGTTGTATATAGTTACTATCCCTGTCGGATTTACGATATATAAATTTATTCAACTCATAAACGCCATTCAATAGATCTTTTTCCGCTTAGTTAAGCATGCGCCTTGTTTAAAAGGCGGGAATATGAAAGTTTCGGGCAAATTTTGTTATTTTCAGTGGTTACACGTCAAAAAAATTCGGGCACTTTTTGCCCGAAACATGGCGGAAATTGACGCATGCGCATAAAAAAATTTCAACTATGAAAAGGTCTATCAGTAATAGACAACCTGATTTTATCAGCATAAAATCTTACTTTAATGATTACACTTTCTTTTCGATCTTAAAATGTCTAAAAATTTTTACGACTCATCGGAATCACACTTACATTTTAAAGATGCGGTACTTACGTATTAACGTCACCACCGCTATATATTGGAACGAGAGTTCGCGCTGCCTAGCGTATGTTGTTTGATTTATTTGTCCGCTTCGCGGAATCTAATCTAACCGGGGTTAAAAAATAAAGTATTTTGATTTTTAAAAATATTTTAAATTTTAACAGCTAACCACCTGACATACGTCTTTCAGAGCCAAAGTAGTAGTAATTTTCTCACCTGAGACGCATGGCAGGTGGTTAAGGGTTAAATAAAATATTTTATTTTATGATTTATCATAAAAAATTTAGGTGTAGATTGACGGCATTTAAAAATGTAGCGGTGGTGGCGTTAATACGTAAGTACCAAAGATGATTTATAGTTAGCTAATTATATGACTAAATTATTAAAAACTAGATTATTAATTAGTTAAACTTGTTCTAATTTGTTGAAGAAATGTTTTAAATAAATCTATAGACAATAAATAACATTGCGTAATATCAATCTTTATTATATTTAAGACGGATGAATGTTATCCAAACTGTATATCTTATCCACCGATTTTCTTTATATTATATTAATACATCTATCAAAACACGTGATACACGCCACGACTCGGTATTTGCAGTCAATCATTTCATTTGAAACTCGTTCCGAGATTGAGAGTATAAAACGTATCTAAGAATTTTATTGCTTAATCACAGCCGTAACTATACACACAAGTGAATTGAAAACGCGAGTTGACTTGTGAAAGTTCAGGTGCAGATATTCATGGTCTCTTTATGCTCGAATTGAAAAGAACCGAAGCGGGAATGTTATGTAATATTATATTTAATCGTCTTAGTAAGGAATAATAGTCTAGGTTTTAATGCGAGGAATGGAATTTGTGTTAGATATCCGTATTAAATGTCTGAACAGGACTTATAGTTAGGAAGTGAAATTAAAAAAAAAACTATAAAGGAACTCGCTGTGTAGTCTAATTTCAAATATTGGAAGATATATTTTTTACAAGCAAATTTCTGTAATACTAACTTAAGGTCTATAGGGCTAGTCTTGTCCGCCTAGTCTTGTCTGTTTAGTCTTGTTTGTTTAGTCTTGTCTGTTTAGTCTTGTCTGTTTAGTATTGTCTGTTTGGTCTTGTCTGTCTAGTCTTGTCTGTCTAATCTTGTCTGTCTGAAGCAGATGGAAGTACAGTGGAGAGGGAACTGAGTAGTGGTGTTCCGCAGGGTTCAGTTATGGGCCCAACTCTGTGGAACATCTTATATGACTGTGCCCTAAGTCTCAGACTCCCAGATGGTGCCACACTTATTGGATTCGTAGACGATCTGGCGCTCATAGCCTCAGCTAGAACGGAAACTATTATAATGCAACGGGCAAACCGTGCAATGCAACTAGTAATAGAGTGGATGACAACCAATTACCTAACGCTTGCACTGAAACTGAAAAGTCCGAAGCTGTGTTAATTACTGGGATTAGGAGATTAAAGCCAATAAAATTCCAAATACAAGAGAACCGCATAATCCCATAGGACGAAATCCTTGGAATCTTCTTGGAGTGCCGTACTCTCTCCAGAGGGTAGGCAACCTCTCGCACACACTTGTGGAACTAATTATCCACAAATATACGGGACCTTCAATTTATCGCCGGATCCAAACGGCACTTTTGGCAAGTTTCGTCCGATGTGGATGCCAGGTTTGCCGACCATTCAAACACTGCGGCCTACTTGTGGCCTATTGTATTTTGCATTCACATTCACTTATAGGCCCAGAAACGCAGTTGTTATTGTAAATTGCGCTAATTAATATTTTTCACATTGTCTTCTGGTACAAATGCGGCCGGCGCTGGGGATAGAACTCGGTCCCTCTATATTTGTTAGTTAGCGCTCTAACATGAGGCCACGAGCGTCACCTCTACACCACTCGCGCCGGCTCCAAACGGCACTAGTTGAGAGGTTTTTCTTGGCAGAGTTACTCGTGGTAGTTTGCCATTGCTTTCCACGAGGTGGCCACAGCATAAATCCGTGAAAAAAGCTTGTCCGGGGCTTGAACCTGGGATCTGCATATCAAGCGGTTGCGTTCACCACTACACCACTGTGACTACCTAGGAATAGTAGTAGTTTACAGATTTTCCTTCGTCCCACACCTCACGAAGGCAGCAGCCAAGGGTCAAGCCTCAGCGCTTCTCAAAATTATGGCCATTGTAGGTGGCCCAAGAAGCCACGAACGCAGACTCCTTAGCATGGTTACACAATCCACTATGCTTTACGCCGCCCCAATATGGGATAAGAGCATGATGTGGAAAGGAATGTTAAGAAGCGAGGAGCAGTACAAAGAAAAGCTGCTATTAGGGTCTTGAGGACATATAAAACCATATCCGGAGAAGCCGCCGTAGTAATCGAGGGCATACCTCCCATCGACTTCTTAGTAAAAGAGAGAGCTGAATTGTACGTGAATGGTAGTAACAGGCAAGAGGAGCAGCTACACAAAATCTTCTAGAGCAAAAGGACATGGCGGGCGTCGGTCAAGGGCCAATGCACTCAGCTGGTCATACCAGACATCTCGACATGGCTGAATAGGAAGCACGGTGCGACAAAGTATCATCTAACACAATTCCTCTCAGGTCACGTCTGCTTCCGTGATTACCTGCATCAAATACGTACCGCCTCGGAAAACCGGCGAATATTGTGGTCAGATAGACTCGGTACGCCACACCATATTTGACTGCTATAGGTGGGACGTTTTTTGAGCGTTAATGAGTCATGTGTTATATATCATGTGTTATATATGTGTTATATATATTTCTGCGGGTAATTCATGGCAGGATATGTAAGAAACCAGAGGAAAGGGTCGGGAACAGTCAGTTCGGTTTTAGAAACGGCCTCGGAACTAGAGAGACAATTGTTGGTCTTAATGTAATCATCCAAAGATGTCGCGACGTCAATCACGATGTATTTCTTTGTGCGATTGACTTTGAAAAAGCATTTGACAAAGTACGCCATGATATAGCGATTCAAATTTTAAAGACGACTGGAATAGATGGCAAAGATATTGGACTGATTGCCAATTTGTACTGGCACCAGACTTAGACCACACAGACCAGAATTATAGGAGGAAGTCAATATCAAAAGAGGAGTGCGACAGGGCTGCATTCTGTCTCCCATGCTTTTCAATCTCTATTCGGAAGAGATATTCATTGAAGCTCCTGACGAAGCTAGAGAAGGAATCAATATAAATGGAGTAAATGTTAATAATATAAGATACGCCGACGATACACTAATTGTAACGAACAACGAAAAAGTTCCACAAAATCTAATGAATAAGATCTCCGACACCTGTACGCAATTTTGCTTTAAAACTCAATGTCAACAAAACAAAATATATGGTCATCAGTAAAGCACGGGACTTTAGAGGTAATGGTATCATGGTCGAGGGCGCACATCTGGAAAGGGTGCATAAATTGGTTTATCTGGGTAGCAACATCAATGGGACCCGAGCATCGAGATCAAAACCAGAATAGAAAAAACCATAAGCCCTTATAAAAATCAAAAAAAGTGCTAACCAGTCACGAACTAACTTTAAAATTAAGAATGAAAATGGCACACTGCTGTGTTTACAGTTCTCTTGTATGGCATGGAGGTATGGACGCTCACGGAAGTAATGCTTAAACGCCTCGGATCATTCGAAATGTTTGTGTTGCCACGATTATTAAAGATCAGTTGGGTGGGCAAAGTCAACCACAATAGAGTTCTCAATCGCATGGAAAACGATCTGGAAATAATCAAAACTATCAAACGGCGAAAATTGGAATATTTTGGTTATTTCATAAGGCACCCGGAAAAATATGAAATGCTACACCTTATTATAGAGGGAAAAATACCAGGCAAGCGGGGCCCAGAAAGAAGGAGAACTTCGTGGGTAAAGAACTTGAGGCAGTTATATGGGAAGTCTACGGTTCAGCTTTTCCGGGCCGCTGTCAACAAAACAATCATCGTCAACATGGTAGCCAACGTGATAACCAACGTTCGTTGAATGGTCATGGTACCAGAAGAAGAAGGTGGGGCGTTGAAAGAGAAAAACTAACAGGTAGCGTGAAGATGGCGTTCGAACCAACAACGATAATGAGTTACATGATTGATAACAAAACAAATTGGGAGAGACAGAAAACCGACAGACTTGTCAAAAACGTTATGTCCTCCAAAGAAGACGAAGGGCTGAAATGCCGAAGAAACAATCAGTTAGCGCAACCAAGCTAAATCATGAGCTAACGAGCAAAAACACCAATTAAATTTACAACCATCATTCTGAAGAAATGCTAAACGCGGTTCCCGAATGATTCGCGGCGTTCTTAAGAGCCACTTGTCTGCACTGCTTCCAGCTACGCAAAGAAAAGTCTTGTCTGTCTAGTCTTGTCCGATCTTCTGTGTCTGTCTAATCTTCTCCGTCTAGTCTTTTCTGTCATGCGATGTCTCCAGAAATGTATAAATACTTTTAGGTGAACATGGCTGCAGGGTAAAGAGATTTTAGAATACTTTTTGTCATTGTCTGAGTGTCAAAATTTATTTAAATGTTCTTTGAAAATATTAGAAATTTGCACCGGTTTGATCTTATATGCTATGTTCACGATACTTATTTACAATCACACTAGTTGACTGGTCAGATGTGTTGCTCCCTCATAAGCTCTGTGATATATTTGCTGCTATTTTAATATCTATTATTACGGCGTTCTAAAACCAACTATTCGTCGTAGATTCTATCACGCGAAACAAGCATGAAAATCGAACGTAGAAATAGAATCGGCACCATCAATACTTGTTAGTTATCCTGCTAGCTGGTATGGTAGAAAACAAGCATCCTGTCCGTATTATTTACAATATTATGATTGCAGTTCATGCAGAAATTGACAAAGCTAATGTAGATAGCAAATCCTGTGAACCTTGTTTCGTTAAATACTTGCTTTTTCTAAAGTTTTATTGCAAAAAAGCATTCATGCAAAATTAGATGAAAATGTCCACTATCAATAAGATAATAACTATAAAAGTTGATTATGATATCAGTATTATGGGTTCTTAGAGAAAGTATTCTATAGATTCTATAATTTAATGCTTCTTCTACACGCCGAAATGAACACATTCTTCTTCTGGCGCTACAGCCCAATTTGAGCCTTGGCCTCCCCTAGCTTCCTTCTCCATTCCTCCATCTTCCTTCCATCTTCCAAGTTAAAGGATTCGTCTGGCGTCCTGATCTACTTCATCCTCCCAAATTTTTCTTGGTCTTCCTATCAGTCTCTTCCCTTACAACGCATCGAACGCATCGATTTTTTTTTCGTTCATTACGGTGAGAATCCACACTTCGCAGCCGTATTGATCGGATGATTCTTTTGTACACCGTAATTTTTGTGTCTCCGTGTATCACATTGGACTTGAGTACATTCGCTTTATTTGCCATCATCACTCTAGCTCTAAATTCCGCGTCTTCCATGCTATTGATGTTTGCGCCTAGATACTTGAAGTCGTTCACTTGTTCCAAGTTGTCTTGTGTTTGCATTCATGGTGTACCCGTTCTACTTTGCTCTAGCGTCTTTGTTTTATAGATGTTGATATGGAGGCCGATTGTTTGGGCTGCTGATTTTAGTGCTGTATAAGCTTCCTCCGTGGCTCGTTTTGTGTGTCCCATTATATCAATATCACCCGCGTATGCTGCTAGTTGTACGGATTTGTTTATTAGCTAGTTGTCTCTCCCTATTTCAGTCTTTCTTATTACATGCTCCATGGCGAGATTGAACAGCATAGGTGCCAGTCCATCGTCTTGTTTCAGCCCTTGTCCACATGTAAAGCTTTCTGATAAATTACCCTGCACCCGCACCTGTGTGGTGCATTCTGACATGGTGAGTTGGAGAAGTCTTACCAGCTTTTCTGGTATGCCCAGTTCTGTCAGCATCACGTATAGCTCGTCTCTGTTTATGGAGTCGTTTGCTTGTTTGAAATCCAGGAATACATTGTATACGTTTATATTGTGTTCCCAGGCTTTGCTGAGAGTACGTTTGACGTTGTGTATTTGGTCTACTGTTGATCTTCCTGGTCTAAAACCTGCTTGGTACTGTCCTATTATATTTGAGGCAAAATGCTTGAGTCTTGTTATTATGGTCGTTATTATTTTGTATCCGTTGCACACCAGTGATACTCCTCTGTGGTTTGAGCATGTCATCCTTTCGAAATGAACACATTAATAAGTAGTATGTGAAGGATGCCATTATTATAATCGTATCCAATGTAAATCAAATGGAGTTTCATTATTAAACGATTTCTATTTGTTGTTACTGTGGCCACAACTCACGTCAGTAAACAAAAAACATAGATGTAGTGAATAGCAGTTTATGATATAAGTGTGTGAAGAAGGGCTTTTGTACATGAGTTGCGAAGTTCAAAGCACGTTGAATCTACAAAAAAATAATTGTTTCTAACTGATAATATTGTAAAAATTGTAATTTTGACAGACAACATACTTCAAATCAATGACACAATAAGGTTAGAACGTTCAGCGCCGCCGTGACAAAAATTGCTAACTAGTAAAAACGCACAGTGACGGGAATACTATTTGGTCCTTGTCGATGTAAACTTATTTAAACTTATTATTAACTTTTATTTAATCTAGATTAAGTTATGGTTAGGTTAAGTTATATTAGAGCCAGATAAGTGCTTCTTGATTCAAAATTAATTCAATTTTAAAATGAAAATTCATTTTCCCAACATCTATATGTTTTGTTTAGTAATGCAAGTTGTTGCCATCGTAACAACAAACAGAAATCGTTTAATAATGAAACTCGATTTGATTTATATTGGTCTTTTACGCACGATTTGCATGCTTTTACACACGATTATAATAATGGCATCCTTCATATACAATAATGTATTGCAATGTATTAATGCGTTCATTTTGGTGTGTGAGCTAACCTAACCTAAACCTAACCTAACCTAATCATTAAAACCCAGTCATGCACGAGGTGTCAAGTTCATGTAAGAATATTCCAATTAAAAATTCTTGAAACTTTTGCAAAAATATTAACAGTGATAGCATAAAGATATTGTGCAAATTTCATGAAGTTCTGTCGGTTTGTCTGTCTTTTACTGATTTGCAAAATTATAGATTTTTGTAAAATATGAAGATTAAATTTAAAAAAATCCCCAATTTTTGTCTACAAATTTGAAACTTTGCAAAAATATTAATTGTGATAACAGAAAGAAATTGTGCAAATTTCATGACGTTCTGTCGGCTTGTCTGTCTTTTAGAGATTTGCAAAGTTATTGATTTTTGTAAAATAAGAAAATTAATTTTTTTAAAAAGCCGCAATTTTTTGTCTACAAATTTGTAACTTTGCAAAAATATTAATATTGATAACAGAAAGAAATTGTGCAAATTTCATGAAATTTTGTCGGTTAATCTTTCTTTTACAGATTTGCAAAATTATTGATTTTTGTAAAATATGAAAATAACATTTTTCAAAAATCCGCAATTTTGTGTCTACAAATTTGTAACTTTGCAAAAATATTAACAGTGATAGCAGAAAGAAATTGTGCAAATTTCATGAAGTTCTGTCGGTTTGTCTGTCTTTTACAGATTTGCAAAATTATAGATTTGTAAAATATGAAAATAAAATTTTTTAAAAATCCACAATTTTTTGTCTACAAATTTGAAACTTTGCTAAAAAGTTAATTGTGATGACAGAAAGATATTGTGCAAATTTCATGAAGTTCTGTCGGTTTGTCTGTCTTTTACAGATTTGCAAAATTATAGATTTTTGTAAAATAAGAAAATTTAATTTTTCAAAAAGCCGCAATTTTTTATCTACAAATTTGTAACTTTGCAAAAATATTAATATTGATAACAGAAAGAAATTTTGCAAATTTCATGAAATTCTGTCGGTTTGTCTTTCTTTTACAGATTTGCAAAATTATTGATTTTTGTAAAATATGAAAATAAAATTTTTCAAAAATCCGCAATTTTGTGTCAACATTAATTGTGATAACAGAAAGAAATTGTGCAAATTTCCTGAAGTTCTGTCGGTTTGTCTGTCTTTTACAGATTTGCAAAATTATTGTTTTTTGTTAAATAATAAAATTAAATTTTTCAAAAAGCCACAATTTTTTGTCTACAAATTTGTAACTTTGCAAAAATATTAATAGTGATAACAGAAAGAAATTGTGTAAATTTCATGAAATTCTGTCGGTTTGTCTTTCTTTTACAGATTTGCAAAATTGTAGATTTTTGTAAAATATGAAAATTAAATTTTTCAAAAATACACAATTTTTTGTCTAAAAATTTGAAACTTTGCAAAAATATTAATATTGATAACAGAAAGAAATTGTGTAAATTTCCTGAAGTTCTGTCGGTTTGTCTGTCTTTTATAGATTTGCAAAATTATTGATTTTTGTAAAATATGAAAATTAAAATTTTCAAAAAGCCGCAATTTTTAGTCTACAAATTTGTAACTTTGCAAAAATATTAATAGTGATAACAGAAAGAAATTGTGCAAATTTCATGAAATTCTCTCGGTTTGTCTTTCTTTTGCAGATTTGCAAAATTATAGATTTTTGTAAAATATGAAAATTTAATTTGTCTAAAATCCGCAATTTTTTGTCTACAAATTTGAAACTTTGCAAAAATATTAATTGTGATAACAGAAAGAAATTGTGCAAATTTCATGAAGTTCTGTCGGTTTGTTGTCTGTCTTTTACAGATTTGCAAAATTATAGATTTTTGTAAAATATGAAAATTAAATTTTGCAAAAATCCAAAATTTTTTGTCTACAAATATATAGAAACTTTTGGTGTAGATATTTTCTAACGAAAGTTTTCGACACCTTACCAATTTAGACATATTATATATCAAAATACGCAGAACTTTATGCAGATTACAAATACAGGGATATTATAAAAGAAATACACTTTTGGTATTGTATTAAACAAGAATTATTTGTGATATTGATATGCATTTTGCGCTGTCAGATTGAGGAACTGTAAAACTTTCGTTAATCCAGTTGCTAGTACTGCGCAAGCATAATAGCTAGGATGGCATTTAACTCTACGGAGAAAGCATATTGCGTGCTTGAATTTGCCAAAACCAACTCTGTAACTGTTGTCCAACGACATTTTCGAACACGTTTTGAAAAATCGCCACTTACTAGACAGTCGATCTACGATTGGTACAATAAATTTGAAACAACAGGGTGTTTATGTAAAGGCAAAAGTCTAGGAGACCTCGTGTGTCAGAAGAAACAGTGGAACGTGTTCGTGCTGTTTACCAACGAAGTCCACAAAAGTCAACAACACGTACAAATCTGGAACTACAAATTCCGCAACCAACTGTGTGGATAATTTTACGTAAACGACTAAAACTGACGCCTTACACATTGCAGTTGCTACAGCATCTACGTGAAGATATCAAGCTTATACGTAAAGATTTTTGCAATGAAATGCTGCAATTTGATGAAGAAGATGAGTTTTGCGAGCGGATAATTTTCAGTGACGAGTCAACGTTCCACACAGGTGAATACCTATGGCTAATATAACATGAACACCTAACGTGAATAGCTAACGTGGCAAGGTGAATAAAGACAACGTCCTAATATGGGAGAATGAACCTCCGAGAGTGTTGGTGGAGCATTTGCGTGATTCTCCAAAAGTGAATGTGTTCTGTGCTGTATCTCGCACAAGGTGTCCTTTCTTTTTTGAAGAAAACACTAAATATCAAATGTTGATCAATTCGTTCATGCCTCAACTGCATGAGGACGGGGGAACTTTATCTTCCAATCTTTATCCTTTATCGTCCCTCCGCTTCCTAGTGATTTAGATGAGTTAAAACAACGCATCATGAGAGCTGTGGAAAGTGTCAAAGCAGATATGTTACACCGGGTTTGGAATGAACTAGACTATCGCCTTGATGTATGCCGTGTGACAGGAGGATCCCATATTGAGCACCTATGAGTTGCCAAAGTAAACTTTAAGAATCACTGTGTAAAATAGTTGAAACGAATTCATAATAAGGTTATTAGTTTTGGATTAATAAAACATTGAAAGTGTCTATTTCTTTTGTAATAACCCCAGAATACGCAAGAAACCGTACAAATTCCATGTACCTAAAAAGAACTTGTTGCTTCTGCAGCGACTAGATAGACAAATATAGACACCGTTGGACAGACAAACCTATACTAGATAGATAAGATATTTAATATTAATTACATAAAAAAAAAATACAAGTTTTAGCGCTCGTAATCTAAAACATTCGTGTCTGGAATATCTTCATATGATATTTATTATTCATAATAGATACATATGTCAGTGACTGCTCATCGTACTGTTAAATAATCTAATTTGCACTTTGTTATAGCGAGTAATAAGTAAGGTCAATGAATCAGGTCTCCACTTTCGCAATGTCAAAACAACTACTGAATTATCGAAACGATTCGTTATAATGATTTAATTAGGCAAAAAAAAATGGGTAAAAGTTGCTATTTATAAATAAAGTGGTTAATAATTGTTGTTTGACCTAGTCTTACGTAATAAATATAATTGTGCTAATTATTGAGCGTTGATTGGTTCAAGGATTTTGGAAAGACGCGATGTGCAGCGGTTTTAAACAATTTATATTTGGTGCTATTTCTGAAATAATTATGAAAGATAACACACAAATGTCTTTTAAACAAATACTTTTTGCGGCGAATTTAAATAATTTATATTTAGTGCAATTTCAACAAAATTGAAATAATTATAAAAATACAAATTTAACTAAATTAATTAAATAAAATATAATTTTTTTAATTGTAATATATTTTAATTTTAATAAAGAATGTTATTTATCTAGTACTCGTTTAGTGCCACGAAACTGGGCCTGGGGCTAGTAATAACATGCAAATATCTGTTGTATAATTCAATATCCTGCGTGGTTAATACGCAAGAAACCATACAAATTGCATGTACCTAAAAACAACTTGTTGCATTTGCAGCGACTAGATAGACAAAAATAGACATAATAATTTAATAATGAAACTCCATTTGATTATAAAAAAAGTTAGTTAAGTATAAAATTGTTTTGTTCCAGTCACTGTGCATTTTTACTAGTTACCGGGTTTTTCCGTTAAGAAGCCCACCCAAATATAAGCTCAGATGGGCCTCTATTTAGATTTTTGTTTCCAAATAACATTTGGGGACAAATAATAACATGCTTCTCGCAACGTATATCGTCACTTTGCGCACGGTGCTACGTAGTGGGGATTCGGTGCACCTGCGTACAGACAATATACTAGCTCATCTTTACAGTCGGCGATTTATCATTATTTAGTAGTTTATTGCATCTAAACATGGAAAATAAAAAGTCTAGCAAACGAAAATCTTATACTATTCAGGAAAAACTACAGTTTGTGATACGTTTAAGAACAGGGGAAAGTCAAAATTCTGTATCGCAACAAACAGGTATTGACAGGAAAACTCTTCGTCGTTGGTTGCAGCAAGAAGCGGAATTATTGAGCAGGCTAAAAAACGTAAAGACAAACGTCTTGAGGGCGCAGGAAGAAGGGCTTTTTATCCTGTAATTGAGATAAAACTATTTGAATTGAACGAGATAACCGCCGATCAGTTACGTATAACACACTGCGAAACTATATTTTCTCACCAGAATGTGGCCTTAAAATACCACCTGATTTTAAAGTGAGTAATAAGTTTTTGTTTGGATGGACGAGAAGACATCGTATTAGATCACGTAAAATAAGTCATCATGGACCACTCAATAATCGTGTTCCAAACGAAAAACACGAAGAAGTAAAGCAATACTTAATTAAAGTAAATATCGCTACAATAGGAATGAAAAGTGATCGTGTTTTTAATATGGATGAAACTCACTCCATGTTACTTTGACATGACAAGAGATTGCACACTTCACTTTGTTGGGAGCAAAAATGTTGATGGTGCGGACACAGGGTTTAGAAAAAATCGATACACTGTCTGTTTGACGATATCATTGGATGGACGTATGCTCCTACCTATGATTATTTTTCGTGGTTTGAAGAAAATTCCCAAAGTAACAATCCCCGCTGGTAAAGTGGTTGTTGCTGTAAACAAAAGCGGATCAATGGACACAAATCTACTAAAGATGTGGATGGATACTGTTTTTTGCAACAGAGGATCTTATTTTAGTAACACTCCAACAGTAATTATTTGGGATTTTTATGGAACTCATGTGTTCGTGTGGAAAATATAATGTCAAAGGAATTTCCAGTAGAACAAGGTGTCAGACAGGGCTGCGTACTATCCACGCTACTGTTTAACCGATACGCAGAAAACCTTTTTAAGAATGCACTCGAAGAAGAACAGATTGGGATAAAGATAAACGGGGAAATAATTAATAACTTAAGGTATGCAGACGACTCTGTACTAATTGCCGACAGTGCCGAAGGACTACAGAGACTGATTGATAAAGTAGTAGAGGCATGCGAACCACTTAATATGCGATTGAATGTGGCAAAGACAAAAATTCTAATCGTCAGCAAAAATGCGTCTAATGCCCAATTCCTGTTAAATGGGGTTCAACTACAGAGAGTACCATCAATATCGTACTTGGGTGTAAACCTCAATGACCAATGGGATCATAGTCGTGAAGTAAAGATCAACATAGAGAAGGCACGTTCTACATTTAACCAAATGAAGAATGTTTTGTGTAACATGCGCTTGAACATCCATCTTCGAACACGCATACTTAGATGCTACGTCTTCTCTAAGCTTTTCAACTAGTAAGCGACTGGAGGCCTTCGAATCATGGTGCTATCGTCGAATGCTTCGCGTTTCCTGGACCCACCATGTTAGCAACGAAACCATACTCCTACGCATGCAGAAGGACAGAGAACTGCTCACAACAGTCAAACACAGAAAACTGTCATACTTTGGCCATATCATGAGAAACAGCAACAGATATAGGCTACTTCAACTCATCATGCAGGGAAAAATCGAGGGGAAGAGGTCACAGGGAAGACTACGGATCTCCTGGTTGAAGAATCTGCGACAATGGACCGGAAGAACATCGGTTGACTTGTTCAGATCGGCTGTGGATCGAATCCGATGGGCCATATTGATCGCCAACGTCCACTGAGGATATGGCACAATAAGAAGAAGAATCGAACTCATAAGAAAGATGAAATTTTAAAATATCTTTTAAAAAAATATGGCTCAAAGGCAGTAATAATTCCAGGAAAAACAACGCACTACACGCAGCCCCTAGATGTTGCCATAAATTCCAGTTTTAAAGCTGCTATGAGAAACGAGTGGGAGAATTGGATTAAAGAAGAGACTGCTGAATTTACTCCAAAAGGATATAGAAAAAGACCATCTTACCAAAAAATTGTTGAAATAATGGTTATTTCAAAAAATGGTTATTTCTGCCTGAAATACTATCAATTCAAAATCAATTTATTGAAAGAGCATTTGAATGTTGCGGCATTGCTGCATATGGGAAAGAAGTAAGAACCAATATATTAAATAATAAGTTGCAATTTGTCCTTGAAAATAATCATCGTCTTGAAATTGGATCTGATGATCTGGCTGTTAGTGATGGAAGTGAAGAAGAGAATTGGATGAAAACGAAAACAACAGTTCTTCCACTACTAACTCTGATTGCTCGGAAGACGAAAACAACAATTGTTTCACTACAAATTCTGATTGCTCTAATGCAACAGGTTCTGAATAATACTCTTTTTTCATTTATTATTTGTCATACTTTTTGCATTTATTTTTTTATTTATAAGTTTTTGTTTTTTAGAATAATAAGAATAATTTTTCATATTGTTCGGTTGTTGTAATATTTAAGATAAAAATAACATTTCATTAACCAAATAAATATTTGATATTCAAAAATCCTTCCTTTGAAGAAACCCAAAAGGCCTTAAATAAGCTGAAAAATCACAAAGCGCCGGGTACGGACGAGATACCAGCAGAACTTCTGAAATATGGGGGAGACGCACTACATCGCCAAATCCACCAGCTAATAACGCACATATGGTTAGAAGAAAGGATACCAGCACGATGGAAGGAAAACATAATCGTGCCCATCCACAAAAAAGGGGACAAAACAAAATGCGCGAATTATAGAGGAATCTCACTCCTAAACACGACATATAAAACCCTCTCAAACATCATTCTTAGTAGACTAATCCCTTATGCTGAAAATGTCCTAGGCGAATATCAAGCCGGGTTTAGGGCAAACAGATCAACAATAGATCAACTATTCACACTGAGACAACTTCTAGAAAAGGGATGGGAGTATAACAAACCCATACACAATCTTTTCATAGACTTTCGACAGGCATATGATAGCGTAGAAAGAAGCCAAGTATGGAATGCCATGGCGGAGTTCTCAATACCAAAGAAACTCATTCGGATGACCAAAGTCTGTATGGAGGGTGGAATATCTAAAGTACGTGTAAATAATAAACTGTCTGGCAGCTTTGAAATCAACAGTGGACTTAAACAGGGTGATGCGTTATCTCCACTACTATTCAACCTTGTATTAGAGAAAGCCATGAGGTCGGCCGAAATAAAAACAGAATTGCTATCGGGTCAAAGTCCCAAAGCGTTACTCGCATATGCAGATGACATAGATCTCGTTGGAGACTCCATTCTATCCACGAAAGAGTTTTTCAACAAGGTGGAAGGAGCAACAAGTGAAGTAGGGCTGAAGATTAATGAAGAGAAAACGAAATATATGTGTATAAATAGAACGACACGAAGAGACAGAATAGGACAAAATATGACGATCAACACCTTTAATTTCGAAAGAGTACAACGTTTTAAGTATCTGGGGGCCGTAATCACAGCGCACAACGATGTTACCGAAGAAATAAAAGACAGAATCCAATCTGCAAACCGCTGTCTATTTGCACTGAATAAGCTCATAAAATCAAAAAATCTCACAAGAAGTTCAAAGATCAAAATCTATAAATCCATCGTCAGACCTGTAATAACATACGGATGCGAAACGTGGACCATGACCAAAGCAAACGAAGAAAAGCTCAGACGCTTTGAACGAAAAATACTTAGAAAAATTTTCGGACCTCACCATGACATCACCACAGACCAGTATAAGATCAGAACCAATATCGAATTAAAAACACTCTACAACGACACCGATATTGTCCAAGAAATTAAATCACAGCGACTAAGATGGGCAGGCCACGTGCACAGACTGCATAACGAAAGACTTGTAAAACTGGTATGGGAGGAGATTCCCACAGGCAAGAGACCGCTCGGACGTCCCAGAATGCGATGGAGAGATAACATCCAAGCAGATCTCCGGAAAATGAACATTCCATTTGACCCTAGGTTGATGGAAGACCGAACAAATTGAAAAAAAGTTGTACAGTCAGCCAAGACCCACCCAGGGTTGTAGCGCTACGTGATGATGATGATGAAATAAATATTATTTCAATATAAACTTGTTTCCGTTAAGAAGCCCAAGGGCTTCTATTTAGGGACAACATGTAAGTCTTAAAAAAGCAAAAACCAAATACAAGCCCATGGGCTTCCTAACGGAAAAATCCGGTAGCATATTGTGTCATTGATTTGCAGTATGTTTTCAAAATTACAATTTGTAAAACTTCTTTAAACTTCGCAACTCATGCACAAAAGCCCTTCTTCACACACTTGTATCATAAACTACTATTCACTACATCTATGTTTTTGTTTCCTATCACAGGCAAGGGTATTGAAAAGGACTTGTATCTTATTATAGAGCTACGAACAGGTTGAATATATTTCGCCTTTAATACGTTTTTAGGGTTCCGTACCGAAAACGGAACCTTTATAGGATCACTTTGTAGTCCGTCTGTCTGTCTGTATGTCTGTCTGTCTGTCTGTCCGTCCGTCCGTCTGTCTGTCTGTCAAGACCATTTTTCTCAGGAACGCGTAGAGGTAACAAGTTGAAATTTGTATCAAATACTCGGGTCTGCGGTCTCTTTCAGCTGTGAAAAAATCAAACTTGTAAGTCAACGCGATCAAAAGATATGACCGTTTATGTCGCATATTTTGCGACAAATTATGTCACATTGATTTCACAAGGAAATCAAAACCTATAGGGTACTTCCCGTTTACCTGGAATCATGAAATTTGGCAAGAAGCGGTGCCTTACAGCACATGTAAAGGAAAAAATACTGAAAACCGTAAATATGTAGTTTAATTACAAGAAAAATGCGAATTTACTATTAGAATCTTATGAAAATACACTAATGTGTTGCGTGGTATTGCCAGGCACCAGAAGCATATGGGTTGCATACAGTTAGGTCCTCCTAAAGATACCTTACTTACAAGTTTGTACGGAACCCTCGGTGCGAGAGTCACAACTCGTACTTGGCCGTTTTTTTTTTTAATAGTGGTTTAATACTAGTTTCAAGTATTTTTTTATATAACTAACATTAAATTAATAACCGTATCTAACTAGTCTTGTCTAGTTTAGGTTAGGTCTGTCTAGTTAGGTCTGTCTAGTCGTGTCTATTTTTGTCTATCTAGTCAACGAAAATGTAACATGCTGTTTCTAGGTAGAAGAAATTAGTGTGGTTTCTTATGTTTTATCGGCTTATTACAAATCGATTTACATAATTGTTAATATATTTGTAATCTGCATAAAATTCTGCGTATTTGCATATATAATATGTCTAAATTGGCGAGGTGTCGAAAATCACATTTTTTTAAAGGCTCTTCTGAATCGCGATTTTCGACAAGTCGTGGATTCTTCTGAGTCTTGTCTTCATGTCTGGAGAGTTGTGACACGAAGGTTATGTCCTTATATAGCATATTATATAGTACGCATATAGCCCCATCTAGTCTAATTTAGTGTAATCTAGTCTAATCTATGCTAATCTAGTCTAAACTAGTCCAATCTACTCTAATCGAGTGTAATTTATTCCAATCTTATATAATCTGGTCTAATCTAATCTTATCCAGTCTCATCTCGTTTCATCTAGTCTCATCTGCATTCATCTAGTATCCTCAAATCTCGTCTAGACTCGTATGGTTTCATTTAGTCTCATGTAGTTTCATTTTAATTTCATATCCTCCTATCGTAATAATAATTACAATATTTATTTTAAATTAAATTAAAAATTCATGTAAAATCGGGCAAAAACAGAAAGGAAACAATATTGATAAATAAATCGCGTGTTCAAATTACGTGAATTATAGTGTGTACTCAATATTTATTTCCAATGGCATCGGGTGAAGATAAATTTCAAAGAATTTCTGTGGTCGCGTGAGCAATTTGTTACCGGTTGTCATGACAACATGCATAAATTAACTTCGCCGGCCGATCGCGCGATACGCAAGGACCAATCAAAACGCAATTATAACCAAAATTTGTATTTTCTCAAATTGCGGAAGTTATTTTCAAAATTTTGGATCAAAATATCGGGAATTCACTTACCTTTGAGTTTTCGCAGTTTTCCGGAATCTCGGTCCAGATATTCCAGGTATTCTTCGAGATTTTCCGGGAATGAAAAACAACACAACTTTCACACGGCGAGCAGTGAGCTCAGTAGGGGTTCACACATGCGCACCAACAAATCAAAGCCTACTTTGTAAAAAAAGTAACTAATATTGTCTATCTACTCTTGTCTGTGTAGTCTTGTCTGACTAATCTTGTCTGTCTAGACTTACCTGTCTAGTCTTGTCAGTCTAATCTTCTCTGTCTAGGCTTGTCTGTCTAATCTTGTCGGTCTAGCCTTGTATGTTTAGTCTTGTCTGTCTTGTCACCTCCAGTTCCGGAGCCCCCACCATGCCCCACTTCCTGTTTCCACCCCACTTCCGGTTCCCACCTTAACTTCCGGTTCGCATCCCACCTCCGGTTCCGAAACAAGAAGTGTGAACCGGAAGTGGGTGAATTTTCGGAACCGGAGTTTGCTAAATTTTTGGAACCGGAAGCGGGTGGGGTACCGGAAGTGGCAGCGTGGTGGGGGGCCCGAAGTGGCGGTGGATGGTCCAGAACGAACCATCTTTCCCAACTATTTAGATTATTTACAATATTGGAAATTATTTTTTGAACCCACCGGAAGTGGGAGGTGGGGACCGGAAATGGGGTGGAAACCGGACGTGGAGTGGGAACTGGACGTGGGAGCGGGAGTGGGGGACCGGAAGTGGAGGCGGAGGCTCTATTTGTTTCTTTAATAATGGTTGTCAAAAATAATATACAATTTTCGTGCGGAAATGATTTTACAGCGCTCCAGCTCACGGGGACGAATGGGGACCCAAACGAACTGTCGCGTTGTAAAATCAAACTTTCTACACTCTAATGTAAATAACTATTTTTTGGAACAATGTTATAAAGTACGGCTACAATGCGGGAAAGTGACTTTACCACATTGTAGTCGGACTTTGCAACATTGTGCGTAAAATTCTAGCTTCGCTTGATGTAGACCCGATATCAAAGCTAGCTTTACAATTCAGGAGGCCAAAAATCATTTCTGCACAAAATTTGTATAAATTTTTTTGACCGACAATTATTATTTAAGAAACAAATAGATTTAGAGTACGGAAAGATGGTTCTTTCTGGACCCTCCACCTCCAATTCCGGTCCCTCACCCGCTCCCATTTCCTCTTCCAAAAATTTACAGAAGTGGGTAAATTTGTAGTGGGTTCTAAAATTCACCCACTTCCGGTTCCCACTTCCTGGTTCGGAACCGGAAGTGGTGTGCGAACCAGAAGTTAGGCTGGGAACCGGAAGTGGGGTGGAAACAGGAAGTGGGGCGTGGTGGGGGCTCCGGAAGTGGAGATGACAAGATAGACAAGACTAAACATACAAGGCTAGACAGACAAGCCTAGACAGAGAAGACAGACTAGACAGACAAGACTAGACAGACAAGACTAGACAGACAAGACTAGACAGACAAGACTAGACAGACAAGACTAGACAGACAAGACTAGACAGACAAGACTAGACAGACAAGACTAGACAGACAAGACTAGACAGACAAGACTAGACAGACAAGACTAGACAGACAAGACTAGACAGACAAGACTAGACAGACAAGACTAGACAGACAAGACTAGACAGACAAGACTAGACAGACAAGACTAGACAGACAAGACTAGACAGACAAGACTAGACAGACAAGACTAGACAGACAAGACTAGACAGACAAGACTAGACAGACAAGACTAGACAGACAAGACTAGACAGACAAGACTAGACAGACAAGACTAGACAGACAAGACTAGACAGACAAGACTAGACAGACAAGACTAGACAGACAAGACTAGACAGACAAGACTAGACAGACAAGACTAGACAGACAAGACTAGACAGACAAGACTAGACAGACAAGACTAGACAGACAAGACTAGACAGACAAGACTAGACAGACAAGACTAGACAGACAAGACTAGACAGACAAGACTAGACAGACAAGACTAGACAGACAAGACTAGACAGACAAGACTAGACAGACAAGACTAGACAGACAAGACTAGACAGACAAGACTAGACAGACAAGACTAGACAGACAAGACTAGACAGACAAGACTAGACAGACAAGACTAGACAGACAAGACTAGACAGACAAGACTAGACAGACAAGACTAGACAGACAAGACTAGACAGACAAGACTAGACAGACAAGACTAGACAGACAAGACTAGACAGACAAGACTAGACAGACAAGACTAGACAGACAAGACTAGACAGACAAGACTAGACAGACAAGACTAGACAGACAAGACTAGACAGACAAGACTAGACAGACAAGACTAGACAGACAAGACTAGACAGACAAGACTAGACAGACAAGACTAGACAGACAAGACTAGACAGACAAGACTAGACAGACAAGACTAGACAGACAAGACTAGACAGACAAGACTAGACAGACAAGACTAGACAGACAAGACTAGACAGACAAGACTAGACAGACAAGACTAGACAGACAAGACTAGACAGACAAGACTAGACAGACAAGACTAGACAGACAAGACTAGACAGACAAGACTAGACAGACAAGACTAGACAGACAAGACTAGACAGACAAGACTAGACAGACAAGACTAGACAGACAAGACTAGACAGACAAGACTAGACAGACAAGACTAGACAGACAAGACTAGACAGACAAGACTAGACAGACAAGACTAGACAGACAAGACTAGACAGACAAGACTAGACAGACAAGACTAGACAGACAAGACTAGACAGACAAGACTAGACAGACAAGACTAGACAGACAAGACTAGACAGACAAGACTAGACAGACAAGACTAGACAGACAAGACTAGACAGACAAGACTAGACAGACAAGACTAGACAGACAAGACTAGACAGACAAGACTAGACAGACAAGACTAGACAGACAAGACTAGACAGACAAGACTAGACAGACAAGACTAGACAGACAAGACTAGACAGACAAGACTAGACAGACAAGACTAGACAGACAAGACTAGACAGACAAGACTAGACAGACAAGACTAGACAGACAAGACTAGACAGACAAGACTAGACAGACAAGACTAGACAGACAAGACTAGACAGACAAGACTAGACAGACAAGACTAGACAGACAAGACTAGACAGACAAGACTAGACAGACAAGACTAGACAGACAAGACTAGACAGACAAGACTAGACAGACAAGACTAGACAGACAAGACTAGACAGACAAGACTAGACAGACAAGACTAGACAGACAAGACTAGACAGACAAGACTAGACAGACAAGACTAGACAGACAAGACTAGACAGACAAGACTAGACAGACAAGACTAGACAGACAAGACTAGACAGACAAGACTAGACAGACAAGACTAGACAGACAAGACTAGACAGACAAGACTAGACAGACAAGACTAGACAGACAAGACTAGACAGACAAGACTAGACAGACAAGACTAGACAGACAAGACTAGACAGACAAGACTAGACAGACAAGACTAGACAGACAAGACTAGACAGACAAGACTAGACAGACAAGACTAGACAGACAAGACTAGACAGACAAGACTAGACAGACAAGACTAGACAGACAAGACTAGACAGACAAGACTAGACAGACAAGACTAGACAGACAAGACTAGACAGACAAGACTAGACAGACAAGACTAGACAGACAAGACTAGACAGACAAGACTAGACAGACAAGACTAGACAGACAAGACTAGACAGACAAGACTAGACAGACAAGACTAGACAGACAAGACTAGACAGACAAGACTAGACAGACAAGACTAGACAGACAAGACTAGACAGACAAGACTAGACAGACAAGACTAGACAGACAAGACTAGACAGACAAGACTAGACAGACAAGACTAGACAGACAAGACTAGACAGACAAGACTAGACAGACAAGACTAGACAGACAAGACTAGACAGACAAGACTAGACAGACAAGACTAGACAGACAAGACTAGACAGACAAGACTAGACAGACAAGACTAGACAGACAAGACTAGACAGACAAGACTAGACAGACAAGACTAGACAGACAAGACTAGACAGACAAGACTAGACAGACAAGACTAGACAGACAAGACTAGACAGACAAGACTATACAGACAAGACTAGACAGACAAGACTAGACAGACAAGACTAGACAGACAAGACTAGACAGACAAGACTAGACAGACAAGACTAGACAGACAAGACTAGACAGACAAGACTAGACAGACAATACTAGACAGACAAGACTAGACAGACAAGACTAGACAGACAAGACTAGACAGACAAGACTAGACAGACAAGAATAGACAGACAAGACTAGACAGACAAGACTAGACAGGACAGACAAGACTAGACAGACAAGACTAGACAGACAAGACTAGACAGACAAGACTAGACAGACATGACTAGACAGACAAGACTAGACAGACAAGACTAGACAGACAAGACTAGACAGACAAGACTAGATAGACAAGACTAGACAGACAAGATTAGACAGACAAGACTAGACAGACAAGACTAGACAGACAAGACTAGACAGACAAGACTAGACAGACAAGACTAGACAGACAAGACTTGACAGACAAGACTAGACAGAACAGACTAGACAGACAAGACTAGACAGACAAGACTAGACAGACAAGACTAGACAGACAAGACTAGACAGACATGACTAGACAGACAAGACTAGACAGACAAGACTAGACAGACAAGACTAGACAGACAAGACTAGACAGACAAGACTAGACAGACAAGACTAGACAGACAAGACTAGACAGACAAGACTAGACAGACAAGACTAGACAGACAAGACTAGACAGACATGACTAGACAGACAAGACTAGACAGACAAGACTAGACAGACAAGACTAGACAGACGAGACTAGACAGACAATACTAGACAGACAAGACTAGACAGACAAGACTAGACAGACAAGACTAGACAGACAAGACTAGACAGACAAGACTAGACAGACAAGACTAGACAGACAAGACTAGACAGACAAGACTAGACAGACAAGACTAGACAGACAAGACTAGACAGACAAGACAAGACAGACAAGACTAGACAGACAAGACTAGACAGACAAGACTAGACAGACAAGACTAGACAGACAAGACTAGACAGGCAAGACTAAGACAGGCAAGTCTAGACAGACAAGATTAGTCAGACAAGACTACACCGACAAGAGTAGATAGACAAGATTAGTTACTTTTTTTACAAAGTAGGCTTTGATTTGTTGGTGCGCATGTGTGAACCCTCACTGAGCTCACAGGTCGCCGTGTGAAAGTTGTGTTGTGTTTCATTCCCGAAAAATCTCGAGGAATTCCGGGAAAAACTGGACCGAGATTCCGGAAAACTGCGATCACTCAAAGGTAAGTTTATTCCCGATATTTTGAACCAAAATTTTGAAAACAATTTCTGCAATTTGAGAAAATACAAATTTTGGTTATAATTGCGTTTTGATTGGTCCTTGCGTATCGCGCGATCGGCCGGCGGAGTTAATTTATGCATGTTGCCATGACAACCGGTAACAAATTGCTCACGCGACCACAGAAATTCTTAGAAATTCATCTTCACCCGATGCCATTGGAAATAAATATTGAGTACACACTATAATTCACGTAATTTGAACACGCGATTTATTTATCAATATTGTTTCCTTTCTGATTTTACTGGATTTTACATGAATTTTTAATTTAATTTAAAATAAATGAATATTGTGATTATAAACCAGATGAGTCTGAAAGTCTAAATTAGACTAGATGAGATTATATGAAACCAGACGAGACTTGAAAAGGCTAGATGAGTTTGTATAAGATTAGATGAGACTTCATTACAGTAGATGAAATTGGGTGAGCATTCATGGAACTAGATAAGACCAGATGAGGCTAGTTGTGACTAAATAAAATGAGATGAGGGCAGATGCGACTTGAAGAAACCAGATGAGACTAGATGGGAATAGATAAGACTTAATGAGTCTAGATTATTCTAGATTAGGCTAGATTAGATAATATTGGACTAGATCAGACTACTTTAGAGTGGATTGGTGTAGATTAGACTAGCTTAGACTAAATTAGACTAAATTAGACTACGTGTGGCTTTTTTTTATATGTTGTTTGGGGGAAGCTCTATCAGCCTGTGTGTGAGGCTCTCACTCACTGAACTAAAGTGCCCACATTTTTATTAAGACAAAGCGGGACAAATGGGACGAAATGAGAATTATAGTTTAGTTTATCTACTCACTCACCAAAATGAACACATTCGTAAATACATTATTGTATGTGAAGGATGCCATTATTATAATTGTGTGTCTAATGTAAATCAAATGAAGTTTCATTATTAAACGATTTCTGTTTGTTGTTACAATGGCAACAACTTGCGTCACTAAACAAAAATCATCGACGTAGTGAAAATAAATTTTCTGACATATAATAGATTTGAATTAATTTGTGTTATTTTGAATCAAGAAGTCTAGGCCTCTCAATCTGGATTTATCTGACTCTAATATAACAACCTAACCATAACCTAATCTAGATTAAATCTGCTCATTGCGATTAAACCACTCGCCTTCGGCTCGTGCTTTAAACTCATCGCAACTCATGCACAAAAGTACTTATGCGCAAAAATACATGAGGGTTTTGTGAAACCATTCCAGTTGCCTTTTTAAAGTTTAAACGTCTTCTAAATGGGATTCTAGCGTTGTAGACTTTTATACCAGGGTTGTCCAACTTTTTGGATTGGCGATTTTTTTTTGTATATATTGTTGCCAAGATCGACCAAAACGCGTAGTGTGCCACCGGGGGGTCTAGGGTCATGGAGTGCACCAAACCTAATATGGAATTTTTTATCTTTTAAATTCGCTTTGAACATTATTATAAGTTGCTGAAAAGCTCTTATCGAGCTTATCATGTCTAATAAATTTCTGCCTTTACCCTGTAGTTCAAGATTTAAGTAAGTACATAGAAGCGCGAGAAAACTAAAGATCGACTCAAAATCACGCCACGATCGACCGGTAGATCGCGATCGACTGGTTGGACAGCCCTGGTTTATACCAATGGGGCGGTGTTGACTCTTTGGTAGAGTGTTGTAGTCAACCTGTTGCTCAATGTTGCCAGATTCGAAACAAAGGTCCGGATTGTAGCCTCGTTTCCATATCTTGCTATTAAAGGAGCAAAGTAGTTTGGAGTCATGAATCAGTGATGTTTGACTCAGCCCATTGTTTCACACGATGACAAGAAGACGACTCAAATGGAGGAGTCTTTGTGGTCATATCCCCAAGTAATATGGTGACTGTTAAAATCGCCAATAACAAATTGTGTGTTGGGTGTCTCTAAGTTGTTTGTATAGGAAAAGCTGTAGTATTTTCCTGGTGGTTTGTATGCAGAGGTTACTGTAAGTTTTCTACAGTGAGAGTTTCAATGTCGTCTTGATTATTTTTTGCTATCGATGAAATAGCAATGGAGGGCTTAGCGAAAATTGCATTTCCATATTTATTATGGGGGATTCAATGTTTTGGGTCATTCCAGTAACGGCTGGTCTACTCGAATTTTCATCTCTTTGTATTTCCTGGATATACAGAATGTCGCAATTTGTAGTTTGACATAAGTGGGAATGTCCTGCTTGGTTTTTCGTAATTCCCTCGATATTATTGCTGATTATAGTCAAAGTTGGCTCTAAGGAGAGCCTTTTATGGTTTTGCGTTGTTTTTGCCGTTTTAATGACAGTGGACAGTGGTGAAATGATTCGGTGGTGGAATTGGCTTGAAAAAAAACAACGTTTATTAAGATTTCTGATTTGAAACCGTAATCCCGTAGTCTAAATGTGGCGGAATTCTAAAATATTATAAACCTCGCAATAAAAAAGAATTACCACGCAGACTCCGGACATAAAACAGAATTAACATTTACGGTGTGACATTAGCCCGGTGGAAGACGCAGCTGTGACCTGAACTTCACCCACGATGGCACACCGGCAATATTAATAAATCATCTGGATTTAATGGACTTTCTCGAGATATGTTGGAAACTATTTTTAAAAATTCACTTATCATAATTCTCATTAACGTATTCTCGGACACTTCATAAACATTGAAAATTATTTTTTTAACATTAACAATTTTTACAAAACACGCGACTGTAATATTCCATAGTATTTTATGAAACTTCTTGTCTAATTTTCTATATTATCTATAGCATTTTATTAAAATTTCTTGTGCAGCCTATGTCCAATTTATTTTATGGGAACTTCCATAAAGATCCTCGAATATATTAAATACAAAATTATAGATTAGTTTATTTTTCAAATATCATGTATCCCGTTTATAATAAGCATTAACATAATCTTATCATATATATATATATATATATATATATATATATATATATATATCTCATATATATATATCTTATCATCTCAAATATATATATATATATATATATATATATATATATATATATATATATATATATATATATATATCTTCATATATATATCTTATCATATATCTTATAATATAACAACAGATTGCTACAGCTGTCGCCGTCTCTCTGTCCCCAGTTTCCGATATTGTCTATCGTAACAAGTTTCCTCTTCTAAATTTCTAGCGTCCGTCCATTGCTTCTTTTATGTCGTCTCGCCTGTTTCTTCTCGGTCGTCCTCTCTTCCTTCGTTCCGATGGTATCCATTCCTCAACGTTCTTTGCCCATATATTCTCCATTGTTTTGGTATGTCCAAACCATACTAGTTGTCTTCCTTCGATTTCGTCTGCTACAGTCTGTTCCTTGCACCTCATTTCCCTGATTCTCGTGTTCCGTACCCTCTCCAGTCTGGATTTTCGGCAACTCCTTCTTAAGAAATCCATTTCAGTTGCTAGTCATTTTTGTTTATTCTTTTTGCTCACATTCCACACTTCTGCCCCATATATCGCTCTCCACTATGCTTTTGTGTATTCTCCTTTTTGTTTCCCTTCTGATTTCTATCTAGCAAAGGAATGAGTTTAATGCTCCAATGGCTTTCCTACCTTTGGTAATCCGTTCCCTAATTTCGTCATTGCTGTTGGCCTGTTTGTTTAGGATAACTCCTAGGTATTCACTCTGGTCTACTCCTTTAATTATTCCAGATTCCAAGGGTAGGTCGTTGGACTCGTTGTTACCGACTAACAGATATTCACTCTTACTTATATTCATGGTCAGTCCAGCTTTTCCATATTCTTCCTGGAGTTTTCGAATCATGTAACTTAAATCGTCTTCGTGCTCCGCTAAAACAACTTCGTCGTTCGCGAAATATAGACTATATAGTGTCTCATCTCCCACTCTTAGTCCCATTTATTCGTCCACCCTTCTAGGGCTCTGTCTAAATAAATTTTAAATAGAGTGTGTGATAAGCAGCATCCTTGCCTTAGGTCTTTGGTTGTGATAAATGCCTCTGTTAGTGTGTTGCCAACTTTTATTTGAGTAGAATTATTTTTGTAGTACTCTGGTGGCGTTTATTAGTGTGGCTTATACTAAGTTATGGAACAAGCTTTCCAAAGTTGTATCACGGGGACGCTATCGTAGGCTTCTTCAAAGTCGATGAGAGCAATGTGTGTTTCTCTGTTCCTTTGCGTCCGTTTTTCTAGGGCTATTTTTAATGTGAAGATGTTATCCGTTGTGGATCGGCCCGTTCGAAACCCCGCCTGTTTATTTTGGATATCTTCTTCTATTAAGTTTCTGAGGATCCGTGAAGATATTCTGGCAATTGTTGGAATAACTGCTATCCCTCTGATTTTTTTGGGTCGTTCTTAGGTCCTTTTTTGTAGATTTTATTCTTATTTCTTTTTTTTTATTACATATTTTATAAGATTGATTTTCATAGTAATTTTTTTAAATTTTTATTATAAAACCTGTCGAATTTGAATCCCCAGTAATCTTCTAAATCTGAGATTTATTTTGTCAAAGTATTCTCCGGTGGGAAATTCGTCATGACTTTCAACGTTTTCTGCTCATAGTAGCGATAAATAGCCTGACAGTTCTTATTCTGCACGACAAACTGCTGTCGAATTTGTTCGGCGTTTATCTCGCCGTACTTCGTAATCATCCTGCCCAGTACCGAATCCAAAACCAGCGTACAGAAAATGATGGTATTTACCTTTTCCATTTCGAATAGCTTCGCCTGTCGAAGGTGGATGGGAAATCCGCTGAAGATGAAGCCCCTGGCGTTCGCGTAGTTTAGGAAAATGTAATCCTTGATCAAAGTCACGATGATCTCGTCGGGAACCTGCTTCCCGTGCTTCATGCAGTCCTCGATGAGTTTGGCGCGGAATTTTCCCTTCGACACCTCCTCGCGGATCAACTCTCCCATCTTGACAAGGTGCTATTTACTGGCTTGCTCGAACATCACCGCCAGTGTCTCCTTGTCGCATTCCGTGGGGCCCATTATCCAGAAAATTGGCAATCGTCGCATTAGAAACGGTTGAATATCAAAACGATCCTTTACCTTCGGTTTGGAGAAACACCAACCAAACCCAAATGCCTTTCCCATTGTTAAAACAGTTTCCACTTGCCGTTCGTAATTTCCAAAATGTCAGTTTTTTTGCAAATAATACTTGATTATTTGCATGATGCATGATGATTATTATGATTGTTGTAATATAGGATGTTCTCCATTCCGTAGGAATATTTTTCGCATTCAAGCATCTGTTGTAATATAGGATGTTCTCCATTCCGTAGGAATATTTTTCGCATTCAAGCATCTTTCGTAGATATTTTTCAACATTTCTATGAGTTTCGGTGGACCATATCTGATACGTTCAGGATAGATTCCTCCAGGTCCTGGGGATTTCCTTGACTTAGTGGTCCTACTAGCTTCTTCAACCTGGGTACTCTGTAAATGTATTATATTCCCGCTTCCTTGATATTGATCCTCTTGCATACACTGCGGGCGCCTTTCTTCCAGGAGATGTCTGAAATATCGTACCCATTCGCTGTTTGATATACTGTTTAAGTTGGTTCCTGGTTTCGTTGTTGCTCGTATGGATTTTATTGTTTTCCATGCTTCAGAGCTTCTGGTTCCCCCAAGGTTTTGATCTATGAAGTCGCATATTTTAATTACAAACTGAAGTTAGTAAATTTGCAGGAGAGGCCTAAAGTACGTAGTTCTACGTCAAAAGACGTAGAGTTGGCAACGCTGGCTGTAATAGACCTTTCCATAGTTGAAATTTTTTTGTGTGCATTTGTAAATTTCCGCCATGTTATACATCAAAAAGTGCCCGAACTTTTTGACGAATAACTAGATAGGTGCCCGAAACTTTCATATTCCCGCCTTTCAAACTTGGCGTGTGCGCATGCGCTTAACTAACCGTAAAAAGGTCTATTACGAACAAATTTTCATCGAATTCAAATTATGTCCAGTTTGTAGGATTATAGTATAATTAGATTCTAGATATGATTCAATATATTCGTTTTAATTTCACTGACCGATATTTTGATAATATATTTCATATCTGGATCACAAATATTTTATATTCTGGAATTTGCCGGAAAATTAAAACTAAATTCGCTTCGCCTATTCTATTTTAATCCGCGTACAACTACGACTAAACAATTTGCTCCAATTAGATCGCCACTTTACACAAATAATTTTATTCATGACTCTTTAATTCCCAATTCAAAAATTCCTCATCCACACTTAATAATAATAATAAAAATAATAACTGTAATTTGAAACTTATTCAAATATTTTCATTCTCAGAATCTACGTCTTTTCTATCAAATTGACAAATTTACAAAATAACCATCGCATTAGGTAGAAAATGGACATGTTTTCTTGTCTTTTGCGAAAAAAAGTTTATAATACGCGTCAGGTCGTTAATTTTAAAAGTGCCCTTTAAAAGGTTCTCTGCTAGGGTTCTTCTTTAATTCGCCCGTTCGAACGTGATAAAACTACTCTTTAAATTCGAAATTTAAAGAGTAAACGCGGTAATGTATATACATTTGAACATACATAAATTCATCATTTGTATAAACAAATTTATTAATAATAATTTATTTTGTTGTCATAGGATGGATGGTGGAGTTCAAGTATCGCAGGTATATTACTCTAAAAAAATACGTACATCTATGTAATTTTCATACGCAAATTTTACTAATTCTACGTAATTTTCTATTCTGACCTACGTCTTTTTCAAAATTCGAGTTGGCAACACTGATTACAGCGTTTTATTTCTCAAGAATTACTTGAGGTAGAAAAAATATTATAAAATAGTTGCACAATATGTAACATTCTTTTATCTCTCAAGATCTAAACTTATTTCTAAAGAGACAACATATTAAAAACACCATTGTTCCTTTCACGAACTTAATTTTATTCTTAATAAAATCCCATTATAAGCAACTTATTTCAAGCCGTTACGAAATATTCTGTTAAAACATATTCCCTTTAAACTTCATCTTGTCATGTCATGTCGCCTAGCGGCCTCGAGTCAAGTCTCTCCTATTTAATCCGGATTTAAAGATAACTGTTAAAAGTCACAGCAGTAAAAACTTCATAAATCACATCAACTCCTCTTAACTGCCGCCGTTACCGTCAACAAAACTTCCCTTAATTTATAAATCTCTACCGACATTTTTAACACATCGCAAAATCATCGCAAAAGTTCAAAACAATCGCTAAATTAAATTCATTATACACGTCGAATATTTAATCATGATCTACGATTGAACAATAGATACTTATTATAGCGAAGGTTAGTTTATGAATTGATATTTAACTGTTCATTAAATTAATCTTATACTATATAGAAAATAATTATATTGAAGAATAGAAGATTGACTCGAGAAACTCGCAGTCAATCGAGTTTTCAAGTCAATCTTCTAGTCAACCGAAATTCCTAAAGATTTTTTAAAGAAAGGACATACAAGACTAGACAGACACTAGACAGACAAGACTAGACAGACAAGACTAGACAGACAAGACTAGACAGACAAGACTAGACAGACAAGACTAGACAGACAAGACTAGACAGACAAGACTAGACAGACAAGACTAGACAGACAAGACTAGACAGACAAGACTAGACAGACAAGACTAGACAGACAAGACTAGACAGACAAGACTAGACAGACAAGACTAGACAGACAAGACTAGACAGACAAGACTAGACAGACAAGACTAGACAGACAAGACTAGACAGACAAGACTAGACAGACAAGACTAGACAGACAAGACTAGACAGACAAGACTAGACAGACAAGACTAGACAGACAAGACTAGACAGACAAGACTAGACAGACAAGACTAGACAGACAAGACTAGACAGACAAGACTAGACAGACAAGACTAGACAGATAAGACTAGACATACAAGACTAGACAGACAAGAGTAGACAGACAAGACTAGACAGACAATACTAGACAGACAACACTAGACAGACAAGACTAGACAGACAAGACTAGACAGACAAGACTAGACAGATAAGAGTAGACAGACAAGACTAAACAGACAAGACTAGACAGACAAGACTAGACAGACAATACTAGACAGACAACACTGGACAGACAAGACTAGACGGACAAGACTAGACAGACAAGACTAGACAGACAAGACTAGACAGACAAGACTAGACAGACAAGACTAGACAGACAAGACTAGACCGACAAGACTAGACGGACAAGACTAGACAGACAAGACTAGACAGACAAGACTAGACGGACAAGACTAGACAGACAAGACTAGACAGACAAGACTAGACAGACAAGACTAGACAGACAAGACTAGACAGACAAGATTAGACAGACAAGACTAGACAGACAAGACTAGACAGACAAGACTAGACAGACAAGACTAGACAGACAAGACTAGACAGACAAGACTAGACAGACAAGACTAGACAGACAAGACTAGACAGACAAGACTAGACAGACAAGACTAGACAGAAAGACTAGACAGACAAGACTAGACAGACAAGACTAGACAGACAAGACTAGACAGACAAGACTAGACAGACAGGACTAGACAGACAAGACTAGACAGACAAGACTAGACAGACAAGACTAGACAGACAAGACTAGACAGACAAGACTAGACAGACAGGACTAGACAGACAAGACTAGACAGACAAGACTAGACAGACAAGACTAGACAGACAAGACTAGACAGACAAGACTAGACAGATAAGACTAGACAGACAAGACTAGACAGACAAGACTAGACAGACAAGACTAGACAGACAAGACTAGACAGACAATACTAGACAGACAACACTAGACAGACAAGACTAGACGGACAAGACTAGACAGACAAGACTAGACAGACAAGACTAGACAGACAAGACTAGACAGACAATACTAGACAGACAAGACTAGACAGACAAGACTAGACGGACAAGACTAGACAGACAAGACTAGACAGACAAGACTAGACGGACAAGACTAGACAGACAATACTAGACAGACAAGACTAGACAGACAAGACTAGACAGACAAGACTAGACAGACAAGATTAGACAGACAAGACTAGACAGACAAGACTAGACAGACAAGACTAGACAGACAAGACTAGACAGACAAGACTAGACAGACAAGACTAGACAGACAAGACTAGACAGACAAGACTAGACAGACAAGACTAGACAGACAAGACTAGACAGACAAGACTAGACAGACAGGACTAGACAGACAAGACTAGACAGACAAGACTAGACAGACAAGACTAGACAGACAAGACTAGACAGACAAGACTAGACAGACAAGACTAGACAGACAGGACTAGACAGACAAGACTAGACAGACAAGACTAGACAGACAAGACTAGACAGACAAGACTAGACAGACAAGACTAGACAGACAAGACTAGACAGACAAGACTAGACAGACAAGACTAGACAGACAAGACTAGACAGACAAGACTAGACAGACAAGACTAGACAGACAAGACTAGACAGACAAGACTAGACAGACAAGACTAGACAGACAAGACTAGACAGACAAGACTAGACAGACAAGACTAGACAGACAAGACTAGACAGACAAGACTAGACAGACAAGACTAGACAGACAAGACTAGACAGACAAGACTAGACAGACAAGACTAGACAGACAAGACTAGACAGACAAGACTAGACAGACAAGACTAGACAGACAAGACTAGACAGACAAGACTAGACAGACAAGACTAGACAGACAGGACTA
Organism: Phosphuga atrata; assembly: GCA_944588485.1. Classification (NCBI taxonomy): domain Eukaryota; kingdom Metazoa; phylum Arthropoda; class Insecta; order Coleoptera; family Silphidae; genus Phosphuga; species Phosphuga atrata. Next base: position 71,675,869 of record OX155896.1, read on the forward strand.
GACAGACAAGACTAGACAGACAAGACTAGACAGACAAGACTAGACAGACAAGACTAGACAGACAAGACTAGACAGACAAGACTAGACAGACAAGACTAGACAGACAAGACTAGACAGACAAGACTAGACAGACAAGACTAGACAGTCAAGACTAGACAGACAAGACTAGACAGACAAGACTAGACAGACAAGACTAGACAGACAAGACTAGACAGACAAGAGTAGACAGACAAGAGTAGACAGACAAGACTAAACAGACAAGACTAGACAGACAATACTAGACAGACAATACTAGACAGACAAGACTAGACAGACAAGACTAGACAGACAAGACTAGACAGACAAGACTAGACAGACAAGACTAGACAGACAAGAGTAGACAGACAAGACTAAACAGACAAGACTAGACAGACAATACTAGACAGACAATACTAGACAGACAAGACTAGACAGACAAGACTAGACAGACAAGACTAGACAGACAAGACTAGACAGACAAGACTAGACAGACAAGACTAGACAGACAAGACTAGACAGACAAGACTAGACAGACAAGACTAGACAGACAAGACTAGACAGACAAGACTAGAAAGACAAGACTAGACAGACAAGACTAGACAGACAAGACTAGACAGACAAGACTAGACAGACAAGACTAGACAGACAAGAGTAGACAGACAAGACTAGACAAACATTACTAGACAGACAACACTAGACAGACAAGACTAGACAGACAAGACTAGACAGACAAGACTAGACAGACAAGAGTAGACAGACAAGACTAAACAGACAAGACTAGACAGACAAGACTAGACAGACAAGACTAGACAGACAAGACTAGACAGACAAGACTAGACAGACAAGACTAGACAGACAAGACTAGACAGACAAGACTAGACAGACAAGACTAGACAGACAAGACTAGACAGACAAGGCCGGCGCGTCAAAATATGCCGCCTAAGGTCAATATAACTTTCGCCGCCCCCTACCCCATATATTTAAAAAAATAAATAAACCAATGATATATTTTATTTACTTTACAAATAAAATATAAACGTAATTCTAATAACAATATTTACAAAATATAATATAGGTGTTTTGTACCAGTGTTTCCCAATCTTTTTTGAACCGTGCCCCACCTAAGCCTTTCTAAAATTCTTATGCCCCCCTATGTAATATATACATAATTTTTATTAATAAAAAATTGAATTGTTCACTTAAGAAACTCAATAGGTACTCAGCTCACGATAGATTTTAGGAAGAAATCAATAGGAAATTGTTAATGAAACAGTAAGTAAATTTTCAAAACATATAACAAAAAACTAAATTCAAATTCTAAATAATTTTAATAAAGATCTTCTATATTAATTTATTATTTTAATTTAGTGAGATCCTTTCGCTTGATGCTTGCTTGCTGCACAGAGATTTTATGTTAGGTTTCAATTTGCTTCAAGTCTCCCCATTGTGTTAAATTCAGACGATTTCTTGTTTTTACCAGTAAATTATTTACAGCACTAAATCCAGATTCAGCTAAATATGAAGATGGAAACGGTAACAAAGGTTTTCTTGCACATTTGGTTGAATTTAGCTATTTGATTACTGTTTCCCCACAACGCCATGCCCATCCCTCAATATATTTTAAATCAGAAAATCTTTCTTTTAAATCAGCCGATAGTATAGCGGTATCACTTCTTTTTGTTTTTGTTGTTAATATATTTCTCCCATAATTCAATCATAATTCAATGATCTCACAAAATCAAGGTAGTGAAATCAAATATCTTCGCTTTTGCATCGACAAGAGTTTTGTTTTAGACAGTTCAATAAATCTTTTCAAGCAGTTCCCTTTAGAAAGCCGTCTTTATTCCGTGTGTAGTAAAAGTCTCACATGGTCTGCATTTTGTTCTTCACAAAATAGATTGAAGAGACCCTCACATTTGGCATTAGCTTTAATAGCATTGATACACTTTATTACTGGATGTAGTATCTTTGGAGGCAGTGGTGCTTTCTAATCTTTTACAGAACAACATTTCTTCAGCAAAAATTCTTCGAAAATTGTTTATTATTAATATCTTTTTTTCTGGTTCTTTGCAGCTCTTTATAAATAAAGAAAGAATTAATGGGGAAATTATTATCTTTAAAAGTTGATTTCGCAAGTGGATTTGATAGAAGTATATTAGGACTCAACGTTCAATTTGTCGGAAATAATAGCTGTTTAGTTTTAAGCACTTTGGCGATGAGGGAATTAAAGGAAAGGCATGCTTTCTCATACCTTTCAAAAATAATATTAGCGGTCTTAGAAGAATATTATGTTGGTTTGAAGCAAGTCTTTAGTATAACAACAGGCAAAGGGGCAAATATGCTGAAAGCAGTAGGTTTGTTGGGATAGCAATAAAGTAATATTAGTGGCTTAATGAAGAAGATGAGGTGAAATGAAGATATATGTGAAATGATAGTATTCTATGTAGCAAAATTTTCAAAACAAGTTTTAACCTTCATTTAATTTTGGTTCACGAAAACGAAAACGACATGTTTTGGATGAATGTTTTCGTCTGATCAGAAACGAACGAAATATTTTTAGTTTTTAGTCCCTGAATTTAACACATTCTGATAAAATCATATTTGGGCTTGTTATATGCCGCCCTAAAAATGTGGCGCCGTAAGGCGATCGCCTGTCCAACCAGGCGCACGTGCCGGCACTGTAGACAGACAAGACTGTATAAGGATTTTGTACGAGACGAGAGAAGGCGTATATTTACAAACAACTCGCGAAACTGGCAAGTTTACGTTTCGGAAGCTCTAATAATATTTGAATGCCGCAGAAAGTGGCCAGAAGGAAACGAATTGCGCATATTGGCCGAGTATTTCTAGATAACATCTCGATTGCCAACGCACATAAAACAACGAATTCGTGTTATCGAAATAAATAACCGCCACCAAACTCGCTTTACGTTTCTATAAAATGTTTTACGATATTTTAAATTATCTAGATTTCATACGATTTATACAAAAAGTGATATAAGACGAAATCGAATAGTATATTTTGTAAGTGGGGCGGTAGGTTGTCAATTTGACACGAGAGCGAAATTGGGACGCACGAACGAAGTGCGCACATTCGCTCGAGAGGGCAATTGACAATACCGCCCTTGTTACGAACAATATTTTTTCAATATTTTATCTTACAAGTTTGGGATCCAGGTGCCATCCTAAAAAAATTGAATCAAAAATGAACAATTTGCTTTTTGAATTGTCTACGGCGGTGTAGATTCGTCATAAGAACGCTTCTCAGTCTCCGGTATCACCATAGAATTTACATTCATTTTTTAAAACGTTTTCTGTAATTTTTATTATTATTTTGTAATGAAAAAAAGATCTGACACTTCACGTCACTTTTTTAATATCGAGGTCTTGATTGTGTTCATTTTATTTTTAATTTAATTTAATTTATTCGTTTTTTTTTAATGAAACCTAGCGATATTGAATATCTGCCTGCGTTACTTAGGTTATGTGGAAATACGATGCGAAGTGGCATTTCTCATATTAAAAAACGTGCGTCAGGAAGTACTTCGCACGCATGAGTAATAATAAATATCTTTAGAAATCCATGTTAACTGAATGCATGTCTTATTCATTAAATCTTCTCCTGAAGTTATGGTTTTCTTTTACATATAATAAATTTTTATCGATATCTAAATATCTAATAATATAATAAATGACATAAAAAATATTATAAATGAAACGCAGATGCAATTTATTCAACCTGTTCATAGCTATATAATATTAAGCCTTATTAAGACTACCAGACAAATCTCATGTTGAAACAACTTCTCCAGACAAGTGGACCTCCTGGAATCACCTCCGTACACTGTGGACACGGTTATCGTATAACCTCGGAGTGACTGATGGTATTTTTTTATTAGTCTACATGTTGTTTTTTTTCAGCTTTTTTTCCCTTTTTGGACTGCATCTCATCGTTTTCTTTATCTTTCACTATTGTTACAATCAGTCCGTTCACATTGTCCCAGTTTGTTTTTCCTTTTAGCATGTATGGGATTATTGTTCTGGCGCTAAAGGGTTCTTCTATGACTTTTTCGACTGCTTCTCTTTCAGTTGCCCACCTCCAGCAATCAAAGATAGTGTGATTTACACTGTTTCCCCGCAGTAAACACATAGATCGTCTGTTGTTCTGCCAATATTGAAAAGATAATCCCTAAAGCTGCCGTGGCCAGTCAGTACTTGAGTAAAGTAGTAGCTAGTTTCGCCGAATTTTCTATTTACCCAGGACGATATATTTGGAGTAGGGAAAGATCCTATGTTCTAAACCCACCACCTCCTTACGGGATTTACATGTAATCTAGCCCCTTATTGGGGAATTACATGTAAAATCTAGCACGATGCCCCTTATGGAGATTTACATGTAAATCTAGCACGAAGCCCCTTATGGGGAATCCTATGCAAAATAGTTCTGAAAGCGTCCGAGCGAGAATGTCTAGATGACGCTGCAAGATACGTGTACGTTGGATAGTGGGAAAATTCAAAATGAGTGGTGAAGGGTGAAAATTCAGATAGGGGTTGATTCAATTGAGATTAAGGAGGATTTAGATTTATAAGACTAGACAGACAAGACTAGACAGACAAGACTAGACAGACAAGACTAGACAGACAAGACTAGACAGACAAGACTAGACAGACAAGACTAGACAGACAAGACTAGACAGACAAGACTAGACAGACAAGACTAGACAGACAAGACTAGACAGACAAGACTAGACAGACAAGACTAGACAGACAAGACTAGACAGACAAGACTAGACAGACAAGACTAGACAGACAAGACTAGACAGACAAGACTAGACAGACAAGACTAGACAGACAAGACTAGACAGACAAGACTAGACAGACAAGACTAGACAGACAAGACTAGACAGACAAGACTAGACAGACAAGACTAGACAGACAAGACTAACAAGACCAGACAGACAAGACCAGACAGACAAGACTAGACAGACAAGACTAGACAGACAAGACTAGACAGACAAGACTAGACAGACAAGACTAGACAGACAAGACTAGACAGACAAGACTAGACAGACAAGACTAGACAGACAAGACTAGACAGACAAGACTAGACAGACAAGACTAGACAGACAAGACTAGACAGACAAGACTAGACAGACAAGACTAGACAGACAAGACTAGACAGACAAGACTAGACAGACAAGACTAGACAGACAAGACTAGACAGACAAGACTAGACAGACAAGACTAGACAGACAAGACTAGACAGACAAGACTAGACAGACAAGACTAGACAGACAAGACTAGACAGACAAGACTAGACAGACAAGACTAGACAGACAGCAATTGAAACCAGGCTTGACACAAAACCTGTACTTGTTATTGTTATATACCGAGCGCCCCTCACTTCCTACAATATTTTTCTAGAAAAACTTCATCACCTCTTGTCCAGGATTGAACTCGAAAAGAAAATGTACGTCATTGCCGGCGATTTTAATATAGACGTGTTGAAAAACACAAGGAGCAGTAGAGAATTTAACTCTATTCTAGACCAATTCCATTGTACCCTAACATTCAAAGAATCCAGTCACCCTGCGACAGGTTCTTGTATTGATAATGTCATAGTCAAGAAAGGAATGAGATTTCACACAACAACGCTGGAATATCACATATCGGACCACAACGCCCAACTATTCACATTCGAAAGAACAAATCAGCGAACAACTGTCAAATACCAGCGCCATTTCAATCAAGAGAATGTTACCCATTTTAAACAGCAACTACAGGAAGAAACCTGGCCCGATGTTTGGAATTGTGGCGAATCAGAAGTCAATAAGCAATGGAACTCATTCATGAGCATTTTCTTAAAATACTTTAATGAAAGTTTCCCTAATATCCCCACTAAAATCCGAAATAATTCCCATTGTTTATATAATATTCAGGAGTTATACATGATGAGAAGGCAAATGGAAATCTTACAAACATTGGGTAAATATAACAGTAACTTTAAACAACAATATAATAACAAGCGTAGAGAATATAATTCACTAATCAGAAAGCAAAAATCAAAAAATATTGCATACCAACTAGAAACTTCGGATAACTTGAGCAAGACAACCTGGGAAGCAGTCAACCAAATAACACGACTAAAACCAAGAACGAAGGGGTACCCCATACAAACAGATGTAAATCCAATAGATGTTGCCAGAAATTTTAACGACATTTTCACGGATAATGCCGAACTTTTAATAAAAAATCTACCAAACACTCCATACCAAGATAATATAACGTCGCATTTCAATTACTCAATGTTTGCGAATCCTCTAAGAGATAATGAATTGTATAATATAGTTATGGCCCTGAAAAATAAAAAGAGCACTGGATATGATGAGGTGCCAATACATATTATAAAGGATACTTTTGAACATATAGCAGTACCATTAAAGTTCATAATTAACAACTCTATGTCAAGCGGCATCTTTCCAGATCTGTTAAAAATCTCAGAAATAATTCCCATCTACAAAAACGGAGATAAGTACAACTTAGAGAACTATAGACCCATAAATATCCTCTCATCCTTTGCCAAAATATTTGAGAAGGTATTTTGCACTAGGATAGAAGGTTTTCTCCAACGACATCATATCCTCAATGATAACCAACACGGTTTTGTTAAAGGGAAAAGTATAGATACGGCATGTTTCCAGTTTATAACCAATATTTTTAGGCAGCTTGAAAACTTATCCGTTCCATCGGGATTATTGATTGACCTATCGAAAGCTTACGATACGGTAGATCATAATATTCTTTTAATAAAACTGGAGAAATGTGGAATCAGAGGAATCGCTTTAAATTGGATAAAATCGTACCTAACTCACCGGACGCAATGTACCAAAATTCAGACATCAAATGCCACTACGAGGTCACACATGAGAACCGTGAAGATGGGGATACCACAAGGAAGCATCCTGGGACCTCTTCTTTTTACTATCTATATAAATGATTTACCAAATCTATGTCTAAACAATTCCTTCCAAATGATAAATTATGCTGACGACACCACTCTTTTACTAGAAAACCAGTCCGTCGATGACATTGAGAGTAACGCAGCGTCAGCAATACTTTCTATTAAAAATTGGTTCAATACAAATCGCCTAATCATGAACAAAAAGAAAGCAAACATAATCATCTTTAAAACCAATAGAAGTCTAAAAGTATACCCCAAAAACATCGACATAGAAGGAGAGATTTTCGAAATAAGACAAACCGTTAGACTCCTAGGAATACAAGTGGATAATATCATAGATTGGTCTACCCATATTGCTAGCGTGCTGCCAAAATTAAATAAAGCAATATATGCGCTAAGAATTCTGCAAGGCTATGTGGGATTAGAAGTCCTAAGGACAGTCTACTTTGCCAACTTCCAATCACACCTGCATTTCGGAGTTATATGCTGGGGAAGTGGTAAAGATTGCGGGGACCTATTTAAAGCACAGAAGCAGGCTATGAGAATAATCTACAAGCTAAAATACAGGGAATCTTGTAGAGGGATATTTAGAAAAGCAAAAATCTTAACAGTTGCAGGTATTTATATTCACGATCTACTTGTTTTTATGTTTAAAAACAGAAGTAAATTTAATATATACCTAGCAGCCCAAAACACCAGACAAAATCAGATATATTACAACACACCGCATCACAAACTGACGATGAGTGAAAGAAGCCCCATATATAGCGGAATAAAAGTGTTTAATGCTCTACCAAAAGAACTTAAAATAATTCCAGGCATAAGGACCTTTAAGCAAAAAATCTTCGAACATATCAATAATTTGGAGCCATATACCATACAGGAGTATTTGAATCAATCTAATGCCTAAAAAGAATAGCAAATTATTTGTATCTCTTTATGACATATTTCATTTAGCTTTTATATTTCATGTATACATAGCTTTATTAATGAAATAAATAATTTTTGATTTTTGATTTTTTGATTTTGACTAGACAGACAAGACTAGACAGACAAGACTAGACAGACAAGACTAGACAGACAAGACTAGACAGACAAGACTAGACAGACAAGACTAGACAGACAAGACTAGACAGACAAGACTAGACAGACAAGACTAGACAGACAAGACTAGACAGACAAGACTAGACAGACAAGACTAGACAGACAAGACTAGACAGACAAGACTAGACAGACAAGACTAGACAGACAAGACTAGACAGACAAGACTAGACAGACAAGACTAGACAGACAAGACTAGACAGACAAGACTAGACAGACAAGACTAGACAGACAAGACTAGACAGACAAGAGTAGACAGACAAGACTAGACAGACAAGACTAGACAGACAAGACTAGACAGACAAGACTAGACAGACAAGACTTAGACAGACAAGACTAGACAGACAAGACTAGACAGACAAGACTAGACAGACAAGACTAGACAGACAAGACTAGACAGACAAGACTAGACAGACATGACTAGACAGACAAGACTAGACAGACAAGACTAGACAGACAAGACTAGACAGACAAGACTAGACAGACAAGACTAGACAGACAAGACTAGACAGACAAGACTGGACAGACAAGACTAGAAAGAGAAGACTAGACAGACAAGACTAGACGGACTAGACTAAACCATTTGAAACCATTTGATGAGAAAAATCAAATCTGGAGTCAGAACGGCTCTAGCATGTGCCTGAAGGGAGATACCGTCCGACCGCCTACCCCTCAGTTGATGACGTCATCCGCCGCGGCAGATATTGCTAAACTAATTATCTCGATGCTGATTGGCTGATTAACGAATAAATAATTACAGTTGACCTTTTCCCTCAATTTGTATGTAATGGACAAGACTGGACAGACAAGACTAGACAGACAAGACTAGACAGATGAGACTAGTTAGATGAAGCTACACAGATGGGGGCTAAATACATGAGATTAGACAGACCAAGCTAAATACATGAAACTAGATAAGACTGAACTAAAATATATAAGGGATTGTTTAATTTAACTAAAATATATTTTCAATTGTTTTTCTTATAATTGTTAATAATGTTTATATTTTTACTTTCATTATGTTATCTACGTTTTATTTTGATTTTGCTTGTTGATTAGGTTCGACCGGATGTTTGTCAGACATAACAACTTCTTATCAGCGGTGCGCGAGCGGAGAAAATAATAAATTATGAAGCGTGGTCTAATCAATTTCTTAGGTTTGTTTTTCGTTTTAATTTAATAAACATAATCACGTGAAACATCCAGCATTTCATTTATATAAACCAGAGTTCAATTTTCTGGCATCCACTTTTCATCTACTTGCATCCACTTTCTATCTACTGGCATCCACTTTTCATCTACTTGCATCCACTTTTCATAACGTTAAACAGGGTGTGAGGTCTATGTGACCCCACGCTTAACAGGGTGTGAGGTCTATGTGACCCCACGCTAAACAGGGTGTGAGGTCTATGTGACCCCACGCTAAACAGGGTGTGAGGTCTATGTAACCCCACGCTTAAGAGGGTGTGAGGTCTATGTAACCCCACGCTTAACAGCGTGTGAGGTCTATGGTGCCCCACGTTTAAGAGGGCGTGAGGTCTATTTTTAGTCAGCTTTCATCCCATTGGGTTAGTTGGGTTATCATTAGGTTAGGTTAGCATTAGGTTAGGCTACGTGAGGTTAGGAATAGAGCGCGATTCATGCCTAACCTCACGTAGCCTAACCTAATGCTAACCCAACTAACCCAATGGGATTAAAGCTAATTAAAAATAGACCTCACGCCCTCTTAAACGTGGGGCACCATAGACCTCACACCCTGTTAAGCGTGGGGTTACATAGACCTCACACCCTCTTAAGCGTGGGGTTACATAGACCTCACACCCTGTTTAGCGTGGGGTCACATATACCTCACACCCTGTTTAGCGTGGGGTCACATAGACCTCACACCCTGTTTAGCGTGGGGTTACATAGACCTCACACCCTGTTAAGCGTGGGGTCACATAGACCTCACACCCTGTTTAGCGTTATGAAAACTGGATGCAAGTAGATGAAAAGTGGATGCAAGTAGATAGAAAGTGGATGCAAGTAGATGAAAAGTGGATGCCAGAAAATTGAACTCTGGTATTTATTTAAAGAAAATGCTGTATTTTTTACGTGATTATGTTTATTAAATTAAAACGAAAAACAAACCTAAGAAATTGATTAGACCACGCTTCATAATTTGTTATTTTCTCCGCTCGCGCACCGCTGATAAGAAGTTGTTATGTCTGACAAACATTCGGTCGAACCTAATCAACAAGTCGTAAATCAAAATAAAATGTAGATAACATAATGAAAGTAAAAATATAAACATTATTAACAATTATAAGAAAAACAATTGAAAATATATTTTAGTTAAATTAAACAATCCCTTATATATTTTAGTTCAGTCTTATCTAGTTTCATGTATTTAGCTTGGTCTGTCTAATCTCATGTATTTAGCCCCCATCTGTGTAGCTTCATCTAACTAGTCTCATCTGTCTAGTCTTGTCTGTCTAGTCTTGTCTGTCCAGTCTTGTCCATTACATATAAATTGAGGGAAAAGGTCAACTGTAATTACTTATTCGTTAATCAGCCAATCAGCATCGAGATAATTAGTTTAGCAATATCTGCCGCGGCGGATGACGTCATCAACTGAGGGGTAGGCGGTCGGGCGGTATCTCCCTTAAGGCACATGCTAGAGCCGTTCTGACACCAGATTTGATTTTTCTCATCAAATGGTTTAAAATGGTTTAGTCTAGTCCGTCTAGTCTTGTCTGTCTAGTCTTCTATTTCTAGTCTTGTCTGTCCAGTCTTGTCTGTCTAGTCTTGTCTGTCTAGTCTTGTCTTGTCTAGTCTTGTCTGTCTAGTCTTGTCTGTCTAGTCTTATCAATCTAAATCCTCCATAATCTCAATTGAATCAACCCCTATCTGAATTTTCACCCCTCACCACTCATTTTGAATTTTCCCACTATCCAACGTACACGTATCTTGCAGCGTCATCTAGACATTCTCGCTCGGACGCGTTCGGAACTATTTTGCATAGGATTCCCCATAAGGGGCTTCGTGCTAGATTTACATGTAAATCTCCATAAGGGGCATCGTGCTAGATTTTACATGTAATTCCCCCATAAGTGGCTAGATTACATGTAAATCCCATAAGGAGGTGGTGGGTTTAGAACATAGGATCTTTCCCTACTATTTGGGATTAACACTTGAGTCCACTGTCCAACATGGTAGACTGAACTACCGAACTAAGTATTTTCCGAGAGCTGCTCTTAGGCGCGCCTACGTTTGGCATGAGCTGCTGAATGCCTGCTAGTGTTCTCATTGCCTTTCTTGCCGCTTCGGTAGTGAACGCCATGAAGGATAGCCCTTTATCGATTACTACTCTGAGATATTTTAGTGTTTCTTTCGGTGTTATAATTGCCTCTTCCACTTTACAGGACTAAGTTGTATTAGGCCGGTGATAAGGAGAGTCTCGTTTTTTTTCTGGAGCTAGACTTAGGTTCTTCGACTTCATCCAAGCGCTGACCATTTCTGCTGCTTGATTTTCCGTTCGCATTAAGCCTTGCTCTGTTTTTGCTGTGACAACTAGTGCGACATCGTCTGCGAAGACGATTACGGTGGCCCCCAATGGCAGCCTCATGGTAAGTGCTTCATTATATAGCACGTTCCACAGGGTGGGGCCTAGTATCGAACCCTGTGGGACGAAACTAATGCTTCGACAGCTGAGGTAGCTTCTTAACATGCGCAACAGGTACGGAGTTATACCCCTTCTTGTCAGACTGTCCATGATATGCTTCCAGGATGCGCTATTAAAAGCTTTTCTAACATCAAATGTTAGGAGGGCACACTTACGTCTGGTTCTCTGGGTTCCGCTTTTAGCCTTTTCTGCGATCTCCAGGACAGCGGCATTGATGGTGGATCTACCTTCTCTAAACCCAAATTGTTTTTTCGACAAACCGCCTCCCGCCTCAATCTCTCCCTTTAGCTTTAGTAGCAAGAGTTGCTCAAGTAGCTTACCAGACACATCCAATAGGCAGATGGGTCTATAGGATGTGGGATCTCCTATCGTTTTATCTCCATTTCTAATTAGTAAGAGTTTTGCACGTTTCCATATGACTGGGAAGTTCCTGGCAGTTAACAACCTATTCATTACGTCTAAGCGAATTTAGGTTGATGTCTAGCGGTTAACTTGACAATCTCGGGTGGTATGCCATCGGGACCCGGCGTTCTGCAATTTCTAATACATTTACTCGCCAGCGATAGTTCCTCTTCCGTAAAGGGGGCGTTGTGTGAACTTCAGGTTGTACTAAATTAAAGTGTGTATGTTTCGGGAATAGTACGACCTATTTACCTAGCTCCTTTTTTGCTCGCTTGTATTCTTGACATAACAGTTTAATTTTTTCTTCCCGTGTTTGTCTTGCTCTTTCACGTTGGTAGTTTCTCCTGGTAGCGACACATGTAGTTCTCATTTCAGCTATTTCGTCGGTTTACCAGTATACTGACTGGAACTAAGTTTAATGTTGAAACAACTACCTCCCTTGCTAATAACACGCAGGATATTAAATTATACAACAGGCATTTGCATGTTATTACTAGCCCCAGTACATTTTCATGTCACTATGCGAGTACTAGATAAATAACATTGTTTTTAAAGCTCATTTCTTTCTATTTTGATTATGTGCATAGCCATTTAGCATATTTGTGTGGTTATAGCGAAGATATACTTTTTGTAGACATACTAGTAAGTAAATAAATAAATTTAATTTAGGAAAACATTTAGAGAAGGATAATTAGTAATACATTTCTTAGTGGTAATAAATCTTAAGTTTCTTAAGTCCACCATGAATGTAATTTGTATTTATAGAATAACAAGATAAAGTAAAAAATGAACGCAGGCAATAATTACCAATTAGAAATTCCAAGCGTAAATGCATAATAAAATAAGGAATTCATCGGCACTGAATAACTCGATAAATCCTTTAATGAACAATAGAAAACTTTCCAGTAATATTCAGGCGAATTAGGTGCAAAAACTATTAACTTCATCGACACAATTCGCATTGTTCGTTTAAATTGTTAATATTGGCAACAGCTTTCCTTAAGAATTAAACGATCTTATATAATATAAAGAGATCTTATTCAATCTTATTATAGTTAAGATTCTCATAATTTAAGATGTTTCAAATATCAGATAACAGCTTTATTTCTTTCTTTTTATTTCTAAGAGAATTTTTAAATAATATGTAATTTAAAGCCATATACAATAGTTGTTATTTTTCATTCAAAATAAATATCTTTGCCTAGTTTTATAGGTACAGTAGAATCCGCTTATAATGACATCGAAGGGAGGTGACAAAAACGTCATACTAAGCGGACGTCATACAAAGCATAGTTTTAAAAAATAAGCATCTTATTTTTATCAACCTATTTTTATTAGTTATGTATTTAGTTTAATAGTGAGAAAAACTACAAATTGTATAATACTCTTCTCAGTCCTTCTACCCTCTGTAGGGTGTAGTGATACTATTTTCGGTATGTGTTTGAATTTTTTGTTTCCATGCGTTTCTATTTTGTGCTAGATGTATTGCTTCGTGCATTGAGTGTCCCGTCATTTCTTTTAATCTGTCGGTCCATCTCATTGGAACCCGTCCTCTAGGTCTTTTTCCCTCAACTTTTCCCTCCATCAAGAGGTTTTCCATCTCACCTGTTCTTCTAGCTATGTGGCCAAAGTAACTGAGATATGCTCTATTGACTTGGTTTAGTAGACGCTTTTTGTTTTTTAGTTCTTCTAGAACAGAGGCGTTTGTTCTGTGTTCCACCCATGACACTCTTAGGATTCGTCTATACACCCATAATTTGAAGGCTTCAATCCTTTTTCGATCTGTTTTCTTTAGTGTCCATGTTTCAGCGGAGTAAACAGCAATTGGGAAGATCAAGGAATTGGCCAGCATTACTTTCACTGTTTTTGTAATGGTTTGATCTCTCCATACTTTTATGAGTTTAGTTGTTGCTGATCTGGCCATTGCCAATCTTCTCTTTATTTCCTCTGAGCAGCCTATATCTTTGGTTAACAATGATCCCAGGTATACAAACTTGTCCACCACATCATATCTCGCTACGATTTTGATATTGGATGTGTCATTGGATCGATCGATGATCATTACTTTGGTTTTTGTTTTGTTGATTTTTAAACCATATTCTCTACTATAGTTCTTTAATTTATTCATTATGTTTAACAGTTGTTCTTCGTCTGCTGCAATAATCAAGGTGTCGTCCGCATACCTCATGTTACTTATTTTTCTTCTTCCGATTGATATTCCACCTTCCCAATCGCTAAGGACTTTTCTCATGATGTATTCGCTATATATGTTGTAAAGGAGAGGCGAGAGTATGCATCCCTGTCTGACACCGGCCTCTATCTTAAAAGCTCGGGACACTGTTTGTCCTGTTCTGACCTTGGCGTTATTGTGTTGGTAGAGTCTCTTAATTAAAAATATATTCGTATAGTCCACAAAACACAAATATAATTTTAAGTTGTGTTCCCTCGTTTTTTCAATGATCTGTCGGGCATTGAGTAGCTGCTCTCGTGTACCTTTACCTGGTATGAACCCTCTCTGCTCGTCCGATATTTGTGGGAGTAGAAATGTTTCAAGCGTTCATTAATGATGTGGAGTAATACTTTGCTTGCGTGTGAAATGAGAGTTACTGTTCTGTAGTTATTACATTCCGTCGGTGATCCTTTTTTATGGATGGGGATGAATATAGATGCGCACCATTCCATTGGCCATTTGCCCGTTTCCCATATTTTAGAGCATAACGCGTGCATTACATCTGTTCCGTAGTGTCCCATGGCTTTAAGTATTTCAGCTGTGATGCCGTCTGCCCCAGTTGCCTTCCTATTTTTGAGTGTTTTTTATAGCCTTTTCTACTTCTGATTTTAAGATCCGAGGTTCTCTTTCTTGTGGTGTTACTTGTTCTGCGGATGATGTCGGGCTAACTGACTTATATAAATCTTTGCAGTATTGTCTCCATACTTCCGCTATAATAATTGGATCTACTATAACCTTCTCGTTTTTGTCCTTTATAATTTGTGTTCGTGGTTTAAATTCTCTAGCTAGATATACTTTATTATATATATTATATATATATATATATATATTATATATTTATCTAGCTAGATATACTATATAATTTATACCGTACTTTATCATACAGATCGCGAGATTCTCCGTGCTGGGCGTGGTGTTGTAGTTCCGTGCATATATTTTTTAAATGGTTGTTTTTGTCCCGTCTACATTCCTGTTTGATTCGTTTGTTAAGATGTTTAATTACTTGTCTTTTTTCATCTTCTTACATGTTTGAGTTGTTAATTTGTCTTCTTTGGTCTATCAATTTTATTGTGTCATTGGATATCCAGTGATTTTTTTTATTAATTGGTATGTTATCGGATGTGCAAGATTTTACTGCAGCTTGTATCCAGTTCCTCGTGGACATCCATAGAGTGTTGGGGTCTGTAGAGGTGTCATGCCTTTGAGTTGTTCTTAAATTCTTGAAAATTTTCTGTCTTGGGAGTTTCTAATTTAGTATTTTTTGTTTCTGATGTTTTAGGTGTTCGTAGTTTGAGGGATATTGAGGCTAATAATAGTTTATGGTCTGATCCGCACACAACACCTGGTTTTGCCTTCACGTTTCTTACTGATGTTTTCCATCTAGTTTCTATTAGAAAATAATCGATTTGGTTTTTGTGCTTTCCGTCGGGACTTGTCCATGTCGATAGTCTTCGTGGGTGGTGCTTGAAAAGGGTGTTTGCTATAGCCAGGTTATTGTCAACTGCAAAACGGATCAGACGTTCTCCTCGTTCATTTCTTTTACCTAGTCCGTAATTACCAATGAAGTTGCGTACATGGTTATCGAGATCTGTCCTACCTACTTTAGCATTGATATCGCCCATCACTATCAGTATATCTTTCTTTGGTGTTTTTGCTATTATACTTGGCATATATACTTGTATTATGTGACAGTTATTTGGTTTGGAGTGAATGGTCAATACTAGTATTCTGTCATTTACTGCTTCGTAAGATTTTATCCACTGAACCTATCCCTGAACCCTGAACCTATCAGAAGACAGGCGGAGGGCTTATCCCGGCCTACACTCGGTCCCCATCTACGTTGTAGATTGTAGATTGTAGATATGGTGGTGACGACTTGTACTGCGACCTTTATAGATCTATTGTACCCCACCCTCCTCCTCCAAGTATTGGTGTACTTACCCATTTAGAGCGCCTCCTCTAATCCTGATTCCTTTAGGAATCTCAGGATCTGGGTGGGATTCAAGGCCTGTAGCTCCTCTGTGTTCAAGCAGTGAGCCCCAAGGTACATCTGTCTCTTGCGGAGTATTGCTCCGCAGTCTTTGAACAGATGTATGGGGGTTTCCTCTGCTGAGCCACAGAATCTGCAGCCATCATCCTCCTCTAGGCCTAGGGCCTTGAGATGTTTCCTAAGTCTGCAGTGTCCCGTCAGGGCTCCTGTCAGAATTCTGAGCTTGTTCCTGCTTAGTTTCAGGCAAGCTTTAGTTCTCTTCTGGTTAAAAGATCCCAGCATCACTTTGGATTGCCTTAGCCCTGGAAGTTCTTCCCAGGTTTTCATCCATTTTCCTCTTATTTCTTCATCTAAACTTTTGCGGATGGTGTTCACGCTCATACCGCAAAAGGGTTCCGGACCTATAAAGGGGCTACTGGATCCCTTGTTTGCTAGCTGATCGGCTTCTTCGTTTCCGTCTATACCAGTGTGTCCTGGTACCCAGTGTAGCGTTACTTTATTATCCCTGCCAAGCTTGTTCAGCTTCCCCACACAGTCCCATACCAGTTTGGATCTGATGGTGTATGAGCTAATGGCCTTGATGGCTGCTTGGCTATCTGACAGGATAGCAATTCGTTTTTTGCGGTACTTCCTGTCGAGGTTAAACTGTGCACATCTTTCGATTGGGTGTACCTCTGCTTGGAATATACTTGGGGATGTTCCCATGGATTCGGAGTATCTGGTACGAGGTCCAAACACTCCTGCACCAGTGCCTTCCTTTGTCTTCGAACCATCTGTATACCACTTGATGGCATTTTGCTCTATGTGGTATGCTGAGGATTCGTCGCTCCAATCGGCTTTACTACTACATATTGCTGTGTAGTTTTTCTCGAAGTGGTATTTGCATACCATTTCGTCTTTTGGTACTTCCAGCCAGGGGATCTTGGCAGCGAGGCTGTTTCGGTCTCTGCTCCCGATTATTTTGCCTCTGCCCATTCCTTCCTTGCTGAACCTTACGATCGCCGATCTGGCGGCGCTCTCCACCACAAGGTGCAGCGGAGTCAGATCCAGCAGCAGCTCCAATGCTGCTGTCGGACACGACCCCATCGCCCCCGTGATGCAGACACACGCCAGTCTTTGAATCTTCTCAAGCTGTTTCCTCATAGAGGCCAGCTTGATTCTACTTCCCCACGCAACCGCCCCATAAGTGATTGCAGGTCTCACTATCATGGTGTACATCCATCGCAGGATAGTGGGGTTACAACCCCACATTTTTCCTGCCAGATTTCTGCACACCATTAGGGCGCGTTTGGCTTTACCTACCACTGCCTCAGCGTGTCTATTCCATAGGAGTTTGCTATCTAGTGTGATACCCAGATACCTTATCTCCTGTTGGTATTCTACTGCCTTCCCATCTATGAGTATGGGATGTAGGCAGTTTTCTCCTTCTAGTAAATGGTATCACCGTGGTTTTGCTCGGGTTGAGTCTCAATCCCAGTGTTTGACACCATCTACTAGTTACTTTGACCTCTCTGAACAATTTCACAGAGCGTTCCCTCAAATTTTCCTCTGGCCATTATGACTATGTCATCGGCGTAACCTTGACATTTGATGTCTAGGTCGTTTAGCCTAACCAGTAGTTCATCAACTACCAGGCTCCACATTAGCGGTGATAGTACACCTCCCTGTGGGCACCCTCGAGTTGTGGAGATCTTAATGGTGTCTTTTCCCACTTGTGTCTCCGCCGTTCTAGTTCTCAGCATTTCTCCCATCCACTTTGAGATAGTGCTGTCGATATTCCTTCTTTCGAGGGCCGCCCTGACAGCCTCGTGTGAGGTGTTGTCAAAAGCTCCCTCTATATCCAAGAAGGCACATATCGCTACTTCCTTTATCTCTAGTGCTGCTTCTATTTTGTTTGTCAGCTGATACAGGGCGGTTTCTGTGGATTTCCCTGCTCTGTAAGCATGCTGACTCCTGTGTAGTGGTGTACCTACCAGCACTATAGTCCTAAGGTAATTATCAATCACCTTCTCCTTTGTCTTTAACATAAAAGATGTTAGACTAATGGGTCTAAATGACTTCGGTTGAGTGGTGTCTTTCTTCCCCACCTTCGGTATAAATACCACCTTAGCCCTTCTCCATAGCTCCGGTATATATCCGAGCGCTAAGCTACTTCTAAAGATATTTAGAAGATACGGCATTAGTTCTCTCTCTCCCTTTTGTAGGAAGGCAGGAACTAGTCCGTCCACACCTGGGGCCTTAAAAGGCTGGAAAGTGCCGATAGCCCATCTGATTCGGTTTTCCGTACAGATGGACGCTGCCCTCTTCCAGTCGGCCCGACTTGGTTTCCGTGGTTGCATCAAGCTCTCGGTCTCCCCGTATCCTCTACATCCCGGAAAATGGGTTTCTAGTAGGAGGAGAGCTCTTTGCTCTTCATCCTCCGTGAAGGTCCCATCCGGTTTCTTGAGAGTGGTTGTCATTTCCACTCTATCCTTCGCTAGTGCTTTGTGCAGTCTAGCTGCCACCGGCGTGGATTCTATGTTTTCACAGAAGGTCCTAAAGTTTTCCCTTTTTGCCCTTCTGATCTCTTTGTTGTAGGTGGTAAGCACCTCAGAGTATTCTAGCCAATTTCCGTATTGCTTGGCTTTGTTGAAAAGCCTACGTACATATACCTACCTATCCTACCCCATCTACGTTAGCCACCTAAGCCATTCTTCACCACGTGGAGGTGTAGATTGGGAGTTTCCCTTCATTGGGTTTGAGACCATAGAGGCATTTCTCAAAACCCTCCAGTACTTTGAAGGACGATATGTATAATACATATATATCTATTAACAAAAAAAACCATGAATTGGCACAAAATTAACATATGTATATATTACATACATACATAACATTTAGTCATTTTTTATATAAGAATATCACTAATTTTTGTCTGCTTTTGTTTCTTCGTTAGACCTCTCGAATAACAGTCTCTAACATTATTGTGTAAAGAAGACATTGTTGCCCCATTTAAATTATCATTTTCGAAATTGATATGAACAAATCGTGATAATAAGTCTGCAGCTTTTAAAGCCTCTTCTGCGGTAGGTATTGATTCTTCCTCGACTTCCTCTTCTTTATCGCTTTCGTTTTTGCTCATTTGCTGTAATATCCTGTGCGATATTTTCATCTGATGGTTCTTCTGATGTGAGGAAAGCGTTATCAATTTCAACATAATCGTCCCACATTCCCGGCGCTGTAAACGAGTCTGAATTTAGGTTTCGTAACCACAAAGATAAAGGAACGTCATCTTCATCATCCCATTCATTTTCTGCTGTATTTTGAACAGGTAAACCAGCATGGTTTTCAATGAATCCTGCATGTTTGAAACAGTTGTAAATTGTACTTTGTGGCATTTTATTCCAGGCATCATAAACCATAAGAATTGCATCAAGAACTGTTATTTTAGTAGAAAAGCTATTTTGATTATAATCAAGGCTATTAATCATTTTTAGCACAAGATTCTTTCTGAAATTGCTTTTGAGTGATCGTATTATTCCTTGATCCATTGGCTGCAAGACTGATGTTGTATTTGGTGGAAGGAAAGCAATTATTATAGACTTTAAATCAGTAACTATTGGATGCGCCGGGCAATTATCAACCAGCAATAAAATCTTTTTCTTCTTTTTCTCCAAATCGCGATCCCAATCTCGAAGCCACTTTTCGAACAGTTCTGACGTCATCCAAGCTTTACGGTTGTTTGCATAATGACTGGCAACGAATTAACACTGCTAAAACATCTTGGTTTTTTAGATTTTCCAATAACGAGCATTTTTTTTGCCGGTCAGGATCTCTGTGCCGCTCAAATTTGCTGCTACCATGACGGTTATTCTATCTTTTGACAACTTGCCTCCACTACAATTCTCTCCCTTAAATTTTAAAGTTCTGTCCGGCATTGATTTGTAAAACAGACCAGTTTCATCTGCATTGAAAATCTCATCATGAGAAAATTCTTTCCGTAGATTTGACCACACAGTGGTTAACCTGTTTGTTGTAGAGCTTTGATCAACAGACGAGGATTCACCGAAAATTTTTCCCGCCACAATGTTATGTCTCACTTTAAAACGACTTATCCAGCTCGCAGAACAATTAAAGTTGAGGATACCAAAACGTGAAGCAAAAACATTTGCCTTTTCCTGTAACATAGGGTCGTTGATAGGTATTCTTTTGTTTCTCGCCATTTTAAACCGCTGAATTAACGCTTGATCAATATTACTCTGTCGTGATTTTCGAAGCCTCTTCGGATTCAAAACATTTGAATTAAAGGATTCCTTAATCAGGTTCTTGTTTTTAAAAATCATTGATATGGTCGAATGGCCAACACCAAATTCCTTTGCGAGAGATGAGATGATCTCTTCAATGGTAAACGCATTACGTTGCAATGTCATTTTGTGCACAGTCAATGTCACTAACAGTAGGTGGTACGTATCCATGAACTATCAATTCGTCACTGGGAATCAAAACAAAAACGAGCCACCTACTCACCAAATTTCGTTGCAGGGAAAGGTGTGGGGATGGTTTTGGGTGGGGACGGTCACTATAGCCGGACATAATTTCTTAAAAACAAGCCATAATAAGCGACATGTCATTTTAAACGAAGTCATTTCGGAACTTTGCTACTTTGCTATAAATAATTTAATATGAAAACCAAACTTCACACTGCAATTACTTCATATTAAGCGGTTGGTCTATATAGCCGGAGTCATAATAAACGGATTCCACTGTATAAAGACTTGTTGATCATTTAAATTTAATGTTATGGCGATCAGCATCTGTCCAGCCTTTTGATCTCTTAAATGGAACTAATGATCATCGATATTCATATATATATCCATCTACACACCAAAATACATCAATATATGCATCAATATACAGGCTGGGCCATTTAACGTGACCACCCCAAATATCTCCTATCTCTTTAGAGTGACGGAAAAAATGTCAAAAGGGAATTTTATTGATTTCGAAAGGGCTGACACAGTGTTTAAAAATATTGTTTGGTCCAGGTCATAGTTTATGCGTCCTTAAGGTCATCAATGGTTTTTCAAATGGGAACATGTTATTTTTTATCAAGAAGTTGTAGCCACTATTCACACGAATCCAGCGATCCATAATGTCATGATCTTTGACGTTTCTTTTTGCGTGGATTAACACTGCCCCTTTCTCGGAATAAATGAATACTTCGGTCGAAACATCGACGGAAAGATGATTTCTGTCAGGATAACGTTGTGCATAAAGTTCTTGCGCTCGCACAGAGTTCGTACCGGTCTCACCAAGAATCAGAATCATATCCACTTTCTCTGCTTGCCTGTGCAATACCATTTTGGATACGGTTATTCAAAGTTATTTACATTTCAAGGTCATGATATCGTGGGTCACTCAATTCGTCTGAATAGTGGCTACAATGTCTTGATACAAAAATAACATGTTCCCATTTGAAAAGCCATTGATGACCTCGAGGACGCATAAACTGTGATCTGTGACAAAAATAGAATTTTTAACCACCGTGTCAGCCCTTTGAAATCAATAAAATTACCGTTCGACATATTTTTCGTGACTCCAAAGGTAACTGAGATTTTTGGGGTCATGTGGTCATGTTAAATGGCCCACCCTGTATACATCAATATACATCCATATCATTTCATTTCATTTATTACAAATTCGCTAAGTTAAATGTTAGATAAATATAGTCTAATGTTGCATACACTTCGATGGAGTATATTTACTATAAAACTAACGTGAGTCCCAAAAGTCTTGGAATGGACTCTTGCCATGAATTTGAAGAAGTAGGTCTTAATGCAGACACATAAAATTAATGAAATTATCAAATGTCATTTTTAAGTAGCTGTCAGTCGTAGTGTGGTTACGTCGCATTGGTTTTAGTGTTAAGTTGAACAATTTCATTAGTTATAAATAAAACGCCTTCTCAATTTTACACTGATTTATTTCATAGTGTTGTAAATGATAAAATTAACAAAGAAGAACAAACATTACAACAGATGTTGAATCTGTTGTCCATTTTCACGAATACACAAATTAATTCGCCGTTTTATATTATTTCTACCGATCTTACTTAATTTATTTAATTTAAAAATATTTACAAAAGAGCAGAAAACTTTATGGTCAAAAGTTATTTTCGTAATTTGGTAGACGCTGGAAAATGGTGAATGGGAATACAGTATCGACTCGTGCATTGAAGAATTTAGGCAACGTTTTCCTATGTCTGTATTTAATAGGAATCAGTTTAGAAGGCAGGTATTACGATCAGCTGATTGCTTTTCAACAACAAATCAACAAGTGGAAGGCCTCGTATTAATAATGAGAATATTATAAACAGCATTGGAAATGCAGTCCAAGACGAACCTATCACTTCAATTTGGAGACTATCTCAACAGTTGAATTTAAGTCGTACTACCACTCACAGGATTATTCGTCAAGACCTTCACATGAAACCATATAAGTTGCAAATGCAACTTTTACCACTCGATTATAATAAAAGACTGGCCTACTGTTGGTGGTTCAATGAAAATATGAACAACGAAGTGTTAAATTTAACTTTTTTCACTGATGAAGCCTGGTTTCATCAAAACGGATACATTAATTCCCAAAACATGCGCATGTAGAGTGTTGACAACCCACATTTTTTTAGAGAGACCCCACTGCATCCAATCAAAGTTGATGTGTGGTTAGCAATGTCAAGACGCTGAATTATCGGTCCAATATTTTTGGATGGTAATTTAAACGCTGCCACTTTATAGAGCCACTATTTTACAATTTATTAACGAACTTCATGATGATGAACTCCAAAGTGGCTTCTTCCAACAAGATTTTGCCATACGGCACATTGCCCGCGAAACATTAAAATTAAACATTAATTAAACATTAATTAAACATTTAAATTATCTTAAGGAATTCTTCGACGACAGGCTAATGAGCAAAGACCGATTTCCACCACGTTCTTGTGATCCAACTCCCCTGGATTTTTTTCTTTTTCCATATTTAAAAAATCCAGTATTCAGCAGTCCAGTGCATAGAGTAGAAGATCTGCGAAAGAATGTAATAAGAAGTGTGAAGAGATAGACAACACAGTATTACAAATTGTGTTCGATAACATAAAACGGCGAATTAATTTGTGTATTCGTGAAAATAGACAACACATTCAACATCTGTTGTAATATTTGTTCTTCTTTGTTAATTTTATAATTCACAACACTAAATTAAATCAGTGTTAAATTTATAAGATGGCGTTTTAATTATTAATTAATGAAATTGTTGAACTTAACACAAAAACAATGCGACATAACCTCAAGACCACTGACAGCTGCTTAACCCATTATCTACCGAGGCAAAAAAAAATGGATTTTAACAAAATTTCCGGTTGTTATAAACTTTTTACTCATAAAAGAAGTCCAATTCAAGAAAAAAAAAATCATTTGTTGGTTCTGAGAAAAATGGTGTTCGATTTTTTGAGCACTGGTCACTTGGCATTAAGTAAAATGTTAGTCAGTGAAGGTGAGACTACAGTTTCTTGTTTCTTTATTGAAAATACACTTTCTTATTGAAAAACAGATAACTCCTTACACGAACAATAATTAAAATAAGGAAATATTAAAAAAAAAACATTACAATTAGTATCAAATAGTAGTACTATTTATTTATGATAATCATCAAAGCATTTGAAGTGCATATGCTTATTACATTTTTGGCACTTATAATAAGTAGGCTTTCCACATCCCTTTAACTGACATCGTCGCACTTTTCTTTCCTCTTGTCAGGTCAGGTCTAAATTGTCAGGTCTGTAATCATTATCAGTATTTATATTTATCTCGACGGACAAATCACTTTCTCCCGAGTCTGATGTAGTAAGTAAATGCTCCGTGATGATAACTCGAAAGGTTTTTTGTGACATGTGTTTCTTATTTTCTTTTCGTGCAACAAAACGGTGCATTGTTTTGTTTCCAAGCATTCACAACAGATGAGTTTAAGACTGATAACCGCAGCGGCCAATACCATTTTTTTGCTCTAATATTAACACGGTAGTTTTGCACAGCATTATCATGCAAGTCAACTCCCCCCATACCTTTGTTGTAGTTTTTTAAAAGCAGCGGTTGCTTGACATTTACATCTTTACCAGGCTCAACAGTAGCACCATTTTTATATTTTTTCTCTTTATTCCATCTTTTTACTGTATTCATCGGCTCTAGGGAATGCAATCTCGTTCTCGCGAGATCGGGATCTCGCGAGATCTCGTCCATATTTTGCGAGACTGAGTCTCGTTAAATTTTTGTACGAGATCTCGCGAGATTGCGAGATTGAGCGGCGCAGCAAAATCGGTGTGTGTATCGTAGCGCGGTTGCGCGCGAACTGCTCTGCGCATGCTGTAGGCACTACTCGTGGCGCAGCGCAGGGGCAGTAGGGGGCTTGCGGGGGACGAGGCCCGGCTCACTCACTGTCATCACTTTGCCGGCACGCGTGCGTTTGTTTACGTAATTATCTAGTTTTTGTTGAAATTAAGGGATTTTTGTGATTAACTGGTTATTTTAGTGTAACATTTAATGTAATTTGGCATTGAACTATGTCGACAAACTCTAAAACAGTGTACAGTGAATACGGAAGTTCATTAGAAGTTTGGAAATATTGCTTAAGAGCCAATGATGGACTCAGTGCAAGGTGTGTGGGAAGATTTTGAAAGCTAAAGACCGTTCTCCAAAAGGCTTACACACATACTATACATCGTTATACATCGTCAAGTCTATACATAGCATTGATTCGAAAAAAAAAGGTTGAGGATGTTCAGATTGAGGAAAATGTAGAAACTTCAATGAGGACTCCGGTTGTCGGGCCAGCGGCGCCAGAGCCAGCAGCTTCTTCAGATAGTACTCTTCAGCAATCAAAATCATCAACTGTACCTAAAAAGCGAAAAATTACGGACCATTTCCATAACGAAGATACTTCGAAGGAAATTATGGTTTCAAGAATGGTGGCTAAAGACGGTTTACCTTTTCGTGTATTTTGCACCTCAAAAGACCTTTTTTGTTCTAAGGGACACAAATTACCGTCATCTCCTAATTCAATTAAACTTATGGTAATTAATTACGGAATGACCTTAAAAATAAAACTTAAACAAGAACTTTCTCAGCTAAAGGAAGATAACTACAGATTTACATTAACCTTCGATGAGTGGACTTCCTCTAGAAATAGACGTTACATGAACGTGAATGTCCACACATGCAAAGAAAATGAAGCCATATTTTGGAATTTAGGCTTGATCAGAATATACGGCAGTATGCCTGCCAAAACTGCAGTGGATCTTTTGAAGAACAGACTTTCTGAATTTGAATTGTCTCTTGACGATGATGTAGTCAACATTACAACAGATGGGGCTAAGGTAATGATCAAATTAGGACGTTTGATTAATCCTCTACATCAGCTCTGCTATGTCCACGGCATTCAGTTGTCTATCATGGGCGTTCTGTACAAAAAACAAGATTTATCTTTGTCTGAGGACAATGGCATTGATGAGATACTTAACGTATCAGGAGAAGAAACCGAAATAAACTCCGATGACAAAGATGACGTTTTTTACTCTTTTTTTCCAACAAGAGAGGTAGATCTGGATACAGAGTACGCGAGTATTATAGAAAAGGTCAGAAAACTGGTCAGGCTTTTTAAGAAATCGCCAACAAAAAACGATCTGCTCCAAGTTTACATTAACCAAGAATTTGGCAAAAACTTACAGCTACAATTAGATTGCAAAACACGCTGGTCAAGCCTTGCTGATATGATATCGACATTTAATAAAGTTAAACTGTGTGTCGGCAAAGCATTGATCGATTTAGGTCTTGACACTAATTCGGATTACTCTTTGAGTGCAGAAGAGTATACAGTTTTGACAAACTTATACAGAGTATTTCAGCCTGTCAAACTCGCTGTGGAGGTCTTATGCCGTCGAGATTCTGACCTGGTTACTGCAGAAACGACTTTAAGATTTATGATACGCAAACTTGAAGAACAACATTGGCACGACAACATTGGCAAGAAAACTAGCAGAGTCATTGAGAAACCGCATAGCTGAGCGCCGATCTTGCTTGACTTCAGTATTGATATATTTGAGAGATTATGTCAAATATGAGGAAGATTTGGAAGAGTATGCGCGAGACGAAACGTTCAAAATATCACAGAAAGTCAGTATCCGAAAAGAAATTAAAAAATTTATAGAGAGATTGCACTGCAAGACGCAATACTACTTTCATACACAGAAAAGCTCATCTGTTACAGAGCCACTCCCTTCAACATCAGCAGCTGCTTGTAATGATGTTGTACTTGGCGAATGCGAAGACGCTAATGATGATGTGCCCCTTTCTGTTCTGTCCACGGCTGGAAAAAGTATTTCCCTTCAAGAGGAGCTACAAGAATCGTTGACAGCATTGAAAAAGCCCAATCGTTCAACAAATTCTGCAAATTCATTGGAGATACTCATTAAAAAAGAGATGAATTTGTATGAAGCTGGAGGGGTTAAAGGTGAACTCCTTTAGTTTGTACACAACTGTTTGTCGACCGTGGTTCCGACTAGTGTAGAGGCAGTAAGAGCTTTTTCGGCCGCGGGGTACTTGGCCTGTAAAATCAGGAGTCGTCTATCAGATGAAACCCTTGATATGCTGTGTTTTTTGAGAAGCCACTTTCAAAAATAACTAATCCTTTTAATAACACTGTCTAATAATACTTACATATCCTTAAAAATTACAAATGCTGCAGAAGGCTGAATAAGTGTTACATTTCGAATTATTTCGAGGTGTTTTGGTTTGAGTTTTTTGTTCATAATACTGCAGAAGGCTGATTTAGTGTTATATTTCGAAGTTTTTTTAATTTTTATTTTAAGTTTTTTGTTCTTAATACTGTAGATGCAGATGGCTGATTTTCAATTTATATAATAAGAATAAGACTGACGAATATTATATTATAACGTAATATTGTGTTTTATTTTAAAATAAATTATTATAATATGCCAATATGAATTAATAGTATTAGCGAATGTTTTTAGTTAAAATACCCAATTGGGCGAGATCTCGGAAATCTCGTAATCTCGCGAGACTGGCTTTACAGTCTCGCGAGATCTCGGCTAGGTCTAAAATCTCGCGAGATTGCATTCCCTAATCGGCTCAATTTGATCGTAATTTGTGCACATTGTAACTTCACTGTTATCTTGCCATCGACAGACTAGAATCTTATTTTTGAAATCATAAGTGTAATCATTTTTAGGGCTTTTCCAGGGGGGTTTCGGTGCAGATTTTACTGCGATGACTTTGCCAGAGCCATCTACAGGAGAACGGTGGCTTATTTTTCACAATGTACAGGATTCGAACCCGGGACTTGCGGCACCTTGACTAATGGGCCACCACCGCCCACACATTTTCTTTACCTTAGCCATTTTATCAGTTTTATCCAATTCGTTATTATTGTTAAAATGTAAGCTACGTTTAATATTTATGAATCTTGTTCTCGCCATACATTGCTTTACAATGGGTAGCCCAAGAGTTGGATTTTTAGACCAATAATCAGAAATAGCTGGAACCGTATGATATCCTGATATCAATAGTATACCTAAAAATCTTTTTAGCTCAACTTCAGTCAGCATAGTTTCTAAATTATGTTGTTGCGCATATAAATTCGATTGGTCAACGATAAATTTCAATACTTCTGCATCAATTTTTTTTTGCAAATAATTCAGGTGGTGAAAATTTTTTCAAATTTTGATGTAGTTCTTCACGTACGTCGTCCAGATGTTTAGAATTAGGAGCAAGATTATATTGAAATTGCTGTGCCTTATTCTTTTTCTTAGCCCACTTTGGTTGTCCAAATTTATTCAGAGGAGTATAAGTAGTAGATTTTTTTTGCTGGCAAGAACTTGATTGCTTTGGTATGGATTTATCATTATTACAAATAGTAAATTCCAACGAACCCGCTAATTCTTGTAAAGCACTTATATATTCATTCATGAGAATGTCATCTTCATCTGAATCCTCTTCATCAGTCACATAATCAACATTAGTAGGTGGTAAAACCACAACAGTGTCAATATTATTATTACCATGCTCCCAATTGTCACAAATGTTGGCCAATTCTTCCATTGTTACCACTTCCCGTTCCATAGTTTATATATAATATCACTATTTCATAAATTAACTTATATTAATTAACTAAAAATGTATAGTATATTTTGAGGTTAGGCTCCCAGAGCGCGCGAGCAACTTACTGAAAATAAAAATGCTGTGAAGTGACCAATGTTCGAAAAATCGAACATGTACTTTTACGATCTCCTAGAAAATTGAAACTGTATTGTATATAAAAAGTAATTATTAACAATAAAACTTTACCCTTTTTAGAATAAATTATGAATAAACGTCAAAAAAGTTTTTCAATATGATAAATATTTTTTTGTAAATAACTCTATAAAAAGGACTTGATAACAATTGATTTACCAATTCACCTATTATTAATAAATAATTATCCAAGTTATTTTATTTAGGTATAAACTTGAAATAATAAGATAATGGCAATTATTATCTATAAATCTATAATTATAGTAGCATAAAAAAATGTCAAAGTTAGTGTTCGAAAAATCGAACACTCGGTAGATAATGGGTTAAAAATGACATTTGATAATTTGTTTAATTTTTTTGTTTCTGAATTAGGAAATGACCTACTTCTTCAAGTTCATGGCAAGAGTGGATTCCAAGACTTTTGGGATCACATGGACACGTTAACGCGCATTTTATTCGTATGACAAGGGGTTAACACGCAAAATGCCAAACGGCAAGCTCGTGGCGCCAATTCAAATGATGCATTTCTAATAATCCTGGTTTCGCCGGTCACCGGTGAGAATCTCGAATTTACAAACAAATGTATTGCCGGTCACCAACAAACCCCACTGCATTTAATATGTTAATTTGTGTGGTCATCCAGTGTACCAAATAGATTATTTGAATCGATGCGACAGACTTGCTTATTTATTTTTGGCCTCCTGAATTATAAAGCTAGCTTTGACATCGTGTATGCGTCCAGCGAAACTAGATTTTTAGACACAATGTAGCATGCATTTGTTTCTTAAATAATATTTGTCGGCCAAAAAATCTTACACATTTCGTGCGGAAATGATTTTACAATGCTTCAGCAAATGGGGAACGAGCCCGAGCTCGTGCGAGCAAACGAGCTGTTGCATTGTAAAATCAAGGTTTCCGCACTCTAATGTGAATAACTATTCTACACCTGTGATATCTATAACAAAAATAATTTCTTCAATTCAGTTAAAAACTTATACAAGAAATGTTTGTTTCTTCTCAAGTAATTATCGCCAAAGTTTGTTTGAAAATAAGTTGCAAAAGAAGTCTTTCTTGTATAAATTAAGAACGGCGAAGCTATGCCACAGATTGCGTAAAACTGGTTCGATGACAACGAATTAATAATGTTGAAAGATTATAACGTGAGATCAATTATTTATTTATTAAGACAAGATAATTGAATTCTGCAACGTAAACAATTATAAATAATTATATAGCTCATTGTTTTATCATGATCATATAAGTTTTCTAAATTGGACTTCAATGGGGAATATGCATGTTTTTTTTTTAAATATTTTTAATTCACTGTTTACACCGTTATAAGATTGTAAAAAATATAAATTCTGTTTAACCCATCTTTGACCAACGGTGCGTATACGAACAATCTCAAAATGCACCATTAATTAATAACTTTTTATTGTATAATTAAATTTTTTGTTGGTGCTTCTAAGAGTAAACACAATAAACTTAATTTACATGTAGATTAAATAAATTTTTCCCATTAGTTACTATTGCAAATATGGGTAGCAGTGCCATTGGAAGTGCGCAAAGATAATGTTTAATTATTGTGCATGAAACGAAAAAGCGGCCAAGATGTAAAGTGTGCCAATCAAACACAATTTATATGTGCAAAAAATGTAATGTGCATCTGCACTCAGTATGTTTTAACAAATATATTTAATTTTATATACCCCTATTAGCCAACGGTGCGTGTACGAACCACTCAAATTTTTGTACAGCAAATTTTTGTTTTGAATTTTTTTTATTAAAACTTTCTTGATGAACACCATTCTAATGCGTTTTATTTAAAACAAATCTAAAATATCATCTATTTCTATGCTTGGCCAAAGATGGGTTAAAAATGCTGTAATTAAGTTTTAAAAAATATTTAAAATAGAGACAAATTTTGAGCTGTTTAAACGACGACATTTTCGCGCGGTCTGTTGATGACGTCAATTACCACTGACAGTTCAGTCCATTGTTTACTACAACTGTTTTCATTTTTAACTTCACGTTGTTGACGTTTGTTTTCTAACCAAAAGACTGCAGTGACATACAAATGTAAAAAATACGGACTTGTAACAACGTAACGACGTAACAAACCATGTATAAACGTCACTTTCGTTTGTACCAATGGTGTTGCGTTTTACAAATTTGAATTTCCCTCGCTTAATTTGCACTTTTGAATGATTTTAAGTGTTTAACCCCTTGACATTCAATGACGTCTCTGAGACGTCACGTGTATGTGATAAGATCACATGTATATGGACACGTCAACGCGCATTTTATTCGTATCTCAAGGGGTTAAAAAGATTTTAATTACAAAAATAATGGTTTAGTTCAAATGTCCGGTCAATAAAGATTCAAAAAAAAAATATTTGAACCAAATTTAAATTTGATGCATATTCCCTATTGGCACTTATTTTATATATTACATACAGAAACATGTGGTTTTCCAAATATTAACCCTGTAGCTAGATAGCTACTTAAATTAAGACCAAATGTCTATGAGCAAAAAAATGAACCTGCGAATGGTGTAATAAATCTGCGCATCATAAACTCGAGACAAAATATTTCAACGGGCCTCAGAAATTAAGTGTAGGGTAATAAAATTGAATTCTAAAGTTTAAAATAGAGATTTACATCTTCATTGCCCCTTCCTAATTTAAGTGAACGTCTAGATCAGTGGTTCTCAAACTGGGTGCCGCGAGCGTATGCCTGGGGTGCCGCAGCAATAAACAAGAAGTGTAAAAAAAAATGTTAAAAGAAAATTACATGAGAAGGTAAACGTGTCTGTGTCTTTAAAACGGAAAGATGATGAACTCACCGAAGCGACTGATTCATTGACAACCAGCATCTTCGAAGGAGACAAAATATCTCAGCAAACACCTGCGAGTCTAAATCATTCAAGTTCTTTTGCCTAAGTTCGCGAAAACGCAACTCACGACCAAAAGATAATCCGAGGAAAAATAAGGAAATATGATCCTAGCTACTTCATATTGTTTGGTTTTGTTTCTGTTGGGAATGAACAAGCACTGGAAGAGCAATGCGTTATCTGTCATAAAATTGTGGCTAACAGCTGCTTAGTTCCATCCAAATTAAAAAGACACCTGGAGTGCAATCAATCTGATTTAGTATATAAAGGTGAAGAAATCCTCAAACGCCGCGCTTTATCTCTTCAGGTAGGGTCATCCATGGTGGAGAGATAGCAGCTGTGCAGCTGTCAAATAGCACAATAAGCAAGCAATTTTCACAATTTCAGAGTCTGTGGAGAACGAGCTTATAAGAAGGTTGAAAATATTTATTTTTTTAGTCTACAGCTTGATGAAAGTCCGACATTGCAGGACATGTAAGGTATCCGTTCGAAATGCAAATAGAAGAACTTTTGATGAGTGAATTTCTTGAAACTTTCAAAGTTATCGACAAATATATACAGAAAAATGATTTCAAATGGATCAAGTGTGTTGATATTTGCAGCGATGGAGCAGCTGCAATGGTTGGAAAAGCGTAATTGAAAAATGAAATTTGCTTTTTTTTTTTAATTCAAGTTTTCAAGCCGTTTTTAGAATAGCTGTGTCTCGAAATTTGTATAGCCCGACAAGGGTGGCACGAGATTTTTTTTGGCTCGATAAGGGTGCCGCATCAAAAAAAGTTTGAGAACCACTGGTCTAGATGAAGCCAACGAGATAATATATAGTGTTATTATAAGTATATAATAGTATTTTGCAACTAGGGCGGTAAGTTGCTATTTGGTACCGAGAGCGAAATTGGGCACATTCGCTCGAGAACGCAATTGACAATACCGCCCGTGTTGCAAATAAATGTTTTATTACTCATGCGAGGGAACGTGTCCAATAAGTTTGGGGTCCAGGGGCCATAAAAAAAAATAGTAGTAATTTGCTTTTTCAATTGTCTCCGGTGGTGTGTATTCGTCATAAGAACTCTAAAACAATCACTACAAATTGGCATTTGTCGCACTAAAAAACGTACGCCAAGATAGTACTTTTAACGCATGAAAATATATTTTTTATTACCATCGAACTTTTCTCAAAAAAGTTGTGAATAAAACAAAAATTAATCGTCTCAAGTCCAAGGACAAAATAAATGCAAATGTTTTATAAAGGGTGGGGCACCTAACATTTGGAATTTGATTGGGCTATCAAAGCCGCAGCAGCAGCAATGAGAGATAAATCCCGAAACTCGTCTGCAAATGGCTATTCACTGAATCTAAATAGAAAGAAATGATCTTAAAAACAATGTTATTTATCTAGTAATTGTTAGTGAGATGAAAGTGTACTAGGGCTAGTAATAACATGCAAATGCCTGTTTTATAATTCAATATCCTGCGTGGTATTAACAAAGGAAGTAGTTGTTTCAACATGAGATTTTTATTGTAGTCTTAATACGACTTAATATTATAGAGCTACGAACAGGTTGATTATATTTATATATTCATGCTACATTTCGTCTTTAAGTGTGAAACAGTGTGAAAACAGTGTGACGTGAAAACAGTGTGAACGTCAGAACAGTGAAAACAGTGAGATTTTTCACAGTGTGAAAAAAATCGATGTTTTTTAGGGTTCCGTACCGAAAACGGAACCCTTATAGGATCACTTTGTTGTCCGTCTGTCTATCTGTCTGTCTCTCTGTCTGTCCGTCTGTCTGTCTGTCAAGACCATTTGTCTCAGGAACGCGTAGAGGTAAGAAGTTGAAATTTGTATCAAATACTCGGGTCTGCGGTCTCTTTCAGCTGTGAAAAAATCAAACTTGTAAGTCAACGCGATCAAAAGATATGACCGTTTATGTCGCACATTTTGCGATTTCACAAGGGAATCAAAACCTATAGGGTACTTCCCGTTGACCTAGAATCATGAAATTTGGCAAGAAGCGGTGTCTTACAGCACATGTAAAGGGAAAAATTGAAAACCGCGGATATGTAATTTAATTACAAGAAAAATGCGAATTTACTATTAGAAACTTATGAAAATACACTAATGTTGTCGTAGTGGTATTGTCAGGCTCCAGAAGCATATGGGTTGCATACAGTTAGGTCCTCCTCGGTTAGGTCCAAAGGTTAAAAAGTATGTGTCGGCACCAAGCTGTTTATTCTGAATTTTCTTTGTTCATATTCGTTATGCATTACATCACGTACGCTCTATATACATAATATATACAGGGTATATATTATGTCTAAATTTTGCTTGTTTATAACCGACATGCGACATACTCAAGTCCCGTAACATCCTGTATATATAATTTTTCTTTATAATCTACATATACTTAAATCACGTACGCCCTATATTTTTTGGTAGTCAATTGCCCAAAAGCAGTAAATTGAACAACTGAATGTTAAGAGTATCGAAATAGATCTAGAAATAGTTAATATATTAGTTTATATTAGATCTAGAAATAGCTAGATCTTAATATAAGTTAGTGAATAATGTTAATGTTAGTGAGTAATACTAAAATAAAGTTTTCTTTTTATAAGTTTAAAAATATTCGCCTTATTTAAAAAAAATATACCCTGTATACCTTTATACAGGGTATATAGGTATACAGGCAAAATTGAGGAGTAAAAACAAATAGTGAAGTTCCAGAACCCCTAAACACTCATAGTGAATGGGGGATGTATGGTAATAAAATATAGGGTAGAATTCCATCGTACGACAGCGACATCTTGAGGTTATGCATGCAGCGGTACTAAGATGGTCGTGATTTCAGGAGGGCCACTTGTCAAGTTAATTGAATGTGCTTGCTACGTCCTCCACAATAAAAGATACCTTACTTACAAGTTTGTACGGAACCCTGGGTGCGCGAGTCACAACTCGCACGTGCCCCTTTTTTTTCATTATCCCGATAGTAAACACTGTTATAAACATCCTCCCCAATTTTTAATTCGAAATTCGAATTATTTCGGTCGCTACAGCCTTTCTTAGAGAAAGGAATTGGAGTACCTGACGCTCATTCCAAACTTTAAACGCGTTTTTCTCGAAATGGTGTTTTTCAAGACGGTCTCCACTCTCAAAGGAACAGTTTTCATGCTAACCCTTTGAAATTTGGACTGAACATTCTTCACGTTATTCTTATGTTCCTATGGAAGCTTTTGTTTTTAAACCTTCCATTTTTTTTACGAATAATTGTCGAAAAAATAGCCTGAATTCCATTACCTTTTTGTTAAACCGCCGCCATTTTTTTTTTAATTTCATAAAAAAGTAAAAGCTTTCATAGGAACATAGAGGCTTTCCTACAGATTAATAATCTTGATATTTTTATATTGGATCAAAATTACGTCCGCTATTATGGAGACAATTCCAGGAGCTTTTTTTCAACGCCACATTAAATTTAATAAAAAAATGTTAAACAATAATTAAAGAAATTAAAAAAAAATCATTTTATATTCTCGATTAGTACTTTAATTTGTAAAAAAAATCAGACCGATTAGTTTATCCAAAACATAAAAAATAAATTCGCGAAAATTTGCTTTTTTCCGAGGTGTCGCACTATGAGGATCCCTTAATAAGTTTACTTGATTGTACTGATAATTAGTATGGTTTCACAAATATAAAATATTCAGATATTATTTTTTGATATAACGTCCATCTTGTTTTAATGATTATTGTATTTTGACTCAGGTGTTTTGACAAAAAAAATTTTTTCAAGTATTTTTATTAAAATTATGCCAACGTTTCGACCTGTATTCGGTCTTTCTCAAGGATAATTTTTTTAAAAATTATATGATTTTGACATTTTTTTTTAAAATTTGAAATTTATATTAATTTTTTTGTTAGTTTATTTTTTAAAAATAAATTTTACATATTTTTTCACTAATAAAAAAATTAATATAAATTTCAAATTTAAAAAAAAAAAAAATGTCAAAATCATATAATTTAAAAAAAAATTAGCCTTGAGAAAGACCAAATACAGGTCGAAACGTTGGCATAATTGTAATAAAAATACTTGAAAAAAAAATTTGTCCAAACACCTGAGTCAAAATACAATAATATTCAGATATTGCACGATGTTATAAAAAATGAATGATAAAACTGATTAAAGTCTAAAACTTGTATGTGATTTAAACTACGATTTATCTATTCAAAATCCATCATCGTCCATCCATCATCCTATTAATAGATAACTAGGGTCAATACCCATTTCACTTCTTTGGTCTCCTAGAGAATTTATTATTATGAAAACCTTGAGAGAATCCTTTTATTTCGCAGACTGGTTCTAAGTATATGTCATTTTGATTCTAACTTTAGATTCGATTTAGTAACAAGCCTTTCATACAGGATGTTACAAAGTGCGTACAAGCCGAGATACGAATGTACTACGAACTGGATGATTGCCATTATCTTATCAGAATTGCACCGGGTAACATATTTCCAATACGTAAAAAAACATTCGCGGAAATATCTTATATAGATTTTCTTGTATTTATTGCCATTACACACGCACGAGTTTTATTTGACTTGTGAAAGTAGGTCCTTAAGATATGCAAATTTCTACTGCGATTCCGTAATAGATATGCCTATTTCTGAATCGTTTATCTACTCAAGCTTTCAAAGATTTTAATACTTTTTTCTATTTTGAATCTATAAGTAATTAATGACTTACTTATAGATTCAAAATAGAAAAAAGTATTAAAATTCATATGGGTTCATATTCATAAGCATTCATATGGGTTCGTTAATGGATCGCCGAGTGCGATACAATTTTCTTATTTATTGAGATTGATTTATTTATTTAGAAATGGCATAAAAAGGCGCAAAATAGAGAAAATAGTATAAAAAACTCGTTTATAAGGCTTTTTTCGCACTTGTTCATTAGAAAACTCGCTACGCTCGTCGTTTTCTAAACATGGAAAAACGGCGTGCTGACAAACCGCGATTATTGGACTCGTTCTTTAATATACTATAAAGTGTCTAGTATATATTATTGGATAGGTAAAATTGCGCTGGAGATTTTTTGTTGTCGAGTGAAAAGTGATAATTGTTGTCGTTATCAGTTCAAATGGAATTGTTCTGTTTAGAAATCCAAACGGTTTATTTAAATGTTGATTAGGGTAAAAGTATGCACATACAGACATTTGCTTTTAAAAAACACTTGTTATTGAAATCAAGTGTTTTAAATTAGCTTTAAATATAATTAATTGGAACCAAAGTAATTACAATATTTCGGTACAAATTAGACAGTCTTACTATCTTGAAACATTAAAATAATTACAGTTTTCATTCACATTGTCACAATTACAATTACATATTTAAAATACAATAATAATTTATTATTATAGAATCGTATAGAAATAGATATAGAAATACAGTCAAACCTGGATAAGTGAGAACTGGGTAAGGAAAAAACTCTATAAATGAGTGTCATTGCTTTGTCCCGTCATTTTTAGGCTCTAAAACCTCTATGAGTGAAAACTAGAAACCTCTATGAGAGAGAGTCGATTATTTATGCGAGTCGGTTTTTACTCGAAGAAGTTTGCGGCAAGCGTTTGTGCGATATCCATACGCTCATAAGTGGCAAACATGTGGATCGGGCATAATAAGTTAGTCAGCGACAAATCTCTCAAGGGTGAAGACGCATTTCAAAACGCAATCTTTTTAAATTCCCACGTAATGTCTAAAAGAAAACCCCAAGTGTTGTCTCTAAGTGATAAACTCAAAATCGTGAATGCGTTTGAGTGTGGGAAATCGCGTAGTGAAATTCAGAGCGACTTTGGTCTACCAGAATTCACTTATTATAAAATTATTAAATCAAAATATTCTATTAAGTCTCAGTGCTCTGAGGTATAGATGAGCATTGGACGAGTTTCTCGTTCCAGATCCCATCCCGTGGGACGGATCCCTGTCACTGTCCCATCCCATCACATTTTCGTCCCACTGCCCCCATACCACAAACCTTAAATTTTCGTCCCATCACATCCCATTCATCCCATCCCATCCCGGTGGCGCGGCCGGTTTATCCCATTGCCTACAAAGTTTTACAATAGATAAAATGTCATATTTTATTTTATACTTATCAAAACAAGCAGAGTAAATTTATTTAAATTATTTTCAAAATACAACCATTATAAGAAAAAATATAATATAACATTATTTTTAATTCATGTTGTGAATAAACAACATTTTGAGCAAAGTTCTCACCAAGAGTTTCATTACAGTCGCTCAATAAGTCTCAATATAGAAAGAATTATTTCATTTTA
The DNA here is from genome assembly GCA_944588485.1 of Phosphuga atrata. Lineage (NCBI taxonomy): Eukaryota > Metazoa > Arthropoda > Insecta > Coleoptera > Silphidae > Phosphuga > Phosphuga atrata. The sequence goes on from OX155896.1 coordinate 71,713,799, forward strand.
ACATGTAGAAAATTGAGTTTCATCGAACATCCGCTGATTATTTAAGAGATTTACATTTTTTTCTGGTGAGCAGAAAGCTTGAAATAAGTAACAACTTCTTTGTAGCCCTTAGCTAATTCTAAAGAATCTGTTAGGAATCTTAGGCATGATTTGGGAGTGTTCAAGAGTATGCTTTAGAACTGTGTTTAAAATACCAGGAGTAATTCTGCCAAGAAATCCTCTCAAATAGTGCCGTCCGGAACCGGCGATAAACTGCTAGGTCCCGCATTATAGTGTGACGATTCGTTCCACAAGTATGCGTGAGAGGTCACCTACATTCTCGTAAGAGATTACGGCACACATAAGAAGAGATGAAGTGTTATAGGAATTCAACATTTCACCCAGCATATTTTTTATGTTATCGCCGGTCTTTTTTTCATTAAAAAAATCTTGTGTTTCCAATACCCGATAATTTAACAGAAAATTTTCTGTGATGTAATGAACAGTAAGACTTATATAATCAATTTTGCGTCAAGTTTCTTGCGTCAAGTTTCTACTTTTGTAAAAAAATTCACAAACTGAGAAGAAATCTGCTTCCTTAGTTCAGCGACCTTTTCATCAACGCCTTAAGAAACTGATTTACGATGAGGTAAAGTATCAGTAATATTAGAACTGCGACCCAATTTAGCAGCCAGTTAGAGTGTTTGCCATTTCCTTCAATGATCAAAAATACACGCACATATTCTGCAACAAAGTATACATTCACAAGTATCTTTTATATTCATCTTCGTTGAATTCGTAACAATTTTTACTTTTCTTGAGAGAAATTCTACAAAGAAGCAATAAACAAAGAGATGCAATGAGGAAATTACGTTTATTTACACTGGTAATCCGTTGAATAAATCACCCGAATTTTGCTGCCCAATAGCTACCTGACATTTATGCCGAATCAAACCACTCGCACCACTTTCGATTTTGTAAATACCGAGAGGTTCACCGTCTCTTAAGACTACAGAATTTTTTTCCCAAACAGCAGACTTTCTTTTCGATCGAACTTGATTTTCAAAACTCGTCCCACTCCGTCCCATACAAATTTATCGTCCCATCCCATCCCACGCGACGTTCATATCACTCATCCCATCCCATGAGACGATGGGATGGGATGGTACGATGAGATCATCGTACATGCTCATCTCTACTCTGAGGGACACGGAAATGTTAAGAGGAGTCGACTTCCCGAGTTTCCCGATGTCGAAAACTGCCTTTTAGAATGGACCAAACAAACTCTCGACAAGAATATTCCCATAGATGGACCCTTGTTAAAACAAAAATCTAAAGATTTTGCTTCAAAATTAGGAATTCAGAACTTTTCGGCTAGTAATGGCTGGTTAGAGGGTTTTAAAAGGCGTAATGATATAGTTTTTAAAAAAGTAGCCGGAGAAAGTAAATCTGTGGACCAAAGCGTGTGTAACCAATGGACTGAAGATTCGCCTGGTTTCTTAAAGGAGTATCATCCAGACAATATTTACAATGCTGATGAAACTGCTTTGTTCTTTAAGTGCCTTCCCGATAAAACATTTACATTTAAAGGAGAAAAATGTCATGGAGGGAAACAAAGTAAGGAACGTCTAACTATTCTTCAATGCGTAAACATGACCGGTACGGACAAGCTCCCTCTTTTCATCATTGGCAAATCAAAACGACCTAGATGTTTTAAAGGTGTCAAGACTCTACCTATTGATTATGCCAATAATACAAAAGCTTGGATGACAAAGATATTATTTCATGATTGGTTGAAAAAAGTTAACAAGGAGATGAAGATCCTGCTTTTTATTGATAACTGTGCTGCCCATACGGAATTACCAACATTTGAAAATGTAAAAGTCATGTTCTTACCTGCAAATACCACCAGTAAACTTCAACCTTTAGATCAAGGATACTTGATGATTGATGTGTATGATTGATCAAGATCAATCATACACACATTTAAACGCTTTTATCGCACAGAAGTTGTTCAACATACTCTTAGGTGCCTCGAAGCAAATCATAGCCCGGATATTAACGTACTTCTAGCCATGAAATTTGCAAGGAAAGCATGGTATACAGTAAGTAATGTTACTGTCAAAAACTGTTTCAAGAAAGCCGGATTTTGTATCAGTACAGATAAACGAGAATTTCTGTCAGAACATAATGAAGTTAACGCTGGACCTAGCAATGAGGAATGGACCAAGCTTGTGGCTCAAGAATCTATTGGTGATGTGGTAACGCCAACCTTTGAAGATGTTGTACAAATTGACGACGACCTGGCTACCAACGGAGAATTTACCGATGACGATATCGTGCCGAATTATGTGAGAACTTGTACTGACGAAAATAACAGTGAAGATGAAACCGACCGATCACAAACTTTGGATACAGAAGTAGAGAACATACCAAAGAAGAAAGAAATTTTTAAGGTACTGGAGAAGATACACACGTTTTTTGAATACTCGGCGGTTGTTGATAAGACAATATTCGATAAAATTTATGAATTAGAAAAGCATGCACAAAATGTAAAAACGGAAAAACAGAAAAATCTAACGGATTTTTTTGAATAAATGTGTAAAATTGTTTCTTTCCTTTTTGTAAATAAGTAAATCTATGTATAAAATGAATGAATGAATGAAATCATATGAATTTGTAAATAGTTTATTGTTTAATAGTTTTTACATACATATATTTATTCATTCCATATTTGCTCTATCGTTTATTAACCTTGATGAGTGAGAAAGGATACTTACTGTACCTCTAGAAGCTAGGAACTCGGGTTCTATAAGCGAAAAAGAATTCGCGGTCCCTTGAGCTCTCTCTTATCCAGGTTTGACTGTATATAGAAATAGTAGTTTATTATGATACAAGTGTGAGAAGAAGGGCTTTTATGCATGGTTTTTTTTTTGAAGTAACTAGGCTAGACTAACCATCAGTCTATAAACTAATAAAACTAGACTTGACTGTTTTCTTGAGTAACTAACGTAGACTAGTACTTATATGAACTAACAAAACTAGATTAAACTATTAGACTAGACTAGGCGGTTTTCTTAAGTAATTAGACTAAACCAGTTCCAATATAACTGAACTATAGTTACACTAGGATCTATGAAATTAATATGAGCGACTTAAAAGCTCTCGTAATCGACCGTTTGAGCACCCCTGTAGTAGATCATATGAATTTGTAAATAGTTATCATAATTCTAAATATTTAATAGTAGTTTGAATGTTATTTGATTTAGTATAAAAATGCAGGAATTATAATTGTAAATGAATGCAAATAAGATCAATAAATCTAAATTGGTTCAAATGATTTTCTTCAATAACTTATGCCTTGTAACAGCAAAGTTCTCTTTCATTTGAATATCTTTCACTGCGTATTCTAATGCCATATTAATTGAATATTAATGAATATTTCAATGAATAAATATTTATGCAAATAATTTTTTTTTCTAAAATTGGTTTAATAGGGTTTATGATACTAGTGTGTGAAGGAGGGCTTTTGTGCATGAGTTGCGAAGTTTGTTTAGTGACGCGAGTTGTTGCCAATTTTACTAACAACGCACAGAAATCGTTTAATAATGAAACTCTATTTGATTTACATTGGACTTTTACGCACGATTTGAATACTTTTACACACGATTATAATAATGACATCCATCACATACAATCATTTACTTATTAATGTGTTCATTTTGGTGTGGGAGTAGATGAAATATTTTTAATCTGAATTTCAATTTAAAACACTCATTTTTATCTGTGCGTTAACTTATTATATATCTTAACACTTCTTTGCAATAATATTTGATTTTAAGAATGTGAATCGTCTCAACAAAAACCAGAAAAAACAACTTGTTTTTTAAGTTCATGTCATTTTCCGATAACTTATTTGGATAGCCATGTGTAGACGCGTTTCGAGATTTATCTCTCATCAGTATAGCTTTGCTTTTATGAACAACAGCTTGTAAACACAGACTGAAAGCTATAAAATAACTGACAAGTTTCACATGAGATTTGTTTTTGTAGTCCTAAAAAGACTCATTAGTTTTATAGAGCTCCGGAAAGGTTGAATATTTTTATATATTCAGGCTGTGTTCGGATTTTTAGTATGGTTTCACCAATTCTAAATAAATAAAAGTAATTATTTTTTTATAAAAATATTTCCATTCTGAAACCTGATCCTTCACTGTTGTTCCGCGAAATTCGTTCCTCGTCTTAAAAAAAGCCTAGAATTTATTTACACGAGCGAAAAAAAAATTCTGGCCCGCGTCAGCTAGTACGAACTCTGACTTTTTAGGATTTTTAGAATTACAACGGAACACAGCTTGATTATATAAATATATTCAACCTTTCCGAAGCTATATAATATTATTAAGTCTTTTTATGACTACAAAATGAATCTCATGTTGAAAGACAACAGATATTTGTGTTATTCACTATGTACTCAGTTCACTTTCGTGACAATAAAACAACAAACTAGATAAATAACATTGTTTTTTTAAGATCAGTTCTTTCTGTTTAACCCAAAGTGAATAGCCATCTGCAGTCGCGTTTCGAGATCTATCTCTCATTAGTGCAGCTTTGCTCTTATTAATTATAAAATGGAATACACTTACATTAGTTTGAAAACCATGTGCTGGGCCGTTTGAGAATCTATCTCTCATCAGTGCAGCTTTGCTCTTTTGAATTATAAAATGGAATACACTTACATTAGTTTGGAAACCATGTGCTGGGCTGCAGGATTACATTACAAGAAGAAGAAATGTTTATTGAAAATTAAAAAAGGCTATCGACCTAAAAGGGTAGGTCTTTCTGCCGAATGCGGTATTTAGATAATGTACAGTTTCTTTCATTGCGTTTTATAATATTAAAATTCATTCTTTGTCTGTTCTGTTTGAAACAAAATTTAAACTAATGCTTTTATTATGTAAATGTGCAAAACGTTTATACAATGCATGGGATGACTAAATCAAAATTATTATCTTACATTCTCACGTTTATGCTTTTGAAAACGCGAGATATATCTTAAACGACAGACTTATAAGTCTATCAAATTCTTTGGAGAACTTCTCGCCGTTAATTTCGCTAATATTTAATATTTTCTGCAGAAAACATTTGCAGAAATTCCGTGCGAAGTGTATACACATCAAACGACTTTTATCTTGTGTAGGTTTGGAATTCGCGGAATTTTAAACACGATGCACACGTTTTCATATTTGTTCACTTACTCGCTGTTTATATTCCAATTATGCATAATAGTATCTAACTAGACCACTAATAATACAAATTCCAACGGTTTAAATAACAAGTGTTATTAGTTTTCGTGATATCGCGATATTCAAGCAAATTTCGCTTGAGATAACAAAAGTCTTTAAACATTTAAAGGTTCAATAACAATTATTATTCTTGTGTTTCTATTTTGATAAATTGAATTACAAAGCCTTTACAATGTTATATCAAAAATCGGAGATAAAGGAATCTCATACAATTGCCAATCAACTTGATTCTGATAGACATTATCTCAATATTCATTTTATGAACACTTTTATCGACCTCTACTTCCACTTTAATCTTATTAACCTCTGGACTCGGACTAATGGAGGTTCTAAGAAGAGAATAGTGACATCCTACGTATCTCGCCTACAGACTAATAGCCATGTATTGATTTTTATGTTTTTATATTACCATTTATAATCGTCTCGTAAAAAAAGCACGATGATGCGATGTGTTATGAGAGGTAAGGGAAGCGAGAGAGCTTCACGCTGTGTTGAATTTTATATTCTCATTCCGAGAATTGATAATGGGGGTATTTTTCGAGGAAACGTTCTTATAATATTCCCCTTTGATAATTTTACAATCGTGTACATTCTTCAAATATTTCTGGTTTGTTAAATCAACAAGATAAAAAGATAAGTGGTCGTTAAAGACATTGACAAGAGTAATTTTTTTGAGGCGGTGCTGGTCATAAGTCCCAGGTTTACATTCCGGGGGCACGGGTATGGAAATAAGCCACTGTCCTGCGTGCAAGGCGCTGACAAAGCCATCACAGTAATCTGCTAAGAAAAAAACCACCCCTAAAATTGTGGCTCGCCATCCACGGTAAAAACTGTTACGGCTACCTATACAGTGGTACCTCGACATACGAGTTTTATTCGTTCCGCAACCTTGCTCGTATCTTGAATTACTCGTATCTCGAAGCAAATTTCCCCATACAAAACAATTGAACTACCATTAATTCGTTCCAACCCCCCAAAATGTCACCCCAGTTATTTTTGTTACGTGGTTTTGAATAATAAAAACGTATTTATAAATGACAAATATTTATTGTACAAAACCAAACAAGAGAATGTAAAGAAACAAATTAGATATCCTCACCGGTCTTTGCCTTTTTCGCTACATTTTTCTCGCTTTCACCTGTAGGCCGTTTAGAAAAAACATGTCCAAGGAGGTTTGTTTCTTCCTCCCTCTCAGAATGTTCCGGAAATGAGTTAGTCAAGTGTCATTAAAAAGATCAGATGCACCACCTGTTGCAACTTTTTCTGGTTGTTTCTTTTCCACGAACTGTGGAACTCTCTCCCACATTCCTAAGATCTCCTTTATCTCACTTGTAGAAATAACCTCCTCCTCCTCTGACTACTCGAAACCAATTTCTTGCATAACTTCCGTATGCTGCTGTGACTGTAACTCTTGTATCTCCTCAGTCGTCAGTTCCTAGGTGTGCTCCTCGACGAGCTCGTTCACGTCTCTCTCTTCCACCTCTAGACCCATGGATTTCCCCAGAGACACAATCTCCTCCTCTACTGACATACCGGGTTCCAATTCTTCGTAGATCCTTTCAGCTACAGCTTCAGGCCACAGCTTTTTCCATGCAGAGGTCAAGATCCCCGTTGTAACACCCAGCCAGGCCTGATCGATAATTTTTAGGCAAATCGCGATATTAAAGTGGTCCTTCCAGAACTCTCGAAGGGTGAGGTTTGTGGTCTCCGTCACTTCAAAGCAGCGCCGAAACAGATGCTTGGTGTATAGCTTCTTAAAATTAGAAATCACCTGCTGATCCATGGGCTGCAGGATAGGAGTGGTGTTGGGTGGTAGGTAGAGAACCTTTATAAATTTGAACTCCTCGAGGATGTTATCTTCGAGGTTTGGTGGATGAGCAGGGGCATTGTCGAGGATGAGAAGGGCTTGCACGGGTAGGTTTTTTTCCTGTAGATATTTCTTAATAGAAGGGCCGAAAACCAGGTTTACCCTCTCCACAAAGAACTTCCTGGTGACCCATGCCTTCGGGTTCGACCTCCACATAACTTGCAGTTTTTCTTTCAAAATCTTATGCGACTTAAATGCTTTGGGGTTTTCTGAATGGTATACGAGCAAAGGCTTGATCTTGCAGTGGGCCACTCACATTGGCGCATCAGTCAATCTGTCCTTCATAGGTTTGTGGCCTGGCATCATCTTCTCCTTTGCCGTTATATATGTTCTATTCGGCATCTTTTTCCAGAACAGCCCTTTCTCATCACGGTTGAAGACTTGCTGAGAGATATATCCTTGGGCTTTTATTAGATCGGAAAACGTTTTAATGTAATCCTCAGCTGCCTTCCCCCTCATATCTGAGCTTGCTGCCTCACCATGTCTGACAACGGAGTGAATACCGGTCCTCTTTTTGAAATTCTCAAACCAGCCCCGGCTGGCTTTAAATGACTCTTCCGATGCCTCGTCGATGGAAGTCTGCGGGGTTTGCTTCAGCAAATCTCCGTAGATCGCTCTTGCCTTCTCGAAAATGATGGTCTGCGTCAAGGTATTATGGTCTGCGTCTGTGGGTTAATTTGTACTGGTCTGTGATACATGTCAAAACTGCGCAAGCGTCATAAAAACACAACAGCCAATCACAGTGCTGAAGCTTTTCTCCAGAAGGCTAGAGACCTTCCTTGAAATAAGAAGCCCAATAAGGATCCTTGAGCTGTCAAGGAAGTTCTATGAAACGCGAAATGAGGAACAAGGAATCCTTGTTCCTCACTGTGAATACGGGTACTAGCCTCAGGATGTTTCAAAGCGTAGGACCCATAACGGAACCCTGCGGCACACCTCTGGTTACCTCATATTCTGCGGATTCTCCGCCTGTTTCTATTACAATTTTGAGCATCTAATGTTATCAGCGCTCTCATCTTCCTTGTTCTTTGTGTGCCAGCTGAAGTTTTTTTTATTGGCTTCTAGGACCCTCAAAACATCTCACCAAATCAAACAACAATTTCACCAGAAAAATATGAGCTATCTAAGCGACAGATAGTTAATAAACGAAGACGATAGAGCAGTCAAGGTGACCTGTGAGGTTCCGCAGTGGTCGGTTTTGCGTCCTGCCTTATGGAACTTACTCTATGACGCGGTCCTGGAACTGGAGTTGCCTGTCGGCGCCCGAACAGGGGCCTTTGCTGACGACTTGGCTCTTCTGACAATGGGACACAAGGAGAACGACTTAATAAGTCTAACAAACCCGTCTCTAGCCAAGATCATGCAATGGATGGGTAACGTGTAACTAACCGTAGCAATGCACAAGACGGAATATGTGCTTCTGGTAGCTGGCAGGAGGCCTCAGACAGTGCAGTTTCAGCTGGGTGGGACAATCATTAAACTAGAGAAGAGTAATAAATACTTGGGTGTAGTAATGGACCAGCGGGTGAGCTTCACGCCTCACATCCATAAGGTGTCGGCCAAAGCCGAAAGGACGGCCGCGATGCTGTGGAGTCTCATGCCAAACGTTGTTGGGGCTCACAGCCTGACCAGGCGTTTGCTGTCCTCGGTGGTCACTTCAATCATGCTGTACGGTGCGGCGATCCGGGGAACCGGCCTGGAACTGGGAAAAAATAGAACAGTTATGATAAGAGCACAGAGGAGGGCCTTGATTAGGGTAGTCTCTGCATACCGGGCAGTCTTACCAGAGGATGTACAAGTGGTGGCTGGATCCCCAATAACACTCCTTGTCGACGAAAGAATGACTCGCAGAAAATGCCAAGGCCTATCCAAGAAAGAAGTGCGGCAGCGCTCCATGGCGAGTTGGCAAAATGCCTGGCAGTGGGCAAAAAACGGCGCATGGACGCGAGTATTGATACTGGATGTGCAAATCTGTGCTGAACGTAAGCACGGAAACGTAGACTACTATGCGACCCAGGCGCTAACGGGACATGGGTGCTTTAATGACTTTCTGCACGGAATAGGCAAAATCCGAAGCGATGAGTGCTGGTACTGAGGCGAAAGAGATGACGCGTGTCCCACGATATTCTATTGCGAAAGATGGGACAAGCTGAGACTAGGGATGGCAAAGAAAATCGGACAAGGAGAACATGATCGAAACCATGTTAGAAAACAAAGAAAATTGGGACGCAACCGCGGAGATGCTAAGAAGCATAATGAAGACCAAGGAAGTAGATGAGAGGAGACTGGAAGAAGGGTTACAAATTAAAAAGTAACAGGAGAGTATGAACCTAAAGTTGCCGAGTGATAATACCCCGAGAGGGTGCAAACCACGGCAGCGCTAGGGACTAGATGAGGGGGAAAAAACCTCAAAACAGCTTCCACGTCCACCGTCCCTCTCGAAACCCATACTGCCTATTTGAAAGATTTTTGCATTTTTGTGTTTTTCCTTTAGTCTTGAAAGCAGCAGCTCACTAACAAGAGAACTAGATTAGATTTATTAGACTAGAAAATATTAGATTAGAAAATTGAATAACCAGAAGATGAGATTAGATTTACTGGATAGTCAATTCATTAATTAAAAGACTAGATTAGATTTCCTAGACATACAATTATTACCTCACTATTATTTCCTCACTTTATCATTATTATTACCTCACTAATGAGGAGATTAGATTTATTAGACAGACAACTCACTAGGCAGACGACAAAGGTAAACCGACTAAGCAGTATTGCTTGAATATTACGAAAGCAGATTTTTGCTGTTCATTTAATTTACTTTTAGTGATTTTAGAGTGTATTAATTTAAATCCCATTAACTGCACCCCATAGAAACGCTCTGACCCTTAACACCTGGCAGGAAAGCATTTCTTTAATCCTATTTTCAATTAGATAATTGATTCCCATTGTATAGACTGTACGGACTTAAAACGTTTCCTATATTTAAGGGCAGTGCACTGGACATGCATTTATGCATTAGGCGGACTTGGAATAAATTACGCCGCGCGTGTTTTAACTTCTCGTCCATCAACAACCTATTATAGTTTACAGTTTATATTATATAATTAGCTAGCTTAAATGGATACTGTTAAATAATTGAAATTGATTTCGGTATCTGATAATTAAATTATTTAATAGATCTTTTCATAGTTTAAATTTTTTTGTGCGCAATTTCCGGCATGTTATACGTCAAAATGTGCCCGAACTTTTCACTTATAACTAAATATTTTACTCTAAATATTTTAAACTAAATATTTTAAACTTTTGACGCATATCTAAATATGTGCCCGAAACTTTCATATTCCCGCCTTTTAAACTAACCGTAAAAAGGTCTATTGCGAGATTGTAAATTCGTTTGGTATAAATTATCTGTTAAACTAACATTACTGCTTTATAAATTGTTATAATTTAAATTACATGAAAAGTAATAAATACAAAAGTAATATCAACAAATATATCCTTTAAACATTCAACAAACATTTGTTTCCATTCAATGTTATTTTCTTTACTGTACTTCCAAATTTGTATTAAAAAACTAAGATTATTATTCTAGTAGATGACTGCTACTATTTAGTTAACGTTTAAAAAGTTGATTTAGTCAAGGTTATTGCTGTTGTAACTGCCAGGTTAATTAAATGGCTAAAACAGATGTTTAAACTAGTCTAAATTTAATTAACTCTTTATTTCAACGGTGAAATTGTAAATAGAAAATACAAAACAATACTTTATCAATTTCTTTGTAATAATCCCATTGAATCGAACTCTTTGTTCGATCGAACGAGTGATCCTCAGATGCAGATAACCCCGGCGGTTTCGTCCAATGGATATCTTCTCCGCGAAAAAGTCCAGATGATTTCGATTAATCCAGAACAATACACGTCGAGTGTTCTTTGTTGCATTTAATTGCGATTGCTTATCCGCGATTTTAACGTTAGTTTGTATGTAGGCCTGCATTTCAGACGCCCTTTGCAAACCCTTCTTCCGGTAGCCTTTCAAGTGCACTTGCAATGCGAGCCCCCCTATATACAGTGCATGTATAAATATGAGGGTAAACTTGCATTCATATTTTGCATGGCGTATAGTTGCAATTTTTTATTTATGCAGACAGTACTTTGTTTTCGGATATAAACGGAGTTTGTAATTGAATGTTTGCGGATTTTAATGGAAAATTGCAAGCTGAATTGGGTCCATAGAATTTTGAATCAGTTTTAAATACGATTTTGTAACTCAATGGAGCGTAAATTAATTTCTTAGAGAAAACTGAATCTCAATTTTAGCGTCCTGTCTCCACCGTGGGTGATTAGGGGTTTAGGTATTTGTATCTATTTGTTTGTATTTCTATGCTATGTTTGTTCCGTTCGTCGTTTTCTTTGTCTTGTACTATGTCGGTAGCCATTGTCACCGTCGATGTCCAGTGCTGGTCCGACCTTAACTTTATGTCCGTAAAAGTTCTCACTTCTAGCGATGCTTGGGTTTCATTTGTCCAATATGTCTCTTTCGCACTGTCCATTTCCTCACAGAAAACACAGATCGTCCGAGGCTTTTGTCTGCCCATTTGTCACTTCACAGTGTCCATTTCCCCACCTAAGACTCATTCGAGGCTCTGCCCATACCGCTGAGATACTGTCTAAAGAACCCGTGGCGGGGCAGTAATTGTGTCAGTTGAGCTGCCCACCTCTTCATTTTTTCCTTGTAGCCATGGTTTTACTTGAGGGATTAACAGTCGAGTCCATTCCCCTTTATTTGAATTGCTCCACAGTTGTTCTACAGTTGTCACCTCGCAGTCTTCTTTCGAATATCATTGATAAATACGGGATATAAGGTCTGGTCCCTCCTACTCGAAAGAAAAACTAAATCCCTATGTTGAACACCAGCTAAGCGACAATGTGGGTTCGGGAAAAGAAGATCAACAGTGGACCAGATCTTCACAATACGTCAACTAATGGAGAAGTGCTGGGAGTGCGATAAAGTCATACATCAACTCTTCATCGACTTCAAACTAGCGTACGACAACGTCTTGAGGGTGGAGCTGTGGAATGCTATGGTGGAACTGGGAATTCCGAGTAAACTTGTCAGCTTAACAAAAATCAGCATGGAAGCCTCCAAAAGTGCAGTACGGATCGGGGGGAAAGTTATCAACCTTTTTTACGATAAATAATGGCCTGAAACAGGGAGACACCATCTCGGTACTCCTCGTTAATATGGCTCTGGAGAAAGTAGTGAGGGAGGCAAAAACAGAGACACTGCTATTTAGAAATCGGGTCTTATATTGGCCTTTGCGGATGACATAGACATCATTGGAAACACAACCAAGAACGTTAAAGAAGAGTTCCAAAAAAATAGAATCTGCAGCGGAAAATATGGGCCTAAAAATAAACGAGAGTAAAACCAAGTACATGACCACATCAAGGACTAAACGTAGGGATAGGATCGGACAAAATGTGACGATGGACCAATACAACTTCGAAAGAGTCCAGGAATTTAAATATCTGGGTGCCACTATCACGTCGAACAATGATATAACAGAATACAAAGTGCCAATGGATGTTGTTTTGCATTGTAGAAAATAATTAAATCAAAAAATGTATCTCGGACGACAAAAATAAGATTATACCACTCCATTATAAGACCGATTATGACTTCTTCTTCTTTTTCAGACTTTATTCTTCCAATATTGGACATAGTCCTCCCTTTTAACTTTCCATTCTTCTCTATTCCTCGCCAGACTTAACCATTTCCTTCCTGCTACTTCCCGGATGTCGTCACTCCATCTTTTAGGGGGGCGGCCTATGTTTCTCCTTCCGTATCTTGGTCTCCATACCAGGATTCTGTGAGACCATCTGTCATCAGTTGTTTGTAGGATATGCCCAGCCCAACTCCATTTCTGTTGCGCCACTCTTTCCACCACGTCCGCAACACCTGTCTTCTTCCGCACCCATTCGTTCCTTTTCTTGTGGCGTAACGTTATGCCTAGCATTTTCCGTTCCATTGATCTTTGCGTAACGGCCAGCTTCTTGATGTTCTGTTGGGTAAATGTTGTGGTTTCTGCGCCATATGTGAGAACCGGTGCAACACTTGAATTCAATATTCTCGCTTTCAACTTTCTTGGGAACGTCTTGTGGGTTAGAATCAAATCCAGCTTCCCAAATGCTGCCCAGCCTAGTCCTATTCTTCTTCTGGTTTCAATTATGACTTACGCGTGCGAAACCTGGACAATGGCAAAAAAGAACGAAAGCAGACTGGGAGTTGCAGAGAGAAAAATACTACGGTGTATATACGGGCCTATAAGGGATGAAACTACACAACAGTGCCGCAGTAGGAAAAACAGGGAAATAGAAGAACTATATGACCAACCGGACATTGTAGGAACGATACAATTGGAAAGACTGAGATTGGCCGGCCATGTAAAGAGACAGGAGGATGGACGAGTTGTTAGATTGGTATGGGAACAAGCCCCGACCGATAGAAGAACACTAGGAAGACCGCGACTACGGCGGAGAGACAACATAGCGTCAAATCTTAGATCCCTGAATATCATGGAAGCGGAGGAGCTAATGATGGACAGAATCCAATGGAGGAGAGTTGTTGAATCAGCCAAGACCCACCATGGGTTGTAAGAGCTACAGAGAGAGTCTTCTTTCGTAGAAATTTGTCTCCAACCTGGCCACTGTTTTTGTATTGTGTAATACAGCTCTTCCTTTCGCTAGAAGCTGTATTGGTGGTATCTTCGCTATTACAAGAGCCGCTTCTCATGACACTGTTCTGTATGAACTGCACGTCTTCAATGCCATCTTCCTTTCAATTGAGTTCAACTTTTGTCACGCACTAGACTTTTCCATAGACTTGTTCCATACTGGGGTACCATACAGCTTAGTGGAGAGGCCACTGCGCATATCACTATTCGCTTGCTGCTCTTTAGTTTTTCTACGTATGGCATGAGCCTTTCAAGTTGAGTTTTGAGGCCCTTTGCCGTTGTTGTTGACAATATGTTGTTGACAGGAGAGACATTGGTCTTTAATGATTCGCAAGTATTTTATAGCTTTCTTGGATATGACTGTTTCGTGTTCTATTTTGAACTTGGTAGGATGAAAACAAATTTTTCTCCTTCCTATTAGAAATAAAGCTTCGGTTTTTTCTGGCGCGTCAATTTTGTCCCGTTCATCCACGGTACCACTAACTAAATTGCCGTGTTCACTTTGTTCATTACTTGTTTTTTTTTATGAGGGCCAGATCGTTGGCAAAGCCTACTATATCAACGCTCTCTGGTAACCTCAGCCTTAGAACAGCATCATACAGGATGTTCCACAAGGTGAATCCCATCAATATGATAAAGCAATAATATGATCATGAAAAGCAATGATCAACAATATGATAAAGCGCTTGGATATATAGCTGCTTACCAGTTTCAGCAGGCAAGGGGAAACTTCTGGCTATAAGCTTATTTACAATGTTCTGCCACGCAGCTGACTTAAAACCATTTTTAACGTCTAACGTGAACAGCGCACACATCTTCCTTTTCCGCTTGGAGCCTGCTGAAGCGACCTTTAGCACCCTTAATATGGCATCATAGTTCGATAGCCCTTATGTAAACCCAAATTGTCTGTCCGAAAATTCTTTGGCTTGCCTGAGCTCATTTACAATTTTTCCGAGTATCATCTGTTCTAATAGCTTCCCTGCGACATATATGAGATTTCTCTGTTGGTTTGTTACCTTTTCTTAGGAGGACCAGACTGGCCGAGCCGAGACTAAACTAACTAGATAGGCTAGATAAACTACAAAGACTAAACCAGGGGTGGCGAGCCTTTTTTTAACCGTGAACCATTTTTTTTTTAATTTTTACATTTTGAAATGCTGAAGGGCCAGATAACATACGATATCCCGATTTGGAATTTTAGTTCGGTTTTTATTAGGATCTAATTGGGCATGCCTTATTCCTTCTTTGTCCCAAATGAGGAAACCAGAGAAGGCCGTCAATACATTTGTAACGCACGTCCGTCTACCAGCCTAATTAGGAAAGCCTGACATATAAGGAAGCCACACCTGCATGTTATCACCCCGACCTAGCCTGGTCCGATTGTTCCTGTTTCCTCTTTAAGCTGTTGACGACCTCAACCTGATCTGGCCCAAATTATGCAACAGTTTGGAAACCACACTCGCATATGACAATCCCGACCTAATTTGTCCGGATGTTACTTGCTTTTGAGACAGCTGATCGAAAACTACACATGCATGCGTCAAATGTTACTGAATGTCGTCCCAATTTGACTATTATCTTAATTGGGACGGGACAAAGGCTAGAATTAAACTTACCACAAATTGGAACGCCTCATTGCCTCAATGTATCCCTAGTCGGGTAAATATCTAAAATCATTATATAATAATAGACCATCATATGTGGAATAGCTAACCCCCAACTAATATCCACACATTTTAAGAAACCACCACGCAAGATGACAACCTGGAAATCACCAATCAACCACATCGGGGAATACCAAATCGATCACGTAGCGATAACCAGAAAATCCTCCCCAGATATCATGAACGTGAGTGTACGCAAGGGTTACGTGGAGTCTGACCATTATCTTTCACAAATTAAAACCTGCTTCTTACCTAACAGAAGGAAGTGTATAAAATCTAAATTGTGGCGTATAGTTCCAAAATACCTAAGAGAACACGCGGAAGACTTCGCACAATCACTACAGATCGACACACAAACATAGGACGAACTTCTTCAGACAATCCAGCAATCAACAAGGAAACTCGGTCAACCGCCACGAAAACGAAAACACAGATGGTGGACATTGGAATGCGACAGGGTCCTTGAATCCCGTATGCTTGTGTGGAAGACTTGGCATAGCAACAAGACACAAGAAAATTGGCAGAATTTCTTAAAAATGCAGAGGGAAACATCCAAAACGAGACGCATTAAACGGACATACCATTTTAAAAAATTAGAGGAAATCGACAATGAGTTCAAAAAAAATAACACGCGAAATTTCTACAGAACATTTAGGGAAGAACTGATGAGCTACAAGCCACCGAGCCTCTGCTTCCGTCGGCCTGATGGAACCCTTGAATCCAACACAAAAGCGAACTGCGAAATTCTGAAACAGTACTTCGAGAAGCTACACAACTGTGAACTCCTTGAAGAAAGACTCCAATGCCACATAGCTGGAAAAACCAGGACTCTGTTCCACCAACACATGAGGAAATACGAAACATCATTTTACACCTAAAAAACAACAAAGCACCAGGGGAAAACGGCCTAATCGCTGAAATGCTCAAGATCGGAGGTGAAATCTTGATTGACAAACTGCAAGCTATCATTGGAAATAGATGGAAGAGCGGCATCATACCAGCGGACTGGAAAAATGTTTTGATCCACCCACTGCACAAAAAGGGCGACAAGACTGATCCAAACAATTACCGAGGCATTTGCCTTCTATCAATCGCCTACAAAGTTCTATCACGTGCCCTCTTCACAAAACTAGAAGAACAGACAGAACATGTGATCGGTGAATATCGGGCAGGTTTCCGAAGGCACCGATCATTCGCGGAACAAATCTGGAACCTGAAGATGATACTGCAACAACGCCAGCCCAACCGCACAGTTGTCACTATCGTAGACTTCAAGAATGCCTATGACTCGATTCACCGCATAACTCTGTTTAATATACTTCATGAATACGGTGTGGATAGTAAAACAACCATGTTAATTGAACAGACTTTGTCAGGAACAACATCTAAAGTAAAATTCATGGGTGAAATCTCCGAGCCTTTTCAAATCAGTACTGGAGTAAGACAGGGTGATGGATTGTCCCCACTCCTCTTCAAGCTGATACTAGATAAGATAATCAAAATATGTGAGAAAGAAGTACCTGGAGTATATATGGGAACAAAGGACAAACGAATCAACATAAAGTGCCTCGCTTTTGCTGACGACCTTGCAATAATCACCCTGACTACTGAAGAAGCCAAACACGCCATCGAGGAACTTCATGAAATCGCCATCAGGACCGGCCTTCAAATCCCTTACGAGAAAACGCAATACATAGATTCCAAGAGCTCAAATATGACACATCTTGCAACAAATATGGCAACATCATACAAGTTAAGCACTTCAAGTACCTAGGTGAAATAATTGGAAACACTGGTAAGGAAAGAAATACGTGTAGAAAAGTTACGCAAAGCCTATGCAATCACCTGGAATATGAACAACAAGAAATCACTTTCTACCAAAGCTAAACTCCTTCACTACCATACAGTCATCCTTCCAGAAGCACTCTTTGCAATTGAGACTTCATCATTAGCCATCTACATCAATGATATTGAGAAAGTAGAACGTCAGATACTGAGAAAAATATTTGAACCCAAGGTACAAGATGGTATCTGGATGCGTAAAAGCTCACAAGAACTGTATTCCCTGACAGAACAGAAAGTCTGAAATTCTACGGTCATATAGTACGAATGGATGACTCGATTGACCAAGAAAATCTTCCACATCATCAATGGAACCCGACAGTCTAAAGTACGCTGGCTGGTAAACACCAAACATGACCTCTCAGTAATCAATATAGACCCATTGGCAACTACGCGAACTAAATACAGGCAGGAAATAAATTCACATAACTTCACATCAAGGAATTCAACAGCTAAGAGTTTGAAACTAAAAAACGCATGGACGCAAGAAAGAAGACAGGCCCAGAGCGCAAGGATGAGGAAGTTTTGGGAAGATAAAAAAGAACAAGATGACCAGTGCTAAGTAATGGTTCTACGCGCTCCTTAGAGGGCTAAACGAATAAATAATAATAATAATAGACCATCATTTATTTAAATAAATGTAATTTGATCAACAAAGAGATCTACAAAAAACGGAAAAAATAACAGTAACAATGAGAAGAAGAAGGGTAACCTTCTACGGACTTTTTACGGTAAAAGAATGGACGAAGGATGATTGACGAAGAGAATATTCAACTACTTCGATAGAAACCCCAAAACACAGATGACATGGATCAAGGTCAGGAAAGACATGGAAGAAATGGAAATAGATGGAGAAGAGGCAGAGAGAAGAGAAGAATTCAGAAAGAAGATCATAGGATTTCAGGGTTTTCGAGAAAATAAAACAGGAGCAAAATGGACGGAAGAGAGAAAGAAACAGCATAGAGGGAAAAATGAAAGAGTACTGGAAGGGAAGAAAGATGAGAGAAAATCAATACAAAGTAAAAAAAAAACAACAAAAAATATACAAATCATGAGAAGTTATTTCACGTGGTCCATAGTAGGCCAAAATCGAAAGAAGAAGAAATAATAATTTGCAAATATTAAAAAAAATAGCTATTTATCTGGGGTGCCAATACAATTTTAACACGTGCAAGCTGTGGCACGCGTGCCAAAGGTTCGTCAGCACTGTACTAGCCGAACTGTATAAAATAGACAAACTTTTCCAGACTTACCTTTCTGGTCATGTCCGCAATCTATACCATATATCTAAATGTTGTTACTATTTAAAGAAATTAACTATTTCTCTGGGGTGCCAGTTGTTAATGTCTGGATAAAATTCTTATCTAAATTATCTATATGTTAATTTATAGACAATAATTCTGTCCATCTTCACAATGAATCGAAATGATGTATTAATAGAACGTATTTTTATAATCGCTTCCAATTACAGAAATAAAATGAATTTATGGACGACATTATCTCCGATATTATTAAGTTGTAACTTTGATTTATCATCTCTGACCGGCCCGTTTTTATTCACTCTCGTTCATTTTTGTGCGTGTGTTTTATCAAATGATGTCAATAAAAAACAGAATTTGAAGTAAATATTTCAATAACAATGCAAGTCGCGCATCAGACGCTTCTGTTTTGTGTAATACGCATCCTGTTTTAATTTCGAATCAAAAAATGTGTAAACGATGTTTTAAAGTTCTTTGAACTTTTGTTATCGGATAAAATAAGGATTCGAGGTGAATTGTAAACAAAAAAAAAAATATCTAAAATTGATTAAGAGGTTATTTGCTTGCACCATTACAACTAAAAGCAATGAAGCTTATAATGTTTAGTTTAAGCCTTAGTTTGTTTCAGTTAGCCTTTCAAAAGCCTGCTTTTGGAAATATAAAGACAGATATTTGTGCACGTAGCAAGGTGGTTTAAAAAATATCCCACCATTATAATGCTCTTAGAGCATTGTCGAAATGACTTTAAAATAGAATTATATTTGGGTGTCATAAAGGTGGGACACTTTTAATACCGCCATGCCTCAAAGGATTAATCATGAATATTAGAAATTTTTCATAATCATGAATATTAGAAATCGTTGCAATTATGTTAAAACTAAGAGATAAAAATAATTGTTCATGAAAGTATGTTAATGCAAACTTTTTTTTTTTCGCCATTATCATATTAATATTTTTCTTGTTTGCAAATATTTGCAAGAAACTTAATTAATTTTGACGCAATATATCGCAATCTGCGTTGCATTGATGCATTGTTTAATGAGATTAATGCATTTAATTAAAACAAATGGCGATATTGTGTTACATAATTCGTAATATAATCGTACTAATACCCACGAAAGAGCCGATTAATCTGATAATAATTTCAATTTATGTCCAATTAATTAACCCATTTTTGACCACTGTACACAAGCAGGTATATCGGTATTTATTGTACCTCCATATTGAGTGTAGGAGTTTAGGGAGTGTTGAGTCAAATGGGTTAAATGGTTGAAATTAAAAAAAAAATGATTTTGTAATGTGATTTTACCAAAGATATTAAATGGTGAAATAGGTAACTAGGAAGTAGCAGACGAGCTGCTTCACAGTCTGGACGCGGCGAGGTGGAAAAGTTTATTTTCTCTTCGTATGGGGACTCCGCTTCCTAACTTCCTTAGTAGGGCCCACGCTTGTCTGCTCGATGTCTGGAAGTTTAATCTTTCCACAGTCTACGTCCAGACTGTGGAAAGCTTAAAGTTTCCGACATCGAGCAGACAAGCTTGGGCTCTACTAAGGAAACTAGGAAGCGGAGGCCCCATAAAAGACAAAATACAACTGTCAGCCCAAACTCTGTTGCTTCACACATAGTAGCGACATCCAGAGCACCCAAGGACAAAGAACACACACTTGAGGCCAAACGAGAAAGCCTTAAACGCTCAAGCCGCAGAAACAGAACACTCTCGCCCTTACACATGCGAAGAAGTTTCGAACGCTCTTAAAGATATCAAGTCAGGAAAGGCTCCAGGGTTTGACAATATCCACCCTGAATTCTTAATAAACTGTGGCAAGTAGGCCAAAGTCTTTATACAAACCGGCAACATCCAAAAAGAGTTTAAACGATCGAAGATAATCGCTATATTAAAACCAAGCAAACCAGCTGACAGCCCCAAGAGTTATAGACCAATAGCTCTACTGTCTGTGACAAATAAGCTACTAGACCGGCTTATTTATAAGAGAATTAGCTCAAGAATACTTCAGTACCCAGAGCAAGAATACTTCAGTATCCTCTAATTCGCCTCGTCCACAACTTCCTCAACTTTCGTTCCTGCCGGGTGAAGCTCGGCGACTCACTCTCGCTGCCCTTCACTCCTGCCTCGTTTGCCCCCCAGGGCTCTGTCCTGTCTCTTCTCCTTTTCAACCTCTTCTGCCACGACATTCCCACCCCAACCTTGCCCGACTGCCATCTCCAGCAATTCGCTGATGAAAACCTGACCGTGGTCTGGGCCTCAAATCGCTTCCCTCAGGTCGTTGCTTCTCGCCTAAACTCCCACCTAAAAACCCTGGAGGTCTGATGAGCCTCTGGCGCATCCAGATGAACCCCAAGAAACCCCAACTCGTCTTCTTCTGCCACCCCTACCTAAGAAGCTTCCGCGATCCCCTCCCCAACATTCGACTCCATGGCGAAATAATCAACCCTCAACCCTCCGCCACCTATCTAGGCAGCATCCTCCACAAATCTCTCTGCCAACCTCCCAACATCTCCCGCTGCATCAACCTAATGCGCAAACGCCTTCGTCTTCTCTTCTGCCTCCGTAGTCGCCTCGGCGGCGGCTCCCCCAAAGTCCTCATCTTCACCTACAAAAACCTTCGTTAGACCAATCCTCGACTATCAAGTCTGCGCTCTTTCCCGCAGCCATGAATCCCACCTTTTCCGACTTCTGGCTTTCGAAAGATCCTGCCTCCGCCGCATATTCCGCCTGCCCCCCAATTTTCCATCCTGCCTGAAATCTCCAACATGGTACCATTCGACGTCCGCCCGTCCCGACTGCAAGGTCGCCTTTCCTCGAAAATTATACACAATCAACCCCCAGTTCTCTCCATCTTCCTCATAAGATCCCCATTTCTAAAAACCTACCTCAAACTCCTATCTCATTGCACCACCGAACTTCCACCCGAGCTATCTTCCATCCTTAACTTTGCTCGCGCTGCCTTCAAATAAAGGACTATCCATAAAGCTAAGAAATTAAAAAAAAAAGATAAAAAAAAAATAATAATAATAAAAAAATAAAATAAATAATAATTAAAAAAAAAAAAATTCCCTACTTCCGGTTCCCACTTTTGGTTCGTGAACCGGAAGTGGGGTGGGTACCGGAAGTGTGAGTGGGAACAGGAAGTGTGAGTGGGAACCGGAAGTGGGGGTGGGAACCGGAAGTGGGAGCGAGGTTGAGTGCCGGAAGTGGAGGTGGAGGGTCCCGAACGAACCATCTTTCCCAACTATTTAGATTATTTACAATATTGGAAATTATTTCATTTGGCACAATGCGGGAAAGTACGGCTACAATGCTGCAAAGTGAATTTACCGCATTGTAGCCGGACTTGCAACATAGTGAGTCAACACGATGTCAAAGCTAGCTTTACAATTCAGGAGGCCAAAAAATAATTTCCAATGTTGTAAATAATCTAAATAGTTGGGAAAGATGGTTCGTTCTGGACCCTCCACTTCCGGCCCCCAACCTCGCTCCCACTTCCGATTCCCACACCACTTCCAGTTCTCACCCCCACTTCTGGTTCACACTCACACTTCCGGTTTCCACTCAAACTTCCGGTTCCCACACCACTTCCAACCGGAAGCAGGGTGGGGACCGGAAGTTGAGGCGGAGGGTCTATTTGTTTCTTAAATAATAATTGTCGGCCAAAAAAATTATACAAATTTCGTGCGGAAACGATTTTACAGCGCTCCAGCTAATGCGGAACTCGCCCTTCGGGCTCGTTTCCCAAACGAGCTGTCGCGTTGTAAAATCAAGCTTTCCACACTGTAATGTAAATAACTATTTCAGTTACGCATTATGGCAAGTGATACATTGGAGTATAATAAACATCTTCTAACCGACATTTATTAATTGTTAATTGTAATTGTAAAAGTGCATCAATCAATTAACAATTAATTAATTGTTAATTGTGATATATTGCAATTACAAATAATTATTTTAATTGTTAGTTGCATTTAAATCTCGCAATTTAATTGTTTTCACGATTAATTTTTGCCCAACTATGACTGCATAGTGATGTAAATTTCTGTCACATAGTTTTGGGAAATTTATTTAGGATATTTCGATATAAATTGCACATAAAATAACATAAACATTAAAAACATACCTTTTTTTCACTCATTATCACTTTTCTCAGTAGATAAATCTCGGATTAGTTTCCTAAAAAAAATATAAAATCGCTCGTTTCTTCCAACCACGACAAACAGCAGAATGAAAAGTTTAAAGCCTGGTATTTGACAGCGACGTTTGATTTTTTTTTTCCAACTGCGTTCCTTTTTACGCAGTGGTCGTGTAAAAAATTCACAGTGCACCTGTTTTGTGTACCTTTTTTTTGCATTAAATGTTATGATTGAAATTTCCATCATCATGCAAAGAAGGGTTAAGATGCATCAAATTTTCTGCAAATGAAATTATTTTCATTCTAAGCAGTTTATTGAACTCGATTTTCATTAAACGAAACTACAAAGTAGTCTAGCTGAGATCATAAATATCACTTTATAGTTTTAAAGCCGTAGTTAGTGTGAAATCACTCTTATAAAATAAACGTATCCTTCTGTGAATTATCTTTTACGGTGCTCATTTAATCGCCTTTGGTGTGCATGATGTCTGCATAGTTGCAGGAAGGACAACTTGATTTATCCAAAATTGGAGTTAATACAAATCTGGTTTGTTACTACTTAACGTCTTCAATTGACGTTGTTTTGAACATTCATTAAATTTGCAGTTATCATTAATTATGTCTATAAATAATAATTATGCCTTTTTATCTTCCAACCAAATAAGGAAATTATTTTACACCAAAGTTCATATCTGGTAAGAATATCCATACAAACTACACAAATATTCATCATTATAATAAGCTTATGCCCGCTCCAGACTCTCGCGAAGTAGCACGGAGTTGAGCGAGGAACGAGAGTGTGGTCAGGTTACTCGCCTCGCCTTGTGTTTCCTCGCCTCGTCTTGGCTAACTTCGCTTCATGAAGCGGTTTTTCTTGCCCGAGTCAAAGGGACACAAGGTGCGAGTACTGAGGTCCTCGCGAAGTAAGGCGAGAGTGTGGATGCCTACTCCGTGTAGTTCCTCGCCTCGAACAACTTCGGGGAGGATCCTCGCCGAAGTTACTCCGCGAGAGTCTGAAGCGGGCAATAAACAAAAATGACTAGACGTGAGTTATCTTGTCTCTCTAGTCTGATATTGAACGATGCAATGTATAATTGTAGCAGACTTTTTGAAGCTTAAATTCCGCTTTTAGAATTTTCCCATTAAATATGTAATACTAATATAATAAAGCTTATACATTTAACGTTTTATATTGTTAAAGTAATAAATTACAAACGATTTGTTAGGGGTTTATTGGGTAAACTAATCCAAACCACTACGACCCTAAGCTGGACATTCGATAAGTCTCAGACCAGCAGACGAGGTTCCACCCCTAAACACATCCACCCTTAACCGCGAAGCCTTTAAACTCAAAATCAATGAAGTATTAAATATACATCAGTAGGGCTCGGATAATTATGCATTAAAAATTACAAAATATGTACATATAATATGGACAAAAAAAACTAAAATATGGCAAAAATATGGAGTTAAAAATAACAATAGCTTTAAAGTATAGTTTAATAAAAACACAGTTTAATGCGAGAAATAAATTGTATTCGCCTTCCGTTATATTAACATTATTGACATTATTGCAGTACACAATCACATACTTTTTAAAATTTTCAAAACTAAAACTATTTCTGTTTGGTCAAAATAATGCTTTGTACTGGCTTAATTATCTTTCAACATCACAGGATATCACTGGAACATAGTTAAATTTGCACAATTACGCCCAGCATGCTGTTAATTTTTTTTAGGGTATCAAATCTTTTATTTTTTCCAAAACTTAATTTTTTCTTTAACCCCGTCAGCAAAGAGGCTTCTGCTTCAGACACTTTTTTTAGTGCCTTTATCTGGTGTGATAATAAACAATAATTTCTTTTTATGTAGACAAAATCGTTACGCATCTTCAAGAAGTTCTTTTGAGACTAAAATACTAGAAGCCTCGTCTTCACTGTTGCCAACAGGTCTGATATAAAATATGCTAAACTGGTGTTCAAATTTTGCCAAAATTATGCTAATTTCTTTATAATTATGCTAAAAATTATACTAACATTCATTTAAAACATTCTTCAATTTCAAATAAAACGACATTTAATTTTAAATGGTTATTAATCAACAAAATTTGGATATATTTTATGTTTTAATCGACTATGTTATCAAATAAAATGTTAATATCTTGGTTTTCATCGGCAGTTGATGTACATGTAGTCGTGGAAGCCTCATTATAAATCTCCTTCGTACCTATAGAGCTGAGTACGTTATCTGGAACCGTGTAAGAATAGCAGCATTTCCCTGCCCTCTTTAGCCCGAATCTGATGTATAAAATGGCATTTAAAATTTTTACCGACAAACGGTTGCGAAGCTTGCTTTTGACTACATTCATTTGGCTGAAAACGCGTTCAACTTCCGCGTTGGAATGTGGTAGTGACAATAATAGTGATATTGCTAGCCGAGATAAATCTTGAAAGGGGTTATTACCAGCTGCATCTTTATAATCAATTATTTCATTCCAGAATTGTATAGTGGAAGGTGTATGTTTCCATTTAATGTGGACTATGTTTCTCCATTGTGATATGAGCCTATCTATTGTAGATGTATCGGCACGGAATTCTTGAGCAATATCAATTAGAGAAGGCTTGACTACTTTTAAAGTTTCTTCTACCGAAAATGAAGATACTTTCTCAAGTATATTAAAATTAATTGGTAATCTAGAACGAAGCTCTGTTACAAGTTTCAATGTGAAATTCAGGCAACGTTGACGTAAATTATGTTCCACATCAGGTTGAAGGTTGTATTCCCGTAATTTTGTTTCAAAAGCATATCCCATGTACGGTTTTGGATCCAAATAACTTTCTATATTTTGCATTGAATTGAAAAATTCACTTTGTTTTTTACCACACTTATATTATGTAAAAATATTATATAACTTATTATTCACAGTTATATAAATTTCTACACATATCACGACTCGAGTTTCGACGTTTGACGGTCATTTTCAAGTGTACTTGAAAATGTACACTTGAAACACTTGAAAATGACCGTCAAACGTCGAAACTCGAGTCGTGATATGTGTAGAAATTTATATAACTGTGAATAATAAGTTATATAATATTTTTACATAATATAAGTGTGGTAAAAAACAAAGTGAATTTTTCAATTCAATGTAAGTATGGATTACCACGTAGTAACTGTCGCAACCATCCTATTCATTCTATATTTTGTGTAAAAATATCGACTCTAGCAGTTGGGTTCAAGATACGCCGACTTGTAGATTGAACTAAGCCACACAAATCCTTGTAAAGTTTTGTTTGTAGTCCGGTCATTTTAGACATAAAAATAGTGATAAAAAAAATTCCGACAGAGCCAAATCTTCGTAGAGACCTTAGGTTTACCACAAGGAATAAAGTGTCAAAAGTCCCCATCAGTCCCATGTGAGCTTAGGGACTTATTCGGGGCCCAAGGTCAAAATTTTAGGTTTTTTGGATTTTTCTCGAAAACGGTAAGTTTTATCGAAAAAGTA
The DNA here is from genome assembly GCA_944588485.1 of Phosphuga atrata. Classification (NCBI taxonomy): domain Eukaryota; kingdom Metazoa; phylum Arthropoda; class Insecta; order Coleoptera; family Silphidae; genus Phosphuga; species Phosphuga atrata. The sequence continues at coordinate 71,740,097 of OX155896.1, forward strand.
CCTCAGAGCAAAGTTGTAGATCTTAAAATTCTCTATAAAAATGGTCCCTATGATTTTTTCTCTAAGACCCACTATTTCCCAGATATTGCGCTTGTAAGAATCACGTTCTACATAATATGCACACATTTCCACACCACCTGTGAGGTAGTGTACTCGGCGCGTTTTTTTTAACGTGGTATCCCCGGTAGGCCTATTCCACGAACCTTTATGACGTTATTTTCAGGAACAATAATTATTTAATAGTATGAAGATTATTGATATGGGTTACTGAGTTTAACTGTCGTTCTAACTTCTTTTTATTACTTTAATCTGACTCATACTCTTCATATTCAACTTCAACAATCATGTTTTCTTCAATTTATTCTTGTTCTTCTTCTTCTCCTTCCTGTTGATGAACGCTTAGAAATTGTTCAAATGAAGATGAATCAGTTGTCTCTTCATCAAAATCACATGAATCTTCCTCTCTTGTATTTAATTGAACATTTGAGCAAGAGACACCTTGGCAATTGGTACACGCTGGAGAACACTGCAACCCTACTTTTTTACAGCCACATTTGGCACTACAACCTTTCTTGCAATTGCAAAAAATAGTGTTAAGAAGTTTTTCTGGAGCAGGGGGCAGTAAAGTTCGAATCGGTTCCAAAGTATTATTTATCAATTTCCAACCCCAGTCTTCAGGGTTCAGTTCATTGCCTTGCCATGTCTGAACTTGATAGTATACTCGAAACAAATGTTGACTACAAAATTGTCTACAAAACAAATAAATGTTAATTTTCCAGGCTTCTCTGTAATAATAATTCTACTACCATACTTTAATTTCAATCGTATTTTTATAATCCCGTTTTCTAAAGCTACATTTTGGCAAACATTCTTCAGTTCATCTAACGAAAACTGGCAGTCATCGCTACTTTCAATGAAATTGAAAATTTCCTCCATTGCAGAGTTTATAGCCTCACTTTGAGGATGGCCAATTTTACCGCCAGTATTAGGTCTCAGGAAGGATTTGTAACAACTGTCATGGTATTTAGCTTCAGCAGCAACTAAATCATACGGAAAATTAATACGCGCAAAGACAGCTTTTGACACATCATCAGAACGATCTTTAGCTAATTTTAAAATGGAATCTTTGAATGTAAGTGTAGAAACTTTATGAATTTTTCGGCGATAAATCTTCACTTTCTTCTTTTCTGCTTCTTCATCCGCTTCATCGCCACAAAATAAGCAGTGGTTTTTAAAACAAAAGCTGGATTCACTTATTCGCGCTCTAGTATGAGGTGGACTTACTTTTAAAGTACTGGCCTGTTCTTCCTCACGTTGTCTTTTTGATGCAGAGATTGAAGTTTTCCGGGTGTATGATTTTCTGCAATCCACGTGAAATGTAACGGACTTTTGGCTTCTTAAGGGACCGTCACAGTGTGAAATTTTCAAAAAATCGTTTTTTTTCCCCCGTTAGTATACACTGTTATAAAAATTCTCCCCAATTTTTAAATCGAAATTCGAATTATTTCGGTCGCTACAGCCTTTCTTAGAAAAAACGATTAGAGTGTCTGGCGTGTCCGTCCACCGTAGAACCGTTATTCCTATTGTCCTGTTCCTATTTCCTGTCGCAGTAAATGGGCAAAGTACATCAGTTCGCTTGCGACAGCCAGTATGGATAGACCTACGAATAAAACGCCTGAAAAATCAGTGCCGCTGGATAGAAAAGGCTCGAGGACAAACCGTCCACGACAGGAAAGAAAAAGGTCCGCTTGTACGTTCAATGAGGGATATGATCCAATACTAAAAGTCCTGGAGGTAATGGAGGTCACCGTAGGGCCGGCAGCCGCGGACTTCGCTGCTAAGTACAGGGACGAGCGCATCGCAGCCGCGGAACGCCGACGCTCTCTGGACAGCAAAGAAGCCAGGACAGCTCGTCGAAAAAAACATTCTGCCGAAAATCAAGACTTTGAGGAAGCAGAAGGAATATTGTATGGACCTGGCATCGCCGATTGATCGTATGTAGGCGATTTATCTGAAAATTCCTCACTCCAAACTTTAAACGCGTTTTTCTCGGAATGGTGTTTTTCAAAACGGTGCCCACTCTCAAAGGAACAGTTTTCAAGCTACCCCTTTGGAATTTTGGCTAAACATTCTTCACGTCATTCTTTATGTTGCTATGGAAGCGTTTTTTTTTTTTGAAATCTTCCAATTTTTTTTTACGAATAATTGTCGAAAAAATTCGGTACTTTTTGTAAAACCGCCGCCATTTTTGCAAATTTCATAAAAAAATAAAAAGCCTCCATAGAGACATAGAGGCTTTCCTTCAGATTAATAATCTTTTTGAGATTTTTGTTTCAGATCAAACTTGCGACCGCAATCGTGGGCACCGTACAGGACCTCGTTTTTTCAACGCCATATTAAATATATAAAAACAATGTTAAACAATAAATATATCAATTTAAAAAAAATCATTTTGTATTCTCCATTAGTGCTGTAATTTGTAAAAAAAAAATCAGACCGATTAGTTTAGCCTGACCATAAAAAAAAAAAAATCGCGAAAATCAGCTATTTTTCGGGGAGTCACACTGTGACGGTTCCTTAAATAATCAGCAAACTCATCACTTCTCGCGACACTTGCATCGATTAAAGTTGGCATTCCACGACTGACCACAACAGTTTCATCTTCAGTCAAAAGTTTATTACAAATAAAGCAAAATTGTGACATTTTTTTTTAAATATTAATCAGCACTAACTTCAATAGTAGACGCTTGTAATAAATACGTATAGTCACTCGAACTGCTCGTTCAACACTAAAAGAAGCAGGTATACGTGAACGACACCACATGGACAAAAGAATAGGCAGATGTATTTCAAGGCCAGATGTTATTCAAGTAGAGGGGATTCGGTAAGGGACCGGCGGTCATTTTAGAGTAAATTTTCTTAGAATAGTATAATGTATACATAAAAGAGACACGAGTAGGCATTTTTGCTTGCTTGAGTACCTAAATATGTATATACGTGGCATATGTGTGCATACTATGTAGAACATGATTCTTACAAGCGCAATATCTGGGAAATAGTGGGTCTTAGAGAAAAAATCATAGGGACCATTTTTATAGAGAATTTTAAGATCTACAACTTTGCTCTGAGGTACTTTTTCGATAAAACTTACCGTTTTCGAAAAAAATCCAAAAAACCTAAAATTTTGACCTTGGGCCCCGAATAAGTCCCTAAGCTCACATGGGACTGATGGGGACTTTTGACACTTTATTCCTTGTGGTAAACCTAAGGTCTCTACGAAGATTTGGCTCTGTCGGAATTTTCTTTATTTCAATTGTCTAAAATGACCGGACTATTGGTCAACATTGCTGCTTTCAAACAGCTTGTTCACAGCTTGAACTTCCTCCAAGACAGGTTTTAAATATAATAAATACAAATGATTTACAGGATCATTATACATGGTGTATAGTGTTTCTGCCATATAACAGTGGTTATCGCGCCTGACAACTTCACACAGGAGTTTCAATTCCACCTATTGTTCTAGAATACGGTTGACTGCAGGTTCAATTGATATCCATCGGGTATTGCACATCTGTGGAATTAACAATGGTTCGGAGCCACAGTTAATTGTTTGATAGATACTTTTGTAATGTAAACGACGGTTCGACGAATGACTAAACCAATTATAGGTTTCTCTTATAAGAAATTCAACATTACGTGGCAGAGTTTCTTCTGAGGCATGGGATAAAGCCAACTGTAATGAATGGCACACGCAGCGAACTAAAACCAAATTATCATTACCAGTTGCATTTTTCAATAAGGCATGTACCCTGTTGTTAGTACTTGTCATCACGGTAGCGTTATCTGTGCCAATACCGATCAATTTTTTTATTTCAATGTTCAGAACAGACAATAATCCTTTAATACCGTTGACTATGCTGTTTGCAGTGCCATCTATATGATATTATAGTTTTTAAATATCGTCTGAAATATCTGATCGATACTCCCAACATTTTGCTTTCTGAAATATCTGTGGACTCATAGATATCAAGAGACTGTACTCTTGGTCTTTCAAATCAGTCACAATTTCTTTAATAAAATGAGGCGCCAAAACATGTTTTATCAAAGTTACATACTTACATACATAAAGTGCACTTATTTGTGCATTTTGTAAGATGGACTCGCAAGTCTCCACTTTTGCTATCACCGAATTGGTGTTTACAAAATTCTGATAAATGATCGACAGCAATAATCGAACAATGTGCACACACAAACATAGCTAGTGAAGATTCTGCTCTCTCTGTATTCAGATCTTTTTTTTACTTTGGGAAAATTTATTATTCTTTGCCTTTTCGCTGGTTCTATAGCTTTTTTGTGCTTTGCTGACAAAGTATGTAACTTTAAACAATGGACTTTTGCAATCATCTCGCACTTGCAGTACTTACAATAAGCCTTCTTCGTATCATTTTCAACAGGCTGTAACCAATCCTTGAAGTCCAGCATTTGCTCCCACTCTGACCGGTAATGCTGACTTTATTTAGTCGGCATATTAACGACTATCAAGCAATTAATAATGCACGTCGAACTGTACCTACTGTGTAAACTATATTAAACAATTACACCGGCACACAAAAAAAAATTGTCAGTACATTTGACTAGACCTATCTAGTTATATGGATTTCGATGCGCTGAATCCGAATCCGATGTCCGTTTGATCCGCACGCCCTCAAAATTTCAAGTAAATTATACTCAAAATTTTGGGGTCGTAGAAGTAAATAAACTTCAGATTTGACTTCAACGCATCAAAATACATAAGTAAAGTACTTGATCTAGTTCAACAAAAAAATGCATCTTCACAACAGTAGTTTTTGACAATTTAGTGGTTTTTCCCAATTTACTTGAAATTTGGAGGGTGTACGGATCAAACGAACATCGGATTCTGATTCGGCGCATCAAATTCCATATAATTAGATAGGTTTAGTCAAATGTACTGACCTTTTTTTGTGTGTCGGTGTTATTGATTCACGTAAAACTGTACTGTGTAAACTATATCAAACATAAGACTGAAAATTTGGGCAGTTTATTGGTTTATTTTAATCTCAAACGTACGAAGAGTTGCCAACTCTGAAAAGCACAAATACAGGACATTAGTTTTCACTGTCGTCACTCTCTTATGAAATAAAGGACGGTTGTTGGCAACCCTAGACGAACCCGAACTAACATATAATTATGTTATAATAATTAAAGGTAAAGAAAACAACCACAACTGTTATTGAAGATGATAAATGAATACTCCTATCTTAACGTACTCGTCATGGTTAAACTTTTATCCAATAATTATTTTATATGCTAAAAAATATGCTATATGCTAAACAACAAATAAATATGCTAAACAATACAAACATATGCCAAATCTAGCATAAAATATGCTAAATTGGCAACACTGCTCGTCTTCTAATTTATAAATAATTGATTTGATTTTATTAAAATGTTGAGTGTACTACTTCAACTGCTGTCGGCCATGTACCCCAACGTATCAGCACTGGCTCCGGCGGCAAAGGAGGGTCGGGATACATCTCTATAAATTTGGAGATCCTGCTTGGTGCTTTGAAAAAGATTTTCTTCACATTTGATACTAAACTATCAACCATTTTAAACTGGGACCTTATGTATTCGGCTAATCTATTTATATCATGTGCTATGCACGTTACATCGATCATTTTGGGATATAAAACTTTAAAAGCATCTGCTGCTTTAACCATTAAGGAGCAGCATCCGTAAGTTAAACATTAACAAGAAACTAAAAAAATAAACAAAATAAGAAATTAAACATCAACAAGGAAACTTGTTGAAGTTGAATTCCATTAGGCTACAAAACACCCATCATTAAAAGCATAATAATAATAATAATAGCATCATTAAAAGCTTCGCTGATGTTTGGTGATTGCATTTAAGAAGTTTTTCACACGCCAATAAAAAGGATTTTCTGGATCTATCTTCAAATAGACAGAATAAAACAAACTTTAACGTAGCAAGCGCGATATCAAAGTGGCGCAAACGCCAAAATTTTGTGCATTATTTGTTCTGTTCCGTCGTAAAATTATGAAAATATCATCATCATCATCACGTAGCGCTACAACCCTGGGTGGGTCTTGGCTGACTGTACAACTTTTTTCCAATTTGTTCGGTCTTCCATCAACCTAGGGTCAAATGGAATTGTTCATTTTCCGGAGATCTGCTTGGATGTTATCTCTCCATCGCATTCTGGGACGTCCGAGCGGTCTCTTGCCTGTGGGAATCTCCTCCCATACCAGTTTTACAAGTCTTTCGTTATGCAGTCTGTGCACGTGGCCTGCCCATCTTAGTCGCTGTGATTTAATTTCTTGGACAATATCGGTGTCGTTGTAGAGTGCTTTTAATTCGATATTGGTTCTGATCTTATACTGGTCTGTGGTGATGTCATGGTGAGGTCCGAAAATTTTTCTAAGTATTTTTCGTTCAAAGCGTCTGAGCTTTTCTTCGTTTGCTTTGGTCATGGTCCACGTTTCGCATCCGTATGTTATTACAGGTCTGACGATGGATTTATAGATTTTGATCTTTGAACTTCTTGTGAGATTTTTTGATTTTATGAGCTTATTCAGTGCAAATAGACAGCGGTTTGCAGATTGGATTCTGTCTTTTATTTCTTCGGTAACATCGTTGTCCGCTGTGATTACGGCCCCCAGATACTTAAAACGTTGTACTCTTTCGAAATTAAAGGTGTTGATCGTCATATTTTGTCCTATTCTGTCTCTTCGTGTCGTTCTATTTATACACATATATTTCGTTTTCTCTTCATTAATCTTCAGCCCTACTTCACTTGTTGCTCCTTCCACCTTGTTGAAAATGTCTTTCGTGGATAGAATGGAGTCTCCAACGAGATCTATGTCATCTGCATATGCGAGTAACACTTTGGGACCTTGACCCGATAGCAATTCTGTTTTTATTTCGGCCGACCTCATGGCTTTCTCTAATACAAGGTTGAATAGTAGTGGAGATAACGCATCACCCTGTTTAAGTCCACTGTTGATTTCAAAGCTGCCAGACAGTTTATTATTTACACGTACTTTAGATATTCCACCCTCCATACAGACTTTGGTCATCCGAATGAGTTTCTTTGGTATTGAGAACTCTGCCATGGCATTCCATACTTGGCTTCTTTCTACGCTATCATATGCCTGTCGAAAGTCTATGAAAAGATTGTGTATGGGTTTGTTATACTCCCATCCCTTTTCTAGAAGTTGTCTCAGCGTGAATAGTTGATCTATTGTTGATCTGTTTGCCCTAAACCCGGCTTGATATTCGCCTAGGACATTTTCAGCATAAGGGATTAGTCTACTAAGAATGATGTTTGAGAGGGTTTTATATGCCGTGTTTAGGAGTGAGATTCCTCTATAAATCGCGCATTTTGTTTTGTCCCCTTTTTTGTGGATGGGCACTATTATGTTTTCCTTCCATCGTGCTGGTATCCTTTCTTCTAACCATATGTGCGTTATTAGCTGGTGGATTTGGCGATGTAGTGCGTCTCCCCCATATTTCAGAAGTTCTGCTGGTATCTCGTCCGTACCCGGCGCTTTGTGATTTTTCAGCTTATTTAAGGCCTTTTGGGTTTCTTCAAAGGAAAGATTTTTGACGGGCATGTCCGCTGTGATATAGATCTCTTCTTTGTGCTGTTCTTCCTGTATGATGTTTAGAAGGTCTCTAAAATACTTTTTCCATTCTTCAGTTATTTCTTTACCGTCGATTATCATACGGCCTTGGTTGTCTCTCAGTGTGTGGATGGAATTGGCTCTATGCCCTCTTTTCTCAGAGGAAATTGCTTTGTAGAATTCTCTGGAGCCTGGTTTGGGCCGGTCTCTCTCCATAGTTTCATATTTTTGTTGTTCGTAGTTTCTTTTCTTTGTGCGTATTATTTTTCTTGTTTCTTTTCGACAGTCGTCATATTCCTTTTTACTTTGGTCTGTTTGCAGTTGTATCCAAGTCTTTCTTACTGTTTGTCTTTTTTCCAGTTGTTTCCGACATTCCTCGTCATACCATGTTTTTGCCCTCTTCTGCTTACTCCTTCCAAAGATCTTGTCAACTGTCTTGGTTATTATTTCGGCAGTCGCTTCCCATAGCTGTTCTATATCATTGTCTTCTCTTTCAGAGTTCAAGGTTTGTTCAAGTTGTTCTCTATAGTTTTGTTGTTTCTCTGCATTGTGTATTTCGTCCATGTTCCATTGTGGGTTTATTGTTGTTTTATTGTATTTGTGGCTAGATATTCTGGACTTAACTTTTGCTCTGACTAAGTAATGATCTGTGTCTCCGTCTATTCCTCTCAGGCTTCTTACGTCTATAATATTGTTGCCATGACGGGCATCTACAATGATGTGGTCAATTTGGTTGCGTGTAATATGGTCGTTTGAGACCCAGGTTTGCTTATGGATGTCTTTATGCGGAAACATGGTTGACTTTATTAGCATATTATTAGCTGCTGCAGTTTCTGTAAGTCTTAAGCCATTGTCGTTGGATATATTGTGTAGGCTGTATTTACCTATTGTGGGGTATAGGCTGGGCTCTTTGCCTATTTTAGCATTAAAGTCCCCGGAGAGTATGCGCATATCCTGTTTGGGCATCGTATCTATCTCTCTTTCTAGGGCATCGTAGAAGTCATCCTTGATATCTTCATCCTTCTTTTCCGTTGGTGCATGCGCTGAGATAATCGAAATGTTGTATCGCTCTCCCTTCATTCGTATGTAGCATATCCTTTCATTTATAGGTTTAAAATTTAGTATATTCTGTACTAGGTTGTCTCTAATCACAAAGCCCGTTCCAAATTCATGTCTTCCGTTTTTGTTACCGCTGAAGAAGATGGTGGATTTACTTATTTTTATATTTCCATCGTCTGGCCATCTTATTTCTTGGACGGCTGTTATATCCATTCCTATGTTTTCCAGTTGTTCCACAGCATTTATAGCAGCTCCAGGTCTGTACCAACTCTGGGCATTCCAAGTTCCAATATTCATGGTCCTTTTACATTGCATTTGTCGTTTTTTGTGTTTGTCTGTCCGGTTCCGAGGCAAAGTTGCAGTTTTCATAACAAGTTTCTTTTTCCGAGGGTGGGTAGTTAACCCTCCGCTCAACCCTCCTCTTTTATCCGGGCTTGGGACCGGCTGCAGTAAGGTGATTTCAGAGCTGCATTATTTGCCAATTTTCAATGTGTCAAAATTATGACACATTGAATGAAAATATGGATGATTTTAATTTTTTTTTTAAATATGGACGGTTTTCCTTTGAAATATGGAAAAATATGGAAAAACATGGAAAATAAAGATTACATTTGCTCGTTTCAAATATTATAATTTGTGTAGAAAACTAAATAAAGACCGAAAATAATATGAATTAAAAATATGTATTTACATATTAATGCGGCCCCTATACATCAGTAAATCTTAATCATCAAGTGATTTCATGAAACGTTATTTAACCCTTTGACGCGGAAATGTGTAAATATTTCGAGTTTATGTGTTATTTATGTGCTAATGTTTCGAGTTTATGTGTTATTTATCTGCTAATATTTCGAGATGGTACAAAAAATATCCCACCATTATGATGCTTAGACCAGTGTTCTTCAACCTTTGTCATAACGCGGAACCCTTTTTTGAGAATTTTCTTTTTATGGAACCCTCTGTTTAGTAGCACTTTGATTAAGGGGGGAATCGCATTACATGTTATGAACATTGTTCGTCCCTGTATTCCTCTAAAATTTTTGTAAAATTCTCATATAAATAAATTTGCATTTATTCAAACAAAATTATAACTTCATATAAAATATTTGTACTATACATACATAGAAATGAAATTATTATCAAAAGAAACACATCTTTAAAAAAATAATAACTTCGTTGTGCTTGTTTATGACTGCATAGTTGAATCGGTGTTAATTGGAGACGCATATCATTTTCGGCATCAAGCCGATTTCTATACTTAGTTTTTGTAGCGACGTAGGTGGAAAAGGATTTCGCACAGATATAGTTTGTTTCGAAAGGCATCAATTCCTGAACCGCGCATTTGGAAATTTCCGGATATCCTTCCCTTAATTTTATCCAAAACGGGCCAATGCCATCCGGTCAAAATGTAGATTGTAATGCAGTATCGGTACATATATCTAGAAATTGCTCTCTTTCCTTAATTGGCAAGGTATCCACATCACAACACTCATTAATAGTATATTAAAGGACTAGTTCAGTAAGCGCGTTTTACAGCACGCATCCATGTTTTGGTTATTTCTAATGGACAAGTGCTGAAAAACGCCTTACGAACGAGTTTTTTTATAGTATTTTTTCTATTTTTCGCCCTTTTATGCCTTTTCTAAATAAAAAAATCGCCGATACATTTTGAGAAAAATGTATCGGCGAGCCATAACCGCACGCATATTAGTGCTGTTATGAGTCCATTACAGACGCAAAATAGAAAAAGGGATTTTCAATTTAACTTAAATTATTGCAAATGGGGGGAAATATTCGAAAGATGTCTTTTGCAATCCCGTTAAATGTTCCAGAATTTGATTTATTAAATTCTGGCCGAATGCGATATTATTGTTTGCCAGGAAATCATTTAAATTAGAAAACCATTCTGTATTACTTTTGGTGATGCATTCCTCCCAATGCTTGATTTTAAATCCTTAAAAACCTCAAAAATAGCAGTATTTGGTCCTTGAAGTGAAAGATTAACTTCGTTCATGTACGAAAATATATCTGCAAGGTAGGCTAGATTTTGAAACCCATTAGTCTCATTAAGTTTTCCAGAAAATTCATGTTCAGATAAAAAGATTCGAATTTCCTCATGCAATTCCTAGAGTCTGGTCAAAACCTTTCCACTGCATATCTTACTTCAGTATGAAGAAGGAGATTTTTATGTGAGTTTCCCAGATCATCGTACAATAGGACAAATACCCCCGGATGGGTCTGGATTTTGATAAAGTTACCCATCTTAACGGCCTCATTGAGAACTTCTGCAATGCTTTTGGTCTCTGTTTAACAGCGAGAGCATGACGATGAAGACAGCAATGCTGGATTTGATGTCTGAAACTAGTTTCTTTAAACGTGCTATTACGCCCTTTATAATACCAACCATGTCTTTGGCTCCATCTCATATATGATGATATAAATTCCAAGAAATTGAATGTTTTTCAAAATATACACTAATTGTAAGTAAATTAAATATTTCTTCACCTGTTGTTTGAGTTGGCAGAGCTTTGCACAAAAGAGCATATCTTCCTGAAAATTGGATTCCTGTATGTATCTCACGAAAACTAACAAAATTGCTAATTCCATCACATCTGTAGATTCGTCCATTTGCAGAGTGAATCCATCTTTAGGATTTTTCAAACGACTTACTAGTTCCACTTCGCAGTAATCTGACATATCTTTAATTCGTCATGAAATTGTCGTATCAGACATTGGGACGAGGTTAATTTTGTTTGTTTTTTCACCGATCATGCATTTGAATAAATCTTTTATGCAAGCTTTAATAAATTTTTCTGCAACCGTTTGAGCTTCGCGCAAAACTAACTAAATAGAACATTTAGAACATTTTTATTATCATCACGAACATACCTTTCATATGCATTCTTTTTCTGCTGTAGTTCAAGACATTTTCTTTTGAAATATACGCTTTTGCCTTTTAAAGTCGGACGTTTATTTTCCCAATGACGCTTTAACTTTGTAGGATTTAAACTACTGTTGTTGACTACTTGCTCACATAATACACAAAACCCATTTGGCTCATTTTTATCACCAATCCAGGTAAATCCAAAATTCAAATAATCATCATACTATCGTATTTTTCGGCTAGCTCCATCCGTCAGCTCCAATGTTGTCGGAAAACTGGTGGAATTTTCAAGAGAGTAAGAAGCTTATTGTTTGGATTTTGATTCCAATTTCCCAGTTTTAAGTCAATTCTGCATTATATTTCTAAAGCATTTTAGGATAAGTTAAAACAAAACTCAATTTATTATAAAATAATTAACTTACTACCGTTTGCATTTGTAAGACTTGAAATGAATAGTTCCAATATGAAACTCCAATCGACACACGTGTTCCAGAGAGCGGCGCGACGCATCGTCTCTAGTTGTAAACGCCGCGTCGGTTAACGTTCAGATTTTTTTAGCATTGATTCGCGGAACCCCTGGATGTTTTAGTGGAACCCTAGGGTTCCATGGAACACCGGTTGAAGAACACTGGCTTAGACGATTGTCCAAACGGCAATAAAGATTTAAGCCTTAGAGGCACGGAATCTCTAAAAAATATAAAGACAGATGTTTGTGCACGTGGCGAGGTGGTGTAAAAAATATCCCACCATTATAATCGTCTTAGATCATTGTCGAAATTGCATCACATTTACGCATCAAAATGTGGGATTATTTTTAGTCTTAAAGGGTTAAACGTTGGTATAAAATCGTTGTGGAAATAATGTATTTTATGGTAGACAATAGATTAGGTTCAATGTCCAGAAAACTGTCGGTTTCCTGAAGTGTTTCATGCTGGAAATTATGTTTTGCATACAGGATATGCTGTATTTGTATGATTTTTTTAATATAATTATATAGCTGTGCTATCGCATAAAATGTTTAAACTTCGTGCATTTAATTTGCATTTAAATCTTGTTTGAAATAGCGCGTCGAAATTTTCCAGCTTCAGAGCAACTCAATGCTTATTGTTCCGGAAGCATTTTTAATCCACGATTTATTGTTTGCAATTTCTTTTAATAAGGTGTTTGAAATATAAATTTTACATGAATATATTGTTTTTGTTACAGGTGAGTGGAATTTATCCATTTAGTTGTCCATGCCTCTTCGTTCAGCTTCACTGGTATGTAAAATTTAAATAGATTTTACCTGCGTCACATTACATGGTAATATATTTTACACACTTGCTTATAATCCATTGAGTCTGATACAGCTAACTATGCGTGTAAAAAGCTCACTTTATTATTTCCTTAATTAAAAATTTTAATAAAAATTATAATCGAAATTTTATAAAATCGGAATTATAAGGATTAAATGTAATATGAGCTTTCTGATTATTAACACGGAGTTTTAAACAAAATAATAGCTTAAGACAGTTTAACCGGTTGCTAAAATTATTATTTGCATATTTGCTTTTTGATTAACGCAATCATTGTTTTGCGCTAAATCAGGGGTATCCAATCTCTCAGGGTCAGAGAGTTTCAGTTTGTTTCTCTGGATCAGATTTGAAGAAGTCATGGAGTTTTGAGCTACAGGTATATTGCTATAGTTTAAGAGCTATAACTATGCTATAGCCATGAAGAACATTTGCAATATAATAGTTATAATAGTATATAATCGCTATAACAGTTATGCTATAACTTAAGGGACGACATCACAGTAGAGCACGGTAAAGGAGCTATATTTTCGGGATTTTTTTTTTGTCTCAATGAAAAGATCAATCGAAAAACGGTAAAGTAAGTTTAATAATATTATTACAAAACTACAAAAAATATTTTTTTCAATTTTTTTTGACACAAAATGGCGGCTGTGTGGCACTTGTCCGGAGACGCCTATTTTTGGAAGGAGGTCCACGGGCGGACATCTAGACTCTTTAATTTTTGACCTCTAACAAAAAATCTAAGTTTTTTAGTTTCTATATATCAACAGCTATGGAGCCACGTAGGATTATTTCGATATTTTCTTCGAAATTTTCTCGAAGTAGCTTCGCCAGCATTCTCTCGCCTTCTCCCAGTCGACCAGCAGTTCACCTGTTTCGTTATTGATGCCATAAAAGCGTTGGATGTCTTCCGTTTTGCGGTGCCTTGATTTGACAAGACGGTAGATGTCACGTTCGCCTTCACGAGTGTCGCGTAGAGGTCAGCGTACCGATCTGCTTTTGTTGCAGCAACTACCTTCTTCGCCTCACTACGGGCAGCTTTATAGGTATTCCAAGGAGATGGTGTTTTATCTTCGAGGAACTCATGGTATAGTTGTTTCTTCATGCGTACTGCCTCTTTAACGGCCACGCGGATTTATCTATTCTTTGTCGACCTAGTTTCGTTGATCCGAGCACTAAACGTAGTAGCATCTTTCAATCGAGTCCAGCTCTCTTCAACTGTGGGGACTGGAGGAACTGTGATTTTTGCAAGAACATTGGCCTCGTTCTCCTTGAATCGCCACCATTTGATTCGTTTTGGTCCATTTCTGACTAAGTATCCGGTTCTTGGAGGATTTATCAGCAGTTTACAAATGACTGGTCGATGTTGTGTGGCAACAGTTTCATATGGAATAACTTTCGTATCTAACACATCTTGAAGATTCCGAGACAACGACAAGGACATAGTCAATCTGGGTTGCATTTGAGGCACTGTAGAATGTGAAGATCGCCGACACGATGGATAGACATACATAGCTTGGTCTTCTCCATTACAACTTACGCCTGCGATACGTGGACTCTTCGGACCTCAGACCAACGCAGAATAGAAACGTATGAAATGTGGTGCTTTAGAAAAATTCTTTAAATACCATGGACAGCCCACCGCACAAACGATTCTATTATTCAACAACTCGGTATAAAGACCAGACTATACCAGACAAGAAACCAACGGTATTTGGGATACCTGGGTCATGTGGCAAGGAGGTTCGAAAATATTGAACGACTGATAGTAGAAGGCAAAGTCCAAGGCCGCCGCCCAAGAGGAAGATCGCCGACACGGACAAATCCCTGACGGGACAAGGGATCCAGGAAGTAATGAGATCTGCCCAAGATAGAAAGCGCTGGCGAGGAGTCATTGCGAGCGTAGCAAATTGATGTCATCACACCCTGCAGAAGGGTTATGGACTGAGGAGAGAGTTAGTATCACGTTTCTTGAACCAAGTGTTCGTAATTAGCAAATCGTGGGTTTCTGCGAAATCAAGGATTCGTTGGCCATCATCATTTTTCTCTCCATAACCATGTCCACCATGGTCTGCGTGGCCTTCTTTCCTTTGTCTAACATGACCATTCAGATCGCCAGCAACGATGAGGTAGTCTTCAGGTGGCACTTCAGAAGCCTTCTCATCAATTAGAGCCCAGAAGGCGTCTTTAGTTTCTGTGCTCCGGTCGGTTTTTGGAGCGTAGCCGCTGAAGAAGTGAATTTTTCTTCCATCTGCAACGTATACAATCTTCATAAGATGATCGTCATATCGTTGCACCTCAGAGACAGAACCATCAAACTTGGTTTATGTGATGATGCCGACACCGTTGGTTGTTCCACGGGAGCCGTTGTATATCAGTTTATATCTTTGTATATCAAGACTTTTGTCCGCTCCATCTTCTTTCTTGCACTGCACAGATCTCAATGTGCCTCTTCTCAAGTGCTTTAGCTAGTTCGCTGTAGCGACCAGACATAGTCCGACGTTCAACGATGCGATTCCGAATCTATGAGACAACATTTCCATAACGACGTGATGTTGAGTTTTATGGTCGGCTTGTCAAAAAGCCTGTCACCAAGCTTGTTTCAAGTTCAGGGATAAGAAGTCTGGTCCACTCTCCTTTAATGCCTTGCTGCCACCTTTGCTGCCATTCTTCAATTAGTTGTTTCCTGGCCATTTTTTTTTAAGTTTGCTGCGACCTGTGTCCTGCAGTTTTCTTTGCTCTTTCACAAACAAGTCGATTGGCGGGATACCCGCGATGGTAAAGACTGCCTCACTTGATATTGTGCGGTAAGCGCTACAGATTCTTAGAGCCATTTTTATTTGCACAGCAAGGAGCTTTTGGATATGGCTCTGTTTTCCCAGTGCTCTGGCCCATATTGGTGCTCCGTACATCATTGTGGCCTCTACTGCTTAGCTGAGCAATCGGCGTCCTCCAATGTTGGGCATTAGTTGCTGTATTGCTGCCATTGTCCTCATCCTCTTTGCTGCAGCTTCTGCTATGTGCGGTGTGAAAGATAATGCCTTGTCTATTACTATGCCCAGGTATTTTGTCAGGGATTTTTGGCGAAATGGTGCACGTTTTGAAAAAAAGTTGAAAATTTAACAAAAAAAAAGTCATTAAATTGTTCATAAAAAAAACCAAGTAGTATAAAAAAAATCCTACGTGGCTCGATAGAGTTAGGTTTTTGGAATATACTACCGAAATTTCAGATCGATCGGTGAAGATTTGCCCGAGCAGTTAAGAAAAACTGGTTTCGAGAAAAACGCGTTTAAAGTTTTAAGTCTAATATGCAATGTTCTTCTGCCTTCTAAATCTATCTCCTCCTCTTGTTTGCTATTCCGAATTGCTTTTAAATCGATGCGGGCTTGTTTTACGCCGATACTCAGTGATCTCTCCGCCTTCTGTATGCGTTTCTCATCCGGGTCCATGCATAGTTGGTAACTTTAAAAAAAACCAATTTTCATGTCCATGACCTGGATTATACGTAGAATTGATATTAACCCGTCATTAAAAACACACGAAGTGATGTTTGTAGTAATATCGAGGACTACTTTGCCGGAATGCTTAGTTTTTGTAGCCAGCGCTCACACTGTCGAGTTGAAGCTTTCATTGCTGTTTTGTGTGAAACCCCCGATGCAGCGAGTGAGAAGATCATCCGTAGTGACTTGTTGATAAACTGGCTGAATAGCTTCATAAACTTCATCACACATTGGTGCTTTGTGCGTAGAAGTATCCAAAGTGTCCGAAGATTTCGCCCTTTGCCACGAGCACCATGAATTTTCTCCAATCGAGCAATCGTCGTGTTTCGGATGGTCATTCGTAGATATTTTGTGAAGCAATGTGGCCCTTATAGCTTTCTTCATTTGTTCAACTGATTCACAATTTCTGACGCCTGATTGACGCCAACTGACGCTACACACCTATTCTTGGAATGTATAGTACATATAGTGACTTCTATAGACACTCTTAAATACTATAGACTTTTTGGAGGGCAGGTCTCTCCCCATCGACTACCGTTATACCTGCTCCCGTACTCGAAAATTACAGCGCGCCCCGGGATCACAAAAGGCGCTCGGCGCATACCTGAGAGGCGTTGCGGCAGAATGGAAAACTTGGGCATTTAGACATTTTTGCCGCATTCCATCTTTTGGTATGTCATTTTTAAAACCCTAAAGCAACTTTTAAGCGAATAAAAAAAAACTATTTTTTCAAAATTTTACTGTGATGTCTTCCCCCTTAAGACCTAAGAAAGCTTTATTTAATATTCCTTCCTCATTCAAACATTTCCAGGTGTTTTGAAAATATTAATTTTTTCACTCAAAAATAAAATCTGTATAAAGCTAACTACTATATATCTTTGAATGTACAAACTGACCATAGCAATGCATTTCCTAACAAAACATTCACAAAAAAAATGTATAATTTGATTTTGCATTTACATTATCCTTCTTCTTTTAGTGCCGTGCAGATTCCTGCGTAGGCGTTCTTTTTCTTATCATACGTTTCTATTATTATTTGGGGTTCTCTGGTCTCTCATCGTTGAAAAGACTAATTGTATATTTTCTCCAGATTTGCAACAATTCTGCGGTTTCTGTCACTATTTCATTTGGGGTCATTTGGGATTTTGAGGTCCTTTATTCCCGTCCATTGACGGATATTTCTACGTTCCGATAATTTTTGTCTGCCTATTCCTCCTCTCCCTCTTTCAATTTTACCTTGAAGAATGAGGCGTTGGGAGTGGTAGCGTTCTCCACGCAGTATATATCCCAATGCATAAAGAAAATGAGATTCTGTTTTCGGTTCGAGTTAGCGGTAACTCTCGGTTTAAGTTAATTTAAATTTTAGTTCTAGTTGTTTAGTTCATAAGGTCTCGCATGGTGTAAATATAAATAACTAGTTTTCTTTTCTTGATATTTTCGAAAAGCTCTAGTTCTGCTAGACCTGAGAACGTCCTCATTTCTCACGTGATCGACACAAGACACTTTCAACATTCGTCGTAAGATCCACATTTCGAAGGCTTCAATTTTGTTGATGATTGCTACTTTGAACGTCCATGCCTCAACAGCGTACAGGAGAACGGAGCAGACATAGCATTTTACCATCCTATAACTGAGCTTGAAATTCAAATTCTTGTCTGGAAGAAATTTTCGAAGTCTTAGGAAAGTTGTTCGATCCTGCATCTTATCTCTTGATCCGGATCACCACCTTTCGTTAATCATGCATCCCAAGTATTTAAATTGTGTGACCTGTTCCATGTTCTCTTCATTAATATGTATTCGAGTGTGTGGAATATCGTTCCTACTAACAATCATAAACTTGGTTTGGTGATGTTAATTTTTAAACCTAGTCTCTGGCTTTCTTCGTTGACCCGATTTATTAGGCTTTGGAGATCATGTGCACCATCTGCTAATATCACGGTATCATCCGCATATCGGATAATGTTAATGGGGGTTCCGTTTACTTTAATTCCAAAGGGACTATCTGAGATTGACTCGGAGAATGCTTTTTCTACGTTGAATAACATTGGGTCTAATAACAGTGGGTTGAATAACAGTCTATGTTGAATAACATTGGGGATAGATTACACCCTTTTTTACTTTCCAAAA
The DNA here is from genome assembly GCA_944588485.1 of Phosphuga atrata. Taxonomy (NCBI): domain Eukaryota; kingdom Metazoa; phylum Arthropoda; class Insecta; order Coleoptera; family Silphidae; genus Phosphuga; species Phosphuga atrata. The sequence continues at coordinate 71,758,629 of OX155896.1, forward strand.
CTTCAGTTGTTCCAGTGTTGCTTATTCGAACTTCTGCTTTCTGGTACCAATACAGATAACCGATTAACTTTATATCTTTTCCATCCAGTCCCACATCTCTAAGGTATGTTATCAGAAGAAAACGTTATCAAATGCCTTCTCACAGTCAATGAAACACATAAAGACATCTTTTGATCTTGGCAGTTTTGGATCAATGTTTGGAGACTGAATACGACTGCTCTAGTTCCAAATCCGCTCTTAAATCCGAATTGACTGACACCACTTACTTCCTCACATTTTTGATAAAGCCTTGTGTGTAGAACTCGAAGGCGAAGTTTTAGAATGCGAGACAGAAGACGTGGTGAGGCGAACGCGCGTGCGAAGGCGCTTTTGAAATGAACACATATCTAGGAGGGAAGATCACAGACTAGCAAAAATCGCGCGAGACGGAAAAGCAGAATCATGTCGACCACCAAAGGGATGTAAGGACAGTTGGTCGTCAGAATCTCAAGAGCATGTGCAATGAGGATATTGAAGAAAAAAAACCAAGCCTTTAGGCTTCCGGAAAGAAGAAAAATATTATTATTATTATCTGATCAATAGATATCGCCTAAAAATATAAGTGTGTTTACATACTCATTTTTTAGAAAAATAAATCTATTAGGATACTAATTTAATTTAGTTTCGAATTGTAAAATTATTAAAGATGAAATGCAGCCTCAATATATAAATATATTCGACCTGTTCGTAGCTCTGTAATATTAAGTCTTATTAAGATTACAAAACAAATTCCATGTTGAAACAACTATTTCCCTAGCTTATACCAAGCAGGATATTTGCACGTCACAACAGTTATCTGCATGTTATTACTTGCCCAGTCCCCTAGGTCGACAAGAGACCGACCCAAGGCACCCGCTCTATGACCACCAACCAGCTAGACCCAGACTCCGATCCTGCCACGGCTTTTTGGCCCGAACAGCACCTTTGCAAGTCTCGCAGGAAGCCAGAAGGCTCTAGAAATGGCGCGCTGAGGCCCAAGACCCAATCACCCAACAAAAAGAGGAGCTGGCACCGGGACATTTCCTCCCATACCCAATCTGGAGAACGCTCAAACGCTCAACAGAATTCGCACAGGAGTCTCGAGGTGCAGAGGAAACTTGCAAAAATAGGGAATGTTACTTAAAAACCCTCAGTGTTTCTGCGGAGAAATCCAGAATCCTCCACACTTGCTGACCTGCACCGACATGGGACATAGCTGCACGGGGAACGACCTAATTTTAGCAAATGACAAGGCCATCAGAGCCGCAAACTTTTGGAAGGACATGTTGTGATCCGGACACGAATAGTAGTAGTCTATTGAGATCAAGTGGATAGCCTAAATGCAGACGCGTTTCGAGATTTATCTGTCATCAGTGCAGCTTTGTTTTTTTGAATTGTAAATTGGAATACACTTACATAAACTTGAACACCTCGTGCATGACTGGCGAGGTTAGGTTTTAATTTGACATTTGTGGAGAAAGACATGAAGTTAGTTGCAGGTTATTGTTTTAAATGATAATTTAATATTTGTTTATTAAAGCGCTTGCGAGTGGTTAAACGTAATTGATCTCCATAGTATGCATTTCGGCAATAAATTATGATCTGTGGGACAAGAAAATAAATTTGCCACGAAATTCTAGGAAGTAATTGCAACAAATTTAAAATTAATCCTTAAACTACCTAGCATTACATAAATTTTTCAAAAACTCGCTTCAATTACTCAAACGAAAAAATACAAATCATTCTTTATATCCCATAAAACCCCGAGAAATTTATTTCAGTACTTCGCCAAAATAAATTACACGAAATATTTGGCATACATCAAAGCCTTATTTAAGCGTTCCAGACGACAACTTTTAAATTTAGCCGAGTAACAAAGACAATTTATAATTAAATCCGCGCACTTTTATATCGTTTTTTCTGCGATCCGGATTGTGATAGGATATCTTTGGATACTTGCCAAGATGTAATTGGTACGGTTTAATGATTATAAAGTTTTTATTCAAGCAGTTGGTATAACTAGCGGCTTTGCTTCGGCGCTCAACTGAATAGCTGTTGCCTAATTCCGTAATTTTCCCTTCAACGGGAGTTTGATTAATTCCGCAGTAATGCTGTTTGACATGAATGCATTTCATGTTTCTGAATGGCTTAATTGTGATATTTCCCGCTAATTAATATAAATTATAATCTATAATTAACAGTATGCGGTGAAATAATTTAAACTTAAAATATACATGTTATTCGCTATTTACACAATTTTTTTAATTCCAAGTAGACTAACAAAATAGATAAGACTAGTAATGTAATGTAATGCTAGAGTAGTAATGTAATGTAAAGACTAGTAATGTAATGTAATGCAATTTTAAATTTGTTGCAATTACGTCCTAGAATTTCGTGGCAAATTTATTTTCTTGACCCACAGATCATAATTTACTGCTGAACTGCATACTATGGAGATCAATTACGTTTAACCACTTGCAAGCACTTTAACAAACAAATATTAAATTGTTATTTAAATCAATAACCTGCAACCAAGTTCATGTCTTTCTCCTCTCATATGTCAAATTAAAACCTAACCTCGCCAGTCATGCACGAGGTGTTCAAGTTCATGTAAGTGTATTCCAATTTGTAATTCAAAAGAGCAAAGCTGCACTGATAAGAGATAAATCTTGAAACGTTTCTGCAGTTAGGCTATTACTTCATCTAAATAGAAAGAAATTATCTTAAAAACAATGTTATTTATCTAGAACCTTTTAGTGACATGAAAGTGCACTGGGGCTAGTAATAACATGCATGGGAGCTTTCAAATGCATATCCAATGGCACATGGGAACCTCTGGCGAGGTCAGGACACACCATGATAACGAATATCATATCAGAATCGTACCTCAATATAGAGGGGGATTCGATGCCCAAAAGGCTGTCATTCGACATACCCTTCAAAACACATCTACTATGGACAGAAGGCAATCAAATAACCACTTGCCAAGGAGGACTGGATTGGTGTACCGACGGCTCCAAGAAAGACAGCGGTACTGGCGCAGGAATCTATGGACTGTCCCTGGGGTGCAGCCTATCTGTACCCCTGTCGACACATGCCACAGTATTCCAAGCAGAAATACACGCTATCATTGTCTGTGCCCGTGAAAATTTGAGAATGGGCTACAAAAGTAGAAACATCCGCATTTTCACGGACAATCAGGCTGGGATTAATGCTCTAGCATGTCACGAAATCAAATCCAAGACAGTTCCGGACAGTCTTCAGGACTTCAGGCAAAGCATAACAAGGTCACACTCGCTTGGGTGCCTAGCCACACGGGACTGGTGGGTAACGAAATGGCGGATAAGCTAGCAAAAGATGGAGCCTGCAAGGCAAACATCATTGCTGAAAGCGGACCCTACATTACCAAGACCACGACCCGAAATAAAATCTGTAAATGGGTAGCAACTAAGCACCGTCTACAGTGGGTCAATTTGAATGACACACAGCAAACGAATGTTAGTAAACCTATCGGAAACTCTAACTGCTGAAATCCTGCAACTACCAAGGAAGCAGATCGCAACTGTGGTAGGAGTACTTACAGGACACTGTCCGCTACGAGAACACCTGCATAAAATGGGTATCTTGAAGGATAAACCTTTATGCAAGTTATGCTATGAGGAGGACGAAACTGCCGCTCATATAATCTTCCACTGTGAAGCAATTGCACGTAGGAGACACAAGCTTGATATTAAAGCTGAGAGAGTTCCCGTGAAAAACATGGCACATAGAATCCTGGACCTAATAGAGGGACTGGATCTATTTGCATGAACGAAACAATGTGGGGAAATACAATAGGCCAATGGGCCGCAGTGTTTTAAGGGCTAACCCCCCTAGACCCACATTGGTTAGAGAAAAAAAATATATAACATGAAAATATCTATTGTGACATGCAAATATCCTGCTTGGTATTAGCCAGGGAAATATTTGTTTCAATATGGAATTTGTTTTGTTTGACCCCTTGACGTAGGAATAAAATCTGCGTTGACGTATTCATATACATGTGATCTTATGAGATATCCATGACGTCTATGTTGACGTAATGTTATAGAGCTACGAACCGGTTGAATATATTTATATATTCAGGCTGCATTTGATCTTTCATAATTTTACAATTCCAAACTAAATTAAATTAGTAACGTAATAGATTTATTTTTCTAAAAAATGAGTATATAACATACACACTTAAATTTTTCGGCGGACAAGACTAAACGGGCAAAACTAGACGGACATGTAATAAAATTGTAACACAGATAATGTGCAGAAAACCCGGACACATACGAGCAGTGGCATGGCTACCCCACAGCTTAAGAACAACTAAGTTTAAATTATTATTTTTATAACAATGAATTAATAATATCGCAGACCAATAATTAACTAGACTAGACTGATCACATTCAGCTGTCAAGAGAAGAGTTAGCGACACTACAGAAGACTTTTGATAGAGCCAGAATTATAGAGTGCACGAGACTAGAAGGAACGACGAGACTAGACAAAAGTATTTTCTATCTAGCTATCTATTGTTTAACCAGTCTGTCGGTCTAGTGCAGGGGTGGGCAACCTTTTTAGGTGATGGGTCAGTCAGTGTTCGTACTAGCTGGCGCGGGCCAGGATTTTTTTTCCTGCACGCAACTGCGATGCAAGCGTGCGCATTCACTTGTTTGAGCGCATTAGTGTTTGCATCAAGCCTCGACCCATTACGAAAGGCAGCAATTTTACAAATCCTCAAAAGTCGTTTAAATACCGCAAATGCTGAAAATCAAACATTTTAATTTTTTCGAATATCGTTAAGAATTTGCCAATTTGTCTCAAGGATCGATACCAAAATTAATAGTTATATTGAGTTCTGCGATCTGCGGGCCAATTCTTATGCATTTAAAACAGATTTTCTCGAGCCGCATTAAGCACTTTCTCGGGCCGCAGTTGGCCCGCGGGCCGTAGCTTGCCCATCCCGGGTCTAGTTTTGTGCCTAGACTTGGCTGCCTAATATTATTTATCAAATCGTATCGGTTTGGCTATATAGTCCAGCGGTGGCGAAATTATGGCACGCGTGTCACAGGTGACACGTAGAACAAATTTAGTAGCATTATTGAGGCAGGACTTTGATATAACAAAACGTTGGAGAGACTACTTCCAAGAGCTTCTGAACACTACATCAACTGTGAATCTACAAGCTGTCAACCAAATCCTCCAATATTCTGTGTGGGAGGAGCTAGCTCTCTACCCAACATCTGATGAGATTCGCATGGCTACCCTACCTAGGTGTGGTGGTGGCTCAGATAACTAAGCACTTGGCCTTTGAGTCACACAGCTGGGGTTCAAATCCCCACAGAACCAAAAAGCAGCAAAAATTAAAAACTAATGGCTGCAACCCATCATACTCAATTCCGCAATCCGGCTTACGCAACCGTGGGGTCTCAACTGCCTAACACCTTCTCTGGAAATTTTTCGTTCGGATTCCACGTTAAACTGTAGGTACCCCATATTCAAATCTTAGTACTGATGTTGAATATGTGACAGAGAAGAGGGGACATAAAAGGCTGATGCTGCTGATGACTCTACAGCTTAAGAACAACAAAGCATCTGGATCTATAAAAATATCTATAAGTGTGGTGGTACTCCCATACTTAATAAAATTCTCACCAGATTTAAACAAATCTGGGATTCTAAAAAGTCTCCCGCTGACTTCAAGCACTCTCTAATTGTCAATATATACAAGAGGAAAGGGGACAGGTCAGATTGCACCAATTACCATGGCTCTCTAACGCAAGGGTGATCTCTAACCGTCTACAGCCTGCTTTAGAGTCAATCCTACCAGAGAGTCAATATGGTTTATGCCCGCATGGAGGGACAACATATATGATCTTCACACTTCAACAGCTCCAGGAAAAAGTAAGGGAGCAGCACTCTTCTATGTTTGCTATTCGACATGGTGAACAGGCAAGCCCAGTGGCAAATACTCTCAAGATTTGGCTGTCCTGCAAAGCTAGTGAATATAATTTCCGATCTTCATATCTAAGGTAGTAGAAAAGGTCCAGGAAGAAAACGCACGTCCTGGCTGAAAAACCTGAGAGAGTGGTATGGTGTCAGTTCTACTAGCCTGTTTCGTGCCGCTGCTGATAAAACCAGAATCATCATGATGATCGCCGACGTCCTTGGAGGACATGGCACGTAAAGAAGAAGAAGATCTTCATATGGACTATTGCAGGTTGCGATATCACCGGCTCCTTCAATATTTCTAATGGCGTAAGGTAAGGCTGCGTATTACCACCTCTTCGTTTCAATATTTTCATGACTGCGTTTCTCTTATGGGTGCTTTAGGACCGTGGTATTGACATCCGATATCGCTTTGGTAGTGGATTACATAACCTTGCACGTCTTAAAGTCCAGAAAAATGTACGCAAGAAATCCCTCACTGAGCTGCAATATGCAGATGAACTTGTTATTTTGGCCAATACAGCAGAAGAAGGCCAGCGTATGATGAGACACATTCTCATGCCAAGCCAAGTGTATATGGCTCTCATGGGATGGAGGTAAACACGTCCAAAACCAAACTTCTTATTATGAGCTTTCATCCACCAGCAGCATCAGCCACACGGAGATATATGGGCAACGTATGATGGATACATTCTCAAGTGTATATGGCTCTCTTGGGATGGAGGTAAACGCGTCCAAATCCAAACTCCTTATTATGAACTTTCATCCACCAGCAGCATCAACCACATGTAGATATATAACTATAGATGGAACCCCTATCGAGACTTTTGAACAATTCAAGTACCTGGGAAGTCTTTTTTTTCTTGAGAGGTGGGGGTCTTATCGACTACACCGCCTCCTCCTTTTTCTCTCGCATATTACACTGGCATTGCTTCAGCGACCTGGAAAGTCTAGTGACAGCGAACTGCGACCTGGTTGGTCCAAAATTAGCCACCGTCTACGGTGTGCCTCGCATGCCTTCTTTAAACTCCGGGAGAGAGTCTTTGGCTGTACTGAGCTGACCATACACACGAAATTCCTAGTTTTCAAAGCAGTTGTCTTATCCATCCTACTATACGGTAGTGAGTGCTGGATTGTGTACAAAAAGCACGTTAAGGCGGTGGAGAAATTCCAAATGAGGCTGCTGCGCTGTATAATGGGAGTTTAGTGCCATGATTTCATCTCCAACAAAGAAATTAGGGAAAGAACCAACGCAACCTTTGGCAATTTTCACATTTTGAAATGTTGCCGTGCCAAGTAACTTTTGCAATGAATGAAAAAAACTAAAATGGTTCTACATGTGAGCTGTGACACGCGTGTTATGGGTTTGCTCACGCTAGACTAGACTATCGTCGAACAACTGCGCTGGCTAGGGCATGTGTGCCGGATGTCCGATGATCGGCTTCCAAAACAAATTATCTTTGGTGAGTTATCTCATGGTCAGCGATATCCTGGTGGCCAGCTGAGGGGGTATTAAGTACTACTCCGTAGTACAGAAGGCCGGAATGGAGGACACCTGGGAATCTCTGTGTCAAGACAGAAGTTCTTATGCAGGCGTAACATCTGCCACAATAATTGCCACATCTGCCACAATAAACTAGTGCAGGGGTGGGCAACCTTTTTAGGTGATGGGTCAGTCAGTGTTCGTACTAGCTGGCGCGGGCCAGGATTTTTTTTCCTGCACGCAACTGCGATGCAAGCGTGCGCATTCACGTGTTTGAGCGCATTAGTGTTTGCATCAAGCCTCGACCCATTACGAAAGGCAGCAATTTTACAAATCCTCAAAAGTCGTTGAAATATCGCTGAAAATCAAACATTTTAATTTTTTCGAATATTGTTAAGAATTTGCCAATTTGTCTCAAGGATCGATACCAAAATTAATAGTTATATTGAGTTCTGCGATCTGCGGGCCAATTCTTATGAATTTAAAACAGATTTTCGCGAGCCGCATTAAGCACTTTCTCGGGCCGCAGTTGGCCCGCGGGCCGTAGCTTGCCCATCCCGGGTCTAGTTTTGTGCCTAGACTTGGCTGCCTAATATTATTTATCAAATCGTATCGGTTTGGCTATATAGTCCAGCGGTGTCGATTACCTCACGCGTGTCACAAGTGACAAATAGAACAAATTTAGTAGCATTATTGAGGCAGGACTCTGATATAACAAAACGTTGGAGAGACTAGTTCCAAGAGCTTCTGAACACTACATCAACTGTGAATCTACAAGCTGTCAACCAAATCCTCAAATATTCTGTGAGGGAGGAGCTAGCTATCTACCCAACATCTGATGAGATTCGCATGGCTACCCTACCTAGGTGTGGTGGTGGCTCAGATAACTAAGCACTTGGCCTTTGAGTCACACAGCTGGGGTTCAAATCCCCACAGAACCAAAAAGCAGCAAAAATTAAAAACTAATTGCTGCAACCCATCATACTCAATTCCGCAATCCGGCTTACGCAACCGTGAGGTCTAAACTGCCTAACACCTTCTCTCGAAATTTGTCGTTCGAATTCCACGTTAAACTGTAGGTACCCCATATTCAAATCTTAGTACTGATGTTGAATATGTGACAGAGAAGAGGGGACATAAAAGGCTGATGATGCTGATGACTCTACAGCTTAAGAACAACAAAGCATCTGGATCTATAAAAAAATCTATAAGTGTAGTGGTACTCCCATACTTAATAAAATTCTCACCAGATTTAAACAAATCTGGGATTCTAAAAAGTCTCCCGCTGACTTCAAGCACTCTCTAATTGTCAATATATACAAGAGGAAAGGGGACAGGTCAGATTGCACGAATTACCATGGCTCTCTAACGCAAGGGTGATCTCTAACCGTCTACAGCCTGCTTTAGAGTCAATCCTACCAGAGAGTCAATCTGGTTTCCGCCCGCATGGAGGGACAACAGATATGATCTTCACACTTCAACAGCTCCAGGAAAAAGTAAGGGAGCAGCACTCTTCTATGTTTGCTATTTTTGTGGAACTATGGAAGGCATTCGACATGGTGAACAGGCAAGCCCAGTGGCAAATACTCTCAAGATTTGGCTGTCCTGCAAAGATAGTGAATATAATTGCCGATCTTCATATCTAAGGTAGTAGAAGAGGTCTAGGAAGAAAACGCACGTCCTGGCTGAAAAACCTGAGAGAGTGGTATGGTGTCAGTTCTACTAGCCTGTTTCGTGCCGCTGCTGATAAAACAAAAATCATCATGATGATCGCCGACGTCCTCGGAGGACATGGCACGTAAAGAAGAAGAAGATCTTCATATGGACTATTGCAGGTTTCGATATCACCGGCTCCTTCAACATTTCTAATGGCGTAAGGTAAGGCTGCGTATTACCACCTCTTCGTTTCAATATTTTCATGACTGCGTTTCTCTTATGGGTGCTTTAGGACCGTGGTATTGACATCCGATATCGCTTTGGTAGTGGATTACATAACCTTGCACGTCTTAAAGTCCAGAAAAATGTACGCAAGAAATCGCTCACTGAGCTGCAATATGCAGATGAACTTGTTATTTTGGCCAATACAGCAGAAGAAGGCCAGCGTATGATGAGACACATTCTCAAGTGTATATGGCTCTCATGGGATGGAGGTAAACACGTCCAAAACCAAACTTCTTATTATGAGCTTTCATCCACCAGCAGCATCAGCCACACGGAGATATATGGGCAACGTATGATGGATACATTCTCAAGTGTATATGGCTCTCTTGGGATGGAGGTAAACACGTCCAAATCCAAACTCCTTATTATGAACTTTCATCCACCAGCAGCATCAACCACATGTAGATATGTTACTATAGATGGAACCCCTATCGAGACTTTTGAACAATTCAACTACCTTTTAACCTTTTTAAGTCTTTTTTTTTTCTTGAGAGGAGGGGGTCTTATTGACTACACCGCCTCCCCCTTTTTCTCTCGCATATTACACTGGCATTGCTTCAGCGACCTGGAAAGTCTAGTGACAGCGAACTGCGACCTGGATGGTCCAAAATTAGCCACCGTCTACGGTGTGCCTCGCATGCCTTCTTTAAACTCCGGGAGAGAGTCTTTGGCTGTACTGACCTGACCACACACACGAAAGTTCTAGTTTTCAAAGCAGTTGTCTTATCCATCCTACTATACGGTAGTGAGTGCTGGATTGTGTACAAAAAGCACGTTAAGGCGCTGGAGAAATTCCAAATGAGGCTGCTGCGCTGTATAATGGGAGTTTAGTGGCATGATTTCATCTCCAACAAAGAAATTAGGGAAAGAACCAACGCAACATTTGGCAATTTTCACATTTTGAAATGTTGCCGTGCCAAGTAACTTTTGCAATGAATGAAAAAAACTAAAATGGTTCTACATGTGAGCTGTGACACGCGTGTTATGGGTTTGCTCACGCTAGACTAGACTATCGTCGATCAACTGCGCTGGCTAGGGCATGTGTGCCGGATGTCCGATGATCGGCTTCCAAAACAAATTATCTTTGGTGAGTTATCTCATGGTCAGCGATATCCTGGTGGCCAGCTGAGGGGGTATTAAGTACTACTCCGTAGTACAGAAGGCCGGAATGGAGGACACCTGGGAATCTCTGTGTCAAGACAGAAGTTCTTATGCAGGCGTAACATCTGCCACAATAATTCCCTACACGCAACATCACCATAAGATCAGGGCATCGAGATATTTGTATGTTTTTAATGCCAACGTACCATCCGATCTCTCATCGGTCTCTGGAGCCACCAACAGCCCCATGAGCGGAGGCGGCGATAACAATGAGGATCTTCGGCAAGAAATCCCGATGACGACGAAGTTAGTCTAGTCTAGCGTAATCGAACCAATGGCACGCGTGTCACAGCTCATACTTGTGTGTATGAGCTGTGTGTTTTTTCATTCATTGCAAAATTTACTTGGCACGGCAACATTTCAAAATGTGAAAATTAAAAAAAAATAGCACGCGGTCATAAAAAGGTTTGCCACCTCTGCTCTAGAACAAAGAGTACGTAGAGTATAAAAAAACGGCCAAGTGCGAGTTGTGACTCGCACACCGAGGGTTCCGTACAAACTTGTAAGTAAGGTATTTTTAGGAGGACGTAACTGTATGCAACCCATATGCTTCTGGTGCCTGACAATACCACGCAACACATTAGTGTATTTTCATAAGTTTCTAATAGTAAATTCGCATTTTTCTTGTAATTAAACTACATATTTACGGTTTTCAGATTTTTCCCTTTACATGTGCTGTAAGACACCGCTTCTTGCCAAATTTCATGATTCTAGGTCAACGGGAAGTACCCTACAGGTTTTGATTCCCTTGTGAAATCGCAAAATATGCGACATAAACGGTCATATCTTTTGATCGCGTTGACTTACAAGTTTGATTTTTTCACAGCTGAAAGAGACCGCAGACCCGAGTATTTGATATAAATTTCAACTTGTTACCTCTACGCGTTCCTGAGAAAAATAGTCTTGACAGACAGACAGACAGACGGACAACAAAGTGATCCTATAAGGGTTCCGTTTTCGGTACGGAACCCTAAAAATGGCACGGTGTTATAAAAAGGTTTGCCACCCCTTCTCTAGAACAAAGAGGACGAAGAGTAGAATGGTAAATTTATGGAGACCATATATATTGTGTAACACTGATTAAACTATAAGGAAAATAAATTCTTAGCTAAATCCATTCATTTCGTGTTTTTCGTTATTTCAAATTTCATATAAAATGTCCTTATACTTAACCATTGGACCTCGTTTCTTGCGTAAAAGAAAGACGTGCATTTGATAGCGATCCTGTTTAAAATTCGATGAGCGTTTCGATTGACTGTTCCTGATCGGAATCTCCTCGTTTACGCGGTAGCAATACACATGTGAAGTCCAATATTATAAATAAACAACAAAATATTATTCTGTTCGTGCTAACATAAATATTTATAGCGCCTCGTGTAAACTGTAACACATACAAAGTGAGATAATAATAGATATTTTGCTTTATTCTTGAAAACCGATCTTGTTGAAAAAGTAAAAAAAAAAGACTCAATTGTTATGATGTCGGTAAGAGAGTGAGGAAGTTTACATATTAAGTGTTTCCTATAAATAATCTATATCATAAGAAATAACACAGATTATTCAGTTTAAATTATGTGTTTTAACGCTTTGAAGCAAAGGTGGGACATTTTTAATACCGCGTGCCTCAAAGAGTTTCAATAATTTAATAGTTCCAATAAAATTGTAACTTTGTGTAAAATGTAAAAGTCTAGACACCTAAAATACATAAACACAAAAAGTTTACATTCGCGAAAAATAAAAACCGAAATAGACGCAGAACAACCTCAACTTAACTATCACGTAAACAAACTAATCACAATCTTTTCATCCTCCGTTTCATACATCACGTAATTTGTTCAACAATGTGTTTTATTTAAGTGAACAACGAGCTTATAATAAATCTCGGCTGTAAATCACACTTTTAGATTTTTACTGTGCATGCTTGGCCAGCGATGGGGGTGACATGATGTAATAAATTTCACACGTAGCATAATCAAGCTTAACCATCAAGGGCGAATATCGTTTGAAGCTGCTGTAATAACATTCTTAATATTTTATTGTAGTTAAAACGTTATTAAGTTTCAAAGTTATTGAGCTTATGTAGTAAGGCTTCTTAAACCTTAAGGTCTCTTTTAAGGTCTTTTAAAATATTTTAAGGTCTTTTAAGGTCTCTTTTAAGGTCTTTTAAGGTCTCTTTTAAGGTCTTTTAAGGTCTTTTAAGGTCTTTCAAGGTCTTTCATGGTCTTCCAAGGTCTCTTTTAAGGTCTTTTTAAACCTAATATATGTTAGTTAAACTCATATATGTAAAGTAATACTAAAGATTACTAGTAATATGATTACTTAACATTATATAAAAAAATCTTATTTGACGGGTAAGCTGAATATAGACTTTACTTATGCTTATTTAATTCAGAAAAAAGATCAGAGGTTGAAGTAAAACTTCTATGACGGTGTAAGCCGTATATAGACTTTACTTGACGTTATTTCCGTCTTGAGTTACTCTCAAGTCGCGCGAAAGTAGTTTTACTTCAATTTTTCAATGTTGAATTAAAATGTAGGAGCTTTTAAATAACGGCATCTATTTAGATATGATTTAATCTAACATTATTTCAGTCAGTCAACTCCATTTCCGATTGAAAAGAAAACTAAGTTAGCCTCAAATAGAAAAGAGGTTTTACTTAAATAAAGAAGTTTTACTTAAGAACTAAGTTAGTCTCAAGTTTTACTTAATTTTGTACTATTTACTAAATTTATAAATAATAATTACAATCAAATTAGTAATTATTATTTTTAGTTAAGTAAATGTAAACGAAATTTGTTTGAGAATCTGGCGCACTAAAGTTAAAACTTCCTGTTCCAGTTACGTTATAAGTGTTCGATTAAAAGCTTTAGGCGAAAATATTTCCCGATAAAACCTTTTAGTGGTAATAGCATTTTCAAATATAGACTTCAATTGCGCCGATATCACATCAAGATTAAAACAAAACAAATTCGTAAATGTGTAAAAAAATTATAGTAATTAATAAATTAATTCAACAATTAATTCAATTTAAACAATTATTCTTTTTTTCTTATCCCTATGTGGGTTCAGGGATTTGCATCCCTTAAAACACTGCGGCCTTATAGACCTATTGTATTCCCTACGTTGTTCCATTCAAGCAAATAGATCCAGACCGTGTATTAGGTCCAGAAGTCTACGTGTCTTGTGATTCGGAGAAAGTCCCTCAGCTGTGATTTTGAGTTTTATTGACCTGGGCGCGATTGATTCGCAGAGAAAGATGATATGAGCGGCAGTTTCGTCGTATTAGTTAGAGTCTGCATAATGGTCTGCATCATCGGTCTAGATATCCATCTTCTGCAGGTCCCTTTTAGTGCGCAATGTTCCGTTAATAGACATACCACAATTGCAATCTGTTTCCTAGATAGTTGCAAGATTTTATCTGTTAGGGTGTTAGATATAGAACCCAACATTCGTTTGCTGTGTTATTGGCCACGTGTGCGGGCCTATTGTAATCGCTGACTGACTGGTGCACTCTGTTATTATTTTACGTGCCATGGTTTTCATGGTATACAAGTGCGTCCGCCATTTCGTTTCCCTCCAGACCTACGTGACTACGCACTCACGCAAGCGTAACGCTGTTGTGTTATACCAGACGCAGCCCGCAGGGAAAAATGGACTGAAACCACCGAGGGAATTGACTTTAAATACTCTAGTAGAAAAGCCTGGAGCCTCCTCAAGAAACTAGATGAAAGTAAGCCCAGCATTTGCGAGAGACCAGAAGTAGGCCCAAACCAAGTTGCAAATCGAATAGTCTTTTTATCGAGATCCCCCACAGATCGCGAACATACGATAAAAATCAAACATGAACTTAGGGACCTACACTACTAACCCACTATCACTACTATTCGTGTCCGGATCACATCATGTCCTTCCAAAAGTTTGCGGCTCTGATGGCCTTGTCATTTGCTAAAATTAGTTCGTTCCCTGTGCAGCTATGTCCCATGTCGGTGCAGGTCAGCAAGTGTGGAGGATTCTGCATTTCTCCGCAGAAACACTGAGGGTTTTCGACCTCTGGTAACATTCCCTATTTTTGCAGGTTTTCTCTGCACCTCGAGACTCCTGTGCGAAGTCTGTTGAGCGTTTGAGCGTTCTCCACATTGGGTATGGGAGGAAATATCCCGGTGCCAGCTCCTCTTTTTGTTGGGTGATTGGGTCTTGGGCCTCAGCGCGCCATTTCTGGAGCCTTCTGGCTTCCTGCGAGACTTGCAAAGGTGCTGTTCTGGCCAAAAAGCCGTGGCAGGATCGGAGTCTGGGTCTAGCTGGTTGGTGGTCATAGAGCGGGTGCCTTGGGTCGGTCTCTTGTCGACCTAGGGGACTGGGCTAGTAATAACATGCAGATATCTGTTGTGACGTGCAAATATCCTGCTTGGTATGAGCTAGGGAAATAGTTGTTTCAACATGGAATTTGTTTTGTAGTCTTAACAAGACTTAATATTATAGAGCCACGAACAGGTCGAATATATTTATATATTGATCCTGCATTTCATCTTTAATAATTTTACTATTCGAAACTAAATTAAATTAGTATCCTAATAGATTTATTTTTCTAAAAAATGAGTATGTAATTAGGTCACATTTAGGTCACATTACACATTTATATTTTTAGGCGATATCTATTGATCAGATAATAATAATAATCTTCTTCTTTCCGGAAGCCCAAAGGCTTGTTTTTTTTTTCTTCCCCATCCTCATTGCACATGCTCTTGAGATTCTGACGACCAGCTGTCCTTCCATCTCTTTGGTGGTCGACATGATTCGGCTTTTCCGTCTCGCGCGATTTTTGCTAGTCTGTGATCTTCCATTCTAGATATGTGTTCATTCCAGAAGCGCCGTCGCGCGCGTGTCCACCTCACCACGTCTTCTGTTTCCCATTTTCTCAGAATTTCTTTAATTCTTCTTTGGTTTTTGAGTGTGTAAGTGTGTAATAATAATCAATATTGTCACCAAAAGGAACAAATGGCTATCGACCATAGGATCAAAAAAAACAATTCTCATTTATTTATTTCCTTCATTTTGTCGTATTATTCAGACTAATCGTTAATTTATAGGACTAATTAAGCGGAGCTAACAAACTGCGTTTAATATACTCGTAGCTCCATCCGCATTCCAGTGGATGTTCGACTGCTGATTGACTAAAGCCCCCACGTAAGGGACGAAGATAAGGGACGATTGCTCCTCTTCCACATACTTATTTTAAATCCGGGAATTGGTTAATTTATCTTTGGGCCAATCTTTGGCGCCCTGTGTGATGACGTTTAAGACTAGATGGCCATCGACCTCGTGCTGCGAAGTTTTGGAGGAAAGCAGCGTGGAGAAGTACTTAATGATGATCTTGATGTTGTACACGATGTCGGCGAAGGCGGGCTTGGTCTTGAACTGCGTGAAGATCTGCTTATAGAGCAGCGTGTACCTCAGATTCGGATTGTACATTCATCAGCGAAGAATTGAAGATCTCCAATCTTCATAACTTCTTCTAGCACGTTGATGTACTGGTTGGAGTCGGGTTCGTGCTGCAGCAGCGACACGGCGACCTCCTGGTATTCCTCCCGGCTATGATTCAGCTCCGTTTTCATTTTGTACTTTTGGTATCGCTTGACGAGGGTCTCGAACAGGGAGACGAGCTGCACGAGATGAAGCTTACGGAATTGCGCCGACATGTTCGCCATCGCCGCCAGACAGTTCGTGTGCAATTATTTGTTCTTCATCTTCAACATGTTGTATTGGATGGTGCGAGTCACCACTAGGATGAGAAGGCCCCCCCAAAGACACTTCAGAGAGCACTCGCTCTTTGTACCACGTCACCGTCTTCAATTTTGTTTGATGTATGCTCCTATTGAACATATCATCTTCACTAAGTACCAGCAGGATAACTAGACATGTAGATGTGATAGGAGTTGCTGTTCGGCGCGTAATACAAAGTTTTTAAAATTGGAATGACTAATTGGTCTAGATAGAGCAATATGGATGAAAACCTGGAAAGAACTTCCAGGGCTAAGGCAGTCCAAAGTGATGCTGGGATATTTTAACCAGAAGAGAACAAAAGTTTGCCTGAAATTAAGCAGGAACAAGCTTAGAATTCTGACACTGCAGACTTAGGAAACATCTCAAGGCCCTCGGCCTAGAGGAGGATGACGGATGCAGATTCTGTGGCTCAGCAGAGGAAACCCCCTATACATCTGCTCAAAGGCTGCGGAGCATTACTCCGCAAGAGACAGATGTACCTTGGGGCTTACTGCTTGAACACAGAGGAGCTGCAGGCCTTGAATCCCACCCAGATCCTGAAATTCCTATAGGAATCAGGATTAGAGGAGGCGCTCTAAATGGGTAAGTACACCAACACTTGGAGGAGGAGGGTGGGGTACAATAGATCTATAAAGGTCGCAGGTCGTCACCACCATATCTACAATCTACAATTGGTCTAGATCTAGTCTAGCTAGTAGATGTGTTTTGAATAAGATCTTGCTGCGTAGTAAGAGATAGAGTAAGAGAGTGGCGGCATCTCCTGTTGCTTATCTGCAGAGAACGTTGAAGAGTTGGCTGAAGGCTATTTTGAAGACGCTGGGCGCGTGTGTTGGCGGCACGGGGTTATTGTCTTTAGTATTGACACAGGAAAACAGAGATTGTCTGTACGGATTTGGCTGCACGCTGCAGTTTTTGGCCAAAACCAGGATCAGAAGCAGACTGTTGGTAGAGGCTTGTTCATCGCAACCATCCACTTCTGTTTCCTGCGTTTTCCTGTTAAAACTCGAAATCGAACTCAGCATAATACGATGCTGCTTCCATTGCTCCCCGCAAAATCCGGCGGTGCCTTCTTCTGCTCACTAAAATTAATCCTGTAAATCCTTAAAAAAAAAACCTGAATATATGGAGCTGATCCGGCCGCCGGCTCGAATGAACCTGCACCGACAGCAAAGCCAACAAGGTCGTAACAGCCTCCAAATGGACTGGATAGGTAAAATCCTTCAAGGGAACATCAACAATAATTCCTATCAAGGCATCGATGAAGGTTTCCAGCCGAAATAGGTCTCTTTCCGGACCAATTTCGATGTGTTCCAGCAGTTGGTCTTCGGATATAAGTTCTGCGAAATATTTGAGCATGCATCTTATTGCATATTAAAGGTTTGCCAACTGAAGATATTGTCGTAAGTGTTTGTTGCCGTCACAAGTTCCGTAGCATATATCAGAAGATGTGTATCAGCGACCAAAGGTTTCCCGAATGTAAATTATTGTTGAGGAGCTGCTGCAAGTACGGTTCCATTTTCGTTTCAAGCGCCAACTGATCATTACTTCTTGTAAGAACTCCGTTGGACGTTTTGCTTGTCTCCGTGCGGCTTATATTTCGACTTGGAGACTTTAAACCGAACTCCTTTCTCTATCACGTTTTTTACTGTCGCCGCCCATTTGTCCGCATATAACGTCTTTGGAGATTTTTATTTTAATAACGGCGGGCGCCTGCGACGACGACTTACCGATCACATCCGTTTTTATCCGTTCCTTCGGAAACTGAATCTTTAAACCGCCAGCTTGCGCCTCGGGCGGTTGAATCTTATCCTTGGAAATCGTTATCTTAAAAGGAGTTACTTACTCGGGAACTTTCTTTATACTTCCTCTTATGTTTATCCTTGTGTTTCTTTTTCTTCTCTTTTTCCTCCCTGCTCTTATCTTTATGCTTGTGTTTCTCCTTTCTCTTCTTTCTGTCCTCTTTGCTATCTTTGTTCTCAGCTACCGCAGTTGTTGGCCAAAACCATGATCAGAAGCAGACTGTTGGTAGCCAGTGGGGCTTCTCCCTCGCAAGCGTAGTCGAAAATTACAACTTGCTGCTCAGTGCTAGTGCTGCTTATTGCCGGTAAATGAGGCACAGACGGCGCTTCCTTCAACAAAGTACTAATTAACGTCGGGTTTATTTCGGTACCGTTGACGATCGGCTAGAAAAGAGGCACAGAAGAATTGTTACTAAACGGAACTATTACGTCCGGAGGCTTTAGCTCCTTCGATATCGAATCCGGGTTATCATTCTCGTGTATAGAATGTTGGTTCTGCTGGTGTTGCCTGACAACACTCGAATCCCTTAGGCTTGTCGCTCAGCCTTTCAGCCCAAAAAAATATAAAGCCCGTGTATTTAAATAGAAACGCAGATACTGCGACCGCTCAGCTCAGCTTGGCTCCGTTCCGCTCCTCTCCGCTCAGTATCCTCTGTTTGTCAAGAATACTAGGCCGGAAGTCGGATGCTGGCGGATGGTTCACGCAGGCGCAACACTAACGTTTTCATATATGCGCTAAGGCATTTATGCAACCAGGATAGCAGCACATATTTAACTCTCCCGGAGGAGAGGTGGGAGGGGATTGAGTGTGTGGAAAAGTGAAGTAGCTGAGCGGATGCAATATGTGGAAAAATGACTGAGCTGAGAGGAGCGGACCCGATCGGATCTGATGTGAGCTGAGCGGAGCGGATCCAGTGTGCGACAAGCATTAAAATATTTTCGAAACCTTCGACTTGTTCGACTTTTTTAGGCGCGTCTGAACTTCTGCTTCGCTTCAGGTGATCGTCTAAGGGAGAGAGAGGTGCAGGTATGCTTTGCATGGATGAACTCTCGGCAGTACGTTTATTATTCGCCGGATAAAATTTTCTAAACATGCTGGGTTTCTTCTGCTGACAGTGTTGTTGGTCGTCTTTGAGTGGGAGCTCGTCGAGGAGGTTGAGGCCGTACCCGCCGTTGTTGGTACCGTTGTGCGGTTCTGTCTGCGTTGTTCTGTCTGCGTAGTCCCAGTACGTTTTCATGTCACTAACAGCACTAGACAAATAACATTGTTTTTAAGATCATTTATTTCTATTTAAATTAAGTGGATAGTCGTCTGCAGACGCGTTTCGAAATGTATCTCTCATCAGTGCAGCTTTGCTTTTTTGGATTATAAACAATTTTGTAAGGTAGAATTGGTAAAACTATCCTATGTTATAGATAATCATACAAACGGAACACAGCCTGAATATATAAATATATTCAACCTTTCAGGAGTTCTATAATCTAGTTCCTGCATAATTAATTGCTTATCGTGCCAATACGCACAGTTTTCATAATAAATCCAGCCAAGGAGATTTCTATGATAAAGATTTGTTCCTGAAAAGTCTTACGATCCGTTTGCGACGAAAAATGATTCTCACTGTCAGATAAAGAAATTACGGAAAAATTTAATTTTGAACGTTTTCTTGAAATTGATTGAAATTTGAACGAATTTTCGTTAAGAAAGTCTGAAGCGAAACGGGAAAAATAACGGCTGGGATAAATGGGATGGGACGTAAACTTTAGGTTTGTGGGATGGGACAGTGGGACGAAAATGTGATGGGATGGGGCAGTGACAGGGATCCGTTCCAGAGAATGGGATCTGGAACGAGAAACTCGTCCCATGCTCATCTCTAATTCAAGCTATATTTCGTCTTTAATAAGTTTGTATGATTGTATCTATAATTAGTATAGTTTCACCAATATTAAATTATTTCTAAACTGTTTACACTTATAACGCCGTGCACTACTGGAATTGGAATATTTCTTGTAACTTTGCACTTAAACGTGCACTGATTGTAATTATATATTTTTCAAAGCATGAAACCTCAATCCCTTCTCCCAATTACCTGCCCTTATTTACACTTAAAATATTTATACCTGTACTGGTTGTAATTATATATTTTTCAAAGCAAGAAACCTCAATCCCTTCTCCCAATTACCTACCCTTATTTATACTTAAAATTCCAACCCGAAATGCACGTCGTTGGTATTACTTTAATTGTTTCAATATTTTAAACGAGACTAACTTTTAAAACGAAAATAAAACCTTCAACCTGATTGCTTTAACCCACAACAAACAAAGATTGTTGGATAGGATGGTTGCGACAGTTACTACGTTTTATATATATATATACATTCACTATGTTTTTACCACAGTGTGGTAAAAACATAGTGAATTTTTCAATTCAATGTAAAGATTGTTAGGATTCAAATACTAGTTGCAGATGTTAGGTTTTACTATACCGCCCTTACGAAAGGTCTTAGATAACTTGTAAAATGTAACATAAAAATGGTTTTAAGACCACAGCAAATAGCATTGTTATTAATGTAATAATTCTAACGCAGCTTTGAGATCAGCGAATGTTTAATCAAACAATTTTCGTATTTAATCAATGATTAATCCTATCTTTTTGTTCCGTTTCCATTGCAGGTGGGTTTATTGTTCATAATCATATCATACGCGTCCGGCTCACTAATTGCGTCTAGTTTCTGCTGCGGGCGACCGGAAAATAATCAATTTTGTTGCAACTACAACTTTTTTTTTGAAAAAGCACATCCAATTAACCCAATTTTTTAAGCAAACTGCATTAATCCAATTCCTACGCATTTTCCATTTTGTGGCGAACAGGTAAAAGCAATTTCCGGAAATTACAAGCTCAACCTTGAGTCATGCACCTGTTTGAGGACGCACATGGGCATTCCAAACTACTAGCGACATCTACGCTGCAACCAGGCGAACTAGATGGAAGCTTTCGCTCAATAAGAACTACTCAACTTCCAGCGTTCTGCTTCGCTCCGTTTGGTGGCTCTGCCAGTATCAATTGTAGATTTATCTTTTTACTTCTTTTAAACGAATTGGATTTGTGACATAGGTATTATGCTGTTTTAATTTTAACGAATGGTCGCGTTGCTTTTATTACGGTTCGTTACTCTTGGAACACGTCCAGACACAGAGCATAATTAAATTTAATTTCGCCGGCGCTATGAACCTAATGTTGGTTAATATTACGTCTTTTTTTCTGAATTAATTATCCAGAATGTTAATTAAAATAACACTGACAAAGTTATTTACTACTATATCGACTTCTTTTTATTATAGTGAATTATATACAAAGACAAGGATAAATAAACATTTAAGCAATTATTTTAAGATTAAAAATTACTGATTAATTAATTTAATTATTAAAAATTTAATTTAGACTTAATTAAAATGTTAAACGAGTGATGGGAGAAAATAATGTAGATTTCATGATTGTTCCAACAGATTGTTTGAAATTATTGTTATTAATTTTTTATCACTCATGCGCAATAGTATTATCTTGGTGCACGTTTTTTAATGCGATAAAATGTCACTATTAGTTTATTACACGTAACTTTGGTAACGTACGCAATTTCAATATCACTAGATTACATTAAAAGGAAACAAATAAATAAAAATAAAATTAATACAATCAAGACCTCAGTATTAAAAAAGTGACGTGAAGTGTCAGGATTTTTAAATTTTTGATTCCATTTTCTTTTTATGGCACATGGATCCCAAATTTAACACTCATGTACAATATTACTATCTTGGTGCGCGTGTTTTAGTGCGATAAATGTTATGGTTATGGTTTTATTAAAATAAAAATAAAATGATGATTGTATTCATTTTATTTATTTGTTTATTTTAATATAACCATAACCATAACATTTATCGCACTAAAAAACGTGCACCAAGATAGTAATATTCTACATGAGTGATAAAATTCGGGATCCAGGTGCCATATAAAGAAAATGGAATCAAGAACGAAATACAAACAAGACCTCGGTATTAAAAAAGTGACGTGAAGTGTCAGAATTTTTTCATTTTTGATTCCATTTTCTTTATATGGCACCTGGATCCCAAATTTTATCACTCATGTACAATATTACTATCTTGGTGCACACTTTTTAGTGCGATAAATGTTATGGCTATGTAAACTCAAAATTACAGTATGGTGCGGATGCTATGGAGTGGATGACGATGAAAAAAAAATTGATGGCAGTTCAAAGGATATGTAGCCGTCGTCTACGCATATAGAACAATTTCTGTTGGAGCTGTCTTGGTGTTAGTTAGCATTCCGCCGATTGACCTATTGGTCCGGGAGAGAGAAGAAATATACAGGGAGTCTAGACTGGACAAAATCAAAATAAGAAAGCTAATTGCAAAAACTGCGACACGGGAAAAACTAATGGAAAGATGGCAAGCAAGATGGGAATCGGATACAGTCAGGCGTTGAACACATAGGTTGATGCCAAACGTGAGAGAGTGGTGTGAAAGAGTACATACTCAAATGTGCTATGACCTGACACAAGCCTTTTCCGGATACGGCAGTTTCATTGCATACCTGGAGAGGTTCAAGAAAAGGGAGAAAGCAAACTGCTTGCTGTGTGGTCACATCATACGTTTTTCGAAATCTCAAACAATTAAGATGAAGGAATCAAACTTGAAGAGTCATTAGGGGTTGCAGGAGGACTAGTTCCTTCAATGCTGCAAAGCGAGCAAAATTGGTCTCAGGTGAAAATGAATTACATGTCTATATACGAGGTATTATGGAAAAGAGAAGAGAAGCGGAAAAATTAAATAAAACACTGACCAGTCCCTTTATCGCATTTATCTAGAAGGAACTAGTCCTCCTACAACTCCTAATGACTCTTCAAGTTGGATTCCTTCATCTTAATTGTTTGGGATTTCGAAAAACGTATGATGTGACCTCACAGCAAAAAAGGCTAGATACAGACACCACCCCGAAGTAATGCGAAAGCTTTCTTAGGGTGGCGATCTGCAGTTCAGGGGGGCACTTCAGTGGATAGCCATCTGTGGACGCGTTTCGGGATTTGCGCTGTGCTGATGAGAGATCGAAACGCGTCCACAGATGGCTATCCACTTAAGGTATCGGAAAGACATGATCTTAAAAAACAATGTTATTTTTATGGTTTTTGTCGTGGCCTCGTGGCACTCAACAATGGCACTGATTTTTGAAGGTGGACTGAAAGCTATTAAATAACTGACCAATTTCACATAGGATTGGTTTTGGTAGTCCTAAAAAGCCGCAGTAATTGTTATAGAGCTCCGGAAAGGTTGAATATATTTATATACGTGATCTGTTAGAAAAGTGTCCGACCTTATTTTTTATTTTGAAAATCTGATGGATTTGAATCAAGCGGGCTTGCATGAGCCGACCTTGAACCTTCGCTCGCCTGTAGATAGAGTCAGTTGTCGAGCAGTGTTCGAGGGACGTAGTGGGTAGTGCTCTCGTCGGTTTTTCAATGCAAGTAAAATGACGGAACGACTGGAGCAGCGCTATCAATCTGCATCAAATTTTGGGCGACAACCAGGTGGAAACCATTCGGAAGATTCAGACGTCTTTCGGTGACGATGCTATGGGCATCACACAGATTAAGGAGTGGTACAACCGGTTTAAAGACGGTTGCACATCGGTGGAAAGCGAGCCACGCTCTGGTCGGCCATCAACATGCCGAAATGACCATGTCATTGCCAAAGTGAACGCTGTGGTGATGCGGGATCGTCGTGTGACTCCGAGAAATTGTGATCATCAGGAAGTTAGCGACTCCATCACGACAATGCTTCAGCACATTCTTCGCACTTGGTTCACAATTTTTTTGCGAAAAAACAGACCTCTGGTTCGACAGGCTCCTTACTCTCCTGATATGCCCCCCTGCGAAGTCTGGCTATTCGTTAAAGTCAAGAGGCCATTGAGAGGAACGTGATTTCAGACAA
Source organism: Phosphuga atrata (assembly GCA_944588485.1). Lineage (NCBI taxonomy): Eukaryota > Metazoa > Arthropoda > Insecta > Coleoptera > Silphidae > Phosphuga > Phosphuga atrata. The sequence goes on from OX155896.1 coordinate 71,782,790, forward strand.
GAGAGGACATTATGGCTGCAACGGCAGCTGAGCTAAAGTGGATTCCGAAAGAGGCTTTTTCGGAATGCTTCCAACAATGGCGGGAGAAGTCTGTGGAGTCCCAAGGAAACTACTTTGAGGGTGATTAGGTTTCCAACGCTCCAGGTATGCCAGTTTTTTTTACCGGCTAAAGGTCGGATACTTTTCTAACAGACTACGTATTCAGGCTGTGTTACGATTATTTTAAGTTAATTAAATTATATTTCTAAAAAAGCAGAATCTGATATTCTCATCATTAGACTTTTGCTTGGAGACTTACTCTGCAAACTTCTGCATTTAATTTGCAATTTATTATATAATTTGGTGAGAATCAATAGAGACAATATATAGTAGGATTAATGAAAGTATGCATAGGATTATTAAATTTCTGGGCAGCTGTTGTCAGAGATATTGAATGTGTAACGTAATTAGTAAGCTCAGTATCCGTTTGCCCGCTCCGTCATTAATTATCGAATTAGCAATTGTGCAAATGAAGTTCACGACAAACTTTGATTTATGATTATTAATATGAACGGGCGTCGATGAAAATGTGCACACATCAATTTTTCATGATTGCAATCAGCAATAATAGATCGTTGCTGAGATTTTACCGTATTTTACGTAAATATTTGAAATAATATGTAAATCTTAGCTTACTAGTAATTGGTTCAATGATTCAAATTTAAGAACAAAAAATTTAGCAAAACATCTTAATGAAGATTTTAAGCAATAAATTTGTGACGGTTCAAATTCCATTTTGTAACAAAATAATTAACCTAAATACAAACAAAAATTCCTGGGGCATGTTTTCTTATCCAAAACTCGTCCAAACGCATTTCTAAAGTAATAACAAATTTCTCCTTTCTATGTGAAACTCGGTTACAAGTTTAACACAATCGTTAACAGCAAACGTTTTATAATCTACAAAATGTGAATCTCAATTTCCATTCAACACAATCAACAAGCGTATGTAAACCGAACTTGTTATGCTGTTTGAACATCGTTGATTTGATAACATATTTATACTGTTACAGGAGGAAACTGACAAAGATCTTAATGTTGGAAATCTTTTTCGCAAAATCGCAATTGACCGGGTGTCAAAAATGTTTCCGAGATTCGTATCATATCCTTGTAACGGAATCACACTTAAGGAAATTATGCATTCTTGGAATAAACGAAGCCACAAAGAAAGTAATCGCGATGTTTATGCCGTGACCAAACAAAAATACTAACTGCATTATATATTATATTTGTATTAAAAGAATTATAGATGGAATCTAACTGGAATGAAGTGTAAGTTGATAAATATTGAGACTGCTGTAATTTGACAAATATTGAGACTGGGATCGCGATAAATATTGAGACTGGGATCGCGATAACTTGACTTGACTCGCAATAAATATTGAGACAAGATATCACGATAAATATTGAGACATGATATCGCGATAAATATTGAGACTGTGATCGCGATAAATAAAGATTGTGTCACCTTGGCCGCAGAGAAATTTCAATTTAAAATTTGTCCTGCAGAAATTATAGCCAAATCAGAAAACGACCTACAGAGGCAACTCTTCCAGTTCTTCCAAGTAAGCCGCCAACTCAATACGAACATCTCTATCAACAAAACCAAATGTATGACAATCACGAAAGATCCGGGAATAATTGGAGGTTAGGAGTTTATTTAAATTTAGTGTTATGGACTTTTTACCTGGTGTAACTGTTATTAATCGTCCTTGGCACGGGTTAACGGAAAGGTCGCAAAGGTCGGAAAGCAAAAATGAAGCTTCTAAGTTATCTGGTTCAAAAAATATTCGTGTTTTTCTTGAAATAGTTGTAAACATTGTCAACGTGACAGATAGTCGACGCGATCGCAAATAACTAGATGTTGCCAAGTTTATTATTTTTTCTACTGATATATGTGAAAATGGCATTTTTTCCACGGCTTACCCTACATGAAAGTGACATTTTTTCATTCTAGGGATGAAAATATTTTCACGTCTAGAGACGAAAATGAGCATTTTAAATTTATGATTTTCTCGATTAAAACACCAAACTAACCAGATTTGCATGGACTTTCTTGTTAATTACATCAATTTCAATGAAATATTTTATGTACAAACGTAAAACGAGCCTGAAACTAATTAAAAAACCGAAATAAAATTAGCACATTTGACTTGAAAAGTATCACCTTCTATGAGAATGCAATATGTTACCGTGGAAACGGCCAAACTAACAATTAAATTTGTTTTGACAGTTCTGACAGTTCGCTTCGAATTGGATTTATTAAAGTCGAATAAAGTCGAATGGATTCTGCAACCGAAATCAGTAGAAAAAATTGCATTTACTACTCGAGATGAAAGTGCTTTTTTCTGGTTCGGTGTGATTGCTAACTCGCTGGCGCTCGTGAGCAAACTCCCACCTCACCAAAAAAACGCCACTTTCATCTCTTGCTGTAAAATATACTATTTTCTAATTATCAACAGATTTGTTTCGAAAAAAAAAAAAAAATGGAAAACTTTTAATATATCCAGAGAAAAATATAAATAAAGATTTTCATAAAATTAAATTTAAAAAAATCGCCAGATCCTGTATATGGAAAATACAAATTAAATTTTGAAATTAACAAAAAACATATAAAACCTTATAGGTAATGTCCAGTATAATCATTATCAGATTTCCTTCAAAAAATAAAAAACGAAATCTTAAAAATACAAATAAATTGAAATTTAAAAAATAAAAACTAAAAAAAACTTACAAATAATCCTGTCTATTCATCAGACGATTTCCTCAAAATAAGAAAAGAAAAACAAAGTTGGCCCAAGTCTTCTTTCGTCTAAAAAAACAGAAATAAATTCAAATTTTGTACAAATTCAAGTTGCAACCTAATCTAACCGGGGTTAAACCACGGTTATTGCCACTTTGGCTTATTTTCGATCGAGAGTTGTATGTTGTATGTAAGTTATGTTTATATGTAATTATGTTGTCTTGATTTATCTTTCCGCTTCGCGGTGGGCAACCTAATCTAACCGGGGTTAAACCAGCGATCCTTGCTACTTTGTCCTCTAATGGATCGAGAGTTAACCCCGGTTGGATTAGGTTGTCTTGATATTTATGTTATCTTGATTTATGTTTCGACTTTGCGGCGAAAAACCTTATCTAACAGCGGTTAAACCAACGGTTATTGCGGCTTATATTGTATCGAGATTTTTCAACATACTTGTCATATACTTGTTGACTACATATCATACTTGTTGACTACATACTTGATTTGTCAATCTTGATTTATCTGTCCGCTTCGCGGCGGAGAATCTAATCTAACCAAGGTTAAACCAACGGTCATTGCAACTTTGGCTTATATTGGATCGGGAATTAACACCGGTTAGATTAGGTTGTTGTTAGGATTAGGTTCAGAGTTCGCGCTCCCGCGCGTATGTTGCCTTCTTTTATCTGTCCACTTCGCGGCGCACAACCTAATCTAACCGGGGTTAAACTAACGGTCATTGCCACTTTGCCTTATATTGGATCGAGAGTTCGCGCTCCCGCGCGTCTTATAAAAACAGAAAAAAACATACAAATATTGTCCTGTCTATTCATCATACGATTTCCTCAAAACAAGAAAAGAAAAACAAAGTTGGCCCAAGTCTTCTTTCGTCTAAAAAACAAAAATAAATTTAAATTTTGTTCAAATTCTAATTCTTGGACAACCTAATCTAATCGGGGTTAAACCAACGGCCATTGCCACTTTGGCTTATATTGGATCGATATTTCGCGCTCCCGCGCGTATGTTGTCTTGATTTTTCAGTCCGCTTCGCGGCGGACAACCTAATCTAACCGGGGTTTAACCAACGGTGATTGCAACTTTGGCTTATACTGGATAGAGAGTTCGCGCTCCCGCGCGTATTTTGTCTTGATTTATCTGTCCGCTTTGCGGCGGACAACCTAATCTAACCGGAGTTAAACCAACGGTCATTGCAACTTTGGCTTATATTGGATCGAGAGTTCGCGCTCCCGCGCGTATGTTGTCTTGATTTATCTGTCCGCTTCGCGGCGGACAACCTAATCTAACCGGGGTTAAACCAACGGTCATTGCAACTTTGGCTTATATTGGATCGAGAGTTCGCGCTCCCGTGCGTATGTTGTCTTGATTTATCTGTCCGCTTCGCGGCGGACAACCTAATCTAACCGGGGTTAAACCAACGGTCATTGCAACTTTGGCTTATATTGGATCGAGAGTTCGCGCTCCCGCGCGTATGTTGTCTTGATTTATCTGTCCACTTCGCGGCGAATAACCTAATCTAACCCGGATTAAACCAACGGCCATTGCCAATTTGGCTTATATTGGATCGAGAGTTCGCGCTCCCGCGCGTATGTTGTCTTGATTTATCTGTCCACTTCGCGGCGAATAACCTAATCTAACCCGGATTAAACCAACGGCCATTGCCAATTTGGCTTATATTGGATCGATAGTTCGCGCTCCCGCGCGTATGTTGTCTCAATTTATCTGTCCGCTTCGCAGCGGACAACCTAATCTAACCAGGGTTAAACCAACGGTGATTGCAACTTTGGCTTATACTGGATAGAGAGTTCCGCTCCCGCGCGTATGTTGTCTTGATTTATCTGTCCGCTTCGCGGCGGACAACCTAATCTAACCGGGGTTAAACCAACGGTCATTGCAACTTTTGCTTATATTGGATCGAGAGTTCGCGCTCCCGCGCGTATGTTGTCTTGATTTATCTGTCCGCTTCGCGGCGAATAACCTAATCTAACCCGGATTAAACCAACGGCCAGTGCCAATTTGGCTTATATTGGATCGATAGTTCGCGCTCCCGCGCGTATGTTGTCTTGATTTATCTGTCCGCTTCGCAGCGGACAACCTAATCTAACCGGGGTTAAACCAACGGTGATTGCAACTTTGGCTTATACTGGATAGAGAGTTCGCGCTCCCGCGCGTATGTTGTCTTGATTTATCTGTCCGCTTCGCGGCGGACAACCTAATCTAACCGGGGTTAAACCAACGGTCATTGCAACTTTGGCTTATATTGGATCGAGAGTTCGCGCTCCCGCGCGTATTTTGTCTTGATTTATCTGTCCGCTTCGCGGCGGACAACCTAATCTAACCGGGGTTAAACCAACGGTCATTGCTACTTTGGCATATATTGGATCGAGAGTTCGCGCTCCCGCGCGTATGTTGTCTTGAATTATCTGTCCGCTTCGCGGCGGGCAACCTAATCTAACCGGGGTTAAACCAACGGTTATTGCAACTTTGGCTTATATTGGATCGAGAGTACGCGCTCCCGCGCGTCTTATAGAAACAGAAAAAACTTACAAATAAAGTCAAATACAGAAAAAACTTACAAATAAAGATTTATCTGTCCGCTTCGCGGCGGACTACCTAATCTAACCGGGGTTAAACCAACGGTTATTGCAACTTTGGCTTATATTGGATCGAGAGTACGCGCTCCCGCGCGTCTTATAGAAACAGAAAAAACTTACAAATAAAGTCAAATACAGAAAAAACTTACAAATAAAGATTTATCTGTCCGCTTCGCGGCGGACAACCTAATCTAACCGGGGTTAAACCAACGGTCATTGCTACTTTGGCATATATTGGATCGAGAGTTCGCGCTCCCGCGCGTATGTTGTCTTGAATTATCTGTCCGCTTCGCGGCGGGCAACCTAATCTAACCGGGGTTAAACCAACGGTTATTGCAACTTTGGCTTATATTGGATCGAGAGTACGCGCTCCCGCGCGTCTTATAGAAACAGAAAAAACTTACAAATTAAGTCCTGTCTATTCATCATACGATTTCCTCAAAATAAGAAAAGAAAAACAAAGTTGGCCCAAGTCTTCTTTCGTCTAAAAAACAAAAATAAATTGAAATTTCGATCAAATTCTAATTCTTGGCCAACCAAATCTAACCGGGGTTAAATCAACGGTTATTGCCACTTTGGCTTATTTTGGATCGCGAGTTGTATGTTGTATGTAAGTTATGTTTATATGTAAGTATGCTGTCTTGATTTATCTGTCTGCTTCGCGGCGGACAACCTAATCTTACCGGGGTTAAACCAACGGTAATTGCAACTTTGGCTTATATTGGATCGAGAGTTCGCGCTCCCGCGCGTAAGTTGTCTTGATTTATCTGTCCGCTTCGCGGCGGACAACCTAATCTAACCAACGTCCTTTAAACCAACGGTCCTAGCCACATTGATGTATATTGGATCGAGAGTTCGCATTTAACAAGTTCGAATTTTGTTGAAAATCTAGATGCAAACAGTGTAGCCTACCTACAAAATAATGATTGTTAATTTTTTAAAAACTTTAAGGCTTTCACAAAATTTACAAAGTTAAAAAAAAACCATATAAGCCAAAGTTGCAATCACCGTTGGTTTAACCTCGGTTAGATTAGGTTGTCCGCCCCGAAGCGGACAGATTAATCAAGACAACATACGCGCGGGAGCGCGAACTCTCGATCCAATATAAGCCAAAAAGTGAGAATATATAATACACCTATTTTGTCAAAGTTTTACAAAGTTTAAACTATCAATAAAAAAAAAAAAAAAAAAAAAAGGTAAATAAAATATAATTAAAAGCTGAGGGAAAAATAAATCAGACTATGTTAATGAAACTTATAATTTTAATAAGGCTGTGAAGATAGGAATTGAAAACTTAGTGATCTCGTTCAAGACGGTTAACTTATGATTTAAGCAGGCTTTGTAAATTTCAAGTGCCTATAGGTGATTAAGCTTACAGGATTTGTGGTGAACATGTAGGAGTTTGGTGTTGTCGATGGAAGAACTATGCCCTGTAACTAGATGGTGGTCTGATAAGTTTGTGGAACTGGTTAAGATATTCTTTTATACGTAGTGATATAGCCCTGACAGTTTGGCCAACATACAGGGAATCAAAATTATCAAATAAGAGGGAGTAAACCCCCGGCATGTGATAATAGAAGAAAGCTATCTTTTGTACTAACCAAGGAACCAAGGGATAATGAGCCTGTCGTAAAGTAAGATGAGATTTGATGGGAGAGAAAAGATATGCTAAATCAATGGAAGCTTGAACGACAAACTTCAGAGGAGCCCACACGGTGGGTGTTTTAAATGCAGGAAGAAAATTAAAGGATAGCTTATGTTTAACTAAATTTTTATGCAAAAACTTTCTATAAGATTGACGGGTAAGATATTATAGAAAGCGATCTGTAAAATGACATCCAATTCCCTTTCAAAGGGCTCAGGGTTAAGGGGAACTTGAAGAATCTATGCAAAAGGGGATTACATAACGCAAACTAATGGGAGAAAGGATGCAATTAGAAGAAAGGAATAACGCAATGGATTAAACAAACATTAAACAAGGTTAAGCAAGGACCGTTGGTTTAACAAACTCGACTGATATCAAATTTCCATTCAATTAATTTTCTAATTGTTTAGTCGGGATCTCTTAAAGTATTCTGAATATTCAGAATAGACAAATATGTTATGTGATCAGTCATAAACGTCAGTAATTTTTTATTACAAAAATCTAAATATTTGGAAAAAAGAAAAAAATATTTATAAGGATTAAGTCTTTCAAATACAATGTGCATGCAAGTTATGTTATGGTGGCATTAATAAACAAATACAAAAAAAACTAACCTTGAATTATCCCGACACAGTTTCAAGCGACCCTTTCTACACTTGGGGTAATTATATGAACCTTCGACTGGAATCAATCCCCACTCGACCAATTTCTTAATCATTTCGTCAGGATCCTGCAGTATTTAAAAAATATGGAGGACACCAATAAAATCCACACGAGACATTGTAGCTGTTCGTTGAAATCTGGTTGAAATATCAATGCAACTTCAAACCGACGTATAAAATAATATATATGTTTCCATAGTTACAGTTTTTCATATAAAAGCAAAGAGGATCGGATACTCTTTGATATAAACGGGCATATAAACAATAATAAACGTGGCAACATCCAAATAATTGCGTTCACATATACTGTCTGAAATCTTAAAAATGTCAAAAAAAATATTCTAGAAAAACAAAGTAGAGGCTTCATTTTTGCTTGCGGAGCTTAGTTAAAGAGTGCCAAAGACGATTAACAACAGTTACGACAGGTAAAAAGTACACAAGCATATTTTCAAGACAAACCCGTAAAACCGTTTATAACCAAGATCCGCTAAGATGTAAGCTAGTGATGAAGGACAATCCCATAGAACAGGTGATGCAATTCAGATACCTGGGCATAGGCATATCAAACACCCACGACCCAGTTAAAGACCTGAGGAGCCAGATTAACAAAGCACCCGCACTGTCAGGATGCGTACGAGATATATTCTGGGCAAACCAATACATGCGCACATATAGCAAAATTAGAATCTACAAAACTTGTATCAGACCTATCATAGACTTGTATCAGACCAAACAATAAAAGCGTGGCCTAAATGAAATCACTGAGAATAATAGTGGGGAAGACAAGAAGAAACAGAGTAAGAAACACATATATCAGAGAAGAATGCGAAATACAAGACATTGTGAGATAGGGAAGACAACGTAAGAGGCAGTGGTACAACCATGTAAGACGGATAGACGAAAACTGACTTCCGAAAATAGTCCTGCAAAACAACTCGCCCCGCTCAAGCCCCCAAGTCTTGTCTGTCTAGTCTTGTCTGTCTAGTCTTGTCTGTCTAGTCTTGTCTGTCTAGTCTTGTCTGTCTAGTCTTGTCTGTCTAGTCTTGTCTGTCTAGTCTTGTCTGTCTAGTCTTGTCTGTCTAGTCTTGTCTGTCTAGTCTTGTCTGTCTAGTCTTGTCTGTCTAGTCTTGTCTGTCTAGTCTTGTCTGTCTAGTCTTGTCTGTCTAGTCTTGTCTGTCTAGTCTTGTCTGTCTAGTCTTGTCTGTCTAGTCTTGTCTGTCTTGTCTTGTCTGTCTAGTCTTGTCTGTCTAGTCTTGTCTGTCTAGTCTTGTCTGTCTAGTCTTGTCTGTCTAGTCTTGTCTGTCTAGTCTTGTCTGTCTAGTCTTGTCTGTCTAGTCTTGTCTGTCTAGTCTTGTCTGTCTAGTCTTGTCTGTCTAGTCTTGTCTGTCTAGTCTTGTCTGTCTAGTCTTGTCTGTCTAGTCTTGTCTGTCTAGTCTTGTCTGTCTAGTCTTGTCTGTCTAGTCTTGTCTGTCTAGTCTTGTCTGTCTAGTCTTGTCTGTCTAGTCTTGTCTGTCTAGTCTTGTCTGTCTAGTCTTGTCTGTCTAGTCTTGTCTGTCTAGTCTTGTCTGTCTAGTCTTGTCTGTCTAGTCTTGTCTGTCTAGTCTTGTCTGTCTAGTCTTGTCTGTCTAGTCTTGTCTGTCTAGTCTTGTCTGTCTAGTCTTGTCTGTCTAGTCTTGTCTGTCTAGTCTTGTCTGTCTAGTCTTGTCTGTCTAGTCTTGTCTGTCTAGTCTTGTCTGTCTAGTCTTGTCTGTCTAGTCTTGTCTGTCTAGTCTTGTCTGTCTAGTCTTGTCTGTCTAGTCTTGTCTGTCTAGTCTTGTCTGTCTAGTCTTGTCTGTCTAGTCTTGTCTGTCTAGTCTTGTCTGTCTAGTCTTGTCTGTCTAGTCTTGTCTGTCTAGTCTTGTCTGTCTAGTCTTGTCTGTCTAGTCTTGTCTGTCTAGTCTTGTCTGTCTAGTCTTGTCTGTCTAGTCTTGTCTGTCTAGTCTTGTCTGTCTAGTCTTGTCTGTCTAGTCTTGTCTGTCTAGTCTTGTCTGTCTAGTCTTGTCTGTCTAGTCTTGTCTGTCTAGTCTTGTCTGTCTAGTCTTGTCTGTCTAGTCTTGTCTGTCTAGTCTTGTCTGTCTAGTCTTGTCTGTCTAGTCTTGTCTGTCTAGTCTTGTCTGTCTAGTCTTGTCTGTCTAGTCTTGTCTGTCTAGTCTTGTCTGTCTAGTCTTGTCTGTCTAGTCTTGTCTGTCTAGTCTTGTCTGTCTAGTCTTGTCTGTCTAGTCTTGTCTGTCTAGTCTTGTCTGTCTAGTCTTGTCTGTCTAGTCTTGTCTGTCTAGTCTTGTCTGTCTAGTCTTGTCTGTCTAGTCTTGTCTGTCTAGTCTTGTCTGTCTAGTCTTGTCTGTCTAGTCTTGTCTGTCTAGTCTTGTCTGTCTAGTCTTGTCTGTCTAGTCTTGTCTGTCTAGTCTTGTCTGTCTAGTCTTGTCTGTCTAGTCTTGTCTGTCTAGTCTTGTCTGTCTAGTCTTGTCTGTCTAGTCTTGTCTGTCTAGTCTTGTCTGTCTAGTCTTGTCTGTCTAGTCTTGTCTGTCTAGTCTTGTCTGTCTAGTCTTGTCTGTCTAGTCTTGTCTGTCTAGTCTTGTCTGTCTAGTCTTGTCTGTCTAGTCTTGTCTGTCTAGTCTTGTCTGTCTAGTCTTGTCTGTCTAGTCTTGTCTGTCTAGTCTTGTCTGTCTAGTCTTGTCTGTCTAGTCTTGTCTGTCTAGTCTTGTCTGTCTAGTCTTGTCTGTCTAGTCTTGTCTGTCTAGTCTTGTCTGTCTAGTCTTGTCTGTCTAGTCTTGTCTGTCTAGTCTTGTCTGTCTAGTCTTGTCTGTCTAGTCTTGTCTGTCTAGTCTTGTCTGTCTAGTCTTGTCTGTCTAGTCTTGTCTGTCTAGTCTTGTCTGTCTAGTCTTGTCTGTCTAGTCTTGTCTGTCTAGTCTTGTCTGTCTAGTCTTGTCTGTCTAGTCTTGTCTGTCTAGTCTTGTCTGTCTAGTCTTGTCTGTCTAGTCTTGTCTGTCTAGTCTTGTCTGTCTAGTCTTGTCTGTCTAGTCTTGTCTGTCTAGTCTTGTCTGTCTAGTCTTGTCTGTCTAGTCTTGTCTGTCTAGTCTTGTCTGTCTAGTCTTGTCTGTCTAGTCTTGTCTGTCTAGTCTTGTCTGTCTAGTCTTGTCTGTCTAGTCTTGTCTGTCTAGTCTTGTCTGTCTAGTCTTGTCTGTCTAGTCTTGTCTGTCTAGTCTTGTCTGTCTAGTCTTGTCTGTCTAGTCTTGTCTGTCTAGTCTTGTCTGTCTAGTCTTGTCTGTCTAGTCTTGTCTGTCTAGTCTTGTCTGTCTAGTCTTGTCTGTCTAGTCTTGTCTGTCTAGTCTTGTCTGTCTAGTCTTGTCTGTCTAGTCTTGTCTGTCTAGTCTTGTCTGTCTAGTCTTGTCTGTCTAGTCTTGTCTGTCTAGTCTTGTCTGTCTAGTCTTGTCTGTCTAGTCTTGTCTGTCTAGTCTTGTCTGTCTAGTCTTGTCTGTCTAGTCTTGTCTGTCTAGTCTTGTCTGTCTAGTCTTGTCTGTCTAGTCTTGTCTGTCTAGTCTTGTCTGTCTAGTCTTGTCTGTCTAGTCTTGTCTGTCTAGTCTTGTCTGTCTAGTCTTGTCTGTCTAGTCTTGTCTGTCTAGTCTTGTCTGTCTAGTCTTGTCTGTCTAGTCTTGTCTGTCTAGTCTTGTCTGTCTAGTCTTGTCTGTCTAGTCTTGTCTGTCTAGTCTTGTCTGTCTAGTCTTGTCTGTCTAGTCTTGTCTGTCTAGTCTTGTCTGTCTAGTCTTGTCTGTCTAGTCTTGTCTGTCTAGTCTTGTCTGTCTAGTCTTGTCTGTCTAGTCTTGTCTGTCTAGTCTTGTCTGTCTAGTCTTGTCTGCCTAGTCTTGTCTGTCTACTCTTGTCTGTCTATTCTGACACGTGTTGCATTTGACTAGATTATGCAAAACTTCCAGGAAATGCAATAAAAACAAAATTTAATTTTACGTGTGAATGAAATTGACCTTGTTTCACTAACCCAGAGAAATCATGTTAAAATGAAATGTACAGTGAAACACGTAGCCTACAAAAACGCTCTTATTTTGATTAATAGAGTGAGTTTTAATTATTCATACCATTATCATATTATAGTGCACAAATCGAGTATTACATAGTAATCAAGTACTGGCACTGCCTCGGCTCGTTGTAAATTCTACTACTCTACATATGAGAGCGTATCACATGGCTGGCTATTAGTATTATAACCAAATTGAGATCATATATAATTACAGAGGAATATATCTCGCCACATTGTAATGTATCAATAGCTATCCTGCGAATACAATATATTTAAATTAAATACGTTTTATTTAAATTATTATTCCAAAATTCCAAAAGATTACAGACAGAAGTAAAACACAGAGAATAATTACAGACAAATATATTCGAACATATTGTAATGTGTCAATGTAATTATATATAAAATATAGCCAATAAAAAAATTATTTATAGATTTTATTTAAATTAAACACTATTATTGAAAAATGCACCTATTTGTGTTTAGATAAAGAGAGAACGTTCATATTTAAAACAATGTAATTATTATTAGACAGGCGATGTCGCGCGACGTCGCGTAGCTGATTGTCGCGTATATGAGAATAGGCCTTTATGCAAATATCTTTCAAAATGTGAAAATTACAAATAATTAAAATTGAATTACAACTTTCATACAAATTCTTTAGTTATCACATTTATTACGATATAAAAAATATTTATTACGTATTCACATTTATTACATAAAATATTTAATCTTTAAAAAATATGTATTATTTTTTGATTATTCTTATTGTGTTTTTTTCTCCTTGTTTCATTTTCATTCACGCGGCTCTGAGTTATTGATAAAGTCTCGTTAATGTAAACGACAGAAAGTTTTGTTTCCGCAATAAATCTTACCACATTTCCCCTCGCAAAATCCTCCTCCGACAAACCAATAAGAAAAATGTTTCGTTCTTATTCAAAAAAACTTTCTTGCATTCGTAAATAATAAACAACCCTCATTAGTTCAGAGCTATGTAAACTTTTTTTCTCGTTCCAATTCCCTCACAAATATTATTAAAACATTTTTGTAGCTTGTCACGGATACAACGGAATTGTTTTATTTTCGACATGATCAGATTGCGTACATGTAAACGCCATCTGATCATATCGAAACTTACGTTAATAACTGTAACAAATATTATTTGTAAACCTTACTGTAGAGCAGGGGTACCCAACCCCGCGCCCGTAAGCGATGTATTATGCGCCCACAGAAAAATTCCCAATAAATTTTAATAATTGTTCAGTGACAGTTAGTGTCGAAAGAGTGACACTAAAGATTTTGGTAAAGATCATTTATGAACGTCCCTGGGTGCCATCTCAGAAAGTACATTGGCGCATGCGCAGTAAAATTGCAAAAACAGTAATAAGAAAACAGTTTTTAAAACATGAATTAGTTATCTCTTACAAAGAGGTGCGCACTAAAATTGTCCGGTCGACTGGTTGTCTATTCATTTTGAAATAAAGTTTCAAATTTATCTGAGAGTTCGCGCCAGTCGCGTTGTTAGCACCGACGCGATGGTTGCAAACAATTACGCATATTGTTAGCATTGAACGTGTTCCATGGCGCAGTAGTCTAGGGACGTCGGTTATAGATCTCTACAAAAATTGCTTTTATTATTACTTTATCTTATTAATTTAGTAATAAAAAATACTCAGTGAGTGAGGCAGGTCCTAGTAAACGACCACGTTCTTACATTTTCCAAAAAGATTGGGAAGAAGAATATTGTTTTGTGGAAGTAAAAGGAAATAGTGTTTGTCTTCTGTGCAATCGTACCGTTACTACTAAAAAATATAATATTGAAAGACATTTTAAATTAGTACATAAGAACTTCGATAAAAATTATATGCCTCATAGTACTATTCGAATTGAGAAAATAAATAGTTTAAAGAAGGAATTTTTCAGCCAACAATTATTGTTCAAAAAGGTAACAGATAAATCAAAAAATGTAACTATGGCATCGTTTAAAATAGCATTTTTTTGCGAAGAACAAGAAAACATATTCAAATGGGAAATTATTTAAACAAGCTTTACTTATTGGTGCCGATTCTCTCTTTGATACTTTTTCTAATAAGCCAGAAATAATTAGGGCAATAAACGATTTACAGTTATCACGCAATACAATAAAAATAAGAACTGCGGCTATATCTACCCATATTAAAGATCAACTTGAATCTGATATGAATAGGTGCTCTTGGTATTCACTTCAAATGGACGAATCTTTGGATGTAACGAGCACATCTCAATTAGTAGTAATAACAAGAATGGTTTTCGAGGACTACTCTGTGAAAGAAGAAATTCTAAGCCTTTTGCCAATGAAGGAAAGAACGAGAGGTGAAGATATTTATCAAATATTTAAAAATTATGTTTTGGAACAACAACTTCCCTTACATAAATTATCTTCAATTACAACTGACGGAGCTCCAGCAATGATCGGAAAAAATAAAAGATTTATTTATATAACTTTATGTAGAAAAGATGGATCATTTCCAAATTTTTTTGCTTACCACTGCATAATACATCTGCAAGCTCTGTGTACTAAAGTTCTTTCATTTAGCCACGTTTTGGATCTCATAACAAAAATTATAAATTCTATAAGCTGCACCATTACAGCACAGACATTTTAAAAAGCTATTGGAAGATGATGGTGCTGAGTTCTCAGATTTAATAACTTACACCGAAAGGTAAAAATAAAGATCTTGTAGATATGGTAAGTGCTATTAAAGCATTTAAGTCTAAATTAACCCTTTGGAGTTCCCACTTAAATTATTATTTAACAAAATTAAAAAATGAGTTTAATGAAAGATTTACCCAATTTGACGACTTGGAATCGATTTTATTTTCCTTTCAAAATCCAATGATTAATGTTGACATTACTACTTTAAGTAAATCAATCAAAATATTTATTTATCTTTTGGATGTACAGTACAATACACAATTTTGGATGTACAGTACATACAGAAATAAATGGATTTTATGCAACAAATTTAGAAAATTTGGAACTGGAAATTGTAGAATTACAAAATGACGTCGCTTTAAAAGTCATTAACATGGACAAGGAATTTTTGAAATTAGTTGAAGTACGTAAATATCCAATATTAAAAAAATGCGCACTGAAGTTAAAATCTCTTTTTGGATCGACTTACTTAAGTGAAGCCACATTTTCTTCAATGCAATTTATCAAAAATAAGTTTATTTCATCTTATCGATGAAAATTTGAATGACAGTTTAAGAGTAGCAGTATCAAATTACTGTCCTGATTTTGAAAAATTATGTCAAAAAATACAGTCTCAACCTTCTCATTAACGAATAATAATTTTTCATTTATTATGTAATAAATGTCCTTCAATAAAATTGTTACTACATTTTTTTTAAATTATTTTAACCCATACAATAAAATAAAAAATAATCAAAATTAGGTATAAATCACAATTAAATGAAAAAAAAGTATTAAGAAAGAATAATTAAGAATTAAAAAAAAAATATAATAACTTTAACAATAAACATATATGCTGTTGCGCATATTGTTGCGCCCGCAACGTTCATGAAAATTAGTAATGCGCCCTTGCTTCCAAAAAGGTTGGCCACCCCTGCTATAGAGCTTACTTATAGAGCTACAAACACGTTGAATCTATATACAACAGTTATTTGTATGTTATTACTAGCCCCTGTCAACTTTCATGGCCCTAATCGAGTATTAGATAAATAATATTGTTTTTAAGATACAGTCGAGCTTCCCTAAGTCGAAGTACCACAGTTCACGACAAAAATTGGAGTTATAGAAAATTCGAGTTAGAGAAATACATAACTACAAAGCTACTTAACTACTCACTTTACACATTTATTTAAAGTAAATGTGTACTTCAATATTTATAAACAAAAAACAAAACAAAAATATATACATTATTAATATAATGTTATATAATTATAATTAATTAAATATAATTATAATTAATATATTATTTTTTTAAAAAGTCAGAAATATTTATTTGTTTTTCATTAAAAATTTCTCTATCTACAAAGTTCTTCAAAGTATGCACGGTACACTTCGCCTGGAAGATTGTCTTGAACACAGATATTCGCTACACTTATTTAAATATTTTCGCATTTCTTTGTTCGTGGGTAGAATTGGCACTGTTTCGTTGGTAGATAAGACATCTTCATCGTCACGTTTTGTAATATTGTTATCCATATCTTCATCTACAGATAAATAATCATCAATAGACACTGTATTATCCACGTTATGCTGATTATATGTGTACGCGGACTTCAATTCTGACAGAAGATCTTCATCATCATCTTCATTCTTCTAACATCTTCTTCACTCCAGTTTGTTTCGCCTTGTTTTTTAAAACCAGCCTTCCTGACAATATTTTATGGTTGCTTGCTGAATATCGATGTCCCACGCTTTTGTCTTCAGGCAGAATCAGTGTGTCCAAGACTCTTAACAAAATAAATAGCCTTTTCTCTAATAAGTGGT
This sequence comes from Phosphuga atrata, assembly GCA_944588485.1. NCBI lineage: Eukaryota > Metazoa > Arthropoda > Insecta > Coleoptera > Silphidae > Phosphuga > Phosphuga atrata. The sequence goes on from OX155896.1 coordinate 71,799,055, forward strand.
CCAGACAAAGGCACATTTTTACCCCGCGCAATTTTAAACCATTCCAAAGAAGCTTTGTCTTTGTCTTCGTAGGTACAATTTTTCAAACGTTTGCTATCATAAGTTGCACCATTTTGGGCTTTATTCAAAATTTCTTCGCGGTTTCTTATAATTTAAGAAAGTGTATTTGGAGGAATTGCAAAGTCTTCAACAATCATCTTATCAAGCTCACTTTGCTCCACTTTTATCAACTTATCAAGCTCACTTTGTCAGGTAAAGACATCGTATTGAGTTTTCTTCTCTGGTCACTCATATTTGCAATCCTAATTGCAGAGGTAAGAAGAAATAATGGGTTTAAACTCTAAAATTTCATTAGTATATAGCACCTTTACTATAACAAACACGATACGGTTTATGATAAGCAATATCCGGCACCATAAATTTTGGAAAGTACGCAACGGTTAAAAAATTGGAGTTATAGAGATTATTTTGTATGTAAAATTTGACCATTGTTCAAATTTTTACTACGAGTTATAGAAAAATTCGAGTTATGAAAGTTAATTTATATGTAAAATGCTATCGAAACGTATCAATTTCTAAAAAAGTTCTAGTAATAGAAAAATTGGAGTTAAAGAAGTTCGAGTTATGGAAGTTCGACTGTATATCATATCACATATCTTTCTATTTAACTTAAGTGAATAGCCATCTACAGACGCGTTTCGAGCTTTATCACTCATCAGTGCAGATTTGCTGTTTTGTATTATAAATTGGCTATAAATTTTTTATTATAAATTGGATATATGGTTTTATATTATAGATTGAATACACATACTTGAACACCTCGTGCATGACTGGCGAGACTGGCGATATATTCAGACTATATATCGGCTTTAATAAGTCTATATGATTATAAATAGTATGGTTTGACCAATAGTAAATTATCATTTAAATCAATAACTTAGTAAGTTCATATGTTTCTCCACAAACTTTAAATAAAAACCAAATCTCATTATATATGCTCATTATATTGAAGATAAGGATATTACAAGAATTATTCAATTTTATATATGCTATTGCTAAATGACCAAAAAAGTTAATTTACATTAAACACTAGTTATTTACATTAGAGTGCAGAAAAGTTGATATTATAACGCGACAGCTCATTTGGGGAACGAGCCCGAAGGGCGAGCCGTCGTAATATACTATTACGAGTTGTCGCCTTGTAATAGTATATTACGTAATGAGAGTTGTAAGAAGCATATTATGTACGCCTTACGTATTGCCTTACAACTCGAATTACGTACTATACTTTATCTACGACCACATTAATTTGTTTCTGTTTAATAAGAAAAATATGTTTAATGTAACACCTTCGACCTTATTTAACTTGATAGAAATGAAAATATATAATGGTTACATACCTTTTTATTTAGTACTTATTTGTAGTTTTCGTTAGATTTAAACGTGAAAAAACGAAATGAGTGACAGCTTGTATGTGAATGATGTGACGTTTAATGATTGTTTAGAAATCACGGAGTACTATATTTAAAAAGTATCAACGTGCAGCTCTCAACCAATCAACGAATCGTAAACCAAACAAGCAAGGGTGATTTTTAATTTTACATAACATTAATCGCGGATTCTCACATATGTGTGTGGTATGATGTAACTGTACAATAATGGGCATTTACAATTGTGGTCGTAGGTAAAATCATTTACGCACGAAATATGTATAAAATTTTTTGGCCGAAAATTATTATTTAAGAAACAAAGATTCAGATTATTTACAATATTGGAAATGATTTAATTTTTCTTGATAAAATGTTGCAAAGTACGGATATACTATGCGAAAAAGTGACTTTATCGCATAGTGGCCGTACTTTGCAACATTGTGTGTAAAAATCTAATTTCTCAAAGTTTTCTAAAAAGCTCGTTCGAACGAGCTGTCGCGTTGTAAAATCATTTACGGACGAAATTTCTATAAAATTTTTTGGCCGACAATTACTATTTAAGAAACAGATTCAGATTATTTACAATATTGGAAATGATTTAATTTTTCTTGACAAAATGTTGCAAAGTACGGATATACTATACGAAAAAGTGACTTTATCGCATAGTGGCCGTACTTTGCAAGATTGTGTGTAAAAATCTAATTTCTCAGTTTTCTAAAAAGCTCGTTTGAACGAGCTGTCGCGTTGTTAAATCATTTAGGCACGAAATTTGTATAAATTTTTTTGGCCGACACTTATTATTTAAGAAACAAACCGATTTAGATTATTTAAAATATTGTAAATTATTATTTTTTTTTTGACACAATGTTGCTAAGTACGGCTACTATACGGAAAAGTGACTTTATCGCATAGTAGCCGTACTTTGCAACATGTGTGTAAAAATCTAGTTTCGCTTGACGTATACACGATGTCAAAGCCAGCTTTACAATTTAGGAGGCCGAAAATATTATTTGAGTACTTATTCATATTTATAAATATTTACTTTTTTTTTTAAGTAAAACGTCTTTAGGCGCGACTTGAAAGAAACTCAGTCAGACCTTTTTTCTGACGGAAATAACGTTAAGTAAAGTCTATATTCTGCTTACTTAAACCTTGTATGTAAAATTTTAGTATGACATATTTATTTTGAGTTACTATTTTTTTTAGAAATAACTGCCACAAAAGTCAAAAAGTCAGAAGAATCTTTACTTCAAGCGCGAGTAAAGGTTATAATTAAGGATTATTATAGATATAAGGTAACACATAATTATAATAAATATAATTTTGATAATTAAGGATATAAGGTAACACATTTTTTTTTTCTATAAATTAAGTTTTACTTCCACAGCGAGTAAACATTACCCCTTTTTTTTGCTATAAAACAAATCTTGATTTGATTTTTATCAATTCGCAATTATTTTCACCAAAAAAATATTCGCAAGTTATGTGCGTTGTGTGCATTGCATAGGTCAATTGAAGATTGCGAGGTGAACAGTTATTTGCCGTAGTGGCCCTTTCGGTGCTGTCTACTCAATTGGATGGTTTGCTTCCTGCTTGACCACGAAATGGAATTGGCAACATAAAAAGGTAAATCTAATAACTGTTTGTTATTTATTTCATGACCTCGCCGCGGAAACGCTTTTCACCTTGATGGCAAATAGGAAATAACTTGTTTACTTTATGGACAGAAATAATACTTCTTTCATAATTTTATTACCTATTATTTAACATATTAGGAAGTCTTTCTAGGTAGTTTATACGTATTAAACTAGAAATTTAACAAATATAATAAATATTACAACATTTTGTTTAGTTAATTACAGTATTTAACATACGTACAGAAGTTTTGATGCTCACGTATTAACGCCACCACCGCTACATTTTTAAATGCTGCCAATCTAAACCTACAATTTTTATGATAAATCATAAAACATTTTATTTAAAATTAAAACATTTTTAAAACTCAAAATACTTTATTTTGTAACTCCAGCTAGATTAGATTGCCCGCCGAGAAGCGGACAGATAAATGAAGACAACATACGCGCGGCAGCGCGAACTCTCGATCCAATATGTAGCGGTGGTGGCGTTAATACATAAGTACCGAACTTTTTAATTAATAATTTTTTTTTCTAAAAACATTTATAATAAAGATTTATGAAAAATATTCTAATTGACAACTATTTATAACAGTCACACAGACAATGCCTACTCAAATTTGAAAAGTTTTAATAACATCGACTTTGGGACAGCTTTACTAAAGAGTAACAGAAGATTTCCGTGTCCCTCCCTTGATTTAATTAGTAAAGCTGTCCCAAAGTGGATCTTATTAAAAAATTTCAAATTTATGAAAAATAATACATCAATAATATATAATACAATATTTATAATAAATATTTACAATAAACATTTCAATAAATGTGTATTATTTCTGATAAAACTATAAATTGTTTGTGAATGCGTATACATAGTTTAATTAATACATTTCCTGTTTGGTTACAATTGCAATTTTGGGAAAAACAAACAATTTCTGCGTATTGTTACAATTAATGTCAACAACGTAGAATATTGAATAATTTTAAAATATTCATCAGTAAATAACTAATTCAAATTGATTCCGAAATAAATTTGAAAAAACGTTCTTCAAAGTTAATTTAAATCTTTTAATTTATTCCGAAGTTAATTAATTGTAATTCGTCACATAGCGGTCCCCCGACGCGGCTACGCTCATCATAAAAATATTAATAGGTACTTAAAAGTAAACTTCTAATGAACTTAAAAGGGCAAGAAAGAAATTTAATTTCTTAACTTTTTACAGGTTTTTCTTGTGTGTCGTGGTTACTTTTATTTAATTTTTAATTTAATTTTCCGAACTTTTTTCGTTTCTTTAATAATGTGTTTGTAAATACTTGATTAATGTTACCTCTTTGAAATTCCGTTCGAAAATACGTGATTGGTGGGTTTGTATATACAGAACTACACAAATATTTGTGTCAAATCGGTTGCAGATTAATTTTGTCAAGTAGAAAATCAGCTGATGGTCATCAAACGCATGAACAGATATAAATTATAGCTAAGAACCTCCGCGATCACGTCAATCTGCAAGAAAAAAACCGCATAAAAATCGGTCCATTCGTTTAGGAGCTACAATTCCATATACGGACAGACTGACAGACAGACACGCCAAATTTATAACACCAAATTATAATTTGTTGAGGAAATTTAAAGATTCAGGTGTAGACGCTAGGTGAAACATTGTAACAAAAAAATAATTATAAATTATAACACTCGGTGTAAGTTTCAGAAATGAGTTTATTAGACACTTTATCGATTTCGGCTTCTTAGGCCTTCGTCAGAAGTTACACAAATTACATAAATAGAAGTTTTACAAGTCTACATATACAATTTTTTAACTCAAAAATTGTATATATAGACTTGTAAACTTGTAATTTGTGTAACTTCTGACGAAGGCCTAAGAAGCCGAAATCGATAAAGTGTCTAATAAACTCATTTCTGAAACTTACACCGACTGTTTTAATTTATAATTATTTATTTGTTTAGGAGATACGATTCCATGAACAGCTTCATATACGGACAGACGGACAGACAGACAAGTCAAACTTAACCCCTCTTTTTATGTCCCGGGTTAAAAATTGAGCAAAATAAATTAAGTATAAATTATTCAATTTTTAAGTTTATGTACATTTGCTTTCGTTTTACATTTTAACTATCATTTATTATTTCGATTTGTATCTCGCTCCGAGATTTTTATATCAAATCAACATTGCTACCGTGCATTTGTACAAAATATTTCAAATAATTATTTCGTTCATTATTGTATGTTTTGATAAATGCAAACAAAGGAAATTTAATGAATTGTGATTTTAATTAAAATTCAATTCCATTCCACGTTCGTATTTGCACATTTCACATTTTTTAAGCTATCGATTACAAACTCCTTTGCAGTCTCCATTTACAACGCCTAATGTTTTCTCTCAATTTTCACAAATCAATTTGATAACGCAAAAAAAAAAACAGAATTATTTACTGTCAAACAAAAAAACAAATCCATGGCGCTACAGCCCAGGACGGGCCCTGGCCTCCTCCCACAGCCTACACTTGTGCTTGGTGGCTTGATCTTAGACACAAGTGTAGGGGAGTCCTTACAGTTTTTAACGGGGATGGCGAGCCACTAATCGGGGGGTTTCTAGGCAAATTTCTACTGCTATAACTTTGACATGGCCATCTACAGGAGAACAATGTCCAGGATTTGACTGTCTTATTTAACATTAATACAAGTATAAAGAAATTTATCAAAATATTATAAATTAATTATTTCGAGGACAGACCAAAAAAACACTAATATTAGAAAGCTTATTATTATATTACAATGAAAAAGGGGTGTAGTGTATCTGTTAGGGATATTACCTGAGTACTCTTATCGTACGATTCTCTCGAGGATGATGGGTGATGACTTTGGTTCCCAACAGATATGCAACTCTCACATATGGCTCCTAGAAACTGTCCAACAAAAGAACAGCGACCACACCCCGGTAAACTGCATCGTGCTGCAGAGCAAACTAAGTGAGGGGGTTGGAGGAGGCAATCTAAAACCAGACTCTGGCTCCTTCAACCAGACCTGACCAAGAAGAGCATCATATCCTATATGTGATGGCGAGCAAGATTCTACCAAAAAGTAGTACAACGGCGGCGTATAAAATCCTTGGAAGCAGGACTACTCTCCACCACCAACCCGCACCGGCCGGTGGTGGTTTAAAAGCTAAAAACACCCCCACCCCCCACCCCCTTCAATGAATTATCAAGAAATAAAACGACCCTCAGTTCCCGGCGGCACATCAGATCCCGACACCGGTAGCGGCTGGAAACATGGGAGAAGTACAGAGGGTACAAATAATCCCCGGATTAAGGCAGGCTACCAAAATAGGCAATTAAAAATCGATACGTATAATCAAGATCTATGTCGTCGGAGCAAAAAACCTTTAGAAAGAACCTTTAGAAGTCCCACATAAGATGGGATATTGTAGGAATCAGTGAGGTCAGGAGAAAAAAAGAAAGCTGGATAACTCTGAAAACAGGAGATATATTCTACTATAGAGGTGAAGAGGAAACGACTAAAGGAGGAATTGGACTATTTATTCATAAAAAGCACGCAAGCAAAGTGATAGTGATCAAAAGCATATAATCGAGAGTAGTATGTCAAAATCTCTACGAAGGCATTACCACAGCAATGAATACAAGATCATCCTATTACAATCTTTTGTCGTATATAAAATTGTAGTTGTTGTTCCGGCGGATAATTCACGACAAAAATTCCGCTCTCGAACGATGAAAAACGTTTATTATTTACAGAATGTTTATTTATTTATATTTGTGTCAGTCTGTCTGTATATGTGGTGGAATCGTAGCCCCTAAACGAATGGACCAATTTTGATGCGGCTTTTTTTTTGAAGCTGATGTGATCGAGGAGGTTCTTAGCTATAATTTATGAAGATCTGTTCATGCGTTTGATGACCATCAGCTCATTTCCTACTTGACAAAATTAATCTGCAACCAATTTGACACAAATGTTTGTCCAGTTCCGTATATCCAAACTTGTGTTTGAAAGCTGACGTGATCGAGAAGGTTCTTCGGTATGGTTTATGAAGATCTGTTCAGGCATTTGATGATCTTCAGCTCATTTTATATTTGACAAAAATTAATCTTTTTTTGTAAAAAAAAAAACCTAACCTGCTGCTTGTAAATATTATAATAACCATATAAGAGAAAACCATCGATCAAATTGAGCCTGATTTATGCGCCAGAGTCATGGAAAATTGGACATTTCGGATGCGTGCCATCCAGCGAAGCCGCGACGGACATTTGCAGGATGTTATATTCTATTAATAATGGCATCGATAAGCCTTTCAAACAAATAAAAAATTTCGATGATATCCCACACACACTTTTTTTTATTTAAATTTAAAGATAAAAAGCGCTTAATGGAAGACCCTATATATGAAATGTTCACAATTCCTGGAGTTTGGAAACATTTTTAATATTACAAATTTTATTGCAGTTTCTATATATTTTAAGACAGTTTTCGTTCAAGTGCTGAAAACTTTTGAGACGCGATATTTGTTTCCTCGCAATCTTTCTTATCTGCCAAAATGCCTTGAATTTTCTCTTTGGCTGATTGCACGTCTAGACGCTTCCCAAACTTTCCAACTTTAAAGGACAATGTCAGCGAATTTCGCACCAACTGCCAATAATTAAATAACAATAGTAGATTATTAGCAAAAACAATTAATGAAAAATATGTTATAAACTTTAAAACCCGATAATATTAATATATAGTATGTACATTAGTATGTTATTATCGGGAATTATTATATTATATTATTAATATAATATAATAAAGTAATTCCCGTTAATAACATACTAAACCTATGCATTAAAATATTACCCATTAAACTGTATTTCGTTTTTCTTCCTGAATATGGTATTTCAAATTGTTGTATGTGTGTGTGTATCCGTGTGAAGTGCGTGTCGTCTGTGTGTGACATGGCTGTTTGTTTATGCATGCTCGAGGAGCCCAGAGTTACATAATATCGGCGCCCGGTGGCCGCGCCCCGGCCGCGTGGGCCCTCAGGTGTGCCCCAAAACAATAAGAATTATATCCAGGAATTTTATCCTGTCGCAAAATTGATTACACCAACAGCTTCGCGGAAAATTAATAAGAAATGGTAATAAGAGTTTATTGAAATAATAAATTTGAAAATATTCCAATATCGTAATATTGGTGAAACCGTACTAATTATAGATACAATCATGATTGTATCTATAATTAGTATGCTTTCACCAATATTAAATTATCATTTAAATCAATAACCGTAACTAAGTTCATGTCTTTCTACGCAAATATCAAATCAAAACCTAACCTCGCCAGTCATGAACGAGGAAATTCAAGTTCATGTAAGTGTATTCCAATTTATAATTCAAAAAGGAAAAACTGCACAAGATGAGAGATAAATCTAGAAAGAGATAAATCTAGAAATGCGTCGGCAGATGGTTATTCAATCAATATAAATAGAAAGAACCTCTGCTGACCTCTCCGGGTCTGAGCATAGAACTGAGGCTAAGAAGGACCCGCTGCTACGTCTTCCCCATTCTGCTATACGGGATGAAAGGTTGGACATTGACCCAGGAAACAACAAAAAGGATAATGGCCTTCAAAATGTGAGTCTACCGTCGTATGCTGCGAATATCGTAGGTGGACAAAGTAACGAACATAGAGGTACTTCGCAGAATAAACAAAGAAACTGAGATTTTTTTTGTGTGGGGGTGGTTTGGCTGTAAAGCCTTTATGCACTGCGACCAACTTAATCTATTTTGCTTGACCCTATTACAATTACTCTCCCAGGAATTCAAGTTCATTCAATTTTGTAAGATATTCCTGAGAGGCTTGCTACTCAGCTCCAAAGCGACTCTGAAGTGGGAAAGCCTTATTTGTGCTAGTGCTACACAAGTGCTCATTATGTGTTCAGCGGTTTCTTCGTCTGATTCACATAATCTATAGGCAACTTCCTCTGCCTTTCCCATTTGGTGTAGGTGATATCTCACCGGACAATGTCCTGTGAGTATGCCTACCAAAGTTCTGATTTCTCTTCTTGAGAAGCTTAGCATCTGCTACGTTTTTGCGGCAGAATAGTTTATGAGCATTTTAGCGTGCCTCTGTCCTAGAATAAACTAAGTTACTCTTCACCATAAAGAAACAAAAGTTACAATACTTAGGCCACATCTCCAGAAACGAAAAATATGGATTGCAACAGCTCATAACCCAAGGAAAGATCCAAGGCAAGCTAAGTGCCGCAAATCTTGGCTGCGTAACTTGAGAGATTGGTTTGGAGTGTCATCGGTGGAACTGTTCCGTTCCGCGATGTCAAAAATAAAAATTGCCATAATGATCAGCAACCTCCAACGGAGAATCTGAACCAAGAAGAAGAAAAAAATATCCTAAAAACAATGTAAATTGTCTAGTGCTGTTAGTGACATGAAAATTTACTGTGACTAGTAATAACATGCAAATCTCTGTTGTATAATTAAGCAAGAAGTGGATTCAATACTTGGATCAATACTTCGGTTTGAACTGGTATCTGACACAAAAGCTTATTCCTGCATCGCCCATAATGGAAAAAGTAATATTGATCTCACCTTCGCAAATTACAAGAAGGGAAAAAACAAAATAAGCTCCACGGTTCTAAATAACCCAATCAGGAAGCATCAACGGGTAATCATCACAATTAGAATCTGAAATACGCCAAGGGGAGAAGAACAATCACAGCCAAGCAAAGCAATCAACATTACACAATTCATAGACCACCCCAAGTTAGCAATGTTGAAAGGAGAAAACGTTAACGAAATACCCATCCTAACACAAATAATGAATGATTTGAAGGAAAACAGAAACTGGGCAAAACGGCGAAATAAAGTTTGGTATGACGAAGAATGCTGGAAAGCTAGGGCTAAATGTACACAACTATACAGCAACAATAATTTAGATACTATAACGCCCGTAAAACTTATAGACAAATCATTAAACGTAAAAGAACCGCATACGACGAGCATAAGATACTCCAAAACATACAGGAATATGAAGGGAAACCTTGCTGTTTGTTCACTAAGCACAATCACCCTATAACATATTCTATGCGTTAACTATATTCAAAGCGACGAATGGGAAAAGCATTTTGTAGAACTGCTTGCAACAACACTAAACGACCTACCCCCGAGAGAAGCATTTGCTGAAGAGGACCAGGAATGGTATAACGAATCAATATACGAGGAAGAACTTACGGATGCTCTTAGTAACTTAAAGAAACGGAAGGCTGCAGGCTTAGACAACATCTGGAACGAAAACATTATAGAGTTTTACCCAATCTTATCGTCCTGGTGGCACAAAATACTTAATACAATGTTGAAAAATGGAACAATCCCAGAATCGTGGAGGGTTTCTAAGTTGAAAAGCCTCTATAAAGGAAAGGATAGTGTAAAGGATCCAAACTGCACCCACCCAACTCAAGCTTCTAACAAAAATAATTAACACCAGAATAGCAGCATAAATGGATGAAAAACTGCCCGCAGAGCAACATGGCTTTAGAAAAAATAAAGGATGTGAAGACGCCTTGTGCAAATTAACCACAGAAATAACAACAGCCATATCGCATCCGAGAAGGCGGATAACTCTTGGTAATAGGTGGTATTATGGGCTACTTAAACTTTTTAGGTCCAAAACAATCCACCCCAAGCATAAGTGCACACTGTACAGGTCACTGATAAGACCGCTGGTAACCTATGGTGCAGAAGCATGGAGCTTAACACAGAGCGAAGAACAGGCTTTAAGTGTATTTGAGAGAAGAATGCTACGTGCAATATTTGGAGCGACCCAAGAACGAGGAATCTGGCGCCGAAGATATAATCACGAACTATATCAGCTCTACAATCAACCAGATATTGTGAGTTTCAGCAAGGTGGCAAGATTGAGAAGGCTCGGACACATGCAGAGAATGGGTGATCATAGGGTTCCGAAAAAGTTGTTCAATGGCCAACCAGAGGGAAGGAGAAGGGCCGGAAGGCCAAGAGGGAGATGGAAGGATGCGGTAACAACTGACCTACAAAAACTTCAAGTACGGGACTGGAGAACGTTGGCGAGTGATAGGTCCGCTTGGAGAAACATGCTGAAGGAGGCCCAGACCGGCAATCGGTTGTAGTGCCATTAAGAAGAAGAAGAAGATATCGCATCCGAAAGGGAAGTTATATGCGCATTTATAGACTTCCAAAAGGCCTTCGACTCGGTCGACAGGAAAATCTTGTGCGAAAAGACGCAGGAGCAAGGGATCAAGGGTACATTATTTAACATGATTCATGAACTTTTAAAAACAAACTATTTCAAAATCGACAATGGGATATAACTAACCAACACGATATCCCAAAAACAAGTCGTTCTGCAAGGCGACACTCTTCTTGATATTCGTAGCAGACCTACCAGCCGCAATTAAAGTACCAGAAGCAAATTCTATTATGTATGCGGACGATTTAGTAATCTACTCCAGAAGTTTAGCGGCGCTCCAAATGAGTCTAGACAAACTCCAGCACTGGTGCAAAAATAAACTCACAATAAACCTCGAAAAAAGCCAAGTACTCAAATTCAGGAAAGGAGGGCGACTGAAACGCCTGGACAAAGTAGACATAGAGAGCTGTCAGTTAGAGTTCACCAACGAATATGAGTATTTAGGAGTGACACTCCAGACCACTTTAACCATAACCAAACATATTAACAACAAAAGAGGAAAGATCGCACAGTTAATTGAAAGGCAGAAGTACCTACAGAGAGTAAGCTTAGAAACTGCACTGAACATTTACAACCTTATGATATGGCCTGCGGTAACGTATGGCATCAAGTCGCTATGTCATCGAATGGAAACAAACCATCTGGTCCTCCTCGACAAAATCAAAGCACGCTTTCTGAAGAAAGTCCTCGGCCTCCCGAGGAACGCGTCTAACACTTTTACTTGCATTTTAGCGGAAACCAAGATCATGAAGGGAGACCTGATGAACAACTTTGGAGAGATCCCAAAACGAACAAGGATGGAATACAAAAGAATTATAGAGGACAAGCGATGGGACTTCGTAGTAAAACGATACACCGAAGGACCAGCTTTCAGCTCCCAGGGCTGGAAGAAAGCAAACCAAAATGGAAGGCACCTACTAACGTGTGTCACATTGCATGGAGTCCATCATCTTACATGCGACAAGAAACATTTCCACGAACCGGACGATGACTGCAGATGCCAATCCTGTGGGGAGGAAGCGGGAAAACACCATATCCTGACGTGCAGAGAAAGGAGAGGGCAAACCTTAGCAGAAGCTGTAGCACACCTGAAGAAGATCTCAACTTAGGAATATAACACTATATCGCTCTTGTAAAGCAATAATAATTTTAAATTAAGTTTTTCTGTAACTATTGTTGCGAATAAAGAGATATTATTAAGCAAGAAGTAGTTGAGATTTGTTTATAGTCTTAACAAGACTAAATATTATGGAGCTACGAACAAATATTTATATATTCAAGCTATTTTTGTCTTTAAGAAGTTTGTATTCCAATATCGGATCATTGGTTCAGATCATTAGAAATATGAATTTGGTATTGATATAATTTTGTAATAGATTAATTTTGGCTTGCGTTCCAATTATAATGAAATTAATTGGATTTCGATTTAATTTGAAAATAAAGCGCTTGAATAATAAAACGTATTTATCATGAATAACCGCTGAAAGGTGGAAAAATTTTAGCCTCGGTTGGTGTTTATTTTTGGTTTAATACTTTTTTATTGCATTTGTTTAATTTGCATCAATTAAATGAATTGTTGCGCATTTTGTAATAAAATATTTGTTAGGATAGGTTAGCATAAATTGTGTTTAATTTGTTCCAATTAAATTAAATGTTGCGCATTTTGTAATAAAACATTTGTTAGGTTTCATGTTTTAATAGATGTCTAGACCAGACAAGCGAGTTTTCATTTACTTTTTATCAATATTCGAAGACAAGAAAAATACGCATTCGGAATCTTTTGTTTATTTTTTGCGATATTTTTTTATCTAACGTTCAATATATCTCGATATATGAAATTGAGAAAAAATAAGGTCAATTTTATTTCGAACAAAAAAAACATTTTTATATTTGCTCGTTATATTCGAAAAGAAATTCCTGTCGAATATTAATACAAAATATGTGCTCCATTATTTAAACCATTTATATGGAAATGCTCTGATATTGGAATATTTTCAAACAAACTAGCTATGAATTTTAATAAATAATAATTTAATATAAAAACACCAAATCTATAAGATCGTATCAAAACCGGTTTGAATTTTTCAAACGAAAAACGCTTCTAGCAATAGATGTCTTGCATAGATTACTTTTAACATCTCTAATCTTGTATAATTTTGTAAAACAAACTATAAACAATGTAATGTGTAATAGACCTTTTCATAATTGAATTTTTTTTGTGCGCATGTGTCAATTGCGCCATGTTTTTTGGTCATTTTTTGACGTAGAACCAAAGAAAATAACAAAATGTGCCCGAAACTTTCATATTCCCGCCTTTTAAACATGGCGGACTCACATGCGCATAACTAACCGTAAAAAGGTCAATTAATATTAATAAAGGTTTATTGATTAATAAAAAAATATTAATTAACTTATTAATCGATGAAATTAAAGTAAATAATTAATAGATGAAGTTAGAATAAATAATTAATGGATGAAGTTAAAATAAAACTTTTTAATAAGTGTTTGAATTAAAATCATATGGAAGAAGAATTATTTGTATCATATTTTATATTAATATCATATAGAAGAAGAATTATTTGTTGAAAACAAAAAGTAAACAAAAGGTCATCGATCACTAGGTCTTTCTGCCAGGAATTATACATTATAGTCGAAATTCAGCAGTGGTGGCGAACCTATGGCACGCATGTCACAGCTGACACGTAGGAAAATATTGGCACGCGAACTATTTCTCAGGCGGCAGCCTTCCTCTTTCTTTCTTCAAAAACCTAAACTTCTTAAACTTAAACCTTCTACTTTTCTAAAAGAAATTTTTAAGTTTCTCAATCTACTTTTGTGCAATATCAAATGTGTAAAATATAAGACGTGTTATATTTAGGCTAATGCGGTAACTGATTTTCACTCTGATCAGAAATGTAATGTCTAATTATACTTGCATACCCTAATAAATGTGACCATTTACAACTGTAATATTTTGTTGTTGCATGATGTTCCATATTTGGCACAAAATTTTATTTTTTGAAAAATGAAGTTATTTTGCAAGCTATATTTTTTGTATTATTTTTACGTGAAAATAGAATTAAAGTTTTCATCTAATAAATTTTTTGGATAAAAAACAAAAATTCATGCGGTAAAGGGTTAATTCAAGTTTTAAATGACAAAAAAAAACAGCACACGTTTGTTTAAGCAAATAAAAGTTAAAATTAGTTAAAAGAAATTAAAAATGTTAGAATTACACTGAATTAATTATTCGGTGTAAATATTGATTACCACGTCGCAACAGTCGCAACCATATTATTCATTAATGTAACAATTAAATAGTAACATTTGTATCTTTTCTTCAAAGATTATAACTTCTAGGAAATCATTGTATACATATCATCAACAAGGTTGACATCATTAGTATAACTAATCTTTCTATAAAAAAACATTTCTTAAAACAACTACTTCACTGGCAAACACCACGACTGACATTTAATTACATTAAGATTTTTTGTTTGTTTCTATATAACCGATATGTATACAATGATTTCCTAGGAATTATAATCTTTGAAGAAAAGATACAAATGTTACTATTTAATAATATCAAAATCTTCAAACTCTACAATATATAAATAATAATGTTAGGATTAGTCAAAAGAGTAAATAAATATTGGGGATGATGGGTCGAAATGGGATGATAGGGAAGTAAGGATGACAGCTGAATTATAGATCGCTAATATTTAAAAAAAGAATAGAAAGCAATCAGAGATTAGAGAATGAAAGGTGATAACTCACTCTACCATATAATAATTGAATTAATCCTAATTATAAATATTTAATTAAATCATTTGAGTTTATAAACTTACTTTAAACTGTTAAAGAGCAGCCCATTTATAGGCTGACATTAATCGAATTACGCGGCCTACAACTGTGTGTGGTATTCGTATCAGTTAATGCCGCAGTTTAGATTCGATAATCTCCGAGCCATTCGATAATTTCTAAACCAGATCGCACTTCGAGCTGGTCACTTAGTGAAACAGGTAAATGCTTGAATCCAAATTTATTGAAGTAAAATTTCTTTGGGTGCGACTTAACAGTAACTTAGATTTTCATCTGACAGAAATAACGTTAACTAAATTCTATAGTCTGCTTACGTTTTATTATATTTATATATGTTACGGTAAAAGTACAAAATAGGCAAATGTAAACATTCACCGGTATATGTACACATCTACCAATTTGATAGGAAAATGTGTTTTAATTTACGATCAGCTTCATATACGTACTTTTACCGGTAAAAGTACACATTTTCCAACGTATATAGGTAAAAGTTAAAAATAATAAACATAAATAAAATATACTTGTGTATTAATGTTAAAATGTCTTTGAAATAATTTATATTATTTTATTTATTTATTTATATTGTTTAGACCCACAGGGATCTCATAAAGCAAATTATGACCTGTTGCTTTTATTTTTCTTGTTCTTCCAGAATTGTTTCATCACCTCGCTATGTTTAGCTCGACGTTCATCTGTCCATTTTGCTCTTGTTATTTTGGGTTTTTCCACTGATATAATTTCCCAGCTGTAGATCTTGTGTCTAAAGATTTTTCGATTTTCGATGTCTGTCGGTGAGATGTTGGCGTTTTTTAGATCAATGTTAAAACCTGTTTTACCCAGACTGTTGTCGTTTTCATTTTCTGTATGTACTTCAATACTCTCCCTGTTAGTCGATTGTCTCATAACGTGCCCGTAGAATTTCAGTCGTCGTTTGCGGAAATCGGTTTCGATGTTGGAGTATTTTTCTGTGACAGTCTGTGATTGTAGACGATATCCTTCGTCTGTTAGTTTTGGGCCAAGGATTTTTCGGATAAATTTTCTTTCGGTCTTCTTGATGTTCTCTATGTCTCCTTTGTAATTAATGTTTAATGTCTCGCTGGCGTAGAGTATTTCGGGTTTGATAACAGTCGTGTAGTGTCGAATTTTGGTGCTAATATTTATGCATTTTTTATTATAGATGCTTGCAACTTTTCCATATGCTTTCCGCATTTTGAGTTCCCATGTTTTTTTGTGCTAATCTTTCTGTTCCTGTAGGTTCAATAATTTCGCCCAAGTATTTGAAGTGACTAACCTTGTTTATCGTGCCGTATTTTGTAATTAAATTTTCTATTTTGATGTATTTTGTGGCTATGATTTCAGTTTTCGAAAAGGAAATTTGTAGTCCAGCTTTCTCAGCACATTCTTTTAGGATTTCGATCTGATGGATTGCTGTTTGTTCATTTTCAGAAAGAATCGCGAGATCATCATCGAAGGCTAGGCATGTGACGTTGATGTTATCCTGTTGTTTTCCTAGTCTTATGGGTCTCCAATTTTTTTGATTCTCCAGTTCTTGTTCCCATGTTTTGATAACTTTATCTAAAACGATGTTGAAGAGTAACGGAGAGAGGCTATCGCCTTGCCGGACACCAGTCTTGATGGGGAAAGGTTTTGAGAATTCTCCGTTGAATTTGATTTTGGAAGTTGTGTTTGTTAGTGTTTGTTGGATGAGCCGTTGCGTTTTCGGATCCAGATTGTTTTCTTCAAGTATATTAAACAGGGATTGTCGGTCGATGGAGTCATAAGCTTTCCTGAAGTAAATAAATGTGCATATGGTTGGGAGATTTCGTGTAGCTCGAATTTTGAGTATAGATTTCAGGTTGAAAATTTGCTCGGCGCGTGATCTGTGTGGTCTGAAACCTGCTTGATATTCTCCAATTTGGGGTTCGATTTGTTCTTGTGCGCGTTGTAAGAGGCATGCGGATAAGATTTTGTAGGGAACGGAAATGAGGGAGATTCCTCTGTAGTTATTCACATCAGATTTGTCTCCTTTTTTTGTGGAGTGGGTGGATGAGTGCGCATTTCCAATCATCTGGAAGTTCTTCACTTCGCCAAATTTCCTGAATTATGTTTGTGATTTCCTGTAATGATCGTGGTCCAAGATTTTTCAGTAGTTCTGCGGTTATTCCATCCTCTCCTGATGTCTTTCCATTCTTCAGTTTTGTGATACGGTGTCGGATTTCTTCTAGTGTCGGTGGATCAGCGTCGGGTTTCGTGTTTGTTGAAGTTGTGTGTGGGAATGGTGCGGATGGTTCGGGGCAATTAAAGAGCTCGGAAAAGTAATTCGACAGTTCTTAGCAGTTTTCTTGGTTGGTGAGTGCAAGTTTTCCATCTTTTTTCTTGAAGGTCAAATTCTGTGGTGAGTAAGGAGTAATTCTGTGGTTTCCTTTAATTTTATTTGCAAAAGCTCTATAGAAGTTTCTGCTGTTGTAGTTTCTAAAGTTCCTCAGTGGATTACAATGTGGCGTCTTCCTTAACTTCTTCGTCTGCGTCTGCAGACGTCTGCTTTTGCGTCTTCCTTAGTAAAGTTGGCAGTCTAATAGCTAAATCTGTGGTAATATTTGAAATACAGAAGAAATTCCAGTAAGTGTGCGTATTTTCCTGGGGCGAGCAAAGATGTTTCTAGGGTGGGTTCGACCACCCTCTCTCTAACTACGCCCATGATCAAAACTACAAAGCCAAAATAGACAAGAGTAGATAAAGTTGACAGTCTAATAGGTAAATCTGTGGTAATATTATAAATACGGAAGAAATTCCAGTAAGTGTGTGAATTTTTTTGGGGTGGGCAAAGATGTTACTAGGGTGGGTTCAACCACCCTTGCCCTCTCTCTAGCTATGCCCATGATCAAAACTACAAAGCCAAGATGCTAACTAAAGCCGTAAGGACTCCCTAAAACTGTAACTGTAAAAACTGTAAGGACTCCCTATACTTGTGTCTAAATCTAGTCAGTAAGTACGAGTGTAGGCAGGAGGAGGAGGTCAAAGTCCACTAGAACTGTAGCATCACAAAAAACAGACGCATGGCGCTACAGCCCAGGACGGGCTTTGGCCTCCTCCACTGTAGCATCACAGGAAGATTATTTATTGCTAGGCGTCAATTATGATCCATAGACTAGACGACATCCCTTGCTACGCCAATGATTTTGATGAGTAATCGATGCAAATGTTTTGGAAAAACAGTTTCAGTTTCAGTTTCAAAATTAGACTTAGTTTTGTTAGACACAAACGCCTAAATTTAAAAAGTTTGTTCAAACTCAAATTTCTCAAATACCTATTTTACAATTGTTTCTAAATTTTGCAAACTAATTAGTAGTAGTTTCAAGAAGATTTTTGAAAATTTGCAACAAAAGCGAATCGTCAGTTTCAAAATTAGACTTAGTTTTGGAAGACGCGAACGTTTAAATTTATAAAGTTTGGCCTTGCAAATTTAAAACTCAAATTTCTCAAATGCTTATTGTTCAAATGTTTTTAAATTTTGCAAACTAATTAGTAGTAGTTTCAAGAAGATTTTTGCAAATTTGCAACAAAATCGAATGGTCGGTTTCAAAATTAGACTTAGTTTTAGAAGACGCGAACGTCTAAATTTAAAAAGTTTGTCCTTGCAAATTTCAAACTCAAATTTCTCAAATTTATATTTTTCAAATGTTTCAAAATTTTGCAAACTAATTAGTGGTAGTTTCAAGAAGATTTTTGCAAATTTGCAACACAATTGAATCGTCGGTTTCAAAATTGGACTTAGTTTTGAAAGACGTGAACGTCTAAATTTAAAAAGTTTGTGCTTGCAAATTTCAAACTCAAATTTCTAAAATAAGTATTTTTCAATTGTTTCCAAAATTTGCAAACTAATTAGTAGTAGTTTCAAGAAGATTTTTGAAAATTTGCAACAAAATCGAATCGTCAGTTTTAAAATTAGACAACATTTTACCAAAAAATCTTGAAAAGTCGGACAATTTTTCGCAAATATCTCAAAAACTATCCTCAATTAATGTGAGCTGTTCTGTTATGTATTGGCGTTTGGTTTTCCTGATGGTTCTGTTTGTCTCTTTGCGGATGTCGAGAAAGTGTTGTAGCGTTACCGGCGATTTGTTGCTGTTGTATTTTTGAAAGGCGAGTCGGCGATTGTTGATGGCTTGATCGCAGTTGGAATCCCACCATGGGTGTTTTGCCTTTTTCTTAAGTGGGATTAATTCCTTGGCTTTTATGATTATTTTGTTGCAGAAGTCGGTTCAGTTATTTCTCAAATCTTTTTCTCATTCTTCTGTGATCTTTGTTTCTTGAATTTTTGATTTGTCAAACTTTTGGATGTACGGTTTATTTTGGTGCACTCTTTTCGGAGAGAATTTTATATTATTTTATTATACAGGGTTATTATAAAGTAATGCACAAAATTCATAAAATGCACTATGTTCATTTTTGAAAAAAATGAAAAAACACGTCAAACAGTTTATTTTATTCCGCGTCTTTTAACATAAGTAAAAAAAATAAAACGTCAAGTTTGTCAAAGTTATGACGTCATCAATATTTTTTTAAATAGGAAGCTAGTTTTTTTTTACATTATTTGATAAAGCTTGTTTTTCTCCATTATAAAAGAATAATTGAAGTAGGGGTCACATAAGAAAAAAAACTAGAAAATTAATAAAAAACGAAATAAACTTAATTTTAGTAATAACTTTTAAATTAACTAAACAGTCCAATAAACCACAACTATTTCTTACAGGAAGTATTCAAACTGTATCCCGTTCACTATTTGACATAGGCCAAGACGATGGTAGATCTGATTTACAATTGATTTTTCGATCGTCTGCGGAGTTATACTAGTTTTTTCATATCTAATTCGATCTATTAAGTCCTCTAAATTGTCTGGTCGGTTAACGTAGACCCGAATTTTTAAATGTCCCCACAGAAAAAATCAAGGAGTAAGATCAGGTGACCTACGTGGCCACTGCATTGGTCCACGTCTTCCAATCCACCTTCCTTAAAACTGGTTATCCAGAAACCTTCGAACATTAAGACCATAATGTGGTGGTGCAACATCTTGTTGGAACTAAATACTGGGATCCAAGTTTTCCCTATTATTTGGATCCGGAAATGCCGCAATTAGGTCCGGAAGCACTGCCATACGAGACCTTCCAAATATAACTCAGCTGTTAAATTTTCGCGAAAGAAATAAGGACCAATAAATCTTCCCCTGACGATTCCTACCCAAACATTAATGTTTTGGGGGCGCTGGGTGTGTTTTGTCTGAATCCAGTGGGGACTGACACTGACAAACAGTTGTTTTATTAAAACAATTGAAAACATTGATAAATACAGATGTTCTTACTAAGTAACTTTAAGTTTAAATTCTTTTAATATTTAGTTTTTTTCATAAATTCAAAATCAAGTTTATTTTGTTTTTTATTAATTCTACGAGTTTTTTCTGATATGACCCCCACTTTAATTTTTTTTAATGCAGAAAAACAAGCTTTATCAAATAATGTAAAAAAAAACTAGCTTCCAATTTAAAAAAAATATTGATGACGTCATAACGTTGACAAATTTGACGTTTTATTTTTTTGACTTATGTTAAAAAACGCGGAATAAAATAAACTGTTTGACGTGTTTTTGCATTTTTATCAAAAATGAACATAGTGCGTTTTATGAATTTTGTGCATTACTTTATCATAACCCTGTATATAAAAACAATTAATATATTTTGAACAAACTTTATTTAAAAATATATAAGAATACGTTCGTTATACCTTATCAGTTATATTCCTTATAATTTTATCTGCTTGTATAATAAATTTCTTTTTTTATTGTAATTAGAAATTTATTATTTATGAGATCTAATCACGTCCAAAAAAGTAAATATAAGGGTTTTTAAAAACATTTTTACACCATTAGGTATATGTACACATATGCCGGAAATAGTTGGTAAATGTAAGTTGAACTTACATTTACCAACCAAGAAGGTATATGAATACATATGCCGGCAAATGTGCACATTTTCCGAACTACGTACTTTTACCGTAACATATATACAGTATCTTTTGGATATGGCATCCCACCAATGTACGAAGTGTCGTGTATTTATATGTATGCCATTAAATGATTTATTATTATAGGATCTGTATTGCAAATTGCACACATCCCTCGATTTACACGGTAGATACGTCCCGGGATAAATCTAGAACTGATATTGCGTAAATTTCTTTCTTTTTCTTTCTTTCCTTGATTACATTAGAACGGAAATATAGAAATTATAACTTTCACGTTTTTGAGATAACTTTTATTAGAGCTTTAAAAATCGTGTAAATTAAGTACCGTGTAAATCGAGGGAAGGGTGTATAATTTGTAAAGTTAGGGAGTCAAGATTAGGGAAGTAAGAAAATTAGAGTTAAAGGGTACTTTACACCCTTTAATCATACCCCATAATCATATCAATACACCCTTATATCATTATTTTATCACTATTATATATTTATATGTTATCACTATTTGTACCATTTCGGTTTGTTGTAAATGCTATGAAAAGAAAGCAGATTACAGTATAAATATTAATCAGGCCAATAAAAATTGATGTAAAGCCCGGATTAAAATTATCCGTATATTTGTAATCTCGTGCAATAAATGATCGCCCGAGAATTGCAGAATTTCCTGTGTAAACCTTAAATTTCGCAGCGTTTCCAACCCATTGTGCATTCGATTTCCAATTACATATTTCGGCGTTTAATTAAAACTAAACCGAATAAAATACACGAATCCGCTATGCAAAAACTAACGAATAACGAATATCCCTTTGATCCCAGCACGGTTTTTGTTAAATCATATCAACAAACAAATATTTGCACGCAAACATAAATACGGGATGTAAAACCATCCGAGCATAATCTGCTTGCACAGAAAATCCAGCTTAAAATTTACAAACGTACCGGTTTTTTTTTCTACAAAATAAGTCTACCGTGTTATATTTGGTTTGTTAGGCTAACCATAACAGATTAGACTAACAATATAGCCAGACAAGGCTAGACAGGCAAAACTAGACAGACAAGACTAGATAGACACACCAGATTATACAGACAAGACTAGACAGAAAAGACTGAACAGACCAGACTTGACAGACAAGACTAGACAGACAAGACTAGACAGACAAGACTAGACAGACAAGACTAGACAGACAAGACTAGACAGACAAGACTAGACAGACAAGACTAGATAGACAAGACTAGACAGACAAGACTAGACAGACAAGACTAGACAGACAAGACTAGACAGACAAGACTAGACAGACAAGACTAGACAGACAAGACTAGACAGACAAGACTAGACAGACAAGACTAGACAGACAAGACTAGACAGACAAGACTAGACAGACAAGACTAGACAGACAAGACTAGACAGACAAGACTAGACAGACAAGACTAGACAGACAAGACTAGACAGACAAGACTAGACAGACAAGACTAGACAGACAAGACTAGACAGACAAGACTAGACAGACAAGACTAGACAGACAAGACTAGACAGACAAGACTAGACAGACAAGACTAGACAGACAAGACTAGACAGACAAGACTAGACAGACAAGACTAGACAGACAAGACTAGACAGACAAGACTAGACAGACAAGACTAGACAGACAAGACTAGACAGACAAGACTAGACAGACAAGACTAGACAGACAAGACTAGACAGACAAGACTAGACAGACAAGACTAGACAGACAAGACTAGACAGACAAGACTAGACAGACAAGACTAGACAGACAAGACTAGACAGACAAGACTAGACAGACAAGACTAGACAGACAAGACTAGACAGACAAGACTAGACAGACAAGACTAGACAGACAAGACTAGACAGACAAGACTAGACAGACAAGACTAGACAGACAAGACTAGACAGACAAGACTAGACAGACAAGACTAGACAGACAAGACTAGACAGACAAGACTAGACAGACAAGACTAGACAGACAAGACTAGACAGACAAGACTAGACAGACAAGACTAGACAGACAAGACTAGACAGACAAGACTAGACAGACAAGACTAGACAGACAAGACTAGACAGACAAGACTAGACAGACAAGACTAGACAGACAAGACTAGACAGACAAGACTAGACAGACAAGACTAGACAGACAAGACTAGACAGACAAGACTAGACAGACAAGACTAGACAGACAAGACTAGACAGACAAGACTAGACAGACAAGACTAGACAGACAAGACTAGACAGACAAGACTAGACAGACAAGACTAGACAGACAAGACTAGACAGACAAGACTAGACAGACAAGACTAGACAGACAAGACTAGACAGACAAGACTAGACAGACAAGACTAGACAGACAAGACTAGACAGACAAGACTAGACAGACAAGACTAGACAGACAAGACTAGACAGACAAGACTAGACAGACAAGACTAGACAGACAAGACTAGACAGACAAGACTAGACAGACAAGACTAGACAGACAAGACTAGACAGACAAGACTAGACAGACAAGACTAGACAGACAAGACTAGACAGACAAGACTAGACAGACAAGACTAGACAGACAAGACTAGACAGACAAGACTAGACAGACAAGACTAGACAGACAAGACTAGACAGACAAGACTAGACAGACAAGACTAGACAGACAAGACTAGACAGACAAGACTAGACAGACAAGACTAGACAGACAAGACTAGACAGACAAGACTAGACAGACAAGACTAGACAGACAAGACTAGACAGACAAGACTAGACAGACAAGACTAGACAGACAAGACTAGACAGACAAGACTAGACAGACAAGACTAGACAGACAAGACTAGACAGACAAGACTAGACAGACAAGACTAGACAGACAAGACTAGACAGACAAGACTAGACAGACAAGACTAGACAGACAAGACTAGACAGACAAGACTAGACAGACAAGACTAGACAGACAAGACTAGACAGACAAGACTAGACAGACAAGACTAGACAGACAAGACTAGACAGACAAGACTAGACAGACAAGACTAGACAGACAAGACTAGACAGACAAGACTAGACAGACAAGACTAGACAGACAAGACTAGACAGACAAGACTAGACAGACAAGACTAGACAGACAAGACTAGACAGACAAGACTAGACAGACAAGACTAGACAGACAAGACTAGACAGACAAGACTAGACAGACAAGACTAGACAGACAAGACTAGACAGACAAGACTAGACAGACAAGACTAGACAGACAAGACTAGACAGACAAGACTAGACAGACAAGACTAGACAGACAAGACTAGACAGACAAGACTAGACAGACAAGACTAGACAGACAAGACTAGACAGACAAGACTAGACAGACAAGACTAGACAGACAAGACTAGACAGACAAGACTAGACAGACAAGACTAGACAGACAAGACTAGACAGACAAGACTAGACAGACAAGACTAGACAGACAAGACTAGACAGACAAGACTAGACAGACAAGACTAGACAGACAAGACTAGACAGACAAGACTAGACAGACAAGACTAGACAGACAAGACTAGACAGACAAGACTAGACAGACAAGACTAGACAGACAAGACTAGACAGACAAGACTAGACAGACAAGACTAGACAGACAAGACTAGACAGACAAGACTAGACAGACAAGACTAGACAGACAAGACTAGACAGACAAGACTAGACAGACAAGACTAGACAGACAAGACTAGACAGACAAGACTAGACAGACAAGACTAGACAGACAAGACTAGACAGACAAGACTAGACAGACAAGACTAGACAGACAAGACTAGACAGACAAGACTAGACAGACAAGACTAGACAGACAAGACTAGACAGACAAGACTAGACAGACAAGACTAGACAGACAAGACTAGACAGACAAGACTAGACAGACAAGACTAGACAGACAAGACTAGACAGACAAGACTAGACAGACAAGACTAGACAGACAAGACTAGACAGACAAGACTAGACAGACAAGACTAGACAGACAAGACTAGACAGACAAGACTAGACAGACAAGACTAGACAGACAAGACTAGACAGACAAGACTAGACAGACAAGACTAGACAGACAAGACTAGACAGACAAGACTAGACAGACAAGACTAGACAGACAAGACTAGACAGACAAGACTAGACAGACAAGACTAGACAGACAAGACTAGACAGACAAGACTAGACAGACAAGACTAGACAGACAAGACTAGACAGACAAGACTAGACAGACAAGACTAGACAGACAAGACTAGACAGACAAGACTAGACAGACAAGACTAGACAGACAAGACTAGACAGACAAGACTAGACAGACAAGACTAGACAGACAAGACTAGACAGACAAGACTAGACAGACAAGACTAGACAGACAAGACTAGACAGACAAGACTAGACAGACAAGACTAGACAGACAAGACTAGACAGACAAGACTAGACAGACAAGACTAGACAGACAAGACTAGACAGACAAGACTAGACAGACAAGACTAGACAGACAAGACTAGACAGACAAGACTAGACAGACAAGACTAGACAGACAAGACTAGACAGACAAGACTAGACAGACAAGACTAGACAGACAAGACTAGACAGACAAGACTAGACAGACAAGACTAGACAGACAAGACTAGACAGACAAGACTAGACAGACAAGACTAGACAGACAAGACTAGACAGACAAGACTAGACAGACAAGACTAGACAGACAAGACTAGACAGACAAGACTAGACAGACAAGACTAGACAGACAAGACTAGACAGACAAGACTAGACAGACAAGACTAGACAGACAAGACTAGACAGACAAGACTAGACAGACAAGACTAGACAGACAAGACTAGACAGACAAGACTAGACAGACAAGACTAGACAGACAAGACTAGACAGACAAGACTAGACAGACAAGACTAGACAGACAAGACTAGACAGACAAGACTAGACAGACAAGACTAGACAGACAAGACTAGACAGACAAGACTAGACAGACAAGACTAGACAGACAAGACTAGACAGACAAGACTAGACAGACAAGACTAGACAGACAAGACTAGACAGACAAGACTAGACAGACAAGACTAGACAGACAAGACTAGACAGACAAGACTAGACAGACAAGACTAGACAGACAAGACTAGACAGACAAGACTAGACAGACAAGACTAGACAGACAAGACTAGACAGACAAGACTAGACAGACAAGACTAGACAGACAAGACTAGACAGACAAGACTAGACAGACAAGACTAGACAGACAAGACTAGACAGACAAGACTAGACAGACAAGACTAGACAGACAAGACTAGACAGACAAGACTAGACAGACAAGACTAGACACACAAGACTAGACACACAAGACTAGACAGACAAGATTAGACAGACAAGACTAGACAGACAAGACTAGACAGACAAGACTAGACAGACAAGACTAGACAGACAAGACTAGACAGACAAGACTAGACATACAAGACTAGACAGACAAGACTAGATAGACAAGACTAGACAGACAAGACTAGACAGACAAGACTAGATAGACAAGACTAGACAGACAAGACTAGACAGACAAGACTAGACAGACAAGACTAGACAGACAAGACTAGACAGACAAGACTAGACAGACAAGACTAGACAGACAAGACTAGACAGACAAGACTAGACAGACAAGACTAGACAGACAAGACTAGACAGACAAGACTAGACAGACAAGACTAGACAGACAAGACTAGACAGACAAGACTAGACAGACAATACTAGACAGACAATACTAGACAGACAAGACTAGACAGACAAGATTAGACAGACAAGACTAGACAGACAATACTAGACAGACAAGACTAGACATACAAGACTAGACAGACAAGACTAGATAGACAAGACTAGACAGACAAGACTAGACAGACAAGATTAGACAGACAAGACTAGACAAGACTAGACAGACAAGACTTTCAGACACATAAAATTAAACAAATTATCAAATGTCATTTTTAAGTAGCTGTCAGTGGTCTTGAGGTTACGTCGCATTGTTTTTGTGTTAAGTTCAACAATTTCATTAGTTATAAATAAAACGTCTTCTCATAAATTTCACACTGATATATTTTATAGTTTTGCGAATTATAAAATTAACAAAGAAGAACAAACATTCAAACAGATGTTGAATGTGTTGTCCATTTTCACGAATGCACAAATTAATTCGCCGTTTTATGTTATCGAACACATTTTGTAATACTGCGTTGTCTATCTCTTCACATTTTCTTATTACATTGTGTCGTAGATCTTCTACTGTATGCACTGGGCTGCTGAATACTGAATTTTTTTAATATGGAGAAAGAAAATAGTCCAAAAAATTAAGTAAGACCGGTAGAAATAACATATAACGGTGAATTACTTTGTGTATTCATGAAAATGGACAACACATTCAACATCTGTTGTAATGTTTGTTCTTTTTTGTTAATTTTATAATTCACAACACTATAAAATAAATCAGTGTTAAATTTATGTGAAGGCGTTTTATTTATAACTAATGCAATTGTTGCAATTAACACTAAAAGCACTGCGACATAACGTTAAGACCACTGACAGCTACTTAAAAATGACATTAAAGTTTGTTTAATTTTATGTGTCTGAATTAAGAAATGACCTACTTCTTCAAATTCATAGCAAGAGTGAATTGCAAGACTTTTGGGACTCACGTTATATCCATTCCTTGTAATATCAATAAATAAATTCCGTCATTAAATTTATAATTATAGCAATTTGTTTAATAATTTCCTAAACGATTTGCGAGCATAAATTACAGTTCAAATCCAATGCTATATAAAGAATGAACTTTTAAACTTTCCATATTAACGAAAGTTAGCACCGAACATTAAGTGCTAGCATAAGTCATGCCTAGATATGCATTAACGTATTTGGTAAAATTTCATTAAAGCAAATATATGTAATTATTTATGGCAAGAATACACCTGGTATGTTTGCTAGATAAAATTAATTCACTTGACCTGGGTCATTCGCCTTTATTTTTATTTCATTTTCGTTAATAATGTTCTTCCATATAAAAAATTAGAAGCAAATAATAATTATAATATTTATTTTAAGATACAAATTTTGTTACAAATATTTATTATTTCATAAACATGCATTTTGTTACCAAAATTTTTTGAATTGCGAATACAGGATAATGGTTGCTGTTTCATTAACGATAAGAAAGTTTAGCGATAACATCTTTTCTAGATAATTTTTTGTTAAGAACACACAAAGATTATTTTGATAAGGAAATGAAATAATCAGAATTTGAAAACACAAGTTTAATTATGTTTTATTTTGTGGAAAGGGCGAATTCTCGAATGTATCAATTTATAAATTGCATTACCCTTATCAGGACGAATCTAAGTAATAACGCTGTTTTTTCGATTTTAACTCAAGAAAAAACACACGCTTATAAGCCAGATCCGATTAAACGATATAAATTGCAAACGAGCCATCCGTTGGCATGTGTTACACATCCACTGAACGAGTATTATTATCATTATCTTATCTCGCGGAATAAATGGCCGATATTCAACATGAAGCAGCGACAAGTGGCTGAGGGGATAATAAATGGTCGTGTCGCGATCTGATGCGGCCGCATCATTCCCAGTTAACAGACGCGGCCCCCGCGGTTCGCACCGAGCAATCTACCTTCACACACGACCGATTTTCTTTACATAATTACCAAACAAAAACATTATTCTTTGCTAATACCAGACTCACTTCTTACCTTACGTTGTAAAATACTCGTTTTACATTAATAATGCATGTACAGAATTCACACAGCCTTGGTTATAACGATATTTTTGATATTCGACCTTGCCAATATATACTTAACGTTTGATATGCTTAGCATAGTTCATTCCGATTTTCTGTTATAAATTGTTATTTTTGGAATCAAACTTCTTAGGCGCGACTTAGCGGGAGTAACTCAGACTTCTTTTTCTCACGGAAATAACGTTACGTAAAGTCTATATTCTGCTTACGTTGTTTCCGTTTTTGACAATTATCTGTCTAGTGTTGTCTATCTAGTCTTGTTTGTCTAATCAAATCCAATCAAATTATTTATTCCCAGTGAGGTATAAAATCTATAGTTTGTCAAAACAAAAATATACAGAAAATGAAGACAATACAAGAGCAAAACTTAATTGAATATTCCAAAAGTAAATTCTTCCAGGCCGTAGATTGTTTTTGTAAGTAGCAGTTTTTTTATGGGATTTTTCTTCAGTTTAGTTGGTTGGCAATTGCTTATTCAATCATTAGATTGGTCTTGGGCGTGTATAAAAGATGTTTTCCCCTTGTGTGGTGGTGATGTATATTCGAGTTCTTTTGGAAAAGGTGTTTTCTTTTATGGACGTAGCAGGTGATTTCCAGTATGTAAATGCTCGTGATTAGAATCCCTAATTCCATGAAATGTGGTCTACATGGAGTATTTATACTTATACCTCAAATGGTTCTGACTATTCTTTTTTGCGCCAGTAAGATTGTCTCTATCTGCGGTGAGGAAGACTGCTATGGGGCTGTTTGAAACAGGGCTAGTCTAATCATTTACCTGTTAGGGTCGCTCCCGTCTCCGTCACGTGTGGAACGTCCTTCCGGCGCCTTTTTTAAGGGAGGAAATGAGGATAATGGGTGGAGGGAGCCCTCAAAATCGGTGTCTTCCAGACGTTGGATGCCGCTTCAGCCCTTTGGGGCTTGTGATTACACCCCTGGTTAACTTGACTTGAAACGCTAAA
This sequence comes from Phosphuga atrata, assembly GCA_944588485.1. Taxonomy (NCBI): domain Eukaryota; kingdom Metazoa; phylum Arthropoda; class Insecta; order Coleoptera; family Silphidae; genus Phosphuga; species Phosphuga atrata. The sequence continues at coordinate 71,828,967 of OX155896.1, forward strand.
CTTAAAAATACGTGCACGTGTCCATATATTAGTAGCGACTGTACTTCCGCAAAATAATATGTGAGAAGATCTTCGCTCCGTAAAAACTGACGGAGGTAACTGATTTGAAATACATTGTTGTGAAGTTTGCTGAAAATTTATTGAATGGTGATATTCCAGTACAGGTTTTGCTCTAACATTAACCCACTTGATGGTGTCGTTATGTAATTTAAGAGGGAAGTCTTTGCCACAAGGAATATCATTCTGCTTCCTGTCTGGAATATCATTCATTTTTTGTGTGTGTTGAGGTAAAGAGGTAAAGAGTGGTTCGGTAAGTTTCACCTGAAGATATTGGCTCGAGGTGGGTAGTCAGTCCCAGTTTGTTCAGAGACGATGAAGCTGGCGTCATCTGCTAGTGCAGTGATGTTCATTTATGAAGCTAGCCAGGTCTGAAATATGTAGTATGTAAAGTGTTGGAGCGAGAGCACTTCCTTGATGGACACCCGTATTTGTAAAGTTTAGAAGGGTTTGGTCGACCACCGTTCCCGATTTGACTTGAACAAGTTGCTGTCGATTTGCGAGGAAGGAAGCCATCAGGCGGATCTGCCTTTTATCTCATAATTGAAGACATTATCCAGAAGAAGACATGCAGTCGAATGCCTTCGATATATCGCGGAATTTCCCACTATTTGGCACGAGAACTGCGTGCAGCCTGGAATATCATTCATTTTTGTCTCTGTTGAGGTAAAGTCAGTTTGCTGAGAACGGTTCGTTGAGTTAATTCTGATGCATATTGGTTCTAGATGAGTTATCAGTATCTTGCCGGGTTACCGTGTCTAGATGGGTATGTTCTGAGACGATGAAGCTGGCGTAGTCTGCTAGTGCTGTGATGTTCATTTATGAAGTTTGCCAGGTCTGAAATATATAGTAGGAAAAGTGTTGGAGCGAGAACACTTCCTTGAGGAACACCCGTATTTGTAAACTTTACAAAGGTTTGGTCGACTGCCGTCCCTAATTTGACTTGAACAAGTTGCTGACGATTTGCGAGGAAGGAAGCCATCAGGCGGATCTGCCTCTTATCTCATAATTGAAGACATTGTCCAGGAGCAGACACACAATTGAATGCCTTCGATATATCGCAGAATTTCCCACGATTTGGCCCGAGAACTACGTGCAGTCTGGAATATCATTCATTTTTGTCTCTGTTGAGGTAAAGACAGTTTTCTGAGAACGGTTCGTTAAGTTTCCTCTGAAGCATATTGGCTCTAGATGAGTTATCAGTATCTTACCGGGTTACCGTGTCTAGATGGGTATGTTCTGAGATGACGAAGCTGGCGTAGTCTGCTAGTGCAGTGATGTTCATTTATGAAGCTAGCCAGGTCTGAGGAGCTAAGTCTTGGAGCGAGAACACTTCCTTGAGGGCACACGTTTTTGTAAACTTTACAAGGGATTGGTCGACTATCGTCCCCGATTTGACTTGAACAAGTTGCTGATGATTTTCGAGGAAGGAGGCCATCAGGCGGATCTGCCTCTTGTCTCATAATTGAAGACCTAGTCCAAAAGAAGACACACAGTCGAATGCCTTCGATATATCGCAGAATTTCTCACGATTTGGTACGAGAACTGCGTGCAGTCTGGAATATCATTCATTTTTGTCTTTGTTGAGGTAAAGACAGTTTGCTTAGAACGGTTCGTTGAGTTAATTCTGATGCATATTGGTTCTAGATGAGTTATCAGTATCTTGCCGGGTTACCGTGTCTAGATGGGTATGTTCTGAAACGATGAAGCTGGCGTAGTCTGCTAGTGCTGTGATATTCATTTATGAAGTTAGCCAGGTCTGAAATATATAGTAGGAAAAGTGTTAGAGCGAGAACACTTCCTTGAGGAACACCCGTGATTGTAAACTTTACAAAGGATTGGTCGACTACCGTCCCCGATCTGACTTGAACAAGTTGCTGACGATTTGCGAGGAGGAAGCCATCAGGCGGATCTGTCTCTTATCTCATAATTGAAGACATTGTCCAGGAGAAGCCACACTGGCGAATGCCTTCGGTATATGGCAGAACTTCGTGCAGTCTGGAATATCATTCATTTTTGTCTCTGTTGAGGTAAAGACAGTTTGCTGAGTATGGTTCGTTAAATTTCTCCTGAAGCATATTGGCTCTAGATGGGTTATCAGTTTCTTAGCGGGTTACCGTGTCTAGATGGGTTTGTTCAGAGACGATGAAGCTGGCGTAGTCTGCTAGTGCAGTGATGTTCATTTATGAAACTAGCCAGGTCTGAAATATATAGTAGGAAAAGTGTTGGAGCGAGAACACATCCTTGAGGGACACCCTGGTTTGCAAACTTTACAAGGGATTGGTCGACTACCGTCCCCGATTTGACTTGAACAAGTTGCTGACGATTTTCGAGGATGGAAACCATCAGGCGGATCTGTCTCTTATTTTATAATTGAAGACCTTGTCCAGAAGAATGCCTTAGATATATCGCAGAATTTCTACTACCCTTATATCTACCTTAGTTATGATTGTGTTTTAAAATTGAGCTGGTGCTGCCAGGCATGGAATGTCGTGCTGTATAACGAAACTGTTTATACTGCAACTGTAGCTAGACTGTTTAGATGACAATATACTGTTTAAACTGTAACTACCGTGATGGGACTAGGCCGTGATGGACTTAACTGTAAATCGACTATCTAGACTCTCTATAATGTAACTATTGCACTTTTTTTTAAGAATGCAGTACAGGGAAGATATGGATTATTTGAACTTGTTCTCTGATTGGCTTAAATTGAGAAGACGTTCACACCGACGATATTTACTTCTCCATCTCAACCTCTTTTCTCTCTTTCTTTTCACATACATTTGCAGCTGTTAGTTGTCAATGGCTGCTGTGTCAATTCACAATTATCATCTGATCTGTTTGTATCATTTAGATTTTTTTGCGTTTTTCTCCATTTATTTGATTGTATTTTATTAGTATTGTTGCCATTTGGAGTATTTCATCAATAATAACAAGATAATCAATGAAACCATTAATATACAACCAATTTTAAGTAAACCTAAGTAACTATATTTGAATTTAGCGCCAAATTTTGTAACTAAATTGAACATTTGTCATAGTGTAAATCAGGTTTCTAGTTACTGCATTCTTTAAAAAAAATGGACTATAGACTGCTTCAATTGTAACTAACTTGTTTAGACTGTAACAAGACTTTTAGATTGTAACTAGACTGTTTCTATTGTAACTCTAACTAGACTGTAACTTGACTGTTTAGACGGTAATTTACAGTTTAGACTGTAACTAGACTGTTTAGACAGTAATTAGCCTGTTTAGACTGTAACTAAACTGCAACTAGGCCGTAATAAAATGTTCAGGCTATTCATTAAATAGACTATCTAGACTGTAACTAGACTATTTAGACTGTAACTAGAGCATTTAAACTGTAACTAAATTATTTAAACTGTAACTAGACTGTAATAGGCTATTTAGACTGTAAATAACCTATTTCGACTAGACTATTTAGACAACTGACTATTTAGAGAAACTAGACTATTTAGACTGTGTAGACTGAAATAAGACTGTTTAAACTATTACCAGACTGGAGCTAGACTGTAACTAGACTGTAGAAAGACTGTTTAGTGTGTAACTAGAGTCTTTGGACTGCAACTAGTCTGTTTAGACTGTAACTAGACTATTTAGACTGTGTAGACTGCAATAAAACTGTTTAAACTATTACCCGACTTGAGCTAGACTGTAACTAGACTGTAGAAAGACTGTTTAGTGTGTAACTAGAGTCTTTAGACTGAAACTAGTCTGTTTAGACTGTAGCTAGACTATTTAGACTGTGTAGACTGCAATAAAACTGTTTAAACTATTACCAGACTGAAGCTAGACTGTAACTAGACTGTAGAAAGACTGTTTAGTGTGTAACTAGAGTCTTCAGACTGCAACTAGTCTGTTTAGACTGTAGCTAGACTATTTAGACTGTGTAGACTGCAATAAAACTGTTTAAACTATTACCAGACTGAAGCTAGACTGTAACTAGACTGTAGAAAGACTGTTTAGTGTGTAACTAGAGTCTTTAGACTGCAACTAGTCTGTTTAGACTGTAGCTAGACTATTTAGACTGTGTAGACTGCAATAAAACTGTTTAAACTATTACCAGACTGAAGCTAGACTGTAACTAGACTGTAGAAAGACTGTTTAGTGTGTAACTAGAGTCTTTAGACTGCAACTAGTCTGTTTAGACTGTAGCTAGACTATTTAGACTGTGTAGACTGCAATAAAACTGTTTAAACTATTACCAGACTGAAGCTAGACTGTAACTAGACTGTAGAAAGACTGTTTAGTGTGTAACTAGAGTCTTTAGTCTGCAACTAGTCTGTTTAGACTGTAGCTAGACTATTTAGACTGTGTAGACTGCAATAAAACTGTTTAAACTATTACCAGACTGAAGCTAGACTGTAACTAGACTGTAGAAAGACTGTTTAGTGTGTAACTAGAGTCTTCAGACTGCAACTAGTCTGTTTAGACTGTAACTAGACTATTTAGACTGTGCAGACTGCAATAAAACTGTTTAAACTATTACCAGACTGAAGCTAGACTGTAACTAGACTGTAGAAAGACTGTTTAGTGTGTAATTAAAGTCTTTAGACTGCAACTAGTCTGTTTAGACTGTAGCTAGACTATTGAGACTGTGTAGACTGCAATAAAACTGTTTAAACTATTACCAGACTGAAGCTAGACTGTAACTAAACTGTAGAAAGACTGTTTAGTGTGTAACTAGAGTCTTTAGACTGCAACTAGTCTGTTTAGACTGTAGCTAGACTATTTAGACTGTGTAGACTGCAATAAAACTGTTTAAATTATTACCAGACTGAAGCTAGACTGTAACTAGACTGTAGAAAGACTCTTTAGTGTGTAACTAGAGTCTTTAGACTGCAACTAGTCTGTTTAGACTGTAACTAGTCTATTTAGACTGTGTAGACTGCAATAAGACTATTTAAACTATTACCAGACTGTAGCTAGACTGTAACTAGACTGTAGAAAACCTGTTTAGTGTGTAACTAGAGTCTTTAGACTGCAACTAGTCTGTTGAGACTGTAACTAGACTGATGAGACTGTAAATAGCCTGTTTAGACTGCAACTACACTGCAACCAGACTGTAATGGACTATTTAGCATGCAAATAGACTATATGGGCTGTAACTAGACTGTTTGGACTGTAACTAGACTCTTTAGACTGTTTATACTGTAACTATACTATTTAAACATGGAATAAGTGGGCGTGGAATAAGTTGAAATTTTTCAACAAATGGGATCAGTCTAATTCAAGTATTCCAGGAACTTAGCTAACATTGACTGATTCATATTTTGTATGGGAACAATATGTGACTGTAGCTATGGTCTCTTTCATGCAATATTTGTAGTACAGTATATTCTCGGTAATTCGGCTGTTGGTTAATCCGGCTCGCGCTCTTCCCTCCCACCACTCATTCTTATAATCCGGCGGTTGTCTGGTCCCATATGTGTCGGATTATCGAGATTATACTGTATTAATAGGAATTTATTCTCTTTTAAAATACGATTTATTTTTAGATAAACATGTTAAATATTTTGGAACTCAATTGTGTTATTATCAGTAAATTAAAATCGTTCTAATAAATAAGTTTAGTCAACCAGCAACAGATACGAACGGGATATTTTTAATTGAAAAGAAAAAACTCGCTTCATGATTACTCTAAAAAATATATAACAAACTCTAAATATATACCTTGAACTTAATTGAACCATTCAGCAAGCAATTATTATCATAGAGAACCAAACAACAGCAAAAGAAACTTTCAAGATAAATAACCGTTACGAGACTTTTGCGTGTGCTTTTTGTTCGGTCGCTAATACAATAATTATAAAGCAATAAATAATAATTAACGACAAGAACGGGACGCAGTTTAATTTCGACGTTTTAATTTCTCGACCATCCGCTCTGTACAGTTATCGTATAGAAAACCGCAGATGGATGCACCTAGTAGGGGATATAACCCATCGAAAGTGCTGTCCTCGGTCATCGAACCAACTCACTTTCAGCAAGTAATACCCACAGCAGGGGACCCGATTTAACCATCCCGCGAGTCTAATAATGTTGATCACCACCGTTACGTAATTGAAACTCGAATTATTTATCTAAACTTAATTGGAATGAGATTTTATTGCTGTTTTTTTTGGTTTAGAAGCGTTGAATTGTACAATTATTGTGATTTATGGTTTTTGATTGAAGTAGCTGGTAATTAAAAAATTTGAATAAAGCTCGTAAATTACGCGAGATATATTTACGTTTTTTAAGGAAGCTTTGGTGGGTTTAATTGGCGTTTAATGATGATTTAATCAACTTCTAAATGTAATGAAAAGTTAAGTTAAGTGAATTTAAAATTATTTTAGAATTCGCTATAAAATTATTAAAGACGAAATGTAGCTTGAATATATAAGTATATTCAACCGGTTCGCAGCTCTATAATATTGAGTCTTATTAAGACTACGAACAAATCCCATTTTGAGGCAACTACTTCCCTTGCTAATTCCACGCAAGATATTGAATTATACAACAGACATTTTCATGTTATTACTAGTCCCTGTGCGCTTTTTATGTCACTAATCAGTACTAGATAAATAATTGCTTTTAAGAGTTATTCATTTTGGTTCTAAAACTCATTCTCATATTCTAGTTATTCATTCTTGTAACGTGAGTCCCAGACGTCTTGGAATCGACTCTTGCCATGAATTTGAAGGTGTCCGAAAACAACCTTTTTTGGGACGCGTGCCAATTTTTTTTTTAATTTACAAATTTTGAAATCCTGACGTGAAAGATTACTTTTACTGTGAATGAACATATCTCAGAGTGAAAATCAGTTATCGTATTATCCTGAACAGAACACGTCTTATATTTTACACTTTTGATGTTGCCAAAAGTAGATTGCGAAAACTTTTTTAAAAATTGCTTTTATAAAAGTAGAAGGTTTCAGTTTAAGAAGCGAGAGAAATAGTTCGGGTGCCAAACAGTGTTCCCTCTAATTTTTTGTGACCTGTGTGCGCACTTTTTTAAGTGTGTGCAGTTTTTTCCAAAATAAAAAAAAATTGTACGGCAATTAAATAAACGCATATAATGAAAAAATACAATACTAATAAAGTCAAGTCAAAGCATTAGTTCGTGAAGACAGAATTTAGCTGATTACTGGGGCTTACCCTGTTCATTCAAATTCAAATAAATTATAAGAAAATTTAATAATTACGTTGCCTGGTCTAACGCATTTGGCAAAACAAATAAACAAGAACAACAATTCACAATTTCGTATTATTGAACAATTTTAGACTTTAGGAATATATTTTTTATTAATGGCATCTATTTTATAACTTCTCTCTCCTGTCTTTTGGTTTTAACTCTGTATAGACTTTTCTTAAATTTACATTGTTTCCGTCATTCATATATGATTTTCCTCTCATCAGCATATTGTTTTATTGCAATCGATCCATGCATCCGAAATACATACATTTTCTCGGTGTGCTACACAATGTTCACCAAATGTGGTACATTCTACTTTAATTTAGCCGCTACACCATTTATTTTGCAAGCATTACGGCTGCGCCATCAGAGGTAAATATAAACAGCTTTTGCAAATCAATTTGGATATCTTCATAAAATTGTAAAATTGCAGAAAAAATTGAAGAGGAATGTCTTAATTGGATTATCGCACCGAAAATAGTTTTATATTGATAAAATTTTCGAAACTTAAAATATAAAATTAAACATTTGGTAGTTGAAATGTCTGTGCTTTTGTATCGGCAACGGGCCGGGCCGTTCAAACCTATTTAGTTTTACAAGTGTTATTACAGTAATTACCCGAAAACTTTCGGACAAAATTCCGAAAATATTTTATGAGGGTTTATTGTGTAATCCTCGGGCACATTACAAAACATCACCACAAAACCCGAATAAACAGTCAGTGAAGGTACGAGAACAGTCCGAGTCCGAACGCCTTCGAGACATCAGATCCACCCAAGTTATATCCAAGTTCTTTGAATAATGCAGCTCCGCCATTTCCTTAATTCAGCGTTTGTATCTTTTATATATTTGTATATTATATGATTGTAAGAGTCAACAAGTTAGAACTAGCCTATCGACTGACTAACACCTACAACAAGGAATGCCTGTCACGCAACCTGAAACTTAAGCACTACACATCAGTCTTACGAGCAGAAGCCCTGTATGCCATGGAGTCTTTCCTTGAACCGAAGGGGTCTGGTAAAGATTGGAAATCAGAGAGAGGAGAATCCTCAGGAAGATCCTAGGCCCGGTAAAGGAAGATGGTGAAATCCGAAGGCGGCATAACACTGAGCTCTACGAACATATTGAGATGCTCTCTTGCCTCTAGAGATTAAAAAAGAATAAAGATTGCCTCTAATTCGACTAACCAACCGTCTGTTCACCTTCTGACAAAACAAGAAGGTTCGTACCACTTGGTTGACAAAAACCGAGAAGGACATTAAAGAATTGGGAATTACATATCTCCAAAACAGACGGTCTGTGAAACGCATCCTGAAGGAAGTCCGTGGATTTCAGGAAAAACCCCGAAGGGAAGGTACCTCCTGGACAGAAGAGAGAAAGGAGTTACACCGGCAAAAGATGCGACAATACTGGGCAAAGATCAAAGCCCAACAGTTTAACAAGCGTGGTCCAACGTAGGATTATTCGAAACAAGATATAGGTTTTAAGATTGTAAATAAATTCCTCTACCAACCGAGTGATATAATTATTCTATCGCGTATAACCCAGAAATTGGTGACCCCTACATGATCGACAAGAAGAATCCGGTCAGTCACATATTGGTGACACCGAGGTGATCGAAAGAAGGAATCTACACACTAAAATATGGAACTAAAGCACCTGAAATCTGCCGCATTGTTGAACCACACCCTGCATCTGTGCCTAGGAAACCTTACGCGCAACACTGAACACTGCAGGTCAAGGTCCGAACACCGCCTTTCGTACGCCTCTACATGACGTCTACGATGACGCTTTCTACCATCTACGAAGACACTTTGCAACAAACACAACAACATCTACGATGACGCCTTCAAACATCTACGAGGACGCCAAACAACAACGTGTAGGACTACGCCTTCTAGCGTCTACGATGCCACTATGGACTTGCTAATCTTCCAGATCGACTCATACTGATAGGTGCAAGCTGGTTTTGCGTAGGAAACCGCCTCATCAGCAAACGACGTCTGCGAAGACGCCTTGCAATAAACTTTCAAGAACAAGGTCCACGATGACGCATTCAACCGTCTACGAGGACGGCTGCAACAAAAAACAACGTCTACGATTCCCAGATCCACTGCAAGCAGGTGTACGATGAAGAAAACCTACCAAACTTTCAACAGCAACATACTCATACTCATACAACATACTAGCGACATATGATGTTCAAACATATTTAGTCTTACAAGGGTCGTTACAGTAATTACCCGAATCCTTTCGGACAAAATTCCGAAAATATTTTATGAGGGTCGATAGTGTAAACCTCGGGCAGATTACAAAACATCACCAAAAAACCGAATAAACCGTCAGTGAAGGGACGAAGACTGTCCGAGTCCGAACGCCTTCTAGACATCAGTAGGGATTGCAATCCGGAAAACCGGATCCCGTGATCCGGCGGATCCATCTCTAAACGTTTTCCGGATGCGGTACCATTATACCGGATCCAGTCACCAGGAATTTTGGAAATCTAAAAACCACGAATTTCTCCAAATAGTCAAAATTTTGAAAATAATCTAAAACCAATTTGTTAATATTTTGAAAAATAAGGCAACGAGATATTAATGAAGATGAGTTTGAAATTTTACAAGATTAACATTTGTAGACTCTCACTATTTTCCTGACTTTGCAACTATTCGAAGGAGTTTTGGAAATTTAAGAACCACAAATTACTCCAAAGGTCTAAATTTTGATAACCTAAAGTCGTTTTGTTAATATTTTGAAAAATAAGTCAGTCACAGATCAATGAATATGATTTAAACTAAATATACATTTAAATAGATATTATATTTCATTAGACAGATTCATCATGATGTCTTTCATAAATATAAGAATAAGATTTGTTACCATGCCCAAATACCTAATTGTTGTGATCTCAGTAGATTAAGTAAAGTATTATGTATATATGATATTCATCGATTCAGCCGGATCCGGCCGGATTGAAATTAACACCGGATTGCAATCCCTAGACATCAGAGCTACTCAAGTTTTTTAAAAGTTCTTCGAATACGTACAGCTCCGCCACTTTTTCCTTAATACAGCGTTTGTATCTTTTGTATGATTGTAAATAATTCCTCTGCAAACCGTGAGTGATATAATTATTCTACCGCGTATCACCCACACTTTTATCAACAATTAAAGTATGAAAATGTGCCATTTTAATTTCATTTATTATTTCAGTTCTTACAACAGTATTCACCACTTCCAAAAATGATAAAGCATATTTTTTACTACGCCAAATTTCTGGAATATGGACGTATTTTTAAATGTGGATATTTATTTCTCGAACCGAAAGTAAAGATATGTATGTGAACGAAGCGGAATACAGAAGACTTAACAATGCACTCAGGAGAGAAACAGACAAAGCGAAGGAAAAATACCTATAAGAAATGTGTGAAGAAATAGAGGAACTACAAAGGACAGCGACCTGATGTATCAGAAAACGAAGGAGTTGGGAGGGAGTGAGAATAAAGGACTAAGGAACTTCGGAATAGAAAACTATAAAGGACAAATGGAGACAAAACAAGGGGAGATGCTGAAAATATGGGAAGAATACGTAAAAGAACTCTACGATATGAAACACTGCCCGCAAGTAATTGAAATAGAAACAGAGGCAGGCGGTTGATGAAGACGAAAAAGGGCCCAGCATATTGAAAACAGAAGTAGAGAAGGCAATTAAGGACATGAAGAGTAGGAAAGCTACAGGAGAAGACGACATACCAGTGGATTTGCTGAAGGAAATCGGAGATGGAGGTTTGAAAGCGTTGACTGACACAACTCATCAACAAAATCTACGAAGCTGATGAATTGACATAAAATGACGAAAATGACCTAAAGACTTTTTCGATGTCACAATGGTTGCACTAGAAAAGAAACAGCTAGCCAAGAAATGTAGTGATTACAGAACAATTAGTTTGATCTCACACGTGGCGAAGATCATTGCAAAAATACTCAATGGACGGATAGAACATAAAATCGAAGAAGTAATGGAAGATGATCAGTTTGGATTTAGGAAAAGAAAAGCAACCAGGGACGCCATAGGCATGATGAGGATATTGTCGGAGAGAGTTTTGACTGTTAACGAAGAAGTCTGCGTGTGTTTTGTAGATTGGCAGAAGGCCTTCGATGGAGTTAACTGGACAAAATTGATGAATATTCTTAAGGAGATTGGTGTCAACTGGAGAGACCGGAGACTAATTTGCAATCTGTACTTGAGACAAAGAGTAAAAGTACTATTGAACTACGAATAAACAAACAGCGTAGAAATAGGAAGGGGGGTCAGACAAGGATGTTGTCTATCGCCGAGTCTCTTCAATTTGTATGGTGAATGGCTGGCGAGAGAAGCTTTGAAAGGATGTGGAAATTTCAAGATAGCGGGACGCCTCATCAACACCATCAAATATGCAGATGACTTGGTAGTACTCGCCAAGAACCAAAGACAGCTACAACACATGATGAACAGACTTGTGGAAACTGGAAGGAAATTTGGCATGGAAATTAACAAGGAAAAATGTAAAGTGATGAGGATATCAAAAAGGGAAAAACCTTTGAAGATAACAGTCGACAATCAAGAACTGGAGAATGTAAAACAGTGCAAGTGCTTGGGAAGCCTGCTGACAAAGGATGCATACTGCACAAATGAAATTCGAGCAAGAATCGCCATGGCCAAAGCTGCATTCAACAAGAAGCGGACTCTACTGACCAGCAAGTTGAGCTTGGAACTAAGGAAGAAACTGGTGAAGTGCTACATCTGGAGCATTGCACTGTACGGAGCAGAGACGTGGACCATGAGGAAAAGGTAGAAAAAATACCTCGAAAGTTTTGAAATGTGGTGTTGGAGGAGAATAGTAAAGTTCAAGTGGACAGATAGGGTGACAAACGAGGAGGTACTAAGAAGGGTAGGAGAAAAGAGAATTATTCTAAATACAATTTTCCAGAGAGAGACTAACTGGATCGGACATATAATTAGACATGAGGGGCTCATACATGACATCATTGATGGGAAGATTAAAGGAACTGCAGGTCGAGGAAGAAGAAGAATTCAACATCTGGATAACATGAAAGAAAGGAGGAGATACAGCAGGCTAAAGGAAGAAGCTGAGGACTGGGAACATTGGAGGCAGAAATTCTCCGTACAAAGACAAGGACCTGCCACTAGGCAGAATACTGTATAATATAATAATAATTGCCTAGAATAATAAGCGCTTTGATCAGGCACGCGTGGGAGGGCTTGGTTCTTTTGGCAGTCAAAACTCATTGTTAATAGGTTTGGCCGTTTCTCTTTAAGAAACGAATAAAAGCACTTTGCTTTTAGCTTATGGATTCTCTTCGGTGTCATTAATTTTTGTTTTTCGGGTAGGTCTTTAGTATTTTTAATTTTTTCGCTTAATGAAATGCACTCATCGGTTCTAGGGCTTCCAAACCCAATATTGAAGTTGGTACAGAAAATTGTACGAAAATATGCATGTTTTACTTTCAAATTGTTGTCAAGTTGTTGCTCGTTATACATTCTCCACATTTTTGTAATATTCAGATTAGAACTTAAGTCACACAAAATGCAGTCTTGCTACGACAATAATGACTTTGAATGGATTTGAATGTTTTTATAAAATTTATAAAACTTGCTTTTTTCTCGGCGAAACGAAATTTGCACCTGTCTCCACCTCTTTTTTGTTTTGGCATGCACCCAGATTGGAGATGTCTATTAGCTACACCATTTACTCGAGTTTTTCCAATTCTCTGTGTATCTAAAAATACCTTCCTACATACAGGTAGTTTTCTTGCTGAATTGTTCAAAATAAAATATTTTGTAGTGACACCCTTGGATCCTCTAACACCATTATTACTTATATTCCTATCGGGCTTGTAGCTATCAGTGTATTTAAGAATAAAACAATCATGTGTAGCTTCCATATCTTTCGGATTTATTGTTGCAGTATTGTAAAACTTATTGTGAAATACAAGTTGATCTCGTCTTGTAATTTCCTCACATCGGTAGGCTTCGTTCTTCTTGCCGTGTTTGCAAGTAACTGGAACTGGTGGACCTGGGGCACCGTACCTGTATTAAAAAGAAAAGATTTAATTCAGTATTCAGCAGTCCAGTGCATAGTAGAAGATCTGCGAAACAATGTAGTAAGAAAATGTGTTGAGATAGACAACACAGTATTACAAAATGTGTTCGATAACATAAAACGGCGAATTAATTTGTGTATTCGTGAAAATGAACAACACATTCAACATCTGTTGTAATGTTTGTTCTTCTTTGTTAATTTTATAATTCACAACACTATAAAATAAATCAGTGTTAAATTTATGAGAAGTCGTTTTATTTATAACTAATAAAATTGTTGAACTCGCATTTCCGACACTAAAAACACTAAAAACAATGCGACATAACCTCAAGACCACTGACAGCTACTTAAAAATGACTTTTGATATTTTTTTAAATTTTATGTGTCAATTAAGAAATGACTACTTCTTCATATTCATGGCAAGAGTGGATTCCAAGACTTTTGGGACTCACGTTATAATACATTCTAGTAGGTCAGAAGGACCTTGTGATCGGTAGCCCTTTGTGTAATGGATAAAGTATACAATAAATATATTCCCTCTCTCTACATTCTAGTTGTACATGCTAGGTATTCATTCTTGTACAATATATTCTAGTTAATCATTCAAGTGCAATATATTCTAGTGAATCATTCTAGTACAATAGATTCTAGTTATTCATTGTAGCTAGTTATCATTTTGATTTTACTATATGTATAATATTTGATTGTATTTGTAAGAGTAAAGCAAGGCAAATATATTCAATTAAATGTAATGGGGAGATGAATCCGGCGAGGATAAAATCGATTCGTTATATCGTAGAAATAATTTCGCTTCAGAAACAGAAACGATCGCCGTTTCGAGTTACAAATAATAGCCTCGTATACGACTTATTATACAGACAGGAATCTAATGCCGATAATCACATTAGAAATTACTCTTTCCATTCCGCCCGACGCAGAATTCAATCGGCTGCTCGGTTAAAAGCTTAATGAAATTTCCAGCCACGGTTTCAATAAATTACCGCCGCACTTAACAATAAAACATTTATTTTGTCCGCACTTCTTTCATATAGATTTAATAATTAATTAACTGTTGAAGAGCTTGGGAATTAAAATGTAAAGAAGCCCAAAGCCTAAATTAGATATGCAATATAAGATTTGTTGAGAAACAAGACTAGATGAGCAATAAGACTGGACCACAGTGGCGGCTCGTGGATGATGTTTGTGGGAGGGCTGGAAAAAAATATAATAAAAAATCAGTACGAGTTGAAAAAAACGCATTTTTATTGACACACAAATATATTGAATTTTTGAAATCAGTGTAATACCAGTAACAATTATTTTTATTTAAATTTCATTCTACGTTCCTCTAGATTAACAAAACCAACAATAACCTTTTCATTAAAATTTGGTGTATTTGAGAGTATGTTTTTCTCTATGCTAATCATAGCTAATACTGTTAGTCATTTTTTGTTCCATTGTATTTCTTAAGAAGGTCTTTATTCTCTTAAGAGTGGGAAAACATCTTTCAGGTTCTGCTGTTGTCATAAGTGTGGTAATTATTATTTCAAGTAAATTAAAACTTCTACAAAGGATTCATGAATTCTTGAATTATACATTAGATCATAAATATTTTTGTGTCCTTTTAAATTTTGAAATTCTGGTTGATCATATAAAACAAGTAATTCTGTCTTAAGCCTCTCTTTATCTAAACTTGGATATGCATTCTGTTTCTTGTAGTTTGATGATAGGAATTTGATTCGTATTATATGAAAAACTATACGGGGAAAATAATCTAGCAGAATCTATTTAAATAATCTATAAGCTAAATAATCTATCAGATAAGTGTTTCGTTAAAGCAAATCGTTCTTTTGCTTGAAATATTATATAATCGCAAACTTCTTTTGTTGCTAAATTTGTTGCTTCTTTTCAAAATCTTGGCCTTTTTGCAGATAGAAAATCCTCTCGGTGATTGACCGAAGGGAGGTTATTTCTAATTTTTTTAATAATTTTAGTAAATTCTTGTCCACTTAAGGTTCTTTGCCGTTGCCGAAATTCGAGTTCTTAGAAACAAACTCATAAAATGCCTAAAATACAGAGTGCGGACTGCAATGTTTGCAGCCCACGATATACATATTACAAAAACGTATATCGCGGGTGGGGTAACCAGGTCAATACACTAACTACGCGGCGAGACTCGGTCTGCACTGACTGCAGCCCGGATGAGTATACAACCACACATACAGAGCGCCTATCGAGGTATTTATTACCTACAAATCAAAAAATAAACATACTACGAACGGAAAAAAGTTTTTGTAAAATAATTGTGTACTAATGTAATAGTTTATAATAATAAAAAAAATGTTTTCATTTTGGCGGGAGGGTAGCCCTTATGGGCGTGTTAAAGGGTTAAAGGGTGACAAATTAAACTTATATATTAACTTATATAGCAGTTTAAAATCAGGAATGAAATTAGTTGGACAGCAAAATGTTTGCTGGAAACTCTTATTCTTAAGGTAAACTAATTATACTTCTTCACATAGCGGTCCCCCCGACGCGGCGACGCTCATTAGTTAAAATGGCAAGAAAGGACAAGAGAGAAATTATTATTTTTTTTTACTTTTTAGAGTTTTTTTTTTTGTAATCTAACTTTTAATTTCATATTCTGTAAAATAATTCATAACCAGTTTCAAATTTAATTGAAATAAGCCCCGGACACCAAACAACAAAGTCTAAAATAAAAAATTTCTCTCTTGCCCTTTTGACTTTAAAAGTCAAAAATTAATAATTTGATATTGAGCGTCGCCGCGTCGGGGGACCGCTATGTGAAGGAGTATAATTAGTTATACCTACATAGGTATAACGAATAGAAAATACCTACTAGTATCAAATTGTACGTATGAACTTAGATGTATCAATCTATCTTACAACGTCTATGTTCTTTTTATTTCGTTGTATTCTGGTTTTATTGTTTGATTTACTTAGCAGTCCCCCGACTCGGCGATTCTCCTCATCAAAATATTAATAGTTACTTTTAGTGAAGTGAGAAGGGCAAGGCAGAAATTTTATTTTTTTTGCTTTTTAGAGGTCTTTTTGTGTCGGGGGTTATTCTAAATTTTTAATATTATTTTATTATTCGAACTTTTTTTCTTTAATAATTTGTTGGGTCATTCCATGTCAATTCATCACAAAAAAATACAATTTTCATTCTTGCCATCTCAGATTTTCTTGAAATTTTGCACAGATGTACTATTGGTATTGACTTGGAAAAATATGAAATTTTACTGAGATGTTACAACTCGTTTTTGAATTATAGTGCTGTAAAGTACCCATCAATGGCTGAAAATAGTGGGAACACTAATTTTTTAAACGCTGTAGTAGCCTTTTTAATGGTGCTAGAGACCTGAAATTGGTGCCATTTTACAGCATTGCTAACGCCGTTTTCTATTATATACAACACTATATAGGTTAATATAGGAAAAAAAAATTAGAAAACCTAATTTAAAATTTTAATTTTTTTTTTCTTCAGAAAGTACATATTTTAAAATTTTCAAATTAATTCCATGAATGCTTAGTATTGTTGCAAACTACAAGACAAAATATCAATTTGGGCAATGGCTTCATTGTTACTATTTATATTGTTTATGTTATTGTTTCACCAATAAGTGAGGTTAGGTTTCAATATCGAAACTAATACATTGCGAATTCAGTGTTGTAATCCGTTAAAGAAAACAAATCACTTTGTCAGAGACGGAAGAAAGTTGAGAAATGCCACAGCATGGATGCCTGAATTGTATCCACAAATAGTCACTGGCTCAAAAATTTGTGATAGATGTAGGAAGGAAATTACTGAGTTAGAAATGCACAGGTCCTAATTGACAAAAATGTTAAAATGATCATTCTCACTCAGAAACATTCTCGGACGATGACGCAGACTTTATAAGAAATTCAGAGGTTGTACAGTCACTTAATATATCTCTCGAGCAGTTTGGCGAGTCACCCAATGCTAAGAGAAAAATTAAATCCAAGAAATATGGCACATCTAAAGTAAGAAATATTTCCTCAAGTATCAAAAGTAAAATTTTTGTGGCTGCTGCTGAAAGTTCGTCATCAGAAAATGATAATGATATTGAGAATTCAGAAGTTGTGAAAAATCTGAAAATTAAGTTTTCCAGCTGTACGAGTAGGACGAAAAAGCTAATGCTTCTAACATGTTTACCTAAAAATTGGAGCATTACAACGATAATGCGCGAATTTAATGCACCGAATTACATGGTTAGGCAATCAAAAAGCATTCTCAAAGAAAAAGTCTTTTTAGAAGGTCCAAATTTAAAACCAGGGAAAAACTTGCCTATAGATACAGTTGAAATTCTACGTTTATTTTATGAACACGATGATGTTAGTAGAGCAATGCCGGGTATTAAAGATTGTGTAACAGTTACTGAAACAGATGAAACTAAATCAAAGGTTTTGAAAAGACTTATGTTGTGTAATTTTAAAGAAGCATACAAGCAGTTTAAGGACAAGTTTACTAACATGAAAATAGGTTTCTCTAAATTTGCAGAATTGAGACTTAAATATTATGTGTTAGTGGCCAAAGTGGAACACACTCTGTTTTTTGTGTGTGCACAACTCACCAAACCGAAAAACTGATGATAGAAAATGCAAAATTGAAGACCATAACAAATGGAAAAATACAAAATTACAAGCAATGCCTCGCGAAACTGCTTTGTAATCCATCGTCTATTGATTGTAACATGAGAAAATGTGCTTATTGTCCACGTGAAACTGAGATACGTAATATTTTGGAGAAATCCATTGCTGAAAATTCAATTGATAAAGTACAATTTCGCCAGTGGGTTTCAGTTGATCGTTGTAATCTACAGCTTTTAGAGGAAAATTCGTACGAATTTATTGATTTATTCTGCAGCAAGTTGTCTTCTTTGGTTCAGCATGACTTTATTGCCAAACAGCAGGAATATTTTCTTAACAACACAAGAGAAAGTCTGAAAGAATCAGAATTCATTGTCACCTGTGACTTTTCTGAAAATTATAGCATAGTATTACAAAATGAAGCACGGAGCTACCACTGGACGAGCCAATAGGTCACAATCCACCCCTTTGTATTATATTTTAAAGAGGAAAACAAAGTTGAACATGTTAAGTAATTGTTTCTAATTCCCTAGAGCACAACACAATTGCTCTGTATACTTTTCAAAAAAAACTGATAACCCTTCTGATAAACAAATTTCAAAAAAATCCCAAAAGGATTTTTTATTTTTCAAACGGGTCCCAAAACCTCTGCTTTCATGTGGAGGATTTTTAAGTGGAGGCAGAATGGCACTTTTTTGCCACAGTACATGGCAAAGGGCCTTGCGACGGAGTAGGGGGTTCTGTAAAGAGACTAGCAGCTCGTGCCAGTTTGCAAAGACCCTATGAAAATCAAATTCAAACCACACTAAAACTTTTTGAATGGGCAGTAGAAAACATTAGCAAAGTGGACTTTTTATATTCAACACAAGAAGACTATATTGAATCAGAATGTTTCTTAAAAAATCGTTTTGATCAAGCACTCTCTATCAAAGGAACACACCAATACCATGCGTTCATTCCCAAAACTACTTCCAAAATATTGGTGAAAAACTTTTCTACAAATTCAGAAGCTTGGGAAAAGGAGGTGTCAAAATCGCCTGATAAGCTTAAATTATCAGATATATCAGGTTACATCACTGTTCTGTTTGATTAAAACTGGTGGCTTGGATATGTTTTACAGAAGATGAAGAACTTGATGAAGTAAAAATAACTTTTCTTCATCCAGCTGGACCCTCTACATCCTTCTCATATCCAACAAATGCTGATATTTTGTGGGTCTCAGTAATGAATGTCCTTATGAAAGTGAATCCTCTAACTCCCACTGGAAGAACCTATGTTCTACTTGAATGTGATATCTATCAGACAAATGAAGCCCTTTCAAACTTAAAATGAACATTTGTCCTATTATTTGATAGTGTAACTTTTATTAATAGTAACTATAGTAATTTTTGTTTATTTTCATTAATATGTCAATATAGTATTGTTGGATTATGAATACAGAGTTGAATTAATGGAAACAGAAGTTCAGTCTTTAATTTTTTTAACAATGAAGCCATCCATTTCCCAAATTTATATTTTGACCTGCTGTTTACAACTATACTAGCTAGTCATGGAATTAATTTGTAAATTTTAAAATATGTACTTTCAGAAAAAAAAATTAATTAAAAATTTAAAATGGGTTTTAACATTTTGTTTCTTTACTTAACCTATATAATGTTGTAAATCATAGGAAAGGGCATGAAAAATGCTGTAAAATGTCACTATTTCTAGATCTCTAGCTCAATTATGAAGGATTCTACAAGAATTCAAAAAGTTGTTGTTCCCTATTTCTGGGTCCATTTATGAGAACTTTGCAGCTCTGTAATTCAAAATCGAGTTGACACATCTCAGGAAAATTTCATATTTTTCCAAGTCTATAGCAATAGTACACACTAGCCAAATTTTAGGAAAATTTGAGATCGTAAGGTTTAGACCCTGTGTTGATTTGATGTGCAATGGCCCTGTTTGTAAATACATGATTAATATTATCTCTTTGAAATTTTGTTCGCAAATACGTGCTTGGTGGGGATTATTTACAGAAAAAGATTAAGTTTTTTTGGTTAGATGATAATAGTAATTCTTTTATGTTTAACTCGTACGTTAATTTGTTTAACTCGTACGTTAATTCGTTTATTAATTTTAAATTGATGTGATAACGTATTTAGCGTTATTATTTTTCGAATGAAATTCATGTACAAAC
Source organism: Phosphuga atrata (assembly GCA_944588485.1). Classification (NCBI taxonomy): domain Eukaryota; kingdom Metazoa; phylum Arthropoda; class Insecta; order Coleoptera; family Silphidae; genus Phosphuga; species Phosphuga atrata. The sequence goes on from OX155896.1 coordinate 71,849,142, forward strand.
ATTTACTAGGATAACAAGTTTGTATATACGCAACTAGACAAACATTTGTGTCAAATTGGTTGCAGATTAATTTTGTCGGGTAGGAAATGAGCGGATCATCAAACGCTTGAACAAATCTTCATAAATTATAGCTAAGAACCTTCTCGATCACGTCAGATTTCAAACAAAAAAAACCGCATCAAAATCGGTCCATTCGTTAACGAGCTACGATTCCATAAACAGCCACTAAGACGGACAGACTGACAGACTTATAACACCTTTCTTTTTGTGTCGGGGGTTAAAAACAAGACACTCTTAATTTGTTACCCTCTAGTTTATGTCAGCACATTTATTATATTTGTTTATTTAATCGATTGTTCCCCTGTAGGAGAGCGATTGAACTTGATTGTACATGATTTAATCTTCTGGCGTTTTCTCGCTTCTTTTCCCAAAATCTCTTCATCCTCTCAGAATGCTCCTTCTTCCGCTCAGCTGTCCTATTTTCTTCCAGGCTGTCCTGATGGTCTATCCTCAAACTTAACATTTTTGATTTTATTCCGGCACTCAATATTTTGTATGTTGACCTGTTGTAAGTCCCTCTGAACCTCGGTCAACCACTCAGTGCCACATTTACTCTGTGCTATGACGTTGAGCAATTTCTTCGCCGTTCTGGAGTTTTCCATCCTGTAAATGTATGTATAAAACTGTGCTTTGCGTTTTCTGAATACGTCCCTTATCGTGTGGATCTTTTGGTAGAGTTCGTTTTGAGGTCTCTTCATCCAAATACCGTTAACATTAACTGCCCCATAAATCTTTCTGAGAATTTTTCTTTCCTGTTTTTCTATATCCTTAATTTTGGAATGACCGTCGATAACCATTGTTTCGGCTGCGTAAGTTGATTCCGGAAGAATCACCGTTGTATAGTGCCTTAATTTTGCATCTAACGAGATGCACTTCTTGTTGTAGTGAGCCCACGTTAGCTTGTAGGCCTTCTGTAGTTTGGTGATTCTTTGTTCATTGGCGTTTCGGTTTAGAATGTATGATTTCACCAAGGTATTTAAAATGGGGGACTTGTGTTATCTTACCGTATTGTGTGATTAAAGCTAAGTTATTTGCTGGTCGTCTTTCCATATAGTGGGTTTTTTTCATAAGAAATTTGTAGTCCGGTTCTTTGCGCAATTTCATGTAATTTTTCCACTGCGTGTATGGCTTCATGTCTGAGGTTAGTAATAATGGCAATATCGTCCGCAAAAGCGAGGCACTTGACTGTAAGACGGTTCTCTTTTTTTATACCAATTTGAATGCCTTTCACATGAGGTTCCCATTCCCTAATGATCTTTTCTAGAACAATATTAAAGATCATTGGGGATAATCCATCACCCTGTCGAACTCCAGTTTTAATGACAAAGGGCTCCGATATTTCACCCATGAATTTAACTTTGGACATAGTTCCTGTAAGCGTCTGTTCAATGATTTTTCGGGTCTTTCTGTCTATCCCGAATTCTTCCATGATTATAGAAAGTGTTTCACGGTCTACAGAATCATACGCTTTTCTGAAGTCGACGAATGTTACTGTATTTCTACATTTTCTCATTTGTAATATTGTTTTTAAGCTCCACACCTGTTCAGCACATGATCGCCTTTTTCTGAATCCGGCTTGGTATTCATCAATTAGTGGATCATCTGGGGTTCTAGCCTGTTTAAAAGTGCTTTGGTGAGGATTTTATAAGCATTTTAGAGCAGGGAGATTACTCTATAGTTATTGATGGCTGTTTATCACCCGTTTTGTGTAATGGATGAATTAGAGCACATTTCCAGTCTCCTGGTATTCGCTTCATTATCCATATGTCTGAAATGACGTTATGAAGTTTCTGCGTAAGTGTAGGATCGTTCAGTTTCCAGAATTCTGCAATGGTCCCATCTTCTCCCGGTGCTTTGTTATTTTTGAGCTTTTGGATGATCTCCTGAATTTCTTCTAGGTCAGGCGCTTGTGAGTCCGGGTGTGTGGAAACTGAAGGGGTGAACGCAAGTTTTTCTTTGGGGTGATTTGCAGTTAAGAAGGGAGTTAAAGTATTGGGCTAATAATTTACAGTTTTCTTTCGCATTAGTTTCCAACGTGCCATCGGGTTTTTTGAAGCACAAGCTGGGCGCCTGATACCCCTTTAAGTTTTCTTTAAATGTATTGTAGAAGTTTCTAGTATTATTTTGTTTGAAGTCCTGCTGGATTTCATTTCGTTTTTCTTTCCTAATTGTTTTGGAAGCATGTTTTTGAGTTGTAGGAAAGTTCTCCCAGTTTTCCTCAGTTTTGTGACTGTTAAACTTTTTCCACGCAATCATTCGGTTGTCAACTGCCCGATCGCAAGTTGCATTCCACCAGCGATGTTTCCTTGTGCGAGGAGGTTGTCCTAGTTTCATGACTTCCTGAATTTTCTTTGTTATTTTCTGCCAGTTTGTTGATGTTTCTTGATTAATTTGCACTATGATTTCTTCTTTGTGGAGTTTCAGGTACTCTGGATCTGGTTTGATATTTTTGGATGGGCCTTTTTTCTTTCTATGGGGTTGGAATTTCGTTTGGAGAAGATGATGGTCTGATTCAAAGGCGCCTTTGCGAGCTCTGACGTTTAAAATTACTTTTAAATTTTTCTTGGAAATTGCGATATGGTCAATTTTGTATTCACCCTGTCTAAGATTTAATTATATGTATATATAATATTAACATTTATTATATGTAAATAGTTTGTATATATATATATGGAATGTGTGTCTTCAATAACGTTTATCAAAAGAAAAGTGTAATCAAAGTGAAATGAAATAGATTTTGCTGATCAGACGCCGTCGTAAAAACATTTCGAATTGCATTTATCAAGAACTGGTTCAGTACGTATATTATTATTGCAGTCATATTTTCAAGCATTTATATACAAGAGCAGCAAAACTTGTTTTTTAAGCAGGATTTTTTTTATAAAAATATAAAATAAAAACTAAACAAATTAATGAAATACTACACACAAAAATGTTATTAAATCCTTAATGTTTTGCTCTGAAACATGTGTGTTAGCCTTCGAGTTTCTTGAAATTGTTTGAAAATACTCGCCAAAAACTCCCCATCTTTAGAACTAATGGACAGCAGTCTAGCTCATTTATTTTTACGAGCGCGTTTTACACTCAAAACTCATTGTAAAACTTGCGATTTTATTTCTACAATTAAAGCACACATAAAATGGAAGAAACGGATAAACAAAACCAATTACTATTCTTGTTTTAAATTTATTTCAATATATTAAATATCCTCGCATTAAATATATTAAGTTTCTATATTAAATAGCCTCGCAAGTTAAATATTTCAAACAGCTAATAAGAATATAGGTAATAATATCAAAGATTTTCCTATAATATTGCATATAATTTACTCTGAATTGCAAAATTCATGTTTGGCATTTGCATGTTATTACTAGCCCCAGTACACTTTCGTGTCGCTAAACGAGTACTAGATAAATAACATTGTTTTATTAGGATCCTATCTTTCTTACTTACTTTTTCGAGTCCGAAATCATTCCATTCAAAGTTTTTCTGTCCAGTACCAGGCTAGGTCTATGGAATTTTCATTTGCAATCCACATCTCATCGATGGAGCACGTTGCAGGCCATAATGTGCATCCCAGCAGATGGCCCATGTTTTGTATCTCCCCACATTCACAGATGCATTGTAGGTCTTCCTCAATGTTCCACTTTAGTTTGTTTGTTTTTACGGGTGCCACGCCGCACAGTGGGCTGGATTGCCGAAAAAGTGGACAAAAATAGAATACCTCCTTCTATACATTTGAAATTTTGTTTTTCTACGCCGTTGAACACGAATCTGTTATTACAATGTTCAAAAACAGAATGGTGCATTACTCGATGCACCATTCTGTTTTTTGGCGGACATTGGCGGACATTTTTTCGAAAACTTTTCCAATTTTTACAAAAGTTGGGTTTTTACGAATCAGTTATAATTTTTTTTAAACAAAATGGCGGATCCAACATGGCGGGGAATTTTTCGTAAAACTTTTTACCAAATTGCGCACCTACTTAGTTTTTATACGACGTTGATCAGCAATCAACTGCCAAAATTCCAAAAAAACAGAATGACGTCAGCGACGTCAAAAATTGTGCATCAGCAGTTCTTTAAACCTCTGATTATGAATTTCCTATCAAAATTTTAGAAAACATAATGGTTGCTCAAATATAGAAAATTCCAAATTGTATATTTGATTGACAATTTTGAGCGCTGCTTAAAATAATTGTAAATATCTGATTCTTTAATCAGAATCTTCGCTAGTATTAGACGATTCGATCACATTATTTGAATTACTAGTCCTCGATCGTCCTCCTCGATCGTAAAGAGACAACAATTTCAAAGCTTCGGTAGACAAACTTTTACTACTTTTGGGGTATTTCCGGCCCAGGCTCGACATATAAGGGTCGGATGTAACAAGAAGTCTTAAATACATCTTCCAATGTAGCTTTTATACATTTTTTTCTTTCAAAATTTTCTCGATATTTTTTATGTCTGTTGCGTGTAAACATATGTTTTTTACATATTCTTTTTAAAGGCACCTATTGCTCTTTTGGAGTCTACTCACTTTGATTTCAATTTTGAAAACATTTTTCTTACGTTATATCTGTCGTCTTGATGTATTGTAAAAGTAGAGTTATACTTTTCAATCTTCTAGAATTCATCTTCTAGAATGTGCAACATCTGACGGCTCAGCATGGAGATTTTTTTTAAAGTTTCAAAAATTTCATGTCAAAATTATGTCCACTCTGGCCCTGCCGGTGGTATTCGGTTCTGTAATGCAATATAAAAAATCACAACGAATGTATTACGGCTTTTCTCACACGGTACCAAATATGCATAGGCTCGTTTCGGCATGCAACAAGAGTATTACCTACGCTATAAACGTGAAACTAGCCCGGGATGTATTGGGCGATTAACTATTTTTATAAATTGTGTCAGTAAATTATTTAACACTAAACCTACCGACAGTTCTTGTATACCTATTCCTACCGCGCTCGGTCAAATTGACCGGTAATTAAAAAAGTTATCGATTTTAGTATCCAATGTAGATAATGGTTGATTTGTTGCTAAGTGTATATAAAATGAAAAATTTTCATGAAATATCGTCCAAATTTATTTTTATATAAGTTCAAACCTAAAAAACAAATATTGCATGTTTCCCACATGAGAAACCGAACTAAATATTGTGTATATTTCAAATTATTTATAAAAAAAAAATTTTATATGCAATGTTATGCATACATACATACTTATATACTATAGTACTACATGTACATACTTTATTCGGTTTTCTTACAATGTTTACAAATTATTTTAGTCTGCAATGTACATTTGCCACAAACATATTTTTCGCACGAACAGATTTTTGTTTAATTATAATCTTTACAAAATCTTGTTTGACAAGTTTTTCTTGACAAGTCTCTCAAATCTGAACTTATGGTCACTGTTGGTAAAAGTATTTTTTCTCTAGATTTTTCATACGTTTCGCCGTGCTCTGAAGCTAACTGAAATAGAAATGCCTGCCTCGAAATATTTTCACCTGTCGTTTCTTTGTAAAAACCCAGGCATTTATTCCATCTAGTTCCAAAATGTTGAAAAATACCTGAAGTATTTCCTTGCCATCTGATCTGCCACATATACACAAAATTTTGTACTATTCTAAAATCTAGTAATCTCCAGTAAACGTTTTTACAGTGCAGTAACAGTAATTTGATTTGTACAATTTGCTTGAAAATCTAGCCATTTTATCTTTCCTTTATTTGGCTAACTTTGGCAACTCTCTTTTGTTCCTACGAATTGTTCAAGCAATAGTAATTTTTTTGCTAGTAAATTTTTGGCTAATGATAGACTCGTGAAAAAATTATCTGTTGTTACGTTCCTCACCCTGTGAAGGTTCCATCAGTTTTAGAACTACGAACTCCCCAAGTGGAGTTGAACATTCTCTCCTTTCATTCTTTCCCAAATAGAGAAACCCATTTATTATATACTTGCTATTGGCGTCACACGCTAACCAGAACTTTATTCCAAATTTGTCTGTTTTGTTTGGCATATACTGTGTAAATCTACACCTAGTCTTCGACGGAAACAACTGCTCATGAATAGCAATATATGCACCAGGTTTATAACAATTTTGTGAATTCTCAATAAATTGATCCCATATTGTAGATATCATAGCAAACTTATTGCTTTGTAAACGCTGGCTTCTTTCGCTGTTCTTATCAAATCGTATGCACTTCATAATTTCGATAAAGTCGTTTCTGCTCATTGTTTTAAAAAAAAAGCGGGTCCCCATTTTTTTACCTCATATGCGCCGCGAGCGAATATATAACAAAGCAATAAATGGATCTAGTTTTGTTGCATTAAGCTCCCGAAGTTTCACTCTTCGAGCGAGCAGTTTAACTGTAAAGTATTGTCTCATATTGACGGTCGGTCATATTGACCGGAGCGGTAGGTAGGACAGACAGGTGATACATTTTTCTTGGAAAAGAGAAAAAATAACTAGAAGTACAGAGTGAAAAAGATATTATATGCATATTCTAAGAATTGTCATACAGTTTGATAACGTTATTATAACGTTTAAAGTGTATAATTCTTATAAAAGTTTGAAAAAGGTCAATTTGACCGGTACTGGTAGGTTTAGTGTTAAAAAAGGTTTTCTACTCCCAATTTTCAGTTAGCCTCTGAATGAGCATAAACTATTATTTTATAATGTAAAAAGTATACAAATATTCTACATACCTTTAGGATCACTCTGCATTAAGCAGATTTGATATTGCACAACACAAACAAAAAATTAGGAGCACTTTAAGCTGACAACGTTTTTCGATGCGAATTCACGCGTCATATAAATGTCAAAAGTACGTAACTTCGGGATGCTCTGTAGTCGCCGGTTTTGGAACCAGACATCTTATATTTCGTTAAGACATGCCCAGAGGCCCATTCATTTAGAAGATAATAGAAGAAAAAAAGTATAAAAGTAAAAAGTATTCCACTTTTTCGACAATCCAGCCCACTGTGCGCCGGTTCGAATTCTGTTTAGCGTTCTTCATGTCTTCCAGTCCAAATTTGACCCTGCACAGGGGCTTTCGTTGATGCGATAGTTGTCGGGCGGTTCCATGGTGGCACATTGAAGAAATTTTTTCCTTGATTTGAGCCTTTTCCGTTGCTGTTCTTGGCCATAAAGGACAAGCCTAAATTTTTCTACCTGCTTTGTACAATTGGTTCATTAGTGTTGTAAATGCCAATTTTGTACTATGGAATGCAAGGATGGACTGTGCGACCGACTGGAAGGGTTCGAGATGTGGTGCTACCGCCGCCTGCTGCGAATATCATGGGTAGACAGAGCCCGAAGCACCGAGGTGCTTGCCCGTCTCCACGTCCCGCTCGTTTACCATCAAAACGCAAGCTGGAATATTTTGGACACGTTATGAGAGGGGAAAAGTACCGTATCTTGCAGAAAATATCATGCAAAGCAAAATCCAAGGTAGAAAAGGTCCAGGAAGAAGACGCACGTCCTGGCTGAAAAAAACAGGTGGTTTGGTGGTATGGTGTCAGTTCTACTAGCCTGTTTCGTGCCGCTGCTGATAAAATTAAAATCATTATGATCGTTAACGTCCTCGGAGGACATGGCACGTAAAGAAGAAGAAGTAGCCCGCTGCTTTGTACAATTGGTTGATTGGTGTTGATTTCATGCAGCCTGTAATAATCCTGCAAGTTTGGTTTAAGGCGATATCGACCTGTTTTGCATGGCTTGATCTGCATCATCTGGCCAGGCATATTCTGCAGTTGAAAAACAGAGGACTTGCGCGGATGTTCTCAAGACTTGAGGTTTTGCACCCCATTTGCTTCCGGGTAGTTTTTGTACAAGGCTATTTCTAGCAACTACTTTTTGTCTGGTTTTGTGACAGTGAGGCCCCGCACTCTTGGGGCGCCTCGTGCCCGTTGCGGGCTGAGGCGCACCGAGAGCGCAAATGCTGGTGAACTATGCCTGATATGAATGAAGTCAGAGAAAACCCTGGAGGAGTTTCGTAGCGATTCTAACGTGCAAATCGATCGTCGGGACTGGGTATAGGGGCGAAAGACTAATCGAACCATCTAGTAGCTAGTTCCCTCCGAAGTTTCCCTCAGGATAGCTGGCGCTCAATGTACGAGTCTCATTCGGGAAAGCGAATGATTAGAGGCATTGGGGTGGAAACGGCCTCAACCTATTCTCAAACTTTAAATGGGTGAGATCTCCGGCTTGCTTAGATGTGGAGCCGCGAGAATTCTTATCGGATCATGAGTGCCAATTGGGCCACTTTTGGTAAGCAGAACTGGCGCTGTGGGATGAACTAAACACAGAGTTAAAACGCCCAAATCAACGCTTATCAGAGACAATCGTAGTCGTAGTTATCTTAGACATCGTATTTATTTATAATGTATTAATAATACATTGCCGGCTCTCCGCTCTCGCACTGAGCCGTAACTTAAGACATCTTATTTATTTATTATGTAAGAGAAATACATTGGTGGGTGGAGTCTGTGATGGTTTGCTTCTGGGGGGCGAGGGGTATCAGGGCAGGTCGTGGTCCAGTCGTTTGAGGCGTCGGGCGCAGGTGTCGAGCATCTTCCACCAGGTCTTGTGTTGCTCTGAGTTCTTGATTTCTTCTTCTCTTCTGGGCCAAGTGCATCCGGCGTTGAATATCGCGATCTCTGTCTGGTCTCTCCATTGTCTGGACATCGGGCAGCTGAATAATACGTGGGCAACGTTTACTCACCAGTTTGCCTCATCACAGCCGCATGCCGGCGATTCCCTCCTTCCAATGCGATGGAGGTAGGAATTGAAGTTCCCGTGTCCCGTGATGAGTTGGACCGCTTGGTGTGATAGGGCCAAGTCCATTACCATCCACTCTTTGATCGATTGGATGAAGTTCCTGGTCCAGCTTCCGTTTTGGGTGTTCTCCCAGCGTATTTGCCATTTCCTGATAAAGAAGAGAGAGATTCTGCTCCTCACATCTCTGTGGGATATTTTATTAAACAGTACAGGAAGTTGACTTTCTGGCTCCTGAGGAGTATCTATCCCCGAGGCCAGTCTGGCCAGCGCATCTGATCTCTCGTTTCCGATTGAGCCTTTATGTGCTCGAACCCAATGCCAGCGCAGTTCTATTTGCTGCGATATTTCGCGCGCGATCTCCCACGTTTCTAAAAGAATCTCCGTAGGAGCTGACATGTGTTCTAGAGCTTCTAGAATGGATCTGCTGTCAGACAGGATAGAGCAGAAGGCGAAGTCATTAATGTTGGATCTAATATACACAAGCGCTCGATTTACCGCGATTAATTCGGCCTGAAATATGGAGCAGAAATCGGCGAGCCGCATGCTTTCGCCGTGTATCGCAGTACACCACGAAAGCCGCTCCTACTCCCCGTTCCCACCTAGAACCGTGTGTGAACAACTTGACTGAGTGCACATTTGCCTCGCTCTGTGTATACTTTATCAACCCGATCTCCGCGGGGTGCACCATCCCCTGAATGCAGACTCTATGATTCTATGTCGCCCGGTGAGATTGGGAGGCCCGTGGACTAGGACAGCTTAATCTCATCTAGTTCGCGCAGCAGATGTTTCTTAGTTAGATCTGCCGCACGCAAGTCCGCCGGCAGGAGGCCCGTCATGACGCAGGCTGCGTCGCTCGAGACGGTTTTATACGCTTTCGCGGCCCTAAGTGTGCAGACGCGTTGCACACGCAGACGCGTTGCTTTTTCCGTTCTCGAACTCCGCATGCACTGTACCATATCGGCGCTCCGTACAGCAGACAGGGTTCGACAGCTCCCTTATATATAGTGGACATGGCCGACTTTCCAAGACACCACTCTTTCATTGACGCGGCGCTAAATCTGTAACCGATCTGCTTTGCTTTTCCGCACGCCTGAGTGACGTATTCTTTGAATTTCAAAGACCTATCTATATAAATGCCCAGATATTTGATGTAGCAAAATATCTGGGCATATCAATATCGATAACAATCGAGCTTAAAGAACAATGTGTTCTTTTTATTCAGAATTTTCTTTAATATTTTGGACATTACATTCAAGTTTCGTAATTTTTTAATTGAAAGCTTCCTAAGAATGATATAAACTTATTAAAGGCGAAATGTAGCCTCAATATATAAATATATTCAACCTGTTCGTAGCTCTATAATATTAACTCTTATTACAATGGATGAAAACCTGAAAAAAATTTCTAGGGCTAAGACAATCCAAAGTAATGCTGGGGTTTTACCAAAGATTGTCTGAGACTAAACAGAAACAAGCTTAGAACTCTGAGTCCAGGGACTCTGCAGACTTAGAAAACACCTCAAAGCCATAGTCCTGTTCGTAGCTCTATAATATTAAGTCTTATTAAGACTATGTACAAATCTCACGTTAAAACAACTACTTCCCTGGCTAATACCACGCAGGATATTGAATAATTCAACAGAGATTTGCATGTTATTACCAGCCCCAGTAAATTTTCATGTCACTAAACGAGTACTAGATAAATAACATTTGTTTTTAACATCAAATCTTTCTATTTAAATTAAGTGAATAGCTATCTTCAGACGCGTTTCGAGATTTATCTCTCATCGGTGCAGCTTTGCTGTTTTGGATTATAAATTGGAATATACTTACATGAACACCTAGAAATTCCTGGGAATGTGATATAATTATATAAATTTAAACATGCTAACATACAGTTTAAAACTAAAAGCATATCTTGATATATATCAATATATGTATGATAATATCATACAATATCAAATTGTAGGTAATTGTATACAATATCAATCAATATATGTATGATAATATTGATTGATATACATTTTTTAGTTTGTAACTAACGGCTATTTTTCTATAAAAAAATGTTCGATCATATATTATTTGTTATATTTTGTGGAATATAATAGAGCTTTAATATGAGTTCAATGTGAAATGACTGGTAAACTTTGAATAAATCTATGGCTTCACATCAAAGAGAATGCACTCGACGCCTCATTAAAAATTCATAAATAATAAAAAATGCAAATATTAATATTCTCCTGGAAACAAATGATAAAAAAATGTCATTGAATATTCCATCTATAATTTGCGTTTGAAAAAATAAATCTATTTCCATAGTGAACATTTGATACAGTGCAGCTTTTACATTTTACCTTTTAAATAATGTATTTGGCGAAATATAGTTAAGAGAGTGCCAGCGTTCTCACCAACACCCGCTATCGTTATCTCAGCTCCTAAAATGTTTATGCCTGTGATTCAACAAGCTCCAAAACTCGCAACGTTAACACCAATATCAGAAAACAGGCCTGTACAAAACTTGATCCAAGCAACGAAATAAGAGCCCAAGGATGATAGTCTTAAGGTTCCAAATAGCGCACCAGCTCCTACAATAAGAACATCAACACCTAGTCCTGTAATTGTTGCAACACCCAAGGAAGAAAAGGTTGCAGTCGAAGCTCCCAAACCTTCGGCTATTGAAAGTGTAACAAATGAATTGAATTTATCTTTGCAAAAGGATGAAGTTGAAGGCAAGGTTGAGGAGAAACAAGAAACTGAGTTTGTTTCTGTGATTAAGGTGATCGAGAAGTTTCATGAGGAAAAAGCGGATACGGAGAGCATCGTTTCTGATATCAGTAAAGAGAGGTTGACAGGTATTAAAGAAGATGGTTTGGGCTCCAAATAAGATAGTAATTACTGGTCAGCTAAGGAAGTTAACATCGATTCTGTTACCAGGAAAGTCGATGCTTTGTGTTCGGCGGATGAAGCGTTCTCGCCAACACCCGCTATCGTTATCTCAGCTCCTAAAACGTTTATACCTATGATACAAGAATCTCCAAAACTACCAACTTTATCAGAAAACAGACTGCATGTACAAAACTTGATCCAAGCAACGAAAGAAGAGCCCAAGGATGAAAGTCTTAAGGTTCTAACTAGCGCAACAGCTCCTACAATAAGAACATCAACACCTAGTCCTGTAATTGTTGCAACACCTAAGGAAGAAAAGGTTGAAGTCGAAGCTCCCAAGCCTTCGGCTATTGAAAGCGTAACAGATGAATTGAATTTATCTTTGCAGAAGGATGAAGTTGAAGGTGAGGTTGACGAGAAACAAGAACCTGAGATTGTTTTTGTGATTATGGAGATCGATATGTTTGATGAGGAAAAAGCGGATACGGAGAACATCGTTTCTGATATCCGTAAAAAGAGTTTGAGTGCTGATATTAAAGAAGATGCTTGGGACTCCAAAGAAGATAGTGATTACTGGTCAGCTAAGGAAGTTAACATCGATTCTGTTACCAGGAAAGTCGATGCTTTGTGTTCGGCGGATGAAGCCTTCTCACCAACACCCGCTATCGTTATTTCAGCTCCTAAAACGTTTATGCCTGTGATACAAGAAGCTCCAAAACTACCAACTTTATCAGAAAACAGACTGCCTGTACAAAACTTGATCCAATCAACGAAAGAAGAGCCCAAAGATGATAGTCTTAAGGTTCCAAATAGCGCACCAGCTCCTACAACAAGAACATCAACACCTAGTCCTGTAATTGTTGCAACACCCAAGGAAGAAAAGGTTGAAGTCGAAGCTCCCAAACCTTCGGCTGTTGAAAGCGTAACAGATGAATTGAATTTATCTTTGCAGAAGGATGAAGTTGAAGGTAAGGTCGAGGAGAAACAAAAATCTGAGATTGTTTCTGTGATTAGGAGATCGAGAAGTTTGATGAGGAAAAAGCGGAGACGGAGAGCATCGTTTCTGATATTAGTAAAGAGAGGTTGAGTGCTGCTATTAAAGAAGATGCTTGGGACTCCAAAGAAGATAGTGAATACCGGACAGCTAAGGAAGTTAGCATCGATTCTGTACCCAGGAAAGTCGATGCTTTGTGTTCGGCGGATGAAGCGTTTTCACCAACACCCGCTATCGTTATCTCAGCTCCTAAAACGTTTATGCCTGTGATACAAGAAGCTCCAAACCTACCAACTTTATCAGAAAACAGACCGCCTGTACAAAACTTGATCCAAGCAAGGAAAGAAGAGTCCAAGGATGAACGTCTTAAGGTTGCAAATAGCGCAACAGCTCCTACAATAAGAACATCAACACCTAGTCCTGTAATTGTTGCAACACCTAAGGAAGAAATGGTTGAAGCCGAAGCTCCCAAACCTTCTGATATTGAAGGCGTAACAAATGAATTGAATTTATCTTTGCAGAAGGTTGAAGTTGAATGTAACGTTGAGGAAAAACAAGAACCTGAGATTGTTTCTGTGATTAAGGAGATTGAGAAGTTTGATGAGGAAAAAGCGGATACGGAGAGCATCGTTTCTGATATTAGTAAAGAGAGGTTGAGTGCTGCTATTAAAGAAGATGCTTTGGACTCCAAAGAAGATGCTTTGGACTCCAAAGAAGATGCTTTGGACTCCAAAGAAGATAGTGATTACTGGTCAGCTAAGGAACTTAACATCGATTCTGTTACCAGGAAAGTCGATGTTTTGTGTTCGGCGGATGAAGCGTTCTCACCAACACCCGCTATCGTTATCTCAGCTCCTAAAACGTTTATGCCTGGGATACAAGAAGCTCCAAAACTACCAACTTTATCATAAAACAGACTGTACAAAAGTTGATCCAAGCAACGAAATAAGAGCCCAAGGATGAATGTCCTAAGGTTCAAAATAGCTCACCAGCTCCTACAACAAAAACATCAACACCTAGTCCTGTAATTGTTGCAACACCTAAGGAAGAAAAGGTTGAAGTCGAAGCTCCCAAACCTTCTGCTATTGAAAGCGTAACAAATGAATTGAATTTATCTTTGCAGAAGGATGAAGTTGAAGGTAAGGTTGAGGAGAAACAAGAACCTGAGATTGTTTCTGTGATTAAGAAGATCGAGAAGTTTGATGAGAAAAAAGCAGATACAGAGAGCATCGTTTCTGATGTCAGTAAAGAGAGGTTGACAGGTATTAAAGAAGATGCTTTGGACTCCAAATAAGATAGTGATTACTGGCCAGCTAAGGAAGTTAACATCGATTCTGTTACCAGGAAAGTCGATGCTTTGTGTTCGGCGGATGAAGCGTTCTCACCAATACCCGCTATCGTTATCTCAGCTCCTAAAACGTTTATGCCTGTGATACAAGAAGCTCCAAACCTACCAACTTTATCAGAAAACAGACCGCCTGAACAAAACTTGATGCAAGCAAGGAAAGAAGAGTCCAAGGATGAAAGTCTTAAGGTTGCAAATAGCGCAACAGCTCCTACAATAAGAACATCAACACCTAGTCCTGTAATTGTTGCAATACCTACGGAAGAAAAGGTTGAAGCCGAAGCTCCCAAACCTTCTGCTATTGAAGGCGTAACAAATGAATTGAATTTATCTTTGCAGAAGGTTGAAGTTGAATGTAACGTTGAGGAGAAACAAGAACCTGAGATTGTTTCTGTGATTAAGGAGATCGAGAAGTTTGATGAGGAAAAAGCGGATACGGAGAGCATCGTTTCTGATATTAGTAAAGAGAGGTTGAGTGCTGCTATTAAAGAAGATGCTTTGGACTCCAAAGAAGATGCTTTGGACTCCAAAGAAGATAGTGATTACTGGTCAGCTAAGGAAGTTAACATCGATTCTGTTACCAGGAAAGTCGATGTTTTGTGTTCGGCGGATGAAGCGTTCTCACCGACACCCGCTATCGTTATCTCAGCTCCTAAAACGTTTATGCCTGGGATACAAGAAGCTCCAAAACTACCAACTTTATCATAAAACAGACTGTACAAAAGTTGATCCAAGCAACGAAATAAGAGCCCAAGGATGAATGTCTTAAGGTTCCAAATAGCGCACCAGCTCCTACAACAAAAACATCAACACGTAGTCCTGTAATTGTTGCAACACCTAAGGAAGAAAAGGTTGAAGTCGAAGCTCCCAAACCTTCTGCTAATGAAAACGTAACAAATGAATTGAATTTATCTTTGCAGAAGGATGAAGTTGAAGGTAAGGTTGTGGAGAAACAAGAACCTGAGATTGTTTCTGTGATTAAGGAGATCGAGAAGTTTGATGAGGAAAAAGCGAATACGGAGAGCACCGTTTCTTGTATCAGTAAAGAGAGGTTGAGCGCTGATATTAAAGAAGATGCTTTGGACTCCAAAGAAGATAGGGATTACTGGTCAGGTAAGGAAGTTAACATCGATTCTGTTATCAAGAAAGTTGATGCTTTGTGTTCGGCGGATGAACTGTCGGATCGCAGCAGCGGTGTTGGTAAAGATCCATTAACCTTTTCAAAGCCATGTCAATTTTAAGGAATAATACACAGCGCCAATGTTTATAAAAGTGCCGGTAATTATGCAACCCCTTTCACATTGATCACCTATTGATCAAAAACGGCAAATAGCGCTCCTCTATAATCCTTTGCTCCTCCATAACTCGGGGGCGTCGGTTACACTGCCGCAAAGTCATAGGTTCAATCTAAGTCTGCGTCGAAAAATCGCGAGTCCGCCGGGGCACGTTGAACGCAGACGGCGGCAAACTTGAAGGTGCACTTTTACAGTGCACCCTGCACATTTATGGAGATTTTTCCGGATCGGGGGGCCCGACGGAAGTGCCGATCGGTTTTTCAGATTCCCGCATCTATCCTGCGTGATACGAATCCAAATTATCGCCGATGACCGTCGTACTCGCAAATTGCCGGCCAAATTCCTTCACCGGGTGAAGGGAGCTAAGGTTTTAGGTTTAGGACATACGCGTATCGGCGGGCGGAATCGCATCGTGCCGCAAAAGTTGGTTTCGACCGCGCGGTGATTGGGGTAAAATCGTGCAAAAAAGGAGTAATAATTTCCAACGTCGGCAGCTCGACGGGGTCGGCTCGGATCGCGAACCCATAAATGCAAAAGATACGCGGGCGTTCGTTGTGAATCGAAGGCGTGCAGTTTTAAGTCGCTGCGCCCAGACACGGCGAAACTGCAGCGATCAGACTGACCACAGGTTCTGTGCGCCGGTTCCGTACCGATTCGTCAATTGGTTCGGAAGTTGCGGAAAACCACCGCAAGACGCCTCTGTTTTTTTTCCACTTTTTGCGCACTTTTATCTTTAAATTGCCGCAGATTCGCAAAAAGTCGTCGCAATCGTTCGCAAAAGTGGTCTGAAGAGAACAAATAGAACCAGCGACCTGGAGCCCTTTAAATAAGTATAGGACGTCCGTGGTAAAGATTGCAAAATCGGCAAAAAAAAGTTTCATTTTCTCTTGCGCTAGGTGAACGGGACGGCGCAGGACAGCGAGCAAGGAAGTTATTACTAAAAACGTAGCGCGACGGCAGCTAAAGCGTTCGGGAAGAATTTTCGAGATCCGACGCAAAATGCACCAAAATCGTGATATTAGTTTTCAGTCTGGTGTGCCCCAACCTGGGGGAGCTGAGTCGCGAAAATGGCACCGCTCGACGGGGCTTTCGGTTCTACACCAGATAAATGTACAATCCCGTTTTACGCCGCCGCTTCCGTCGGGCCGTTTCCGCAAAAACCTCGATTTTCGGGGGGTTTTGACCCTCTGGATTGGGCGGCAAGACGGAGGACGAAACCTAGGGATGCCGGTTAATTCTTCTAGTCACTAATCCAGCTGCTGCCGCTCTAGTAAATACGGTGTTTTTAACAACATCTTCGATGGTGTCATCGACTGTATTTCTAGAAACGTCTCTTTCTTGTAGCCGTCTAGATTTCCTGGAGATGCAAAATCTTCTTTCAGTGGTTTCTTCTTTGGGCACAAATCTGCCTCCCCCGGCCGCATAAAAAAAGACACATTGGGCACAAATTCAAGCCGGAGTCATCCCCACACGGACCCCAAACGTTTACGGAGGTGACGGCGATGATGCCCGGGGAAAATGAAATTCACGAGAGAATTGAGGTAGAAAACTTCGAGACGCGTTCTCCGACACCACTCTCGTCGCTGCTGAACTTTTGTCGGCCACGTTATTCACAATTGTCTGCGAATCCGGGTCCTGCGACTCAAACGCCGCCAGGGGCGGCGGCTGTGCATCAGTTTCTTGTAGCCAAAGAGTAGACGAACGACCCCACGCACGGCGATTTTCGATAACGCTTCCGGATCGCGTAATTTAGGCGTCCAAAAAATGTCGTTTTTTTTTGCAAGAAAATGTTATTTTTTTGCACGTCCCAAAAATTTGAAGTAAAAATGTTGAAAGGTGACAGTCGGATGGACGGCGACGTTCCGGACACTTCGGCGCCGGAACCACGTCCGTGCGACGAAAACTGTCCGAGTTGTGTGTGAAAATGTGAAAAACCTGGAAAAATTCGCCCAGCTGCCCCCGGAGACGGCAGGTCGGTAAAATTATTTTTAAAAAACACCCGATTCTTTTGCAAATCGGTTGTGGGCGATTTCTAATCGTTGCGTAATATTTAAATATTAATATTACAAAGAAAAAAACGCGATTTCTCTCCTCCTTTAATTCACCATTGATCCATAGGTTTTCCTGTTGTACTGGTTTTTTAATGGTCATAAATTTGGTCTTTTTCATATTTTAGGTAATTCCGCTCTCCTCGCTGCTCGTTACTAATAATCCACCAAGCTCTGTAAATCTTCTATTGTTTCGGCAATGAGTATGGTGTCACATGCATACCGGATATTGTTAATGGGTTTCAATGGGTGTTAATTCCATTTACCTTTACTCCCCTTGTTGTTTCTTCGAATGATTTCTTCCGAATACAGATTAAATTATAGCGGCGATAGTACACATCCTTGCCTTACACCACGTTGTATTCTTACTTCCTCTGAAAGTTCATTATTCACTTTGATTTTTTTTCATTATGGCGATGAGATCATTACTGCTGATAAAATAAGATTTTCGATTATTACATTTTAAATTGTAGTCCTTGTTCTGGTCTTTGATTAAGTTTTGATTTTTACACCTGTGATTAATAAATGAATTTTAATGTTTGTATATGCTTATTGTAGAACAGATAAGTAAAACTAAAAGTAAGGAGATGAGAAAATGTAAACGAGAAAACAAGTATCAACTTTTATTTTCATTTTGCTTTGTGTGGTGCGCCTGTCGTGTGAATTCAAGTATTTATTGTAATAAAAATATAATAATAAAATGAAAAAAAGCCTGCCTATGTTATAACGCTAAATATAGAAATAATATATTCATGTCTCTATAATAATGATTATATGGTGCGTGATGGCCTAACGGGATAAAATATGTCCCGCAGTCGCGAACAAACAAAACTTTTAAATTCGAGTAGACGTATGCTTTACTGGCCAATTATTTATCGGCGTATTAAAATTTATTTTACGAACGTAAATTGTTTGTAAATGTAGTAATCGGTTATTAAAAAATATTTTTATTGCCGGCCAATTATAAAACGACAATCTTAAATGTGTAGAAAATCTCAACCCATTAAACTGAAAATATTTGTGTTTTAGCCTTGGATTATGTAAATTTTCATTCTCGTTTTGCTTTTTACAAAATCAGATATTAATTTCAATTTTGAAATTGTACAGAAAATACATAAATCAAAGAATTTGTTATTGAATTTAGAGATTATTTTGTTAAATTATTCATGAATATTTTGCCACACGAAAATGAAAATAGGAATATAACATTTATCATTATCATCCAAGTTCATTATTATTCATATATTATCAATCAATGTTACCGAAATTCTAATAAAAAAAATTATGCAAAAGTGTCGATGATGAAAATTTTAAATTTATTCTTATTTTTATCGTTGACTTTTTTTTGTTACCAAATTAATCTTAATTAATTTCAACACAATATCAAATTGAAATGTAAAAATTCTGTCAGAAATGATTTATGGCCTAATATTTATCAAACGCATATTTTAATGTATCGAAATGTAGAACTAATCGCGTAATTTGCATGTAATAATAGTTTAAAATTCCAGCGTTTCTAGTTAATAAATAAAATAACCCATTTTCACGCTCTACATACTTCCATATTTTGAATGGAAAACTAAAATTTCACTTTAGATTCAATTAACATAGGCAGCATAATTAAACTTTGACATGTAATATATTACTCACCCACCAATATATCAACCAAGGAATTAATAAATATTATTACGCATACAAACTATAAACAGATTTATAGCACTAGATATTTCCATTCAATCTATATATCTTAGATTTTTTTCTAATTTACTGTTAGGTTTTTAATTAAAAGAATAATTAATTTAATGACTTCATTAACTCTTTGCGGCATGGCGGTATTAAGTGTCCCACCTTTGATGAGTAAGTATGCAAGGTACAACCTTAACCACAACCTTAGCTCTCAAACACTAATTCGGATATACGGAACCAGACAAACATTTTATGTGAAATTGGTTGCAGATTACTTTTGTCAAGTAGGAAATGCGCTAATGGTCATCAAACGCACTCACAGATCTTCATAAAAAAATCAAAATCGATCCATTCGTCTAGGAGCGACGATTCCACAAACAGCCACAAATACGGACAGACTGACAGACAGACACGTCAAACTTATAACACCCCTCTTTGTGGGTCGGGGGTTCAAAATGCCTCAAAGGGTTAAAGTGTCGATTGTTTCCAACAATAAGATATAAAATAGTTTCAAAATTAATTTGCAATTTTTTTGTTGCAATTTATATTTAGTTAAGTCACTTAAACTTAATGGCTAAACGATGCGAAATGAGCAACTCAGATACAACAAGAGAGGAACTTAAAGAAATAAAAAGATAGAATTGGTAAAACCATCCTACGTTTTAGATAATCATGCAAACTTAAAACAATCGGAACACAGCCTGAATATATAAATATATTCTACCTTTTCGGAGCTCTATAACAATTACCGAGTCTTTTTAGGACTACCAAAACAAATCTCATGTGAAATTTGTCAGTTATTTAATAGCTTTTAGTCCACCTTCGTGGCACTCCAAGAACTAACACCATAAGAAAATCTC
Source organism: Phosphuga atrata (assembly GCA_944588485.1). Classification (NCBI taxonomy): domain Eukaryota; kingdom Metazoa; phylum Arthropoda; class Insecta; order Coleoptera; family Silphidae; genus Phosphuga; species Phosphuga atrata. The sequence goes on from OX155896.1 coordinate 71,869,103, forward strand.
CAAAACCATCAAGCGGGACAACAGAAGATATTATAGCGGAAAAATTCAACAAACAATAGAGCAAAACAAAAGTATGCAGGTGTTAAGCAGTAACCTTAGTGAAGGGAGGAAAGAAATAACAAAACTAAAGAATACGCAAGGGAATAATACAACAGAGAGGAAATACTGCGCAGGGTAGAAGAGTTCTAACACGAACTATATAAATGCCGGCAAGTAGAAGATCTGGAAATAGCAACACCACAAGAAAACATCGTCAACCAAGGATCCGAGGAGCTTCTAGACATCGAGCTCGCCCTGTCAAAAACAACAAATCGCCGGGCGAAGACAAGATAGTTAAAGAAGCAATGCAAGCAGGAGTCGCGTTTCTGGTGAAGGAAATAGAAACATTATTTAACCTGTGTCTACACGATACCACAATTTCAGACAAAGAAAAATATTTTACGGTTAGTTAAGCGTATGCCAGTCCGCAATGTTTAGAAGGCGGGAACTTTCTGGCACATTCCGTTATTTCCACTGGTTATAAAAAAGTCCTTAAAAAAGTCCCCGTCAAAAAAGTGCCCAAAAATGTGGCGGAAATTGACGCATGCGCACAAAAAAAATTCAACTCTGATCTATTAACTACTCTGCTCTGTAAAAAAGAGGACAAGATCAACTTACAAAACTCATACACTTTTGAGTCAACTCTACAAACTATGCACAAAAGTAATAACATCAAGATTAGAGAAGGAATTAGATTTTTACCAACAAACGAACAAGCTGATTCCGCTCTGGGTTTGGAACAAACGACCATTTGCAAAACATCAAGGTCCTAATCGAAAAGTCAGTGGAGTTCAACAGACCACTGGCCCTTGCATTCCGGACTTCCACAAAGCTTTCGATACTGTAGAGCTAAACACCACCATGGACGCATTGAGAGTGTCGCATTGACCACCGATAATCAGAACTAATCCATAACATCTACCAGCATGCTACATGAAAGCACCAAACCCATTGAATGTGGAAGAGAAGTGAGACAAGGGGATACCATGTCCCCAAAACTATTTATAACGGTCCTACAGTATGCCCTCAAAAAGCTAAATTGGGAAACAACAGGTATAAACATAGATGGAAAAAACCTGAACCATTTTGCGGACGACATAATCCTCACAACCGACAACCTAGGAGAGTTAAGGCAGATGCTGGAAGAACTTCATTTCGTATGCTTGAAAGTTTGAATGGAGATCAACTTTTCGAAAACAAAATCAGTAATTCGGAACACTTTAACATCGGAAACACAAACTTAGATGTAGTCTACAAATACCTACCAAATACCTTGGTCATGAAATCTGAATATCTACCAAATACCTTGGTCTTGAAATCAGAGTATCTAGAGATAACCAGACCTGCGAATTGCAAAGACGAACCAACCTCGCATGGGCAGCATATGGGGAACTCAGCCATATCTTTAAAAGCAAAATTCCGATATGTCTGAAAAGGAAAGTACATGACCAATGTATTCTGCCTGTCCTTGCATATGGGGCGGAAACCTTAACTCTAACCGCCAATTCGGCCAAGTAACTTAAAATAACCCAACGAAAAATGGTAAGATCAATAACCGTATACCAGCATACCACCAATGAGGACCTACGGAGGAAAAACTAAAGTGGTAGACATGTTCGAGCATATAACTAAACTCAACTGGAGATAGGCAGGCCACGTGGGTCGAATGAAGGACGAAAGATGGACGTAGATACAAGAGCCGATACGCGTAGCAGAGGAAGACCACCTACACGTTGGACTGATGACCTAAAAAGCATCGCAAATAACTGGATCCATGAAACTGAAGACGATGGAGTGCTATGGAGGAGGCCTATGTCCAGCAGTGGACGGAACGGGCTGGTTGATGGTTATGATGATTTAAATTGTCACTGAATACATTTTAACTGCAAACAATTGAGATTGAAATCTTCTATGTGTTCAGTGCTCCAAAATTCGCTTTGCGAAATGAACATTAAAACAATTCAACTGAAATTAATTGAACAAAAAACGTCGTGCGCGAAGGCGCTTCTGGGATGACACATATCTAGGATGGAACATCACAGACTAGCAAAAATTGCACGAGGCGGAAAACCAGCATGATGTCGGACCACCAGGACGCACCACCAGGACGACCTCCAAAGAGATGGAAGGACAGCTGGTCGTCAGAATCTCAAGAGCATGTGGAGTGAGGATGGGGAGAAAAAACAAGCCTTTAGGCTTCCGGAAAGCAGAAGAAGAAAATTCGTCAGATAAGAAGAGAAATATTGGACATTTTAACTACCTTGAAATTATTAGACAGTAACTAGAATAAATGGAGAAAGTATCAAACAATTAAATATAATAAAATAGATGATTTTAAAACCCCTGCGGTTTTTTTTTAAAGGAGTATTGTATGCGCACCACACGACAATTGCACAGGCAGAGATTGTCGCATAGCCTCTCCTACCCAATTCCGACTCTCAGCTTCACGAGGTGAACCTTAGAAACCTGAGCAACCTAGTCTAAGATGCGGTGAACAACCCGTATGGAAGGCTAGTTCAGGGCAAACGAAAGCGGGAGGAAAGGCCCTCCGAAAAGAAAGTTGGGCCAACTACCTCATCCCGAAAAAAAATACAGTTACGAAACCAAAGAACAAAACCTGGGATGACGGAATGATGAAAAAAAGCAAAAAAATAAGGACACGAGAATGGAACTCAACAGAGTTAAACCAGGTATCTAGGTAGCCAGGAATATGCAAATATTGCTTCAGCCAGGTAAAACGCAATAGCTGACGAACTAAAACGACACCGAATGAACATCACAACACTAATAGCTGGTGCAAACCTATTAGAGGTTGGATTCATAAAGATTACGAGGGATAGGTTAGGATTTACGCAGGATGGATCAATACAGAAACACAAGAACAATTATGGAATGGAGACCAACAGAGACGCGTGCAAAAGGTAAACCAGGTAAAACGTGGTTACAATCGGTGGAAGAGGATTTGAGAAGGATGCGGGTGAATAACTGGAAGGAAGTGGCCGTGGACAGGACGAGATGGGACGAGATTGTAGAGGAGGCCAAAGCCCATTTAGGGATGTAGTGCAAAAGGAAGAAGAAGAATATTAAAACGCATCTTGAAATATAAACGCGTTTATATTTTCTATTCTCGTCAATTTTTCTCCGAAAATTATTTGGTTTTATAAAAAATAGGACAAATTACTATGTGAATTTTCATATTATAAGAAAAGAATTAAGGAAACTATATTCTTTAATTCACAAATAGACTAATAACATAAATAAAATATAATTATTAGTACGGTGTGGCTCAGGTCATCTCATCGGGAACAAAATGCAGGAGCCACACCGTACTAATAATTATATTTTATTCAAATTTTTAGTCAATTTGTGAATTAAAGAACATACTTTCCTTGATTCTTTTCTTATTATTTGGTTTTGTTCCACGACCGCTTACACTTACACGCTGTTCCACTACAGCGAACAAATCTTTAAAAGCCCAAAATCTCGTACCCTATAGTTTAGGAATCCCTGGTAATGTCTTTTTAAATATTTATTCTATATATAATAACCGTATAAGATAATATATGGATTGTCGCACACTGGATCCGCTTAACTCAGCCTAAAATATAAAACACGTTTATTTAAATAGAAACGCACATATCGCATCCGCTCAGCTCAGCTCGGCTCCGCTGCGTTCCGTATCCTCTATTTGTCAATAATATTAGTCTGGAGGTCAGATGCTGACAGATGGTTCACGCAGGCGCAACACTAATATTTTCATATATGCGCTGAGGCATATATGCAACCAGGAAAGCAGCACTTTTTAGCCCTCCCGTAAACTGACAAGTTGACAAAGGGTACGGTAGGAGGGGATTGAGTGAAAAATGACGGTGTTGAGAAGAGCGGATCAGATCGGAGCTGAGATGAGCCGAGCGGAGCGGATCCAGTGTGCGATAAGCATAAGCTTCTTTCACTATTTTAATTAATTAACATAATACTTTCAATTTGCAGAGATTTACTTAAATGCAGAGACCAAAAAAGCATTTATAAAATGCTATGTGTGGAGTGTGGCATTGTACGGTTCAGAAACTTGGACACTTGGTACGTGCGATAAGAGAAGACTAGAAGCATTTGAAATGTGGTGTTGGAGGAGAATGCAGAAAATCTTGTGGACGGCAAGGCTGACAAATGAAGAAGTTGTTAGAAGAGTTGGTGAAATAAGAGCCCTATTGAAATGCAATAATGAGGAGAAGAGACCAGTTAATAGGACATCTGTATGGGCACAATGATTTTATAATCAATGTTATGGAAGGAATGGTATAAGGCAAAAGAGGCAGAGGAAGACCCAGATTAAAATACATGAAACAAACTCAAGGAAATATATGAGTAAAATCATATGAAAAATTGAAAAGACTATCAGAGAACAGAGAGGAGTGGAGGAGAAGAATTGCTGCCAACCAATCTTCGGATTGAGAAAGAGAGAGAGAGAGAGAGAGAGAGATGTAGACTGAAATTCAATATGTTAGATATATAAAAAGAATTGGCAAACAATACCAGTCAGATAAGATTAAGTAGACAAAGCTAATCAGATAGAATGGTGAAACTAAATAGACATACGAGACAAGACGGACATAACCAGAAAGGCAAGTCTGGAGAGGTTTGTCAGTTTATACAATTCATCTAGTCCAGTGCCACAGGTTCGTCACTCTGTGGCACGCGTGTCACAGGCGACACGTGTAAAAATTGTATTGGCTAGAGAAATAGTTAATTTTTTTTAAATATTTTCAAATTATTATTTTTATTATTAATATCAAATTATAATAACTAATACTTAGGCCCAAAACTAACAGACGAAGGATATCGTCTACAATCACACTGTCACGGAAAAATACTCAAACATCTAAACCGATTTCCGCAAACGACGGCTGAAATTCAACGGACATATTATGAGACTATACTCTGTCCGGCGAAAGACTGGATCCCGTCTCGACGAGTTTAGCATTGTTCTGCGCATACCCCCACTTTATTTCGATTGCGCGGTATTTAGTTGTCCATATTTGAAAAACTGACGCTTATTTGTTAACTCAAACTAATCTGCGCGTACCTCGGCGCGTCCCTTGCCCCTCATACCTCGGCGCAGTACAGCTGCATTCTCTCGCCGGACAGAGTATAAGTGAAAACCGACTAACAGGGAGAGTTTTCAAGTACCTACAGAAAACGAAAACGACAAGAGTCTGGGTAAAACAATCAAAATTGATCTAAAAACCAATCTTCGGATTGAGAAAGCGAGAGAGAAAACTTTCAATTTCCATTAAATATAGTAATAGCAGATAAGCATAAATTATTTTCAAGGCAATTTAAATTATAAGATATAATTTCATATATCTTTTAATTACCTCGGCCAAATTGAGACAAACATAATTTCACTGTAAAATAGGCTATATTATGCTTTTAATAGACATAATAAAAAACGAAACTTAATTATATCTCGTTGTAACAATGTTTGCTTTGTAATTTAAAACGTTAAGATTGTGTGTTGGTGTTCCATTCGAGGCAAAACGGATTAGTCCGAAAAAGAAATCGCATATCGGGTTGCCTCATTACATATTTTTTTTTGCTTCGCAGAGCCGCCCATACAGTAAAATTATTAATAATTTATGAACACATTTGAATGTCCAATTTGCAATAGATGATTATGGTTTTAATCATTATTGGTATAATGATATACGTCTATTTAATTATTAAATGTTTTATATAAAGCTCTAGTTGTATACGTTAGGAATTATTAATGGGTTTTGTTGAAATGTTATTGAAATTAGCTGACAAATTCTGATTAATATTTATGCATAATGAGTTAATTGGGTTGGCTTATATAAATTTTATTAATATTTAATTTATATAAATATATATAATTGCTGGTTTTTGCGCTTTTGATTTATTGTGTAACACGTTGATTGCCATTAGGGTCACCAGTGACCGGCACCAACTTTGTTTATAGCGCCGCGGAGGTCACCGGTGACCGGCAAGATGGATAAAAACACGCAATTTGAGTATATTGGCGCGACGGATAAAGGTCCGGGCACACATCTCCGATCGGTGACGACAAACACATGAACTTTGTCTACTACGTGGTTCATTGGCAGAACGAGGGTTCAGTGAACGGTATCCGCCAGAAGGGCGAACAGTACCATATTAAATAAATGTTGCCGCGTACAAACTTCCGACAGCGGTCTCTTCCGAATCCGGGACGGCAAATTCGTTTTGATATTTATCTGTTTTGTCGGACGTATTTTAACTCGCACGCATAATGAACGAAGAACTTACGTTAGAATTAATCAAAGAAAAGAGTGTTTTATATAATTTGGCTGATCCCTATTAGTGCTCTTAGTATCCTATAAGTGTTCTTTTATGCGGCGAAACTTTCGACCGTAGAAAAGCCAAGAATACATTTTCTTGGTGATCAGTAATTATTCGTACAATTTTATTTCGTCGTCACTATATGGGGCAGCTCGGACACGAACAACAGAGGTGAGTCTTTACTAGAATTTATACTAACCGCCGACCTAGAAATATGTAATATAGGTAACACTCCCACCTTCACCACAGCCGTGAGAGAGGAGGTACTTGATATTACACTCGTTTCCACTAAAACGCCTAACCTTGTAAGAAATTGGAAAGTGTCAAAAGAACACTCCTTTTCTGATCACAGATATATTGAATTTAAGGTAGGCATACAGATGCAAACAAAGCCTAAGTTTGTAGACAAACGGAAGACTGACTGGGGTAAGTACAAAACTACCCTATCGGGTCTTCTATCGGAAGAGCCGCCCCCAACACCAAAAACAGGGAATGAGCTAGACAGAACTGTAAAACAGTTCACAGGTGCCTGTAACAAGACCATGCGCACATCATGCAAAGTCGTGAGCAGGATAGGTAAGAGCAAACCACGGTGGTGGACGCCGTTAATAAGCTCCCTAAGAAAGGAAAGCAGGAGGCTGTTCAACGAGGCAAAAAGCACCAATGAGTGGACTGCCTATAAAAACAGCCTACGGAATTTCAAAACGGAGGTTAGGAAGGCCAAAAGGTCATCCTTTGCTCGGCTCTGCGAGCAAATAGAGGAAACCTCAGAAGCCAGCCGACTGCGAAAATTTTTATCTAAGGATCCGGCAGTCCAAAGCTTCATACAGAAGCCAGATGGAAACTGGACAACCTCATGTACAGAAACGCTGGAGCTACTCATGGATACACACTTTCCAAACAATGGAATAAGTGTAGTGGCCTCCACCATAACTGCTCCACCTCGGTATCTGGCTGACAGAATTGTAGGTGGAGATAAGTTAACCTGGAGCATCAAAAGCTTCAAACCCTTTAAGTCACCTGGACCTGACGGGATCAGTCCAGTTGAGCTGCCAGAGGCCATAGATATAGTTACACCTTGGTTGGAGACTATGTTTAAGGCATGTATAAACCTCTCATACATCCCAAAAATATGGAGAGAGGTCGAAGCGGTCTTCATGCCAATAGGAGGAAAGGCCTCACACACCTCCCCCAAAGACCTGAGACCAATCACTTATCATCGTTCCTGCTAAAGACACTTGAGAGACTAATTGACTTGCACATGAAGGAGGCATTACACCCTGAAATGCTGTCAATGTCTCAGCACGCATACACAAAGGGGAAATCCGTGGAAACAGCACTCCACGCCTTGGTAAACCAGATAGAGAGCTCGATGAGGCATAAGGAGTTCACGATGGTTGTCTACCTCGATATAGAAGGGGCATTTAACAACGTGAAGCCTGAAGCCATAGAATCAGCCTTAACTGGACTAGCTATGGATAACACTCTATGTCACCTGATCGGAAAAATGCTCTGTGAAAGGAACATTAGGGCCACAATGGGAGAATCCCACATAAGAAGGAAGGTGAGTAGGGGAACCCCACAAGGAGGCGTCCTCTCACCATTGCTTTGGAACATCACGCTAAATGAGCTGCTCCTCCAACTTAGGAAATCCGGCTGCAGGGTCGTCACCTATGCGGACGACGTAGCAATAGCGGCCTCAGGGAAACACCTCAATACAATGTCGCAACTTGTTGAAGGGGCCCTATCGAAACTAGCGCAATGGTGCAAAAGGTGTGGCGTAGATGTCAACCCGGCGGAAACCGAGCTAGTCGTTTTCACAAGGAAACGCAACATCCCAGAATTCAGGCTCCCAATGCTAAAGGGCACTGAACTGACGATCAATTAGAGCGCCAAGTACTTAGGTCTCATACTAGACCGAAAGTTATCATGGAAGCTCAACATAAACGAAAGAGTACGGAAAGCAACGGTGGCGCTGTACTCTTGCAAGAGAGCGGTGGGGAAATCTTGGGGCCTCAACCCCAAGATTACCTTCTGGCTATACAGAGCCGTAGTTACACCAATACTCTACTACGGCGTTTTCATATGGTGGCCGGCACTTCAAAGAGTCCATCAAATGGCGCTTACAAAAGAGCAGAGAATGGCGGCGCTCATGATAACAGGAGCCATGAGAACGACGCCTACGAAAGCCTTGGAGACAATCCTGGAAATAACCCCGGTCGATTTAATGGGCAAGCAACTTGCCATTACCACAGCACTTAGACTAAAGTCAGTGCGAATGTTGACATCGGACTATCAATAATAAACACGCCGGAATAATCAATGAATTTAAAGGGGTGCCCAAAAACATAGACCGATGTCTAGCAACACCTGCTTTTGGCAACAACTTCTCATACCACATACCCTCTAAAGAGGAGTGGATGGAAAAGAAAGAGGTACCAGCAGGACACACGTAGGTCTTTACAGACGGCTCACGGAGGGAGGACAAAGTGGCCAGCGGAGTTTTCTCCAACGACCTCAACCTCAGAATTAGCTTACGCCTGCCAGATTACTGCAGCGTTCTACAGGCGGAGGTAACCGCCATAAAAGGGGCAGCAGAGTGGCTGATGGTAAATGGGGACCCTGGTGAACAGGTCCACATTTACACCGATAGCCAAGCTGCTCTCCGGGCAATTACTAGCGTGTGCACCAACTCAACAGTGGTCTCTGACTGTCGGAGAAAGCTGAATGAGCTCGCAGCACACACAAACGTAAGACTCATGTGGGTACCAAGCCACAGCGGGATCCCAGGTAACGCAAAAGCGGATGAGCTTGCAAAGAACGGCACAAGCCTGCACTCAACCGAAGTTTTACAGGATATTGGTATTCCATTTGCCTCGTGCAAGGAGACCATAGCCGAAATAACCTCGAACCTAGCGGAGCGAAGGTGGAGGGATGAAGACACCTGCGAGGTAATCAGGCAAATATGGCCTCACCGAAACAAGAAAAGAAGCACCAACATCGTCTCTCTAAAAAGAAACGATATCAGATTGGCAGTGGGAGTCATCACGGGACACTGTCCCATTGCCAAGCACGCTGAGAGACTGGGCATAGCGAAGCGGGACTACTGCAGAGGCTGCCTGGACGAGGAGGAAGAGGAGAGTGGTTAGCATTATCTATGCCAATGCCCCTCTCTGACCGCAACACGATTGCTCTTTTAGGCCGACCTTTCTTGGATGATCTCTCTGACCTCGCATCACTGGATGCGCAGACTCTCATGAGGTTCATCCACGGTTTGAAATGGTTTGACAAAATCCCCTGAGGAGGGTTTGTACTCCAAGTACCGTGGTAACACAACGGGCCCATCTGAGGCCAATGTGAGCATTAGCTGCCACTTAAACCTAACCTAACCTATTTCGTCGTCGATTAGTTCCCGATATAGCGTTGAAAACTCTCATTCCATCCGTGAAGTTGAAACATAGGCTGAACCCAACGGTTCCTCTTACATTCAGTTTCTCCATTTTCTAATGGCGAGCAAAAAATTTAGGTCACTTAAGAAATTGCAACTGAGATTGGCCTGTTATGCAGAAGACCCGGATCCGGGCGAAAATGAGTCACCACCCAAAGAGATGTCCGCTTTTTGGTGTCCGAAAGTTTGCGAAATCTTCTGCCGTTATGCTACGAAATCAACTTCAAGAAGTTAGAGATGTCAATGTTAGTGAATAGACCTCTAAAAGAAGGCTTCATGCTGATGTATTATTTTGTAGAAGGATGGCTACAGGTACACCATTACAATGCCGGCATCGAATTGCAAGATTGAATTTTGCCAGAAATCACTTGGCATGGAATAATGATGGAGCAAGGCCTTATTTTCAGACGAGTCGCGTTTTTGCCGCACTAGGCCAGACGGACGTCGACGTCGATGGAGAAGACCCGGAGAAAGATATGCTCGAGTTTACATTGATAAGCGATTTCTATTTGGCGATGGCTCTGTTATGGTTTGGGCAGGAATTTCTTCAAGAGCACGCACATGTGTCAAGTTAGCCTTCATATAGAATTATTCTCTGACAGCTCACATATACATTATGCCCGCCATACACGCAACGGTCCACCGGAAAGGTCTACCTGTGCAGGTTTACCTACGCAGGTAGACCGGAGCGTGTGTGGGATTAGACCTGTGCAGTTTCTTGCGTACGGTTGACCTGCGCAGGCAAACCTGCACATGTAACCTCTCCGGTAGACCACGCTACCGCATGGCGGGCATTACGGAGGTTCTAGACAGACGATCATGTTATGCCTTTCATGGTCACAATGGATGAACATGGCATTTTCATGCAAGATACTACTAAACCTCACACAACCATATTTGTCTGAGAATTTCTGGACGAGGTGGGTATTAGGCAGTTGACATCAAATTATTTGCAATTTCTTAAGCGACTTAAATTTTTTGATCGCCAGTTTATAACAGCTATTATTGCCAGATCTTCGTCGTCAAAGTTCTTTTTTCCACAATAGTCACGGACGATACGGATATGGATATTGAGGAACAGTGTGCATAGGTGTGAAAAAAGGTGCCGACCCATCGCTGAGATGTGTGCCTGGGCCTTTATACAGATGAAATTTGCGTGGCATTCAACGTGTTAATATACCAGGATGGGATGCTTGTTGTAGGAGAATTTGCGTGTTTAATTAAAATTTGTTGGATACTTTCCAGTGAAACAGATTTTTTTGTAGATTTTCATAAATTTTGTCTTTAAATGTAACACAAGCCGCCTGTCTACATTTCCAGTCGAAAATCCTGGAAAACCTAATTGCTTCGCGTTCTGCTTTTTCTAGTGACATCGACATTCCTGACCAAACTGTCAAAAGTTTCGTATTTTATTTGTTTCACGCTCGAATTTTTAACATTTTTTTCCCCACTGACAAAATCAATAAACCGTTTTATTCTAATTAAAACAAAAATGTTTGGATGTGTTACATTTTTTTAAATTCACTTCATAATAAATCTCACAAACATATTTGATGGCTTCATCTACGTTCCCATAAATTCTTCGGACAAAAAAAATGTTTGAATAAATAATGTTCAATGTATAAACCGCTATAATTTGAACAATTTTTTTTTTGTCGAAATAAGTTTTGAGGCTTTTCTTCCTTTCCCTCTTTATTACAAATCCAATGTTAATTTAAAACTTTCATTCATAAACTTTTCTTACAGAATAACTTTATGTAATTCTTCCATGCACTTAAAATACGTAAATATTGCCATTCGTTAGTTCATATTATCGTATTCACTTAATTTAAATAGAAAGAAATGATCTTAAAAAACAATGTTATGTATCTAGTGCTCGTTAAGAGCATGCAAATGTACTGGTACTAGTAACAACATGCAAATGTCTGTTGTATAATTCAATATCCCGCGTGGTATTAGCCAAAAAAATAGTTGTTTCAGCATGAGATTTGTCATAGTCTTAATAAGACTTAATATTATAGAGCTACGAACAGGTTGAATATATTTATATATTCAAGCTACATTTCGTCTTTAATAAGTTTATTATCATAAGTTTTTGCTTTAAAACTTTGGTCGAATGTGGACACCGGGTTATTAACTCTTCAAACACTGCGGACAAGTGGATTATTGTATCTTAGACTATACCAGACAATAAACCAACGGTATTTGGGATACCTGGGTCATGTGGCAAGGAGGTTCGACAATATTGAACGACTCATAGTAGAAGGCAAAGTCCAAGGCCGCCGCCCAAGAGGAAGATCGCCGACACGATGGATAGACCGGACAAAAACCCTGAGGTCGTAATTACACAGTTGTCTCTGGTACAAATTCGGCCGACGCTCGCTCCTGGAATCGAACCCGGGACCTCCAAATTTGTTAACACTTGTTAACTTAACGCTCTAACTCTGTAGACTACGGGGACTTGTCATTAGTTACAAATCTAAATTTTAGACGATGATTTTGGAAAAGAAAATTGTGTACAAGGTGTATAGAAAATTTTATTAAAATTTTTTGGGAAGAGCGTTCTTGCAAAGTGGATTATCAAAATTAAACACACTGCGTATTAAAACATTTGTCTTATTTCAAATTTGGTAGTCGACGACGTAGGAGTACGTCAATTTATAATCAAAGTATAGGTAGGAGCCCTTGACGTACTACTACGTTATTTTTATTTAAAATCTTTCTCAGAAGAAAGCCGACTGAAGGACTTTCGACAGTTTTCAGTTTACTTTCCCTGAAGAAATCTTACTGAAGCACATTCGGCAGTTTTCGCCTTCAGTTTCCTCTCCCGGTAGAAAGCCGACTGGAGAACTTTCGACAGTTTTTAGTTTCATTTTCGTGAAGAAATTTTACTCAAGGACATTCGGCAGTTTTCAGTTTCCTCCTCGAATCGTTAGAAGGAAAAGCATTGGAAGAACCGGTTTGGTTTCCGGTGATTTAGAGATATCTTCGTTTTGAAAAGTTTCACACAGAAATCTTTAGTTTTGTGGAATATTTGTGAGTTTTTCCTCGATTTTCGGACTATTACTTAGGCTTTGGACCAGACCATGAAAACTGAAGGAGTTTGGAGATTTTCGAGAATCTCTACTCACAGTTTGATCAGTCCATGAGGAACAGAATGCGTCATTAGGTAATTTAAAGTTTTTGAACTTTGATTTTGAACCAAACTAAGAAAAAAGGAAGTTTTTACTAGATTTCAGAAATATCATTATATGAACCATACCTTGGGAAAAACTGAAAAAGTTGTTGGAACAGTTACTCGATTTTCGGAAAAAAAATATGTTATATTATGTTATATGAGATTTTATGTTATATGAGATTTTGGACGATAGGGAACTGAATAAAGGTGCTTTAGGGTGCTTTTTCCTAGGCGTTTTAGATAGCAAATCGCGAAACTAGGAAGGAAATTGGTGTTGGGAACTGCTGACGGTCGGAATTAAGATTTGGATCCTGACCAAAGAAACAAAGAAAAAAATTCCTCGAAAAGACCCTCGGAAAAACAGAAATGTGGAAAATTGCCCTCGAATTAAAACTATCCTCTAGGAGTATTTTAAACCGGAAAATTGATGTTTAGATTTTGGATGATGGGGAAATTCCGGTTTAAAATAGTGCTAGGGGCTAGTTTTTAATTCGAAGGCAATTTTCCAAATTCCTGTTTTTCCGAGGAATCTTCTGTTTCTTTGGTCACCACCGGTTCCGACCGTCACCAGTTCCCAAACACCAATTTCCTTCCTAGTTTCGCGATTTGCTTTTTAAAATGCTTAGGAAAAAGCAAAATTTTTCAGAAAATTTTCTGAAAAATTTTGCTTTTTCCTAGGCATTTTCCTACAAAATTTTCTAAAAAATTTTGCTTTTTCCTAGGCATTTTAGAAAGCAAATCGCGAAATTAGGAAGGAAATTGGTTTTTGGGGACTGGTGACGGTCGGAACCGGTGGCTCAGATCCGCAAGGTTCGTTCCAAGATACAACTGTTTCGATTTTCCTTTCAAAATTCTGTTATATTTTTCTAATTTTGTATTTTTCACAATAATAATTGTAACAAATTAGTAGATTTTGTAACTAGGGCGAAAGGTTGTCAATATTACTCGAGAGCGGAAATGTGCGCACGAACGAAGTGAGGGCATTCGCTCGAGAGTGAAATTAACAATTTAGCCCGTGTTACAAACAATATTTTTTAACACTTATGCAACGGGAGGTTTTAACACTTATGCAACGACAAGTTTGGGATCCAAGTATCATCCACAAAAATTGAAACAAAAATGAAGAATTTGCTCAAGGACATTCGACAGTTTTCAGTTTCCTCCTCGAATCGTTAGAAGGAAAAGCATTGGAAAAACCGGTTTGGTCTCCTGGGATTTAGAGATATCTTCGTTTTGAAAAGTTTTACACAGAAATCTTTAGTTTTGTGGAATATTTGTGTTTTTCCTCGATATTCGGACTATTACTTAGGCTTTGGACCAGATCATGGAAACTGAAGGAGTTTGGAGATTTTCGAGAATCTCTACTCACAGTTTGATCAGTCCATGAGGAACAGAATGCGTCATTAGGTAATTTAAAGTTTTTGAACTTTGATTTTGAACCAAACTAAGAAAAAAGGAAGTTTTTACTAGATTTCAGAAATATCATTATATGAACCATACCTTGGGAAAAACTGAAAAAGTTGTTGGAACAGTTACTCGATTTTCGAAAAAAAATTATGTTTAGATTTCGGACGATGACGGGAACTGAATAAATTGTCGGAAAATTCTTAATTCCTTTTTTTGTATAACTACAGCTAAGAACTTAAAACGAGCCTTGCGGAACGGAAGAATTTCTGAATAATTTTGCTTTTTCCTAGGCATTTTAGATAGCAAATCGCGAAACTAGGAAAGAAATTGGTGTTGGGAACTGCTGACGGTCGGAATTAAGATTTGGATCCTGACCAAAGAAACAAAGAAAAAAATTCCTCGAAAAGACCCTCGGAAAAACAGGAATTTGGAAAATTGCCCTCGAATTAAAAACTATCCCCTAGGAGTATTTTAAACCGGAAAATTGATGTTTAGATTTTGGATGATGGGGAAATTCCGGTTTAAAATAGTGCTAGGGGCTAGTTTTTAATTCGAAGGCAATTTTCCAAATTCCTGTTTTTCCGAGGGTTTTTTCGAGGAATCTTCTGTTTCTTTGGTCACCACCGGTTCCGACCGTCACCAGTTCCCAAACACCAATTTTCTTCCTAGTTTCGCCATTTGATTTTTAAAATGCCTAGGAAAAAACAAAATTTTTTAGAAAATTTTCTGAAAAATTTTGCTTTTTCCTAGGCATTTTCCTACAAAATTTTCTAAAAAATTTTGCTTTTTCCTAGGCATTTTAGAAAGCAAATCGCGAAACTAGGAAGGAAATTGGTGTTTGGGAACTGGTGACGGTCGGAACCGGTGGCTCAGATCCGCAAGGTTCGTTCTGATTTTTAAATTTTTAATTTTTATAATTTTGTATTTTTCACAATAATAATTGTAATAAATTAGTAGATTTTGTAACTAGGGCGAAAGGTTGTCAATATTACTCGAGAGCGGAAATGTGCGCACGAACGAAGTGAGGGCTTTCGCTCGAGAGCGAAATTGACAATTTAGCCCGTGTTACAAACAATATTTTTAACACTTATGCAACGGGAGGTTTCTTACAAGTTTGGGATCCAAGTATCATCCACAAAAATTGAAAGAAAAATGAAGAATTTGCTTTTTCAATTGTATCCGGTGGGATGGATTCGTCATAAGAACTCTCCTCAGTCTCCGGTATCACAATTGAATTTACACTCGCTTTAAAACGTTTTCTTTAATTTTAATTTTTATTTTGTTATGAAAAAACATTCTGACACTTCACCACAGTTTTTTATACCGAGGCCATAATTGTGTTCTTTTTTTTTTAGATGTAACCTAGAGATATTGAATATTTGCGTGCGTTATTCAAATTATGTAAAATACAACTAATATTGACAACCTATCGCACTAAAAAACGTGCACCAAGATAGTACTATTGTGCATGAGTGATAAAAAAAGTTTTGTTAATTTTTTAAAAAGGTGAGATAATTCTTAAGAAAAAGGAGCTCTGACGATGTTTACATTAGTAATCACGGCGTCTGTATAGTATTAAATAATAAAAATGCTTGACTAGATAAAAGTGACAACTTTTCCAAATTTTGATTTTCTGCCGTAGTAAAAATAGTAGCTTGTCCATATTTCCCCGAGATAGAAACGGGACATTTATATGGCAAAATGGTACATCCATATGGCAATACGGTACATAGGGAAGCTGTACGGTAAAATAGAATATTCATGAATATTAATAATTAAGACTGCACAAACATTGAAAGTTTAGCTGCAATCAATCAGTTTGTATGCATCAAGTCGATTGAAATTCAGAATAAATTACAACATCTATTTATAAATCGAACTACGAACAAACTTAAATGAGTCAGTGCACGTGAACAAAGTGTTTACAATAAAATTTTAATTACAACAGCCGGAAAATATATACAAACTAATCCTATGCAACAAAGCCTAATACGTATCTCATTTTTGCCCACAATCGCCATACTGAATTATTTATATTTGCCAAGTGTACAATTACTACTAACGAAAACGAGCCGGGGCAATTGTTTGCTAATCATATTTATTCCTAACTTCACATTATTAAACGGGCTCAACGTTAGTCATTGCGTAACGCCGAACACACAGCGGAATGTGATTTATTATTGTGATTTATTCAGTCACTGCATTATACATTTTGTGGACGCGGTTAAAACCAAAATTTTCACTTTCCATGTTGGTCTATTGGGAAAATTTATAACAATCGATGCTATTAATCAACTGGTTTTCCTTGTTGTTCTCAATTATATGTAAAACTTATTAAATTTATAACAATCGATAATATTAATCAACTTGTTATTATCAATTATACTATTGGTGAAATCATACTAATAGACGTTTTTACGGTTAGCTGAGCGCATGCGCGTCCGCTTTGTTTAAAAGGCGGGTATTTGGACCGTGTCGCACGAAAATCAAATTTTCCAGTTTTAAAACAGGGCTGGTCTACTCACCTGTTGGGGTTGCTCGCGTCTCCGCCACGTGTGATCGTCCTTCCGGCGCCTTTTTTAAGGGAGGAAATGGGGATAATAAGTGGAGGGATTCCTTTAAAATTGTTGTCTTCCAGACGTTGGATGCCGCTTCAGCGGCTCGTGATTACACCCCTGGTTAACTTGACTTAAAACGATAAACTTAAAAATGCGTGCACGTGTCGGTCGAGCTTGGTTCGCGCTAAGTAAATTGATAAGTAAATCGCGCGATTTCGGCCCAGGTCGATACACCTTTCCCCTTCTGTTGATCGGTGCCCAAATCGATTCAAATGTTAAATTAAAAATACAGATTTACTAAAATTAGCGCGAACAGCGGGAATATGAAAATTTCGGGCACATTTTGTTATTTTCACTGATTATACGTCAAAAAAGAGCCAGAAAACATGGCGGAAATTGACGCATCCGCATAAAAAAAATTCAACTATGAAAATGTCTATTATATAAATATTATATTATATAGATAATCATATAAACTTATTGATGGCGAAATATAGCCTGAGTATATGAATATATAGTCTCTATAATATTAAGTCTTATTAAGACTACAAAACAAATTACACCTTAAAACGACTACTTCATTATACAAAATTATACAAAAAATATATGCAAAATTATACAAAAAATATATGCATGCTATTACTAGCCCCCAGTAAACTTTCATGGCACTGAACGAGTACTGGATAGATAACAATCTGCAGACGCGTTTCGAGATTTATCTCCCATCGGTGCAGCTTAGCTGTTTTGAATTATAAATTGGAATACACTTAGTTGAACACCCCGTGCATGACTGGCCACGTGGACTGGGAGCTAGTAATAACATGCAAATATCTGTTGTATAATTCAATATCCTGCGTGGTATTAGCAAGGGAAGCAGTTGTTTCAACATGAGATTTGTTTTCTAGTCTTAATAAGACTTAATATTATAGAGTACGAATTAATATTATAGAGTACTACGAACAGGTTGAATATATATGGACAGGATCTATCAGCATCATAGATTCATGGTTCATCTCACCTTTAACTCTTCTAAGCACCGCAGCTTGAAGTCCTTCATGTGGTTTTTCTCGGACTACAAGTTTAACAACCTCTTTAACTTCTTCGAGGACCTCAGCAGCAACCTCATTCTTAACAGATTTTTCTTCGGGAGAATCATCGGTAGTTTCTGAAGCTCTGCGATTCTTCTTCTTAGCACCTCTGGGTGATTTCCTATGGTTTCTGGTGGCGGTTTAGCTGCAGTTTGTCTGACAGATCTTCTAGTTACTAACCCAGCTGCTGCCGCTCTAGTTAATACGGTGTTTTTAACAACATATTCGTTGGTGTCATCGACTGTATTTCTAGAAATGTCTCTTTCTTGTAGCCGTCTAGATTTCCTGGAGATTCAAAATCTTCTTTCGGTGGTTTCTTCTTTGGGCACTTCTTTAAAAATCGCTGCGTTACCGTTAGAATTGGAAATAGCTGGGCATTTGATGGCGAGAATTAGGCGAGGACGATCTTTGTTGCTCTCATCACTTTCATCCCTGAACTTGTAAATATCGTTCGGTTCGGATTCGGATTTGGTGAGTTTTCTGTCGTTCTTAATTCTTCCTCCTCGTCCTCTTCCTCTAGCCGCTATTTCCTTAACTTTACCTCTGCCAGTTTGAACTCCAGCTCTATCAATTCCACCTCCTCCTCTAGCCTTCCTAACTCTAGCTCTTCCTCTAGACGAAACTTCTTTTTCATCCTCAAATTGTTCTTCTTAGTGTTTAATACTTTCATCCAACTTCTCGGCAATTTCAACTTCTTTCTTAACACTTTCACCGCCATTCCGGGATTTTTTTTTACCAGCGCCATCTAGTTTTGCGCTGGATTACTAAACGAATAACGAGCCGTCACTGAACTTGATAGAGAAAGTCAGCAAATACAAATACTTACTATCAATAAAAGTAATGAGTGCACTGAAGAAATTAAAACAAGAATTGGACAAGCCAGAACCATATTTAACAGAATGAGAAATGTGATATGCAATAGAGGTCTTAACTTACAAATTAAATTCAGAATATTGAGATGCTACGTTTTCTCGGTGTTCCTATATGGGAAGGATATATTTCTTTAACGTCCAGGATACGTTAAAGAAAGATATAAGTGATCGACTGTTGTCATATAGAAGGATCTTAAGAATGAGTTGAGTAGACATGGTAACAAATGAGGAGGTACTGGGAAGAATGAGAATGGAAAGGGAATTATTCAACACAATTAAAATAAGGAAGCTGCAGTATCTGGGTTATGTGATGAGGGGAGAGAAATATGTATTGTTGCAGAATATTAGACAAGGAAAGATACAGGGGAAAAGAAGCAGAGGTGGAAGACGCATTTACTGGTTAAATAAGGCTTGGATTTTTTGCGTACAATAAATAGATGTTTTTTTACAAAAATAGCTGTAAAAATACAAAATTCGGTTTATTCATACAAAAAGAGATTACTTCATCCAAAAAAGGTTACTGCGTCCAAAATAAAATATAAACGCCCAATGATCGATTGAATCTTACAAATAATAATGGTTTAGTACAATAATTGATAGATTTGTACAAAATAAAATCAATTCACCCTAAAAAAGGTTTAACTGTACAAAAAAGGTTGATCCATCCAAAATTTGATTGCTCTTCACAAACAATTTTTCTTATACAAAATACAATTATATCTTCACAATAAACGAATTTTACAAACAAGAACTTGATTCCTTCAAATTTTTTTTCTAACTAACGCGGCGTGTAACGAAAGAGAGAGCGCCAACACATCAGTCTTGCGACCAGAAGCACTGTATGCCATGAAGTGTGTTTCCTTGAACCGAAGAGGTCTGGTAGAGAAATTGGAAATCAGTGAGAGGAGAATCATCAGGAAGATCCTAGGCATTCCCGGTAAAGGAAGATGGGGAATTCCGAAGACGACATAACTCTGAGCTCTACGAACATATTGAGAGGCTCTCTGACTGTGCAAGGAAAAGAAGGGTAGCTTTCTATGGCCACGTTGCAAGATTGACTCCAAACCGACTAACCAACAGTCTGTTCACATTCTGGTCAAACAAGAAGGTTCGTACCACTTGGTTGACAGAAACCGAGAAGGATATTAAAGAAGTGGGAATAAAAGATCTCCAAAACAGACAGTCTTCTGTGAGATGCATCCTGAAGGAAGTCCGTGGATTTCAGGAGAAACCCCGAAGGAAAGTTACCCCCTGGACAGAGGAGGGAAAGAAGCTACACCGGCAGAAGATGCGACAATACTGGGCAAAGATCAAAGCCCAATAGTTGAACAAGCGTGGTTCAAAGTAGGGCTATTGGAAACAAGAAGAAGAAGAAGAAGAAGAAGATAGATGCACTATATATAAGAAGCACTAGATATACACTATATAAGCAGATAGAATAATTCAATTTATTTCCGAGCTAATCCACTCATCAATAAGGTGAACAGTTTTTTTCCTTTCAGTATTTTTATGCATATAGTAAAAGTGTGAAGGTTCTTATTAACACACTCGTAAATTTGCATTTTGCACTTATTAAGTTAAATAAAAAACCTTTTTTGGGTGAATTTCGAATATGTTGAACGATTCAATCGATTATTGTAAGAAAGAATCAAAGTTTGTAAGAAAAAATCAATTATTGGATGATTACATTTTATGTTGTATGAATTCACCTTTTTTTGGATGAAGTAATTTATTTTGTACAAAGTCACCGAATTTTGGATTGATTAATTTATATTTGTATTTATCCAGCTATTTATTGTAGAACTTCATCCATTTATTGTATGTTGAGTTTTGTATACTTCTAATCGAATATTGGATGAATAAATTTTATGCGGTTAAAATAACCTAAGAAAATGGTTCAACTGTAGTTCCGTTGAATTGTTTATTTCTTATATTTCTTATTGTATTCCGTTGAGTTGTTTGAGAGCATCAAAAGTGAGAATGGCTATGATGATAACCAACCTTCTAAGAGGAGATGGCACTTGAAGAAGAAGAATGATCTCATCATCTCAGTTCTATTTTTAAGTTGTTGAGAGCACAAATTCACAACAACTCAAAAATAGAACAAGTATACTCGTGCAAGTATTCGTGCAGGTCGCGAGATTCGCTTGAGCAGAGACAACCCATCTCCTAAGTTATCAAGAAGAATTGGACTAGCTTGGGCAGCCTTTGGAAAGCTAGGCTGTGTCCTGAGATCCGACATTCCCATTTGCCTTAAAAGGAGAGTCTTCAATCAGTGCTGCGTCTTACCTGTACTAACACATGGGGCCGAAACATTAATCCTAACAAAACGTACAGCTATCATATCAGAGTAGCACAGAGAGCCATGGAGAGAGCAATACTGGGTCTGTCTCTGAGAGACAAGGTTCCCAAAACAATTGTGAATGGAAGAAATGGTGTAACCGATGCTATTGAGAGCGTTGCCAACCTTAAATGGAATTGGGCGGGACACCTGGCCAGAGTCAGAGATGCCAGATGGACGGTGACGGAGTGGTGACCGCGTAACAATGCATTTCGAAATAGAGGAAGACCGGCCATCCGATGGTCAGACGTTCTTAGGCGTATCCATCCCAATTGGATGAGAGCAACACGGGACAGAGGGGGATGAATGTTGTTATAAGGGAGGCTTATGTCCAGCAGTGGACAAGTATAGCTGGATGATGAATGATCTCGTGGAGTACAACAAATATAAATGTTGATTGTTATTGCTTTTTTAAGACAAGATAGACAATACTAGATAGACTTGCGGGGTGTGGTGGGGTCTTACCATGAATCTCGAAAATTCTGGAACCACTCTTTACACAGCATTAACCTCAATGATGTCGCCGCAACTCTGCTCTTGGCATCTACAGTTTTCTCCGGTACGTACGGAGAAAACTGTAGATGCCAAGAGCAGAGCCAAGAGCAGCCTTTCATTAGTTTAGGGGATCGGGAAGCTCACTCTATAGTTTTGTTTTTCTCTTCTGTAGTTTATTTTTGTCCGTTCGTCTTGTTCTTTTTGTGTCAGGATGCCACGTATCTTTGTCTTCTTGTATGTCCAGTCCTCTGGTGATCTTAGCATCAATTGAATCCTTCCTGTTCCTTCCATCTGTCCCTCACGGATATCCACCTAGAGCATTCAAACACGGTGTGAAGTGAACTGTCCACGTCGCCGCAGTATACACACATTACGTCACTTGCTCACCCAAAACTATTTAGATACTCCCTAAAGCATCCGCGACCGCTGAGGGCTTGTGTCAGATGGTAAGTTATCTCTACATGGTTCCGTGTTACCCAGGGTTTCACTTTTGGGATCAAATGTCCTGTTTTGGACACACTCCATGACTTCTGCCAGTCTTCAAGCATTTGGTTGTTTGCTATTTCTTTGTTTCTGCCCTATTTGCACAGTTCCTTGTCTCATATAATTGGATTTTCTCATGGATTTTGCACTCTATCGGTGCGATGCCAGCCATCACCAACACAGCTTCCCTGGAGATAGTCCTGTATGAACTGCATACTCTGATGGCCATTTTTCTCTGTCAGAGGTGAGCATCTGTTTCATGTACTCCATTTCAATGGCTCTAGCCCAGACCGGGGCTCCATAGAGAATGGTTTAGTGAACTACAGAAGCCTACATGAACACAGCAGCCTTCGGACAATAATGGTGTTAAGGCAATAATTTCCCTAGGGCCGATGTAATTTTTAGAGCTTTTTCTGCAGTTTTCTTAAGGTGTGCTTTGGAAGACAGTTTCTGGTCAATAGTCATGCCTTTGTACTTGACTTCTTGTTTCGGACTTTTCTCCACTTTTTGAATTTTGAATGTTATAGGTCCTATTTTCCTGTTGCCAGTGGGAAGTACGGCTTCTGTTTTTTCAGGGGCTAGCTTAAGGTTTTTTTGCTCTAGCCGTTCATCTACCTGCTTTATGGCGATGTATGCCTTTCGCATTACTTCTTATTTAGTTTTCTTTGTGGCAACTAAAGCTAGGTCATCGCCGAATCCTACTATTTCCACCCCAGCGGTGAAAACGAGCCTTAACACGCCATCGTATAGAATGTTCCACAGGGTAGGGCCCAATACCGATACTTCGCATTCAACGACCTCATCGCCGGATTCCATCTATATTTGAGAGAGCCTTAACAAGCCATAGTATAGAATGTTCCACAGGATAGGGCCCGATACCGAGCCCTGAGGAACACCACTATTTACTTCCCATTCGACGACATCGCTGGATTCCATCTGTATTCTCCTATTTGAGAGAGCCTTAACACGTCATCGTATAGCATGTTCCACAGGGTAGGGTCCAATACCGAGCCCTGAGTAACACCACTATTTACTTCGCAATCGATTACCTCATCGCCGGATTTCATCCGTATTCTCCTATTTGAGAGGTAGCTACGCACTAGCCGCAACAGGTATGGGGTAAAGTTTCTGTCAGTTGGCTCTTCCATAATCTTTTCCCAGGCTGCGACCTGGAAACCGCAATATACTAATTCACGTTTACATCTGAAACTCCTTTCTATTTGTGGCAACCAACTTTTTTGAAATCCAGACCACTGTGCGATGCCAGTAATCACCAACACAGCTTTCCTGGAGATAGTCCCGTATGCACTGCATACTCTGATGGCCATTTTTCTCTGTACAGAGGCGAGCATCTGTTTCATGTACGCCTTTTCAATGGCTCTAGCCCAGACCGGGGTTCCGTAGATAATGAACCACAGAGCATGTTTTCGGGCACTTTTTTGAGGTATAACCTGTAAAATAACAGAATGTGCCCGAACCTTTCATATTCCCGCCTTTTAAACATGCGGACGCGCATGCGCTTAACTAACAGTAAAAAGGTCTATTACAAACAGTTTATTGATGTATCAGTAAACTAAGTATAGCCCGCGGCTTAACTCGTGTGGAATTTTATGTAAGACAAATAAATTCAGGTCAGCAAAATTTTGCAAAGATTGATTGATTATCTTGTGAGTCATATTGAGATAGAGCGTAAATATGTTTTGCAAATTGTTACGAGGGCCGGATAAATAAAATCAAGTTGAAATAAAATTTGCTGAACTTATTTTCTCCGGTATTTCCGCATGGATTTTATTCAAATTTTGCACACAGGTTGCTTATGAATTAAGTTAAAAGTATTGGTGAGTTTGAATGCAATCGAATAGTTGGTCTCAAAGTTATTGCTTGTTGCGAACAAATTTTCTAAATTTTGACTTTTTCCTATCTTATTGTTTGAAATTTTTGATATTAATAAATTATACTTCAAAATTTTAAGGATTTTGTAGGCTTTCAGAAAATCTAAAACTAATTCCGGTACATTTATTTCTTTTACAGTTATCGCTGTAAACAGATCAAGGTGTTTTTCGGCGGTTGAAAATTGTGTAGTTTTTTAAGATTTTCTGACTTATTGTAAACTAAATTGCATAATGATTTATATTAGCGTAATCTGTCTTAAATTCTGCGTGTTTTGATATACAATATGCAAAAATCAGAGAGGTGCTGAAAATCGCGATTTTTTCATTCCTTTCTTCCCTTTTTCTTCCCTTCTTTAAAATCGTGAATTTCGACATGTTATTGATTATGAATATTATTATTATAATAATCTAATTTAAGTATTTTTAAAACAAGGAAATAATAATCTTTTTATTACTCATGCGTTAAAAGTACTATCTTGGCGCACGTTTTTTAGTGGGAAATGCCATTTTTGTTGTAATACCACATAACTTGGGTAACGCACGCAAATAATAATCAATATCTAAGTTACATTTAAAAAAACAATAAAATAAACACAATTAAGACCTCAATATTCAAAAAGTGACGTGAAGAGACAGAAATTTTGTTTCATTACAAAATAAAAATGAAAGAAAACGTTTTAAAATGAGTGTAAATTATTTGGTGATACTGGAGACTGATGAGAGTTCTTATGTCGAATTCACACCACTGGAGGCAATTGAAAAAGCAAATTCTTCATTTTTGATTCTATTTTTTGGATGGCCCTTGGCTCCCTAATTTGTAAGATCTAATAACTTGCGATCTTGTGAATTGCCCTCTCAAACGAATGTGCGATGCCCAATTTCGCTGTGGTGACCAATTGACAACTTACCGCCCTAGTTGCAAAATATACTATTTTATGTTTTGGTGAAACGTAAACCTGAAATAACGATTATAAAAACGCGCAAAATGTCGTACTTTCGCATTTTTGCCCATTTGCAAGAGCAAGAGCAATAATTTATTTTCCTTATGATACATCTATAATTATGTTACGTAATCAAAAAGTTTTGTA
This sequence comes from Phosphuga atrata, assembly GCA_944588485.1. Lineage (NCBI taxonomy): Eukaryota > Metazoa > Arthropoda > Insecta > Coleoptera > Silphidae > Phosphuga > Phosphuga atrata. Next base: position 71,894,328 of record OX155896.1, read on the forward strand.
TCAAGGATCATCGATCAATTATCAATAAAGAGCAAATATATATTCTTATATTTGTTTCAAGTTTCTTCCAAATAAGTTTATATGATGGATTGATCTGAATTCGTGATTATGAAATATACTTTGAAGACTTGTTAGTATTTTTCCTTGGGTTGCGAATTCAAGTTTAATAACCAATTAAAAGGAACTGTTTGCTAAAAAAATTACTTACTTTTAGCCACTGCGTCTGCTTACTTTATATATAACATATTTGGTATTACAGAAAAATTATATTTTCTTTATCGCTTATATAATTAACTATATTTATTTTAGAATTACTTACGTTTTCTTATTTTGTGTTCAAAAATGTCAGAAATCCTGAGCCAAATGTTGTGGCTTTAGCGTAAACATGTAATTAATTTAGGAAAGTTTGTTTTAAAATAGCTTTAATACTGCATTTATGCCAGCCATACAATTAATTTAGTTTAGTTTCAATATAGTTAGTAATTAGTTGCTGAAAGTTCCTTTTGGAAGTTCGTATGTCGATCAGTTTATTATATCAATGTCAGTTGCCTTTTAAAGTAATATTTTAATGTAATAGGAGTGGATGCAGTACCGCTAATGCACTCTTCAAAAGAAAAACTTCGATAACTACACAAAACAAAGCAATATATTTTAAACCGAATTTTTTGTATGTTTTAACGCAAAAATCTTCTATGATTTATTCAACAGGTTGTTTGTTACCTGTGGTAAATACCCCACGCCTATAAATCTTGCACAATGAAATCTCCACCGCCGAAGAATTTCGTATATAATTAAATAAATGTTCAATGTGATTTCACGTTAGCGTCGCACGAAGGCTAACGCGTAATTTTTCTTGGCATCGGTTACACGGGGTGAGGTTTCGTCCGCTCCGTCGCGCGCTTACTTGCATTGTTGTGTAAAACATGTGATTATCCTGTGAAGATACTCCCATAAGATATCCACACATTGCTGCAATATATCACCAGCGAAAAAGAGTAAAACGAGTGATAAATGTTGATGGTCGCCGCATAGAGACCGTGATTGCATTCCATAGATAAGTCCATAATTTATCCGCGGAAAATCAATCAATTTTATATGCCCATCATCTGCGAAATTACTGCGGCAATGTTGTCTACAGCTTACCGTACTTAATTTATGATTAATATGAAAACTTGCCATATATTACATAGATATTATCATAAATATGCATTTTTGTTATTACGAGTTTTATTATCCCTACATTACTTGAGAATGTTATCTTACCTTAGCTTTACAATATCCATTTATATAATTAGAAATTTTATAATAATCGTAGCCTCTTAATCTGTTTACTTTTAATTATAAAAGACTCGCTTATTTATTTGACTTTAGCTGGATGCATGCATGTATTCATAGCATTAACAATTGTATATTGCGTTGTATATCGATATGTTCTTGACAGTGAAACAGTATACACTGGATATTGCTTCGAAATGTATCGACATTGACCTCTAAACTATCGTTCGGTTGCGTAACTTTTGTGTCCAGAGCTTTCACTTAAATCCAGACTCGGCAGGTCGGCATAATTTATCTCCGTTTTAGCACCTTACGCAATAAAAGTCGCCTCGTGGGATTCAGAAGTGTACACAAATTTATGTTTGTAATGGTCCCTGCGTCGAGGCGGCGTGTTTATTGTCTCTGGTTTCATTAATAAATTTTCCCTACGAAAGAAACTGAGAGATGTTTTCAATGTCACGGTTTTATAAAACACGTGCCGTGAAATTAACATAATTCACATGGTATTCACTAATTTCAACGATGAAGACACAAAAATATAAATTCGTTTTCTTGTCTATTATAATGGAGGATGTATTTTTTTCTTGGCGTTATTTTAATTCCCCTGTCGCTATCTCGGAGAACAACTCTCGTCTTTTACAACTTTCCAGACGCCGTTACATCCATTAGGGCTATTACACCAGCATTTATCTGCACGTCGCCGCTCAAACAATACCATCCGCAATTAGAAATTTTTTATTGCCAGACGTAGAACCGTCTCATTCTTTCGAGATTGATTCGTTAAAACCCTGCACGGATTTCAGTCTAGACTGAACAAACCGCTCGACCTACTTTCATTCCGAATAAATTTACAGATTTGAATATTTAATTTAATTCGATTAAAATTTTGTGTCTTTAAGGTAAGAGTTGCAGGGTGTGAAATCGAGTAGATATCCATTTTTCAGTAAGTTAAAGGTATTTTGAATGGAATATAATCACGTTATTGTGCGACGTGAGTTGCTTTCAAAGCTTTGAAAGTGATATAAAAATCTCTTTATAAAAAAGAGTCTAGACCAGCGGTGGCACGCGTGTCACAGCTGACACGTAGACAAAATTTACCACAAATACTAAAAAAATGTTTAAAATTATTATTTGAAATGTTTTAAATTATTCTTAGATCGGATTATATTTATTCAAATAAATAGTTTTGTCTAACAAGAGTTACGCAACTCAATTTTGTCGACCAACTTAATCTAGTTTCTTGCAACATCAAAAGTGTAAAATGTGAGAGTATATTCAAGCTAGGATTTTCTTTTCATTCATTGCAAAAATTATTTGGCTCCTCAGCATTTTAAAATAAATTTGCACAAAAAGGTTCGCCATCGCTGATCCAGACAAATTAGACTGTATAAAGTAGATACGATGAAATTTAGCTCAATTATTAACCACAAGTCCGGGTTTAGATCCTCTGAAATAATACTACCAAGGTATTTGAACTTAGAGACACGTTCAATTTGGCTTCCATTAAGTTCTAGGGTAGTACCATTGTGTGGTTGCCTGCCTGAATATCATAAATTTGGTCTTTTATATTGATTTTTAGACCTTGTGTCTCTCCCACGTCACCGATTTTGTTTATAAGCAACTGTACTCCCTCGATTGTGTTTGCTAAAATCACTGTATCGTCAGCATACCTGATTGTTGTTATTGGCTCTCCATTTATTTTGATGTCGAGGTGTGATATTTCTTCCAATGCTTCCTTAAATTTTCTATCAGAGTATAGGTTGAAGAGTAAGGGCGACAGTATGCAACCCTGCCTTACTCCACGTTGTATCTCAATACGGTCTGTTTTAATATTGCCTATTTTTACCTGTGCCGTTTGATTCCAATATAGATTTTTAATTATGCGGATATCTCTATCATCTATTCCAACCCCAAGTAGTATATCTATAAATTTATCGTGCAGTATGCGGTCAAAGGCTTTTTCGTAATCGATAAAGCATGCAAAAACATCTTTTCGCTTATCGCGACATTTTTGGAGGAGAAGATTCATTCCGAAAAGTGCTTCAAGCGTTCAGAAAGCGTTTCTGAAGCCAAATTGAGAATCATCAACATCTTCCTCACATCTACGTTGGATGCGTGCGTGAATGATCCGTAGAAATGCTTTGAGCATCTGGGATGAGACTGCTGATTAAGCGATAATCACCACATTTTTTGGCCGATGTTTTTTAGGTAGAGTAATAAAGGTTGATGATAACCAGTCAGATGGAATTTCACCTGTCTCAAAGATACTATTAAACAGTTTAACTACGCCAATAAAGCCAATATTTTCCTCTGTAATGAGCTTTACAGCTTCGGTCGGAATGTCGTCACGGCCAGATGCTTTCCTATTTTTTGCTATAGAGAATGCATGTATCACCTCAAATTTAAGAATAGTTGGTCCCATGCCCTCATGCAGGTATACCTCATCAGCTCTATGATCTTTGAAATTGGCCTCTATATAACTGGTCCATGTGTTTTTTAGTTCGTGTTCCTCCAAAATTAGTTGGTTATTATCATTTGTAAGTGACATAGTCGTTCTCTTCCTGTGGATTCCAGCTACTTCCTTTACTTTTCTGTACATATTAAAAGTATCATGTTTGGAGCATTGGTCTTCTATTTCTGCACATTCCCGTTCTATCCATTTCTGCTTGGCTTCTTTGATCTCCCATTTTATGACCTTTCATATTTTTTTATATTTGTCAGGTTTGTTCTTTGCCAGTCTTCGCTGTTCCATAAGGGTTAGAATGTGATCTGTCATCCACTTGATTTTGGGTTAAGTCACGCGGAGATGTAATTTACACGTGTCCACAATGATATTCTTGATGTTATTCCAAAGAGTCTCTATATCTTGGAGCTGGTTCTCCTGCAAACTTGTTAACCTGTTATTTATTTCTTCGGCAACAATATGTCCGACTTCAGGATTATTTAGCCTCGTTACATCAACTGCTCTAGCTGGGTGTGTTTGCTTTTTAGCTTTTAGGTTTAACGACAGTTCAGCCACAAGGGGATTATGGTCCGAGCCAATGTCAGCCGCAGAGTGAGTTTTGGCATTTTTTATTATATTTTTGAAACGCCGATTTATCAGTAGGTAGTCGATCTGATTTCTAATTGGTGTTGAGTTATTTAGTTCACTGCGTGGGGCTTGCCAAGAAAAAAGCCTTCGTTTGGGTAGATCGAAAAACGTGTTAGCAATTATCATCCCTGAGTCCTGACAAAACTCGTAGAGTCTGTCGCCTCTCTCGTTGGAGCTACCAAGCCCAAAAGTACCAACTATATCTTTGCGTTGTCCTTGCCCAATTTTGGCATTAAAATCTTCCAATATAATAATAACACTCAGCTAATAGCTAATCACACTCAAAACATAACTCAGCTAATAACACTCAGCTAATAACAATAACAACATTAACTCAGCTAATAACACTCAACTAATAGCTCATATAAATTTTCCACTTCCATGTCATACCTCTTCTCAGCAGTTGGAGCATAAACCTGAATAAGATTGATATTGAATGGTTTGCAGGCCATTTGCAGTAAGCATATCCGGTTGGATATTGCTACAAAATTCTTGACATATTTTGTGTATTCTGATGCAACAAAGATGCCAACGCCGCCTCGATGATTTTGGTCGTTGTCATCACTACCTGAGTAATATAGAGGGCCGTGCTCATGTTGGCATGATCCGCAGCCTGGCCAACGGTGTTCGCTTATACCCATTTTGTGTATGTTCATTCTCTTCATCTGCTGAACCAAATTATCGAGCTTCCCAGATTGAAACAGGGATCACGCATCAACACGCATCTGTACATGGAGCGTGAGAAGTTCCATGTACAGATGCGAACTTTGATTTCACTACTTTGAGCCGGGAGATTCTTAGCACCTCTTGCCCATTTAAGGGCTGCCCAGGACTAGGAGCCGTCTTTTTTATGTTTCTCGCCATAGTGGTTTCCTGGGAAAAGATGATCAAAGTGGTTTCCCGTTGCCTTCCTTGATTTAATCTTAGCCGCCCAATCTGGGAACAGACGCTGTTTGTAGCCGCCCATTCTGGGTCAGACAGATTTTGTTCAAATCTGTAGCATCGGTGGCGTTTTTTACGCGCCACTGGAGGTTTTATGTAAATTTCTGTTGGTTTGAATTGTGCAACAGGGGGCGCTGAATGTATGATGCCTCATATCTCAGATTAATCCTTTTTTGTATTCGTTTAACCCTTCGAGACAGGGCGGTATTAAAAATATCCCACCTTTTCGATGCGTAAATTTGATGCCATTTTAACACATTGCAGTCTGTTGACGTATAAATACGTTTTTTTATTTAAAATTTTATAGCCGTCGACGTAGTGATACGTCAATTTATAATCGAAGGAGTCGTTTATGTACTAGTACGTTTTTTTTGTTATTTAAAACCTTTCCCGGAAGAAAGCCGACGGAAGGACTTTCGGCAGTCTCTCTCGAATCGTCAGATGAAAGGGAAATCGGTTTGGTTACCTGGGATTTTGAGAAATTTTCGTTTAGAAGGGTTTTTGATTTTCGCCAGGAAAAACCATCAGAACCACCAGAAAAAAGTTTTGCGTTTAGTTTTGTCGAAAATTTTGGCTTTTTCCTCGATTTTCAGAAAAACTGTTATTTGGGCTCTGATCCAGACCATGAGGAACTGAAGACGTTAGGAGATTTTCGGAAAAAATCGATACTTACAGTTCGGACCAGACCATGAGGAACATTGAAACAGGTTTTTGGGAAAGTTTTGCCTTGATGGACCAAACTTAAGGAAAGTGAAGTTTTTACTAGATTTTCAGAAATATCGTTACATGGATTATGAATTACACCTTGTGAAACTGAAAAAGTTGTTGGAAGAGTTTCCCCTCGATTTTCGGAAAAATTGATGGAAACTAAAGAAATTGTCGGAAAAAAATCAATTCCTTTTTTGTAAAACTATAGTTAGGATCTTGCAACAAGCCTTGCGAAACTGAACAATTTTCCGATAAATTACGCATTTCCCAGGCGTTTTGGACGGCGAATCGCGAAACTAGGAAGAAAATTAAGTGTTACCGGATTTTAAGGCCGGTCCAGACGTTACGTTTTGCACAACCTTTTGTCTGCACAGTTCAACACGTTGCAGATAAAACTTTGCATGTAGATAAGAAATATCTAAAATTGAGAGGGGAAAAGTACCGTATCTTGCAGAATATCATGCAAGGCAAAATCCAACGTAGAAGAGGTCCAGGAAGAAGACGCACGTCCTGAAAAACCTGAGACAGTGGTATGCTGTCAGTTCTACTAGCCTGTTTCGTGCCGCTGCTGATAAAATAAAAATCATTATGATGATCGCCGACGTCCTCGGAGGACATGGCGCGTAAAGAAGAAGTAGATAAGAAAAGTGCGCAGTTTTGAAACCGGCGCGAAGACGGTACAGTTGCAGCGATAACTGAGCTAGAGAGCATGAGCGGATAAATCGGCGCATGTAGACGGTAGCTCCGTTTTCCGATTCTTTTTGTTCCTCAGTTTCTTTGTATGTGTTTGTTACTTTGAGCGATAATGGCTGACCTTCAGCAATGTTCTCATGAGTTTTTATCACATAATTTTTTACGCTCGACCCAGTGAAGCGCCTGCTACTCCTCTTTCCGAAGCATCAACTCCCTGTTCTAGCAATAGAAAATTTTTCCGTAATAGATGGCACTCTTCAATTCGTAAGAGAAAGGGAGTTCCAAATGATGATGACAAACTGACGTTATGAAGTTAGTAGGAAAGGAACTGGAGTCGCTATAGGCAGAAGATGCTTTTTAGGTGTTTGGAAAACATGTGGCTAATAAACTCGGAAACGTCCTTAGTTCGTAAAACGCATGCAATCGCTCAGAAACTAATTTTCGACGTTTTGTTCGAAGCGGAGTTAGGTACGCTTACCAGAAATTTTCAAATTGTTGATATGACTACCCAGCGACAAGATGATTTTGGTTTAGTGAATGGACTGAATTAGCGTCAACAGAATATGTCCCAACAATTGAGAATGCCACATACTTTTTCTTCACGAGTTGGATAATACCACTCCTTCTCGCAGCACTCGCAGCCTATGCCATATAACTACGTCCCAGAACAATTTACACACACTCAGAAGTATGAAACAATTCTGAAAATTTCGGAAGAAAATCATCCCGCATCAAGGTGAACACGATCTACACACACACGCCCATCAAGTCCTTGCCCCCTCTTCCACACTGCAAACTACTTGTCAACGTTTCAACCAAACTACTTAGCCTAAGTTTTCTGAAACACTGATGTTACTTTTAAGGTTCATATAAATCTTTTATAGACCATAGCATTATTACTTACCTTCAAGTATTATCATTCTTCATATATCTTATTCTATATTCTTTTAGATATCATTCTTCAGCACCGTAAAGATAGCTTCACATGTTTCGTGAATGATTATAATTGTATAAAGAATTGATATAATTGTTGTGAATTTTAGGTCTTGCCAGTCTGCCAGTTGCCAAAAATCTTAAAGTAGCTGTCCAGCTGCCTTTCATGTGGTGATATTGCTGTTCTCATACAAGTATTTTTATGATATGCGATATCACTAATTCCAATAAATAAGTATACGTGTGTATGTACATTCTCAGGTAGTTACCCACTGATTATGTATTTTTGATGAAGCGGTTGACGCGTACGGCTGACGCACTACACTGTCATAAAATAATTGAAACGTTATAGAAGTGAAACGTTAGAAATGAAACGTTATAGAATGGATTACAGTATAATCTCGGTAATTCGGCCGTTGGTTAATCGGACGACACGTCCTGTAGTCCGGCGGTCTGGAGACCGTTCGCACTCTTCCCTCATACCACTGATAATCCGGCGGTTGCCTGGTCCCATATGTGTCGGATTATCGAAATTATACTATACATCTAAATGCATTATTTTTAACAGATTTGATATTATTGCATGAAGCGATTTACTTGTATGACCTACTTTGTATGAAATTTTATACAAAAAACAATTAATCGATTGTATGGAGGTAGTTTTGTAAAAAAGAACGAAGCAGTATTATATATAACGATACCGTTATAAATTATAACAATATTTTAAATCTTGAACGTAACGTATGGGTGCAGCAGGAATTTAATAATGACATAAATTCATGAGTGCTTTATATATTGGTAATAATTCACAAGAAAACTATTATTTAAAGAGGTTTATTTTTTTTTCTATTTTTCTTCTTCTCTTTCGAAACGGCTTTTTAAAATAACACGCTTCGACTCGCCATGACTCGCCACGAGCCATAATATTGGAGATTCTAAAATATTGCATTTTATAAATAAAACAAAAGTAGATAAGAGTGATAATGTTCAAGGTCAGATCAGGTTCTTACAAAACAAACAAAAAAATACAAATTAATAGCGTTACCGCATTGCAGGGGTCTCGCAGGGATCTTATTTGGGACCCCTTTTATGGAATATATTCCATGATGAAGCTAAATTATTAAAAATTCCTCCAGGGGTACAAATACAAATAATAATAGCTTATAGGGGTAATAGTTTATGTCTAGTAGATTAGTAGTAGTTAGTTAGATTTAGTAGTTTAGTTTAGTAGAGCTTTATGTTAGATATGAAGACATCGCGGTAGTAGCTACGGCGAAACAGGAAAGAGAACTTGCAGTAATATAACAAGGCACTTAACAGAATAGACTCGAAATATATGGAGTACAAGCACCAACGTGAGAGGTACATGGAGGCCACCTTTATACAAATCAAGGGACTGGAGAGAGCAATGGAAAAAAACCTAAGCGGTTATGCTTGTGGACAGGAAGATATATGGGCATGTCGCCTTTGAAATGTTGCAGACAGAAATTCATCCCCAAAGGAGCCTAAAATATCTAGGCATAATATTTGATGAACGAATTTTGGGCTATGCTGTGACCAAAGCCGATAATGCAGTGAAAGCGCTCACCAGACTGATATCGAGAGTGGGATGAATGGGTCTAAATTTAAACGAAGAACGCTAAACATGATTGTTGAATCTATATTACTCTTTGGAGCACCCGTATACGGAAAGGCTGTAGAATGCCAAACATACAAGGAGAAGCTAGGATTTTCCCTAGTAAATATGGAATTTTGAATTTTGAAGCACGGCGGTCCCACCTTTTTGATGCGTAAATCTAATGACATTTTAAAGCCATTTTATTTTAAAGCCGTTTCGGCAATGCTCGTAGCACAAATAATGGTTGCATTATGCTCGTAGTATAATAAGGGTTGTATTTTTGAAATACAATTCCTCAAATACGTTCCTCAAAGGGTTAGATCCTTAAGGAACTATTAAATTAAATCCAACGAAAATTTATTGGTTTATCAGACGGAATCCACACGATCTCCGATAGTAGGTGGATCTGGTTCCAGATGATTTTGTAGCTTTGGTTCCGTTTAGAAAAATGTTTTCATAGAAATGTTTTATGTGTTGAAATGAGAAATCGTGTCACTGCAAAATCATTTCTACACTCCTACAAAAACTTAAGGTTAAACTAAGGTTCTACTACAATTTCTTAGAACGGTAACTAACAAGTCTGGAGGTCCTATCCCCAGTGTCCATTTGTACCAGAAGACAAATGTGTAATTAATTAGCGCAATTTATAATAACATCTAGGTTTCTGGGCCTATAAGTGAAAAATGTGGGCAAAATACAATAGGCCACTAGGCCGCAGTATTTTAAGGGTTAATCGGTATCCACATTGGACCGAACTTAAAAAAAAAACGGTTTCTTTAATCATCAATTCTACTACAACTTCTTTAGATAATATAGGTGGTAATGTAGGTGGTTACTTGTACTGCGACCTTTATAGATTTATTGTACCGCACCCTCTTCCTCTAATCGTTGGTATACTTACCAATTTAGAGCGCCACCTCTAGTCCTGATTCCTTTAGGAGTACCAGGATCTAGGAAGGACTCAAGGATTGCAACTCCTCTGCGTTCAAGCAGTGGGCCGCAAGGAACTTCTGTCTCTTGCGGAACAGTTCTCCGCAGTCCTTGAACAGATGTATGAGAGTTTACCTCTGTTGAGCTGCAGAATCTACAAATGTAATCTTCCTCTAGGCCTAAGTTCTTGAGATGCTTTCTAAGTCAGCAGTGCTCCTTCAGAATTCGAAGTTTGTTCCTCTTTAGTTTCTGGCAAGCTTTTTTCTTTTCTTGTTAAAATATCCCGGCATTACTTTGGATTGCCTTAGCCCAGAAAGTGCTTTACAGGTTTCCATCCATTGTTCCCTTATTTCTTCATCTAAACTTTTGGTGGATGGTGTTTATACAGCAAAAGGGTTTTATAGGTATTTTAAGGGTTAAAAGCGTCTATAATGTGATTACTAGATCCCTTGTTTGCTAGCTGATCGTCTTTTTTTCGCTCTATACCAGTGTGTCCTGGTACCTTGTATAATGTCTCACAACAGTTTGGATCGGACGGTGTATGAGCTAATAGCCTTGATGGCCGCTTGACTACCTGACAGGTTAGCAATTCGTTTTTTGCGATTGTACCTGTCGAGGTTAAACTGTGCACATCTTTCGATTGCGTGTACCTCTGCTTGAAACATTCTTTGGTAGATTCTCATGTTTTCGAAGTACTTGGTATGAGGTTCAAATACTATTGCACTAGTACCACCTTTCGTCTTCGATCCATCTGTATACCACTTGATGGCACTTTGCTCAATGTGGTATGCTAAAGATTCAACGTTCCATTTGGCTTTACAGCAATGGTATTCTCATTCCAATTCGTCTTTGGTTCCTAGCCAGGGGATCTTGGCAACGAGGCTGTTCTATGCGACCCATTTTGGCTGGTCTTCGCCGCGATGGGGGCTGCTTGGCTGGACCGGGCTCGGGAGCCGTAAGGCCTATACCGGGATTTCCCTGCCGTAGTTGGAACGGGCGGTGGAACAACGACAAGTGTGCTACAATGTAGTCCCCTTCTTAAGGCCGTATTCGCGCATGCCGGACACGAGACCACTACCTGACTAGTGACGAATACCTTCACGAGTCTTTCTCCACGAATGGGTACCAGAGCCAGGCAGCATACATTAATTCCAACACCTAGAGCTGACCATTTATACTCATGTAAATTGAGAAACGAAATTCAAAGATGGATTACCACCCATTGAAAAATATTTTGCATTTCATTTTTTTTACTTTTGTGGCTAAACCGAATGATTTAACTAAATTTGCAAAGAATACTTTTTTGTAGACACCGACGTGTTACATACGGCGATCCGGGTTACAATTTTATATTTTGAAGCGTAATGAGATATTTGCAAAAAAACCTTTGAAGCAAAAATAATTTCCCACGCCGCCTCCATTGGAGGCGGAGCGTTCAAATGCGGCCAAAGAGTACTTCTTGTGGATTCCCACATTCAGTAAAAGTTTCATTGAAATCCTTTTAGTTTTATTACATTTTCTCGCTATTTTTTAATATTTTGAAATTTTCTTGTTTGGGGTTTTGGTCGGAATTCATGATGTTGAGCTGACCGGGTCTAACAATAAGTGTTGACATTAATATATCTGTGCCAGGCTGGTAGGGCTCCCATTCCCGGTGGTACAAGTGTAAACCGACTTATGCTCGGTAACCTTGGACTGGTAACGGTCGAGCGCACTTTTGCACGTTTCTCCTCTGGCGAAACCCCCCGGCTGAAACATCGATTACCCAATGTATTGGGATAGGGCAGCCCCCAGCCGGGTTAAGGGGTAAATATTGCAGAGTATTCATAACCATAGACTTAAAGTCTAAACATCGGTTACCCCTGTATTTGGGATAGGGCAGCCCCCAGGCGGGTTAAGGGGTAAACATCCCAGAGTATTCATAACCATAGACTTAAGTTCTCACAATTAACATATCATTATTATTAGTTTATAAAATGTTGGTTATTATCATCGCTATTATTCATCGTTTGTTTTATTGTTTTAATTTTATTATTTCCCAATAAAACAAACGACGAATATTAGTTTATGTTTTACAAGGGCGTCTTGTCAACTCGTTACCACCGATTTGGCCTAAATTTACAGTATATGTAAGGCTTGACTATAAATTAAAGTGACGCAAGCGGGAGTTACCGACAACTCAGCCCGCTATGTTAGCATAAATTTCAATGGCCGGTCAGCGCAGCGGTAAGAGCTCGGGTTCATAGTACAAGGATCGCTGGTTCGATTCCCCATGGGGACGCTATTTCTTTACTTATAAAATAATTAAATTGACAAATTAGTAATTACAATTAAAAAGTTAAACAATAATAAATAATAATAAAAGAAAGTCATATTTTAAAAATTGTAAAAAAAAGCGTCCTCACGGGTAATCGAACCAGCGATCCTCGTAGTATGAACCCGAGTTCTTACCGCTGCGCTGACCTTATGGGGCTTAGCGGGCTTATGAGTTCTCGGTTACTTACCGGTCGGCGTAAAAATGGCCATCTGGCCCTCCCGCTTGCGTCACTTTCATTTATAGTCAAGCCCTACATATACTGTAAATATGGGCCAAATCTGTGATGAGGAAATGACAGGCCCCCTTGTTAGTATTTTTCAACAAAAAAAAATCTTATATTCACCTTCGCTTGGGAAATAAAATGTATCCTTGTATTATTCATTTATGCAAAATTCCTTAAAAGAATATTTCAGATGGTTGAGATACATCTTAAATGTTGTTGCATAATTTTTATATTTTTGCACGTATTGAAACAGGCGTATGAAAATGCAAAAGACTTGAGATGCTTTAGATTACCTGACAGAGGATTGAAATAAGAGGATACTTTTACATATCGATATATTTTATCTCTTGTCGCATTGAAAAGAAATATATCAGTATTTTCCTCTCTAAATCTTTACTATTCATCATCTTGTGAAACACCAGATAACATAAATAACAAATATGCTCTAAAAGAAATAATTTAAAATTTTTATTCAACGAACATAGATTTACTTACTAGATATATAGTATTTAGATTCCAGTATATAATTTGGTAGCTTTTTAACAATAATTAACAGTAGCTCTGTTACTGCCATGAAACTAGACTGGGACTAGTAATAATATGCAAATGTCTGTTGTATGGTTAAGAGTAGCTCTGTTAGTCTAATGAAAATAGACTGGGACTAGTAATAATAAGCAAATGTATGTTGTATGATTAAGAGTAGCTCTGTTAGTGCCATGAAGATAGACTGGGACTAGTAATAATATGCAAATGTCTGTTGTATGAATAAGAGTAGCTCTGTTAGTGCCATTAAAAAAGACTGGGACTAGTAATAATATGCAAATGTCTATTGTATGATTAACAGTAGCTCTGTTAGTGCCATGAAAATTGACTGGGACTAGTAATAATATGCAAATGTCTGTTGTATGGTTAAGAGTAGCTCTGTTAGTCTAATGAAAATAGACTGGGACTAGTAATAATAAGCAAATGTCTGTTGTATGATTAAGAGTAGCTCTGTTAGTGCCATGAAGATAGACTGGGACTAGTAATAATATGCAAATGTCTGTTGTATGAATCAGAGTAGCTCTGTTAGTGCCATTAAAAAAGACTGGGACTAGTAATAATTTGCAAATGTCTATTGTATGATTAAGAGTAGCTCTGTTAGTGCCATGAAAATTGACTGGGACTAGTAATAATATGCAAATGTCTGTTGTATGGTTAAGAGTAGCTCTGTTAGTCTAATGAAAATAGACTGGGACTAGTAATAATAAGCAAATGTCTGTTGTACGATTAAGAATAGCTCTGTTAGTGCCATGAAGATAGACTGGGACTAGTAATAATATGCAAATGTCTGTTGTATGAATCAGAGTAGCTCTGTTAGTGCCATTAAAAAACACTGGGACTAGTAATAATTTGCAAATGTCTATTGTATGATTAAGAGTAGCTCTGTTAGTGCCATGAAAATTGACTGGGACTAGTAATAATATGCAAATGTCTGTTGTATGATTAGAGTAGCTCTTTTAGTGCCATGAAAATAGACTGGGACTAGTAATAATATGCACATGTCTGTTATATGATTAAGAGTAGCTCTGTTAGTGCCATAAAAATAGACTGAGACTAGTAATAATATGCAAATGTCTGTTGTATGATTTAGAGTAGCTCTGTTAGTGCCATGCAAATAGACTGGGACTAGTAATAATATGCAAATGCCTGTTGTATTATTAAGAGTAGCTCTGTTAGTGCCATGAAAATAGACTGGGACTAGTAATAATATGCAAATGTCTGTTGTATGATTAAGAGTAGCTCTGTTAGTGTCATGAAAATAGACTGGGACTAGTAATAATATGCACATGTCTGTTGTATGATTAAGGGTAGCTCTGTTAGTGCCATGAAAATAGACTGGGACTAGTACTAATATGCAAATGTCTGTTGTATGATTAAGAGTAGCTCTGTTAGTGCCATGAAAATAGACTGGGACTAGTAATAATATGCAAATGTCTGTTGTATGATTAAGAGTAGCTCTGTTAGTGCCATGAAAATAGACTGGGACTAGTAATAATATGCAAATGTCTGTTGTATGATTAAGAGTAGCTCTGTTAGTGTCATGGAAATAGACTGGGACTAGTAATAATATGCACATGTCTGTTGTATGATTAAGAGTAGCTCTCTTAGTGACATGAAAATAGACTGGGATTAGTAATAATATGCAATTGTATGTTGTATGATTAAGAGTAGCTCTGTTAGTGTCATGAAAATAGACTGGGACTAGTAATAATATGCAAATGTCTGTTGTATGATTAAGAGTAGCTCTGTTAGTGCCATGAAAATAGACTGGGACTAGTAATAATATGCATATGTCCGTTGTATGATTAAGAGTAGCTCTGTTAGTGTCATGGAAATAGACTGGCACTAGTAATAATATGTAAATGTCTGTTGTATGATTAAGAGTAGCTCTGTTAGTGCCATGAAAATAGACTGGGACTAGTAATAATATGCAAATGTTTGTTGTATGATTAAGAGTAGCTCTGCTAGTGCCATGAAAATAGACTGAGACTAGTAATAATATGCAAATGTCTCTTGTATGATTAAGAGTAGCTCTGTTAGTGCCATAAAAATAGACTGGCACTAGTAATAATATGTAAATGTCTGTTGTATGATTAAGAGTAGCTCTGTTAGTGCCATGAAAATAGACTGGGACTAGTAATAATATGCAAATGTTTGTTGTATGATTAAGAGTAGCTCTGCTAGTGCCATGAAAATAGACTGAGACTAGTAATAATATGCAAATGTCTCTTGTATGATTAAGAGTAGCTCTGTTAGTGCCATAAAAATAGACTGGGATTAGAAATAATATGCAAATGTCTGTTGTATGATTAAGAGTAGCTCTTTTAGTGCCACGAAAATAGACTGGGACTAGTAATAATATGCAAATATCTGTTGTATTATTAAGAGTAGCTCTGTTAGTGCCATGAAAATAGACTGGGACTAGTAATAATACGGAAATGTCTGTTGTATGATTAAGAGTAGCTCTGTTAGTGCCATAAAAATAGACTGGGATTAGAAATAATATGCAAATGTCTGTTGTATGATTAAGAGTAGCTCTGTTAGTGCCATGAAAGTAGTCTGCGACTAGTAATAATATGCAAATGTCTGTTGTATGATTAAGAGTAGTTCTGTTAGTGCCACGAAAATAGACTGGGACTAATAATAAGATGCAAATATCTGTTGTATGATTAAGAGTAGCTCTGTTAGTGCCATGAAAATAGACTGGGACTAGTAATAATATGGAAATGCCTGTTGTATGATTAAGAGTAGCTCTGTTAGTGCCATGAAAATAGAGTAGGACTGGTAATAATATGCAAACGTCTGTTGTATTATTAAGAGTAGCTCTGTTAATACCATGAAGATAGACTGGGACTAGTGATAATATGCAAATGTCTGTTGTATGATTAAGAGTAGCTCTGTTAGTCCCATGAAAATAGACTTTGAGTAGTAATAATATGCAAATGTCTGTTGTATAATTAAGATTAGCTCTGTTAGTGCCATGAAAATAGACTGGGACTAGTAATAATATACAAATGTCTGTTGTATGATTAAGAGTAGCTCTGTTAGTGCCATGAAAATAGACTGGGACTAGTAATAATATGCAAATATCTGTTGTATGATTAAGAGTAGCTCTGTTAGTGTCATGAAAATAGACTGGGATTAGAAATAATATGCAAATGTCTGTTGTATGAATAAGAGTAGTTCTTTTAGTGCCACGAAAATAGACTGGGACTAGTAATAATATGCAAATGTCTGTTGTATGATTAAGAGTAGCTCTGTTAGTGTCATCAAAATAGACTGGGATTAGAAATAATATGCAAATGTCTGTTGTATGATTAAGAGTAGCTCTGTTAGTGCCATGAAAATAGACTAGGACTAGTAATAATATGCAAACGTCTGTTGTATTATTAAGAGTAGCTCTGTTAATGCCATGAAAATAGACTGGGACTAGTAATAATATGCAAATGTCTGTTGTATGATTAAGAGTAGCTCTGTTAGTCCCATGAAAGTAGACTTTGAGTAGTAATAATATGCAAATGTCTGTTGTATAATTAAGATTAGCTCTGTTAGTGCCATGAAAATAGACTGGGACTAGTAATAATATACAAATGTCTCTTGTATGATTAAGAGTAGCTCTGTTAGTGCCATGAAAATAGACTGGGACTAGTAATAATATACAAATGTCTGTTGTATGATTAAGAGTAGCTCTGTTAGTGCCATGAAAATAGACTGGGATTAGAAATAATATGCAAATGTCTGTTGTATGAATAAGAGTAGTTCTGTTAGTGCCACGAAAATAGACTGGGACTAGTAATAATATGCAAATGTCTGTTGTATGATTAAGAGTAGCTCTGTTAGTGTCATGAAAATAGACTGGGATTAGAAATAATATGCAAATGTCTGTTGTATGATTAAGAGTAGTTCTGTTAGTGCCACGAAAATAGACTGGGACTAGTAATAATATGCAAATATCTGTTGTATTATTAAGAGTAGCTCTGTTAGTGCCATGAAAATAGACTGGGACTAGTAATAATATACAAATGTCTGTTGTATGATTAAGAGTAGCTCTGTTAGTGCCATGAAAATAGACTGGGATTAGAAATAATATGCAAATGTCTGTTGTATGAATAAGAGTAGTTCTGTTAGTGCCACGAAAATAGACTGGGACTAGTAATAATATGCAAATGTCTGTTGTATGATTAAGTGTAGCTCTGTTAGTGTCATGAAAATAGACTGGGATTAGAAATAATATGCAAATGTCTGTTGTATGATTAAGAGTAGTTCTGTTAGTGCCACGAAAATAGACTGGGACTAGTAATAATATGCAAATATCTGTTGTATTATTAAGAGTAGCTCTGTTAGTGCCATGAAAATAGACTGGGACTAGTAATAATACGGTAATGTCTGTTGTATGATTAAGAGTAGCTCTGTAAGTGCCATGAAAATAGACTAGGACTAGTAATAATATGCAAACGTCTGTTGTATTATTAAGAGTAGCTCTGTTAATGCCATGAAAATAGACTGGGACTAGTAATAATATGCAAATGTCTGTTGTATGATTAAGAGTAGCTCTGTTAGTCCCATGAAAATAGACTGGGAGTAGTAATAATATGCAAATGTCTGTTGTATAATTAAGAGTAGCTCTGTTAGTGCCATGAAAATAGACTAGGACTAGTAATAATATGCAAACGTCTGTTGTATGATTAAGAGTAGCTCTGTTAGTGCCATGAAAATAGACTAGGACTAGTAATAATATGCAAACGTCTGTTGTATTATTAAGAGTAGCTCTGTTAATGCCATGAAAATAGACTGGGACTAGTAATAATATGCAAATATATTTTGAATAATTTAATATCCTGCGTGGTATTAGCCAGGGAAGTAGTTGTTTCAAAATGGGATTTGTTTTGTTGTCTTAATAAGACTTACCATTATAGAGCTACGAATAGGTTGCATATATTGATATATTGAAGATATATTTCGCGTTAATCGCGGAGCTTTGCTTTTTATAAAATTCAATTGCAGGTTAATAATCAATTGTAGTTTCTTTCTATATTATGTATAAAGTTAATATAAAGTATAACATTCATATACATGTAATATAACAGATTTTTCAATTAAGATTTCAGTAATATATTGGCTACGTATATATTTGCTTTGTACAATATTAGTAAAAATATCTTCCACGAGATCAGATTGTGGAAAAACAGTATAAAAATCACAGTTGACCATTAATATTTCATGTATCGATCCTATACATCGCTTGTGGATAGACGTAAAGTTATGAAGAATCAACAACATTGTGTTGCTTTGTAATTAAACCTGTTGGCCATACACGCCGGCCATAATATTTTATTAGTGCCTTTTTATTCCGACGATTTAATATACACACCGCCAATAATTTAACATTATCCGCATACAAAGTACTTGCAGACATAAAATATTATTTAATAACAATCTTCGCATATCAAATTCATTATCTGCACTACCACCACTTCAACAGAATTCAAAAAAGAGACATCGAAACGTTGCTAATTATTATATAGATAATATATCGATCGATCTGTCTTATAACACTAGTTTTGATACTTACGTATTAACGCCATCGCAGCTAGAGGTCGCGCTAGCGTGCGATATGTGTTCTAATATAATCTAATCTAACCCTTATCCAATATTTTTTCTTATTTCGGATCGAGAGTTCGCGCTACCGCGCGATATGTGATCTGTATTTATCTGCACCATTATTACCTAATCTAATCAAATATGTAGCTGCGGTGGAGTTAGAACGTATGTAAACTAATTTTAAATATAAGCATTAATTCTCTTATAACACGGTAGGTAGATTCATATAAAAAGTCGTGTTATGTCGAACCGTGTCTTGTTGGACCGTGTTACATGAAAAACGTTAAGCTTAATTAGTATTAAGAAAATTTAACACAAACATAATATATCTTATATTTTCACGTACTATAACATTGATTTGACCTTTAACCTTTTCGAGGCGGCAAAGGAGAATATGTGCGATCAGAACGAACTCGAGCTTAAATTAAAGCGTGTTATATACAGACTAATCTTCAGGGATTATTCCTATGAAATAAAATGCAATTCGTGCATGTAGGGCATCCATTGCTTACCGTGTTAGAACAATACCGTGTAGTAGATTGCCGTGTGTTAAGGTTTTCTTCATTTAATTATGAAGGTTTGTATTGTAGGAATGTTTGTTTTTTAATTTTAATACTCGTCTTATATGCTGGTTTATATGTAAATTGAATGTTTAATGGAATAATGTATTATTGTGTGGTGTATGTGTTTTGTGATGATTAAAATTGTTCGGTTATAGAGATATTTTGAAATATAATCTGCCCATGCAGAACAATGCATATATTTGCAAATAAATAATTGCATCGAATAGATGTGCACTTAAATTGAATTCTTGTGCATAAATAATTCATGCTTTCATAATAGAGGGCAATTAATTACCGAGTTTTATAGATATCCGAGACAATAAGTTGTGCCCACGCCGATGGCCGATAAAATTCAACGGCAGGAAAAATATGTGTATGCAGTGAATTGATTATTGGTGGGCAATATTTTATATTATCTCCGCTGGCAGGTACAAGTTTGAGCGCGCCTAAAAAGGAGCGGAATATGGGAACGCAGCTGGCCATATCGCGCTACCAGTTTTCTTGAAATCGCACACACGCTACAGATTAACACTATTTCATATTACATATCACCTACGTTGCAATTCAAATCTTAATCGCTACTCACTGTTGTTCAATTATCTATTGATCAGATTGGAATGTTCTTGCGACATCAAAGACAATTCGATATCTAATAACCTGATTTTCTTTGAATTGGTAACAATGTATTATTTTGCAACAAATATAAAAATCAAACTGGCGACAATTTATTTTCTAAGAATTTACTTAATATTGGTGAAACCGTATTAACCCCTTGACATACAATCGTCTCTAAGACGTCATGTATATCTCATAAGATCACATGTATATGGACACGTCCAACGTCATTTTATTCGTATGTCAAGGGGTTAATTATAGATACAATCATACGAACTTATTAAAGACGAAAAATAGCTTGAATATATAAATATATTCAACCTGTTCGTAGCTCTATAATATTGAGCCTTGTTAAGACTATAAACAAATCTCATGTTGAAACTACTTCCTGGCTAATATCACGCAGGATATCGAATTATACGACAGACATTTGCATGTTATTACTAGTCTCATTACATTCTCATGTCACTAACAGCACTAGACAAATAACATTGTTCGTCGAGTTTCTTCTTCTTCTTCTTAACGTTGTCCCGCTGATGAAGAATCCGCTTTCTGGGTCAATGACTTTCTTGGTCCATTTTGCACGGTTTTGTGCGTTATTTGGCTTTAGGCCCATGATCTTTAGGTCACTTGTCGTTTGTGTGCATATCGTGTCCTTTATTAAAGAGCCGGTCATTTATCAAGAAGTTATCGTGTTCTGCAATCGCTGCTTCGGTCTTCCTCTGGGACGTTAGCCTTCAATCCCAAAATGGAGAGCAGATTTGATAACAGTACCAAGAGCTGCTCGAAGTGCATGGCCATACCATCGGAGTCGTTTCTCTCTCATTTTGGAGCGACACTCATTTGCTGTCACATTGTGTCATTTCTGACATGGTCAATAAGGGAGATGACCATTCCCCAACGAAGATTCTTATTTCCATGGCATGTAGATGTAGTTCTGAAATCTTGTCAGATGGTCGACATTCGATTCCATATAGCGCAACAGGCCGTATCGCTGTCTGATATATCTTGGATTTGATGCGAAGTGGCATTTTCTTGTCGCAAAGTACACCCGTGACCTCCTTCCTCCGCATTCAGGTTGCATTTACTCTGGTTCTTACTTCATCACCGAAGCCGCCATCACTCTGTAGATGAGACCCAAGGTACCTAGAGGAGTTGGTCTTGAATAGATTTTCTCCACCTATATATAAGGGATGGTCAACTAAATCCTTGAAGGAGGATAAGCTAATCCGTCAATTAGAAATGGAAGTAGCAAAAAGCTCTGAAAACACAGCGGAGGAATTGGTATCTATGATCACTAGAGTGTGTAATGCGAATCTACCAACAAAAATAAATGCTACCAAGAAACGACAAGTATATTGGTGGAGTGAAGATATTACCAACCTAAGGAAAGTATGTGTTTCCACGTGACGGCAACTCCAAAGGAAAGGCAAGAAAAACCTAGATGCATGCACCAAAGAACGGCTCAGAGGTGCATATTCTCAATCTAAAAATGCTCTCAACAGAGCAATAAATAAAGCGAATAGGGAACACTGCGGAGCATTGTGCAGGAAAATTGACGACGACACCTTGGGCGATGCTTATGCAATAGCTACTAGAAACTTGAAAGGCAGACACCCAATTACGAAAATACCCCTGGAAAAAAATAGAAGAGTTGGTTGATACTGTTCCCCATCCAATTCCTCATCATCAAGAACCAATACGGAAGCAGCCTCTAGTAACGGAGATAGTACCATTCACACAAGATGAACTTAAAATGGATTGTGAGCGACTCAATAGCGGGAGATCCCCAGGACCAGACGAAATTCCACCAGAGGTACTAAAAATTTTGTCAGAAATGCTCCCGAGTATGTTCTTGGTAAAAGGCAACTTTCCAACACAATGGAAAAAGGCTAAACTAGTCCTGATGAGAAAAGGAGATAAGCCCCTTAATGAAGCTTCTTCGTACAGGCCACTATGTCTAAACATAAATTGCTTAAGCAACTGCTAGTAGACCCAAAATAGCGCTTCGAACTGGGACTGATCTCTCTGAAAAGCAATATGGATTCAGAGAAGGAAAATCCACTACCGACGCGATTAGGAAGGTCATTGAAACTGCAGAGGAAGCTAGGGCTGGCACACGTAGAAACAGAAAAATCTGTGCCCTCGTAACACTTGACGTGTATATGCAGCTACCTGTCTGAGAGGAAAATTATTATTTAAGGAGACAATAAATTAGTGGAGCACGAGGTCTACAGCGGTGTTCCACAGGGCTCAGTGATGGTCCCTACAATGTAGAACATTGTATATGATGGAGTGCTTCGCCTTAAACTTCCGGAAGAGGTAGAGATTGTCGGTTTTCTGGACGACCTTGCGCTCGTGGTTTTTTCGTGGGAAAAAGGAATTAGAATCTAAAACAAATGAAGCTATAAAAATAGTGGATGAGTGGATGGCAGGGAAGCAACTGCAGTTGGCCCCTGAGAAAACGGAGGCTGTACTTCTGATGGGCAAGAGGCATATAAAGCCAATTTCTTTTGAAATAAGGAACCTTACTATCACGCCAAAAGCTTATTCAAAATACCTAGGCGTTGTAATCGACAAAAGCATATCTTTCAAGCAGCAAATTAGTAAAGCTTGCGACAAAGCGCTAAACACGGCTGCAGCACTGGAGAGACTCATGCCAAATGTACGGGGACCCAGAAGTAGTAAGCGGAGGCTTCTGTGCTCGGTTGTCCACTCTGGACAACCGAGTATGGGCAAAGGCAATGAAGACAAAAACCTTAAGCGATAAGCTGCCATCGGTACAGCGAAAGCTAGCATTGAGGGTGTGGAAGCAGCCTCTAGTAACGGAGATAGTACCAGCGCGTACCGAACAGTGTCCAGAGAAGCGGCTCTAGTATTCGCTGGAATTATTCCAATTGAATTAATGACGTTGGAGTTTCTCGCGGGTAACATCTGCAACCTTTACATCATCCGCATTCAGAAGGGTCCAAGAGACATTCCGTTGTAGATCACGAGTGATGGTGTCCATGGCAAGGACAAAGAGGGATGATGATAGTGCTGAACCTTGGTAGACCCCGACATTTACAGGAAAGCTATCTGAGGTGCCAATAGCACAACGTACTCTGCTACTGGTACAATTCGAGAGCAAATGAGTGTCGCTCAAATTGTGGACAAAATGAGAGAGAAACGACTCCGATGGTATGGTCATGCACTGTGAGCAGCTCCTGGCAATGTTGTCAACTCTGCCTTCCATTTTAAGATTGAAGGCCAACGTTCCAGAGGAAGACCGAAGCAGCAATTGCAGGACACGAAAAATAGTTACCTAAAGATCACTAGTGTATAGCATCTTGACCACATTAACAAATGTTTCTGGCACTCCATGGTCTCGTAGCGCATACTAAATTAACTCATGAGGAACACAATCAAAGGCCTTTTCAAGGTCTAGGAAGGTAATATGCAGTGGTTTTCTTTTCTTACGATGCTTCTGCATGAGTAATCGTGCTGCAAATATGGCGTCAGTAGTACCACCTCTCTTGACAAATCCACACTTGTTGATGTTAATGTTTGCAATGTCACGTAGTCGATGATCAAGAGTTCTCTCAAAGATCTTCATTGTATGAGATAGTTAGAGCACTCTGCTGGGTTTCCTTTTTTCTTGAAAATCGGTACCGTGATGCTTGTAGTCCAATCAGTAGGGATGTGACCAGAATCGATTATAGCGTTGAAAAAGGCAACAAGCCAATCGAGGCTTGCAGTTCTCGCAACTTCCATAAGTCAGCGGGAAGATTGTCTGGTCCAGGAGATCTCTGATTTCTCACGCTTTTGAGCAAACTTCCTCTGCAATGATTTTGGGGATAGGACCTTGAATTGGGACACCTTCTGGAATTTGTGTATGCGGAAACTCTATATTTGAGCCTATATTAAATCCTGATGCCGTTTGAGAATCCCATGTTTACAGTGGTACCTTGAGATACGAATGTCCTAACATACGAATGTTTTGAGATACAACATGGAATATTCTAAGATTTATATCTCGACAAACAACGAAAAATTTGCGTTACGAATTTTCGATAATTGCATAGGTGATCCCTAGATCACAGAGCATTCGCTCAGCTTTCCTCCCGCCGCCTCTGCCCGCTATGTCGCACTATTTGGTTGTTGAGACCAGTGTCCTCTGTATGGCCGCCATGACGTGTTATTCGCTTTGTTTGTGCCTGTTTTTCCTGTCATTTTAAATAGTATATATCACTCCTTACTCTACTCCTTACTCTGCATATTTTGTTATTTTAACCATGGTTCCCAAAGTTAGAGACAAAACTGGTGAAAAGAAAAAGGCTAAGAAAATGGTCTCAATGGAAGCGAAACAAGAAATTATTGCAAAGCATGAGGGAAACTCCTTCAAAGTTTGTTTAGCCATTTCTCGACCGAATTTTCCAACCAAAATTTTCAAGTCCATAAAACAAACCTTCCCCTTTAAGGAATCATCGAAACCTCACTAAATTTTCACCCCGAAAACGCCCAATTAGCCCCAAGTTTCATTCCCAAACTTTCCACCAATCTACCAAAAAAATAAGCAAAGAAGAAATTTGAGACGTTGTAAGAGCCACTTCCGTTTAATACTTCCGTAAGAAAATTTGGACAAACCATGCTTTGACTTTCTTCCTTCTAGTGTTAAAAGCAAAGTTTGGAAAATTAGACTAGAAATTGGGTAAAATGAGTTTTTTCTAAAGCTCATCCTTCAAAATTTGTTTTGCCATTTCTCGACCGAATTTTCCAACCAAAATTTTCAAGCCCATAAAGCAAACCTTCCACTTTAAGGAAACATCGAAACCTCACTAAATTTCCACCCCGAAAACGCCCAATTAGCCCCAAATTTCATTCCCAAACTTTCCACCAATCTACCAAAAAATAAGCAAAGAAGAAATTTGAGACGTTGTAAGAGCCACTTCCATTTTGGTACTTCCGTTTGAAAATGGACAAATCATGCTTTGACTTTCTACCTTCTAGTGGTAAAAGCAAAGTTTGGAAATTTAGACTAGAAATTGGGTAAAATGAGTTTTTTCTAAAACTGTCCAAAATTTTGGAGCAATGGCTTTGCCTTCAAAGTTTTGCCATTTCTCGACCAAATTTCCCAACCAGAATTTTCAAACCCATAAAACAAACCTCCCCTTTATATGAGGGTTCATATCATCGACTTGGCAAATGAGTATGGCCGCAATCCTTCTACAATATCCACGATCATCAAGCAGAAGGAAGCAATAAAGAAGCTGCAACCTTCCAAAGGCTTCACCATTATTTCAAAGCTACGAACTAATATACAGGACGAGATGGAACAGCTACTTTTATTATGGAATTAAGCAATTGGCAGGTGACTCTGTTTCTGAAGCGATTATTTGTAAGAAGGTTGGCGCCATCTTCCAAGACCTCAAGACCTCATGGTGATGTAACCGAAACGGAGGGAGAATCATTGCAAGGCGGTGAGGGGTTTAAAGCTAGTCGTGACTGGTTTGACAATTTTAAGAAACGAAGTGGCATTCATTCAGTTATTCGTCATGGAGAAGCATCTAGTGCAGATATTAAGGCGACTGAAAATTTCATTTCATTTCATTCAAGGTTTTTGAAAAACTCATTAGTGAAGAAGGATACCTACCGCAACAAGTGTTCAATTGTGACGAAACAGGGTTTTTTTGGAAAAAATGCCTACACGCACGTTTATCACGGCTGAAGAAAAAAGTTCATAGTCTTGTGGCCGGGTAGACTCTTTTCTTCAGATAGGCTTACGCTTGCCCTTTGCGCTAACGCTATTGGGGACTTCAAAATAAAACCTTTGCTAGTCTACCACTCGGAAAACCCAAGGACCTTCAAAGCTTATAAATTTAGGAAAGAAAAAAAGTTCTGTGGCGTGCATACAGTAAAGCATGGGTGACCCGTCAGTTTTTTATTGAGTGGATGAACATAGTTTTTGGACCTTCAGTGAAAAAATACTTAATCGATAATGGTCTACCGCTTAAGTGTGTCCTTCTGTTGGATAATGCTCCCGCTCGCACTCCTGGTCTTGGGGATGACCTTTAAACTGAATTTAAATTTATTAAAATTGTCTATCTGCTACCCAATGCAACGTCTACCCTTCAGCCCATGGATCAACAAGGTATCTCCAATTTTAAGAAACTTTTCACGAAGCATCTTTTCAAGCGTTGCTTAGAAGTTACCGAAAATACGAACCTAACATACAAGGAGTTTTGGAAGAATCATTACAACATTGTGGTCTGTCTTAAGCTTATAGATATTGCCTGGTAAGGTGTTACCAAAAGAACATTGAACGCAGCTTGGAGAAAATTATGGCCAGATGTTGTTTTAAAACGAGGGGGATTTGAGGGATTCGAACCTATTGAGGAGGAGATTGTATCCATTAGTTGCTCCATGGGCCTAGAGGTAGATGAGGTAGATATTGCTGATCTCACTGAGGAGTATGCTGAAGAACTCCCGACGGAAGAGCTGATGGAGTTACAGAAGATTTTTCTCACTCGGGGGTAATGATGGTACTCAGCAGTGAGGAGGAGGTCGAGCCGGAGGAGAAACTTACTTCACGTGAAATTAGTGATATCCTTGCCAAGTGTCAGGAAGTGTCTGATTTTGTGGAAAAAAGACACCCAGAGAAATTGTCTACAGGGAGAGCGAGTGCCTTATTTGATGATAGGTGGCTCACATTCTTTCGAAACATTTTAAAAAGAAGGCAGAAACAGACCTCTCTTGATCATTACCTTGTGAAGGTCTCACGCAGTGCAAGTCAGGAAAGTGAGGCCAAAAAGGCACGACGTTAAAGTGATGATTATTAAACATTGTGTTTTGATGATGTCATTGTGTGATGTGTGATTTTTTTGCCATACGACGATGATCACAGAACGAATTAAATTCGTATCTCAAGGTACCACTGTACTCTGTAATCTTTTGCCTTCCTTGCTCTTTATGCACACATAGTGTTCAATATCCCTTGTTGATTTTGCTCGGGCTTTGGTCAGGCGGTATATATCCTTTTCTCCAAACTTTGGTGTCCAATTTGAGGTAGAGATTGTAGTAGTGTTTGATTCTTGCTTCAGCAACGGCTTTCTTTGCCTCTCATTTAGCAGTAATGTATCTTTCTCTGTGCTCGTCAGTCTTTTGAGAAAGCCAGGTTTTGAATGCTGTCTTCGTATCATGAACCTTTTCTTGCACCTGAGCTGTCCACATCCATGTCTGCTTGTCAATATCTTCGACTTGATTTTGTTGTGTCCCAACAGCAGTCACTGACTTACAGAAATTGATCCATGTGGTGTCAATATTGTTAGAGTCCATAGGAGGGAGTGTGATACTGCTAACCGATGCTGATTTCTGGTCTCGTATTTTCCACCACTTTATTTTTCTTTGGCCACTTGCATATCCACCTAACCTATCCAGCGTTTGCTGATCTTCAGGCCGGCAGTGAGTAGTTTGTTGTTTGGCAACATAATCTGAAGGTATCATTTCAAGATCAAGTTTGTATGCAGAACACTAGTTTAAAGTATGTATAGCACAGAGTTGCGGGCACAGTGGTGTAGTGGTGAACGCATCCGCTCGCTAAACCTGAGATCCCGGGTTCAATACCCGGACAAACCATGAAATTTTTCACGGTACTATGCTGTCGCCACCTCGTGGAAAGCAATGGCAAACTACCACGAGTAATTCTGCCAAGAGAACCTCTCAAATAGTGCCGTTCGGAACCGGCTATCAACTGCTAGATCCCGCTTATTAGTGTGACGATGCGTTCCACAATTATGCGCTAGAGGTTGCCTACAGTCTCGTAAGAGAGTACGGCACGCTTAAGTAAATAAGCACATAAGAATAAAATTTGTTAAATAATAAATTATATTAATTACTAATGGTTTTTAATGGTTTATAATTAATTATAGTATAATCGCGGTAATTCGGCCGTTGGTTAGTCGTTAAATTATTAAACAACACGTTCAGTAATCCGGCGGTCGGGAGACCACTCGCGCTCTTCCCTATCTATCACCACTCTGTCTTAGAATCCGGCGGTTGTCTGGTCCCATATGTGTCGGATTAACGAGATTATACTGTACATGTAAAATTGTTGTTTGAACAAACATTTTATAACGTAATAGCTAACATTTATATATAAACAACGGGCTTTAATATCAACAACTACACAATTTTTTTGTTGTTGTTGTGAAATATATTCTATTACGATTGTTATACTCATTGGGAATAAACATTGAAACATTAGAGATTACATAAATGGAGATGTAGAATTTACGTACATCAATAGTCTATGTGCCCTATTATATAAAGCATAAAGAAAATCCTGTGCACAATACACATTGTTTGTTACATGCAATATGATATAATTATAAATAATATCCAATCAGTGCTAATCTATGAGCACAGAGGCCGTAATTAAAAGCGGTCGTAATGTTTAATCAGGCAAAAGATCGCGTTCATTATGACATTAGAATAGACGTAATCAAGAACACGATGGTAAGAGAGAGCAAAAGCAACGAAAAGAGTTGTTTCGCAATGGACTGTATCTTCTGAACACGTTTAGTCTTTCTCCGTCGTCCATTTGATCGATATTAATGCTTTGGCCGGAGGAATTTCAATCTAGCCCCAAATTCCGGCGTGCCCTTAATAAATACCGATTGGGCAATAAGCTCGATTAATTATCGCATTATGTGATAATCAATCAAATATTAAATGCGCGCGAGATAAATGCGCGCGGATTTTCGCAACAATGTGTCTCTTTTTCTGCTCGGAAAGGAAAAGTAAATCAGGTAGTTAAGCGTTCAATTTAGCTGTCCATGTGTGGCAACGGCAAATCAATCAAATGATTCAATCGATTGTATGAAATTTGAATAGAAAGTGTTAACTTTCGTATTTATTATTCTAATAGATTGATAGGTAAATAGGTTTCATTCAATCTGAAGCACGATCTCGTCCAAATACGTTATATAATATACATTTGTATTAGACCTACGTTCTTAACTAGTTCAATTTGGACACAGACTCGTCAAATAAGTTGAACTATACTAGGCAATAATATGTTAACATCTTTTGTAACTCTTGCTCTTTTTAGGGTTCCGTACCGAAAACAGAACCCTTATAGGATCACTTTGTTGTCCGTTTGTCTGTCTGTCTGTCTGTCTGTCTGTCCGTCTGTCTGTCTGTCAAGACCATTTTTCTCAGGAACGCGTAGGTAACAAGTTGAAATTTGTATCAAACACTCGGGTATGCGGTCTCTTTCAGCTGTGGAAAAATCAAACTTGTAAGTCAACGCGATCAAAAGATATGACCGTTTATGTCGCATATTTTGCGATTTCACAAGGGAATCAAAACCTATAGGGTACTTCCCGTTGACCTAGAATCATGAAATTTGGCAAGAAGCGGTGTCTTACAGCACATGTCTAGGGAAAAACCTGAAAACCGTAAATATGTAGTTTAATTACAAGAAAAATGCGAATTTACTATTAGAAACTTATGAAAATTCACTAATGTTGTCGTAGTGGTATTGTCAGGCTCCAGAAGCATATGGGTTGCATACAGTTAGGTCCTATTCGGTTTGGTCCGAAGGTTAAAAAGTATGTGTTGGCGCCAAGCTGTTTATTCTGAATTTTCTTTGTTTATATTCGTTATGCATTTCATCACGTACGCTCTATATACATAATATATACAGGGTATATATTATGTCTAAATTTTGCTTGTTTATAACCGACATGCGACATACTCAAGTCCCGTAACAACCTGTATATATTATATTTCGTCTAATTTTTCTTTATAATCTACATAATATGTTGATAATCTACATAATAATACTATACTATACAAGTTTGTACGGAACCCTCGGTGCGCGAGTCACAACTCGCACTTGGCCAGTTTTTAAAACTAACCTTCGTCACTAAAGAAGAACTAAGAACGGATAGGATGGTGAGGAGACAACAGTGGATGACATATTCTATCTAGGAACTTATGGAAGAAATAAGACAACACAGAAACGGAGATAAGGGGTCGTCCATTAATCACGTTAAGTTGAAGTTTTAGCACCTTTTTAAGCCGCAGAGGTCGGCGAGGAACGGCCTATCATCACACATGAGGAAGTAGAATCAGCTATCAAACGACCAAAAAACAACTAAGCCCCTGGGCCAAACCAGATTCATGGAGAAGTCCTCGAACTACTGGACCCAGAAGAGATAATACTTCGCACAGTGGGCTGGTTTGTCAAAAAGGTGGACAAAAATCGAATGCCTCTACATTTATATTTGAAATTTTGGTTGCACATTTTATTTACATCGGTGATTACGAATATGTTATTAAAATGGTCAAAAACAAAATGGCGGATTTTGTATGGCGGCTAATTTTTCAAAAAACTCATTCAATTTTTACAAAATTTCGTACCTAGGAGTTCATAATCTCGTTGATTCCGAATGAGTCAAAATCTTATAAAACAAAATGGCGGACTAAATGTGGCGGATAATTTTTCGAAATTTTATCAGAATATTGCGAAATTGCGTATTTAGAAGTTTTATAGACTAAAACTTACAACCGGAATACTAACACAAAAACGGAATCACTTAATCACACTAGAGGATGCACAACAAGGATCCAGAAGCGGAAGATCTTCTACCACGTAATATTTGTACTATGACAACTAATATAGAAATCTCTAGAATATGACAATTCATTCACACACCAGAAGTAAGAAATCTGAGAGAAGATAACGAACCATCACAAAGAGAAATAAGCGAGGCGATAAAGGCACTAAAGAACCACAAAGCACCGGGACCGGACATGATACCATCTGAAATGATCAAAATGGGAGGAGACGCTCTGAACTGTGCTTTACACCAGCTGATAGGAAGAATCTGGAGGACAGAAGAGATACCCGAGGAATGGCGGGAGGGGAAGATATGCCCTATCTATAAGAAAGGAAACAAACTGGAGTGCAAGAACTATCGTGGTATAACTCTTCTTAACACGGCCTACAAGGTGCTGTGATGGATAATTGGACGAAGACTCCAACCGTACGCAGAGAGCATTATAGGACAGTATCAGACAGGTTTCCGGAAAGGAAAGTCGACGACTGACCAAATGTTTACACTCAGACAAATACTAGAAAAGACATGGGAAATGAACATCAGCACATACCAGGTCTTCGTAGACTTTAAACAAGCGTATGATACTATCGATAGAAGAACTCTCATGAAGACAATGGAAGAATTCGAGATACCACAAAAGATCATTAAATTGGTAAATTGTACGTTAAAAAGACTTGGAACCAAGTCGGTATCCAAAAAAACGACATCGCACAAGTTTGAAACCATTACAGGTCTGAGACAAGGAGACAGTCTATCACCCATATTATTTAACATCGCGCTCGAAAAAGCTATAAGGAAAGCTCAGATAGAATGCAACGGTACCATCTACAATAAATCCACGCAACTTTTGGGCTATGCTGACGACCTAAACCTCATCGGTAGATCGTTAACGGCAATGAAAGATGCTTACGGTAAAATGGAGAAGAGAGCCAAGGAGATAGGTCTGTCAATAAACAAGGATAAAACAAAAGTAATGATGGTAAGACCGGGAGCGCCAGTACACGCAGTAAATAATCTGGATATGGGAGAGTACACTGTAGGAGTCGTCAACAACTTTAAATATCTGGGATCAACCGTCACGGATCAGAACGACGAAGGGGTGGAAGTACAACATAGAATCATGCAAGCCAACAGGGCATACTTCACTCTTAAATCCATCCTTAACTCGAAGCTAGCTAGCAGACAAACGAAGTGTCATATATATAAAGCAATCATACGACCCATCCTCACATATGGAAGCGAAGCATGGACGCTGACCCAGAAATCGGAAAAGATGCTGGAGATTTTTGAGCGAAAGATCCTGAGGAAAATTTATGGGGCAATTAACAGCGAAGAGGGCTGGAGAATTAGGATGAACTTCGAGCTATATCAGTTATACAAAAGCCCAGATGTGGTATCCCACATAAAACTAAGCAGGCTAAGATGGGCGGGACATGTGTGCCGGATGGCTCCAACAGCAGTGCCGAGACAAATACTCAGAGTGCCGGAAGGTAGAAGGAAAGCGGGCAGGCCAAGGGCGAGATGGGAGGAAAGTGTGAAAAGGGATGCGAGAGAGATGCGAGAGAGGAAAGGGAACGCTGGAGACAACGTTTGGTGGAGGCCAGGGCTCGCTTCGGGCTGTAGCGCCATTGGAGAGAGAGAGAGAGAATATGACAAACCTGCGTTCCTGTGCTATATAGACTTAAAGAAAGCCTTTGATAGAGTAAAATTAAATGATATTATAAAAATAGTGACTAATAGAGAAGTACCATCACCAATAATAAAACTAAATAGAAAAAAATAAGAAGCCCAGAGGTTTTTTTTTCCAAACCAATAGTAGCAGAAAAAGGAATCAGAAGAAGTGGATTATTCACCGCTATTATTCAACATTATTATGGACGAGATAATAAAGAAAATCAAATATTATATGTTTTGCGTAAGATGAAGATGGATTACATTACATCAGTTCAATCAAACATGTAAGAAATGCGATATGGAAATTTCTACCGAAAAAAAAAAAATCGATGACAGCAGCGAAAGAACCGCTAAGGTTTAAACAGATGGTAGAGAACAACCCAATCGAACAAATAATGGAGTTACAGTATTTAGGAAGAAAAATGACAAGATATGGAAACTTAGTCAAAGAAGTAGGGGAACAAACAAGGAAATCGGAAAGAATAGGAGGCTACGATATGGAAAAATAAACATTTAAGATTGGAAACGAAGACACGAATATACAAAGGGGCGGTAAGACCTATCATGACATATGACATGGAAACTACGGCAGAAACTGCAAAACCTAAACAGCGGATGCAAGTGGCAGAGATGGCAATACTAAGAAAAATAATAGGAAAGGCAAAGCAGACAGAATACCTAAAGACATGTAAAATAAAACCAATAGCGGAATGGGTAAACGCCAGACGACAGGAATGGGATAGCCATGTGTCAAGAATGGAAATTTATAGATTAGTAAGGATAGCACGAGACAGCCAACCCCAAGGGAGGAGAAGTGTTGGACGCCCCAGCAAGAGATGGAAAGACAGCTTCTGAATGTTATCGA
The DNA here is from genome assembly GCA_944588485.1 of Phosphuga atrata. Classification (NCBI taxonomy): domain Eukaryota; kingdom Metazoa; phylum Arthropoda; class Insecta; order Coleoptera; family Silphidae; genus Phosphuga; species Phosphuga atrata. The sequence continues at coordinate 71,927,523 of OX155896.1, forward strand.
AGTGAAACAGGCAAAAATTGCCTAAAACGAAGAAGAAGAAGTTTAATGTCGTTGATCAGGTATCAATTGTCGGGATTTCAAAAACCAAAATGGCGAGTGCAATATGGTGAACAATTTTGTCCAATATGGTGAACAACACTGTACCAAATACGTATAGGCAGGTTTCGGCATGCAATTCGTTAGAATTCTGAATTCATACATTACTACCTACGCAATAAACATGAAACTAGCCCGGGATGTATTGGTCGATTCATAATTGTTACAGTTTTGTGTCAATACAGTATTTAGAAAAAGGTTTCACCTCGCAGTTGGCAGTCCTTTTCTTGAATAAGCATAAACTGTTATTCAATAATGTCAAAACGTTCAGGATCACCCTTCAATAAACAAAGTCGATATCACACACTTCAACGAAAAATTGACAGCGGTTATGCGGAGAACGTGTTTCGGGAAATTATGATAATGGATACGTAATCAGCGACGTCAAATACCCCTATATACCCCATTTTGTAAGAGTTGGATGAGGATTTCGAAGAAACATCCGCCATAATAAATCGGCCATTTTGTTTTTGAAATTTTTTATAACAAACTCGTGATCAGCGACAAAAATAACCCCTGTAGACAGAATTTCAGATATATAGGACGAGGCTTTATATTTTGGTCCATTTTTTCGGCCCACTGGTGAGGCGTTCAAATGCCAAATGACTGGCTGCTGTCGACCTTCATTCCGCTTTCCAAAAAGGCAAAAGCAAGTAAATGTCCGACCACAGAATAATCAGCTTGATGAGTCATATCCTAAAAGCTTTCCTTAATATCATTCAAGCACACGTATATAAAAGACTCGGCGAGAGAATAAGCGACACACAGTTTGGTTTCAAGAAGGGACTTCTTCACCAGCTTCTTCAAGGCACCTTCTTCTTAATCTAACGTCTTGGCAGACGTGTGGTGACAGGTCATGAATGTCGGCCTCCATCAGGCCCCCTCAAGTGTGTTGATCCTCTACTTGATGGTATCTCGCCATCGCAATCGGTCAGCTGTTCCACGTACAGCGGTCTCAGTGTCAGTGTGGAGAAGCTGATGGTATCTATCCAGCGGTAGGGTGACTTCTCTCTTGTTCGTCCGCCGTTTTGCTTACCCTGCACAATCAATTTCTCCATGTTGTCACTTCTCGTTACATGTCCGAAGCATTTCAATATGCGGGAGTAAACCAGATTTGTGAGTCGTTGTTTGGGTTTGATCTCGTTAAGAATAGAGATATTGGTACGTCGTGCAGTCGAGAGTATTCTAAACATTCTCCTCCAACACCACATTATATCGCATCCACTCGACGACGGTCAGCCGCACGTATTGTCCATGTTTCCGCCGCGTAACCAAATACAGAAAAGAACAAGGCATGCACCAGCTTGATCTTCGTGTTACGTGTTACGTTGCTATCCCTCCATACTGGAGTTATCTAGGACATGCCGGTTCTTCCCAGTTGTTTTCGCTGGCGTATTTCGGGTTCACAGCATCCCTTGTTATTAATAATGGCACCCAGGTATATAAACTGCTCGACGAGATCATATTTTCCGACATTAAGGATATTTGGCCAGTTATCATTTGCGCGGTCAACAATCATCGCTTGCATCTTCTGGATGTTTATTTGAAGACTTGGCTCCCGCAAGGCATTATTCTTCATACAGGTTCGGATCCAACGAGCACGGGACGTCAACGTAGACGTCTTTGCATGCTTCATAGATTTCGAAAAGGCTTTTGATGAAGTCAACATAGTAAACTTATCTTAATCCTACGTGAGTCAGGAATTGACTACAGAGACACAGATATAATATCAAAGCTGTACTTGCAACAAAAAGCCTTTGTTCGGGTCGATAACGAAACATCGGAAGAGTTTAACATAAGGAAAGTAGTGCGTCAAGGTTGTATACTGTCGTCCCTCATATTCAACGTGTACTCAGAACATCTATTTAAAGAGGCATTGGACAACATGGAGGATGGAGTTGTAATAATCGGAGAAATAATAAATAATAACCTAAGGTATGCTGATGATATCGTCCTTATAGCAGATACTGCTAAAGAGACTTATAGACCGTGTAGAGACTGCATGCAACAGATATGGTATGAAGATAAACTGTAACAAGACACACATATTAATTATCAGTAAAAACGACATCGGCAAGCTACAGTTTACAGTTATTGCTCTCGCAATAGCCGAGACAGTTACATACCTGGGCTGCACCTTGAATAAAGACTGGGATCACTCTCGAGAAACAAGATGCTGAAAAAGCGGTACATTTAACAAGATGCGTAACATACTGTGCAAAATGTCTCTCAACATCCATACTAGAATAAGAATTCTAAAATGCTATGTACTGTCGACCATCCTATATGGGGCAGAAGCGTGGACCCTTACCAATACCTGCACCTTGAAAAGGGCTGCACCTTGAATAAAGACTGGGATCACTCTCGAGAAACAAGATGCCGAAAAAGCGGTACAATTAACAAGATGCGTAACATACTGTGCAAAATGTCTCTCAACATCCATACTAGAATAAGAATTTTAAAATGCTTTGTACTGTCGACCATCCTATATGGGGCAGAAGCGTGGACCCTTACCAATACCTCCTGTAGGCGCATAGATGCAGGTGCACCGATACCTCCTGTATCACCTCCTGCATATATTTGAGATGTGGTGCTATCGCCGCATACTCAGAATTGCATGGGTACACCACGTGCCAAACGACACGGTACTGCAACTCATTGGACAATTGGAATACCTACCAAACGACAAGCGCAAAAAATTGGAATGCTTCGGAAATATCATGCAAAATGAAAAATACCAGCTTCTTGAACTCATACTACATGGGAAAATAGAGGGTCGAAGGTCAGCAGGACGCAGACGAATATCGTGACTGCAATTTACGAACAAGGACCTGAATCTATTCAGAGCGGCAGTGAACAGAGTGATTTCAATCAACGTGATAGCCAAACTCCACAGAGGATAGTCACTTTGAAGAAGAACTCTTTTGCATATGTATTTACTTACAATTAGTTGTAAAATATGTTATGTCTATTACAACTATCTTAATATGCACTTCTTGTATCATTAGTATTGAGTTACTAATTAGTGTGCTATTTGGGTTGGTTAGAATGCGATTGTTCGAAAACATTTGTGATGTGCTTTCACGATTGGATAATTTAAATTTGAAAGAAGAAGATTCAGAGTGTCCAAGGAGAAGTCGAAACGTAAATGATTATTTGCATAGAATTTCTGAATAGCCTGTAGGGAGTTTCCGCGAACGAATTAAACGTCTTTGCGTGAATGGATGGGAAAATTGAAGACGCAATTAAAATCTGTTATCAAGCAACTTCTAATACATCTTATGTTATAGTATTAAGTAGTTTTTTTCTTCCGCCGCTGAAATTGCAAGCTTTTTTCACCTTTGACAAAGTGCGGAGATATTTATTATAACTGTATACGCTCCGAGGTTTAATTGAATTAACATAATAACACTTATTAATATTCTCTCTGTAATAGCTTCGAGGATTACGAATTTATGTTTGGTTTACAGTTTAATATCAGCTATTATTTGACATTAAATTATAAGCTGCAACATAATAGACTAATTGAATTATTGTTTAAATTACTTCATGCCTTTTTTGACAAAACATAAAATACGCCATTGAATAGTCATTACAATATACAATTAAAGGTTTATAAATAGACACTGTTAAACAATGAATGGGCATTAAATAGAGATTATTAAATATTAGACAAGTATTATTACAACTATATATTTATCTATAAGTTTTATAGTTATGCCAAAATTAGTAGCCATAGAAAACTACGAGTTATCTCGTTGTTTGGTAGTAAACGTATTAAGAAATTAGGTCTTGAGTGGTTTAAATTGTGTTTTGTATAAAAATATGTAACTTTAGTATATTTTGTAACTAGGGCGGAAAGTTTGACGAAAACTCAGTTTGTCGAAAGTCAGTTTGACGCGAGAGCGAAATTTGACGCACGAACGAAGTGAGTGCGCACATTCGCTCGAGAGGGCAATTGACAATACCACCCCCTGTTAGAAACAATATTTTTTCTTACTCATGCGAGGGGATGTATCTTACAAGTTTAGGCCATCAAAAAAAAATGGAATCAAAAATGAAGATGAAGATAAGAACTCTCCTCAGTCTCCGGTATCACCATATAATTTACAGTCATTTTAAAACTTTTTCTTTAATTTTTATAATTATTTTGTAATGAAAAAAAATTCAGACACACTTTTTTAATATCGAGGTCTTGATTGTATTTTTTTAATGTAGCCTAACGATATTGAATATTTGCGTGCGTTGCCCAGGTTATGTGGAAATACAACGAGAAGTGACATTTCTCGTATTAAATTATGTACGTCAAGAAGTACTTTTCGCGCATGAGCAATAACAAAATACTTTTTTGTTTCTAAAGAAAATAATGGGTTAGGTAGGTTCGTTAGGTTAGGTTCGTTCGGTTATTATTATTTTGTAATGAAAAAAAATTCTTGCACTTACACGTCACTTTTTTAATTTCTAGGTCTTGATTGTATTTTTTTTAATGTAACCTAGCGATATTGAATGTTTGCGTGCGTTACCCAGGTTATCTGGAAATACAACGAGGGGTGACATTTCTCGTATTAAATAATGTACGTCAAGAAGTACTTTTCGCGCATGAGTAATAAAAAACGCTTTTTTATTTCTAAAGAAAATGATGGGTTTAGTAATAAGATTGTATATTTGTTGGTGAGAGGTTATTAGCGGTCGGTCGTTTGTACTTTGCGTTCTGAATTTTTGTGGAGGAAACGGAATGAAGAAGGGAAGGATGTGTGATGAGGTCGGTTCGGTGTGGAAGGCGGAGTGAACATAAACACGGTAAATTTTAAATGACGGCGGATATTCTCGGACTGAACGTCGATGCATATTTCATGGCAGCCGGTTGAAAAATGGAATGCACCTCCGACCGACGAAAACGCTGATAAATATCGAATGGAAGAACGTAGTTACCATTTAAATATTTTATTGGGATTGTAAATTATATATTTATATTTGAAAATATTAGTATCATAAATTTCTAGTAAATGAACGTTGGATACGTGCGGTTAAGTTATATAAACTAACTAACCTTTAGGCCATTGTTATTACCGCAAATGTATATTGGTATTATTACAGTCGTTTTATTGCCAACGAGTTTATCGATTTTCTTCCAGCCGTAATTACTTTAAATAAATTCGAAATATAATAACTTTTTTTTTTTAATACAGATATCGAATTTCAGGATTATATACAATCCTCGTTTAGCTTTTATATTTATTTCATTTCTACACATACAATGTATCCAAACACTTTATTACTTAATATCTGTGGTAACTATTACACTAATATATTTTTTATTACTCATACGTTAAAAGTACTATCTTGGCGTACGTTTTTTAGTGCGAGATATGCCAATTTTGGTTGTATTACCACATAACTTGCTTAACGCATTACAAGTTACATTATTAACCAAATAAAATAAAAACACAATCAAGACCTCAATATTAAAAAAGTGACGTGTAAGTGACAGAAATTTTGTTTCTTTACAAAATAAAATGAAAATTTCCCAAGAATTGAATTAAAGCATATGCATAATGCATAATTAGCAGCATTAATTCCAGCAGATCATTGGCTGGTTCGATGGATTTTTTAATGAAAAGCTACATAGGAATATGACAGATGTTATCTAGCCTTGCTTGTTTAGTCGCTTAAGTTGATTTATTTAATAGATCTGTTTTGTTAGTCTTGATAACTTGAAATTACTTCTCAGTAATCAACATCACATGAATGTTATTTTCTGGTTAGTTTTAATGTTAGTTTTGTCAGACTAGTAAAAATGTTGCGAAGCTGTTCGTTTATGTAAACTGTGAAATGGAATTTCGTAAGTTTTTAAATGAAAGCAAGCGGATCTAATCAAAGTTGCGGACAGAGAAGGCGACGAGACGCGTCGTTGTCTAAACTACATTTACATAATGTTGCACCTGGGAAAAGTCATTTCGGATACTCCGCCAGCCGTTCCGACTGCATAAATGTAGATAAAAGAAAATAATGGACGCAGTTTCCCTGTCTCATTTTATTAAGTGCACAATTGATAATAATTTTATAAATTTTGAACAGCACGAAATAATGAACAATTTGTTTGGTTCCAAGCTCAAAACACTCAATAAAATAAAAACATTCAATAATTAAATTTATATCAGATCTATATAGATTATACATTTTTCTATTGAAAATGGCGTTTTGGTATCTTTGTGGCCGATAGCCTTGACACAGGATTTTTTTCTAATAAAGAAATACTTATTGAAAACTTGCCAATATATTTTTTGTCCAACTCTCCGAAGTCTACCAAACATGCATTTAGCACTATTTTATAGAGCAGATTTTCATCTAAAAATTGTGTCGTTTTCATCTTTCCAAAGCGAACCGTTTTGGTGGAAGATTTTTTTTTGCAAACTTCCAATCGCGTTCTCCATTAAAACCCATGTAAGTTGAGAAACGAAATTCAAAGGAGGAAACAATTTTTTTTTCCATTTTATATTTTTTACTATTGCGACTAAACCGAAGGTTTTTATAAAATTGGCAAAGAATACGTTTTTGTAAACACCGACGTCCTACATACGGATATTCGGTTATAATTTTCTAGTTTAAGGCGTTGACGAGATATTTGGAAAAAAGCTTTGAAGACAAAATAATTCTGCGCGCCGTCCCCATTGTAGGGGGAGCGTTCAACTTTTGTCAGCAGATACTTCATGGGGCCACCCACATTCAGTAAAAGTTTCATTGAAATTCTTAAAGGGTTAAAACATTTTTTTCGCATTTTTTGAATATTTCAAATTTTTCGAGTTTGGTTTTGATCGGATTTCGTGATTTTATAGAGCAGATGTTCATCTAAAAATTGTGTCGTTTTCATCTTTGCAAAGCGAACCGTTTTGGTGCAAGATTTTTTTTTGCAAACTTCCAATCGCGTTCTCCATTTAAACCCATGTAAAAAAATTTGCAAAGAATACTTTTTTGTAAACACCGACGTCCTACATACTGATATCCCGGTTATAATTTTCTATATTGAGGCGTTGATGAGATATTTGGAAAAAAGCTTTGTAGACAAAATAATTCTGCGCGCCGTCCCCATTGGAGGGGGAGCCTTCAACTTTTGTCAGCAGATAACTCATGTGGCCACCCACATTCAGTAAAAGTTTCATTGAAATCCTAAAAGGGTTAAAACATTTTTTAAATATTTTAAAATTTTCGAGTTCGGTTTTGATCGGATTTCGTGATTTTATGCAGCAGATTTTCATCTAAAAATTATGTCGTTTTCATCTTTCCAAAGCGAACCGTTTTGGAGGAAGATTTTTTTGCAAACTTCCAATCGCGTTCTCCATTTAAGCCCATGTGAATTGAGAAACGAAATTCAACGAAGGAGGAAACAAAATTTTTATCCATTTTATATTTTTTACTTTTGCGACTAAACCGAATGTTTTTATAAAATTTGCAAAGTATACTTTTTTGTAAACACCGACGTCCTACATACGGATATTCGGTTATAATTTTCTAGTTTAAGGCGTTGACGAGATATTTGGAAAAAAGCTTTGCAGACAAAATAATTCTGCGCGGCGTGCCCATCGTAGGGGCAGCGTTGAACTTTTGTCAGCAGCTACTTCATGGGGCCACCCACATTCAGTAAAAGTTTCATTGAAATCCGTAAAGGGTTAAAACATTTTTTCGCATTTTTTAAATATTATAAAATTTTCGAGTTCGGTTTTGATCGGATTTCGTGATTTTATAGAGCAGATTTTCATCTAAAAATTGTGGCGTTTTCATCTTTCCAAAGCGAACCGTTTTGTTGCAAGATTTTTTTTGCAAACTTCCAATCACGTTCTCCATTTAAACCCATGTAAAGTGAGAAATGAAATTCAAAAAAGGAGGAAACATTTTTTTTCCATTTAATTTTTATTTTTTTTTTACTTTTGCGACTAAACCGAAGGTTTTTATAAAATTTGCATAGAATTCTTTTTTGTAAACAGCGACGTCCTACATACGGATATCCCGGTTATAATTTTCTAGTTTGAGGCGTTGACGAGATATTTGGAAAAAAGGTTTGAAGACAAAATAATTCTGCGCGCCGTCCCCATTGGAGGGGGAGCGTTCAACTTCTCTCAGCAGGTACTTCATCTGGCCTCCCACATTCATTAAAAGTTTCATTGAAATCTTTAAAGGGTTGAAACATTTTTTCGCATTTTTCGAATATTTTAAAATTTTCGAGTTCGATTTTGGTCGGATTTTGTCATTTTATAGAGCAAATTTTCATCTAAAAATTGTGTCGTTTTCATCTTTCCAAACCGAACAGCTTTGACGGAAGATTTTCTTTGCAAACTTCCAATCGCGTTCTCCATTTAAACCCATGTAAATTGAGAAACGAGATACAAATAAGGAGGAAACATTTTTTTTTCCATTTTAATTTTTTTACTTTTGCGACTAAGCCGAAGGTTTTTATAAAATTTGTAAAGAATACTTTTTTGTAAACACCGACGTTCTACATACGGATATCCCGATTATAATTTTCTAGTCGTTGGCGTTGACGATATATATGGAAAAAAGCTTTGAAGACAAAATAATTCTGCACGCCGTCCCCATTGGAGGGGGAGCGTTCAACTTTTGTCAGCAGATACTGGCCACCCACATTCAATAAAAGTTTTATTGAAATCCTTAAAGGGTTAAAATTTTTTTTCGCATTTTTTGAATATTTTAATAATTTTCGTGTTCGGTTTTGATCGGATTTAGTGATTTGTCAAAAAAATTATGTTAGTAAGTTTAAATTATTTAACCAATTCCAATAATAAAATCAGAGACAAGTCTGTAAGTTGACTTCATTTATATTACAAATTTAATCGACAAATATGTTGCTGTTATTTTATGTTATTATTATTTTATTTATTAGCAGGTTCAAATTTTACTCCACACTTTTGTGAGCCTTTTCTGTGTGTTGATGAATGCGTGTTAATTAAAACAAAGTTGCCCGAAACTTTTGATTAATAATTCCACTTCATACATTAAATGCTACGAGCCATTACATAACCAACGACCTATGAAATAGCTTAAAAAGCACTCAATAATTACTCGAACAGTTTTTAAAGTTAATTTGGACACTCGTCGTAATTAATGACCGTTTAAAGAAGCAAACAATGCAGGCAACAAAGCGCCCGTTGTTGATGTTCACGAGTTATTTTAATTAAGCTTTCATAACGCTGCGCCGATCATTTTTGAGTGATCTTTTCAAGTCTTAATTGCAATCAAATAGTTTTGATTGGACACTTTCGAATGCACCGGTCTAATTAAGTTTCATTGTGCTTTTAAAAAGTAAATCTAATTTGGATTTTTACCGCATCAAATAGTCGATTAATTAAAATTATTTATTATATATTACTGCCCGTAATAGTCGCCTCCAATGACGATGTCAATCGGTCGTGGGGTGAGAAAGTCTGGGGCAGCCAACTTGAGTTGTTCTAAGTGTTCCAATGGGGAGTTGAGATCCGGAAGGACAGCAGGTATAAGTGACCGTCTTCAAGATATGGACTGGGATCTTCACAGATTGCGAGTCGTGTTTTAATTGAATGACACCACATGTTTGAGTTGATTGCATTCGACCGATGCTAATGATTGGTATAGTGGAGCGGTGTCGATGGAGACTAAGCTGACGGATGAGGTGAGCCGAGATGAACTTTAACTCCGATTCTGGGTCAATTAAGAGTCGGACCTGTTGAGTTGCTACTGGGGATTTGAGATGAGCATTGGCTGTGGCAAGTAGAGTTGAGTGGGACGTAGAGAGCTGGGCGGATGAGCTGACGATTGCGCCAACACTTCACTAGGCGTTGGAAGATGAGCTGGACTGGAAGACTGTTCTTGAGCTGAGTAAGAACCACTAAGTCGCTGCCAATGCTCCATGCAGCATTGTCTGATGTTCAGCAGAACATTCCTTGCAACCCTGTGTTTGCTCCATGCTCCATGCAGCATTGTGTGATGTCCAGCAGAACATTCCTTGCAACCCTGTGTTTGCTCCATGCTCCATGCAGCATTGTGTGATGTCCAGCAGAATATTCCTTGCAGCCCTGTGTTTGCTCCATGCTCCATGCAGCATTGTGTGATGTCCAGCAGAACATTCCTTGCAACCCTGTGTTTATCGGCACATACGGGCATTATATCTCCCTAGGTAATTAAAGCGAAGACGCTTCTCGAGCGCGAATCTTCGGCGATCGGTTGGCCTGAGGGAGCGAAAACTAGGGCACCTCACAATGAAGTGATCAAATTGCTAAAATCACAGGGATAACTTGTCCTGGATGAGCTGACCGGTGGTTGAGAAGGAATTACATGCGAGATCGCGGAGGCCTGATGACCAGATCCAGTCTTCCTTCTTTGGGTACCTGATGAGCTGGTCGTTGAGGGGCTCGCGCTTTCCACTCTCTCCAGAGTTCGACCGCGTGCCGTGAGGAAAGTCTCCATTTGACTATACATCGGATACTCCTGACAAAACCCTAAGGATGTCTCTCATGCCTCCCTCGATGAGCGGTTCAGGTTCCTGGAGATGTGGTGAACCAGAATATATTCCCACATATTCTGATCCAGCCCCAGTGAGCGATTGCCTCGGAGCAAGTTGTTGAGAGCTGCGGCATTCTTGGATGTGATAGGACTAATGCTGAATATTGTGTCCAGGTGGTACTGCATGTGCCTCTTATTTTCATACCGGGCATAGAGCATGTTCAACGAAGGCTCGAGTGAAACTCCGGTGAGCGGCAAGCTTGGAGATCAATTCCTTTGGAGATCCTTCCAGGCAACCACGCAGATAGTGGAGTCGCTGGACATCAGATAGGGATGAGTTTTTCAGAATAAGACTAGTGCACAGGTCGGATAACGCCGGCCACTTGGGAGTTGTCGTCGGTGAATTTTGGCAACCTGATGGGCCCCCTGACTAGATTGGTGAGTGGTCGTCTTCCGGTCCTGCCCTTGGGAGAGATCACTCTTGAGCATGACTGCCGCGCGTCTGAAAGCCGAGTAAAGGTGCTCACAGACCGGAGCGGAAGTTTCGCTGCCGCAACCGGTGCGATATCGCGGCGGACCGACTGACACGGCGGCTTATGTACATGTTGAGATCAAAATGCGCGATTTTCGTCACTGTCGCGGTAGTGCAGCGTTGCAGGACAAGGACGCCGCATGCGCGTATAGTTTCGCTGCCGCTGTATTTTGAAATGGTGATCTCTTTAATCACATTGATTTTATGAACCCATCTTTAATTCTGAAATGAGTTTTATGTGTCTTAGAAATTTAAAATAAATACAAAATATCATATTTTATCTTATGTAATCAATACTTAAAATAGCATAGCTTCTAACACTGAAGACATCATGACTACTATATACACTTGAAAATCGTGTTTTGATGTGGGCATTGCCATTTCGCTAGCGATTTTTTCGTTGCGGAAATTTCGCGACGCATACGCGCCGCACCGGTGTGAAGGAGCCTTAATCCCGGCAAGTCTTCCGCATCACCGAGCTGCTGAAATACTCATGGTCCATGAGTCGAGATGACCAAGTGGACTCGAAATAAGCGTGTTTTTGCAAGAACACTTTGTGCATGTCTCCGTGTCTTAGTCTTCTCCGTTCTTCAGTGTTTAGGCCTTGGCCGCACTACGGCTAGACCGCTGCGGTTTTTAATCGCGTGATTTTGTGACTCAAGTAAGCTAATACAAGCGGCCTCATTTGCGGTTTTTTCCCGCGACTGATTTTTCCAATAGTGTGCTGTGTGTTTCTCGAGCGGTTTCGCGGTTAAAGCGGTTATCGCTCGCGGGAAAAAACCGTAGTGCGGTCTCGGCCTTATGAGTTAAAATGATGGCAAATAAGATATTACTTTTTTTTGTTTTTATTACTACTACATAAAAACTGGACAATCTTAATTTGTCACCCTTTATTTTATTAATAATTCTATTTACTATAAAACTTAGTATGAAATATATGCTTAAATATTTAATATTTTCATCGCAATTTTATTATATTTCTGGTTTTACGGTTACACGTGAAAATAAAATGTTTATGTGCGAAACAAATTTTCTTTTTACTATCACAGTGAATTTAATAATACTGATTTTTTTATAATCTTGATATTCTATTAAGTCTGTTTAAGAGTTCTGTTTTTATCACCGGGTTTTGTGGGCTAGACAATGTCCAATTGGAATCAATTCCGACATTTGTTGAGTTGGTTTATTTTTTGTGGTTGGAGACTATTTGAAGCGGTGGGCTAGACGTATATATTTTAGTTTTTTTTGTTATAGCATTCACGGAGGGTCGCAAAAAAGGCGAATAAGCGAAAATAGCCATATACACGATTCTTTTGTTTGGCTCAAGCGAGTGGAATAAAGCAAAAGAATTTATAAACTACGAAACGCTTTGTCCGAGATTCTCATTATTTGCTGATAATTCAGAGATGCGTTATAAATATTTGCAAGTTTCTTTTTCTATTTGAATGCAGCAATCGTACCGTGCATAATTAAAATTAATTATAACCACGTTTTCATTAAATCATGAAAAAACAAATCTGTAATTTTTTTATTTTCTCTCTGTTCCAGGTGAGTTATTTATTTCGCTGTACGTGGGCTCGCAATTTGCTGTTGGTCTCTTGGGTGAGTTTTCTTTTTTCTTATGACATACTGCACGACGTGGTCGGTCTTCTAAATGCAGACTTCTCGTGATATCGCTAATGAGATTTCATTCTTCAATGGGGGATAAAAGATTATATGGCACTGTAAATTTTATACGCCCGCGATTCCAACCATCATTTTTACGCTCACTTTTATGCGAGATACAAATATGATCTTCCTTATAAAATATAATTCATATCTTTACCATTCTTATTTCGACGTTACTACATAGACATTGTAAACATTTCATCACTAATTTTATTAATCACATCTAATATGCTTGTCAAAGCCTAATTTTAATCGGACGATTTTATCTTGAGATTATATCTCAACGTGTAGACTAATTTGTAAAGACATGATTTTTAAAACAAGTTTTTTAGCTAGAAACTATAAAGATATGTCCAATAAAATAAAAACCGGCCAAGTGCGAGTTGTGACTCGCGCACCGAGGGTTTCGTACAAACTTGTAAGTAAGGTATATTTTTTTTTTGTGGAGGACGTAGCAAGCACATTCAGTTAACTTGACAAGTGGCCCTCCTGAAATCACGACCATCTTAGTACCGCTGCAAGCATAACTTCAAGATGTCGCTGTCGTACGATGGAATTCTACCCTATATTTTATTACCATACATCCCCCATTCACTATGAGTGTTTAGGGGTTCTGGAACTTCACTATTTGTTTTTACTGCTCAATTTTGCCTGTATACCTATATACCCTGTATAAAGGTATATAGGGTATTTTTTTTAAATAACGCGAATATTTTTAAACTTATAAAAAGAAAACTTTATTTTAGTATTACACTTATTCACTAACTTATATTAAGATCTAACTATTTCTAGATCTAATATAAACTAATATATTAACTATTTCTAGATCTATTTCGATACTCTTAACATTCAGTTGTTCAATTGACTGCTTTTGGGCAATTGACTACCAAAAAATATAGGGCGTACGTGATTTAAGTATATGTAGATTATAAAGAAAAATTAGAAGAAATTTAATATATACAGGATGTTACGGGACAGGATGTTGAGTATGTCGCATGTCGGTTATAAACAAGCAAAATTTAAACATAATATATACCCTGTATATATTATACGTGATGAAATGCATAACGAATATAAACAAAGAAAATTCAGAATAAACAGCTTGGTGCCAACACATACTTTTTGACCTTCGGACCTAACCGAGGAGGACCTAACTGTATGCAACCCATATGCTTCTGGAGCCTGACAATACCACTACGACAACATTAGTGTATTTTCATAAGTTTCTAATAGTAAATTCGCATTTTTCTTGTAACTAAACTACATATTTACGGTTTTCAGATTTTTCCCTTTACATGTGCTGTAAGACACCGCTTCTTGCCAAATTTCATGATTCTAGATCAACGGGAAGTACCCTATAGGTTTTGATTCCCTTGTGAAATCGCAAAATATGCGACATAATCGGCCATATCTTTTGATCGCGTTGACTTACAAGTTTGATTTTTTCACAGCTGAAAGAGTCCGCAGATCTGAGTATTTGATACAAATTTCAACTTGTTACCTCTACGCGTTCTTGAGAAAAATGGTCTTAACTGACAGACAGACGGACGGAGAGACAGCCAGTCAGACAGACAGACGGACAACAAAGTGATCCTATAAGGGTTCCGTTTTCGGCACAGAACCCTAAAAATGTAGCCTAATTTAAATGTAAATTATGAAAATAATTAATATTTGTAATATGAATAATACTGAAGCTCAAAACAGTTAGCGGGTCACTAATTTGTGCCTCCATAAAATTCAAACGGGAAATTACATGCAAATAAAATTAAGAACATATTAAAGACGAACATATGAAAGACGAACACTATTTAATTGTTTCAATTGGCACATATGGAAGTGTTAGCACCCCGTACTTTTAAAGTACCCGTAGTAATTAACAACAACAACCAAAACCAAAGTGCAAAACGAATTTCAATTAATTTTTAATGTAAACTTTTGTATATAAAGTGGTAACTTAATGACGAGTATGTGCTCCCATAGCACGAATAACTGCATTGCACCGTCTTGTCATGCTTCGCAAAAGTCTTCGGAGGTCTGCTTGTGGTATAGCGTTCTTCAATAAAAGCCGCGCTTAGCTGCTGGATGGTCTGAGAAGGATGCGGGCGACCACGAACACGTCTCTCGAGCGTATCACGTATCCCAAACATGCTCTATGGGATTTAAATCAAGACTTAACGCTGGCCACACCATTGTTAGAATTTCCAGTTCTTGTAGGAAGTCAAAATAAAGTCTTATGGTCTTGCGTTATCCTGCATTAACAAAAAAATTGGACATGGACTGAGGTTAGCGTTAAGATTTCCTGGAATTATAACAAGGTCTCTCTCTCTCTCCTAGTTCCTGTTTCCCCCATGGGGGCATAGGGCTTCTACCAATTGTCGCCATCTGACTCTATTTCGCGCCACGACCTTCAACTCATTCCACAATTTGCCGGTGGAGGTGATTTCGGCTTCAATTGTGCGTCGCCATGTTGCTTTTGGCCTTCCTCTCTTTCGCTTTCTGCCTTGGGCATGCCAGTCCAATGCTTGTTTTGAAGTGTTTTGTGGATTGCGCCGTAGGGTGTGTCCAATCCAGTTCCACTTTCTTGTCAGTTCCACTTCTCCAGTTCCACTTCATTTCTTTATTTGATGAAATGAAGATTTTTGTAATAAAAATATTTAACTTGACATTTGACATTTCTTAAACAACATACGTGTATTACTGGTCACATAACTAAAAATATGCCCATGTAGCTAAACCAACGTTGTCACTTTTAACTCTTTTAAAGAAAAATTAGCAAAAAAATAGGAGGTTTTGCAAAAACTCTAACAAATATAATGTAAATTTGAGTAATATTTTAATTAATACGTATACTAATACTGAAACTAAAACGATACAAATAAGATTAACGTGAGACCCCTGCGCAGGAATAAAAGTGAGATTGAATGTATTCAATATAATAATAATGAATACTAATAATGAAATTGATACGATACAGAGAAGATTAGCATAAAGACCCTGCGCAAGAATAAAAGTAAGAATGAATGTATTTAATACATATATTATTACTGAAATTGATATTATGCAGAGAAGATTAAACACGATTTAACGAATGTAAATTAAGACCATATATGTTCTGGGCCATACATGGGGTAACCAACGGTCCTTGCCACATTGTCCTATATTGGATCGAGAGTTTGCGCCGCCGCACAGTGGGATAAAATCCCAAAAAACTGGCCATAAATAGAAGTCTTCCTTCTATCCACACTAAATTTCGTATGGAAGGGTTTTTTGGGTCGCTGATTACGAATTTGAGTTTTATTTTTCCAAAAACAAAATAGCGGATCCAATCTGGCGAACATTTTCCTGAGAAAATGTTTTCATATCTTCACAATTTGATAGTCCACATCCAATAATTAGCGATAATGCCTCGTCTTCAGAAAGTTGTTGTTCTGGAACAAATTTTAGAGATTTTCTATATTTTGAAGGTTTTGATGGACTGCCATAAGTGATGTCATGTAAAACCTCTGCCGCAGCCGATTTTCCCTCTGCTCTCAAACTAATTCGCGTTGCATATGCCAGTTCTGCGCTCCTCCTATCTTTCCGAATGTCCTCTGTCCTTCTGTGTTTTGTTCTCTCACTCGCTTCGGAGAAGGCTATGGAAGGCCGATTCCGGCTAGCCGCAGAGGTCAATTGTTGAGAAGCTTCCGATAACGATTCGTCAGAGAAGATGATAAACTTGTCCAGCCAGTCCTTAAATTTATTTAGGAATTTGTCTTCTATGCGAAAAACTTTCTGCCACTTCACGTGCATTTCTCTCACAGTGATGCGTAAAATAGTTTTTTTTTTCAACTCAAAATTGTATTTCAATTTATTACTCAATTCTCTTTCCACGGTAATATATATTTCACTTATTTTGTCACCAAAACGACCTTTCAATAAATAAAAAAGATCCCTCCTCGAGATAATACATTTGTCACTTGAATCTGAAATAAAAAAGTTAATATATTAAAATAAAAAAACTGACTTCAAAGAAATTTTTTCAAAAACAAAAATTGCACAAAAAAAAACGTGCCCAAAAAAATGTCATCCCCTATTTTCACCCTTAGGGGTGGTACTTTTTTCTTCAAATTTAAATGGGACCAATCGTGAAGTATACCCAAAGTCTGCATTTCTCAACCTGGGGTACGCGTACCTCCAGTGATACGTGAAATGATCTCCGGGGGTACGCAGAAAAAAGATTGTAATGGCAGAGATTTATAAATAAATTAAACATAAAAGAAAAGATAAAAACTAAAAATTAAAAATGAACAACATCAAAAGATGGAAAAGGGAATTTTCCGAACTGTCTTCCAATTTTTATTTTTCGTTACATATTGAAGAAGTTTTACATCATACAGAAGGTATTATACATAATGGGGGGTACGGTAGGGGTACGGGGATTAGGGATGATAGGTCAAGGGGTACGCAAGTAAAAAAAGATTGAGAAACGCTGCCCTAAGTAAATAAAATTTATCGGTTATTTAGTCGGTGCATTATAAAATATAAATGTTAGAATTTCTCAATTTCATAAATGATTTGATAAAAAATTATACTGAAGACAAAGTAACAGCTAGTAGCAGCCAATTCTTGATTTTCTCAAACAATAAATGTCTAATAAAGCAAACCTGAGCAAATTTAGAGCACTCATTTGCCCTCATTTTTTGTATCTTTCCATAAACTTGAATCTTCGAGTTCAAAACGTTGTAGTTTTTGCTATGAATTATTCTTAAATACTTGCTACACAATTACAATCTATTTACAGCCAATGGTGTATTTAAATTCTACATACCTTTCTGTGCCTCAGCCATTTTGCAAAATTAAATTCGAATTGTTTTTCACCATTTAATACACAATCAAAGTTTCACATTTTTCACTAACTGTTGCGATTCTACACTGTGCACGATTCTACACACTCAACTGCTTCGTTTGGTAGGTGGTTTTCAATACCTGGTTCTTTTAGTTCCCGGAATCCGATGGTCCCAAGGGTTCTCTAATGAGATGCATTCTTGGAGTCGGATTAAAAAATTATTGTTTTTCGGGTTTTTGGCCAGTTTTTTGGGATTTTATCCCACTGTGCGCCGCGCGTATGTTGTCTTGATTTATCTGTCCGCTTAGCGGAGGACAACCAAAACTAACCGGGGTTAAACCAACGGTCATTGCCACTTTGGCTTATATTGGAACGAGAGTTCGCGCTGCCGCGCGTATGTTGTCTGGATTTATCTGTCCGCTTCGCGGCGGACCATCTAATCTAACCTGGGTTAAACCAACGGCCATTTCCACTTTTTCCTATATTGGATCGAGAGTTCGCGCCGCCGCGCGTATGTTGTCTTGATTTTCTGTCCGATTGTCTGATTTAACCTTGGTTAGATTAGGTTGCCTACCGCGAAGCGGAAAGATAAATCAAGACAACATACGCGCGGCAGCGCGAACTCTCGATTCAATATAGGACAAAGTGGCAAGGACTGTTGGTTTAATTACATTTTTTACAAGGCCCTATTTCTTTCCACTACAATGTGGATACAATTTATGTGATGGTATTGATACTGATACAGGAGTTCATAGACAAACAGTTGAGAGAATGTGGAACAGTGTTAAATGGAGGAACAAGAGACATAGAGGGACAACGAGACATTATTTGGAATCTTATTTATTAGATTTTATATGGCGACAGTGTCAGGTGAAAGAAAATAGAGATAGTTTTGAATGTATGTTAAATACTATATCGGCTCATTTTTCACCAAAATTCGGAAAATTTTTGAATTTTTAATTTGGAAAAAAATATCAAACAAATCTTGCAATAACAGGTAGTCCCGCAACTCAACTGTGTCTGCGTAGATCCTAAAGTAACAAACAATTTTCCCGGCGCGGCGGCACGCGTCTCGTACTTCTAATCTCCATGTACAGAGGCAAACATGGGCAAGATTTTCTTTAAGAATCTATTACAAAATATCGTAATCTATATGTCCCATATCTCAATTTCTTACCACACGCTGCCTTAATAACTTTTTTGCCAATTTACGGTTAAAATCCATTATGTAGACACACCTTTGACATGATTTTTATACCCGCGAGTATAAATGAATGAAAACGTTATATATGTAAATATTCTACATACCTTCCTTATCACCCTCCATCAAACAGAAAGAAAAAAATAAGAAAATACAGTATCAGAAATGCACCAATTTACTTTCTAAAACTGACACACAAGGGTTCCTAAACTTCGCATCTACCAGATCTACCACATCTACTTTCTTGAAGAGAGTCGTCTCTACTCGTCTCTTTATTTCAATGTAATTTATTTTTTGCATATTTGAAAATTGCATATATTAAAATACTTTACACAACTTGAATAATATTGAATATCCTCTCTTTGTTGGGTAAAATTGCCTATCAACATCGTTATGTTGGTAGGCAATGTCTAGGCATGTCAAAATCTGATAAGGCGTGTATAACTCGTATATATAGGCGTCTATAACATATTTTCGTACAGAGGGTTATAAAGTTGTGATTAAGTTCTAGATTAGTAGCATAGGTAATGTGGCTTTGTTTGTTTAGTGCCATTCTTTTCAATAATAATTATGCCTCAATTTTATTATGGATCGATGGTTATAGAACAGTCCTTTAGACGCAAGACATGATGAAACTGAAAGCTTTAGTGTGTTACCATTTCAACAGACTAAAAACAAAGAAAAAATGGTGGCAAAGACTATTTTCAAATGGGTTTTATTATACTGTGAAAGAATCATAAACCTAAAACATTTTGTGTATTCTGCAAGGAAGTACTTGCCAGCAGAAGTTTAAAACCATCAGTTCTTCGTAGACACCTTGAAACAAAACATCCGACGCACAGGGATAAACGAAGATAGTAAATTCAAACGAAGATAGTAAAATGGCCCTAGGGCATCATTTCTAGTAAGTTATATAATTTAAAGATCTAGACAGGTATATTGGACCATGTGCAAAATATATTGGAGAAAAGGCAGCAAAGAAAATTGATCTTGTTTCCTTATTAAACAATACGGTGTTGTGTAGAATTAGTCCATCATCATCATGCAGCTCTCTGTGTCCACTGCTGGACATAAGGCTCCCCCATTTCTGCCCATTCCCTTCTGTCTTGAGCTCCAGTTGCCTGCACACGTCTTCCCTTACTTCTTTTATCCAAGCGCGGTCTCCAATTGAGCAGCCTTTTCGCCCATCTCCCGTCCGTCATTCGTGCCATATGTCCAGTCCACTTCCACTTGAGTTTGCGAATTTTGATAACTACATCTGTGACGCCGGTTATTCTTCGTAAATCTTTGTTTCTTATATGATCTCGCAGTGACACTTCGAGCATGGACCTTTTCATCTTGCGCTGTATTACCATAAGTTTCCTAGCACTTGGGGTGCTTAGTGTTAAGGTTTCAGCTCCGTAGGTCATGACGGGCAACACACACTGATCAAACACCTTCCTCTTTAAACATTGTGGTATGTCGCTTTTAAAGATTTCCGCAAATTTTCCATAGGCTGCCCAAGATAGTGTAACTCTTCTTTTCATTTCGCACGATTGGTTGTCTCGTGAGATTTGGATTTCATGACCAAGATAGTTGTACATCCACCAGAGCTACTTCCTCATCACCATGAGAATTTGCTCACTGGGAACTAAATTTGTCATATATTTTGTTTTTAAAATATTAATTTTTAGACCTACGTCAGCACATACCTTTTGTAGTTCTTGTAACATATCTTGAATGTCTTGATTATCTGAGAGCAAAACTATATCCGCAAAACGTAGATTCGTCTCGACCATCTATGTTTAGGCCCTTATTTTCCCAATTGAGTTTTTAAAAGCATACTCCAAAACTGTGATAAAGAGTTTGGGCGAGTAGAATTAATAATTTTGTAAATAATGTGGAACTGGAATGTAACTTTAGAAGAGATTGAATGATTAAAAATGAATTATTTTCCGATCCAGCTTCACGAGTCGACTGATGTAGCAAACGCCACAGTATTGCCTGGTTATGATAGATATATTTTGGCGAATATCGTTCAAGAAGGTATACTATTTGCAACCTTTGAAAACCTATACAACTGGAGAAACAATTTTCATCTGATCAATGATTATTTTGAAAAAATGGAATTAACTGGTTTGATTGTGATGGTGTGGTACAGAAGGTGCAAAATTAATGACAGGAAAATATTCTGGTTTTATGGCACGAGTAAAAGAAGATAAACGAGAAAATTGAATGGACTCATTGCTGCATTCATAGATAAGCATTGGCATGCAAGCGTATACCTGCATCATTATCTACTACTTGGTGGTGCTGTAAATATTGTAAATGCCTGAAATTGAATTCTGTACGAATGTTTTGGTTCTCTGAATATATCTGAAAAAACTTTTAAAAACTTAATAATTAACTTTCGATGACTATTATCCCAATAGATCCAATATATGTCTCTCAAACAACTGGACACGTAGTCCTTTTCAAGGAGATGTAAGTTTACAAATCTCTCTAACTTTACTGGATAAAGAAAAAAGTTGTGACTTAAAGTAAGAGCCTGTGACAGTTCTCTAAAATCTCTTTCTAAAGATCCTAAAGATCTCTTTAATTGCCTTCAGGCTCAATAAAAATGAATATCCTGTTATGTCAACAAAAAAGCAATTGAAGTTCTACTACCCTTTTGCGCAACATATCTATGCGAGAAAGGATTTTCAAGATATACCTTTCTGAAAGATGAATGTAGAAGCAGGTTAAATGCGGAACCTGACCTAAGACTGAAATTGTCAGATATTGTGCCAAATTTGATTATGTTTTCTATCCTTGTTAAGAACTATTGTTCAAATGGAAAATAAATCTTCTACACGGAAAAAGGTACACTTTAAAAATTACATTTTCAAATAGTAGCAGCGATCTTACTAATTTGAAACTGTAAAAACTGCAATGAGAGATATCATGCTACAAATTGTTTTTTTGTTAAAATTACAGTTTCAGATATTAAATTTTATTTTTTTTCTGTAACTAAAAATAATTTAAAAATCACAGTATCGAGATGTAATATTTCGGCATTCATTTCTCATACTCGTCGGGTAACAGCTCAAACTGTAATTTTTAGTTTGAAAATAAATCAGAAATATTATATTTTGAAGTAATAAATCCATCAGAAAAAAATCGTAATTTTTACAGTTTTGACTAATAATGAATATATATTATATGATGAAAAGTTACAAAATAAAAAGTAAAAAATATTTTATCTTTCCATTTAACTAAAAGTAGTTATTCAAACTGTAAAATTCACAGCTTGGAATTGTAAGATTTTTATTAGTAAATAAGTTAAAAATTACGGTATGCAAGTGCAATCTTTACAAGTTTGTATTCGTAAGGGCGGATTCGTAACGTTACTATTTAAACTGAAATTTCTACAGTGTATTTTTTTCCGTGTATTGGATTTTATTACTTTTTTACACGCCAGTATAGGGGGTTCGCCAAATTCTTTTGAATTTTACAGGGGTTCGCGACGAGAAAAAGGTTGGGAAACACTGCTCTACAAGATTCTTTTGAAATAAACCCATTTGATGACTATCATTTTTTTTATCACTGTGAGTTGTGTCAAAGAGGGTTTTCGGACTGGTCTCTTGCCTTCAAATTTGATTCCCTCAACCTATTCCTAATTGTCTGGTGTGATACAGTGACCCCATGCCTCATCCTGCGGGAAGTTAATAGGTGTTTTTCTGTAGAAACTATTGGGAAGACTCGAAATCAGTAAAATCCGTTTTTCTTTTGCGACCTTGTCCCCCGCGCCTGATATATTGACTTGTATCCAAGTATCTGTTCCACAATCGCTGAATAACAGGCTTATGTTGAAGTTTCTTGAAACTTGTCGAAGGCTTTCGCCATTTCCAATTAATGTTGTAGCAACTTCCACTTCGTTGACAAGCCTTATTTTTACTTAACTTAAGTCAAACTGTTAGTTGCAAACATTTTAGTCTGTATATTGATCTGAACAAGGCCTTGCTAGCTCAAATTTGGTATGCATTATTTGACTTTAGTTTTGATAGTTATTGCTAATTATTACGAATACTCCGGAAGTATGCGATGCTGATAATTCCCTATGTGTGAATTAAAACAATTAAATAGAGCGTCTTTCAGATGTTCTTAATTTTATTTGCATGTAATTTCCCGTTTGAATTTTATGGAGGCACTAATTATTGACCCGCTAATTGTTTTGAGCAGTGTATAAAAATTGTAAATTATTTATTGCAGTTCATAGACAGTTTGATTCGAAATGCGAATTTTAGGAGTTAGAATTTTAAATGGAGTTCCCGGCAGATATGAAATAGTTCTAGAGTACTGTGCAAAATTTCAATAGTTCTGCAGAATTTCGCCAGAAAAATGGAAAATACCAAAATTGAGCTAGTAACCACTTTTGAGAAAGACTGTGCATTTTTTACATATTCCGGTACCTCGACCATAGTTCTGGAGTACTTGATTAATTTTGCAAAAAGTTCTGCAAAAATTGACATTTTGCAATGAATTTTAAAACTTGCAAAAACAGTTCTATTCGCGGATCTGAATAGCACCCTAAGAGTTCTATCAAAGATCCCTTTGTCATTTTTTGATAAAAACCTTAATTCAAAAGATATTTGCAATAATAAGGGACCCGTTATTTTGAATAAAAATTTAAAAAAATCGCGCAACAGTTCTGTTTGCAGTTTCCGATAGAACTCTTAGAGTTCTATCGAAAATCCTTATAATTTTTTTCTGTAAAATTAAAAATTGAAAATTTTGCGAAAAATTGGACTTTACCGACGCGACAAGGTGAAGAGAAAAAAATCGCGCAACAGTTCTGTTTGCAGATCCCGGTAGAACTCTTAGAGTTCTATGGAAAGATTTTTCTGTAAAATTAAAAATTAGAAAGAAATGCGAGAATTTCGACTTCCCCGATGAAACGAAATGAAGTGAAAAAAAATCGCACAACAGTTCTGTTTGCAGTTCCCGGTAGAACTCTTAGAGTTCTATCGAATATCCTTATAACATTTTTCTGTAAAATTAAAAATAGAAAATTTTGCGAAAAATTGGACTTTATCGACGCGACAAAGTGAAGAGAAAAAAAAATCGCGCAATAGTTCTGTTTGTAGTTCATGGTAGAACTCTTAGAGTTCTATCGAAAATCCTTATACCATTTTTCTCCAAAGTTAAATAGTCGAGAGATATAGGAAAATTAGACTTCACCGATGCGACGAAGCAAGGAGAAAATAAACGCGCAATAGTTCTGTTTGCAGTTCTTGGTAGAACTCTTAGAGTTCTATCGAAAATCCTTTTAACATTTTCGTGAAAGTTAAAAATTCGAAAGATATGCGAAACGATATGCGAAAGATATGCGTCACTTTCCTCTTGCTTGGCTTTCCTTAAAACGTTAGCATTAGGCAAATTTGGTGGAATCGCGTCTCCGAATGACATATTTTTCGCTTCTTCATTTCGCCATTAAGCTGCAGTCATCCTGTTATCAACCAATTTACCAGCAACTTGTTTTCTTCTCGTGCCACGGAGTTGTCTTCTTTCCACATGATAGATCTCATCCGAAAATTTGGAAAGTTTACAGTTCAGAACGATATCATGCTCCTTGTTGGGTTTATTTAAAACGATTCCTTCAAAAGTGGCTTCACATTCTGTACATCTGCCTTTGATTTTCAGGAAATATTTCGCATCTGAACTTTCTTGTACTTTGGCGTATTTGAAAGAAAAAGAACACGGAGAACATTTTTTGATGTTCGAAAATTTTATGAGCTAAAAAATTTGCCCATTTCCCTTTTTTTTCAGTTTTGACTGCTTTCCGGTTTTTTTTTTTTTTTGATGGTTTTATGGTAGTCCATTTCTCAGCTGACAGTAGAAGGATGAATTTTTTTGTCACATTCTTATTAGGTGATGAATCAAAAACGTCCCAAAACTTCTCTTTGCTATTGTTGTCTTGTTCCTCATCCAATGATTCCTGCATGAAGGTGGATTTGACAGATGTAAGAAGATCATGACGATTATCTCGTACTGTAACGTAAATATGTTTGGGTGTCAATTTCGATTCGACTTTAGTCATGGCGTCCGACAGGTTTTGGAAGACGGGATGAGAAGGCATGAAGACTATCCCCCATCATTGATAACTCCGAATTCTTCCAATTGAAGAAGACGTTTTAACTCTTGTAGATTGTACATTTTGCCGGTTTAAAGGTTTAAAAATTCAACTCATATCAGATCCAAGTCTAAATTCCCACATTCTAACCTCAGAGCAATGTATTCAAATATTACTAAAATCAGTAAAACAAATTCACTGTTAATTCACTATTGCTATTTTAATTGATTATTTCATAAGTTGATATAATTACGTAGTCAACATTCTGTAAGTAATTTTTAAATTCAGGTCGACACAGGTAATGTAACTATTGTCAAATTTTGATGATATTCGGGAAATTATATCGTATGACTGAAAATTTTTGTTTTGATATAATAAATTGTTGTGAGAAAATATTACAAAATTATAAAAATCCTTAAACCTGACTGTATTTTTGAAATTCAATACCAAGAAACACGCGCTTTATATTTGACGCAATTTCCGTATTTCTGATTCGATTCACAATATAGTTCACATTTTCTACGTTTATTTTTCCGTTAATACAAGGCTCAAAAACACCGTTTCACTAGATCCAACACACTAAGAAAAAGAGAAGTCTGATATAGCAAGTCCGAGCAAAGCAGTGCTATTTCGGCTGGTGTTGCTTGTCGAGAAAGCAATATTTGCTTTCTAATAATAATAGCAGAATGGGATGTGGAAAAACTGAACTTAACCAGGGTAAGGCAACGATACGAAGAAAAGATCGCCGAAAAACTAGGAGTGTTGACGGAAAATCATAGTATTGAAGAACAATGGACGGAAATTGCAAAGGGGATTCAGGAATCGGCAGAGGAGGCTCTCGGGAAAGTCCATAGGAAAAAACGAAACCAATGGTACGATGCAGAGTGTGAAGAAGCACGCGAGAAACAACAGAAAGCTAGGGCAGAGAATTTGCAGAGACCCACGAGAGCCAAACAAGCTGAATACAACAAGCAAAGAAAGGAAGCATCCAAATTATTTCGGAAGAAGAAACGGGCCCATTTTAACGACCAGGTGGCACAGATAGGACACCACCAAGAGAAACACGAAATTAGAGAATGCTACAAGATAGTGAACAACCTGCGAAATGGATTTCAGCCCAGAGCAACAATAATCAACAGTAAAGAGGGCACCTTACTGGCTGAAGAAAGTAAAGTGGTAGGTAGATGGGCGGAATATTTTAACGAACTCCTGAATACCTCACTACGAGTGGAATTAACCGGACAAACAGCTGAAGACGACCCAATTCACACACCAGAAGTAAGAGATCTGAGAGAAGATAACGAACCAGCACAAAGAGAAATAAGCGAGGCGATAAAGGCACTAAAGAACCACAAAGCACCGGGACCGGACATGATACCATCTGAAATGATCAAAATGGGAGGAGACGCTCTGAACTGTGCTTTACACCAGCTGATAGGAAGAATCTGGAGGACAGAAGAGATACCCGAGGAATGGCGGGAGGGGAAGATATGCCCTATCTATAAGAAAGGAAACAAACTGGAGTGCAAGAACTATCGTGGTATAACTCTTCTTAACACGGCCTACAAGGTGCTGTCATGGATAATCGGACGAAGACTCCAACGAAGACTACGCAGAGAGCATTATAGGACAGTATCAGATAGGTTTCCGGAAAGGAAAGTCGACGACTGACCAAATGTTTACACTCAGACAAATACTAGAAAAGACATGGGAAATGAACATCAGCACATACCAGGTCTTCGTAGACTTTAAACAAGCGTATGATACTATCGATAGAAGAACTCTCATGAAGACAATGGAAGAATTCGAGATACCACAAAAGATCATTAAATTGGTAAATTGTACGTTAAAAAAGACTTGGAACCAAGTCGGTATCCAAAAAACGACATCGCACAAGTTTGAAACCATTACAGGTCTGAGACAAGGAGACAGTCTATCACCCATATTATTTAACATCGCGCTCGAAAAAGCTATAAGGAAAGCTCAGATAGAATGCAACGGTACAATAAATCCACGCAGCTTTTGGGCTATGCTGACGACCTAAACATCATCGGTAGATCGCTAACGGCAATGAAAGATGCTTACGGTAAAATGGAGAAGAGAGCCAAGGAGATAGGTCTGTCAATAAACGAGGATAAAACAAAAGTAATGATGGTAAGACCGGGAGCGCCAGTACACGCAGTAAATAATCTGGATATGGGAGAGTACACTGTAGAAGTCGTCAACAACTTTAAATATCTGGGATCAACCGTCACGGATCAGAACGACGAAGGGGTGGAAGTACAACATAGAATCATGCAAGCCAACAGGGCATACTTCACTCTTAAATCCATCCTTAACTCGAAGCTAGCTAGCAGACAAACGAAGTGTAATATATATAAAGCAATCATACGACCCATCCTCACATATGGAAGCGAAGCATGGACGCTGACCCAGAAATCGGAAAAGATGCTGGAGATTTTTGAGCGAAAGATCCTGAGGAAAATTTATGGGGCAATTAACAGCGAAGAGGGCTGGAGAATTAGGATGAACTTCGAACTATATCAGTTGTACAAAAGCCCAGATGTGGTATCCCACATAAAACTAAGCAGGCTAAGATGGGCGGGACATGTGTGCCGGATGGCTCCAACAGCAGTGCCGAGACAAATACTCAGAGTGCCGGAACGTAGAAGGAAAGCGGGCAGGCCAAGGGCGAGATGGGAGGAAAGTGTGAAAAGGGATGCGAGAGAGATGCTGGGGGTGCGGAACTGGCGGGCGGCGGCAGAGGAAAGGGAACGCTGGAGACAACGTTTGGTGGAGGCCAGGGCTCGCTTCGGGCTGTAGCGCCATTGGAGAGAATAATAGCAGAACTATTTTTTCCAATAGGAGGCTACACCAGGACTCGAATATCTAAAACGAGAGTCCGACCATTGCGTCATTTCAGAAAGAGTAGATCTCAAAAGCGCCGTCGACCAAGCGGCGTTTTGAATCTTTCTTCTTTGTTGTCGGCAGATAGTTTTAGGGCGGCACAAAAATTTGCGCGCTGAGCTTGTACAATAATTTTAATTAGGAAATTTTATTAAGAAATGTGCACATTTTGCAGTAAACCAACGAATTCAAATATGAACACAACTGTTTCGCGATTATTTACTTTTTCACTTCAATGGTGAATTCGAAATTCAATCGTGAACTTGTATTTTTGTATATCTTTCCAATTTTTAACTTTACAGAAAAATGTTATAAGGATTTTCGATAGAACTTTAAGAGTTCTACCAGGAACTGCAAACAGAACAATGGCGCGATTATTTTCTCCTTGCTTCGTCGCATCGGTGAAGTCTAATTTTTCGCATATCTCTCGAATTATTAACTTTGAAGAAAAACGTTATAAGCATTTTCGATAGAACTCTAAGAGTTCTACCAGGAACTGCAAACAGAACTATTGCGCTATTATTTTCTCCTTGCTTCGTCGCATCGGTGAAGTCTAATTGTCCCATATTTCTCGAATTTTTAATTTTGGAGAAAAATGTTATAAGGATTTTCGATAGAACTCTAAGAGTTCTACCAGGAACTGCAAACAGAACTATTGCGCGATTTTTTTCTCTTCATTTCGTCGCGTCGGTAAAGTCCAATTTTTCACAAAATTTTCTATTTTTAATTTTACAGAAAAATGTTTTTGAATGTTGTTGAAAAAGGATTTTCGATAGAACTCTAAGAGTTCCACCGGGAACTGCAAACAGAACTGTTGTGCGATAATTTTCTCTTAATTTCGTTTCATCGGGGAAGTCGAAATTTTCGCATTTCTTTCTAATTTTTAATTTTACAGAAAAATCTTGTAAGGTCTTTCCATAGAACTCTAAGAGTTCTACCGGGATCTGCAAACAGAACTGTTGCGAGATTTTTTTCTCTTCACTTAGTCACGTCGGTAAAATCCAATTTTTCGCAAAATTCTCTATTTTTAATTTTACAGAAATATGTTTTTGAATGTTGTTGAAAAAGGATTTTCGATAGAACTCTAAGAGTTCTATCGGGAACTGTAAACAGAACTGTTCCGTGATTTTTTTTAATTTTCATTCAAAATAACGGGACCCTTATTATTGCAAATATCTTTTGAACTAAGGTTTTTATCAAAAAATGACAAAGGAATCTTTGATAGAACTCTTAGGGTGCTATTTAGATCCGCGAATAGAACTGTTTTTGCAAGTTTCAAAATTCAATTTTTTTTGCAAGAAAGAATTTTTGTAAAAACAGAACTTTTTGCAAAATTGATCAAGTACTCTAAAACTATGGTCGAGGTACAGGAATATGTAAAAAACGCACAGTTTTTCTCAAAAGTGGTTGCTAGCTCAATTTTGTTATTTTCAATTTTTTTCCGCGAAATTCTGCAGAACTATTGAAATTTTGCACAAAGTACTCTAGAACTATTTCATATCGGCCGGGAACTGCGATGGAATATTATATTTTTGCAAATTCGGTTGCTAACTTCACAGGACTGAATTTTAGTTGTAATATACCATGTCATAATAATATTATTCTTTTTATCCGTGGTTGAAACGATGTGAACTAACAGCGAAATCAGTTTCAGCTTTCTCTATTACCATTGCTTTGTCGATGACAAATTTTCAATTTCCTGCATTTTATAATTTGATTGATTGTGAAATTGTATCGTAATTTCAGCCGAGATTCTCTCACCGTCATTAAGAATTAAATTAGTTTTCTAGTTTTTCAATTTCCTAACCATTGAAATGAAAACTAATATTTAATGTGCTTTCCATTTTGCGTCTATAATGGAGTCATTAAAGCACGCATGTGGGTTAGGTTAGGTTAGGTTTTTGGATTAGGTTAATGGGTTGCCGAGTGCGGTACAATTTTCTCAATATGCATCGGCGACTTTTTTATTTAGAAATGGACGCAAAAAATAGTATAAAACACTCGTTCATAAGGCGTTTTTCGCAGTTGTCCATTAGAACATTCTAAACATGGACGCGTGCTGAAAAATCGCGCTTATTGAACTCGTACTTTAAACTATTTTTTTTATAAAAATATAAATAAAAATATAAGTTTTATAAAATAGAAAAATTAATAGTAGGAGCTTATTACACTCTCTTGAGGTACACACAATCGATTTATCTAATCTGCCTGGTTCTCTATGGTCTTGTTAGTATAATCTTAATAGTCTTGTTCAGGGGTCGGCAAAGTGTGGCTCGCGTGCCACATGTGGCTCTTTTGGTGTGAGATTATGGCTCTTCTGAAATATATTGAAACATCACAAAAGCACAAAGAAGAAGCAGAACTGTTCCTTTTCGGCAGTCTTACGACCGCCGCCGGCAAGTTCTTTATAACTCACAGTCACTGCACCGATCTCGATTATTTCTTTTAGTTATTGTCTCGCAGTCAAGTCAGTGAGTGCATAGTTTAAAATTGTGCTTTTTTGGACATAATTCAGAAATCAAAATTATCGCCAGGAAGCACTTGACGCACAAACATTTCCAGAAGATATGAATTTATAATAATAATATTTTGGTTATAATATTAATATTTTGGTTGTAATAATAATATTTTGGTTATAATAATAATATTTTGGTAAAGTTATGAATTTTGTAGGCAAGGCTACCAATAATATTATCGCAAATGCGCTTAATCATAGCGAATTATGAAGAAAATACAAAAATATGACTATGAAAAAAAAATCATCCGTGGTTCTTGATACAGTTTGAAATCATTTTAAATACAAATTTGGCTCTTAAGTTCATAGAGTTTGCCGACCCATGGTCTAGTCTAACTTATAAACAATTCGTAAGTTGATCAATCTTTGTTATCTAATAGTAACAATGGGAAATTAATAGTAGGAGCTATTACACTCCCTTGAGGTACATGTTGTTAACTTGCGCATGGCATTGTTACCAGCTTTATTAGGTTAATATGTTATATTTTCTATTTATTGTAATATCCTATAACAAGCGACAAGTTCGAAATAACACAGATCTCAATTTTAACAACCAATAAAGGAATTAATTGAAGTAGGTAATTAATTAAATAAGTGTTTTCCCTGTGATTTATTTCAGTTTTCTAATTAAATAAATCTTTGATATTTGCACAAATATTCATCTCGTTTCAAGTTCAAACATCTCGATATCAACAACCAATAAAAGCGTTTATTAATGAAATAAGTGTTCTCACTGTTATTTACAATGAAATTAAATTCCAGTTTCCTAATCAAATAAATCTTTGATATATGCACTAATATTTAGTGTTTATAAGTTGAAACATCTCAATATCAACAACCAATAAAAGGATTATTTAATTAATGTAATTAATTAAATAAGTGAATAATAAAAAAATTAAATGTAGATATATAGTAAAGATTCAATATGTACATGCAATATTCCATCAGACTAGATAGACAGGTTTTAAAAATAACTTGACAATGGTGAGATATTAATAGTCACGATGGGAAGAGACGATTGTCAAGTTACATCAAAGTTTTGTAAGACTGCATTCGTATTTAACTTCTCTTGAAACTTTCTATAAATCAAATTTATCTACAATTTAAACTTATTGATGAGAAGATTACTATTATAAATGATGGAAGGTTTCTACAGAAAATTGAAGTTGAAATATTTGTTGCGGATTGTGTAACATTTTCGAAATTAATTTCTGTTAGATAGTTTGCTCCTAATTTGGATTCTAAGCTTTTCGGAGAATTGTTTTGTTTAAATGATGTCTGTGATTTAGATCAGTATTCTTCAACCTTTGTTATCCCGCGAAATCCTTTTTTAGAATTTTCTTTTTATGGAACCCTCTATTTAGTAGCACTTTGATTAAGGGAGGGAATCGCATTACCCCCCCCCCCCATTTTATGTTATAAACAAGTAAAAGTCTTATAATAAATAAATTTGCATTTATTCAAACAAAATTATAACTTCATATAAAATATAAAATATTTGTACTATACATACATAGAAATGAAATTATATTCAAAAGAAAAAAATCAATTACTCCGTTGTGTATGTTTATGACTGCATAATTTATCAATATCTGGTTGGATCGGTGTTAATTGAAGACGTATATCATTTTCGGCATCAAGTCGATTTCTATACTTACAATTAGTTTTTGAAGCGACGTATGCGGAAAAGGATTTTTTTACAGAGATAGGATGTTTCGAAAGGCATCAGTTCCTTAATCGCACGTTTGAAAATTTCCGGAATTCTTCCCTTAATTTTATCCAATGCCATCCGGTCCAAATGTAAATTGTAATGCAGTGTCGGTACATATATCTAGAAATTGCTCTGTTTCCTTAATTGGCAAGGTATCCACATCACAATACTCATTAATAGTATATTAAAGGACGACTTCAGTAAGCGCGATTTTACAGCACGCGTCCAAGTTTGGAAAACGACGAGCGAAGCGAGGAGTTTGCTAATGGACAAGTACCTGAAAACCTCTTACGAACGAGGTTTTTATAGTATTTTTTCTATTTTGCGCCCTTTTATGCCATTTCTAAATAAAAAAATCGTCGATACATATTGAGAAAATTGTATCGCACTTGGCAAGCCATAACCGTACGCATATTAGTGCTGTTATGAGTCCATTACAGACGCAAAATAAAAAAAGTATTTTCGATTTTACTTAAATTATTGCCAATGCGGGGGAAATATTCAAAAAATGTCTTTTGCAAGCATGTGAAATGTTCCAAAATATGATTTTTTAAATTCTGGCCGAATGCGATATTATTGTTCGCCAGGAAAACAGCAGTATTTATTTGGTCCATTCTTTGAGGACTTCTATCTGCTTGATTGCTGTCGCTTCATTCTCCGCAAGTATTGCTATATCGGCTGCAAAAGCTAGACATGATATTTCTACTTTGTCTTTAGTCCTTCCTAATTGTGTGGGTTTCCAGTGCTTTTGAGCTTTAAGCTCTTTTTCCCATTCTTTCATCACTTTGCCTATAGCCACATTGAAGAGTGGCGGGGATAGGCCATCTCCTTGTCTGACACCTGTTTTTATCAGAAATTGTTCGGAAATTTCTCCCATGAA
Source organism: Phosphuga atrata (assembly GCA_944588485.1). Taxonomy (NCBI): domain Eukaryota; kingdom Metazoa; phylum Arthropoda; class Insecta; order Coleoptera; family Silphidae; genus Phosphuga; species Phosphuga atrata. Next base: position 71,960,440 of record OX155896.1, read on the forward strand.
CTTTACTTTTGATGTTGTGTCTGATAGAGTTTGTTTAATGAGTCCAAGTGTTTTCGAGTCCAGTCCTTGGGCTTCCAGGAATTCAAAAAGTAATTGCCTGTTTATGGAGTCATATGCTTTTTTGAAGTCCACAAAGGTGCATATAACTGGTGAGTTTCTGATGGCTTTGTGCTTGAGTGCTGTTTTTAGTGTGAAGATCTGTTCTGCGCAGGACCGACCTGATCTGAAGCCTGCCTGGTATTCCCCTATTTTGTGTTCTAGTTGTTCCTCTACTGTTGAGGAGGCACATCGATATGACCTTGTAGGCGACTTGTAATAGGGAAATAGATACCTTTTGTAGTTGTTCACATCAGCTCTGTCCCCCTTCTTATGTGGTGGATGTATGAGTGCGCATTTCCAGTCTTCTGGAAATTTTTCAGTTTGCCAAATTTCTTGAATGATTTGTGTGAATTCTCGTAGTGAGTTTGGTCCTAGATTTTTCAGTAATTCCGCAATGATTCCATCTTCTCCAGATGTTCTGTTGTTCTTGAGCCTTTGAATATCTCTATTGATTTCTTCTTGTGTGGGTGGTGGTGAATCCGGGTGCCTTTCTGCTTTCATTTTTTCTCTGGGGTATCTTGAGGTGGGTTCTTGGCAGTTCAATGGATTAGAAAAATATCTTGCTAGTTCTTTGCAGTTTTCTTAATTGGTGAGTGCTAGCTCTCCTGTTTCTCTTCTGAAACATAAGTTTTGTGGTGTGTAGCCTTTGATTTTAGCTGCGAATGTTCTGTAGAAATCTCATATGTTGTAGTTCCAGAAGTTTTCCCCTATGGACTCTAACTGTTCTTTCATAAATTTTCTCTTGGTTTGTCTGAAAATTTTTGTGACCTCTCTTCTTGTTTTATTAAATTTCTGTTGTGTTACTGGTGATTTTTTACTGTTGTAGGTTTTTCAAGGCTTTCTCACATTATAAGTCCCACCACGGGTGTTTTGTGTTCATCTTAAGTGGGATCAGTTCTTTTGCCTTATGTACGATTTTCCGAAGTTCCGATTTTGGAAGTCTGCCCAGTTATTTGCCTGTTTTTATCTGCAATATATCTGCAAGGTAGGCTACATTCTGAAGCCAATTAGTGTCATTAAGTTTTCTAAAAAAATCACGTTCAGATAAAAAGATTCGAATTTCATCATGCTATTCTCAGAGTCTGGTCAGAACCTTTCCACTGGATAACCATCTTACTTCAGTATGAAGAAAGAGATGTTTATGTGAGTTTCCCAAATCATGGTACAATAGAGCAAATACCCTGGCTTTAGGGGTCTGGATTTTGATAAAATTAACCATCTTAACAGCCTAATTGACAATTTCTACAATGCTTTTGGTGTCCGTTTAACAGCGAGAGCATGGCGATGAAGACAGCAATGCCTGGCTTTGATATCTGAAACTAGTTTCTTTAAACGTGCTATTACCCTTTATAATACCAACCATAGTTTTAGCTCCATCAGTGCATATATGAGACATAAATTCCAAGAAATTGAATGTTTTTCAAAATATGCATTAAGTAAATTAATATATTTCTTCACCTGTTGTTTGAATTGGCAGAGCTTTGCGCAAGAAAGCATATCTTCCTGAAAACTGAATTCGTGTATGTATCTCACGAAAACTAACAAAATTGCTAATCCAGCCATATCTGCAGATTCGTCCATTTGCAGAGTGAATCCATCTTTAGGATTTTTGAAACGACTTACTAGTTACACTTCGCAGTAATCTGACATATCCTTAATTCGTCATGAAATCATCGTATCAGACAATGGTACGAGGTCAATTTTGTTGGCAATTTTTTCACCGATCATGCATTTGATTAAATCTTTTGTACAAGCTTTAATTAACTTTTCTGCAATCGTATGAGCTTCGCGCAAACTAACTAAATAAGATGCTTTTAGAACATTTTTAGTATCATCACGAACATACCTTTTCAAATGCATTGTTTTTCTGCAGTAGTTCTAGACATTTTCTTTTGAAATATTCGCTTTTACCTTTTAAAGTCGGATGTTTATTTTAAAAATGACGCTTTAATTTTGCAGGATTTAAACTACTGTTGTTGACTACTTCCTCACATACCACACAAAACCCATTTGGCTCATTTTTATAACCAATCCAGGTAAATCCAAAATAATCTTCATCATACTTTCGTATTTTTCGGCTAGTAGATCCTGATTTATTTTCTTCTTCAATATTATCCGTCTGCTCCAATGTTGGCGGAAAACTGGTGGAATTTTCAATAGAGCAAGAAGCTTGTTCTTTGGAATTTGATTCCAATTTCCCAGTTTTAAGTCAATTCTGCATTATATTTCTAAAGCATTTTAGGATAAGTTAAAACAAAACTCAATTTATTATAAAATAATTAACTTACCACCGTTTGCATTTGTAAGACTTGAAATGAATAGTTCCAATATGAAACTCCAATCGACACACGTGTTCCAGAGAGCGGCGCAACGCATCGTCTCTAGTTGTAATTCGCGGATACATTGATTCGCGGAACCCTTGGATGTTTTAGTGGAACCCTAGGGTTCCATGGAACACCGATTGAAGAGCACTGATTTAGATATATGATTTTCAGACGGGCATAAATTCCAGACAGAATATTTTTTTTTTCACAGAATTTTTTTCACAGAATTTAATTCGTTAGTTTTTGCAAACATGATTCGCGATCTTTTTAATTATTGTATGCTTAAAATCATTCAATTCCAATTTGCACAATTTTTTATGTTAGTTTTAGCTTCGAAAACTTTTTAATTATTAGACGCTTAAAATCAGCACATTTTAGGAAAATTACTATTAATTGCAAATTCGGGGCTACAAATTATTATTTAGAGAACTTACAGATGTAAATAATTGTTCCCCCAAAACGTAAAACGTTTTGGGCTAGTTTCAATATGCTAGTTTCAATATGTTAAAATTGAATATACAGAAAGAACAATTGGGGTTCCCCCAAGGAAGCATTTTGGCTCCCATTTTATTCACTCTGTATACGGCTGATCTAGTTCAACATATCTTTCTCTCTTTCTTCACTGGCACTACAGCGCTGGTTGGGCCCTGGCCTCCATCAGCTTCTTCCTCCACTCTTCCTTATTCATCGCAAAGTAGACCTTATTTGCTTGTTTTAATTTCTGAAACTTCTCTCCCGGTGTTGTTGAGGTTGCCCCTCAGGTATCTAAAGTCGCTCATCTGTTCTATGTTCTCCTGTGTTGCGATATGGATTGCTGCTTTTTTGTTTGTGTCATGTATTTTGTCTTGGTTATGTTTACCTGCAGTCCTATTGATATGGCAGTTTCTTTTAATAGGTGATGGGTTTCTTCTGAAGCCTGCTCCGTTCGGCACATTATATTAAACGTCTGCATAGGCGACTAGTTGCGTGGATTTATTTGTAAGCTAGTTTGCTGTTCTCACTCCCGCTTTCCTAACTAAATATTCGATACTACGGTAGTTAGACCCATTCTAACATATGGTTCAATGCTATGGTGTACCAAACTAAAACAGGCCATAAAGGAACCATCAAACGTTCAAAAACTGGCAGGCTTGGCAATTCATCAATCAGCTTATTGAAGTCCACTGCTGGACGTAAGCCTCCCTGAATAGTTTCCACTGTCCTCGGTCTTGTGCTGTCTGCATCCAGTTGGTACTGATGCGTTTTAAGTTGTCGGTCCATCTGGTGGGGGGACGCCCTCTATTTCTGATAGAAAGGCTTTCGATCTTGACCTCCATTCAAGGATTCGTCTTGTCCATCCGTCATCAGCAGATCTCGCAATGTGTCCCGCCCAGTTCCAGTTTAGTACAGTTATTCTCTCTACGGCGTCTGCAACTCGGGTAAGAATTCAGGTACTAGGATCAACAAAAACTTACTCAAATTCTTCTCAAATCGATGTTTCGATTGGTTAATTAAATCTTTTTGAAGATCTACAAATTGTTACAAAAGTTACTAAAAACACAGTAAAAGATTTTTTTTACTTACAAGGAAGGTAATGAACAAATTATAAGGACGTATAATATCATATAACGTTGAAAAAAAGTTGCAGATTACATTACAACTTGTGTGAAGAGAGCCATGGTAGTCTCATGAACAATTTAATTAAGGTGTTTGAAAATTATTATATTAACAAAATGTCGGTCACCACCTGATCGGCACAGCACAAGGAAACCAACAAAAAAAAATTCGATCTATTAAAATAAATTAAAGTTGTAAGTTGCAAGTTAAAGTAAGCGAAGTAAGGTGCATTAGGACGATAGTGACGTCAGTGATATTGGAAGGACACCGAAGTCACAAGCACACTGGAAAAACTTAGTTAAAAACGTAAAAGTCATTTGCAAATTTGAATCAACTACTACGCAGCAGTTCACACAGAAACCAAAGTAATGAGGAAAACACCAAGATGTTCCTAGAAACAAGAAGCTCAACGACTCCCATTTCAGAGATTATATAATAGGTGGAACCACTAGAGAACACAAGCCGCAGCAAAAATAGAATATAGATCGCTATACATTTTCTATTTTTGCTGCGGTTATTTTTAGTTCTAGTGGTTCCACCTGTTATATAATCTCTTAAATGGATGTCATTGAGCTTCTTGTTGCTAGGAACATCTTGGTATTTTCCTCACTACTTTGGTTTCTGGGTCAACTGCTGCGTAGTGCTTGATTCAAATTTCCAGACGACTTTTACATCTTTAACTAAGTTTTTCAGTGTGCTCGTGCACAACTTGTAATGTAATCTGCAACTTTTTGTCAACGTTGTATGATGTTATACGTCCTTATAATTTGTTCATTACCTCCTATGTAAGTAATAAAAAATCTTTTACTATGTTTTTTGTAACTTTTGTAACAATTTGTAGGTCTTGAAAAAGATTTAATTAACAAATCAAAACATCGACTTGAGAAGAATTTGAATTAGTTGAATTAGAATTTTTTTGTTGGTTTCCTTGTGCTGTGCCGATCGGTTGGTGACATTTTGTTAATATAATAATTTTTATCTTTAACTCTCTTTACACAAGTTGTAATGTAATCTGCAACTTTTTGTCAACGTTATCAACTGCTGTTGGTTCAAGTTTCCAGACGACTTTCTTAAGCTTTGAGGAGAGGGCTTAAAATTTATTTTTCTATTTTGAGTCTATAATTAAGTCATTAAAGCACTCATATGGGTTCGTTCATGGATCACCGAGTGCGATAGAATTTTCTCAATATGTATCGGCGATTTTTTTATTTAGAAATCGCATAAAAGGGCGCAAAATAGAAAAAAAAGAAAATTTAAAGAACGAGTTCATTAGGCGTTTTTCGCACTTGTCCATTAGAAAACTCCTCGATATCTAAACATAAACGCGTGCTGAAAAACCGGGCTTATTGAACTTGTTCTTTAATATAAAATTTATTGAAAAATGCTATTACACATTAAATGACTTTTACTTATAGCAATAATCTATGTATGTGTGTATATAGGTATGTATGTAAATATTAATATGCTTATCTGGAGGAGAATTTAGTGCAAGACTAGACAGGTGAATTATTGAACGGTATTTTTATTATCCATCAACACTTGTTTGTTGGGTGTAATAAATTTCTTAATTTGTGTGTGCTCAAACGAAATTTATTGTCTTACGAAATAATTTCTTATTGTTTTTTTTTTTTCGTTTAAAAACCCACCGTGTCTTTCTTTTTTTGAAATTGCTGCCCACTGAACGTATGAAAACTTGAATAATAAAAAAAGTTTCTCGTACCGAAAATAAATTTGTAAATATGTAAATTATCCGAAAATAGACCGAGGGATATTCACTGACCTGCAGAACAAAAACAAGTAAACTAGTTAAACTCGAAATATGTTTTATTTCAAATATATTTATTTAGTAATTTATTTTAAAAGCCAGAAAATAAAACATATTTGTTTATCAATTTATATTTGCTAAATATTTATTTTAATTTCCAAAATTTGCTTACATTTTCACGTTGCAATAATATTGATTATTATATTCGCATGTTTGGTTTGTTCCGTCTTTTTCAATTTTTAAAACAAATCTGTTCTGAAACTACTAAACTTGATCCACAAGTTTGCAAAGTTTCGGAACTTGTTTCGCTGACTAATGAGCACCATTAATCATTGAGATATAATTAATTAGTCACTACATAAACACTTGATTGAGGTGCTACTTAGGCGAAATTGTATTGACCCCTCAGCTTGCATATAAAAAAGTAATTATAACACAATGTTTAATAATTCATGATTACGAATGATTGTAATTATGTGGGAACTTGGATTCGAGGATTCAAAATGGGAAGTAATTATGGTTGAAGGTAGACGTAGGCGTTGTTTTAATGGCTATTATTTGTTAAAGAGTTTTTTCTGTTTCTAATATTCTTTAATACTTCCTACATTTTTTTTCCTCGCTTCATTTCTAATCGAATAATGATGTTGTTTTAATAACTTTTTCTTACATATTATTAATATACCGCCTCAAGATATTCTTGTTTATTTTTTTATTCACACAAACAAATAAAACTAACGTGAGTCCCAAAAGTCTTGGAATCTATTCTTGCCATCAATTTGAAGAAGTAGGTCATTTCTTAAGATTTCAGGCACATAAAATTGAACAAATTATCAAATGACATTTTTCGGTAGGTGTCAGTGGTCTTGAGGTAGGGTTTCTGAATGTCCGCACTTTTTCAAAACCGCGGTTTTCGGTTTTTGAAAATTAAAAACCGCGGCTTCGGTTTCGGGTTCGGTTTTCAAGAACTTTTGGTAGTAGTGTCTGATATTTGAAGGGTGATGCAACCAGATATTTTGAATATATATTAATTAATATATAACAGTTTTGTTTTATTTGAAAATTTCTATACATTTGAAATTATTTACTTCCTCCATAAAAGATCGACTCTAGTTTTTTGACTATGACTCTCTTAGAGAACGCTGTAAATTGTATTTAAATTGTATAACTAATGTGGTAAATAATGAAAAATATAGAATGCAAATTGAAACTTAAATAGACTAGTGTTTAAATACAGCTGAAACCAGTGGTGAGCTGGGAAACTGTTAACAATGAGCTCGCTGCTCGATGACCGCGAGCTGATGGAGGGAAGCGAATTTTTCTTTTAATTTCAAGGTTAATTTCTTTCATTTTCCTGGCACTTCCTGACTCCTGACACAAATTGGCTAGACGCCTAGACACGAGCAATAAGGGGCTTTCGGTTCTTATTTACTTGTACCTTGTTCACATGTGTATGTAAGCAAGTTCTATTACGTTCTTTTATGAGAAAGTATCCGAAATTATGCTTAGTTTATGTGAAAGTATAAACACAAATTAAAAATTCTTGAATAAAACCGATAACAAGCCCTGGCGCCGTCTCAAGTTCAAGCAGGCGTGCCAGTTGCAGGGGAGCAAAACTTGGACAGTTAATGAATCAAACACCACAGACTAGAATAGTGTCTATCACTTTGAACAGTTTCTATGACACAATAAAACTAGGGAGTTCTTTTTCAAAACCACTGTGCATTCATAGATTGGCATAGCGGAAACTGTGAAAAGCTAATTAAAAAAAGGGCTCGCATATTTATAACAAAATTAAGAATAGGCTCGCGCGAGCCGTCTCCATCACACCTAATTGTAAGTAAAAGCTGAAATATTATATCTATGAATATAAAGTTGTTTATACATTAATGATTGCTTAATTAGAAAAGTAAAAATGAATAATACTTTAAAAACACTAAGCTATTTAAATGTTTGTCGTTTAAACAATATCTTAGTTTTGTACACAAATTGGAGCTTAGGGAAAATTATATTTCGGCGTAGGTGGATGTTGCTTTAATTGTAGAGAGTGCGCGAAACAAAATATTTCTTTTATATAAACTCCTGTTTCATAGAATGAGAGCGACTTGTTTGCATATAAGTATTTTCGTTTAATACTTCTTGCATAGCTTTTAGAACTTCGTCTTGCAAGGAATAGTTTGGATTGGTTACTTCTTCTAATTCTTCTAAATTTGCCGAACATTCACCTTCAATTTCCACCTTATTGTTGTCTGGATAAATTCGATCAAAAAGATTTTCGGCCAATATTAAAACAAACTTTGTTGGAACTTTCGAAGAATCTAATAAGCATTTAGCCAATTCTGTTATTGCCATTATTGCCAGATTTTCACGTAAATATGTGAGAATCATCGTGGCTTAATGTTGTTACTGCTACGCTTACTGGAGATAAAATTTTTACGGTTTTTAAGTTACATAACAATTGAAAATTAATATTTTTAATTAAATGCTAAATTTCAATGATGCAAAGTAAACTAAACAACAATATATTGTCATAAAAGTCTCAGTACAACGTGAGCAAATGTATAAAACCTAACCTATCAAATTCTTATGTTTAGACTTTTAGAGCTTGTACACATTATAGTTCGAAAGAGCACTAATTCAATATATTTTATTTTAGATAATTTAATATAAAACCGAAAACCGCGGATTTTTATGCCGGTTATGCGGTTTCGGTCTTTGCACAGAAAACCGCGGTTTTGCGGTTCGGATATATCCGAACCAGAAACCCTATCTTGAGGTTATGTCGCATTGTTTTTAGTGTTAAATTCAAAAATTTCATTAGTTATAAATAAAACGCCTTCTCATAAATTTAACACTGATTTATTTTATAGTGTTGTGAATTATAAAATTAACAAAGAAGAACAAACATTATAACAGATATTGAATGTGTTGTCCATTTTCACGAATATTCAAATTAATTCGCCGTTTTATGTTATCGAACATATTTTGTAATACTGTGTTCTCTATCTCTTCACATTTTCTTATTAGATTGTTTCGCAAATCTTCTACTGCATGCGCTGGATTGCTGAATACTGATTTTTTTAAATATGGAAAAAGGAAAAAGTCTAGAGGAGTTAGATCACAAGAACGTGGTGGAAATCGGTGTTTGCTTATTAGTCTGTCGTCGAAGAATTCCTGAAGATAATTTAATGTTTCACGGGCAAAGTGCGGTCTAGCAGAATTTTGTTGGAGAAAGCCATTTTGGAGTTTATCATCATGAAGTTCGTTAATAAATTGTTGCAAAATAGTGGCTCTATAAGTGGCAGCGTTAAAATTGTCATCGAAAAATATTGGAGTGACAATTCTGCGTCTTGACATTGCTAACCACACACTAACTTTGATTGGATGCAGTTGGGTCTTTCTAAAAAAATTTAGGTTGTCAACACTCCACTTGCACATGTTTTGGGAATGTTTGTATCCGTTTAGATGAAACCAGGCTTCATCAGTGAAAAAATTTAAATTTAACACTTCGTCGTTCATGTTTTCATTGCTCCACTTCTATTATTCACTCCATCTTTTATTATAATCGAGTGGTAAAAGTTCTTGGTACATTTGCAACTTATAAAATTTCATGTGAAGTTCTTGAGGAATAATTCTGTGAGTGGTAGTACGACTTAAATTCAACTGTTGAGCTAGTCTCCTAATTGCAGTGATATGTTCGTCTTGGAATGCATTTCTGATATTGTTTATAATATTCTCATTATTAATACGAGGCCTTCGACTTCTTGATTTGTTGCTAATGTTACAAGTACTTCGATAGAAATTAATTGATCGTAATACCTGCCTTCTAAACTGATTCCTATTAAATACAGCCATAGGAAAACGTTGCCTAAATTCTTCAATGCAAGGGTCGATACTGTATTCCCATTCAGCATTTTCCAGGCGTCTACCGTTACGAAAATAACTTTTGACAATAAAAGTTTTCTTTTGTAAACATTTTTAAATTAAATAAATTAAGTAAGACCGGTAGAAATAACTTAAAACGCCGAATTAATTTGTGTATTCGTGAAAATGGACAACACATTCAACATCTGTTGTAATGTTCAAAATCATGGCAAGAGTGGATTCCAAGACTTTTGGGACACGTTATTTATTGAATCAAAATTATTTGTATAATTTTCAGATTAAATCCGCTTAATCGGACAAGACAAGACTAGACATAGAAGACTAAACAGACAAGACTAGATCCTACCATACCATAGAAGGAGGAGTATTTTTATAATTGTGCCAAAGCTACCTGATGTTTGGCAATTTTTTTTGAGAATCTGAAATGACTTAGACATTTGCGGTTTTTGGCAAAATGTTTATTCATCTTTTGTCTACAAACTGGGATATTATATTTGTTCAAAATATAATATTACAAAATTACTTCCAAAACGGCAGCAAGTTCCGGGAAGTAATGTTTTTAAAATAAATCTTATCTGCGCGAGGGATTCAAGCTGCAATACGTTACCTAGAAGCATAAAACCAAAAAATACTTAAAGTTCACACTCCAAGGAGGCATCTGTACCAAACAACATGAAAGATTCACTTATAGAAACAAAATGGCGGCCTCTTGAAAATAAGGTACACTTTTGTCGCATGATTTTTTCACTTTGGCCTGCTGTGAAAAATTGTTAATCATCCAAATATTGCAAACTTATAGGTATAGATGCCCGAGAATTTAATTTCCTTTTAGGCAGTCAAAACGCGAAGTCGATTGGTTGAACGGTTTAAAAATTACAATTCGCGCAGATTCTAAAAATCTTGTTTCGAGAAAACCGCTTTTAAAGAAGTTTGGACAACTGTTTTTCCTTGTACAATTTGATTAGCTCGATCAATGTGTCCAAGAATAAAGTATTTTATAGGTTTTTGGGGTAGCTGAACACGAATTTGTGGTCGGATTTGAAAAATTCAAAATGGCGGACCCAATATGGCGGCCCAAAAATTAAAAATATTCAATGTAGATGAAATTTTAAATATAAGGGTTTTTGGGGTCGCTGAACACGAATTTTAGATCGGTTTTGAAAAATAAAAATGGCGGATCAAATATGGCGGACCAAGAATTAAAAATATTCATCAATGTTAATAAAATTTGAAATATACGGGTTTTTGGGGTCACTGAACAAGAATTTGAGGCCAAATTTGAAAAATTAAAATGAACTAAACTTGCAATTAATCCACGATTCCGGCTGCATACAATATCCCCTCTTCTTCCTCGAACTCAATGTTGTGCTGGAGCTGCTCTACCCGGTGGGCACTGGCCGCTGCTCCCACCGCGCTGCTCATATGAAATTCGGCGTTGTTGATCCGGGTGTTGTCTACCGCTTCGGCGTAGTTGGAAGCTGTGAAGCCGACGGGAATTCCCAAGGAACCAGCCCTCGTTGAACACATCGGCGGCGATATATATGGCGATTTCCATAGTTTGCCGACCGGAGTGTAGGTGTTTGGCAGCCAGCTTCCACACCGTCGAGTTGAATGACTCATTAGGATTTTGCGAATTCCCGCCGGTGCAGCGTTGCAGCAGATCCTTGTTTGAGAGAGCTTCATACACCGATTTTATGGCATTATGGACCGTTTTCTGAATCAAACCGCAAATGCAATTATTCGTTACTAAATATGAAACAGCATATTCAAGCAGGAACAACTCGCCGAGTTGTTCCCGCTTGAATACGCCAATGAACAGCGTCTGAAAATATACAAAATGTTTTTAGGATTACCTGAAGAGGAGGGTCGTGTTTAAAATTCGCTTGTGTCCCGTCAGCCTCTGCTACACGACATTTGCAACAGCTCTCCAGACCTTGTGGGCAGTACTGATGTTGCGGATTGTCGTCAATCGATATCTTGTGATAAAATGTGGCCCACACAGCTTCCCCCATTTTCTCCGCAGAACCAGGTTGCCTCCTGATGGCTAATCCGTAGTACAGTGTCAAGTCGGTGATAAGTTTGTCCGTCAATTTCCCAGTGCCTTTCCCGCCAAGTCCCTTTGTATCCTTTTTAACCTTCCGAAGTCGAGCGCCCATCCTCACATTCCTTCTTCTTCACCTCCAAATCGTCGTAAGGCTCCAAATCGAGTATAGCTTTGAAGGTTTTTGTATATCCGTTGTCGATGTAATTCTCGTAACGCACCCCTAGTGTTTCCTTGGGTCGTCCAAACATCTCCTTGACAGCATCTACCTCCATTTTTCCCGCGCTGCCCTTGTGGTTAGCCGTGCCGTCATTCTCGTGTTGCACCTGCCATCCGAGATAATTCGGGGTGCGTTTCTTCGAATTCCAAATCGCGCAGGCCTGGCAAAACGAAGATTTTAACACAACGTGTACGATTTTCCCGGTGTATTTTCCAATCAACGTTGAGAGTCCAAAATGCGACGAAAACCCGCGTTTCTTCCTCGAGCGGTCCCTGGATACGGATAAATGTGATGGAGTATTGCCGGCTGCAGTATTTGCGCTTATTTCTTCTTGTACGGCCTTTTACCAACTAGCGTGTTTCGTATAAATGCGTCATACATCGTTTGGCTGAAGGTGTTCGAAATGTCCATTATGGCACACAAAGTTTTCATGCTTTTCAGTCCAAAGAGCCGCATTCCAAGCAAGAGACGTCGATTTATTTCGAAGCAATGACTCACGTGGGGACTGGACGGTACTCGGCGCGATGTGCAGGAACACGTGATGAGCAAGTGGAAGGCTACTCCTGGTCCGGTGGATCGAGAAAATTTGACGTGGTTGCCACACGATTTGCATACCAGACATTCCCTCAGAAAGGTGAAAATCTTCAAGAAGTGGCAAATGACGTAGTTGCTGCTTATGTCGACGTCGATGTCCATATGATCTGCGGTCTTTAGTTTCTTCGCGGACGTGCTCACGAACTCCGTATCCGTTTTCGATTTTTTAAATTGATTGCCTTGGAACTTTTTAGACTTCCTCGTCGAAGGACGACTTCGGCCCGCTCGATCATGTTTTTTTGACAATGGTCCATTGAAAGCCGTGTAGCGAAGAAACTAATTCACGGACCGCCAAAAAATTTTAACCAAATATTCTACACACTAGTAGCTTTCGATTTATGTAATTAAAAAAAAAACGATTTTTTGAAAAAAATATATAGGGTAAGAGCCGGATAGTTGCCTCAGTCGGATACATGCCCCGGTTTTGAATACACTATGCTAGGGATATTGGTGGCGCTAGTGCTTTACCATGATTAGAAGTGCTCCTCTCGCAGGCCTCAGTGCCATGTAAGCCGATGAAGTAGCCGCACGCGTTTTGTCCGTGTGAGCAAAAATCTTTCGCGGCGAAGCTTTGACGGGTGTCGAAATTATATTGGTAAGTAATTTCTATTGAATATTTTTATTACTGATTGTGGTTTCAGTCAGCTTTTTGTTTCTTTGCATGTATTAGACTTTAAATTACACTGTTTGTTACGTTTTATTGTTGAACAATTTTTATTTATTTGGCAAATTAAAAGGGCAAGTATCCGTATCAAAAAGGATAGTCGCCCTATTTACTATTGCGGATAGTTGCTCTAGGGGAAACTATCCGCAACTATAAATTCTTTAACGAGCAAAGACAGATTATTTTCTGTGTGTGTTGTGTATGTTTTTTCCAACTTACTGTGACTATAACTGTTTCATGCGTTCATTCTAAGTGATCAAAATGCCTCGCAAGTATAAGCGAAAACCAGGCGTGGTGCCGCGCCACATTAGCTAGACAGAAGATACATTAGCAATTGCGTTCGAAGAACTGGACAAAAAACAAAAAGGAATCAACGAAATATCTCGAATTTTCGGAATATCCTGCCGAACCTTAAGAAGGCGCTACGAAAAGAAAAACCAGCAACTGCTAACCCAAGGTGTTCGGTTTAAAGTTGTATATTTAGCACTAATTCTATCAACATTAAAATGACAAATTCTATCTACATTCCTACTTATCTGACCTAATCCTATTTTTTGTCACTTCTAGGAAAATACCCTGTCCTTGGATTTGATAATGAAAAAAGACTGGTAGCTCATATATTAAAGCTTGGAGACGCAGGATTTCCTCCTGAAAGAAGTGCAATTTGCCAATTAGCGTACAAGTTTGCCGAAAAGATGGAATTGAAGCACAATTTTAACAATGAAACCAAAACCGCTGGACCGCAATGGTTAAAAAGCTTTCTTGAAAGAAATCCTGAAATAGTTTTAAGACAAGCTGAGGGTTTATCAATTGAAAGAGCGAAGGGTCACAACAGTGCAAAATTTTTTGATCTGCTCATAACTATCTTAACTAAGAATGATTTGCTGGATAAACCGGATAGAATATTTAACATGGATGAAACCGGTGTCTCAATAATAAACCTAGCAAAGTATTGGCCAAGAAAGTGCTAGAGCAGTTAAATCAGTAACTTCCGGTGACAAAGGAGAAACAATTACTATTGTTGCATGTTGTAACGCTATCGGCAATTTTCTGCCACCAGTTCTTATTATGAAGGGAGTAAATAAAAAACCAGAATTTGAAGAGGGACTTCCGCCTTGTTCCAAAGTTTACATGCTAAAGAAATCGGCTTACATTTCCTCAGACCTTTTTTATAAATGGCTGACTGAACACTTTATTCCACGCAAGCCGCCAGGAAAGACATTACTTATTTTAGATGGTCATTCATCGCACTCAAGTGCTGTCAATATTCTAAAAACTGCTAGGGATAATGATGTGGTATTACTTTGTTTACCTAGTCACACTACTTCTGCTTTACAACCATTAGACATATCAGTATTCGGACCATTTAAAAAATATTATTATGCTGGGGCAAACAATTTCATGCGCACCAATCCACAAAAAAAAGCTACTGAACCGGTACAATTCAGGTCAGCTAATAGCCAAGGCGTGGATTCGAGCAGCTACTCCTGCCAATGCAATAAGTGGTTTTCGCGGCAGCGGAATCTACCCAGTCAATCGAAATGCTCTGTCTGACGCTGAATTTGCTATATCAGATATTGCTTTGGGGGAACTTGCGCAAGAACGAGAGTCGGATCCTCTAAATGATCAAGTACCAGACGTTTTTGGAGAGCCTGCGTTAGGAGAGCGCTCACAAGATCCTGAGCAAAGTCTAACACCAAATGGGAGGGACCAAATGTCTTCCCTAAACAACCAAGTACCAGGCGTTTCTGTAGTACCTGCGTTACGTGAGTGATGAGAGTCTGATCGAGGTCTTGCAATAAGTCAGCGGAACGAAGTGCCTCCGCTAGGCTATCAAGTCCCAAGCGATGGTGATAAAAAGAAACTAGAAACTGTCTTAAATGAAATTGAGCAGAAAAGCTTAAACCAAAATCACACGCCACCAAGGCCATCTTCAAGCCTTTTGAATATTTCTCAAAACTCTTTAGCCCTAGGAGTTAGCGACATTGAAAATTACATATTTGATGGTACTGACCTATCGTTGCCATCACTGTATATCTTTAAATGAATCACAATCAAAATCTTGAAAAAGAAACACCATCTAAATTTTTACATGAATCATCTCCTATACCAAAAATACCGCTGAGCATGTCTAAAAGGGCTAAACAATCTGTAGAAATTTTAAACTCGAAAGTTTTAAAGAAGAAAATATAAAGAAAACAAACTAAACAACGGAAACTAAAATTAGGACAGCGAAAAAAGATGATTTTAAGACAGTAAAAAACAAACCAGCTATTAGCAAGGAAACCATTGTGAAGAAAGGAGGACAACCACAAAAAAAGAAAAAGACCAAAACATATATCGTTATTACCAGCAGTGAAACTGAATCTGATAGCACAGATATTATTGAACCGAACAAAGAAAGAGCTTTAAGGAAGAGAAGAATGCAAATTTATAGTTCAGACAGTGAAAATGAAGAAAATGTTACAAGTTCAAAAACATTTAAAGGAAAAGCCACCGAAGGACTACCAATCAAAAGAAAAAAGGGCGAGAAATCGATAAGAAATACTGAAAATATATTAAAAGTGAAAAACGCTATTTCAAAAATAGAAAAAACGAATAAAAAAGTCTCAGTTGATGATTAATGCTCAGAATGTTTTGAGAATTACAATTTACTAAATCGAAATCAGATTGGATTCAATGTGAGATGTGTCGAATGTGGTTGCATGAAACTTGTACAACATTTCAAAATCATTGCATGAGATGTGGAAAGTTGAAAACCCTGGCTTCTGGTGATAGTTACTGCTAATACCAAAATAGATTGCCATATTGTTCTATCTTTAAGATAACTAATAATATTTTACTATATACTGGGTGTCCCATTTTAATCCGCCAGTAGCGATAATTCTGCAACATTGCATTGAATCAAAAAGTGTTCCAAATGAAAAGTTAATGGTTCTGAGGGGGACATCTGATGCCGTAGACTTTGCCCCCCCAGCCCCCAAGGGGGGCGGGAACAGGGGGCAACTTTAAAATCTTAAATGGAAACCCCTATTTTTTATGGCTATGTGCGGGGCCCGGTCAAACACTGTTTGAAAAAAAAATGACATTCTTTTTTGAATTATTTTACCATTATTTAATTTGAAAAATTAAAGTACTCAATCGCTATTTTTGAGTACTTTACGTCTTTGTAGGGGGGGGGGGGGGGGTAGTATTTGAGCAGGCTGAGAAAAAACAACCTTGTAAGGTTGTGAGTAAGTCTTAAGTAATAATAACAGTTAATTACGTGACGATTTTCGCAATTTAATTGACAAAAAACCTAATTTTTACATTTGCAGCGCCATCTCTCGACCAATAAAAAAATGTTTCGGATAAAACTTACATACTTTTTAACCCTCTATCAGAATCTGCAATAAAAAATAGGGGTTTCCATTTAAGATTTTAAAGTTGCCCCCTGTTCCCGCCCCCCTTGGGGGGCTGGGGGGGCAAAGTCTACGGCATCAGATGTCCCCCTCAGAACCATTAACTTTTCATTTGGAACACTTTTTGATTCAATGCAACGTTTCAGAATTATCGCTACTGGCGGATTAAAATGGGACACCCAGTATAGTAATCTTTATTTCCCGTACGGAGTTTCTGAATCCCTGCCTGTACATTCCTTTCCTTATCTAAATAAATATAATGTGACATAAAATAATATTAAAATAAAACTCAATATAGTAATAATATTATACTAATAACTTAAACTTTGGATGCTATTTTTGTTGCATTTTTATATTTTAAAACATTAAAACTTAATACTATTTTAAAATGTTAATATTTTGATTAGTACTTAATAAAGGATCTCAGTAAATAATAAAGATTGATTAATTAGATTGATAAAAATTTGTTTCAATCTAAAAATAGTATATTACGTAATGAGAGTTGTAAGAAGCATATTACGTACGAGCGGAACAATTACGCGCGACCCGCGTAGCGGGGAGCGCGTAATTCCGCGAGTACGTAATTGCCTTACAACTAGAATTATGTACTATACTTTATCTACGACCACACTATTTTTTTTCTATTTAATAAGAAAATTATGTTTGATGTAACTGATATAGTGATTCATCGATATAGGCAACACAATGTACGCAGTGTCAGTGTCAAATAAAAAAATTTATATTTACTTCATAATTTATAATCTGTTTAATTTCATTAATACCTATTAATACCTACTGTGTTGTAGCAGTATCGTTTTGATTTTTCATGCAGCAGTCTATATAGCCTTCTGCTACTGCAGACGAACGCCAGCCACCATGCCTTTTTAGTGACAATAAATCACCACCGGAATCCACAAGAATGGTGGCTGACGAACGTCTGTAACAATGTCCTGTATAAAGAAAGATTTTCTTCCGGCAAATGAAGATAATTGGCAATTTGTTTAGGAATAGAGCCAATTTTATTTATTCCATTGCTTAGTGCATTTCTCATTTTGATAATTTAGAAAAAAAAGACTGAGTTTTGTCCATATTTTGTGGGCGTAGGTTAATATATTTTTTACAGGTTTGGTAAAATTCTTTCGGTAGCACAAAAGATCTTTAAGTTTTTGTTTTGGAATCAGGAATTTTAATGATCAGAGATGTTCCGGTGTCTTCTATATGGTAGGGTTTGACATTTCGTAGTTCTTGTTTTCTGCAGGCACCACTAATGCCAATGATAAAAATTATCTAAAATTATATAAAAAAATATGTCGTTATGCCCATTAGAGAGCATTATAAGATAAAAAAGTAATGAATACCTTCACCAATAAATATTTGTTATCCGGCGAATTATTGAGGAAACTTTTGAATTTCTTGAATGGTTAAAATTTTTGATTTGTTGCTTTTAAATCCATCAGATTTTCTCTTTAGTAAAGCTATTTACTTTGAATGTTTTGAAATGTCGATGTTGTGCTTTATATTAATTGATGTCCGAACCATTCAATAAATTGCCCAAAGTGAAGATCACTGTTTGAGATAACTCATCAAAGTATAATAAAACATTTTCTGAAAAGGATTTAACTTTATGCTTCATTCTCCGGTCCATAAATTTTCTATATGCATCCTCGTATCAATTCCGAGATTTAATCCGTAGCAAATTATGGGCAGCTTGTTTCGCTTTTTCAGCAATTTCGGGCGGAGTAGCATTTTCTATTTCGCTATCACTGGACATCACTGGACATCACTGGACTTTAATTTTTATAATTGAAAAAAATATATAGTGTTTATGTATTAGTTTGACGTTTAATTTTTTGACAAATAACGGAATGTATTGGGTTGCCTATATTAATGATAATAGCAGCTCTCAACCAATCAACGAATTGTAAACTAAACGCACTAGTGTGTTATTGAATCATTAAATAACATTAATCGCGGACTGTTACATACGTGTGTTGTAAGATGTATTTACATAATCCACGATCTGTACAATATTGGGCAATTATAATAGTGGTCGTTGATAAAATCATTAAGGTCAGGTCAAATCAGTAAGGCGTCTATCCCCGGACGAGGCAAGTATCCCCCGAAGCATTTTTAACGTTAGGCTACTATCGGCTACAGTAGGCAACTATCCCTTTTTTGAGAGGTCAAATAAAAGAGGATTTACTCAAAACTAATATTAATTATGTTTACAAAAATAGGCTAATATAAAAGATCAAAGACCTATGTTTTGATATACATGTTGCATTATTTTTAATAAGTACATATTTTCTAATAATAGTGCTTTTTTGAAAAGTGGGGCAACTATCCGGCTTTTACCTTAAATACTCATACCCCCCCCCCCATAATTTGCCTCAAACATAAAAAAAAATGATGACTGTTATGCTTGGGCTATAAATATATCAGTTTTGATATATTGACAATTATAGACCAATTATGGTGTTGGAAAAATGTCAACTGGAGGAATCATATTAAATGTCGAAGATTATGTAAAAATATGTGCGAGCGATTTATTATAAATAACTTCGCGGTGTAATTTGATAGTCTCTCCGCAATAAAGTTTATCCTAATAATGCTTAATTTAAGAGATAATAAATGACTCCGGCAATTTTCTATTTAAAACGTGCGGAGTGTAATAAATCTGCATCTATTATATCATATATTAATCCTGGCAAAGCCATTAGTTTACAATCAGACAGCATCGAGTTTATAAATACTGAATATCCTCTGTTTGGTTTCGTGAATTTATTCCGTTTATCTGAATAATATTTCTATAGAATAAATTCTATAGAATTTATTTACACCTTCAGAATATTTCTCTGTCTATTAGTTTCTTCATAGAATACCTCCACCTCCGCGTCCGAGTGTGCGGATGTAGGTGCGTATACCTGGATAATTTTTAACAAGTATCTAATGTTTAGTTTGTATATGAGGTACAATACTCTATTACTGATACTGTGGATCTTGGTGAAGTTTTGTATATGCTCTTTATGTACTAGGAACCCGACTCCTCCTTCGTTTATGTGTTGGCTTCCTCTGTAGTGTAGCAGATGGCCTGAGTGAAGTGTTAGTTGTTCCTCATCTGTTCTTTTATGTTCGCTTATTCCTAGTATATCCCATTTGATATGGGAGAGTTCTTCCTCGAGTTCTTGTAGTTTCTGAGTTTTTGATAACGTTCTGGTATTTAGAGTAGCGATGGTCAGTTTTCGGTTCTGGTAGCCTATCCTGTACCTCGCTTCCTTGTCCTTCCGCTACCTTGGTCGGGGAAAAGCGAGCTGCCGGGGACTGAGGGCCGTGTGTTTTGGTGTACTATCATTACGGGGGTTTTAGCCATTTGCCCTACCACGCTGGCCAGTGCGGGTTGGTAGAGTTGAGAATTAATTTCCTTAGTTCTCTGTTTTAATGGTTATACCGCCATGACTCGGTCGTCAGAGCCTCTTTAGTTTTCTAGCAGGGAGCACCAACGTGCAGGCGAGGTTGACATGTGGGTCGGACTTATCTGTTGTTTTGCCGTCACCCCTTACTCCCCCCCTATGATGATATAAATACCGCAATACAGCAAGAACCTATCCACTACAGCATGCTAATAGGGGACTTTAACGCTAAATTGGGGCATAAGGAAGACGAAACCGAAACACCGTTGGGAACCCACGGATTTGGAGTGAGGAATGAGAGAGGTCAAACGCTTCTTAAATTTCTCCTGCAACATAACTTATTTGCAATGAACAGCTTCTATCGCAAAATACCACAGCGAAAATGGACCTGGGCCAGCCCCGATGGCTCTACAAAAAATGAAATCGACTTCATCATATCTAACAGAAAGGAAATAGTGCGAGATGTAACTGTGCTAAATAAGTTCTCAATAGGCAGCGACCACAGGCTGGTCCGATCCAAAATCTCAATTAATATCAAGAACGAGCGGCGAAAGCTTATTAAACAACCAACATCCAGCAAATGGAGACCGCTTAGAGACGAAACCCAGTATCAACATAGAATAGAATCACAGCTAGCACATATGGAAAGTGTTTTAGACCCGAATGTGGAGGACCTGAACGCACTTATTATAAATTCTATAAAAACCGCAGTAAAAGAATGCCAGACACAAAGCACCCAACGAAAAGAAAAACTCAGTACAAGCACTAAACAACTAATGGAAAGGAGAAGAAATCTGACAAATAAACATACAACAAACGCAACAGAATTAAGACGCCTAAATAGAGAAATATCCAAGGCAGTGCGAAGGGACACAAGAACATATAACACAAATGAAATCTTAAAGGCAATTGAGCAAAACAAGGGCATGAAATCACTACGGAAGCCATTCTCCGAAGGCAGAAAAAACATCTGCAAGCTAGCAAAACAGAGTGGCCAAATAACAACAAATAAAATGGAAATATTAAAGGTTGTAGAAGACTTCTACGCGACACTATATAGCGATAAAAATGCAGTGAGCTTGGACACCAACATAAATAGAGTGCAAAATCAAGGGTCCGAGGATATTCCAAATATTACCTTAGACGAAATAAGGGGGCTAAGAGATATGAAAAACAATAAAGCAATTGGCGACGACGGCGTAGCAGTCGAGTCCCTAAAAGCCGGCGGAACTACGTTGTTAAATGAATGCATTATGCAAGTTATTTGATGCTTGCCTACAAAGTGGGACAACACCTACCCAGTGGGATCGGGCAATAATTATAATACTGCATAAGAAAGGAGATATCACCAACTTGCAAAATTACAGACCCATTAGTTTACTATCGCATATATATATATAAGCTATTCATGAGAATCATTAACAAGAGGTTGACAAATAAATTCGACCTATATCAACCCCGCGAGCAAGCTGGCTTTCGAGCCGGATTTGGCACAAATGACCATCTACAAATAGTCAAGTCCCTTATCGAAAAATGCATCGAGTACAATAAACCCCTCTGCATAATCTTCGTCGATTACGAAAAAGCCTTCGACACAATAAACCAGCATAAAATGCTACAAGCTCTTGCTGAATGCCGTATCGATCATAGATACATCAAGGTTCATCAAACACGTGTACCAAAGAGCAAAAGCTTATGTTAGGCTGCAAGATGATTCCCAAGACTTTGATATTGCACGAGGTGTACGCCAAGGAGATGTTATATCGCCAAAGTTATTCACAACCCTCCTAGAACATATGTTCAAACAGGCCAACTTTGGTGACATGGGCATAAACATAGATGGCGAAAAACTAAACCATCTGAGATTCGCCGACGATATCTTAATTATCGCAGATAGTATGGACGAAGCAAAACAAATGCTACGGAGGCTATGGGAAGCATCGAACTCTGTTGGACTCAAAATCAACACCAACAAAACTCAATACATGACAAATCTTGTTATGAGTGAGGCAATCAAGATAGGCGGAGTAAGCATAGAACAAGTAAGCTCTTATAAATACCTTGGTCACAAAATCTCTATTGGTAGAGACAACCAAACCTGTGAAATGTCAAGAAGAATAGGCCTAACATGGGCGGCCTTTGGAAAGCTGCGCAATATTTTTAAGTCAGACATTCCAATATGCCTAAAAAGAAAAGTATTCGATCAGTGCGTGTTGCCTGTGCTTAGATACGGGGATGAAACACTTACCCTCACAAAGAACACTACAAATAGAATAAGTATCGCGCAGAGGAAAATGGAGAGGTCGATGTTAGGTATATCACTAAGAGACAGGATCCCAAATATAACATTAAGGGAGAGGTCCGGAGTGACGGACGCGGTTACCCGTATAACAACCTTAAAGTGGAACTGGGCTGGTCATGTGGCGCGACTTACTGACAATCGCTGGACAAAGAGGATACTTGAGTGGAGACCGCGCCAAGACGCATACAGAAGTAGAGGCCGTCCACCAACCAGATGGACCGACGACATCAAAAGGATAAAGACCAACTGGATAGAGGCAGCACAGGATCGGCCAGGATGGAGAAAGCTACGGGAGACCTATGTCCAGCAGTGGACGCGATTGGTCGCTTGATGATGATGATGATGATGATTAGTTTCTTCAGTTAAGTCTTTTCAAACTATTGGACTAGAAAACAAACAAAATATTTCATTGGTAAAACTGATAAAAATTGACAAAACAGGTAAAAATATTTTTCTATTTTGCGTCTGTAATGAACTCATAACAGCACTCATTTGTGTGCGGTTATGGCTCGCCGAGTGCGGTACAATTTCTCAATATGTATCAGCAATTTTTTTATTTAGAAATGGCATAAAAGGGCGCAAAATGGAAAAATAACTTTTAAAAAACTCGTTCGTAAGGCGTTTACGCTCGTCATTTTCCAAACTTGGACGCGTGCTGTAAAATCGCGCTTACTGAACTCGTCCTTTAATATACCATTGCAAATTTAGGACTAGTTTTCTTATTTTATTTCAATTTTACTATCATTTCATATATCTGCCTCCTAACCCAGACTAACCTACTCTACTTCCAATACTATATTTTAGATATGTTTGTGTTCATTTTCTATTCTATTGTTTAGTGCGATAATTGAAAGTAAAACTCGCATTCAGTTTCCGTCCATATCCAGAAATTCGCGCTGTTCCCAGAATATCTCTATAATTTACGAAAATATTTATTTTCTTTTTGTGACAAATTGAATAAGTTCTAATCACCAATTTTGGCACGCTACCAGAAACTATTACAGGGACACCAAACTTTGCTGTAGCTGCTTCTGCACGTGATGCCGCTTCCGAACTTGTTATTGTCCTTGTAATACTCACTAACTTCAGTTTGGGTCCAGCTATATTAATATTAAATGATACCAGTTATTACATAATCCACACTTCAAAGAGTACTTAGGGAATTGTTATTATCCAAATAAACGTTTTCCATGTCTGCGCTGTTAAATCCTATTACAGAGAAAATTCAAACTGTCTAAATATTTTAACAATATTTTACAAAAAAATCGTTGATTTCACATTTTTACCGGAATTAATGAAATTTGCAAACGAAATCCAATTCGTTTGCAAATTTAAAAACTAAACAAGGAAAGAAGAGATATGCGGTTTAATAATAACGCATTCAGAAATTTCTCGCATAACTGAATTTGAAAATGATAAAAAAGTTATCCCGAATCGCAATTAACATACCCAGGTTGGTAAATTGAACGGCACAAACGGTTGGCCCGCGGTTGTTTGCGCCAAGGCCATCCGGCTACCCGCCAACGGCAAAGAATCCCAGACACGAACAAAGGGCCCGTGGGCCGACGTCTTGACCCCCCTCGCAAACACACACGAGTCGTTTAATCGAATGTCGCGAATCTCGGATGCGCAGCTATTTTGCAACTCAAATGGACCGCGATTACAATGATTATTTCAAGAAACGTGTAATTACCATTCGGGATTGAATAGGATACGCTAAGGATGTCCGACGACGCGAAGGAGATTTCTAACTCTCCTCCGGCGACACTGACAATTTAATCATTTCTATATTATGAATGAAATTAATGTTATTTTTTGCATCACGGGAAATTGCTAATAAACTTTTCTTTTCAATTAAATGTAAACATGTAGGAGGAATCATAATTTAACAAATAATAAACATTTCAATATCTTCGTTTCATTATTAAATCAGTTGAACAGTTACCAAGACAAAATATATAATGTTGTCCTATCTGTCTAGTCTTGTCTGTCTACCTACAATTTTTATTTGAGACAATGAACATTTGCTGTAAATTTCCCAAAGAAATGGAAAAGAGCGAGGCTAGTTCTGTTAAGCAAAGTCTTAAACCAATTTAAACTTAAAAATAAACCAATGGGCGAACGAACTTCATATAAGACCACCGTGCATTCTAGAAACACTGGGAAAACTCTTACGCGGAAACCTAATCCGTCATCGGCCGAAGTTTGCTCGGACGACGACGTCCGAACTCGGACGATTGAATCAAATACTTGTAAAAGAAAGAGAGCGCGTACACAAACACGACCGTCGTCGTCCGATGACGCGCGAAAACGGCCGATCAACCGTCGAGTCCGAACTTGTTGGGATTTCTCGCCAGTCTGCCGGCGTCTACACTGCAAATTGAGTGTATTTATAGTTAAATTTTGTTGTTATCTACCTAAACGACAATGGATATTGAAAAATTAATTAGTAATCTAAGAAAAAAACGCTCTCTTTCTTTTACAAGTGTTTGATTCAATCGCCCGAGTTCGGCCGTCGTCGCCCGAGCAAACTTCAGCCCATGACGGATTAGGTGTAAGCGAGAGTTTTCCCAGTGTTTCTAGTATGCACAGTGGTCTATATGAAGTTGGTTCGCCAATTGGTTTATTGCCTTTGTGTTTATAATAGATCAACCCTGTGGATCGGGAGGGCATCAGATGTATATACTGCGGACAACTAGATAACGTAATCCATACGCTATACGATTGCCCGAGATGGGACAAAGAACGCAAGGATATAGCAATAGACAACCTTAATCCAAGGAAGACAGTTGAAAAAATGCTACAATCACAAGAAGACTTGGACACTATAAACGGCATGATCAACAAGATCCTATTCCAAAAAGAAGCTGATGAACGTCTCTGGAAAAAGAGGAAAACAACCTAAACAGCCACTAATCCCAGCTACCATGTACTGCGATAGAAGACACAAACACATTTAACATAATTTATTGTAAATTAATTTTATTGTATTTAAATATATGACAACTGACACCCTGAATGTATATGCTACAAGCGGGCCCAGGGTGCTCAGGGTTAAAATAAAAGAAAAAAAAAGATCAAGGGTGTTTATCCCACCCCTGTGGGATAAACATTCAAAAAATTACAATGTCCAATGTCGGCACAAGTGGTAACACTGTTGCAGTGTAAGCACATACACGTCCGAGTTACTCGTCCGGGTAGTTCTGTCCGCCATCGGCCGACAAAATCGGTATTGGTGTACGCGAGCCATTAGAACAACTGCTACTGGGCAGACTAAAAAGAGAACTAGAGGCTGGAACCGGATTGTCTGAAACTAGTCAATTTGTGAATTAAGAAACATAAAGATCTGTTTAGTCTTTTTATGTATATTTGGAGGTGGTTAAAAATGTCCCACTATAATGCTTAGACTATTGCCGAAATGGTTTTAGAATGAAACGACTTTAAAATGAAATGGCTTTAAAATGGCATCACATTTACGTATCTAAAAGGTGGGTCACTTTTAATAGCGTCGTGCGTGAAAGCGTTCAGTAATAGTCAGTGCTCATCGTTTTATTTAATTCGTTGGGAATAATGGATCGAGTTTATAAATTGTTGTTGAATTTGATTTGAGTTTATAATAAATTGAAGCAATTAAAAAAACCCTCTGGAAAGAAAAAACCAGCCGGAATAAATTTAGCAATAACAAAAGTGTGCTATTAATAAAAAACGGAATGGTTGATGGAGTGGCCAGGAAATACATCATTCCTCTTGCATATAAAATGTACATCGCATTAAATGCCTATTAAATACAAAGCCTTTTAATAATCGGCTGTCGTACATAAAACCCCCATCAATTCGACTCGGATATATTTGTGTATACGTATGCAGATATCGAAGATAGTAAATCTAAGCCCATTATTCACAGCAGCCATTAAGTGATAACTGCAGGATTTTATCTTCTATTTAAAATACACACACTTATAAGATCCGATCGCACCTATGAGCCTAATAAATTAATTGTTGATCTTATGGCCTGAGATGCGTTTGTAACTCAAGTGCTTCACACATGGTCGTTTACTATGAATAGGCCGGTCCTTTTCGGATGTAAACGTGGAAAATTATCGATCGCTAGCCGCGGAAATTGCCCACTCTAAACGGGCATAACACGCTAACGGGAATTTTAATGGAAACACGGGTAATTTTACTAATGCTGCAATTTCATAGAGCTGTATGTATAAATCTTGGCCACAAGTTTCTGTTCCAAGCGGAAAATTTATTTGTAATTCGTGCAACAATAAACTTACATAATTAAATCATTCGCATGTTTATCAACTTCTGATATTCAAAAAAGTTTACAAATTCAACTTTATTTATTTCTTACGTTCAAGATTTGTATATATTTTTTTCTTTAGTTTCCTACCTGCATAACTAAATTACATTGTTTATATAATCTGTTATATTTTAATAGTTTATTTAAATTTGAAAGCATCTTCCGCCGGTTGTATCTGTTATATTTGTAATGGTATGTTTAAATCTATTTAAATTTAAATTTTGTGAGAAAAGGGTATTTGTATGACCGGGGCGTCGTCTTCCAAGAAGGATTTGGATACGATAATATGCGCCACTTTAATAAGACGTAACAATACGAATACGTGATTTGCCTTTAAAATTCCTTCCGATCTTTGATAATGTCCCATTTGAAGAAAAACCTTTTATACCACACACACGCTCAACGTAACAAGATAACACAAACAATGTTACTTGGTAATGAGTAGTTTTTATCCAGAAGTGCTAGATTTAGATTTTCAATGTATACAAGACTTACAAATTAGACGTACAAAGGAATACGCTATTTTGCAATAATAAGTGCTGCTAGACCTAGTTTTGCAATATGTAGGTTGTGCTTACAAGAGTAATTAAAGAATAGAAAAAGTAAAATAGCTAACTAATACAAAAAAATCAAAAATATTTTAGTCTTAAACTATTTCATTTAGATTAACTATTATTAGATTTAGTTTAAATTTTATTAGATTTTAGTCTAAACCAGCGTTTCTCAAAGTGGGCGATATCGCCACCCAGTGGGCGATGACATCGTTTTAGGGGTCGCTAGGTAGCCAGGGGGCGATATAGGGGGCCGTAGGTAGCCAAGGGGGCGATATAGGGGGCGGTAGGTATCACGAGCTATATAATGTATTTGTGTTAATTTAAAACAAACAAATACGTTCGACAAAATTGTTCCGTGTTCAGTATTAAATTTTTTAAATTATTTCAGTAATTAATTATTTTGCACAACGTTTTGTCTGCGCAGTCTTAAGACGGAATGAAAACGTTGCAATTTGTAGAGCGTCCACACGGTGCAGTTATATAATAATAATAATAATATTAATAATAATACTTTATTGTCCAACAGAGCGAACCCCAATGACAGAACAATAATATATATATATATATATATATATATATATATATATATATATATATATATATATATATGTATATATATATATATATATATATATATATATATACATACATACACCTACAAGACACACACATGCATACATATATACAAACACACGTACATACATACACCTATATACATACATATACACATATAAATACATAAACAAATGGTGTAAACCCATACAAGTAATACAAGTAATAAATATCAATATACAAAACAGTAAAAATGATTACATAGAACAAGTAAATAAGTATATAAACATTAGTCTTAAAATATATCCTGAGATGCTTCGTTAGCAGCTTTACACATTACGAAGATAGGTGCTCTACGTAGTACGTTAGTCCTTGGAATCGGCAGACGAAAACTGGCGGTAGATCTAGACGATGATCTGGGAATATTGATTGGAATTTTGCACAAGAGAAATGAACAGTCTATCTGACTATGCAAGAGCTTAGAGGTATATTGTGCACAGCAATGACTCCTTCTGTCTTCTAGAGAAACCATGTTATGTCTAATTAACAATTGTTTGAGACTAGTTCCTATATCAGGATAAACTCCATCAAGTCTGTAGGACAGGTATTTCAAAAAACGTCTATGAATTCTGTCAAGTTTGAACGCGTGTGATGTATATAAAGGATACCACACGAGAATAGCGTACTCCAGTTTGCAGAGGACGTATGTACAAAAGTTGCTTCATTAGGTTAGTATCGGTGAAGTTGCGACTAACGCGCATTACAAATCCTAAGGACTTCGATTCAGAGGAGCACACGCTATCGAGGTGGTCGAGAAATGTTAGGCGAGAATCAAATATGACACCGAGATCTTTCATTATTTCCTTCTTGGCAATAGGGCTACCATCAATTGTATAGGTAGTTTGTATTGGAGAAAGAGTTTTAGAGTACGAAACATAACAACACTTGGTGGTATTAAGTAATAATTTGTGTTTAAGACACCATCTCACAAATGAGTCCATGTTATTTTGTAAGTGTAACATATCCCCATGGCACTTAATCGATTTATATAATTTTATGTCAACAGCAAATGCTAATACGGGACACGATATCGTGGACAGTAGGTCATTAATGAAGATAATGAATAATAAGGGACCCAAGTTAGAGCCTTGGGGGACACCGGATGTTGCTAGAAGTTCAGTTGATACGAACCCATTATAGTATACGTAACAAACTCTATTTTCTAAATAGGACTTAAGTAGTGCTAAAGCTTAACGGTTTAAGCCTAGGTTGTAAAGTTTTTGTAAAATAAGGTTGTGTTGAATCTTGTCGAAAGCTTTAGATAAATCAGTATATATCACATCAACATGTCCGCGGTTATCAATTTCTTCCGATACGTATTGTGCAAATGTTGCTAAATTAGTACATGTGGAACGACCATTCACAAATCCATGTTGTTTAGGAGAAATAAAACTTTTTACTGTATTATAAATAACACGGTAGAGGAAAATTTCAAAAACTTTGGCAAAGTTGGATAAAATGGATATCGGCCTATAGTTGGAGATACAAGACTTGTCGCCATTCTTGAAGACTGGTGAGATGCGAGCGCGTTTCCACCTATTCGGGAATGTGCAAGTTTTAATGGATAGATTAAAAAGAATCATTAAGGGTTGAGCGAAAACAAACCTACAATCACGTACTAAAAATGAAGGTATAGAATCATCACCAGCTGTAAATTTATTAGATAATTGGGACATAATTAGTAGAAGGTCCTTTTCATTAACTTCAGGAAAGTTAAAAGGAACAATGTTATTTAAATATTCAGTACGAGCAGTAGCATTAATTGAAGAGAACGAACTTGAGAAAAAGTCTGCAAAAGCGTTAACTATGGTGTTAGGCTCAGAAATCTCGGAATCTTCATTATGAAGCGTACCAGGAATTCTTGAGTGACCACGCTTGTTATTTAAATATTTCCACACGTCAGTTGGATTTTTCTTAATATTGCTTTCCATCCTAAGGATATAAGTTTTATAGCAATTCGCAATTTTAGCTTTACTTTGTCTGCGTAGTTGACTGTATTTGTCATAAAATAGGCGATCACCAGTTCTTGACCATTGCTTCCTATATTTTTCTTTCAATCGTAAGAGAGACCTAATTTCGGGGGAATACCATATAGGATACTTTGAAACAGTGTAAGATTTCTTAGGCACAAACTCATCCAAGCATTGATATAATGTGGTATAAAAGGAATCAACAGCATCATTGATGTTATTATACTGTTCCAATGAAGATGACCAATCAATATCAAAAAGGGATTGATACAATAACATTAAATTAGATTTACGAAAATTATACGCCATTTGGCTATTAGACGGAAACGAACGAAAATGATGTGATTCGAGAATACATATATTAATGTCTAGCGCAGGATGATAATTATCTTCCTTAACTAGGGGAGATATGGAGTGTAAAACAGACAAATTGTGATTTATATTGGCTAGCACTAAATCTAACAAATTATTGCTTAAGTTACTGACGTTATTATATTGGGTAATGTGGAGAGCATTGTTAAATTGTTGCAAACAGTGAGCTTTATTCGAAGCTGGAGTACCAGCTCTTGAAACATCAGGAATGTTAAAATCGCCAACAATAATTAACTGATGATCAACAAGGAGTGTTTCCAAGGCGGACATGAAGGTTTCGAAGTCTTCATTTGGAATATCAGGGGGTATGTAAACTACACCAATAATAAGCTTCAGTGAGCCGATGAAGCACTTGCATAATACAATATCAACGAGGGGAACAATATTAATAAGCCTGGAAATATCCACTGGTATGATCTTGATTTTATCACTAAATGCTGCTAACACTCCTCCACCTCTAGTTCGACTAACTTGCTTAAATTTGCGGTCGCAGCGCACTATCTGATAATTAGACGGAAATAATTCAAAATCGAATACAGAATCATTAAGCCACGTTTCACTCAGCAGAATAATATCAAAATCAGAGCTACAGGAGTTACAATAAAAGTTATCAGTCTTAGAGTTCAAACCTCTTACATTTTGATAGTAAATTGAACACATCTCAGATTTTGATGCGCTGTTGGACACCTGTTGGTTTTGTTTTGAATGTTTCAAGAGATGGTTCTCAGCTTCCTTGATTATTTGAGTATCTGTTGGGGATTTTATATTTATTTTAGCATTTTCGCTGGGGCCCTTTCTAATCTTAATAAAAAATTATTGATGCAGGCATGACGCGGCCAAATATCTGGGCTTTTCGCCTTTTCGAAATCATCAAAAGGTACTGTCACCTTAAAATGACGAGTACTTCTCCGGACGCCTTGACTGCAACTTTTTACAAATCACCTGATCAATATTTTTATTTGAGAGATATGTGGTAATATCTTCCTCACTTAATTGGGGGTCTAGCTTGTAAACATGGAGATGTTTATAGCGCATTGCTGCTTTTATCTCAGTTACGTCATCATTAGTTCCATGAATTACATTAGATTTCCGTGTATCCCTTTTCCTATGTCGCTGTACCGCCCATGGTTGTTCTTGAAATATATTTCCATTGATTTTATTATTTCGAGTAGCTTTATCTATCTGCGGTTGATTGTATAGATTTTTTGTGGTGCCCTCGCCAATCTCGATCGAATTCGCTTTTTTGTCTTGATAGCGCGGAGTGTTGTCACTGTTATCGTCAAGTTCCAATGCCGAATCTCCTTCTTGGGATTTATTTTTGGGTATATTAGCAGTTTCCTTCTCAACAATAGTTTGCTGGGTTGAGATTTTCTTCTTATCTTCACTTAACACTTCTATTTGTTTAGATAGTTCCGAGATGACAGTAAGCAGCGGTTGTACTTCTTTTTTTACAATTTCAGATATAAATTCACCGAAATTTTCACTTTGTAGGAACGCAGTTAATATTTCAAACTGTTTTGTCGACGGGATGTTCGATCTAAGTTCTCTGGACATTTTAATAATTTTAATAATTCGATACTATTCTCTGATAATAATAAAGTGTATTATAGAAAAATAGCTTTCGAAATACACTTTATAATAATAATTCACTCACACTTTCCGCTAACTGAATACAACCGCACGCGTTGGATGTCGACTCTCGAATATCTTTATATTTCGCACAGTTTTAGTGACATCGTCATGTAGGAGGTACTACTCTGGTCAATTTTGGCTTGCTGTGTTGTTGAGAAACTGTTTAGCATAATGTTAATGTAATTTAATATTATCTACTTTAAAAAAAAAATGGTTTCAAGACCAATTAAAATTAAATAAAATTGTTGGGTCTTAACATAGAAATATAATTTATTAATAATAACATAAGTTGCTCTTTATAGAGTTATAATATATTAATAATAATATATTAAATAAACATGTACAAATAAACTGAGGAACAAAATGAATCGGAAAACGGAGCACAGTTCATGGATATCTATGCTCTTTAGCTCAGTTATCGCTGCAACTGTACCGTCTCCGCGCAGTTCTCAGAACTGCGCAGTTTGCCTGTTCACACGTAACGTTTTATCTCCAACGTGTTGAACTGCGCAGACAAAACGTTGTGGAAAACGGAGCGTCTGGACCGGCCTTTATACAAACGGCCACGCTCGTCTGCTATTCGCTGCTCGTCGAGTATCGATAATCCCACGCATACATACATACGCAGCCAGCGTTAATAAATCTACCATTTTTTGGGTAGGCCTATCACCTTTTAGTGTCTGGCCCAAATCTACTACCTTGAAAAAAAATTTAGCAACTTTTCAAGTTTCTGAAAAAAAAATTATTATAATTTTATCTCTTTAAAAATTATAATGCCTTCACTTTCTTTTCACGAATTTTTCTTTCTACGGGGATCTACATGTCAATTTTTATTTGAAATATTTCACTAGACCCACCCAGGGTTGTAGCGCTACGTGATGATGATGATGATGAATTTTCCTATTGATTTTTTCTTCGTCTTCTTCCGATTTGTGGAATAGTATTGATTTCCGGTGTTGTCTGTGTAAAATCCACAGAAGAAAAATGTGAATTTTCTGGTAAGACCAAAGTGTTTTTGAAATCTTGATTTGTTGATTGCAAAGAAATTTGTTGAATCCAACTGTTACGACCAGGGGATGAAAGAGCCGAAAGGTTTTCTATATTTGTGTCCGCGCTGGCTAATAATTTTTCCTCAATAATGTCATCGAGTCTTGTATTTTTTCCTTTCCAATTCTCTTCTTGAAATAAGAATTCGTTCTCTTGTAGAAATTTTACGTTCATTTGGATTTTTGAATAATTTTCTCATTGAATTTATAACGTTTTCTTTTGAAACCAGCTCGCTCCAATTTACTTGTCGCTTCGATGGAACGTATATGTTTGACGATGAATTTATCCGCGCGAATTGAACCGCGGATTGAATGTTTTTCAAATTCTTGAAGTACGCTTGAACATTTGCTGAAGTCCCTACATCGTATTGTGACCCGAATTTCTTTTTCATTACATTCGTCCAGAAGGGAAAGGATCGGGCAAACTTCAATACAGGTTCAATAATTTCCGGAAGTTAATAAGCGTTTGGTCGATCAAAATTGGAACATTGTTTCGTCTCTTTTTCAGCGCAAATCGGAATGCTTTCTGCGAAACGACGTACATCCCTGTCAACTTCAGGAGACTCTTCGTCGATTTATCAATTTTTGAGGTTGACCCATTTTAGTTAAAATTCTGCACCTGTATGTTTCAATTTTCACTTCATATTCAAATAAAACGATTTTCTAAGGGTGTGTAGAGACGTCAAAAGCTGTTTTTGCATGTGTGAAATATTTTGGTGCTGTTAAAAATATTTTGTATTAAAAGAAAATGATGGGCAAACATGGTCAAACGAAGTTCTTCAACAACAAACGAAAAAAAGAAGCACTAAAAGTAAAAAAATAATAAAAAAACTAATATTAAAAAATCGATTTTGGGGTTCCTAAAAAAATTTTTATCAAAAAAAATGGTGGGCAAACATGGTCAAACGATGTTTTTGAAGATGCCATTCTCAAATACAGAAAAAATGCATTTTGGGGGGCTAGGCCCCCGATAATTTTTCTATAATATCTTTTGAACGGAATGTGGGCAAACAAAACTATTTGGTGGTCAATCATGGTCAAATCTTGGTCAAACGTATCCCATTTTTTTATTTTTTCAATTTCGGGAGGCCATCTTCACGCAGCTGTGTATTCTTGATATATAAATTTTACATCCACCTTTGCTAGATTTCTAGTGAATATTTAAGTATTTTCGTTGTTTTATAATAAAAAATTCGTGATTTGGGGGGCGTTATTAACTTTAGCATATCACAAGTGGGCGATGAGACAAACAAGTTTGAGATACACTGGTCTAAATTATAAATATTATTAGATTAACTTATTTAGTTTAAATATTATTGAATTTTACAGATTTTTTTTTTTTTAAATCTAAACTTAGAAGACACAAATAGACTACATAATGTTAGTTTTGTAAAATAAGTAAGCTCTTGAAGCTCTTCAAATATTAACACCACATGGGACTTAAAAGGTTCGTTGTAAAGCTTCCGAGAGATAAAATAGTTCTATGAGTGATTATACAGGCTCTATAATTAGATTTTGTGGCTTAATAACGCTTTTAAGTGCTTTGTTTTAATGTACATTTTATGTTATTTTCGAATGCTACTGTTACATAAAAAATTGTTTGCTTTATGCCGAACGTTTCGATTGTATGTATTTATGGCATGTAATGAATTTATTCTGAACCCGCACGAACAAATAACATTAAAATAGCTTTACACTGAAATATTTCATTTAAAATTTATTATTCTTTTTTTAAAAAACCACTGAAAAAACTATTTTAATACAACTGACTGAACTAGGTCAAAAATGTATTTTTTGCATTAATTTTTCCCTAGAAGCGATCTCCCTTGAAAACAGAAAGTTAATTTCCAATCAACCATTAGGTCTTTTTGATAATAGGTCTTTCTGTTCGTCTTTCTGCCTTTCTGTACGGGCACAAACCGAACGGTAACGCAACGTACTGCCGCATTGGTGTGTGCAGTACATATTTATTCGTTCTCGATGGTATTTTTTTTTTATTCTCATATATTACAATTATAAGCTGTCATATGACATGACATTAAATAGTTATGCTGTATTATACAAATGACAAGCTCATATATTTAGAAGACCATTCATCAATGAGCACTGTTTTATTTATCATCACATATGATTTTTAAGTTTGTTAGTTTTTCCCCCGCGCCTCGTTTTCCTAGTTCTTCAATCACATCAGCAATTCTGATCTTATCAAATGCTTAACTTAGGCCAAGAAAGCACATGTAGGCGAGCTTTGCGAACTCAATTGCTTTCTCGTACATTTGCCTGGTCGTAAATATTGCGTCTATTGTAGATCGATTCTGTCGAAATCCTTGCTGTTCGTCGTTAACTGTTATTCGTTCGTTTATTTTTTGAGCCAGTATTTTTATAATTATAATAGTTTTGCCATAGTGTTTATCAATGTGATGCCACGAGTTTGAGCGGTCTGTTTTCTTTCCTTTTTTAAAGATTGGAATGGTAATAGTGCTTTTCCAGCTTATTGGCACTATTTCGGATTCTTCCATTTTTTTAAATTGGGTGGAGGTCTCAGCCACGAGTTTTTCGCCGCCGTATATTAGGAGTTTGTTGGGAATGGTGTCATCGCTTGATTTCCCAAGTTCCTTGACAGCAAAGAGATACAACCTTGATATCTCCCATAAAAAAACAAGTGCATGGTAGCCAGCAGATCAGAAACCAGATGCAAATTAGAACTCGACAACAAGGTGATAGAGCAGGTGATGTGCTTTACCTACCTTGGAGTAGAGATCTCAAGCGCCAGAGACTTCAATCTAGAGGTACCAGCAGCAACGAACAAGGCTCGACGAATATCTGGCGCACTAAATAACATAATCTGGAGAAACAAACACATATCGCAAGAAGGTAAAATCCGAATATACAAGACAGCAGTAAGGCCAATACTCACATATGCGGCTGAAACAAGTGCCGACACATCAGCCACCAAACAAGCTCTGAGAACGACCGAAATGCGGATCCTGAGAGCAATAAGAGGAGTCACATTAAGAGACCATGTCAGGAGCTCTCAGATCAGAGCTGACCTACAAATACAGGACGTCGTGCGCTGGACAAGAGCCCGTCGAAGATACTGGCGGGATCACGTGGAACGAATGGCGCCACACCGAATCGCTAATTGGGCCATGACACAAAAACCTAACAGAACGAGACCCCCTTCAAGACCACCGAAGAGATGGACAAACTCCTGGACTTCCAAATCGCAGGAGCCGAAGGACTGAGGAGAAACTTACAGAAACAGGCACATAATGCCTACACAGAAGAATAAGAAGAAGAAGATATGATTTTTAGTTGCGTGTTTTAATCGGGCTGGAATCGCTGTCGCAGGTCCAGTTTTTTGAGCCTCCTAACGATACCTCCTCTGTTCAGCAGGTCGGATGCTAGTGCGTTTGGGTGGGTACTGAGCCTTAGCTCGTAGCTTATACACAGCTTTTGTGCAGCTGCCTCTACTGTGTCCATTTTTAAATCCTTATGCAAATTTGCTTTTGTGACATACCAAGGGGCGTTAGTTATCATTCTGATGGTTTTTGCTTGGAGTCTCTGCAGGATTTCAATATTTTAGTTGCTGGCTGTTCCCCAAAGCTGTATTCCATACGTCCAGATTGGTCTCAAAATTGTTGTATACACTAGCATTTTGTTGTATATACTCAGCTTTGACCTTCTGCCTAGGAGCCAGTACATTGTTTTCAGATGTAGGTCCAGTTCCTTCCTTTTATTTTTAATGTGGCTTGCCCAGGTTAGTTTGCGATCGAGGTACAAGTCGAGATATTTTACTTTATTGACTCGTGGGAGCAGATGGCCATACAAGAGAACAGTAGGACAATCCTTTTTTCTCATTGTAAAAGTGATGTGAACAGATTTGTTATCGCTAGCTTTAAGTTTCCATTTTTTTAACAAATTTCCTACTTTGTTTAGTGCTTTTTGTAGATTTTCCGAAGCTGTGCCAGGATCCTTGTGTGTTATTATTATTGCTGTATCATCGGCAATGATGTATGTATCAAGTGGCTACGGTAGTATTTGGGCACACTGGAAGGTCAGCTGTGAACAGAGTGTATAAAAATGGGCCCAGCGGGCTTCCCTGAGGAACCCCTAATTTGATCGAGAAAATCTCTGTTTCCTCTGTACCGTATTTTACTTGGAACTTTCGGTTACTTAGATCAAGGATCAAGTCGAATTTTGGTATATACATCTTGATTTTGTAGAGCAGACTTGTATGCCAAACTTTATCAAAAACTTGCTCAATGTCAAGTTTGCTGAGCAGTATTTTTTCTCTTCGAATGCATTTGTTCGAATGATCTGCTCCACCGTAGAATGTTTGGATCTAAATCCAAATTGGTGCGCAGGGATGATACCTTGTTCCTTAATTGGTTCTTTTATTTTTACTAGTAGTAACTTTTCAAATAGTTTGGATAGGATGGGCAAAAGGCTTATGGGTATGTATGAGGTGACATTGTTGGGTGGTTTTTGCCGGCTTTGGGATCATTATAATCTGTGCAATTTTCCGTTGACTCGGTATATGACATGTTCGAATAATAGCATTGAATAGATTCATAAGGTATACGATTCTCTTTCGTAGTTTTTTAAGTATAAAACGATAAGAAACTCACTTGGAACTCGCATCTGAACAAAACGCTCTCAAAAGCCACAGCTGCCTTTTGGTTCTGCCGTAAGCTTTTTGGGAAAACATGGGGACTAAAACCCAAAATGGTGCTATGGTCTTGCACAGCCGTGGTAATACCGATTATCACCTACGGTTCACTTGTATGGTGGTACAAAACAAAGGAAATAAAGACTCAAAACATGCTACACAAGCTTCAACGGCTTGCGTGCTTGGGTATAACAGGAGCGATGCAATCTAAGCACAGCAATGGCACAAACAGGTAGCAAAAGACTGTGACAGTAACTTTTTCGTGTGGCCGTATCTCTGGCACCTGATGCATTGTACGATTGTCGAATTCTGGTTAGGGGGTCCGATTTCAATTTTATCATTCAGATCAATCTTGTATATTTCTTTGTTGTTTGGCATGGGCTCCAAGTCCACAAAGAAAAGAGGCAACGGTACTTTACTTTGCGTGTGGTAAAATTATCTTATATTATTATCTTGCGCACCTGGTGGCCGAGGTCTTCGATTGCCTTTTATATATCGTCGATTGGAGTTGTGGTATGCAGAGACCTTAGGATCACTCTATAAGCACGATTTTCTTTCTGCTGATAAGTTTGGTACGAGACCTTTACATTATCCAATATGTGTATTATCTTTCTGTAAGTTTCAGAGTCCCTGGCTAGTATCTTCGGTGTTGATAGTTTTGTGTGTGTAGTCGCTTTTGTTAACAACGTTTTCAAAACATTTCTCCAGTTCCGTAATAGATTTAACATCCGGTATAAATATTGGCGGCAGTTTTGGAGTTCTCTCGCTAACCGATACGTCCATGGTTGGATTATCTTGATTGTTACCAAGAGGAGAAAATCGGTTATTAGTCTGGATTGGAGTGCTTTCCTCGATGCTGGTCGCAGATGCATTGGAATCCCTACGTCTTTTTTTGCCATGTCGGTGGCTCATTGTTGGGTTTATTCGAGTTTCTTGTTAGGATCATGCATGCTTGCTAGAGGTTAAAGGTGACCTATTAGCTAAGAAGCCAATTTCCATGGCTTTTACACCATTTTGGCTTTTGCTTTGTGGCTTTTCTTTGTGGCTTTTGCGCCCCTTTACTATTAGTCTGAATTTTTTTAATCACTGGTATATGAAAAGATTCACGAGAATAAGGTGAAAAAGTCCCATAACATTATCGGCGATAGTAGATAAATGTACACGGGAAATGTACACGGGAATATACATATGTACTGATTGAACTACGTCAAAAATATATTTTTTGTATTAATATCTCTCTAGAAGAAGTTGAAATATTGATTGAAAACCGAAAATTTACAAAAGGCTATCTACCATTAGGTCTTTTTGATAATAGGTATTTCTGCCCGTCTTTCTGCCTTTCTGTACGGGAACAAACCGAACGGTTGAAACGCAACGCACTGCCGCATTGGTGTGTGCAGTACATATTTATCCGCGCTCGCTGGTACGGGAACAAACCGCAACGCTTGAAACGCAACCCACAGCCGCATTGGTGTGATCAGACCTTTATAGTCGTCATCATCATCATCATCAATCAGCCTTTTGCATCCACTGCTGGATATAGGCCTCCCCCATTTCTGCCCACTGTCCTTTATTTTGAGCGCTCTGCATCCAGTGTGTGGTTATTCTTTTGATATCGTCCGTCCATCGTGTGGGAGGTCTTCCCCTGTTTCTCTTGTCAGCTCTTGGTCTCCACTCGAGCAGCTTTTTGTCTATCGCCTATCTGCCATGCGGTCCACATGTCCAGCCCAGCTCCACTTAGCTTACCCACTTGGTACATAACATCCTGTTCTCGCCCATAAGTCCGCATTTCTAACGTGGTCACGAAGTGATACACCGAGCATCAATCCTTCTATCTTATATACATATCGGGTTAAAACGTTTTACGTCTTCCGATTCCTAATCGCCACTCCTCTCTGTTCATCCACAGCCCTTCTTCCATATCCTTCTCTCAAATTTCCTTGTCCAC
Source organism: Phosphuga atrata (assembly GCA_944588485.1). Taxonomy (NCBI): domain Eukaryota; kingdom Metazoa; phylum Arthropoda; class Insecta; order Coleoptera; family Silphidae; genus Phosphuga; species Phosphuga atrata. The sequence continues at coordinate 71,999,853 of OX155896.1, forward strand.
TCCGTCTCTCCAGCTTCTGCGCGGTCTTCTTCGTTTTCGGTTTCCTTGGAGGTTCCAGTTTAGTACTTTCTTTGGGATTCTGTGTTCTGACATTCTTTGGACGTGTCCATACCATGTTAGTTGTTTAGTTGTAATGTCATCAATAATGTCGTGTTGTATTCCCATTTCTTGTCTAATGGTTTTATTTGGGACTCTATCTCTCCTGGATTTTCCCGCCGCTCTTCTCCAGAAATCCATTTCTATGGCTTTTAGCTTTTTTTTTGTTTTTTCTTTTATCGGCCATACCTCCGAGCTATATGTTATTATGCTTTTCACGATGGAGTTGTAAATCCTGTTTTTATTTTCTTTTGTATTGATTTCCTTCCATCTTGCGTTGTGTTATTCTAAGCTTCTTAGCTGATTTGACTGTCACAGTTACAGTTTCGGCCCAGTAGGTCATAACCGGTAAAAACCCTTCGTTTTAAACAAATCGGGAGATTACTCTTAAACACATCCCCAAGTCTACCATATGCAGCCCAAGAGAGCGTAATTCTTCTTTTTAATTCGCATGTTTGGTTGTCTCTCGAGATTCTTATTTCACGACCAAGATACGTGTACCTATCCACCAACTCCACCTCACAGTCACCAATAGCGATATTTCCACCAGATTCGTCATAAATTTCGTTTTTGATATATTTTTGGCCCGACCCGAGCACACACTTCCTGAAGATCTTCCAGCATTTTCCTGATATCTTGTAGGCTTTCAGACAACAAAGCTATATCATCCGCGAAGCGCAGATTTGTTAGGTTTAAGCCATCTATATTTAAACCCTTTCCGCTCCATTCAAGCATCCCCAAGGCGTATTCCAGAACGGTAATAAACAGTTTGGGTTATATAGTATCACCCTGTCGTACTCCTCTGCCGATTCTTATGGGGTTGGTGTTTTCGTGCAGTTTTACCATCATGGTAGCATTTCTGTATATATTATATACGTGGTCTGTTAGAAAAGTATCCGACTTTTAGCCGGTAAAAAAAAAGTGGCATACCTGGAGCGTTGGAAACCTAATCACCCTCAAAGTAGTCTCCTTGGGACTCCACACACTTCTCCCAGCGGTGCCGCCATTGTTGGAAGCATTCCGGAAGCATTCCTTTCGGAATCGACTTTAGCTCGGCTGTCGTTGCAGCCATAATGTCCTCTCTTCTCTGAAATCGCGTTCATTTCAATGGCCTCTTGTCTTTGGGAAATAGCCAGAAGTCGCAGGGGGCAGAGTAGTATGGTTTTTCGCCAAAAAAATGTGAACCAACTGCGAAAAATTTGCTGGAGCATTGTCGTGATAGAGTCGCCAATTTTCCGATGACCACAACTCCAGTCGCTTGCGCCGCACAGCATCAGGCGACGTAGGACATCCCTCATATCACTTGTCGTCATTTTACTTGCATTGAAAAACCGACGAGAGCACTACACACTACGTCACTCGAACACTGCTCGACAGCAACTGACGCTATCTACAAGCGGGAAAAAATTTACGCTTGCGCACGAAGGTTCAAGGTCGGCTCATGAAAGCGCGCTTAATTCAAATCTATCAGGTTTTCAAAATTAAAAATAAGGTCGGATACTTCACGTATTAGATAGACCACGATATACAAACAGACCACGTATTACTTTAGTGTAACGATAGCCGACACGACATTTTTGTAAGGAGTCTAAGACTGCACTCAATTCAACGGTGTCAAAGGCCTTGTGGAAGTCAACACAGGCAATGACAAGCGGTCTATTGTATTCGATTGATTTTTCGATCACAGTTTTGATGCCTTGAAGATGGTCATTGGTTCCAAATCCTCTGCAGAACCCGGCCTGGTCTGTTCCACTAGTTGGTAAAAATCTAATTTGTTTTCCAGTCGCGTAATAATACTTCTTTATAGTCGAAATGATTTTATAACAAAAACAATTTACTCCTCTTTATGTTTCTTCTTTTGACTGTTACATAACTTTTGGCCGGGGTTTGTTATTGTGGGTCAATCGTATTCCGATTTGTAATCCCGTAAACTTTTTGTCCACATTGTCGTAATTCCAAATATTGATTGTTATCAAGAAATGTCAAGTGATTTGTACAGTATATGTTTTGTATAATGACAGTATATATTTTGTATAAACGAAGATAAAAAGTGAAAGTTGTAGGTGTGTATATATTTGAATGTGGCTTTATCGCGTAAGATTATTGAAATTCTTCCTAGTTCTGTTCGTAAATTACGACCGTGTTAAGTGTAAACTTGTTTTTTTTTTTCTTCGGATAATTGATAACGTATTCTTTAATGTAACATATTTGTATTAAATTTCGTGGTATTAAAGCTTCGACTTTAATGTTATTTATTCGTAATATACTATCTACGAATATTACAAACTAAATTAAAAATGTAAATTTCAGATTTGTTTGAATGATTTCCAATGAGAAAAAGCCTTGAAGAGTGTTTTGTAACTAAGTTTTAGGAATCTTTTGAAGATTTCATATAAAATACGTTTCATTGACCTTATGTAAACCCACATACAATCAAATTTACCTCAAAATAGGTTTTTTTTCTTAAAATTACAATATAAAAATACTTTTGTAAAAACAAAATCATTATTATAATCAAAACGTTTCTCAAGTGTTTCTCATTTTTTGTATTATTCAGTACAGTGCAGCTTTGCTTTTATGAATAATAATTTGTAAACCACTTGCTTGAAACCGACGAGGAGGACGTGGGATTAGATATTTTTAATTTCTCCTGGCCGGACATCATCAGAACGCTACAAGAAAGGCAGATATCACCCTGACCGCTGAACGTGATATGTGGCTATTTCGGAAACTGGAAAATACTCGTAGATCAACAGCATAGCCTGGAAATGACATTCGGGGTTCCACATGGTTCAGTAATAGGCCCCACACTCTGAAACCTGTTCTATGACGACATAGTTAGAGAACTAATGTCATATAAAACCATATAATGCCATATAATTCCATACGATAGGTTATGCAGATGACCTGGCACTTGTAGTGAGTGGAGACAAAAAGAAAATATGGAAAGAGACACAGATCTGGCTATAAAAAAGATGCAAAGTTGTATGGGAGGTAGGAAACTACAACTGGTACCGCAGAGGACAGAAGCCGATTACGGCTTATCCAATCATCCAATATCCATCTCTTTACTTAAAACCGGTTGCCGACCCCTGACCTAGTCCAATTGTATAGACAAGACTTGTACTGCAATGTTTTATCCATACTAGATTTTTAATAATTTAGTCTGATTATATAGACTAGATTTGATTATTTAGACCTAGAACCCAGACTAAATGAAACCGTTAATAATAGTCTAATTGTGTTTGATAGAGAAACGCTTAACAAAGTACTCCAGGAACTAGCACTAGACAACAAAACCCGCAGACTCATCCTAGAAACCTTGACCAACACCCATTCCAAGGTTAAATTTAGAGGCGAGATTTCAGAAAGCTTCGAAATAAAAACTGGAGTGGGACAAGGAGATGGACTTTCCCCACTTCTCTTCAACTGTGTCCTTGAAAAGGTTATGAGAGAATGGCGCAAGGAACTGAACAATTTGGGTGCTCAGAGTGGTATCTACCTGGTGCATAAGAACGATGTACTGGTTGTAGATTGTCTGGCCTTTGCAGATGACATGGCACTGTTTGCTGATTCTCTTGAGATGGCAACAATGCAGGTAAACTGCCTCAGATAACAGACTGCCAAAGTGGGTCTTCAAGTGTTGCTTGTGAAAACAGAATTCTTCACCAACATCAGAGAAGCAAACAGAGAGATGTTACTGGAACAGGGAAACATCAAGAGGACTGAGAAATTTAAGTATCTCGGCGAATGGATTGAACCCAATTATCAGAAAGAGCATCATTATCCAAGAGAGTCAACAAGTTGGAACTAGCCTATCGGCTGACTAAGAACACTTACAACAAGAAATGCCTGTCACGCAACCTGAAACTTAAGCGCTACACATCAGTCTTACGACCAGAAGACCTGTATGCCATGGAGTGTCTTTCCTTGAACAGAAGGGGTCTAATAGAGAAACTGGAAATCAAAGAGAGGAGAATCGTCAGGAAGATCCTAGGCCCGGTAAAGGAAGATGGGGAATTCCGAAGGCGGCATAACTCTGAGCTCTACGAACATATTGAGATGCTTTCTGACTGTGCAAGGAAAAGAAGGGTAGCTTTCTATGGCCGCGTTGCAAGATTGCCTCCAAACCGACTAACCAACCGTCTGTTCGCCTTCTGGCAAAACAAGAATGTTCGTACCACTTGGTTGACAGAGACCGAGACAGATAACAGATCTCAAAAACAGACAGTCTGTGAGACGCACCCTGAAGGAAGTCCGTGGATTTCAGGAAAAACCTCTAAGGAAAGGTAACCCCTGGACAGAAGAGAGAAAGGAGTTACACCGGCACAAGATGCGACAATACTGGGCAAAGCTCAAAGCCCAACAGTTGAACAAGCGTGGTCCAAAGTAGGCCTATTCGAAAGAAGAAGAAGTCTAATTGTGTAGAATAAACTTGATCTTCAAGGTTTCATCTTTTATAATATTTAAAGCATTTAATTTAAAGTGAACTTGGTGAATAGACAAGATCAGAAGTTTTAGAATGGAATATGTCGTTGTTTTATTAATTTAAGTAGAGATTATGTTTGGTAAACAGTAAACGGCAGCGATTTGTAGCGTTTTGTTGATATCTTGGCCTTGGGGATGCAAAAAAGTGTAAACAAATCCGGGCGATGCGAGCGTAATCAGTTCCAATAAGGTGAGTCACAAATCTGAACGTGTTTAGTTATTGTCGTGCGTGTGTTGGGTGCGGATGTGTTTTCGGGTGAACAAACATTACGAAAATTGAGTGAAAAGTGAGCTAAAAGTTTGTGAGACTGTTGTAAAACGTTTTGTGAGTGAGTTTGTGAGATTGTTGCTGAATTTCTGCTTTAGTGGGTGAGTTTTACAGTTGATTTATAAACACTTGATTTACCAGCTGTTTAAATATACCTATTTCTACCAAAACCAGTCAAAATGACTGGTCTTAAAAAATGATTGTTGGGGTTCTAAGTCTTTATATATTTCTTAAGAATAATAAATTACTGCAATTAGGTGTATTGTAATATGTAATATTGATTATAAATTTATTCATTAGTTAATTGAAACATAAAAATTTTCAGATTCCTAAACATAAATTAATTTCCATGTGATTCCATATCCACTATATAACATTAGCAATTCAAAATTATATTTCAATTTTGAGTATTGAAACATTTTTCTTATACATATTTTTTGCATGCATTATAAATACTCGTGGTCTTATTATTATTACAATGTCCTATTTGACACTATTTACCTGTATGAAGGGTGTTACTTAAACCTGATATATCGGCTCAATTAAATCAGGTAAAAAAACGATAAACCCGATTTTCGGAGCTTACCATGTTCTTTATATACTCAAACACCTTCTTACATTTAGAGCGATATTTTCAAAATGAATAGACAGTAGAATGAATAGAACAGTGGAATGAGTTTTAGATTTTCTGAAAGCTTAAAAAAAGCTTAAAATTTTGAAGTATAATTTATTAATATCATTTTAAACAGTAAGACTGGGCAGACTGTTTAAAAACAAGGACGAAATTAAAAAAAATCTGCAACAAGCATTAATTTTGAAACGCATTAAAAAGGATTAAAGCATTAAAAAATACACCCGATTGCATTCAAACTTATTGATATTTTTAACTTTATTCTTAAGTAAAAAGTGTGCATAGTTTGAGTAACATCGGGTACTTACGTACTAACGCCACCACAAGTACAGATTTGGTTAGATTAGGTTATAATGGAGCAGATATATCCAGACCACCTCTTGATCCAAAATAAGCAAAATATTGGATAAGGGTTAGATTAGGATATATCCATCGTCATCATCGTGCAACCCCTTTCACGTCTATTGTTGGACATAGGCCTCCTCCAAACGTCTCCAGTTTTCTCTGCCCCTGGCTGTTGCAATCCAATTTGTCGCTATCCTCTTTAGGTCATCCGTCCATCGAGTGGGAGGTCTGTTTTTTGGTCCATCGCCCGCCCTCCATTCTAGCAATGTGCCCAGTCCATTTCCGTGTAGTGATTCGTTATATAATATCATTAACTCCAATACGTCGGCGTATCTCTTCATTTCTCACTCGATCCCTCACGGTCAGGCCAAGCATCGATCTCTCATTCTCATTCGCCTTTGTGTTACTCTTAGTTTTTCTGCGGTTTTCTTCGTTAAAGTTAGGGTCTCTGAGCCATAGGTCAGGACCGGTTATACGCATTGGTTAAATGCTTTTCGTTTCAAGCGAATTGGGATATTTCCTTTAAGGATGTGCTTCATATTTCCGTATGCAGCCCATCCCAGGGTAATTCGTTATATTAGAGCAGATGAATCCAGACCACATATTGCGCGGTAGTGCGACCTTTCACTGTGGTGGCGTTAATACGTAAGTACCTAAAATGATGGGAGGGAGACGAAAATAAATTATGCAAATTTCAACTTGATTTCATTTTCAAATCTTACGATCGATCTTAATATTAGTCTTCATATTACTCACAAGATAATCAATTTTTGGTAAACATAGCTGACCTGAATTAATTTGATTGACAAAAAAGTCCACGCGAGCTAAGCCGCGGGCTATAGCCCGCGGTTGTACAGTGAAATTATTTAATGAAAAACTAGATTTTTACCAAACATGTTTTTGTCTTAACTATTTTTCAAATTGTGTAGGTCACAAAATAAGTCCACCTAACTGTGTCAAAAGAAGCCACAAACATTTCTAAAACTAGTTTAGTGTAAACACCAAATTTAATATCTTCACCTTGATGAGAATTTTAGTCGTTATAAAGGATTTGTAATATCTAAGGAGCAAATAAAAATAAACTTTAATTGACAGATTTATTTCAATAAATGCATTGCAAAAACCGGCCGCGCAATAGTCTTCAATAACAATAATGACGGATAATCGGCATTCGGACGCAATCCGTGTGTGGTGCAAGAATTATTAATAATCTGTTGCATTCATCATAATTGGAAGTAAACTAGATTTAATAGACGTGACTAGACATATCTTAGATAGATAATAATGGCACAAATTAATTTGTGTGCAGAAAACTTTAAAAACTGGAATTTGCTCCTTGAATCATAACTATCATTCCGCGGGTGTCCAAGCTGTTTGTTTCTATGGGCCACATTTCAAGAAGTCTTAGAGTTTTGTACCACAAACAGGGCTGGATACTTACTTATTAACGCCGCCACCGCTATATACTGGATCGAGAGATCGGTATGCTGGATAGAGTATATACTGGATAGAGTTTCGGATATGAGAGTTCGCTGCCGCGCGTATGTTGTCTTGGTTTATCTGTCCGCTTCGCGGTGGGTAACCTAATCTAGCTGGGATAAAACCAACATGATTTATCATAATAATTTTAGGTGTAGATTGGCGGGATTTAAAAATGTAGCGCTGGTGGCGTTAATTCGTAAGTACCCAGGGCTGTAACTAGGCAGGGACAACGTGCCCATGGCCTAGACGGAAGGAGGGCCAAAACTGTGTCCAAATAATTCGTAAGGAATTAAAAAAAAAACGTGTTTTGGGGAGCAATATTATTTTAGGCAAAGATGCACAGTATAATCTTGATAATCCGACACATGAGACCAGATAACCGCCGGATTATCAAACAAAGTCCGGATAATCAGGATTTAAACAAAACAATAACAATTTTACATATTTCAAACGCGTCACCGTTTGCTACAGTTCGCAGAGTTCAAACATTCAAGTAATAGTTTATAGATTAGACTAGACAGACAAGACTAGACAGACAAGACTAGACAGACAAGACTAGACAGACAAGACTAGACAGACAAGACTAGACAGACAAGACTAGACAGACAAGACTAGACAGACAAGACTAGACAGACAAGACTAGACAGACAAGACTAGACAGACAAGACTAGACAGACAAGACTAGACAGACAAGACTAGACAGACAAGACTAGACAGACAAGACTAGACAGACAAGACTAGACAGACAAGACTAGACAGACAAGACTAGACAGACAAGACTAGACAGACAAGACTAGACAGACAAGACTAGACAGACAAGACTAGACAGACAAGACTAGACAGACAAGACTAGACAGACAAGACTAGATAGACAAGACTAGACAGACAAGACTAGACAGACAAGACTAGACAGACAAGACTAGACAGACAAGACTAGACAGACAAGACTAGACAGACAAGACTAGACAGACAAGACTAGACAGACAAGACTAGACAGACAAGACTAGACAGACAAGACTAGACAGACAAGACTAGACAGACAAGACTAGACAGACAAGACTAGACAGACAAGACTAGACAGACAAGACTAGACAGACAAGACTAGACAGACAAGACTAGACAGACAAGACTAGACAGACAAGACTAGACAGACAAGACTAGACAGACAAGACTAGACAGACAAGACTAGACAGACAAGACTAGACAGACAAGACTAGACAGACAAGACTAGACAGACAAGACTAGACAGACAAGACTAGACAGACAAGACTAGACAGACAAGACTAGACAGACAAGACTAGACAGACAAGACTAGACAGACAAGACTAGACAGACAAGACTAGACAGACAAGACTAGACAGACAAGACTAGACAGACAAGACTAGACAGACAAGACTAGACAGACAAGACTAAACAGACAAGACTAGACAGACAAGACTAGACAGACAAGACTAGACAGACCAGACTAGACAGACGAGACTAGACAGACAAGACTAGACAGACAAGACTAGACAGACAAGACTAGACAGACAAGACTAGACAGACAAGACTAGACAGTCAGGACTAGACAGACAAGACTAGACAGACAAGACTAGACAGACAAGACTAGACAGACAAGACTAGACAGACAAGACTAGACAGACAATACTAGACAGACAAGACTAGACAGACAAGACTAGACAGACAAGACTAGACAGACAAGACTAGACAGACAAGACTAGACAGACAAGACTAGACAGACAAGACTAGACAGACAAGACTAGACAGACAAGACTAGACAGACAAGACTAGACAGACAAGACTAGACAGACAAGACTAGACAGACAAGACTAGACAGACAAGACTAGACAGACAAGACTAGACAGACAAGACTAGACAGACAAGACTAGACAGACAAGACTAGACAGACAAGACTAGACAGACAAGACTAGACAGACAAGACTAGACAGACAAGACTAGACAGACAAGACTAGACAGACAAGACTAGACAGACAAGACTAGACAGACAAGACTAGACAGACAAGACTAGACAGACAAGACTAGACAGACAAGACTAGACAGACAAGACTAGACAGACAAGACTAGACAGACAAGACTAGACAGACAAGACTAGACAGACAAGACTAGACAGACAAGACTAGACAGACAAGACTAGACAGACAAGACTAGACAGACAAGACTAGACAGACAAGACTAGACAGACAAGACTAGACAGACAAGACTAGACAGACAAGACTAGACAGACAAGACTAAACAGACAAGACTAGACAGACAAGACTAGACAGACAAGACTAGACAGACCAGACTAGACAGACGAGACTAGACAGACAAGACTAGACAGACAAGACTAGACAGACAAGACTAGACAGACAAGACTAGACAGACAAGACTAGACAGTCAGGACTAGACAGACAAGACTAGACATACAAGACTAGACAGACAAGACTAGACAGACAAGACTAGACAGACAAGACTAGACAGACAATACTAGACAGACAAGACTAGACAGACAAGACTAGACAGACAAGACTAGACAGACAAGACTAGACAGACAAGACTAGACAGACAAGACTAGACAGACAAGACTAGACAGACAAGACTAGACAGACAAGACTAGACAGACAAGACTAGACAGACAAGACTAGACAGACAAGACTAGACAGACAAGACTAGACAGACAAGACTAGACAGACAAGACTAGACAGACAAGACTAGACAGACAAGACTAGACAGACAAGACTAGACAGACAAGACTAGACAGACAAGACTAGACAGACAAGACTAGACAGACAAGACTAAACAGGCTAGACAGACAAGACTAGACAGACAAGACTAGACAGACAAGACTAGACAGACAAGACTAGACAGACAAGACTAGACAGACAAGACTAGACAGACAAGACTAGACAGACAAGACTAGACAGACAAGACTAGACAGACAAGACTAGACAGACAAGACTAGACAGACAAGACTAGACAGACAAGACTAGACAGACAAGACTAGACAGACAAGACTAGACAGACAAGACTAGACAGACAAGACTAGACAGACAAGACTAGACAGACGAGACTAGACAGACGAGACTAGACAGACGAGACTAGACAGACGAGACTAGACAGACGAGACTAGACAGACGAGACTAGACAGACGAGACTAGACAGACGAGACTAGACAGACAAGACTAATGAGCGCACTCACTTCGTTCGTGCGCTCAATTTCGTTCTCGAGGCCAATTGACAATACCGCCCGTGTTGCAGATAGTGTTTTTTATTACCCATGCGAGGGGACTTAACTTACAAGTTTGAGGTCTATGGGCCATAAAAAAAATTGAATAAAAAATGAAGAATTTCCTTTTTCAATTGTCTCCAGTGGTGTGGATTCGTCATAAGAACTCTCATCAGTCTCCGGTATCACCATGTACACTCATTTTAAAACGTTTTCTTTAATTTTTATTTTGTAAGGAAAAAAATTTCAGTCACTAGGTATAGATTGTGTTATTTTATTTATTTGTATTTTTTTAATGTAACTTTTTAATGCGACTATGCGTTAAAATTTAATTTTTTTTTTAATGCGACATTGAATATGCGTTACCCAAGTTATGAGGTAATACAGTCAAAAATGGCATTTGTCGCACTAAAAAACGTGCGACAAGATAGTACTTTTAACTCATGAGTAATAAAAACTCAATTTTAAAGTTATGTGGTAAAACAGTCAAAAATGTTATTTGTCGCACTAAAAAACTTGGTTCAAAATAGTACTTTTAGCGCTTGAGTAATACAAATTTAATAAATAATTTATGAAATTTGAGACTTTATATGTAAGCCATCGAAATGCTAAGATTACTGTGAGTGAGGAAAAGGCATTTTTGTTTCTTTTTTTTCTAAGACATTGACCGAAATTCGATACTTTTTGTGTGTAAATATGTAAATAACTTTTACTTTCTACTGTTACAATCATCTTTATCATAATTTAAGTACAAAATAGATAATTTAATTATTTTTCAATTAAAAAATTTTTTTTCGTCGAAGGAAAATTTAACGCTGAAGAATTGCAGGAAATATTCAATCGTGTTTGATATTATATTAGTTTTTTTCTATTAAAAAAAGAATTAGACGAAATTTAGGGAAGAAATGTATTTAAATAAATTGTTACCTAAAAGAGAATATTGTTGAATTATATTACAAAAAGCAGATGTAAAAGAAAGGATAGTAAAGACTGGACAGACAAGATTGGACAGACAAGACTCAATAGTTTAAGAGATTTCAAAGTAAAAGAGAAATATATTTATAGATCCCACTATTTTTTGCTAGTTAGCACTAAAATCTTTAAAAAACATGGATATAACTTTTTGAGCTTTTCGAATAATCCTTGTCTTAGTATCTACAAAGAAAAGAATATATTGACTAGACGAACAAGACTAGACAGACAAAACTAAACAAACAAGACTAGATAGACAAGACTAGACAGACGAGACTAGACAGACGAGACTAGACAGGCAAGACTAGACAGACAAAACTAGACAGACAAGACTAGACAGACAAAACTAGACAGACAGACAAGATTAGACAGACAAGACGTCTTGTCTGTCTAGAGAGGCATTATGAATAAATTGTAATAAACATTTTTGGTCGTGGTGATACATAAATAAAACCGTAATGAGATAGTAATAAAATCCATATAATCATAAAGCGTGTATTATTATTTAAAAAAAATAATAGATACAAACACGCGATCAACAGGAACGTGTAATAAAAATTCCCTTTCAACCATTTTTACATTCAACTACAAACAGTTACCGAACGTGTGATGGTTCTAATGCCCGATTACCATAAACACAAATACGCGCCGGAATCGTTTCGATGGATTCGGTCCACCGAAATGGAAATAGTTTCGAGAGGCGAATAACGTCTTGGTGGATCCATCAGGCGTGGCTGGATAGCATCACTCTCTCTTTTGCCCCCGCCGGAAAGTTAAGTCTCTTCTCTCTGATCCCGTCGGTCGCCGAGGCTTTTACACGGTCAGTCTGCCGGTCGTGAGCGATCGTGAGCTCGCTAAGTCCGCTCGCAACGGCGCCACTCGCGCATGTTTTACTCAACAAACAAAAATATTAAAATTAACAGCCCTTACATAACAAAATAATATTGTGATCTAAACTATTCTTCAAAAAGTAAAACGTGATTTATCTTAAATATTTTGTGAATAAGTTAAGTGTATAAGTTTTTTTTGAACCTTAACAGTGTGGGTGCAGTGGGTGAATTTAATGCACATTTTATAACTCTTTGAGGATTAAGCTATACCGCACTCCGTTTGGTTTTAATTAACTTAATGAATTATGGTAATATAAAACTTTGCTATGATCGTTGTTTATTCTCTTCATGGATTCTGGTTATTACAAAAGCAATTTTCGATTTAATAATTTTATTCCAAAGTGTCGGTAATAGGTGTGTCATTAAGGTACAGCGTGTAATGACGGATAATAACTTGCAATAGATTACGGCCTGCATCCTACAATTGCCCTGTTAAGATTATTTTTAACCCAACAATTATAACTTTGAATAGAAAATTAGTTTTTTTAATCTTTAAAAAGATTTAAATAAAAAAGAGTGATCTTAGCATTTTTTGGTCTGAAAGAATCTTACTGGTATAACCTGTTTTTTTTTACATTATTAGAGAAAAAAAATCTCAAATGCGGTTTGTTCTTATATATTGCATTTTCTTTCATTCATTTCTGTTGAAAAAAGATGCAGTTTGTTCTTATAAGCTCTGTTTTATTTCATTCATTTCTTTGTGCGTGCTCTTTAATAAAACGAAAACGTCCGAAGAAATTGAAAGTTAAACTTGATTCGAATTAACAATAGAAAATATTTTATGCGATTTATTTATTATTGTACCAAAGTATAAAATAATTGCGTTGCCAATTTACAAAAGCGTTTGTAATTGTATAACAAGTTTTCTAGGCAATGCCACATTGTCTTCGTAAATCACGACACGCCTTTAATTATTCTTATGGTTTCGTAAAAGATATTTAGTAAAATTCGTTTCCTAATCGATTATCTTATGCCATTATATGCGGAGGTATGTCAGCTTTGGATTTAAATCATTTCAAACGGGCAGTCCGCCTCAGGGTTTACGAATCCAGGCTTAATAGCATAAATCAGATTTATATATTAAAATGATATTTATGGGACATTAATAATTAATATATATTGTCAATAAATATATTTTATATCGGGTGATATGCATGCAAACTTGTGTTAGAATTCTTGTTTTGCCATTTACGGAGGTTTAGCATATCATATATCACTTGAAACAATATTTAAATTTGAACTAATTTATTGATATCCAAAAATAATGTAATTTACTGGAATATATCTGCCCACAACATTTTTTATGTTTAATTATAAGCGAAATATCAAAATCGAATTTTGTTATTTCGATTATGATTGACAAAACATTTCCTGCTTCAAGTTGATATATTTCTTAATTTAATTAATTTATTAACGTTTATTATTTAATTAGTATAATTTATTTCTATTTTTGCTAGCGTAGAAGTCAAATATTTAATATCTTAATTATTAACATAATCTTGTTAATCAAATATTGAAGCAATAATATTTCTCAAATTTATCTTTTCCTCCGAAATAACAACATCGAATTTTGTTATTTCCAATATATGTGTTGATAAAACATTTCCTGTTTCATTTCTTAATTTAACCTGACGAGCGGTAGGTTAAAATATGTAACACGAAGCGCAGGATGAGTGTAAAACCCTTTTATTGATTATTAAATATCAGTATTTATTATTGAAATAAAATTAAAGATTAAAATTTTTACTATCTTTCTATAAGTACTATCTTGACGCACGTGTTTTACTGCGCCAAGCAACGCCGTCGTTTGGATTTGGAGGCCCTGGGTATATATATTGAGGTGGGGCCCCCAGTAAATAAAATACGGCGAGTTTGGGCGGGCGTCGCGACGGTTGCAAACGACGCAGCGCGATGCCGCTTGCAGTAAAAGATGAAACGTTCAACTCCCTGTGGGAATCGCGCGAAACCGTTCCCGCAGAGCTCAAGTTGGCGGTTCCGTGGGAGTTTTCCTGGATGTCAAAAAACGTCGTTTTTATGGCGTCGCGACGCCATCTTCGGCGCAATCGGAATTAAACTCCAAAACAAACTAAAAGGTTCTATGGCCGATCGAACGGCACCGGTCCGGTTCCGATCCGTCAATTGGTTCCGAAGTTCTATCTACCCCCGCAAACCGCGTCTGGTTTTTCTCACTTTTAGCGCATTTTTCTCTTTAAACTGCCGCAGATTCGCAAAAAGGCGTAGCAGTTTAAAAATTCTTAAAAGAATGGTTGTGCGCGAGTGTTCTGAAGAGAACGAACCCGACCGGCGACCTGGAGCCCATCAAATAAGTCCTGGGCGTCCGGGGAAGTGATTGCAAAATCGGCAAAAAAAAAAATTTGCTCTTGCACCAGCTTAACGGGACGTCGCAGGACGGCGAGCGAGGGCTCTAAAAACGTGGCGCCGCCGCGGCTAGAGGATCCGGAAAAAAATTGAGATCCGACCAAAAATGCGCCTCAAAAGTAAAATATCGTGATTTTAGTTTTCGGTCTGGTGCCTCCGAACCTGGGGGAGTTCCGCTGGGGATCTCCGACCGACAGGGATCTCGGTTCTACATCGGAAAAATGTACATTCCCGTTTTGCACCGCCGCCGCCGCTTCCGTCGGGCCCTTTTCACAAAAACCACGATTTTAGAGTGGGTTTTGGATTCCCGGAGGGGCGCGGCAGGACGGAGGACGAAAATTGGGGATGCGCAACGTGTGGACGGACATTCACAGTTTTGTCATCGAAAACGCGCGGTTAAGATACCCAAGATCTGCCGCCTCCGGCGGCATAAAAATGTCAAATTTTCAAATTTTAACCTTTTTAAAACCCACTTTGTGCGGTCCCCCATGTGAAATTCGCGAAACGTCACACGTCAGTCGTCTCAGAATCGATCTGCAGCCACTGTGGGGCCCCCCTAGTCCGTGGGCCCCGGGCATTCGCCCGATTAACCGACGCTAGCGACGCTACTGGCGGCAAGACCACTTTATTTCTTCCCTAACAAGTATCTTCGCTCTCATTTTCCTCCGATTCAATCTCCGACTCTTCTCCTTCGATGTCCACCTCCTGCTTTGTATCACTTTCACAGCTTCTTAGACTAACATTGTCGATATCGATTTCACTATCGGAATCGCCAGAAGAAACCTCGGCTTCGTCTAAAAGCCTAAATTTTATTATATATTACCCTGACTGTCTTACCCTGACTAGTTTGTTTTTCGGGGGCAACCGTATTTTTATCCTATTCCAGGTATGAGGAATCGTGCATGGGGTATTGTTCCTATGATCTGATCGTAAACTATCCATTACTAAATTTACATCGTTCGCGGGATTATAAAACAAACCTCATCGTAAAATACCCACTGTGGAATTTCCGAATTCTTATGCCCGCCATACACACAACGGTCCACATGAGAGGTCTGCCTGTGCAGGTTTGCCTGCGCAGGTAGACCGGAGCGTGTGTGGGAATAGACCTGTGCAGTTTCTTGCGTACGGTTGACCTGCGCAGGCAAACCTGCGCATGTAACCTGTACGGTAGACCGTAACGTGTATGGCGGGCATTAGTGGGATTTTTCATAATCCCTAATCGATACCTGTAAGGCTTTATTATCAGCGGCTCGTATTCGCTACAAATGATAATTCAAAATTTGTTACACCGAGCTTAAGGTGGGTGTAACTCACCCGCTAACACCTTTGACTTCGTCTAAATAATTCGCGGGATGGCGGTCGACTGTGTCCTGACAATCGGGATTTCCTTACCACTCTCCACGCAGCTACTGAGATTCACGGCCTGTTTCGATTAACGATTAATCTCCAAAATATCAACCAATTTATCCTGGTCTGCGTGTACTACACCCAACCTACCTCACGAAGTGTTAATTAATTTATCATCGTTTATTATTTATTTAATATAATCTGTTTTTACCAACGTAGATGATCTATTCAAATAAATAAATTTTGTAGTAAAAATATTTCATAAATTTATATCTTACCCTTAAAATTTCATTAAACAATATTCGAAATGAATTAAATATTCATACAAATAGGTTTTAGGAACTTGAATAAATATTATAATAAATTAAACATTTACGTGCAATCGAACGTCGTGTACAGCTGACGTAAATAACATTTAGAAAATGTAAATTTTTATTCAGATTTGTTTAATTAATTCCGATAACGATCTTGTGAAAGAATCATTATTTTCGTTGGAATAAATTGAAAGGGCTATCGACCCGCCGTGTCGTTACTACTCTCGGCAGTAAATTGTGCAAGTTCGAATAGATTTATAGACTAGACCGTTTAAGTTCACTATAAACTGCTATATTTGGAAAGTTCATAAAGTAAATGTTATTTTTAAAACAGAGTTAATAATAATAATTATAAGATTATTTATTTCGCCCTGTTTACAATTAAGTAGAATTAGATTAAGAAGAAGATTAAGTAATAAATGGAATAATTTAAAAGGCTCTCTTAGCAGTAAAATGCAGGAGCCACACCGTACTAATTATATTTTATTTATGTTATTTGTTAATTTGTGAATTAAAGAACATAGTTTCCTTAATTATTCTCTTATAATAGAATAATTGAGGCGGTTTTTTTAAAAACAACACGTTTCAATTTTTTATGTTTTGGCGGTTCTTTAGTGGTTAGTGCTGCTATATGTGCGTGATTTGAAGTAATAATCCTGAAAAAGAAAGCGCCAGGCTTGCTCCCAGTGTCGCTCCCAGAATTTTAGACGGTTTCGGAAAAACATCAATCTCCAAACCGATTTGTGAAAAAACAACGTATGTCCATTATCCTACCTGTCCATTGTAACCTTTCTTCGTTTGTGTTTTATGTTTTCGTTCTTTCTGCTTTACATTTTATTAAATTGATTGTTTTTAATTTTGTGAGTGCCTATTTATTTTGGTATTTTTCCTGAATTATGAACCATTTTGGAGATGAAATATGTGAAATAGCTCCTACTGATAAGCCTAAAAAAGGCCAGGTGTGGTGCTATGTATTTGGGATACATAATGTTGGAACAAGCGAGGCTGATATGTACACTTACTACGAAGGATGTGCCAAAAGGGACCAGAAAGAAGTAACGTCCATGCTTTTTCATTATTTAAAAAAAAAATGCCGAAAAATTGTCAGGACCTATGGCTATTTTCTGATCGTTGTCCAAAACAAAAATTATCTCATGATGCAGTTTATTTATGTTTTGGTTCATGTGCTGCAACTTGCAACCACAGTCACACACGTGTTCCCGATGACATTCTTTTTTACCGTGTGATAGCGATTTTAGACTTATTTCTATATTTAGAAAAGAAATAGTGGACATTCCTGAGCAGTGGGACAAGCTTGTTAAAGAGGCAAGGGCCAAAGCCAGCCCTTTTGATGTCGTTAAGGCAGGGATCCAGAGTCATTGGTTTGACATGTTAAGCTCAATACGCCCTTTTTTCTGAAATCAGCTAAGCCTGCAATCAACTTAAAGAAAGCTAGAATGTATAGAGGGACAATGAACAATCCAGAATTTGTACAGACACCCCTAGCTTACAACGGATCGTGGAACTTGTACAGAATAAGACCAAGTGGTGGACATATGTTGTTTTTCAGAAAAATTTCATGGACAAACAATGTTTTTCCAAAATATTTCGGAACCTTTGTGAGCCAAGTAAAGCATAAAAAGCTTAACTATTTATCAAAAAACGTTTTGGAACTAAATTTAGTGATTATGGGCATTGTAATAAATTCTTCAAAGTAGATATACGACTGTCACAAACAAATACGGAAGGTTTTTTTAATTTTCCCAAAATTGAAGTTTGCGGACATGTGTTGTTTTTCAAGAAACCGGCTCAATTGCTTACATTTAAATGGTCTATTGCACCCGCGGTGGATCCGCCGTTACGGAACCCAAATTGTTTATCGGATAAACCCTTGCTCCTGTGTCAAGCTCCTTCTGTAGTCTCCTCGGTAGTAGGCATTCTAACAGTTTGCCCGACACATCTAGAACGCATATATGGCCTATAAGATGTTTCTCCAACAGGTTTATCATCATCATCATTGGTCCTTCAGCTTTGAGAGAGCCTCGACCACCGTTAGTCTTATCCGTCATTCTTCCTTATTCTGTGCTGCTCTGCGCCAGTTTGTTGCGCCCATTCTATAGGCGTCCTCGTCTACCTCGTCTCGCCAGCGCAGTTTGGGCCTTCCTCTGCGTCTTCGACACATTTAGAAGGAATAGGGGCCTTGAAGATGATGGTTCTCCAACTGGCTTATCATCATCATCATCATTGGCCTTGAGATAGCTTCGACCTCCCTTTGTCTTGTTCGTCATTCTTCCTTATTCTGTGCTGCTCTGCGCCAGTTTGTTGCGCCCATTCTATTGGCGTCCTCGTCTACCTCGTCTCGCCAGCGCAGTTTGGGCCTTCCTTTGCGTCTTCGACACATTTAGAAGGAATAGGGGCCTTGAAGATGATGGTTCTCCAACTGGCTTATTATCATCATCATCATTGGCCTTGAGATAGCTTCGACCTCCCTTTGTCTTGTTCGTCATTCTTCCCTATTCTGTGCTGCTCTGCGCCAGTTTCTTGCCCCCATTTTCTTGGCGTCCTCGTCTACTTCGTTTCGCCAGCACAGTTTGGGTATTCCTCTGCGTCTTCGACATATTTAGAAGGAATAAGGGCCTATAAGATGATGGTTCTCTAACTGGCTTATCATCATTGGCCTTGAGATAGCTTCGCCTCCCTTAGTCTTGTCCGTCATTCTTCCCTATTCTCTGCTGCTCTGCGCCAGTTTGTTGCGCCCATTTTCTTGGCGTCTTCGTCTACTCCGTCTCGCCAGCGCAGTTTGGGTCTTCCTTTGCGTCTTCGACACATCTAGAAGGAATACTGGCCTTTAAGATGATGGTTCTCCAACTGGCTTATCACCATCATCATCATTGGTCCTACAGCCTTGCGAGAGCCTTGACCTCCCTTAGTCTTGTCCTTCATTCTTCCCGATTATGTGCTGTTCTGCGCCAGTTCGATGCGCCCATTTTCTTGGCGTCCTCGTCTACACCGTCTCGCCAGCGCAGTTTGGGTCTTCCTCTGCGTCTTCGACACTTATAGATAGAAGGAATAGGAGTCTTTAAGATGTTTGTTCTCCAACTGTCTTATGATCATCATCATCATTGGTCCTACAGCTTTGAGAGAGCCTCGACCTCCCTTAGTCTTGTCCGTCATTCTTCCCCATTCTGTTCTGCTCTGCGCCAGTTTGTTGCGCCCATTCTATTGGCGTCCTGGTCTAGTCCAGTTTGGGTCTTCCACTGACGTCTTCGACACATCTAGAAGGAATAGTGGCCTTTAAGATGATGGTTCTCCAACTGGCTTATCACCATCATCATCATTGGTCCTACAGCCTTGAGAGAGCTTCGACCTCCCTTAGTCTTGTCCGTCATTCTTCCCTATTCTACACTCCTCGGCGCCAGTTTGTTGCCTCCATTTTCTTGGCGTCTTCGTCTACTCCGTCTCGCCAGCGTAGTTTGGGTCTTCTTCTGCGTCTCCGACACATCTTGAAGGAATAGTGGCCTTTAAGTTGATGGTTCTCCAACTGGCTTATCAACATCATTGGTCCTACAGCCTTGAGAGAGCCTCGACCTCCCTTATCCTTGTCCGTCATTCTTCCCTATGCAGTGCTGCTTTGCGCCAGTTGCAAAGCAAGCTTATTTTCTTGGCGTCCTCGTCTACCCCGTCTCGCCAGCGCAGGTTGGGTCTTCCTCTGCGTCTTCACACATCTATACTTGCCGCAGCCAGCCGATGGAGTAATAAACTTGCGTGATCTTCACGTGATTTTCGGGGGATGATTCCCTATTGGTCTATGCAAACGCTTTTGAAGCGTAGATCTCGCAGCCGAGACTTTTGTATTTGGTTATTGTATTGGGAACCCTTATATACGGAACCCTTATAGGATCACTTTCTTGTCCGTCTGTCTGTCTGTCTGTCTGTCTGTCTGTCCGTCCGTCTGTCCGTCTGTCCGTTCGTCTGTCTGTCTGTCTAGACCATCTTTCTCAGGAACGCGTAGAGGTAACAAGTTGAAATTTGTATAAAATACTCGGGTCTGCGGTCTCTTTCAGCTGTGAAAAAATCAAACTTGTAAGTCAACGCGATCAAAAGATATGACCGTTTATGTCGCATATTTTGCGATTTCACAAGGGAATCAAAACCTATAGGGTACTTCCCGTTGACCTAGAATCATGAAATTTGGCAAGAAGCGGTGTCTTACAGCACATGTATGTGCATTCCCTCCATCGTCATTTGCACAATTGGATTTTGAGCCATCTTTTGCAGGTTTGGAACGAATCTCCCCAAATATCGTCCACGAGATCCTCACACAGTTTTCTCCATTTATCTCGCTTAGCTTCGTTAATTCGGTGGCGTAGATCCTTTTTAGCTTTTTTGCAAAGTGAATGAAGGCCTGAACTTTGTCATCGCCTCCTTTTTTTGGACGATGTCGCTGATATTTTCTTCTTATTGCAGTCATCATGTTGGCGATTTCCTCGTTCCTCCAAAGTACTAGTTTTCTCCTTGGTGGTCCTCTATTCTTTTTTAGGGTTTCATCACTTCTACTAGCGTAACCGCGCTCCGTGTGTGCGTGCGTGCTATTTGCATTGCCAGGCTGGTTTTATTTTTTCTTTATTGAATTTCTTCAAACTACATGGCTTATCTGATTTCTGGCTTCTTCTATTTTAAACCGAATGTAGCGATGGTCGCTTTAGCTCTCTTGTGCACGCTCCAATCTAGGATCATGTTAGATAAGCCAATTGTAAAAGTAAGGTATATTATGAATTGAGCGTTTCCTTTGACGAGCATATGCGTAGCTCCTTTATTTTGCTCTATCTTAAATACCCAGTCCATAACCAGGTCACCTCTCTTGTCTACTTTTGGAGAACCCCAATAGGGAAGCTTGGCGTTGAAATCACCAGCAATTAGTGCCTTTTACTTTGAACCTTATGTCTTGACTTAATGCTTCTAACTATTCAGTCAGCTCTGTCCATACGAAACCAGGATCACCTCCGGTCTTAATCACAGTTATCTTGCGCTTTATGACTCTGATGGCTGTATCCTTTCTATTGTTCGTGAACCGACAAGACTAGACAGACCAGATTAGAGAGAGCAGACTAGAGATACCAGACTAGACAGGCAAGACTATACAGAGGAGACTAGACAGATATGACTCGACCGAGAAGACTAGATAGACAAGACTAAATAGACAAGACTAGACAGATAAGACTAGGCAGACAATATTAGACAGACAAAACTAGACATACAAGACTAGACAGACAAGACTAGACAGACAAGACTAGACAGACAAGACTAGACAGACAAGACTAGACAGACAAGACTAGACAGACAAGACTAGACAGACAAGACTAGACAGACAAGACTAGACAGACAAGACTAGACAGACAAGACTAGACAGACAAGACTAGACAGACAAGACTAGACAGACAAGACTAGACAGACAAGACTGGACAGACAAGACTAGACAGACAAGACTAGACAGACAAGACTAGACAGACAAGACTAGACAGACAAGACTAGACAGACAAGACTAGACAGACAAGACTAGACAGACAAGACTAGACAGACAAGACTAGACAGACAAGACTAGACAGACAAGACTAGACAGACAAGACTAGACAGACAAGACTAGACAGACAAGACTAGACAGACAAGACTAGACAGACAAGACTAGACAGACAAGACTAGACAGACAAGACTAGACAGACAAGACTAGACAGACAAGACTAGACAGACAAGACTTGACAGACAAGACTAGACAGACAAGACTAGACAGACAAGACTAGACAGAGAAGACTAGACAGACAAGACTAGACAGACAAGACTAGACAGACAAGACTAGACAGACAAGACTAGACAGACAAGACTAGACAGACAAGACTAGACAGACAAGACTAGACAGACAAGACTAGACAGACAAGACTAGACAGACAAGACTAGACAGACAAGACTAGACAGACAAGACTAGACAGACAAGACTAGACAGACAAGACTAGACAGACAAGACTAGACAGACAAGACTAGACAGACAAGACTAGACAGACAAGACTAGACAGACAAGACTAGACAGACAAGACTAGACAGACAAGACTAGACAGACAAGACTAGACAGACAAGACTAGACAGACAAGACTAGACAGACAAGACTAGACAGACAAGACTAGACAGACAAGACTAGACAGACAAGACTAGACAGACAAGACTAGACAGACAAGACTAGACAGACAAGACTTCTAAATGACCAGGATTCGCATCTGTGATAAATTAGTAATATTAGCTTCCATTTGCTTAGGCATTAAATGCAAAAACTAAATTTGTATGAATTTCCTCGATACATTTATTATCTATCAGAAAACTGGTGTCATCTGCATAGTTTAATATTGTAATATTCGACTTCTTTTAAATGGTTGTGGGTAAGTCATTAACATAAAGAATAAATAATAGAGGGCCTAAAATGCTGCCTTGCGGTATCCCCGTTTTGACCACTCTAGTATTTGATATCGTGCATTTATATGGTGTATCGGTTTTTGTTCTTTGCTTTCTGTTGGATAAATACGACTTAATCCAATGTAGAGCTATATAATATAAAATATTTATTCGAACCCGGGTCCTCCGCATGGAAACGCGGGTATGTTATCAACTACACTACGGAGGAGGACGAGGCAGACAAAACTAGACAGACAAGACTTTTTCTTTAAAAGTGGTTCGGGGGAAGCTCTTACTAAACCCCCTATTCCACCTGGGCTTTTTGTATGCGCTACCCCGGTATCGCATATTTTGCATTCATTCAGGGTGGGCAGCCCGGACAGTTAGTGAAAACCACCCTAGTTGTTGTCTCCCCGACCAGATTCGAACCCGGGTCTCCCGCATTGATTGGCGGGTATGTTGCCAACTACACCACCGAGGAGGAGAGACAGACAAGACTAAACAGACGAGACTAGACAGACAAGACTAGACAGACAAGACTAAACAGGCAAGACAGACAAGACTAGGCGGCCAAGACTCGACAGACAAGACTCGACAGACTAGGCTTACTAGACAGACTAGACAAACTTGACATACTAAACCTATTTTTTTGTTTAATTTTCACATTTTCCAATGCTGACGTGCCAGCAACTTTTACAATGTGATAGTCAACTTTTATAATGTTATAGTGAAAATCGGTTACCGTATTACACTGATTATATTTCGAAAACACGTCTTATATTTTGCACCTTTTATGTTGCACAAAAGTAAATTGAGAAAATTTTGTTTTAGATAAGGTAAAGTTGGAGACGTTTAGAAGGCACGCGTACGAAATAGTTCGCGTGCCAATAAAATTTTCCCACGTGTCAGCTGTGACACGCGTGCCATACGTTCGCCACCACTTGACTAGACAGACTGGAGATATTAGACTAGACAGCCAAGACTAGACAATATTTTTTATGAAAACTAACTTTTAATAATATTTTAAATAATTGTTTTAATAATATTAAAACAATTATTATTATAATTGTTTTAATATTATTTAAACTTTTGATAAAATAATGATGCATTTTTCCGTAATCTTTCGGTAATTACAAGCATAAGTACATATGTGCAAACGTAAATAAATGACTTCTCGTGTAAATAACTGCGCTCACTTTAGCTCACACTAGCAGTCGCGCTGTTGTATAGTTCACAAGAAGCTTTGCAACGTTTGTTTTCTTGAAACAAAGACATTAATTTCCATTCATGAAAGTTTCTTCTTAAATTTATTTATTATCGTTATTATGAGTCGTTTAAATAGAGAAACTTTGCATATTATTAATTTCGCATGAATGTGTAATTTTAAATTTGCAAACGTGCAATTTTCGTTGATTATTTAAAAAAAGTGAAGCTGAAGGCAAGCACGTCAGCAACCTGAAGGCACAGAATCGGTTATAATTACGGTTTTTCGGTTAAATGCCTCGAAATATTTCCCTGCAAGAAAAGTGTGTCACACAATGGTTACAACTTAATTGCATAATGATTATCTTGGCGGTCGATCATCCGAATTAAATAAATTCTAATTGGATTTAGTTGCGTAGAAAGTTTGTGAACTGATTCGAAAATGATTGGGTGTAGAAGTTTTTTATTTGAAGTTGTTAAGCTTGAAGCTCTCATCGAGGTCTTTTCAGTTTTTTTGTTTGCTTTTTCGGATCTGTCAGATGAAAGATTTCTCTGTGTTAATAGTATTCGCTATCAACGGTTTAATCGTTAATGACTTCATTTGATATATTTATCTGGCAGCATCTTTAATAAGATAAGAACTTAATAAGAATTTTTTGTGAATTCTTAAACGCCTATATTGAATAACGTTTCAAGAAAATCCTGTTTTAAGTATGCAGAAATAATCTTTCTGCAAAAGTTAAATTGTAAAATGTTTTTTAAACTCAAAATAGTATTTAATTAACAGAAATCTATCTGTTTTATAAATAAATATATTTGTTAATAGAAAATTGATTACAGAAAAATTGCGATGTAGATAGCCTTTTTTACATTACTATGTTGTTATAAATATTAACCCTTAACCACCTGCCATACGTCTCACAGACTTCTGTCGTACATAAAACCGCGAATATTTTTGAATGCTAGGTAGTCAGGGGTTAATATATTTATATTGATATTAATATACCTATAAAAACATTGATTTTCTCAAAAGAAATTTACAATCCTGCAAAAATAATATAGTATAAAAATCACGAATGTTATTAAATAGTATATTTTGTAACAAGGGCGGAAAGTTGTCAATTTCAGGCGAGAGCGAAATTTGGCGCACGAACAAAGTGAGTGCGCACATTCGCTCGAGAGGGCAATTGACAATACTGCTCGTGTTACAGGCGATATTTTTTATTACTCATGTGAGGGGATATATCTTACAAGTTTGGAATCCAGGGGCCATCCACAAAAAAAAAAAAAGAATTTGCTTTTTCATTTATCTCCGGTCGTGTGGATTCGTCATAAGAACTCTCCTCAGTTTCCGGTATCACCATAGAATTCACATTCATTTTAAAACGTTTACTTTAATTTTTATGATTATTTTGTAATGAAAAACATTCTTCACGTCACTTTTTTAATATCGAGGTCTTGATTGTGTTCATTTTATTTATCTGTTTTTTTTTTAATGTAACCCAGCGATATTGAATATTTGCGTGCGTTATCCAAGTTATGTGAAAAGACAATGCGAAGTGGCATTTCTCGTATTAAAAAACGTGCGTCAGGAAGTACTTCGCACGCATTAGTAATAAAAAGCATATTTTTTTTTGCGTTTTATTATTTTTTATTAAGTATTATTAAATAATAAAATAAATAAAAATAATATATATAAAAAAAAAACAATAATAATAAATGAATCAAATTTTTATACAATTTTTTCAAAATCTAAACTTTTAAATTTCGCTATTTTTCGTCTAGACCAATGGTTCTTAAACTTTTTTTTGCAGCGGCACCCTTATCGAGCTAAAACAATCTCGCGGCACCCTTGTAGGCTACAAAAATTTTGACTTTTTGGACAGATTTTGTTTGAAGATTTTTTCACGTTTATGTACTAAATCAGACTGATTGCATTCCAGACGTCTTTTTAATTTGTATGGACCAAGCCGCTGTTAGCAACAATTTTATGATAGATAAAATCCGGTGCTCGTTCGCTCCCAATAGAAACAAAGCCAAACGATATGAGATAGCTGATCATATTTCCTTATTTTTCTTCGGATTATCTTTTGGTCGTGAGTTGCGCTTTCGCGTACTGAGGCAGACGAACTTGATTGATTTAGACCAATCCAGGTTTTAGCGAATTGTCTACAATTTTGCATTAAAAGTAGGAACTCAAATTTGTTTAACTCTTGCGGTACCCCAGGATGCTGTTTGACCCAGTTTGAGAACCACTGGTCTAGACAAATAAAATATCTCTTTTTTTTAACATTTTCTAAATTTGAATTTTTTTTGCAAACTTTCTCAAAATATTGTTAATAATTAACTTAAAACACTTTGCGAATATCATAATATATAATAACTTTCCTGAAAAATTATCGTTTTTCGCAACTATAAAATTATTTGTTTATAAAGTTTGTTAAATAATTGGTAAGCATTTGCGAAACAAATTTTAAAAATCCATCCATGATTGTTTCAAAAGCTTTTCAATTAAATTTCCGTTACAAAAATAGAACAATGCAAATGTTTAATAATAGTTATAACATTTTAATATTCGTTTAAGAGCAATAAAAAATAATTACAATGAATTTGGCCAAGGCAACTCCAGTCAAGGCGAAAGCTAAAGGGAACAATATTATTGAAAAATAACTCTGAGAGAATTTCAATGAGATTATCTTATTACATTTTTCTTATTATTACTAATTTCGATACAGTATAATCTCGGTAATTCGGCATTTCAATAGATTTCGATACAGTAAAATCTCGGCAATTAGTATTGCTTAATCGGACGACATGTTCAGTAATCCGGCGGTCTGGAGACCTTCCCTCCCAGCACTCTTCCCTCCCACCACTCTTTCCTCCCACCACTCTTTCCTCCCACCACTCTTTCTTCACTCGTCCCATATGTGTCAGATTATAGAGATTATACTGTTTATCATATAATTAATATTATATTAATATATAATTAGTGTTATTGCAGGTTTAATTACATCTGGAACATTCCCAATTCAAATGAAAATTTAATAATTTTTCAGTTTCCGTAATTTAGTTAGAAAGTGAAATCAAGTGAGAATTTCTCAATATCGAGATTGATTTTTCCGTTAAATATTAAATCATTTGATATTAAATCATTTAAATATTTAAAAGGAAATAATAAAAATGGTAAAATATATTAATTAGAAATTAGTGCGATCTGGAAGGAAACTCTAATTAAAATGAAATCGAAAATTGGTGAAATGGAATAGAAATCGAAATGTTTAAAAAGCGTGAGATAAAATTAATTTTTTACGTATTTTCACTATATTAGAAGTCAACATGAATTTTGTGGTCAGAATAAGCAATTATGATTGTTTCATCGAAATATTATTTATTTATTTACAGCGTATTTTCCCAATATTGGAAAACGTTAAGTGCTAAACTCTTGATGTTCTTCTTATTTTGCCAGTATTCTTTCATTCTGTTGGAGAATGCCAATTTTATTTCGGAATTTAATGCCCGCCATACACGCTACGGTCTACCGGAGAGATTACATGCGCAGGTTTGCCTGCGCAGGTCAACCGTACGCAAGAAGAAGAAACTGCACAGGTCTATTCCCACACACCCTCCGGTCTACCTGCGCAGGCAAACCTGCACAGGAATACCTGTCCGGTGGACCGTTGTGTGTATGGCGGGCATAAGGTTTAGGTTTTGCTTGCTCTGGTTGGACTTCCCAGTTGTTCACTTTGTTACGGAAGGAGTCTCTATCTGATGTGTCGGTTATGTTAGCGGTACGAATATCTTTTTGTACTTCTTTCATCCATGGTGATGTACTTTTGAGTGATGATATGTAATATAGTATTCTTTTGGTTTGTCGGGTATTCGGTAGTCTATGTGCCCGAAGAATTTCATTCGTCTTTTTCTGATATCAATTTCGATGTTTGAGTATTTTTTAGTTGTCTTGATTGACTGTAGTCGGTACCCGTCAGGAGTAAGTCTTGCTGCTCCTAGTATTTTCCGAATAATTTTTCTTTCTTCTTTCTTGATTTTTGTTCGTATTTCTTATTGAGGGTAAGTGTTTCGCTAGCGTAGAGACTTGCCGGTTTGATGACAGTGTTGTAGTGTCGAAGTTTAGTTTGTCTTGACATGCATTTTTTGTTATGGAGGTTTTTGAAGTCCAAGTCCTCTCTTGGTTTTCTGGAGACGGTTTTGTTCTGAGATTTTTTCTGATTCAGTTGGTTCGATAAATTCTCTCAGATATTTTAAATGTGGGACTCTTTTGATCATTCCGTATTTTGTTTGCATGTTCTCACCTTTGTGATTTAACAGTTGAGTTTTCTCGGAGGATATTTGAAGTCACAGTTTTTCAGCGCATTCTTGGAGTGTGAACTATTTGTTTTTTGAACTTCTGTTAGTATAACCAAGTCATCGGCGAAGGCAAGGTATAGTATAGAGAGATTGTTTTTGCGTAAGCCAAGTGTAACTGGTTTCCAGACATTTTGTTTCTTGAGCTATTTTTCCCATTCTTCCATGACATTATCCAAGACGATATTGAACTAGAGAAGGGAGAGGTGTCTTGGATAATGTCATGGAAGAATGGGAAAAATAGCTCAAGAAACAAAATGTCTGGAAACCAGTTACACTTGGCTTACGCAAAAACAATCTCTCTATACTATACCTTGCCTTCGCCGATGACTTGGTTATACTAACAGAAGTTCAAAAAACAAATAGATCACACTCCAAGAATGCGCTGAAAAAGTGTGACTTCAAATATCCTCCGAGAAAACTCAACTGTTAAATCACCTTGTTGCCATCTCCTTGTCGCACGCCTGTCTGAATTTCGAAAGGTACCGAGATTTCCACCATAAATTTTACTTTAGATTTTGTGTTGGTCGGCAACACAAAAAATTTGTTAAATGAGTTTTCGTGTTTTGTAGTCTACTCCTCTTTCTTCAAGGATCTGGAAGAGTGAATGTCTATCGATCGAGTCGTACGCATTTTTGAAGTCGAAAAATGTGCACATCACTGGTTTATTTCGAATTGCTCGAATTTTGACAATTGTTTTTAGATTCAAGATTTGTTCGGGGGCAGGATCGGTTTGGTCTGAATCCTGCTTGAAACTCGGATAACTTTGGTTCGAGCTGTTCCTGTGTTCGTGTCAAGAGACATGCTGTGAGAGTTTTGTAGGCAACCGGAAGGAGAGAATTTGTTTTATCTCCTTTTTTGTGTAGTTGGTGGATACGTGCTGTTTTCCAGTCATCGGTTATTTTTTCTGTTTGCCATATTTCTTGGATGATTTGTGTAATTTCTCTGAGTGAATTTGGCCCGAGGTTTTTAATTAGTTCCGCAATGTTGTCGTCTTCACCTGAGGCTTTATTGTTTTTCAATCTTTTGATGTGGCATTGGATTTCGTTTACACTTGATACAGGTGATAGTGATTCTTCTTATGTTTGGTCTGATTGTTTCTTTGGGAATCTTTTCGTGGGTTCTGGGCAATTCAAAAGTCGGGAGAAGCATTTATCTAATTCTTGGCAATTTTATTTATTCGACAATCAATTCGACAAATCCTGTATATGACTTCCTGCCCTTTGAGTCATTTGCCCAATCAGCATCAACATAACCCACAAGCTCACTATTTCCTTTTTGATCCCGCAAGCAGTAGTTTTTAGTGTCTATCATCAGCATCTTCCAATGAGATTCATTGTAGCAATTATTGTATTGGCTCAAAAAACTTACGCTGTGAGCGATATCAGGTCTAGTCAGTACTGCCAGATACATTACACTGCCTATTAACTGCTGATAAGGCAATGCTCTGTTGTTATCTTCATTGCTAAAAATTATATTTTCCTCTAGGGGTGTGTTGACAGATTTAGTGTTTTGCATCTTAAATTTTTGCGATAACTGTTCAATGTACTCCTCCTGATCAAGAGTGATGGTTTCTTTATCCTTGTTTCGCCTGATTCTTATTCCGATACATCTCTTCGCTTCTCCCAAATCCTTTATTTTAAAGTTCGAACCAAGTTCTTCTATCAACGATTTTGTCTCCTTTGAATCATTTGAAAATATGAATAAATCGTCTTGCAATTATGGTCAATTATCTGTTACCTTTTATATATATATACAATATTCAAGTTCTGCCCTTTTAAAGTTCATTGAACTTAAAAGATCGTCCACCCTTTTATACCATGTTCTGGAAGACTGTTTGAGGCCATATATAGCATTGTTTAATTTACAAAACATTCTTTCTTTTTCTTGTACTACAAACCCTTCAGGTTGCCTCATATACACAGTTTCTTCCAAAACACCGTTCAAAAAAGCAGTTTTAACATCTATATGCCTTATATATAACCCTAAATCTACAGAAAGTGAAACTAAAAGTCTTAGAGAAGAATGACGGACTAATGGGGAAAAAGTCTCATCGTAGTCTATAACGATAGAATATAACGTGGAATATAACATAGTCTATAACGATAGAACTATAACTAGTCGATAACGCACTTCACCACTAACGTCGGTTTTCTTTTTGAAGACCCACTTGCAGTCCACTACGCAACCATTCTTTAGTGGTTCGACTAGGTCCCAGGCATGTGTGTTTCATGAAAAGAGTCTACCTCTTCTTTCATGGCATTCCTCCACGAGTCGGTGTCTGGTCTTGACAGTGCTTCGGTTACTGTACGAGAATCACATTCTAAGGCCGTATTGATTGTGCACATATATGCGATATAGTCCTCAAACAATTTCGGTTTTTGTGCTCTGGCTGACCTTCTTATCAATTCGGTATCGTCTGCACTTTCTACCAAAATTGTATCTTCAGTTTGTTCTTCTGAAGGATTTTCTTGGTCTGTAATGTTAGCTCCCACTGAATCTAATATTCTAACTAACACACCATCTGTTTTTTTTTTCTCCATGATTATTACATCTCTACTGATATTTACCTTATTTTTGTCTGCATCATACAGTCTGTACCATTTCGTGTGATCACTGTAGCCTACAAGAATCATCCTTTTGGATTTCTTGTCCCATTTAGTTCTTTGCACTTTTGGAACGTGCACCATCACTTGGCTTCCAAAAATTCTTAAATGGCTTACATCAGGTTTCTTGTTATTCCACATCTCAAATGGCTTTTGTCCTTTAGCCCTGAACAAATCGATCTATTTCTCAGGTACGTTGCAATATCCACAGCTTCCGCACAAAACTTCTTATCAAGATCTGCATCGAAAAGCAGACATCTCAGACTTCTACCAGAGTTCTGTTGATCCTCTCGGATAGGCCATTTTGTTCAGGAGTGTATGGAGTAGTTCTTTGGTGTATTATACCATGTTGCTCCAAATAATTTTTGAAATTCTTATTACAATATTCCGTCCCATTATCAGATCGTAGAATCTTGATTTTTCTTCCTTGTTGGTTTTCCACTTCAGTCCAATGCTAGTTTTCCGTCTTGTTTTCTGAAGGTTAAGTTTTGTGGTGTGTACCTGCCCTTTGATTTGGTTGTCGAATGTTTTGTAGAAATCACGCGTAGTTTCGGAAGTCGTTCTCGATCGAAGTCAGTTGATCATTGATATATTTCCGTTTGATTTGTCTCAGAATTTTGGGGGTCTGTTTACGTACCTCGAAGAAGATCTTCTGATTTTTCTCAGATTTGTTACTATTATAATTTTAGAAGGCAGTTTTTCTGTTGTCTAGGGCGATTTGCGAAATCGCTGTATAGAATGAATCGAAATCAAGATTGCGATTCTTGATTTCACCAGGGATGTTTCGGTTCTTTAGTCAGGGGAATCAAGATTTTGGCGGTCTCGCTGATTTTTTCTTTGAAATTTTCCCAGTTTTCTGTGGGTTGTTCTTCCCATTTTTCAGCGATTTTTGTAGTTTTTGATTTTGTTTATGTCGAATTTTGATTTGAGAAAGGCTTTGCAGCCAAACGACCACCACACAAAAAAATAAAAAAATACAAACACTACTTTCTCTGATCTTTCTACTATATTGACTTTGCTTGGTAACTATTGTTCCGTTCATGTCTATCCCAGTTTATTTTATTTCCTGTTGCAGTAATATGTTGACTAGCAATGGTGCCACTTCGTTTCCATGTCGCAGACTTTGTCCTATTTTGAATTCCTCTCATGAGGCCTTACTCTTTGCGGTTTTAATTCTCATTTTAGTCAGATTAGTCTGTTTTCTTTCCAAAGCCAAGCCTTGTCCATTATTTGCCTGATGGTGAATAGTAGATCGATCGGTGATCTGCCTTTCCTGAACCCTCCTTGGTATTCGTCGCTCTGCTCTTCGACGTATCATCGTGCACATTAATTTATATAGACATATTATTTCATCCGAAAAAAATTTGAGGTTTTGACTTTCTTTTAAGATTAATTCCACCAACATGATATACAGAAAGTCACTAGTTAATACGATTTCTTATATAAAATTATTATAGGCGAAATGTAGCCTGAATACAGTATAATCTCGATAATCCGGTGGTTGGTTAGTCCGGCGCTCTGTGGAAACACTTGTCTTTTCTTTCCGCTGTCCCGCGTCGGATATAAACCTCGCGCATAGCTGAAATAAAGTCAAAAGGGACACCCCTAAAACTAGATTCGCGATTCTGACCAAGTTATCTCTACTCTACAATTATCTTCGGAATTTTTACAAGAGCTTTGGTGTTACGCTGACAATCGATGACATGGCTTAGCTTTAAAGCACAAGCGAAGAAAATTTCATTCCGTTTCTGACGAAGAAATTCTCAGCATAATTTGTTCTACGGATGACGACGAAGCTAACGATGGCTTGAATGTTTGAACTCGGCGAACTGTAGCAAGCGGTGACGCATTTAAAATATGTAAAATTGTTGTTTTGTTTCAAACCTGATAATCCGGAATTGGAATTGAATTTTGATAATCCGGCCGGTTCTTTTTGTGTGGGATTATCATGATTATACTGCATATAAATATATTCAACCTGTTCGTAGCTCTATAATATTAAGTCTAATTGAGACAATGTACAAATCCTCCAATTTGTGTCGGAAATATTCCAATTTGTGTCGGATTATCATGATTATACTGTATATAAATATATTCAATCTGTTCGTAGCTCTATAATATTAAGTCTAATTGAGACTATGAACAAATCGCGAGTTGAAACAACTAGTTCCCTGGCTAATACCACGCAGGATATTGAATTATACAACAGACATTTGCATGTTATTACCAGCAACAGTAATTTTTCATGTCACTAACGAATACTAGATAATTAACATTGTTTTTAAGTTCATTTCTTTCTATTTAGATTAAGTGAATAGCCATCAGCAGATATTTACATGAAATTGGAATACAATTACATCAACTTGAACACCTATTTCTACACCGATTTGTTAGAGAAATTTAATTCTTTATATGTAAAATTTTACTTTGTATGTTAACTTAATTTTTTTTTTTAATTGCGTTCAGTTTCCGAGTTATTTTAGCATTTTTGAGAAAAAAATATTAAAACCAAAACAACGTTTTGACGTTGTTCCTCAACCAGGAACAACGTTTTGACAGGTTATTCCTGTCAGTCCTGTGGTTGTCCTGACACGTTGGTTGATTATTACCAAATTGAGGATTCCTCAATTGTAGGGTGTAAAAATATAGGGTTTCTAATAGGAAGTTTAATTCTCGAAATCTTACTTACTTTATCTTACTCAAAGTTTTATTTGAAACATAATTTCGTTTATTAATTTTGCCTTAAAAAGTCATGTTTAATCCCGGACAAATAAAACAGTAGTGTATTCACTAGTGTCATACAAATTTTATTCCACTAGTGAAATAAAAGTATCCATGGCAACGCATCAAAATAGCTCACGGGCTTAACATAACTTACGGGCTCCGTAAACATAACCCTAAATGTCGATTTCGCTGATTTGATGTTCTTTTATGATCGCTTCTCACAAACATATTACACTTTTTTTGTATAAATCTCTTTACTTCTGCGGTAGCAATCTTTCTGCAATTACATCACCCATCTAACAATAATTATTCGGATGTATCCCATTTATAATTAATTAAACACAAAATTATTAACACTATACTCAAAAATTTGAAACAAACAAAACAAAATTTGGACGTGCTAATCAACAATTTTATCGTTGTCATAATAACAACACAATTATGGCCGGAAAATTGAATAATATTAGATTTTGTAACTAGAGCGAAAGGTTGTCAATATTACTCGAGAGCGAAAAAGTGCGTACGAACGAAGTGCATTCGCTCGAGAGTGAAATTGACAACTTTTCGCCCGTGTTAAAACAATATTTTTTATCACTCATGCGAGGGGTATCATACAAGTTTGGGATCCAGGTGCCATTGAAAAAAATTGAATCAAAAATAAAGAATTTGCTTTTTCAATTGACTCCGGTGGTGTGGATTCGTCATAAGAACTCTCCTCAGTCTCCGGTATCACCATAGAATTTACACCCACTTTCTGGCCTAGGCCGCACTACGACTAAACCGCCGCGGTTTTTATTCGCGTGATTTTGTGAGTCAAGTAAGTTAATACAAGCGTCCTCACTTGCGGTTTCTTCCCGCGACTGATTTTAATAGCGCACTGTGTGCTTCTCGAGCGGTTTCGCGGTTATAGCGGCTAACCGCTCTCTAGAAAAAAACTGTAGTGCGGCCTCAGCCTAAAACGTTTTCTTTAATTTTAATTTTTATTTTGTAATGAAAAAAAAATCTGACACTTCACGTCACTTTTTAGGGTTCCGTAACGAAAACGGAACCCTTATAAGATCACTTTGTTGTCCGTCTGTCTGTCTGTCTGTCTGTCTGTCTGTCTGTCTGTCTGTCTGTCTGTCTGTCTGTCTGTCTGTCTGTCTGTCTGTCTGTCTGTCTGTCTGTCTGTCTGTCTGTCTGTCTGTCTGTCTGTCTGTCTGTCTGTCTGTCTGTCTGTCTGTCTGTCTGTCTGTCTGTCTGTCTGTCTGTCTGTCTGTCTGTCTGTCTGTCTGTCTGTCTGTCTGTCTGTCTGTCTGTCTGTCTGTCTGTCTGTCTGTCTGTCTGTCTGTCTGTCTGTCTGTCTGTCTGTCTGTCTGTCTGTCTGTCTGTCTGTCTGTCTGTCTGTCTGTCTGTCTGTCTGTCTGTCTGTCTGTCTGTCTGTCTGTCTGTCTGTCTGTCTGTCTGTCTGTCTGTCAGTCTGTTTGTCTGTCAAGACCATTTTTCTCAGGAACGCGTAGAGGTAACAAGTTGAAATTTGTATCAAATACTCGGGTCTGCGGTCTCTTTCAGCTGTGAAAAAATCAAACTTGTAAGTCAACGCGATCAAAAGATATGACCGTTTATGTCGCATATTTTGCGATTTCTCAAGGGAATCAAAACCTATAGGGTACTTCCCGTTGACCTAGAATCATGAAATTTGGCAAGAAGTGGTGTCTTACAGCACATGTAAAGGGAAAAATCTGAAAACCGTAAATATGTAGTTTAATTACAAGAAAAATGCGAATTTTCTATTAGAAACTTATGAAAATACACTAATGTTGTCGTAGTGGTATTGTCAGGCTCCAGAAGCATATGGGTTGCATACAGTTAGGTCCTAAGGTTAAAAAGTATGTTTTGGCACCAAGCTGTTTATTCTGAATTTTCTTTGTTTATATTCGTTATGCATTTCATTACGTACGCTCTATATACATAATATATACAGGGTATATATTATGTCTAAATTTTGCTTGTTTATAACCGACATGCGACATACTCAAGTCCCGTAACAACAAATATATATTATATTTGTCTAATTTTTCTTTATAATCTACATAATATGTTGATAATCTACATAATAATACTATACTATAATCTACATAATCTACATAACATGTTGCAGATAATATGATTTAAGTATATTATACTTAAATCACGTTCGCCCTATATTTTTTGGTAGTCAATTGCCCAAAAAGCAGTCAATTGAACAACTGAATGTTAAGAGTATCGAAATAGATCTAGAAATAGTTAATATATTAGTTTATATTATATCTAGAAATAGTTATATCTTAATATAAGTTAGTGAATAAGTGTAATACTAAAATAAACTTTTCGTTTTAGAAGTTTAAAAATATTCGCGTTATTAAAAAAAAATACCCTGTATACGTTTGTACAGGGTATATAGGTATACAGGCAAAATTGAGCAGTAAAAACAAATAGTGAAGTTCCAGAACCCCTAAACACTCATAGTGAATGGGGGATGTATGGTAATAAAATATAGGGTAGAATTCCATCGTACGACAGCGACATCTTGAGGTTATGCTTGCAGCGGTACTAAGATGGTTGTGATTTTATGAGGGCCACTTGTTAAGTTAACTGAATGTGCTTGCTACGTACTCCACAAAAAAAGATACCTTACTTACAAGTTTGTACGGAACCCTCGGTGCACGAGTCACAACTCGCACTTGGCCGGTTTTTTTAATACCGAGGTCTTGATTGTATTGATTTTATTTGTATTTATTTGTTTATTTTAATATAACCTCTTAGCAATATTGAATATTTGCGTGCGTTATTCAAGTTATGTAAAATACAACTAATATTGACAATTTATCGCATTAAAAAACGTGCACCAAGATAGTACTGTTGTGCATGAGTGATAAAAAAGTGTGTATTACACTCGCGAATAAAATTAAGGTTTAACTCGCGAATTTAAATCTTGTCGCGCTCGCGTGTTTAACAATCCGCTCGTTAAACCTTAATTTTATCCGCTAATATAATAAATAATTACTATTATTTAAGTGGTTTTTGGAATTTTTGGGAGAAAATGTGACACAAAAATAATGTTTTGAAATTGTTGAAGTTTGATTCTTACCAACTTGTCAGAAAAAACCACTAAATTAATATAACTACAATTTTGTTTTAAGAGGCTCATTTTCTAATGAACTGATGTAATACTAATAAACTTATGTAATGTAATATTTTTTAAACAATTTTTCTCTTTTAAATTAACACTTTTTGTATGTGATTTGATTCATCTGGGAACTTTAATATCATGGAATGGCGACAAAAAGCTGTTAATATTCCAAGCTGTAAAACATCCGGAAATACTCCAGGCCGCAACCTTATAAAGTAAAACCTCCATAAAACATTTTTATAATTATTATTATTCAATATGCTCCTCGATAAACATTATTATTCATTGTAACGAATAATGATTGTACCGTAAACATTTGATTTTACATGCATATTAGTATTCTTCCAATTTAGCTTAGATATTATCATAACGCATTGTCATGTAACACAAGAATAAGAAGGAACAAAATATCGTCACGCTTTACAGATATTACTCAACACGAGATTCAGAAAAAAAAGACGCGAAAATGTTTTGTCATGTTCGATTCCTTTTTTTAATGGAATTTACATGGTTAATGACTTTATAATAAAACTTTTAATGTACATTGATCGTAAAATTATTATTTTTTTGCTGTTACACAAATAAAAGTAATTATAGATATAGACAGACGAGTAAATACTGTAGGTATTAAATTTAATTACAATTGTAATTGCAAATTTGAATTTAGCATTAATTAATTCAATAACAAAAATGAACAGGGCAAAAGGACCTCAGGGTTGATAGCTCTTTGTATAAAGTATATAATAAATATATTCACCCTCTCCGGATTAAAAACGTTTACAACGCCTTGTAGCTAATCTGTAATATTGTGTTTTTTAACCCCCGACACAAAAAGAGGGATGCTATAAGTTTGACGTGTTTGTGTGTCAGTCTGTCCGTCTGTCCATTTGTGGAATAATAGCTCCTAAACGAATGGACCGATTTTGATGCGTTTTTTTTTTCTTGAAAGCTGACGTGATCGAGGAGATTCTTAGCTAATTTATGAAGATCTGTTCATGCGTTTGATGGCCATCAGCTCATTTCCTACTTGACAAAATTAATATGCAACCAATTTGACAAAGATGTTTGTCTAGTTCCGTACTTCCAAACTTTGTGTTTGATACTTTGTGTTAAACAGCTGACGTGATCGAGAAGGTTCTTAGAAAGAAGAAATAAACTCAACCGTCAGCGATGTCTGCTCTCACCTATCTGTCCGTTCTGTTTGACGCTATCGTAACGCTGCCGCATATCATATCGAAACTCTGCAGGAACTTAGTAGACCTTGTAAGATAGATTCACACATTCATATGTACAATTTGAAACCAGTAGGTATTTTCTATTCGTTATACCTATGTAGGTGTAACTAATTATACTTCTTCACATAGCGGTCCCTCGACGCGGCGACTATCAAAATATGAATTAATGAAAAAAGTTTAAAGGGCAAGAGAGAAACTTTATTTTTTTACTTTTTAGAGTTTTTTTTTTGTGTCGGGGGATACTTGTGGTTAATTTTATTTAAACTTGTTCTAATTTTACAAATTCTAGTCCATTCGGTTATTTCGGAAAAAAAAACCTGCAGGTATAGTTTACTTAATGTTTTTATTACCAAATATTTTGAGAGTTTTACGAACAGATGTTCGTAGCAGTTAAACGTCGAACAAAAAAATGAGAACGAGATTAATTAAAAGCAAAATTTTATTGGGGGCATTAAAGAGATAATTTACATGTTTCTTAATTTGCATATTTATGTTTCAATTTAGCCAACGGATTTACTACGTATTTATCATCACTGTCATTTGTATGCAGATATTTCTTGTTCTGCAATTATTCCACATTTAAAAAACATATTTCGCAATTTCTTTCTACGTTTATTGCTCACGTAATGCTAAAATGGGAAACCCAAGATATCCTGTAACTAATATATAAAATCACTTTTTCGCTCTCAACGCTTATCCAACCTATTTGTCTGATCTTTCGACATCAACTTCAATAACTAGACTAAACAGACTAGACAACAGACAAGATTAAACAGACAAGATTAGACATACAAGACTTTTTATCATTGTTTAGACAGGTTTGCATATGCAATCAAATAAAACTCTCGATTTCAAGATCAACATTAAGTGTAAAACATAAAAATGTATTCCTAAATTTTTGTGTGTGATTGTAAATGATGGACGTGCCGAAATTGGCACGCGTTTAGACAGGTTTCCAAATGCAATCAATTAAAACTCTCTATTTCAAGATAAACATTAAGTGTAAAACATCGAATTCTATTCCTTAATTGTTGTGTGCGATTGC
The DNA here is from genome assembly GCA_944588485.1 of Phosphuga atrata. Taxonomy (NCBI): domain Eukaryota; kingdom Metazoa; phylum Arthropoda; class Insecta; order Coleoptera; family Silphidae; genus Phosphuga; species Phosphuga atrata. The sequence continues at coordinate 72,039,058 of OX155896.1, forward strand.
AAATGATGTACGTGCCGAAATTGGCACGCGTTTTGACAGGTTTGCATATGCAATCAAATAAAACTCGATTTCAAGATAAACATTAAGTGTAAAACATAAAAATGTATTCCTTAATTTTTGTGTGTGATTGTAAATTTTGGACGTGCCGAAATTGGCACGCGTTTAGTCAGGTTTTTATATGCAATCAATTAAAACTCTCTATTTCAAGATAAACATTAAGTGTAAAATATCGAAATCTATTCCATAATTGTTGTGTGCGATTGCAAATGATGTACGTGCCGAAATTGGCACGCGTTTAGACAGGTTTGCATATGCAATCAAATAAAACTCGATTTCAAGATAAACATTAAGTGTAAAACATAAAAATGTATTCATAAATTTTTGTGTGTGATTGTAAATGTACGTGCCGAAATTGGCACGCGTTTAGACAGGTTTGCATATGCAATCAAATAAAACTCGATTTCAAGATAAACATTAAGTGTAAAACATAAAAATGTATTCATAAGTTTTTGTGTGTGATTGTAAATGATGTACGTGCCGAAATTGGCACGCGTTTAGACCGGTTTGCATATGCAATCAAATAAAACTCTCGATTTCAAGATAAACATTAAGTGTATAACATAAAATTATAGTCCTTAATTTTTGTGTGATTGTAAATAATGTACGTGCCGAAATTGGCACGCGTTTAGACAGGTTTGCATATGCAATCAAATAAAACTCTCGATTTCAAGATAAACATTTACACTTAATGTTTATGATGAAACATAAACATAATAATATATTTCTTAATCTTTGTGTGTAATTGCAAATGATGTACGTGTCGAAATTGGCACGCGTTTAGACAGGTTTGCATATGCAATCAAATAAAACTCACGAATTCAAGATTAACATTAAGTGTAAAACATAAAAATGTATTCCTTAATTTTTGTGTGATTGTAAATGATGTACGTGCCGAAATTGGCACTCGTTTAGGCAGGTTTGCATATGCAAGCAAATAAAACTATCGATTTCAAGATAAACATTAAGTGTAAAACATAAAAATGTATTCCTTAATTTTTGTGTTTGATTGTAAATTATGGACGTGCCGAAATTGGCACGCGTTTAGACAGGTTTGCATATGCAATCAATTAAAACTCTCCAATTCGAGATAAACATTATGTGAAAACAGAAAAATTTGATTCTTAATTTTTGCGTGTGATTGTAAATAATGCACGTGCCGAAATTGGCACGCGTTTAGACAGGTTTGCATATGCAGTCAAATAAAACTCTCGATTTCAAGATAAACATTAAGCGTAAAGCATAAAAATGTATTCCTTAATTTTTGTGAGTGATTGCAAATGATGTACGTGCCGAAATTGGCACGCGTTTAGACAGGTTTGCATATGCAATCAAATAAAACTCTCGATTTCAAGATAAACATTAGGTGTAAAACATAAAAATGTATTCCTTAATTTTTGTGTATGATGTACGTGCCGATATTGGCACGCGTATCACGTATCTGCCATCTCATGGTTTAAATATTATTTAGGAAGTATAGAAAATATGAATTGAAAAATATAGCAGAAAACACGTTTATAAATGTAGTAAGGCTTTATATCGTTAGACCTCATGTAGTTAGGCCATGTAATCTAGAGAAATATTTATTTATAAATTTTTTGCAACAATTGTTCGTCCTTGATTCTTCAATGCTGTGATAGAAATTTGAAAAAAATTATTACACCAAAATCATTGAATGGTTATGATGATATTTATTGTGTACACGATCTTCAATTCGGATATTACGCAAAAGAACAGCAAACAATTAATTTTTGCGAAATTCAGATATTGCACAAGCCCTCAAGGTGATAAAAATAAACATAAGTTTAATTATGAATGCAATTGTTTTCCCAACGATGATTATAATCAATTTCAATATATTTTATGCAACATTCTATTTAAATAAATAATGATTGCAGTAACCTAAATTCGACCGTTCGAAAGGCTAAAGGCGATGTATTTCCCTTGAATTTATCGGGTTTTTAAAAGCGGCTGAATTTTCTGAAATAAATTACCACCGCCAATATTTAAGACCGGATATTTCATGTTTATTCGATTGGATTCAAGTAATTCCACGGAGAAAAAGTCACTTAGTAACGGCCGGTGGATGTTCATAACTCTTCAATTAAATTACGGTAGCCGTAACTCGGCTTAAAAATAAAACAACAATGCAAAGTAAAATAAGGAATGTAATTTAGTGCTTAAATAAATTGATAGCAATTATTTATAAATTGTAATATGACTTTGATTTATGATCTCATTCTTATCGCTATTTTTATATAATTTTCGCTGACTTTGACAAACTAGTGCTTAAAAACCCATTCTGTGGAACAGAAAATTTTTTGATATAATTTTACGTTAACGATTTCTATTAATTTAAATTGTACGTACAGTTATTAATAAATCTTTAAACTCATTATTTTAATTGAAACATGAAATATTTTGTCTGTCCAGTCTGTCTAACCTGCCCAGTTTGTGCAGGCTGTTCACTCTGTCTAACCTGCCCAGTTTGTGCAGTCTGTCTAGTTCAGGTTTGGGCAAATGGCGGCTCGCGGGCCACATGCGGACTGCGTCAATCTTATATGCGGTCCGCGGGTCATATGTGGCCTGCGTCAATCTTACATGCGGTCCGCGGGCCACATGCGGCCTGCGTCAATCTTTTATGCGGCCCGCGAAACAGGGAGAGAATATATTTATTGTATACTTTATACAAAGGGCTATCGACCATAAGGTCATTCTGCCCGTCCTGCGAAACAATTTATAAACTTACTTTAATTGCATCCCTATGACATGCTTATTATGTTTACCAGGCCTAATGTTTACTTTATTATCTACTTGCCACTATCTTATAGACATTTACGGGTTCTCTTAAAATATTTCGTTTTACAAGAAGTATGTATTGTCCACTATCAGAAAAACTAAGAATATTGTTCTGTACAGGCCAGGGGTCGGCAAACTGTATAAACTTAAAAGCCATTTTTTTAATATAGAATGATTTCATACTTTATCAAGAGCCACGTATAATTTTTTTTGCAATAATATTGTTTGGACCGTGTCTCGCGAAAATTAATTTCTTTTCTAATTTAAATTGGGATGGTCCCGTCACTTACCTTTAGGGTTGCTCGCGTCTCCGCCCCGTGTGGACCGTCCTTCTTTCGCCTATTTCAAGAAAGGAAAATGGGAAAACAATAAATATCGGGATATATGTGCGGAGGGATACCCTTAACATGGGTCAGTCCGGACGTTGAATGCCGCTGCAGCCCTTCGGCTCGTGATCACACCACCCTGGTTAAACTTAACTTGAAACGATAAACTTAAATGCGTGCACGTGTCGGTCGAACTTGGTTCGCTCTTCGATTTTGGTCTTCACGCTTCTCACACTCCTACTACCGGAAATATGTAAATTCGCGAGGAAAATTAATAGGTAAATCACAGGTCGACACATCTGTCTCCTTCTGTTAGTCGATGCCGAAATCGATTTAAATTTTGAATTAAAATACAGATTTATTGAAATTGGCGCGAACAAATATTATTGGTGGTCTTGACTACCAAATCCATAACTTTATCCATATCTTCTGGAAATGTTTGTGCGCAAAGTGCTTCCTGGTGAATTGTGCAATGGCAAGGTAACACGTCATCATCATTTTTTTCATTTAAAATCGTGACAATAGTATATTACGCAACTAGGGCAGTAAATTGTCAATTGCTCACGAGAGCGAAATTGGGCGCACGAACGAAGTGAGAGGTCATTCGTTCGAGAGTTTTTTTTTCGCTTTTTCGCATCTTCGGTGGTGTGGATTCGTCATAACAACTCTCATCAGTCTCCTGTAAATGGTGATACCACCATTTACACTCATTTTTCAATGAGTAGAAAGCTAGGCGAGTTCTAGCGCAAAATCCAATAGTGATTTACATAGGGGTCCGAATTCACATTTCTTGAAAAACCAAATCTGGTAATAAGGTTATCAGCTTTTAATCAGTTTTAATCAGCTTTTAATCAGCTTTATTCGGCTTTAAATCAGCTTTAATCAGATTTAAAACACTAAACACCCTGTTTAGCGTGGGGTTACATAGACCTCACACCCTGTTTATTGTTTTAAAGCTGATATAATTAAGAATAAAGCTGATTAAAATCTTATAAAAGCTGATTAAAACTGCTTAAAAGCTGATAACCTGATTACCAGTTTTGATTTTTCAAGAAATGTGAATTCAGACCCCTATAGGAATCCTTATGGGATTTTGCGCTAGAACTCTCCTAACTTATCTACTTAAGTGTTTTCTTTAATTTATATTTTTATTTTGGTATGAATAAAAATCACTTAAGAGTCACTTTCACGTCACTTTTTCAAATATTGAGATATATGATTTTGATTGTGTTTATTTTATTTATTCAATTGTTTTTTTTGTGTGTGTAACTTAGCGATTTTTATTGAATATTTGCGTGCGTTGCCCAAGTTAGGTGGTAATACAGTCAAAACCAGTCATTTGCGCAATAAAAAACGGGCGCCAAGATAGTACTTATCCTGCAAGAGTGATAAATATTCTTTTTCATTACCTACCATTTTAAATTTGGTGGATCCAATAGACCGAGTTATAACACCCAGGTCTACTGGTCTTCAGGCCCAGTGGCCTACTGCATTTTGCCTATATTTTTCTCTTATAGGCTCAAAAGCCTACATGTTTTTTATAAAACCGCGCTAATTAATTACACGATTGTCTTCTGGTACAAATGCGGTCGACACTCGGAATAGAACTCGGGACCTCCAGATTTGTTAGTTAGCGCTCTAACCCTAGACTACGAGAGCCGACGCACGATAACTCACCACACGTTTACCTCCATCTGTTGCAATTGACACTATTTTAGTAAGTGGGATGTGAGTTTTATCCAGACATTCGGTCACTGCATTTTCAACATCTTCTCCTCGTGTTTGACCCTTGAGTGGCAATAATACCAGGAGTTCTTCTTTGGGACCATTTGATGAAATATAGCGAGCAAAGAGGACAACTTGCGCAGTATCCGTGTGTCACAAGACCCATTGCCTGCTATTGATATCATCATCACGTAGCGCTACAACCCTGGGTGGGTCTTGGCTGACTGTACAACTTTTTTCCAATTTGTTCGGTCTTCCATCAACCTAGGGTCAAATGGAATGTTCATTTTCCGGAGATCTGCTTGGATGTTATCTCTCCATCGCATTCTGGGACGTCCGAGCGGTCTCTTGCCTGTGGGAATCTCCTCCCATACCAGTTTTACAAGTCTTTCGTTATGCAGTCTGTGCACGTGGCCTGCCCATCTTAGTCGCTGTGATTTAATTTCTTGGACAATATCGGTGTCGTTGTAGAGTGCTTTTAATTCGATATTGGTTCTGATCTTATACTGGTCTGTGGTGATGTCATGGTGAGGTCCGAAGTATTTTTCGTTCAAAGCGTCTGAGCTTTTCTTCGTTTACTTTGGTCATGGTCCACGTTTCGCATCCGTATGTTATTACAGGTCTGACCATGGATTTATAGATTTTGATCTTTGAACTTCTTGTGAGATTTTTTGATTTTATGAGCTTATTCAGTGAAAATAGATAGCGGTTTGCAGATTGGATTCTGTCTTTTATTTCTTCGGTAACATCGTTGTCCGCTGTGATTACGGCCCCCAGATACTTAAAACGTTGTACTCTTTCGAAATTAAAGGTGTTGATCGTCATATTTTGTCCTATTCTGTCTCTTCGTGTCGTTCTATTTATGCACATATATTTCGTTTTCTCTTCATTAATCTTCAGCCCTACTTCACTTGTTGCTCCTTCCACCTTGTTGAAAATGTCTTTCGTGGATAGAATGGAGTCTCCAACGAGATCTATGTCATCTGCATATGCGAGTAACACTTTGGGACCTTGACCCGATAGCAATTCTGTTTTTATTTCGGCCGACCTCATGGCTTTCTCTAATACAAGGTTGAATAGTAGTGGAGATAACGCATCACCTTGTTTAAGTCCACTGTTGATTTCAAAGCTGCCAGACAGTTTATTATTTACACGTACTTTAGATATTCCACCCTCCATACAGACTTTGGTCATCCGAATGAGTTTCTTTGGTATTGAGAACTCCGCCATAGCATTCCATATTGATATATTGATATGGCTAATTGATATGAGTGCCAACTATTGATATGGCTGATGCTAATTTAACGTCCTTGGCATGCATTTCAAAATTTCTAGAAGATTTTGCGACACTTTTTTGTCCTGTCTGTTACAGTTTTTTTAGACAATGGTAAGCTTTTGATTTTATTCACAAAATCTTTATCATGAAACTTGTGAGAAAGTGTGACAGCCACATTTATAAAACAAATTTTTATGTATTCACCATGAGTGAATGGATTTTCGTTTTTGACGATTTCGTGACTGACCACAAAGTTTGCCAAGTTAGCATTATTTGCATAACTGCATCCAACAGTTAATAGAGGAACAACAGAAGAAGAGGTCTTTTTAAAACTTTTCTGAAGACCTTCAATTGCTCTCTTTCGTACATCACCGAAGTGTTTATTTTCGAAATGTCTCTAGACTTTAGACTCTTTGTTGTTTGCTAGTTTTTCATGGCAAATATGACATGTTGGAAAACCAGCTGTATTCGGTAAAAACCCAAACGATTCAGTTTTGAATTCACGATGTCGGCTGCTTATATTTTTTCTTCGAAGCCATTTTGAGAGGAATTTAAAGTTTTTGAATTATGCCCAAAAAAGCACAATTTTGAACTATGCACTGACTTGACTAAAAGAAACACCACGTGATTTTAATCAGCTGCGTTGTAAAATAAGTTTTGTTAACGACTAATGTAAATTGAAAATATCTAGTAATATACTGAATAAATTGATTTTTAAGAAAAGTTCCACATAGTTCCGTTAAATTAAATAGTTTGTAAGACAAAACGAACATTCAGCACCAGTCCCAGCACCTCCGCCGGACTTCTTTTGAAAAAAAGGTTCAATTTTAAGTAAGGTGGAACTATGTGGAAGGGATGATTGCTTTCTTAGAATTGTCAATGTTCGTTTTGTCCTACAAACTATTTAATTTAACGGAACTATGTGGAACTTTTCTTAAAAAATCAATGTATTCAGTATATCACAAGATTTTTTTCAATTTGCATTAGTCGTTAACAAAACTTATTTTATAACGCAGCTGATTCAAACTTTCTACAAATTTGATATTATTACATGTAAATACATACTTGACGCTATATTCTCCATATTTAAAAACTTCACAATTTTTGAGCGCAAACACAAAATAGAGCGCATTAATTCCTTCTTGGTACCGAAGGGACAAGAGAGATGTTTGGCACGTTCCCACAACCAATGGCATTGGTTTCTCGCATTAATTTGTTTGTATTATTGTGAATGGGTTATCAAACAATACATTTTAAGTGGTTTTGATTAATTGTGAGACAATGTAAAATTCTATTTTTGTCGTCATAAATTTGAAATCCGGCCCAGTGTGCGGCGGTTGTAAGACTTCCGAAAAGGAGTTCGCAAAAAGTTATGTTTCTTTTTTTGTAATTTTTTTTATGTTTCAATATTAAACAGACATTTGTGGTTTGTAATCGCTACATTTTCATGTGGATGGAACAAAGCGAAATTCAAAGATAGTAATAGTAACCAAGTAGAAAATTTAATTACTGAAGAGCCATAAGCTCACATCAAAAGAGCCACATGTGGCTCGCGAGCCACACTTTGCGGATCCCTGGTATAGGCGAATATATATGCAACGGTCGTGGTATACAAATAATTAAATAACTATTAAAATGGAAATGAAATTATTGCGCCCGCAGCAATGTGGATCAACAGCCAAAAGATTTGCCTACCCCTGATCTAGTTGGTGCAGTCTGTTTACTCTTATTTAACAGACTGTTAAATAAGTAATAAACCTAACATAGAGCTTTACTTTCATTTCTGTTAGCAAGAGAAATAAACTAAATCTGGACCAGCAACTGCTGCTTACGTGAGACATGCAACCTTAATTTTGAGAAAAACAAATTCAAATAATTTTTTTTGGGTTTTTTTTAATGTAATCAGTAACATGAAATGAAAGTTGGTTCAGTTATACTGACGATGTTAACAAAATGTAAACATTTATGTTCTAAAATAAAATTTTTGAAGAAACGACTCGAAGTGTTTATCAAGGGGATTTATCAGATCTTCAAACTCAGAAATCCAAATATTTAAACAGTAGTTGTAATAGACCTTTTTTGCGGTTAGTTAAGCGCATGCGTAAGTTTCGGGCACATTTTGTTATTTTCACTGGTTATACGTCAAAAACGTGCCCGAAAACATGGCGGAAATTGACGCAAGCGCACAAAAAAAAGTTCAACTATTAAAACGTCTGTTGTATTTAATGGTAATGTGGCATTTAGAAAAGGATGAAAGTGGTTTCAAAATTTCTTTATATTATAGATATATATTCTTTCCGCGTTCTATAATATATTCTTTATATTATAGAACGTTGTCTTTAAAACTAAGATTCAAACAATATTTTACTACAATTATTATTATTCTCCAATTATTTATTTTTTTTGTTAGAAACTTTGTGGTAAATATAATTTATGATTTCTTATCTTAACTCGATATTTCGAAATTTTAAACAATGGATATTTTTTTGTTTGCTCTGGGTTATTTTTGTGTTTATTCAGTAAGAAATTTTGTATTCTTAAATAAAGACAAACATTCCGAGGAATTGAAGAAGAAATATGTATTTATGAAACCTTGAACTTGCACATTACAAATAAACGGAGAATCGTGAAACACGAAACGTCGAAACTCGAAAAAAGGGAAAGACAAAACTCTCACAACACAAATATTTAACAACATTAATCTAATATCAACTGTCCACTACATACGATTTGTTTGCTCCATAAATCTATATTATGTTTCGAACTATAAACGATTTTCGAACGAATTCCAAACAATGTTTCGATTTTTGTTGATACGTTTCAACTACAATTTTCGATTAGAAAAAATATCGTGTGAAACTCTTTGGACTCCAGATGGTTGTCTCCAATGACTTTCACTTAGACTTAATTGCTTTTCAAAACCTTTTGAATCAAGATGGACCACTTTCGGTCTAACTTGCCTTGCAGATAAAAACATTGTAAATCGTTTATGATGAAACAGCTCATTCACAACGATGGTAATAAATAGCTATGTTATGGTATTGTGTATCATAAAAGAGATTATATGACAATTGTGACCTAATTTTTAATTTTCACGTCAGAATTGTAACTGCTGTATACGAGGGGTCATCCACTCCTTGATATGTGGCATTGTATTCGCAATTATCCTGATATTTTTGGTAATTCGAGGTACTCGAAGAAATTAGCCGATCTATTCGCTGACAAATCAGAAACATTCAAAACGCCGCTCGGTCGCCCCGATTTTTTGGTTTTTCCTTTCGTCACATCGATGAAGTTGAATTTTTCGCATATTCGCAAACGACGCGAAGTAAACTCAAAGCTGTTCCTCAAATAAGTTACTCACTTACATACTGCATATTCATTTGCATGGCTTGGAAACAATGGTCTTTAAAACTGGACTTGAATGATCTTTAGCTAGTCTTGTCCGAGACAGATTCTATGTGTGTTTCTAACAGATAAAAATTATTTATAGAATATGCAGTTTAAATGATGAATTTATAACAACAAAATAGTATATTTTGTAACTAGGGTGGTAAGTTGTCAATTTGACGCGAGAGCGAAATTGGGCGCACGAACGAAGTGCACCTTCGCTCGAGAGGGCAATTGACAATACCGCCTGTGTTACAAACAATATTTTTTATTACTCACGCGAGGGGATGTATCTTACAAGTCACCAAAAAAAAATTGAACCAAAAATGAAGAATTTGCTCTTTCAATAGTCTCCGGTGGATTCGTCATAAAAACTCTCCGGTATCACCATAGAATTTACACTCACTTTAACCCCTTGACATACAATGACGTCTCTAAGACGTCATGTATATGTCATAAGATCACATGTAATAGACACGTCAACGTCATTTTATTCGTATGTCAAGGGGTTAAAACGTTTTCTGTAATTTTTATTATTATTTTGTTATAATAAAAAAAATTCTGACACTCCACGTCACTTTTTTAATATCGAGTTCTTGATTGTATTCATTTTATTTATTTGTTTTTTTTTAATGTAACCTAGCGATATTTAATATTTGCGTGCGTTACCCAAGTTATGTGGAAATACAACGAGAGGTGACATTTCGCGTATTAAATAATGTATGTCAAGAAGTACTTTTCGCGCATGAGTAATAAAATATATTATAAAAGCCTTTAGTTTTAGATGGTTTTCGAGTTTCATATATAACGATTAAAAAGATACGGTAATCTTAATTATATCAATAAAATTAAAGATTGTACTTTTCGCTCATGAGTAATAAAATATATTATAAAAGTCTTTAGTTTTAGATTTTTATAGGGTTTTCGAGTTTCAACGATTAAAAAGATATGGTAATCTAAGTTATATCAATGAAATAAAAGATGGTAATTCAAAACGAGTCTCATTGAATCCGTTATTGCCGAGTTGTAAATTCATCAATTGAACTGCATATTCTATGAATATTTGTGTGCGTTACCCAAGTTATGTGGAAATTCAACGTGAGGTGACATTTCGCGTATTAAATAATGTATGTCTTGAAGTATTTTTCGCGCATGAGTAATAAAATATATTATAAAAGCCTTTAGTTTTAGATGGTTTTCGAGTTTCAAATATAACGATTAAAAATATATGGTAATCTTAATTATATCAATAAAATAAAAGATTGTACTTTTCGCTCATGAGTAATAAAATATGTTATAAAAGTATTTAGTTTTAGATTTTTATAGGGTTTTCGAGTTTTTCTAATTTTTAACTTTACAGAAAAAATTTATAAGGATTTTCGAAGACAGAACTCTAAGAGTTCTACCAGGAACTTCAAACAGACCTATTGGGCGGTTTTTTTCTTTTTTACTTCGTCGCATCGATTAAGCTAAATTTTTCGAAAATCTTTTCATCTTTTTTAACTTTACAGTAAAATTGGGATTTTTACAATTATAAGGATTTTCGAAAGAACTCTTAAGAATTCTACCGAAAACTGCAAACAGAACTATTGCGCGAAATTTTGCACAAAGTACTCTAGAACTATTTGATATCTACCAGGAACTCCGATGTAATATTATATTTTTGCAAATTCGGTAGCTAACTTTATAGCACTATATATTACTATTAAATGTTAATCTTTTATTATTAACATGTTACTACCTAATTTTAAACCAATTTCAATTTATTTCAAATAGCATCGGCTTCTTTCTATTATGAGGAGTTTAGTAGGAGCTCACTGTCCTACTGCAGCGCGGCGCATGATGAGCTCATGCGGGTGTAGTGGGGAGCTAATGTGGCTGTAATGCGAATATAATGTGAACGTAATTCAGGGAATGCAAGAGTTATTCAAGGAATGCAAGAGTACTTTGTGTGCTGTGGTATAATACTTACGTAATGCTAAGAAATGTAAAGTGTGCAGTAATGCATCTAAATATTAACATGTATTGCAAAAGGGGATGGCCCCTCGGCTGTATATTAATTTTATTATTTATATACAAATTGCAATATAGATATAGTGCCCTAGTCCTTTCCTGAAACCAAACTGTGTGTCGCTTATTCTCTCGTCGAGTTTTCAATATACGCGTGCTTGAATGTTATTAAGGAAAGCTTTTAGAATATGAATCATCAAGCTAATTATTCTGTGGTCGGAGCATTTAGTTGCATTCGCCCTTTTGGGAAGCGGAATGCATGTCGCTAGCAGTCATTTGACCGCCTCTGTAAATTTTGACTGAGGAGGTTGGTCCTCAGTTTCATCTGTTCTGGGTCCAGTAGTTTGAGGACTTCTCCATGAATCTGGTCTGTCCCAGGGGCTTAGTTGTCTGTTAGTCGTTTGATAGCTGATTCTAATTCTTCCTGTGTGATGATAGGCCCTTCCTCGCCGATCTCTACGGGCATATTATCAATGTTTTCGTCTCCGAAAAGTTCTTCCTTGTACTGCTTCTATCTTGTGAGCTTTTTGTCAGTCTCGGTAATAATGTTGTCATTCGAGTCCAAGATTATTCCTGGACCTATTCCTGGACGATTATTCCTATCTTTGATATCTTCCCATAATTTCAACGAACCTCCGACGCATTTGCCCTCGTAAGGCACCCAGAACAAGTGTATCAAATACGCGATCAATTTTCCGACGTCGATAACAAGTCGCGGCATGAATACGGTGTTGACGAGGAAAAGCAGAATGCAGTAACCTGTCATAAGATGAATTCTGAATTTTCTGGATTAAAATGGATCTGGATCTAAATTATGTTCTATTTTCCTACCGAAAAATATCGGAGACATCTTGTGTAGGCTCGCGTTGTTCAAACGTGTGTATCTTCCCAGGAAAATATCAACGTAACTTAACGGCATTATCAGGATCAGAGTGATGAAAATTAGGAGCGCGTTGAAGGTGCCTAGGTAAAAACTCAATTTATAAAAATTTAGAACTTAAGAAATAAACATTAGAATTTAGGGAAGGATGTTTGCGACCGTTACTACGTAATCCATTTGTTTTCCTCATCCCAATGTGTGTTCAGGGGTTTTCATCCCTTAAAATCCTGCGGCCTTAGTGTTTGTTCATATTGGAACTCGCGGGCGCGGTAGCGGGTGCGGACGCGGTAGACGAGGCGAGTTCGTGTTCACATTGGCCGCCAGGCTTTTGCACGAGTGTGACCTGTTGTCAGGTTAGGTAAGTATACTAGCCTAAGTTTAAGTTTTGGTTAGTATACTAAGCTGAACAGCACTAATAAACTCTTCTGTATTGAAAGACATCATGAAAACATGCTATCGTTTCTAGCGATAAGTTCGTACTGGTTGAACTTACTGACTTCGCGAGTGAATCGCGCGTTCCGCCGCTAGTTCGACGTGAACACACACAAACATCTCACGCGTTTGATATTGCCGCGCCGCGCGCGCCAGTCGTTAGCTTGCCCGCTATATAGGCTACGGCCTGAGTGAAAGTGCGTTGAGTGGCGAGCGGCTGAATGCAGTTTAAGCGGGCAATGTCTGGCCTGAGTTATGAACGGGGCGTGCAGCTGCATCCGATTTCGTCAAACGACATGCTGCACGCTGTAGAGGAACGCTAAACACAAACTGATTTGAAATGAGCGTGCACGCCACGCTGCCCGCCCCGCTGCACGCAAACCCAAACGCCCCGCTTACTTACTCAGGACGCCTGCTACTAAGACCATGTGTTTGAGATGCACGCTGCACGCCACGCCCCGCTCCACGCTCTGTTTGAGCGGGCACTCAGGCCGTAGACTTAGACAGCACGTGCGTTTCGTACGTGAACACTTCGATATTACGCCATATGTTTGATATTTCGTGACCGCGCCCGCCACCGCGCCTGCGAGTCAACGTGGATGAGCACTTAGAGGCCTATTATATTCCCCCACACTGTTCCATTCGAGCAAACAGATCCAGGCCGTATGTTAGGTCCAGAAAACTACTTGTCTTATGTTTCGGCAGAAGTCCCTCCGCTTGGATGTTGAGTGTTATTCTCCTGTGCGCGATCGCTTCGCGCTGGAGATGATATGAGAGGCAGTTTGGTCCTCCTTGTTGAAGATTGTAGATAGTGGTTGCATCTGTCCCGATGCCCATCTTCTGTAGGTGCCCTCTTAGTGCACAGTGTGTACTTAAGAGACCTACTACAGTTTCAATCTGTTTCCTAGATAGTTGCAAGATTTCAGCTGATAAGCCCCCAATACACGTGCCAACAATTTGTGCAAATTCTGTGTTTGTGCAAACAGTTTGACCGTCTATGGGGCTGTTTGAATGGTTGCGCAAACTGTTTGAGTAAAATCGGTCAGGATCGAAATAATTTGTACAAATACTCCTTGTTTGAGTACTTGTTTGACGTGTATGGTACGGTTTGTCCAAACTTTAGGTTAGTCAACTCCTGCTCCTAGACACTGTCAGGCAGTTTTCTTTGTTGTTTTTCACTATGAGGGGTGTCACCATTGCGAGTAGCTCGCTGAATGAAGCTGCGTTCATTCGAAGGTAGTTTTTGTAGTCTGCAGCTGACGTTATTTTGAGCTCAGTGACCAGGCGGTCATGACTGAATTAGTTCCTCTTCTGGAGCCAACTCTTGACCCATACTCTTCGCTTTCTTTTTCTTTTAACTATTCGTTTCTCAGCCACTAGGGCCAGAATAATGGCTGCACAGCAATCGTCCGTATTTGACATGTTCAACGAATAACACCACAAATCGAAATGATGTTTGCGTAATAGGTTGCTACGTCTATGTGCTAGCGTATGTACAAACAGGCGTTTGTACAAACACCGAATTTGCTCAAATTGTTCGCACGTGTATGGGGAGCTTAAGGTATGTTAGATATGAAACCCAACATTCGGTTGCTGTATTGTTGGTCATCGTGCGGGCCCATTGAAATTGGTGCATCTCTTGCATCTCCACTCTTTTTTTTTCAGTTCCTTTTTCAGTCTACTAGGAACCACGGGGCTCGTCTTAACTCTCAGCTAGGGTCTTCTGCTTTTTCTTGGCCCCATATGCCTTCATCTTCTAGCTGTGAGCTTGATTCTTCTCATCCATCCATTTAGGTCTGGTAGTGACATGTACACTTCTTGTTTGTGAGACAGTGGGAAGACTCCCAGCAGGATGCCCTGTCGGTATTGAGTTCGGTTCTCGGTTGTCTGTAATGGGATCAGCAGTTCCCATTCAGTTCAAGTCTGATTTAACAGAGGTTGAGATTTAACACTTGGCTTTGGACGCATTTCTCCTGCTTCACTGTGAGGATCCTTTTGGTAAGCCTGGAGTGATTCAGGCAGGTCATGTGTCCATAGAAGTTCAGTCGTCTTTTCCTCATACATGTGACTATGTCACATGTTCATTATTCCTGTTCCTGTTTTCCTATTCATCCCGTTCATTCTTTCTATTCATCATTCCATGTTCATCATTCCATCATCATTCCTGATGTTCGTAGAGCTATATATTGTGCCTGATTCTGTAAGTACCGTCCTCCTCTCTTATAGGTCCTAGTATTCTGTTCAGGATCTTCCTCACTTTAAGTTCGTTTCCTGAGTGGGCCCTTTCGATTCATCAAGGAGCACTCAGAGGCATAGAGTGCCGAGGGTCTTACTACCGAGTTGTAGTGGCTCAGTTTTATGTTCTAGGATAGGTACTTGGAGGTATAGATCTTCTTAGAGGAATGATAGGCCCTCTCTAACTTCACCTGGCATCTATGGTCAAGGTTTCGCTCTCGCTTGCTGTGATCCATTCTCCCAAGTATTTTATTTATTTATTAACCTACTGGCATATAGAAACCACATACAAAAAAAAATATAAATTTAAAAAAAAAATACAAAAATATCTGTAACTGACACAAAATAAACTCCAATTTCCTTTATAATACACCTTCTCTGTTACCAGTTTGCTCTTTCCATCTTTTTATCCGTCTCAGCAGTTTCAGACCCTTTCCGCTATCATACATACATTCATCCCATTTCTTTCCTTCCCGCCTCTCTCCCTCATTCCATTCACTCCTTGTACACTCTTCCATCCAATGCTCCCAAGTATCCTCTGCTGTCCCACAAACAATACACTTTCTATGCGCCTCATCCAGTATCTTCTTCCACGCTCCTCACATCCACACCTATACCTTGCTAACATGACTTGTGCATCGTCCTCTTGATTTACACTTAAATGGGTTGGTAACCGCCCATGTACCTGCATCTTTACATACCCTTTATGAAAATTACTACTTTCTATTTTGCTTTGCCGCTCCTGTAGGTCCACTTCTTGCAAACGTTCTACCAACCTTTCGGCCCACAGTGCCCTTTCCTGCTTAAGCGTTTCGAGCCCCTCACCAGATATACCACCTCTTTCATATAATTTCCTCTTATTCTTACCCCAGTCACTCCCTTTCATACCGCCTCCTCCCACTCGATTTACCATTCTAAAAACCTCTTATTAACCTTTCATCTCCCATTTCACTCACCTTATATTCATACCTTGCTGCCAAGACTGCCACCTTGCACGCATTCACCTCCTGGAGGACGATGTAACCAGGTGTCGACCTAACAAGCTTCAGGATTTTTTCCCAAGTACTTGACTGTAGGAACTTTATAGATAGTTTTGTTTCCTAGTGGAATTCTAGAAGAAGCCTGCTTGATATTGGTGATTAACTCAGTCTTCTGTATATTGACCCTCAAGCCGTTTTTTGCCGCAACATTGTAGAGGCTCTGTAGTTGATGAATAGCCTCCTCCATGCTGTTGGCTAATGGGGTGAGATCATCAGCAAAGGCTAGACAGGATACATTCAGGTTGTCTTTCTTGTAAGGAGGTTGCAAATTCGGGATACTTATATCTCAAAAACTGGAGATGTTAGAGATGTGAAAATTGGTATTTAAATTCTTCTCTAAAAATGAAGAAATTGGTGTATTTTTTAAGAATACAGTTAAAAGTGGTTGAGAGGAATTGAAGACCTTAAGTCATATATTGTCTCAAATCGAGATTTCCAAGCTGCCGGGCAATGCTACTTCAAAAACTGGAGATGTTGGAGATGTGAAAATTGGTATTTAAATTCTTTATAAATGAAGAAATGGGAACCCAACCTTCAGTCCTGCTTGTGGTAACAATGTGGAAGTCCATTCTCTGAAAATTTTGTCCAGAACACAGTTGAAGAGGATGCACGAGAGGTCATCCCCCGGCGTGATTTCTGTCCCGATGGGAAAGCTCGCGGAGAGTTCACCCCTGAATTTGACTTTGCATGTGGTGTTCTTCAGGGTAGCTTGGACCAGTCTGGTAGTCTTCTCATCTAGGCCTAATTACCACAAGGCAGATAAGAGGGTCTGTCGATTTTTTGATTCGTATGCCTTTTGCAACTCTACCATAATGGCTACCTAGGAGTATCCTCCTTGGCTCCTATATGAGAGGACTGTGGTTTCGAATCTGTTCTGTGCAGGACCTACTCGTACGGAAACTAGCCTGGTATTCACCTAGTTGGAAGACTAGCTGTTTGGTGACTAGTTTGTTGGGCTTTAGAGAAGATCTTGTAGATTATAGGCAACAAGGAGATGCCTCTGTAGTTATACTTATTGCAAACTAAATGATTTATATTAGCGTAATCGGTTTGAAATTCTGATATACAATATGTAAAAATCGGAGAGGTGTCGAAAATCGCGTTTTTTTAAGGCCCCTTCTTCGAAATCGCGAATTTTGACATGTCAGGTATATTGACATATAATACATCAAGAGACGCGAAATTTGGTATAGAACCAACAAATGTTAACCTTTTTATGTTTTGGCGAAATGTAAGCATGAAATAAGCAATTATAAAAATGCGCAAAACAGCAAACTTTCAGATTTTTACCCGAAACTTTTCCAAAATAATCTAAATTGACTGAATCTTTTTCTAGCTTTTTCTAAATTAAATGCAGATTAAAACTATGTATGATTCTTGCAGATGGCAAGGAGGATAAACCTCTCAAATTTGCTATAAAACTATTCGAGACTCTAAACCTTATTCTCGTCTTTTTCTCTTCATCTTGATTATATCCAGCCCTCCTAACAATTTCCAAATCTTATTAAACCTAACCGAGTCTATCGACTTCGTTTTCAAGGCTTCGTGGGTTAAGCGGTTCAAAATTTGAAATGTGCAAAGACACTCACTTATTGTTATCATAAAGGTCTTAGGAAAAAAGGTCCTAAATTTTCCGAAAAAATCGCCAAAAAAAATCATCGTCTTGACCACGAAAAAAGTGCGTTTTCGTTTTTCTTCTATTCTCTCGGAAAATACATATCCCAGCGAAATCATTTTTGGCACACTGAAACTAGGCGACAAGACGAGCAAATCAATTTACACATCATTGTTTGGAAAGATTCATTTTTTTATTGCAAAATTCCGAATTAAAATGTTTGCGAGTTTCGACTTTTAGAATATATCTCGATAGATCTCCATAGATCTCTCGATAGACTCTATCTTCTATATCTCGATAGAGTTGCAGATTCTAACAGTTGCAGATAATTAAAAACGCATTGTGGCATCGTTTTGAGGGGGTCATTTCCCTATGGATGCACTTTCGAATATCCTTAAAAATTAAAAATCAGCAGTCATTGTTTGAACCAAATTAATAATAAAGTTGAATTATTATCTATAGTAATGAAAATAAAAAAACCTACTTTCAACTTTATCCTTAAAAATATTAATTAGTTTCCCAGTTCTCTACACGTGCGACTAAATTTCGAGAAATTTCGCTCGATTTTGCCCATTATATCAAGTCATAACGCGCGAACGCAAACGGCTATCAAAATGTAATTTGAATATTTACAACCAGCAGGGAAAACACTTTCAGACACAATTTGAAATTTCCATCTGCTTGATAAACGATGATTTTAAGGAAATAGATTTTCCGCAGATTTCACGACGTCATAACTTTTGATCCCTGATACTGGGCAATCGATTTAGCGTCCAAAAATTAGTCGGAGAACATATATCATACTCCTAGGGAGCTTTTAATTAAAAAATGGCATCGAACCAGCCATTGATCCATTAATAGAAGGTAGTAGTTTTTTAAATTTTATATTGACTTTTTATATTTTATATTGATTTTATATTTTATATTTTAGTTTATATTGACATTTCAATATTTTACTGCTACCTTTGACTGCCGCTTTTTTTTAATCCAACGACCCAAAAAAAATCTCTATCGACCTCACTGGGGCGAGGGGGTTCTCTATCGTTTACCAAACGAGTAACCTTAGGATTCATCCCAGTTTCAATACTGTAAACTATTTGTTCCTGTACTTCCTTATCTAGATTTTGACTTCCGCACAAAACGTAAGATAACATTAGGAATAGGCACGATCCATCGCTTATAATCGCCTCTATATGAATTTTTAATTTGTCTTTTAAATTGTAATTATAGACTACTACTCAAATATCAGCCTTTATATACTATAATTTCCTCGGGGAAAGAACTTGCTAAGTAACTTTGGCAAGAATTTTCAGGAGAGCGTTCTTTAGGTTAAAAACCCGAAATGCTTCTATACGAATTTAATTTCCTGTAGAAGCAAATCTCCTGACCCGAAACAATCTTCCACAGTATAAATGTGGCATGTGATAGCAATGCCATGTGATAGCATTTTTGAGATAATATGTGACTTAAGGTCCCCAATACCTTTCAACCATATTTATCTGCATTCTTAGAAAATACACCCATTTCTTCATTTTTAAAGAAGAGTTTAAATACCAATTTTCACATCTCTAACATCTCCAGTTTTTGAAATAGCATTGCCCGGCAGCTTGGAAATCTCGATTTGGGACAATATGTGATTTAATGTCTTCAATTCCTCTCAACCACTTTTAACTGTAATCTTAGAAAATACACCCATTTCTTCATTTTAACCCTTTAACTACGGCTGTCGTAAATAAACGACGCTGTGAAACTTTCGTGAGATCCGGCTGTCGTAAATCAACGATTTGATGAATCTTGCCTGGAACGAGCGTCGCTTAGGTACTTTTATTTATATCATCACATGTAGATAGGAAATGGAGATATCAGCTTTTGTACAACACTTTCTGTTTTATTTTTGCGTTTAGACAGACCGATTTGAAAAAATATACCACTAGTTAAAGGTTTAAAGAAGAATTTAAATACCAATTTTCACATCTCTAACATCTCCAGTTTTTGAGATATAACTATCACGAATTTGCAACCTTCTTACCTAGATTTTCCCAAAACAGTAAAATCCGTTTTTCTCTAGTTACGACGAATAAAAAGAATAAACTGCTAGTTTTTACTATTGTGCCTTAGTCAGATTCCGATAAACTTCCGTTAATATTTTACATAACTCAACAAACTTTTATTCACTATTCCGCTTCAACAAACAGACTTTTTCTCTAATGTAAATAGCATGAAATTAATGAGAAAACAATGAGTCGTGGTGCCATATGTTCAACGCGCCGCGTTTTATTTATCCTAACGGCAATGACATTACCATTCTCATGGAGGATTGATTCCGGAATGGCGTTTTATGATATATCCTATTTATGAGTGCGTTCGTTGCCTTCTCGGCACGTCCACCTCATCTTTTTTAACATCTTCCACTTCACCATGCCAACTCGTGCATAAACAGTTCCAAATGGAATTATCTCCTCCCAAACAGAAAATGATTTAGCGTTGCGTGCCGAAATCTAATCGAATATATTAAAAAGTTGTAATGGATAGTGGATGCTTAAAAGGTGTCTCATTAACAATGCTTTGCTATATGATTCGAGTTTAATGGGTGTTACATGAAAGCAAACGTTGAAATTGACGCTTGAAGAACATTGTTTGCGAATACTATAATAACATCCTGCACTTTTTTTGTAACTAAATAATGCTCAAACGATCCTTAATTAAAGAGTAAATGTTATGCATTGACAATGTGAATACGTCTGAGTTGTAATCTATTTTAATGACCTCGCTGCATAGTACAATAAATTATTTCATGCGTCTATATGTACTTGATTGAGACATAAATCATCTCACTGTGGGCTTTTTAATATGGGTTCAATGAAATTTCTATTTTAAGGTTGGGCATTGCATTGATATTTAATCCTGTAATTTAAATTAGATATATTCCTTCTTAATGCTATGTGTTATGCTATGCTCTATGCTATATAATATAAATACGTTCTGTACAAATCAAGTGTTAAGTCACTAAAGTGCATATTTATAGAAAACAATATTGTGGTAGGTATCACCAGTGAAGTAATTTTTAAACATTTTGCATTAAGTTTATTTCATATTAGCTGTATTATATTAGGTGATGACCCTCCAATAAATAAATAGATTTCTCAAACAAACTAAGAACATTACAAAAAATATTTTTGTTGGAAATAAGTTCATTTTATCGAGTATTTATGTTTCAACCACGATTATTATTTTATATGAAAGAGAAATAGTTACGGCCATTGCGGAGCGTAAATCATTTATTTATTGCATTTCAGATTGTAATAAAATTTAATATTTCAATTCCAAGCACCTGCACCAGACGTTATCGACTTTAGCGTCTGGCTCGGGGGTGACCAACAAAGCGATTACTTCTACAATTTCGATAATATTTGCCTTATTACATATATCGTGGATGTACTGCCAGAAGTGCCAGTCAAAAATGACCAACTAGACAACTGTAGATATTTTGATCTAAAAGATTTGCTAATTTTTGGCCCATGTTAGAAGGTTATAATTAGCTACGTATATTGTCGATCTGTTTTTTTCCATAAAGCTAGAAAGCGTTAAAACGACTTGGGGACATCATCTCATTTTTGCCAATTTTTGACAAGGTCAGTACACCCACGATGTACTCGATTTTGAATCCTTAATATCAAAAGCTACATTGATTAAAAATTTGCAAAGATTTTTGTGTTTATGTGTTAAATAGCTACAATTTTGTACCTTCTTT
Source organism: Phosphuga atrata (assembly GCA_944588485.1). Classification (NCBI taxonomy): domain Eukaryota; kingdom Metazoa; phylum Arthropoda; class Insecta; order Coleoptera; family Silphidae; genus Phosphuga; species Phosphuga atrata. Next base: position 72,060,594 of record OX155896.1, read on the forward strand.
TACTTTTGGCAAAATAGATATTGTAATAGACCCATTCTCTTAGACCCATTCTTAGACCCATTCTTAGACCCATTCTTAGACCCATTCTCTTAGGTAATAGACCCATATCTCTAGACCCATTCTTCACTTTTAAAGAAGATTTTAAATACCAATTTTCACATCTGTAACATCTCTAATTTTTTATATACCCTCATTTGTACCCACATTTTTGTCTTTGGGGTGGAGACGTAGCAAGCACGAGAGACGTTAACTTGTCAAGTGCCCCCTCCCCCCCCTCCCCCCCCCCCCCGAAATCACGAGCATCTTGCTACCGCTATTAACATTTCCTCAAGATGTCGCTGTATATGTGTTTGTCCATTCCTACAACCCCCATTCACATCAGTGTTTAGGCGTTCAGAATTTGTTTCTATCTACGTCTTGTTTCGTTCTTTCGTCCTTCTCTTAACCGCTGATTATGTTTTCCTTGGAGTCATGTCATGTCATCAAGAGAACATGTCCTTGGAGTACGCCCAGTCGGTAGGCGATCTAAGCATGATGTTAACTAATGTAGTCACTTTCAGATCGGATCGTGTCTGGTTTATCCATGCATCTCTTTCCGGGGCCCATCGATCGCACTCAAAAATATTGTGCAGCGACAGTATATGCACAGATTGTATGCTGTGCTGCCGATGTGGCAGGTGTATTCTTTAAAGGAACCATGGACGCTGAGTGCCTGGGTTATATAATAGCTAACCTCCTCGTGTTGTCTTGTAACCCATGGTTCTATCTGTGGGGTAAGAAGCCTAGTCCACGACCCGAATTTAGCATTGCTCCTCATTCTTTGCCATTTTTCAAGCGTTTACACCCTAGCGTTTTTTCTTCTTTCATTCTTGTTTGTCACTGTTGGATCGTTCCTTGCTTTATGAAGGACTCTTTCCTGGATGGTATACTCTATTGGCGGGATACCAGCTATCACAAGTACACCATCTCTTTTTATCGTCTTATACGTGCTGCAGACTCTTATTTCTATTTTGCGCTGGAGAGAAGTTAGCATTCTCCTTATGCTAGATTTTTCTATGGCGTTAACCCATACCGGAGCGCCATACAAGATGGTAGAATGAACTACTGCAGCTAGCATTCTTCTTTTGCTGCTTTTTGGACCGCCTACTTTAGTCATTAATTTTTCTAAAGCCTTGGTTGTTTTAGCGGCTTTAGTCGTCACCTGTTTGATATGCTCTTTGAAGAAGAGTTGCCTTTCAATAATCACTTTTACGATTATTGTCTCCCCTTTCACTTTCACACAATTTTATGGGTTCTAACTTCCTTTGGCCCGTAAGGAGAACAGCTTCTGTTTTCTCTGCTGTCAGCTTAAGCCTTTCGTCCCCCCAGTTGCCCACAATTTTGATGGCCATTTTAGCCCTATCCATCAACTCGTCATTTGTCCTTCCGGTTGCTACAATGGCTAAATCATCAGCGAAGCCAACAATATCTATGTCCTAGGGTAGTTTTAGATTAAGCCTTTTGTCCCCCCCCCAGTTGCCCAAAATTTTGATGGCCATGTTAGCCCTATCCATCAACTCGTCATAAGTCCTTCCGGTTGCTACAATGGCTAAATCATCAGCGAAGCCAACAATTTCTATGTCCTAGGGTAGTTTTAGCTTAAGCCTTTTGCCCCCCTAGTTGCCCAAAATTTTGATGGCCATGTTAGCCCTATCCATCAACTCGTCATCTGTCCTTCCAGTTGCTACAGTGGCTAAATCATCAGCGAAGCCAACAATTTCTATGTCCTAGGGTAGTTTTGGCTTAAGCCTTTTGTCCCCCCAATTGCCCAAAATTTTGATGGCCATGTTAGCCCTATCCATTAACTCGTCATCTGTCCTTTCGATTGCTACAATGGCTAAATCATCAAGAAGCCAACAATTTCTATGTCCTAGGGTAGTTTTAGCTTAAGCCTTTTGTCCCCCCAGTTGCCCAAAAATTTGATGGCCATGTTAGCCCTATCCATCAACACGTCATATGTCCTTCCGGTTGATACAATGGCTAAATCATCAGCGAAGCCAACAATTTCTATGTCCTAGGGTAGTTTTAGCTTAAGCCTTTCGTCCTCTTAGTTGCCCACAATTTTGATGGCCATGTTAGCCTTATCCATCAACTCGTCATATGTCCTTCCGGTTGCTACAATGGCTAAATCATCAGCGAAGCCAACAATTTCTATGTCCTAGGGTAGTTTTAGCTTAAGCCTTTTTTTATAGGAACACTTTGTTGTCCGTCTTTCTGTCTGTCTGTCTGTCTGCCCGTCCGTCTGTCTGTCTGTCTGTCTGTCTATCTGTCTATCTGTCTATCTGTCTATCTGTCTATCTGTCTATCTGCCTATCTGTCTATCTGTCCGTCTGTCCGTCCGTCCGTCCGTCCGTCCGTCTGTCTGTCTGTCTGTCAAGACCATTTTTCTCAGGAACGCGTAGAGGTAACAAGTTGAAATTTGTATCAAATACTCGGGTCTGCGGTCTCTTTTTTTTTTTTTTTGCTCCAGCAGAACCGGAATCCTTTTTACTCTCATTTGTTTTCTTTGCACTTATACAGAACTTTGCGAAATGCCCATGTTTGTTGCAATTGTAGCATCTTGGCCCTTTGGACTTCGGGTGCTGCGATGGCTCGCCTTCTTGTTGTGATCGTTGATGTTGGTTCTTTGTCTTCCAGTTAGTATAAAAAGCAGTATTAGAATCTGCTGATCTGACTTCCTGAAGAAGCTTGGTTTTGACTAGGTCGGCGCTGATTACCGCGCCTGAACTTTCAAGCCCCATTATCATTGGCATGTGAACATCGGGTAGACCAGCCAACATCAAGGTACCGAGCCATTCATCGTTGACTTCAAAACTTATATTACGCAATTTGTGAGCCGTTGTCATAATTTTGTTTATATAACCTTCCACATTGTTACTAGATTCCAGAGTTGTGTTGACTAGATCCTTTAATAACCCAACTTTTCTGGTCAAACCATTGTCATCAAAAACTTTTAGTAGGTTGTCCCACACTTCTTTGGCAGTCCTACTTCGACAAAACTATATTAGATTGCGTTCTGTTCCAACAATTATTATGATTATTAGGAATATTAAGATCATTAGGATTATTGAATTATTGAGATTTGTAAATTATCAGAATTATTAAGATTATTAGTGTGATTAAGATTATTATATTATTAGAATTATTAAGACGATTATAATGATTCAGATTATTAGAATTATTAAGACTATTAGAATATTTAATAAAATAAAGTCTTTTTAAGTCTTCTTTCTTAAAGGTACATTATTTAAAAATTATTTATTAGCATTTGCTTGGGGCTATCGTCAAGAACGGAGCTCCAAAGCGATCTTTTACAAATTACTGTAGTAATGATATTGAAATTTGGTCCACAAATTCAGATTTGCCTAAGGCCTCATAACACTATAACACGCCACTGATCCGGCCTTTTCAAAGTCGATACAAAAAAAACCCGGCCAAGTGCGAGTTGTGACTCGCGCACCGAGGGTTCTGTACAAACTTGCAAGTAAGGTATCTTTTTTTTTGTGGAGGACGTAGCAAGCACATTCAGTTAACTTGACAAGTGGCCCTCCTGAAATCACGACCATCTTAGTACCGCGGCAAGCATAACCTCAAGATGTTGCTGTCGTACAATGGAATTCTACCCTATATTTTATTACCATACATCCCCCATTCACTATGAGTGTTTAGGGGTTCTGGAACTTCACTATTTGTTTCTACTGCTCAATTTTGCCTGTGTACCTATATACCCTGTTTAAAAGTATACACGGTATTTTTTTTTTAAATAACGGGAATATTTTTAAACTTATAAAAAGAAAACTTTATTTTAGTATTACACTTTATTTTAGTATTACACTTATTAAATTAAACTAAATTAAACTAACTTATATTAAGATCTAACTATTTCTAGATCTAATATAAACTAATATATTAACTATTTCTAGATCTATTTCGATACTCTGAACATTCAGTTGTTCAATTGACTCCTTTTGGGCAATTGACTACCAAAAAATATTGGGCGTACGTGATTTAAGTTTATGTAGATTATAAAGAAAAATTAGACAAGATGTTACGGGACTTGAGTATGTCGCATGTCGGTTATAAACATGCAAAATTTAGACATAATATGTACCCAGTATATATTATGTATATAGAGCGTACGTGATGAATTGCATAACGAATATAAACAAAGAAAATTCAGAATAAACAGCTCGGTGCCGACACATAATTTCTAACGTACTAACTGTACTTTAACTTTACTGTTATTTCTAACTGTATGCAACCCATGTGCTTCTGGTGCCTGACAATACCACGCAACACATTAGTGTATTTTCATAAGTTTCTAATAGTAAATTCGCATTTGTCTTGTAATTAAACTACATATTCGCGGTTTTCAGATTTTTCCCTTTACATGTGCTGTAAGACACCGCTTCTTGCCAAATTTCATGATTCTAGGTCAACGGGAAGTACCCTATAGGTTTTGATTCCCTTGTGAAATCGCAAAATATGCGACATAAACGGTCATATCTTTAGATCGCGTTGACTTACAAGTTTGATTTTTTCACAGCTGAAAGAGACCGCAGACCCGAGTATTTGATACAAATTTCAACTTGTTACCTCTACGCGTTCCTGAAAAATGGTCTTGACAGACAGACAGACGGACGGACGGACAGACAGACAAACGGAAAAATTCGGTACGGAACCCTATAAATTAAAGGTAACCTCTTCAAGTAGATACAAAAATTGAGTGTAATTTTGGAAAAATTCTCTATGACGGCATAAAAACTTCTTAAAGATTTTTATAATTAATACAGTTAAAGTGTAATTTAATAAATTTCCATAAAATTATTATCAAAGCTCGAAGGTCGGTAAAATTTCATAGACTAATCGGAAGGTAATTGTTTGTTACGAACGCCTGTCCACAGTAAATATTTTCACTTTCGATTATTTATAATAACGATTTTTATATGGAAAAAAGTGCCTACACGCTACTACTTCTAGTCCGCCTACCTTTTAAATAATAACCCATTATATTTATCGCTCGTTTTCAGCCTGTACAGGTGTGGTATCTGAATTGTTATCGTAATCACTTTCTGTTTCTGTACGGGTTAAATGTGTTCCTTACAACCTTCGCAATGAAATCGCAGTATTGCGTTATGCCATTTAAAAAAGGCATTTTGAAATTTTTATTTATTATTTAAGCTTTAATTGAGTTTTTAGAAATTGCTTTATGCAATACGATGCGTGTCGCAATTCCGGCTTGATTTATAGCTGCAGGTTAGATTCACGAATTTTCGGATTAATTACTCTCTAATTGGCCGGACAAAAGTTATAATTATAGTTGTTTCAATATTTGAAAGTTTCTATTAATTAGAAATAAACGTTTCAATCACGAAGGTTTTTAGCCGAAAATTTATTCATTTCTGTTCATGTTAATCATTTAAAATATTACATAAATTACATAGACAAGACTAGACAGACAAGTCTTTTTTTTGAGGGACGTAGCTGGCGGTTATACACCTAACCAGACAAGTGGCCCCCCAGGAAACATTGCCGTGAACTCTGGTACTGCTAGTCGCATGGCCTCTGAGTTACGGGTGACTTATTTAAACTTAATTTCTCTTTATCTTTTGTTCCTTCGTTTCATCTGTTGTTTTGGATTCCATAATATAATGAATATTTTGTTGTGTCTTAATCCAGTTTTCTTTTGCTTTGAGCATTTGTCCAGTTATCGTTCTCGGGTTGATTGGTAATTCTAAATTGGTTGTGAATTTATGCCTTTCCATTTCCCGTCGAGAACAGTCAAAGATTGTATGGCTCACAGTATCGGTCTCTCCGCAGTATATGCACTGGTCGTCTGAGGCTCTGCCAATTTGATGCAGATAGTCCTTGAAACAGGCAGAAAAGACTAAACAGTCAAGATTAGACGGTCGTCCGCATAACACTAGCCCTGACAGTACACGGCCTTTTTGGCACAAACCTGTTCAGAATAGGAAAGAAGCAAAATACCGCGTGCTGGTACTGCTCCGAAGAAAGGGATGGGCCTGAACATACCTTGTTCTACTGCCCCAAATGGGACGCAGAAAGACAACGCGTAAAAGACACTAGAAGCCATCGTCTTGGCAATCGATCAATTGTAGATTGTACAATATCTACAATCTGCAATCGTCTTGACAATGGGAAACATCGCGGAGGTGCTAGTCAGGAGCGAGGATGGCTGGACTATAACCACCAACATGCTGAGGAACATAATGTCCCAAAAAGCGAGAGAAGAAAGAGAAATGCTAAGTAGAGATAATTGATTAAAAACACAAATCATTCATCTCTGATGAAATGACAAAACTGGGACGGCTGTAAGCCGTCCGGGCTGCCCACCTTGAAGGAATGCGCGAGCGACACCGGGGTGGCGCATACTAAAGCCAAGTGGAAAAGGCGGTTTAGTGAGTGAGAGCCTCACACGCAGGCTGGTAGAGCTCCCCAAACCACAATAAAAAAAGACGGTCGTCCTCGGTAGTGTTGTCGACAACATACCCGCCTGACAAACGGGATACCAGGTTTCGATTCTCCGTCGAGGAGGCATTTTCAAACAGGGTGATGTGTAGCCACAGTACAGTATAATCTCGATAATTCAGCCGTTGGGTAATCGGACTACACCAGTAATCCGGTGGTTGTCTGCTCCCATATGTGTCGGATTATCGAGATTATACTGTATATGCACATATTGTCTGCTGTGCCGATGTTATAGATGTTTTTTTTAAAAAAAAACCATGGCGGCTGAGTGCCTGGGTCAAATAATAGCTAAACTCCTCGTGTTGTCTTGTAACCCATGGTTGTATATGTGGGATAAGAAGCCTAGTCCACGACCCGAATTTGGAATTGCTCCACGTCCTTTGCCATTTTCCAAGCGTTTTCCTTCTTTCCGTTTTGTTTGTCCACGTTGAGTCACAACAAGACTCTTTCCTCAATAATGTGCTATATTGGTTAGAGCAGGTTCTCAAACTTGTTTTTGCCGCGGCACCGTTGTAGAGCTGAAAAAATCTCACGGCACCCTTGGGGTCGTCCATTAATCACGTGATGTTTTTAAAGATTTGTCACGTTCATCTTTCCAAAGCGAACCGTTTTTGCAGAATAAATTTATTCGCGAACTTCTTACCGCGTTCTGCATTTAAACCCATGTAAGTTGAAAATTGAAATTCAGAGATGGGGTACCCCTTACAAATTTTTTTGCAAGGGGGTACCGAGTACCTTGCTAATAAAATTTTTAAAAATAAACTAGGGGTTTTTATATTTTTTACTTTTGTGACTAAATCGAACGATTTCACAAAATTTGCAAAGAATACTTATTTGTAGACACAGACAAACTACATAAGGAGATCCCGGTCCTAATTTTCTATTTTGAGGCAAAAAAGCAAAAAAAACCTTTGAAGCGCCAAAGCTGAAAATTCGCCACCAAAAATTCGCCACGCTGCCCCCATTGGGGGGCGGAGCTTTCAAATTCGGTCAGCGAGTACTTCTGGTAGATACCCATATTCAGAAAAAGTTTCATTGAAATCGATGAAGGGTTATAATACATTTTTTCGCTATTTTTTTGAATATTTTGATATTTTTGAGTTTTTTTTTGGTTGGAATTTGCGATTGTTAAAAAAATTATTTTAGTAAGTTTCACACTACGTGGAACAATAAAATTTTACACATTTATAGAGAAAGGATCATTCTATCAAATTCCCTTGTGTATTTTGCAAAATTTTTGTGCCGCCCCTCAAATTCAAAGCGGCCCAGATGTAAGATATTTAAATAACTATTTTGAAAATAGCAACAAATACATTAAAAAATCTTTCAGTTTTAGATAGCGCATACGTTTGTCTATTAAAATTGACATATAGATTATCTCCAACCGCGTTCTCCAGTTAAACCCATCTAAATTAAGAAACGAATGGGTTTATTATTAAGAAACGAATATTTTTAAACTTATAAAAAGAAAACTTTATTTTAGTATTACACTTATTCACTAACTTATATTAAGATCTATTTCTAGATCTAATGTAAACTAATATATTAACTATTTCTAGATCTATTTCGATACTCTTAAAATTGAGTTGTTCAATTGACTGCTTTTGGGCAATTGACTACCAAAAAATATAGGGCGTACGTGATTTAAGTATATGTAGATTATAAACAAAAATTAGGCGAAATATAATATATACAGGATGCTACGGGACTTGAGTAGGTCGCATGTCGGTTATAAACAAGCAAAATTTAGACATAATATATACCCAGTATATATTATGTATATAGAGCGTTTATCATGAAATGCATAACGAATATAAACAAAGAAAATTCAGAATAAACACCTTGGTGCCGACACATACTTTTTAACCTTCGGACCTAACCGAGGAGGACCTAACTGTATGCAACCCATATGCTTCCGGTGCCTGACAATACCACGCAACACATTAGTGTATTTTCATAAGTTTCTAATAGTAAATTCGCATTTTTCTTGTAATTAAACTACATATTTACGGTTTTCAGATTTTTCCCTTCACATGTGCTGTAAGACACCGCTTCTTGCCAAATTTCATGATTCTAGGTTAACGGGAAGTACCCTATAGGTTTTGATCCCCTTGTGAAATCGCAAAATATGCGACATAAACGGTCATATCTTTTGATCGCGTTGACTTACAAGTTTGATTTTTTCACAGCTGAAAGAGACCGCAGACCCGAGTATTTGATACAAATTTCAACTTGTTACCTCTACGCGTTCCTGCAAAAAAATGGACTTGACAGACAGACAGACGGACAGACAGAGAGACAGACGGACAACAAAGTGATCCTATAAGGGTTCCGTTTTCGGTACGGAACCCTAAAAAGAACGGGATTTGAATGTGATATTCTTTCAAAAGCAATATTGCTATTTAACGCTTTGTATAGCGATTTCATTGTCATAATCTGGCAGCACATTTACAGTTCACTATAGTCTATCACATGCGGCAGCAGGTGGCGATGTAAGCGCCAATGGTGTTCAACTTTAAATTTTCCTGGTATCAGCATCCTTAGATTGCCATATGGCGCTTTCAGTGTCACCAGTGGCGTGCATCACCTTTCCGTTTCAAACCGTTTTTGTGCATAATTCTACAATAAAAGTATTAACTCAAATTCGTTTACCTCCTCATGTATTTTTACATTTTTTTACATATCTTGATTATTGCTGCGGCACCCCAGGCATACGCTCGCGGCACCCCAGGGTGCCGCGGCATCCAGTTTGAAAACCTCCGGGTTACAGTATTACACGATGCTAATATTCATCGACAACGAAAACGCTTTCTACACAATACTTCTAATCCATGATAAGATCCCTCGAGGAATACATAATCAAACAACGCTATACGAATATCATAAAGCACATGTACAACAACGTAAACGCAAGCTTCGATGATACCTCTAAATTCTCAATTGAACGAGGAATCCGCCAAGGAGAGATCATGCCCTCCCAGTTATTCACTACCCTCTTCTTCTTCTTCTTTAATTCGTAGCTGGCGATTGTTGAGGAAGTCGTTTTCGTAACCAATACGCTGCCGCTGGATTTTTCGCTTCATTTACGATTTGTTTCCACACTTTCCGATCAATGGCAATATCCCTGGCCTCATCATAATCTGTCTTAGGCAACGCATTTTCAAGGAACACCTTGAGTTTGTTGAGATCCGATTGAAGTAGCGTCCACGTTTCTGCTTCTTACAAAATAATTGGTAGGATGGGCGTCCGGAATAGACCAACTTTGATATTAGTGAATATGTTTGTCTTTTGCCATATATCATGTCTTGTCTTCTTACATTTGAGTGGTCTCATTTGAGTGGTCTCATTTGAGTGACCTCATCGAAGTCCAATCATCGGTTCTTGAGGTCGTCTTCTACATATTTTGCACATATCTTCTTCAGCACTGATCGTTGAAACCTCCAGTCTGGCGGCCGCTTCCGCCAGAGGAGGAAGCCGATTTTCCTTCGTTCGGAAAATGTGACCAAACCATCGTAAACGGCGTGTTTGTATTTGTTCCACTATCGCTGGTTGCTGATCGCATCTGGCTCAAATTTGCTCAATTCGCAGGCGATCGCGTATCGATACACAAATAATCTGTCATGGGCAACGCATTTGGAACACCTTGAGTTTGTTGAAGTCCGACCGAAGTAGCGTCCACGTTTCTGCTTCATACAAAAGAATTGGTACGATGGGCGTCCGAAATAGACGAATTTTGATATTAATGGATCTGTTTGTCTTCTTCCATATGCACCATTTGAGTGGCCTCTAGGTCCAGTCATCGGTTCTTGAGGTCATCTTCTACATGTTTTGCACATATCTTCTTCGGCACAGATCGTTGAAACCACCAGTCGGGTGGCCGCTTCTGCCAGAGGAGGAAGCCGATTTTCCTTTGTTCGGAAAATGTGAGCAAACCATCATAAACGGCGTGTTTGTATTTGTTCCACAATCGGTGATTGTTTGTTGCATCTGGCTCGAATTTTCTCATTTCGCTGTCGATCGCGAATGGATACACCAATAATCTGTCTTAGGCAACGCATTTGGAACACCTTGAGTTTGTTGGGGTCCGATCGAAGTTGCGTCCACGTTTCTGCTTCATACAGAAGAATTGGTAGGATGGGCGTCCGAAATAGACGAATTTTGATATTAATGGATCTGTTTGTCTTCTTCCATATGCACCATTTGAGTGGTCTCAGTTGAGTGGCCTAGAGTTCCAGTCATCGGTTTTTGAGGTCATCTTCTACATGTTTTGTACATATCTTCTTCGGCACTGATCGTTGAAACCTCCAGTCGGGCGGCCGCTTCCGCCAGAGGAGGAAGCCGATTTTTCTTCGTTCGGAAAATGTGACCAAAGCATCGTTAACGCTTTATTTGTATTTGTTCCACAATCGGTAATTGCTGATCGCATTTGGCTCGAATTTCCCCATTTCGCTGGCGATCGCCAATGGATACACCAATAATCTGTCTTAGGCAACGCATTTGGAACACCTTGAGTTTGTTGGGGTCCGATCGAAGTAGCGTCCACGTTTCTGCTTCATACAAAAGAATTGGTAGGATGGGCACCCGGAAGAGACGAATTTTGATATTAATGAATCTCTTTGTCTTCTTGCATATGCAACATTTGGGTGGTCTCATTTGAGTGACCTCGAGGTCCAGTCATCGGTTCTTGAGGTCATCTTCTACATGTTTTGTACATATCTTCTTCGGCACTGATCGTTGAAACCTCCGGTCTGGCGGCCGCTTCCGCCAGAGGAGGAAGCCGATTTTCCTTCATTCGGCAAATGTCACCATATCATCGTAGAAGACGTGTTTGTATTTGTTCTACAATCGCTGGTTGCTGATCGCATCTGGCTCGAATTTCCTCATTTCGCTGGCGATCGCGATTCGATACACCAATAATCTGTCTTAGGCAACGAATTTGGAACACCTTGAGTTTGTTGACGTCCGATTGAAGTAGCATCCACGTTTCTGCTTCATACAAAAGAATTAGTAGGATGAGTGTGCGGATTAGACGAATTTTGATATTAGTGGATATGTTTGTGTTCTTCTATATGCACCATTTGAGTGACGCAAATTCTACTGATGCCTGATCAAAGCGTCTGTGAATGTCTGCAGCTGGCGCCACTTTTTTCTCTTGCACTAGTGAGCCCCAAGTATTTGAATTCTTTCACGTCTTCGATTTGAGCGCCATTAAGATGATCCTTGGCCTGTGATCCATCGATCATCAAGACTTTTGCCTTTTCCACGTTTATTATCAGTCCATAGTATTCGGCGGTCCGGGAAATGTAATAGAGAATATCTGTTACATCAGCATCGGTATCGGCAAACATGTTCATCGTTGTCATGCAAAGTTGTCATCGTATTGGACGATTTGTCGACCACTGAAGGCTTTCTTCATAATGGTATCTATAACCACGTTGAAAAGCAATTAAAATCACTTCTCCTGGAATTTGCTTTGATAGATCTTTGTGCAAAATGCGGTGTAGCGATGATTTATGAACATTCAAAGCACTTGCACGCTACCGAATGGATAGGTCGGGTTCATCACGAACAGACTGATTAACCCCTTTCCACGTTCTCTTCCGTTCTCTAACCTTGGGCGTCCGGGTTTTGGTTTATCTAGTGTTGAACCGGGTCTCCTCAAACCTTTTTTACCATGTCCGAATGAGAGGAATGCTTGGGGCATCATTTAAGTGACGAGAACCTCGAATATTGGAGAAATTTCTTCGCGCCATAGTTGCAGAATTGCCATTTTTTGTAAAATTCGCGTACATATTCTCCCTTCAATGACTTTTTGTTTGGTTCACTTGGTATTATTTAACGACATCTATTTCCATATCCCGCATTGTGGCAATCAGAAGGTCCTGCGCTGCACGGTTATTCGCGCTCCATAGCGACCAGAGACAAGTATCTAGCGACTAAATTCCCAATAGACATATCCCCCGCGCCCCTCCGAATCGTTGCGTTCACGCAGTAAGCTAAACAAATATAAACTTTTTTTGCGACACCTTGCATAAAAAATATATCTTCAAAAAGATTAACATCGGGAACTTCGGAATCAACATCAAGAGTAAAAACGCTTTGCCGATGAGATCGTGCTTATTTTACTTTTTCGTGTCCGGTGGTTTTCGGTGGTGGAAAGATTGGCCATTGTCCGATGGGACAGTGTTACCAGGGGGCGTCGGCATGTTCTGCATATACAGGAGAAAATACACGCGTAGAGGCTCCTTCCGTGCCCTCCAAGCACATCGTACTAATAATCGATAGCCCAGACAAAGCTAAAACTTGAACTCGAGCCGGTTTCTGAAATGATAGGTTTAAAGACCAAGACGAGTAAGACCAGTCGCATGACCAACTTGGTGGAAATCTAACAGTGAAAACTCACACTTAGAACATGAACACCTTATCGAATGTCCTATACGAATATCTTGGCCACGAAATCCGCCTGCGAAGAGACAACCAAATCTGCGAGCTTGTAGATTTGGTGGTGACGACTTGTACTGCGACGTTCATAGATCTATTGTACCCCACCATCTTCCTCTAAACGTTGGTAATACCCTAGTTCTAATACCTTTAGGAATTTTAGGATCTGGGTGGGATTCAAGGACTATAACTCCTCTGCGTTCAAGCAGTGGGCGCCAAGGTACATTTGTCTCTTGCGGAGCAGAGCTCCGTAGTCTTTGAGCAGATGTATGGAGGTTTCCTCTGTTGAACCACAGAATCTGCATCTGTCATCCTCCTCTAGGCCTATGATCATGAGGTGTTTCCTAAGTCTGTTGTGTCCCGTGTTTAGTATCAGTGTTTAGTATCTGTGTCCCTGTTTAGTTTCAGGCAAGCTTATGTTCTTTTCTGGTAAAAATATTTTGGATGTATTTTATGTGATATCGCTAATTTTCTGGCACTTATCGGCCAAGTTCGAATAGTGAGTTGCTAATACGTCTGGGTAATTAGTCTCTACGTAACTATCTAAATTAAGACTTCGAGCATAAACTTATTGTTCGCGTTGTGACAACTTTGCTTAGTTCCGTTAAAACTAGCGTAATCTGTTTGGTCCAAAACAACCGGTTTCCTTTCCGCATCTAAATTCCTATTTTGATTCTGAGCAAAACTAGGATTAGTCTCGTTGATTCCACTGTGACTAGCATTATAGCCACTAGAGCCAGTCTTATCGGAGCTATTACCCGAGTTGCTCAAGTTTGCTATAACGTCGTTAAGGTTCAAGCTGAAGAATTTTAAAACGTTTAATAGTTTCCCCGTCGGGTTGTTTGCTTGGCAATTTATTGCACTCGAGTTGGGTGTTGAGACTTCACTGACACTGAGATTGTCGAGGTTGTTTCTGGACATCGTTAGGAGTTTTTTTAAGTTATGAGGCGAGGGTCGATGGTTTTGTTGGAAACGTTGGTTTGTTTCTGTGGGTTTACGAGGAGGTATTCGTTTCTTTTATAATCGGGGGTGGGGGGGTGGATGTTTCTGTGATATGAAGTGCTGCTTGTCGTTAAGTCGTTTCGCGAAAAGTTTTGACTGCACGAAGAAGAATCCGGTTGCTTCGTTAAATTCCTCAGATTGGAATCGCGTTTAGTCTCAACTCTCTTTCCGTTCCTCTTCTGTTCTAAAACATTCTTCTCGACACAAACCGTGTTTTCTCGTTGTTGCGCAGCACAAACTTTCATCTCTTTATCCTTAACTAACACTTTCTCCATCTTCGTGCCTTTGTCTTCGACTGCGATTACAACTCCGCTCTCCTTCATCTTCTCGGGTCTTTTAACGACAATTCTTTAAGTCCTTTTAAGTCTTTTAACCTCCGGTTTCTCCTTTTCTTGGAACTTGATCGAAATCTCACACAGCTTATCGTCACTCTCCGCACAATTACAAATATCGTTTTGGTTTACAACTACTGGGTGTATTGTGTATTTTATGCATTACTTTCGATTGTCTCAACCCTGCAAAGAACTTCCAGGATTGAAACAACCTGCCAGCTTGCGAGACGAATATTTCTCTAGACGCTCTCCTTCATCTTCTCGGGTCTTTTAACGACAACCTCCGGTTTCTGGTTTTCTTGGAACTTGATCAAAATCTCACACAGCTTATCGTCACTCTCCGCACAATTACAAATATCGTTTTGATTTACTACTACTGGGTGTATTGTGTATTTTATGCATTACTTTGGATTGTCTCAACCCTGCAAAGAACTTCCAGGGTTGAAACAACCTGCGAGCTTGCGAGACGAATAGAGCTAGGCTGGGCAACATTTGGAAAGATGAATTGTGTTTTCTGATCAATAATCCCTGTCTGCTTTAAAATGAAGGTCTTCAATGACTGCATTTTGTATTGTCTTACGGAACTGAAACACTAACATTAACAAAAAGGACAGTAAACGTAATGCTAGATATATCGTTAAGGGACAAGGTATCCAACATAAGTATCAGGAGAAGGAGAGGTGTTGCGGACGTCACTGAATGAATCACAAACCTGAATTGGAGTTAGGTAGGTTAGATAGCCAGATTAAAGGACAACAGATGGACCAGGAGAATAACGGAATGCAGGCAAGTAGAGGGAAATCCTCCGCTCGATGATCAGATGACCTAAAACGCATCCGCACTAATTGGATGACCGCAGCACAGAACAAAGAATGGAATTCATTACGGGAAGCTTATGTCCAGCAGTGGACGACACTAAGAGCTGATTGATGATGATGTTGATTGGTTAGATACCGCAGCTATCATCTCTTGATTATATGCGCTGCAGACTCTTATTGCCATTCAGACAGACTAGACAATAGAAAAGTTTTTATAGTGACACATAACGTAACTAAAAATTATTGCCAGGATTATTTTAAAATGTCATTGCCGTATTTTATAAAATATGTTACATTTATGTTTAAGAATCCAATTTAAAGGATGATTAATCGACCTTCCAATATTAGTTAAGTTTCCTCAATAAAGAATCTCCATTCTTCATTGAGGAAATTAAACTGACAACTAATAGAAATAGAAGTATTTCTATTAGTTATAAACTAACTTATGTTAAATCATTTTCTTACCTTTAAATTGCTAAATTATGTAAATCGCATATAATTTAATCCATGAATTGATTAATTTAAATGATCAATTTTTGTCATGGTTTATCGAAAAGTATAATAGATTAATGAAACATTATTACATGAAACGTAATAAAATCTTGGACCGTGCTACATAATTTCAAACATACCAATTACACGATAATATTTTTTCTACTAAGAAACTTTATTAATTTAGATGGAGCGATAAATATTAATTACACGATGTATACAATCCCTGCATTAATGAATCCGAGCATTCTATGTCTAACTGAAATTAATGATCAATGATTAAATCCCATTCCAACTTTATAAATAATTGCTCAATTCAAAATGGTGCCGCTTTTGCTCGATACAAATCAATTTAATTGGAGAGTTTACATAAGACTATGCACACTGCCGGATTAAACGCGCCCTTGTTTACACATGCATAAATAAATATTAATTAGAAGCGCACTAATTAAATCGAAATAAAAATAATCTTCTGTTTACTTCCGTTTTATAATATCACCCAGATTTTAAGTTTAAATGCAACAATTAAAATAAAAATAATTTTTCTAAGAATAGTGCAGAAACTTGTAATTTAAATATTAGTCATTACAATAATTTATTTATGAATTCAAATCGCATAAATATTTAAATTATCAGTGTGAACTTGGATTTCGCAAGAAACTTGGAAAATACTCACGACCTTATAATACATTTAATAAATGTTTGTTTATATAATAATTAGTTTCCGTAAAATGTGCGGCCTTGTACTTGGCCGGAATAAAATCGCCTGTGTTTCAAAAAGTTGCGATATTTATTGTGCAACCGAGCAGAAGAATAATGTAATTTCCTAAAATTTATTTGTTTGCAGATTTTAACTACGTTACAAGCTGGAATAATTTATTTTAATTACGAACGCAAACTTTTACAATTTGAAAATGTTCGTCTCAGGGGCACTGTTTATTTTCAGTAATAAATTATTAGTTTGCTTAATAGGTAGATTTTAATCTCCAAAATAATATAAATTCATATTTAATTCACAACAGAGTTCCGAAAGTTTTAATAGAGCGACTTATTTATTTATAAGGATGAATATTCGATACGTTTATAAATGCATGAGCTTTGTATTTGAAACGCTTTCTTTTTCTTCGGTTGCAAATACAGTTTTGACATGGACTTTGAGAGGTGAAAGATCTTGGGAATACGTTCGCGTTGAGCTGTCTTTCAATTTTACAATTTCATTTTTATCTGTCTCGGCAATAGATTTGTCTTTGTTTCTGGAAAAATATTTTTAAAAAAAGCGTGCAATTTTAAAATGGAATTTTCATGTTCATGTTAACATATAACATATCCTGTATAACATATCCAAAGGAAATATTAAATTAATTCAAAATATTTGTTAGTTTTCTCATAATTTTTTTTGGGAAATTTCAAAAATATTAGCAGATCAATCAGCCAATCACGATTTATAATTTAAACACGTTTACGTCCTCGTAGTAGGACACTAGGAAATACAGGCAGTAAAGACCAAACAGACAAGACCAGACAGACAAAACCAGACAAACGAAACCAGACAGACAAGACCGCCCGGACAATGTCCAACGTTAATGGCCCCCCAACAAAAAACCGAGAAATGCATCCATAGTCTCCTCTATCATTCTCTAAGGAGCACCTCCATGGGCATGTGCGCTTAAATGCAAACATAACATAGAAAAACTAGTTAGAAGAATGGCTATAAGAACCGACAGCATTCCAAACTGTTTCTACAGAGACTGTGTTAGCTATCGCAGGATCCCCCACCCGCCCACCATAAAATTGTGTATTTCCGAACGCTACCAACTGCGCGAGGAAAGAACGGCCAACAGAAAGGAAGCGAGGGAAGAATTGGTGGCTTCGTGTCAGGACTCATGGGAGGTGTATGACGGCTGGACTAAACCTTCATAACAAACGTGTATAGTACGACAGGCCATGAGGTGACGTAGACCACTACATAATTCAAGCAAAGACAGGACATGGCGTCTTTGGTACATGTAGATTGTAGTCTTCGTGGTGACGACTTGTACTGCGACCTTCGTAAATCTATTGTACTCCACCTTCCTCCTCTAAACTTTGGTATACTTACCCATTTAGAGCGCCTCTTCTAGTCCTGATTCCTGTAGGAATTTCAGGATCTGGGTGGGATTCAAGTACTGCAACTCCTCTGCGTTCAAGCAGTGGGCCCCAAGATACATTAACCCCCATTAATAACATTGAACCACAGAATCGGCATCTGTCATCTTTCTCTAGGCCTAGGGTCTTGAGGTGTTTTCTAAGTCTGCAGTGTCCCGTCAAGACTACTGTCAGAATTCTAAGCTTGTTCCTGTTTAGCTTCAGGCAAGCTTTTCTTTTTTTCTGGTTAACAGATCCCAGCATTTGGATTGTCTCAACCCTGGAAGTTCTTTCCAGGTTTTCATCCATTATTCTCTTATTTCTTCATCTAAACATTTGTGGATGGTGTTCACGCTCATACCGCAACATTCCGGACCTATTTGTGATCGGCTTCTTCGTTTCCGTCTATACCAGTGTATCCTGGTACGCAGTATAGCGTTACTTTATTTTCTCTGCCAAGGTTTAGCTTTCCCACACAGTCCCATACCAGTTTGGATCTGATGGTGTATGAGCTAATGGCCTTGATGGCTGCTTGGATGTCTGACAGGATAGCAATTCGTTTTGTGCGATAATTCCTTTCGAGGATAAATTGTGCACATCTTTAGAATGCGTGTTCCTCTGCTTGGAAGATACTTGGGAATGTTCCCATGGATTCGAAGTATTTGGTATAAGGTCCA
The DNA here is from genome assembly GCA_944588485.1 of Phosphuga atrata. Classification (NCBI taxonomy): domain Eukaryota; kingdom Metazoa; phylum Arthropoda; class Insecta; order Coleoptera; family Silphidae; genus Phosphuga; species Phosphuga atrata. Next base: position 72,079,008 of record OX155896.1, read on the forward strand.
AACACTCCTGCACCAGTACCTTGCTTTGTCTTCGAACCATCTGTATACCACTTGATAGCATTTTGCTCTATGTCTTTGGTACATACCTGAAGAAAATTGGAAAGAGGCAGGTTACCGAGTGTTGGTACTGTCCCGACAACAATGAAGAGCCTGAACACACCCCGTTGCACTGCCCAAAATGGAACACAGGGAGGCAGCACCCAAAGAACACTAGCGGTATTGTCTTAACAGAAAGCAACATCTCATAAGTAGGCTGTTTCAAAAGTTATGACCGTTTTTATGAGTCTACTTTAAACCGTAATATCTCAGTGAATATTGATTCAATTTAATCGAGTTAAGCGCTATTTGAATCAGTGCACTTTTGCCAACGTAACACAAGTCGATTAATTACAGCGGCATACAAATTGGGTGCTCAAGATTCGATGAAGGCCGGTTTTGCCTGGTCCTACTTTGCGAAGGTTCTACCGGTGAGAAAGTTATAAGTACCGAGGTCCGATGCTACTAGAGAAAAAACAATAAATTGATCGCATGCAAAGTGTGAAATTACCCAAAATATAAGCTATTACAAAATACTGCAACAAGTTATCGAAGTGCTTGAAAAGATAGGTAGTCTGGGGAGTATGGGTGGGTGAGGCAGAACTTAGACGCTCAATTCGTTTAATTTTCGGACGGTGATTTGTGAAACGTGCGAACGGGTGTTGTCGTGGAGCAGGATACTCTTCTGTTGACCAATTTGTTTTTCTGACGCAAGTTTCGGTACATTTCGACGATTTCTTCACAATAGGACTCTGCTTTGGTGGTTTGGCCCGGTTGCAGATAGTTATAGTGAATCACACCAGCTGCTGACCCCCAAACCAGTAACCATGGTCTTTTTAGGATTCCGTACCGAAAACGGAACCCTTATAAGACTTTGTTGTCCGCCTATCTGTCTGTCCGTCCGTCCGTCCGTCCGTCCGTCTGTCTGTCTGTAAAGACCATTTTTCTCAGGAACGCGTAGAGGTAACAAGTTGAAATTGGTATCAAATACTCGGGTCTGCGGTCTGTTTCAGCTTTGAAAAAATCTAACTTGTAAGTCAACGCGATCAAAAGATATGACCGTTTATGTCGCATATTTTGTCGCGATTTCGCAAGGGAACCAAAACCTATAGAGTACTTCCCGTTGACCTAGAATCATGAAATTTGGCAAGAAGCGGTGTCTTACAGCACATGTAAAGGGAAAAATCTGAAAACCGTAAATATGTAGTTTAATTACAAGAAAAATGCGAATTTCCTATTAGAAACTTATGAAAATACACTAAAGTGTTGCGTGGTATTGTCCGGCACCAGAAGCATATGGGTTGCATACAGTTAGGTCCTCCTAAAGTTACCGTACTTACAAGTTTGTACGGAACCCTCGGTGCGCGAGTCACAACTCGCACTTGGCCGTTTTTTTTTTGATAATCCGGCGGTTGTCCAGTCTCATATGTATCGGAATATCAAGATTATATGTATTTGTGTTAAATTACTATTTTTTAGTTAGATAAAATCGTTGTGGATAAAGGCCGATTCTCATATATGCGACACTCAGCTACGCGACGTCACGCGACATGGCCTGTCAAATAATGATTACATTGTTTTAAATGGGCACGTTCTCACTATGGCTACGCGACGTGCCTATTTAAAACAATGTAATCATTATTTGGCAGGCGATGTCGCGTGACGTCGCGTAGCTGAGTGTCGCGTATATGAGAATCGGCCTTAAATCATTCTAATTGAAAACGTGAAAATCGATCAATAAATAAATAATAACAATATTTATTGTAACATAAAAATGATATAAAGGGCTCTACCGAAAGGCTCAATAAATTTCTTAATATCCCAGCGATTTAATAGACTAGTTTTCCATCAAATTGCTGTGATATATGGAATCTTTTTATCCTGAAATATTATTGAAATAATCTTTAGATACTTTGATATATTATTTATCTTTTAGTCGCTTTATATAAAATCCATTGTTGGCAGAGGAAAAATTGCTTGCAGATTTGTCGTGTGTATGAAAAATTCGTTGAAACTGACAGAAAAAGGGGAACATTTGTACAATTTTTTTTTTGTGTTATATTTCCTTGTCCTCTTCTATATTTATGTTTATGTCTTAACAAGATAAAGAACGTAAAAAGCTTACAACAAAGGTATTAAATTATATCACGACAGGTTTTTTCCTACGCAAATTACAAAATAAAATAAATCAAGGTTTTTTTTTCTCTCAAGGTTTGTTTACACTATATTAACATAAACTAGCAACATAATTGGTAATATAAACATTTAATATAATTTGTTTAAATCAAACCTAATCGCCCATTCAGTTAATTCAAATAATTTATTCGCAACGTTTGCGTTGATATTTCAGCTTTATATTGCAGCTATCGATTTCAATTAATACTTTGTTGTTAGATTGTTGTGGTGAACCAAAGGCAAACGCAAAGTTACGAGTGCATAACAACCGCAATGTCGCGAGAAAACGTGAATTTACCCGGCGAATATAAAAAAATGAGATGAAACTGAATTATGAATATAAATACGCAATACTTTTATAAGAAAAGAAAAAAAAATCCGAAAGGAAGTTGTTAAATGGGATTGAGTAAAGAACATTTTAATCTTTTTTTATCAGTTTTCCAATCTTAATTAATATGTTTTGATTGAGATTAATTGTCAATTAAGTATGTTGTAATATGACTTTGTAACTGTGTGTTACGGATTCAAGTTGTTTTAATCTACTGATTGTTGCGTATTAATGAAACGCGGAAGGATTATAGTCTACTATATCCATACAACGTATATAAATAATTCATCGTTTGATGAAAATGTTAGTTAAAAGCACACACAAAGCAAAAACAAGATTATGTTAGTAATTTTCTAATTCGTTATGTTGGTTATATTTGTAATAGGAAACTAGTCATTTTATAATATATTTATCTTGTGTTTTATTTGTTACATTTATTTCTGAAATATTTTAAATATTTCTGAAATTTTAGGAAGTAAATATTTGTCATATTATTACGTTTTAAGTATTAGTTCTTTCTATTTATTAACTTTACAATGTAAATGTATATTCCCTAACGAATAATTTAACACTATGGCTTTTTGAATCAGGAGTACCCAACCTGAAATATGAGAACCCTAGAGCAGTGTTTTTCAACCTTTTTCATGCCGCGACCCCCTTACTGTGGAAACATATTTCGCGACCTCCTACCCTACCCTCCGCTGTTTCTAGCTTCTATTTTTTTATGATAAAAATATCGAATCTGTACATCATTTTTACTTATTTTTATAACTAGATATCGGCTAAATACGTAAGTACTTACATAGTCATACAAGTCATAGAAAAAATAAAAGAAAGTACTTTTGTATCCCTGCAGTTTGATGAAGTTCCCTGCAGCTACTGATATTACGGGTTGTGCGTAGTTTTTAGCTTTTGTGCGTTTTTAATCCAATGAGAGATTGATGGAAGATATACGGTTTTGTAAAGATCTGCCTACGAATACAACAGGTTAGTGCTTATATAGCATGTACCTTGAAGCTACAAAAGACTTCCATATCGATTAGGCGAAGAATATCGATTCCATATCGATTAGAATGCTATTTGTAGTGACTGAGCGAAAGCTATGACTGGTTCGAGAAGCGACTTTATTATCATACTTGTTGGATGCATTGCTTTTTTCATCGCCAAGCTCTTGCGTCCCAAACCTTGCCACAGGAATACAATGACGTTCTTATAATAATTATAAAATCTATTAAAGGAAAAGCGTTACAGACACGTTAGTTTATTTCGAAGTATTTGTGAAGAACACGTTTATTTCGAAGTTTTTGCTTTACCACACAGAGGTTAGGTGGTTATCGAAAGGAAAAGTACTGACAAGAGTTTTGGAACTTCCAGCTGAACTTTTCGTGTAATTACAGCAGTTCAAGTCCGAATATACCAAATTTATTTGTGACCCGGAATTCCTTTTGAAACTGGCTTTTCTTTCTGACCTATTCGAGCATTTAAATACTTTGAATAAAAGCCTTCAAGGAAGATATAAAAATTTCATTACCGCTAAAGACAAAATCCATGGATTTACGAAAAAAATAAACCCGTGGTCATCATCAATCAAGCAAGACAACTTTGATTCGTTTACTTCTACTCAACCTCAGTCTTTTATTGGGGAAGTGGGATCTGAGATTAACATCAAATCATATAATCCTGGCATGGAAATTGTATTGCAGAATTTGAAAGAAGAATAGGGAATATGCAAGATATTTAGATTTACTTGATTTTTTTATTCCCGATACTTTATGATCTTGACATTACACCTATACCATCATTTTCTCATTTAGTTTGCAATTAATTCTAAAAATTAAAAACAAGTCCAAAATATGTTATGTGACGTGTACGTTGACATTTATTGGCCTCGATATTCACAGACGTAGGTAGGGTAGACTATACACCTCGATAGGGAATCTATGGAACACTTTATCTGGGTTACTTATAATAGCGTTTTTGCATTCCGGTACTATTCAATATCTATAAAATGGTTTTTTACCTTTTCCCATTAACAAAATAGCAATTTCAAACTGATAATCCTGCAAATATGCTATGCAACACTGAATGTCATGTATTATGCGACGTCATCCAAAGCGCGCGATAAATGGGACCGTTCAATCAGGTCAAATTTAATCGGTATTTTATATATATATATATATATATATATATATATATATATATATATATATATATATATATATATATATATATAAAGAGTGGGGGTAATAACAATCGTTATTAGTTAAAGAGTAAATTTTATAAAAATTACTACGCAAACGGTAGAATTCGGGTAATACGATTAACAGAAAAAACTCAAATTCTTCTTAAGTCGACGTTTCGATTTATTGATTAAATCTTTTTCAAGACCTACAAAATTATTACAGAAAATTACAAAAAACAAGTGAAAGATGTTATTGATTACTTACAAAGAAGGTAATGAACAATTAATTAAGACGTGTAACATCATATAACTTGACCAACAATGTGGGTTACATAATCGTTGCTGTAAAACGAGCCATGGTGAATTTTAATTTCGGTGTTTGAAATTAAATATTTAGTTTACAAAATGTCGGACACCAACCCGATCGGCACAGCACGAGGAAACCAACAAAACCTTTTCGTTCTCTTAAAATAAATTAAAGTTGAAAAAAACAATTTTTTTTTCTCAATTGAGCTGCGAAGGTGCGCATTGGGAACGATCGTGACATTAGAAGGACACAGGAGTCACAAGCACACAGGAAAAAGAATATTTAACCAATGTTTGAAGACATACAGTTCGAAAAAAAAAAATTTGAAACCGCCACTACGTCGTAGTTTCCCAGAAACCCAGGTAATCTGGACGATCCCTAGATCTTCTTAGAAAAACAGGAGCTCAACGACCCCCATTTAAGGAAATTGTATAACAGTAGAACCACTAGAGAAAACGAAACCGCAGCACAAATAGAAAATAAATAGCAAAACAGAAACCACCCATCAAGTTAACTGTGTCTAGACGTCGCCCAAGTCATGAGCCAAACATACATATTGCTCAACCCGTCCATGTCCTTCCTTGAGTTCATGGCTGCACCGGCGTTATGAATGAAACACATTTCCAAGAAAAGTCTCTTAGATAAGCGTGGCTCCCTTGCAAGAACTTTTAGGTCATCGTAATTTACCCTATGGTCCTTGTCATTGCAATGTGTTGCTAAGGCGCAAGAGTGGGGTTTTAGTCTGCAATCACTTCTGTGATTGGCCAGTCTGGATGACAATCTTTGGCCGGTCTGACCAACGTACACAAGCTCACACTCGGCACACGGAATGCGATAGATTACATTTGATTGCATTAACGTGGGGGTTGAATTTTTAAGGCGACTGAAAGATTTGCTGATGGTGTTATAACATTTATCCGCTATAATGGCTGGGCTCTTGTTCTTGAAAATTGATTTTATTCTGGGGGACAGTGATTCTACAAAGTGTAAGAAGCTCTTGAATATTTTCGTGTCGTCCTCTGCGACCACCTCAGCGACAGGTTGTCTTGTAGGATTGGAGAACAACAACTTCCTAAGTACTGTTGTGGGATAGCTGTTCTTCTTTAGGATATTGAACAATCTCTCTAAACTATCATTACGAAGATCTGGATGTACAATCTTGAATATCCTAGTCTTAAGACCCAAAACTACATTCAGCTTGTGCTGAAAAGGAGCGCAGGAAAAATAATTCAGGTATCTGCCCGAACTAGTAGGTTTCTGGTACCAATCTAAATTAATGCGGTTGTCATTTGTCCTGATAATCAGGGTGTCTAAAAAGGGTAGAGTATTATTATTTTCAGATTCAATTGTGAAAGTAAGACGTTCGTTATGTGAGTTGAAGGCTCTTAGGACCTCAGTTTTGGACCCTTGCGGGATGGCACAGACAATATCATCCACATATTGCCACAAAAATGGGATTTCAAAATTAAGTTTGTCCAAAGAAACCTTAATTAAAGTGTTCATAACAATCTCCGCTGCCACCGGAGATAAGCGCGATCCCATGGGGGTTCCGAAAATCTGAAGGAAAAACTTATTTTCAAACGAAAAATACGTCGTATCAAAAATGAATTCAATAAGTTCCAAAAAAACCTTGCGGGGTATTTTGCAAGATGGGCGAATCAACTCCCAATTTGATTTGATAATATCCAAAAATAATTTTGACGGTATATTAGTGAACAGCGATGTCACGTCCAGAGACACCAATTCATGACCATCGGGTACTTGGTAATTATTTAAGGCAGTGGCGAATTCAAAAGAGTCTTTAATTCTGAACACGTTGTAGTCAGCGAACTGAACACTGAACACGTTGTAGATTTATATATATATATATATATATATATATATATATATATATATATATATATATATATATATATATTTAGTTAATAAACATTTATTGAGAAATATATATTTTTTAAATTAAAACACTTTCAACAGTATTTACATAAATGCTGTGTCATGTGTAGAAATTTCAGAAAACACTGGGAAAAGGTGGATCTTAAATTTGTTCTTAGAAGCAGCTACAGACGCGGCAAGTTTGGGAACCAATCTAAAAGAAAATCTGTTGGAAATATCTGCTGATGGAATGTTGCACACTTGGAATTCATCTCTATCACTTTGGATTAGGGCATCCAAACCGGTTAAAACCGAACCCGGTTAACCGTGTTTTCTGTAAAAATTTACGAAACCGTAAAACCGGTTTTTTTTTTCGAAAAACCGAAAGTCGGTTTTTTTAATTTATTTTATTTTTTTTCTTGAAGTGGATAACAATTTTATTTTTCTATGGTTATTCATGACATCGGACTATCGTGGACACACCGGAATAATCAATGAATTTAAAGGGGTGCCCAAAAACATAGACCGATGTCTAGCAACACCTGCTTTTGGTAACAACTTCTCATACCACATACCCTCTAAAGAGGAGTGGATGGAAAAGAAAGATGTACCAGCAGGACACACGCAGGTCTTTACAGACGGCTCACGGAGGGAGGACAAAGTGGCAGCGGAGTTTTCTCCAACGACCTCAACCTCAGAATTAGCTTACGCCTGCCGGACTACTGCAGCGTTCTACAGGCGGAGGTAACCGCCATAAAAGGGGCAGCAGAGTGGCTGATGGTAAATGGGGACCCTGGTGAACAGATCCACATTTACACCGATAGCCAAGCTGCTCTCCGGGCAGTTACTAGCGTGTGCACCAACTCAGCAGTGGTCTCTGGCTGTCGGAGAAAGCTGAATGAGCTCGCAGCACACACAAACGTGAGACTCACGTGGGTACCAAGCCACAGCGGGATCTCAGGTAACGCAAAAGCGGATGAGCTTGCAAAGAACGGCACAAGCCTGCACTCAACCGAAATATTACAGGATATTGGTATTCCATTTGCCTCGTGCAAGGAGACCATAGCCGAAATAACCTCGAACCTAGCGGAGCGAAGGTGGAGGGATGAAGAAACCTGCGAGGTAACCAGGCAAATATGGCCTCACCGAAACAGGAAAAGAAGCACCAACATCGTCTCTCTAAAAAGAAACGATATCAGACTGACAGTGGGAGTCATCACGGGACACTGTCCCATTGGCAAGCACGCTGAGAGACTGGGCATAGCGAAGCGGGACTACTGCAGAGGCTGCCTGGACGAGGAGGAAGAGGAGAGTGTTCAGCATTACCTATGCCAATGCCCCTCTCTGACCGCAACACGATTGCTCTTCTTAGGCCGACCTTTCTTGGATGATCTCTCTGACCTCGCATCACTAGATGCGCAGACTCTCATGAGGTTCATTCACGGCTCGAAATGGTTTGACAAAATCCCCTGAGGAGGGTTGTACTGCAAGTACCGTGGTAACACAACGGGCCCATCTGAGGCCTATGTGAGCATTAGCTGCCACTTAAACCTAACCTAACCTAACCTATGGTTATTCATGAAGTATTATATTGAAGATTTATTTGTACTAAAATAAAAAGTAAGGGGTCGTCCATTAATCACGTGATTTTTAGCAACTTTTGATTCCAAAGTTTTAAGAACTTAATATAAAAGAATACTCCAACTTCTACATGCGTCCTCTCTAGCTGACCAACGCACAGTGGAATGCATGATTTCTTGGCAAAAATTATTTGAGCTAAATTTTGACCATAAAATGATACAAATACAAATCATTTTAATAACAATACGAAGTTTAATATGTATTTTTTTCTGAACTATATACATGTATGTAAATTTATGGAAGTGCCCAACCAGTTTTTAGAAGAACCTGTCATGTTTTCTGTTACCTTTTGGCCATCTTTTCTTGAAATCAGCTACAAAAAATGAACTCTTTTTATCAAGATCCGGAATTAGGTCTTTAGGACACTTTGTACGTGTTTCAACGTTTTTTTTCATAAATTTTACTTTAAAATAATAATAAATAATAAACACTAGGTATAAGAGAATCACCTCAACCCACCTCAACAGATTCAACCCACCTCAACAGATAGCGAGAGAGTTTTTTCGGTCGGCGGTATTTCTGTACAAAATTTCGATCGTCAATGAAATATGACCTCTTAGATGCGTTAATTTTCCTAAAATATTATTTTATTAAAAAACAAACTTTATAATTTGTGTTACTTTTTTATTATCATAAAATAAGAAAATTATGTATTTTTTTATTTTGCTCTAATTAAAATTATTTTAAATCCTATTTGAATGTTTATATAAATTGTGCCACTTTTTTATTCTTTTCGTAAATATAATGAAATAATACACAAATATTTTTTTATATATTAAATAATTATAAATGTTAATAAATAGTTATTTTATTTGGTTTACAGCCGGAATTTATTAATTTTTATACTTAAAACCGGGTTTTAACCGGTTAACCGGATTTTTATTTTTTGAAATTCCATCGGTTTTTTGGATGCCGTACTTTGGATAGCTTTTGGCTAAATCGAAAAACGGAATGTCCACAATTAACCAGAGAAGCTTTGAAGTGTTTGATTCCATTTGGCACTTCCTCAAATAAAAGGCAAACAGAGAAATTGCCTAAATTTAGAACGTGATTTAGAAGTTTCGCGACCCCCCAGGGGGTTGCGACCCCCACGTTGAAAAACACTGCCCTAGCGTAATGATTTTGTCTAGTCTTGTTTGGTCTTGTCTGGTCTTGCCTTGTATTTTCTGGTCTTCTAGCGCCATGTCTGGTCTTGTCTGGTATTATCTGGTCTTGTGTGGTGTTGTCTGTTTTTTTCGTGACTTTTCTGGTCATATCTTGTCTAGTATTATTTTAGTCTAGTCTTTCTTAAAATGTATTCCGATTTACAAAAGGGTCACAACGGGATCCCTTTAACTACAATACCTACAGACCCTACAAACTGTATTCAAACCCAATTTCCAAAAAAATTTAAGTCAGCATTTCTGAATCGATTATCAAGTTTCTTGGATAGTAATAACATGCTGGCAAATACTCAAAAAGGCTTCTGGAAAAGTAGCTCAACTGATACTGCACTGTTGGATAGTGTTAATTTCATAATTACTTCTGTAAATTGTAATCAGGAGGTTCTTGCTTTATTTCATGACCTAAGCCAAGCATTTGATCATAAGCTCTTTTCACAAAAAAATTGAAGATATTGGAGTTAGAGTCGTCGCCAAGAACTGGGTAAAATCTTCCTTGCATCAAAGAGGACGAAGAGTGTTTAGAAAGAAAATTAAAGAAATGGAAAGTACCCCAAGGATCACTAATTGGACAAACTGTTAATGCTCTGTCGCAAACAAAGAATGTTCACTGCAATTATATTTTGTACGCTAACGATACGAACATTTTAATTAAGCCAAGCATTTGATCACAAACTCTTTCCACAAAAAATTGAAAATATTGTTAGAGTTAGAGGCGTCGCCAAGAACTGCCTAAAATCTTCCTTGCATCAAAGAGGACGAACGAAGTGATCGTAAACGGTTCAAAATCGAAAAGAAAATTAAAGAAATGGGTGGTACCCCAAGGATCACTAATGGGACAAACTCTATCATATTTGTTAATGTCGCAACAATCTGTCGCAACAAAGAATGTTCATTTGCTATTATATTTTATTCGCTAACGATACCAACATTTTAATATCTAACCCAGACATACACGATTTAGTTAAAAGTAGCAATTTAAAATCCGAAACGTTAGGAGGATGATGTATACATCTTTCTTAAGCCTTCGTGCGGTAGGTTGGGTGTAGTACACCCAGACCAGGATAAATTGGTCGATATTTCAGAGATTAATCGTTATAACAGGCTGTGATTCTGAGTAGCTGCTTAGAGAGCGGTAAGGAAGAGCCGATTGTCAGGGCACAGTCGACCGCCACCCCACGAATTATTTAGACGAGGTCGAAGGTGTCAGCGGGTGAGTTACACCCACCTTAAGCTCCGTGTAACAAATTTTGAACTAGGTTTTGTAGCGACCACGAGCCCCTATTTTGAATTTGTCTGCTATAAACAGCATGGTAATATATAAGGCCAATAATAACTCCCCTCAATATTACGTCGAAACTTTCTCAGATACTTGGGAATGGAATTAGTTTCAGAGCATTTACGAAATAGAAAGGAGAATCTTCATTTACCAAAAGAACTTTGTAAAAGGATCCAGGATCATGTCGGTGAATCCTCAAATGAACCGCCACAAAAAGTGCCAAGATATGTCAGAAGATGTGATATATGCCCAACTAAAAAAGATCGCAAAACTAAATACACTTGCTACCAATGCAATCGTTGCATATGTATGGAGCTATTTTCACATGTCAAAAGTGTACCAAATCTAAAGATGAGCCTGATTAGTTACACGACAAAAATTATTATTTAAAAAAAATCATTTCTTTTATTATTACAAAAAAAAAATGTTTAAGGATTCCTGTAATAAATATACAAAATCTGAAAAAAAATGATTTAACCTCTAATTTTGCTTCAATAATAAGTACTTATTTTTAATAATCAAAAACACAATAATAAAAAATACATTAAACTATTAAATTCACACGATCCCTTTCAGGGTTTCTTACACCCACCTTGCGCTCCGTGTTACATACTTGAACCTACCGCTCACCGGGTTAAGGTGCCGTACTCTCTGAGAGCGTAGGCAACCTCTCGCGCATACCTGTGGAACGAATCATCCACTGATATACGGGACCTAGCAGTTTATCGCCGGTTCCGAACGGCACTATTTGAGAGGTTTTTACTAGGCAGAATTACTCGTGGTAGTTTGCCCTTGCTTTCCACGAGGTGGCCACAGCATAGTTCCGTGAAAATGTTCACGGTTTGTCCGGGGATTGAACCCGGGATCTCATGTATAGCTATGGATGTATGGATGTATAGCTATGGATGTATGGATGTATAGCTACGGATGCGTTCACCACTACACCACTGTGACCACAACACATCTTTAATGGACTTTAAATATACGCAAAACTGACTTACTGATAGTTTACTCCTAAGATTTGATCAAAAATCACCCAAAGGGACCGAATAAATAAAATTTCTAGGGGTAGCACTTGATCAAAAGCTAAAATGGGACTATCATATTGTACTAACATGTTCTACATTAAGTACTGTGTGTTATCTGATTCGAAAGCTAAGAGAATGTGTAAAAGTTGATTCTGTAAATATTTGACTACGCCACCACACTCACTCGTCACACACGCACTCGTCCAATTTTGCCTGGATTGTTGATCATCCATCTAGGTCCATCGTAGATGTTCGTCATATATTTTCTTTGTTTAATAGAAATCCGGAGTCCAAACTTGTCATACGGTCTGATATTGTGGGGTCAGCAGCAAATATTGATGCTGTATTTAAAATGCACAAAAGGATATTACGAGCGATGTTCAATGTACATCCTCTTCCTGACGGCCTTTGTTCATCAAGCACAACATTTTAACGCTACCCTCCTTCTCCCGCGTGCCAATAAAAATTTACAATGTGTCAGCTGTGACACGCGTGCCATAGGTTCGCCACCGCTGCGCTAGAGTAATGATCTTGTCTGGTCTTGTGCCACAACTCAATCGCATTTGGGAACCATTTAGGAACGTTTTGCCTTTTCTTTACACATTGTAGTCCGTTGACGTGGTAATACGTTTTTTTTTTGCTCGAAGCTGACGTAATAACCATCTTTAGTTTTTTGGAAAATTAGAGTAGTTTTTCCTAAATTTTCGGGAAAACGGTTAATTGAACCTTGTTCAAAGTTCAATTAACTGTTTTCCCGAAAATTGAGGAAGACCACGGGGATCTGTTTCCCCTTGATTTTCGGAAAAAATTGGTACTTGAATTTTGAACTAAGCGATGGAGGAGAACTAAAGAAATTATCGGAACATTCTGAATTCCTTCTTGATATTTGAATAAATTACAGATAGGATTTTGAACTGAGCCTTACGGAACTAAAGTTTTCCGAAAAATTTCGCTTTTCTCAAATTAGCGTTTGGTTTGGAAATTGCGAAATCATAAAGAAATTGGGTTTTAGGAACGGTTGGATTTTAGATTTGGATTAGATCAGAGGAACAGAGCAACATTTTGATCCTCCTAAAAACTCGAATTTCTAAAATTTACCATTGCATTCTTTGCTTTCGGAAAAACTAGCCCTAGTCGACTTTTTCGACTTTCCTTGGAAAATTGTTGAGTCTTGAAAAAGGGGGCCTTAGCATAAGCGCTTTGTAGGCGTGCTACTTGCACGTGTGCTACTTATACGTGCGCTACTTGTAAGGGTACTACTTGTACGTGTGCTACTTGTACGTCTGCTATATAAAAACTACAATAAATATCAAAATATTTCTTATAACTGTCATCTAAAAACCTTCTGCATGCCATCAGGGGGCACGCGTGTCAAAGGTTGCAGACCGCTGATTTAGACATAATACGAGATAAAACAATGATACTTGTACGTATGCTACTTGGACGTGTACTATGTAAAAACTAAAATAGACATCAAAACATTTCTTATAACTGTCGTCTAAAAACCTTCTGCGTGCCATTAGGTGTCACGTGCGTCATAGGTTTTCGACCGCTGATTTAGACATAATACGAGATAAAACACATAATACTTGTACGTATGCTACTTGTACGTGTGCTATGTAAAAACTATAATAAATATCAAAACATATCTTCCAACTGTCAACTAAAAACCTTCTGCGTGCCATCAGGTGGCACGCGTGTCAAAGGTTGCCGACCGCTGATTTAGACATAATACGAGATAAAACATATAATTGATAGATAACATATTATTTAACGTAGATAACTTATTATTTAACTAAATATTGAAAGTTTCTTAATATTATATTTGTTTTACCTTATATAAGGTCTTTCATAAAGTTGAAGAGATTCTTTACTCCCCCACGGAACATTTTCATTAAGCCCTGGCAATTCTTCTAAAAAAGGTTAAAACACAAAGCAACTAATTATTTTATCCAAAATACAAATCTCACCTTTTCACGGGCCCACTGTTGCTTCTTTCTTTCGATTAGCGATTGCACGCCTTAGCGAAGTTCCCATTTGTAATCGCGCGGCCTGTATAGTATTAAAATGGAGCTGAGACATCGAGTTTTGCTGTCCCTGTACAAGCAGACATAAACTGGAGCAGACAGGAAATAAACCCATAGGAATATTCTGCGACTTAAGAAAGGCGTTCGATTGTGTCCCCCATAAAACACTCCTAAACAAACTCATTAGATATGGAATCCGAGGTAAAGCCACCAGATGGCTACAAACCGACTTAGAAAACCATAATGAATGAATGAAAATGAAACAGGAAAGTCCCACATCATTTGTACCAATATTGGGGTTCCTCAAGGTAGCGATCTTGCACCTACACTTTTCTTACTGTACACCGCCGATTTAATAAGTTGTATAAACGGACAGCATTGTACATTGTATGCCGATGATGCCAGCTTTATTGTAACTGGAAAAAAATATAAAAGAAAATGAAGACGAAGCTAATTTATTCAACTTGGAATCTACTACAATCTACTTGCAAGAGCATCTCCTCTGGACCACCACCATATAAAAAATCAGTCGGTTACTACATCAAAAAATATTCCAAATTAAACATCTGCGCAATCTGGTGAACAAGGAAGACCTGCTTAGCTGGTATTTTGCCGAGGTGTAATCCATATTAACCCTTAGTTGCCCAGGCCTGTCCAAATCTGACTTGCTTTGAACTGTAGTTTCCATGAACTTAAATGTACCGTCGGTCAACAAAGGGTTAACATATGGTATTATACTATGGGGAGCTACATCACTTATAGAAGAAATAATAGCACAGAAAAGAATTGTCCCAAATTTAGTGGGAATAAAAATAACAGAATCGTGGAAACCACATTTTAGAAATTTAAATATCTTGACAGTAGTCAATTTATATGTAGGTACTGGAAACTGCCTCCATGTACTACCTATATGTAGGTACTGGAAAATATATCCGCAAAATTACTCTACAAAAACACAAATACAACCATACATATGACACAGGAAGAAAACACAATCTTTATACCAGGAAAACAAATTTAACCTTTTGCTCAAATGGACTTGAGAATCTAATACCAAACACAATAAAAAACGAAATCTCACTTAAAAAATTTAGAAATAATTTGAAAAAAGTTCTATTAATGAACACGATGTAGGGTTACGTAAAGAATACGGGATTGTTTTGAAACTTGCGGACTTTTTACCTGGTGTAACTGTTGATAATCGTCTTTGGCACTCTAACTAAGATCCGAAAGCAAAAATTAAGCTTCTACGTTGTCTACGTTGGTTCATTAAATATTCGTGTTTTTGTTGTAAATAATTGTTGACATTTTCAAGATGACAGATAGTAGATGCGAACGCAACTAACTCGACGTTGCCACGTTTATTTTGGTTTATTATATGCCCGTTTATATGAAAAACTATAATTTTGGCAACATATATACAATCTTAAGCGTCCTATTGAAGTCGCATTTATATTACAATGAACAGCCACGCCACAAACAGCTACAATGTCTCGAGTTAATTATTTATGTGTCTTGGAGATTGTCTTGCACTACACCCTGGCAAGCGACACAGCATTGAACAGGAAGTCAAAAATATCGACATTATCGGTATATGCGAAACGCATTGAAAAGGCAGCAGCCATTTCATCTCAGGGAACGGTAACACTGTATACTTTTTCGGGCATCCAACCGACTCAATACACGTTGCAACCCCAATACTGATTCCAAAACAAATGCAAACAAGTATTCTAGGTTACAATCCCATCAGTTCCATAATAATGACCATTAGGATTTATGCGAAAGCGTGTATGTGGTTTAACATAAAATTACATATAAATATCAAAAACATTATTCAAGTTTATGCTCGTACAACAGCGAGAAGCGGAGGCAAAAGAACAGAGTTCTACGAACAACTTGAGAGAACTCTGCCTGACATACCGTCCAGGTTCTTTTTTTACATTTTGTAACCAAAAAAATTGTATCATCAACCAAATAACTGACGTGTATGACTGGTCACATAACTGAGAGTGTAGATACAATTGGGTCAGCGTTGCCAAAATAAATTTTGACAACTTATAAATTATTTAAATTTTTCTGCGTCACATGTTTGTGTAAAGTATATACAAAATTGGCTTCCAGAAATAATTTGTCTATAATGATTATTCAGATTGTTTTAAGAGATGAGAATGTTACTGACATAAATTCATACCAGCCGAGTTGGTTGAGAGATTAAGATCGAGAGTTCGCGCTTTCGCACGTATGTGGTCTTGATTTATCTAATTTACCGGGATTGAACGAAAGTTCGAGAGTTTGCGCGGCAGCGCGAACTCTCGATCCAATATAGGACAATGTGGCAAGGACCGTTGGTGTAACCCCGGTTAGATTAGGTTTCCCGCCGCGAAGCGAGCAGATAAACCAAGACAACATACGTGCGGCAGCGCGAACTCTCGATCCAATATAGGACAATGTGGCAAGGACCGTTGGTTTAATCCCGGTTAGATTAGATTGCCCGCCGCGAAGCGGGCAGATAAATCAAGACAACATACGTACGGCAGTGCGAACTCTCGATCCAATATAGAACAATATGGCAAGGACGCATCAATAGGACAAGGACGCAGGCGTTCGCATCTACTATATGTTATCTTGAAAATGTCAACAATTATTTTCAACAAAAACACGAATATTTATTGAACCAACGTAGACCACGTAGAAGCTTAATTTTTGCTTTCGGATCTTAGTTCAAGAGTGCCAAAGACGATTAACAACAGTTACACCAGATAAAAAGTCCGCAACACTAAATTTCAAAACAATCCCATATTCTTTACCAAGTCCCCCGATGTATTGTCTTAATGATTTTATGTATTTCAACTTTAATTAACTTATTGCTTTTACTTACTGTATTTAAATTTTTTTTTGACATAACCTATAGATATTTTGTATCTCATATGGTAGATAAATAATTTGATTTGATTTTTTTGATTTGAAGGACACAAGTTTTGATAAATTTGTTTTCCAAACTGTGCCAGATTTTCGCAATAACATTGAATTCGATTGCGTTTCTACGCATCGGTTTATAGAGAAAAACGTTATTTCTTTATTCATATAAAAGAAAGATCTTGTTTAGAAATGACGTTATAAGTAATGTTATCAATTCTCTCGTGTAATGGAATGTACAGTACGAAGAGAACATATGTGTAAACAGTTTGTCGGACCATATCCGTTAGAATGGTTATGGTTATGTTAGCAAAATAGTTTTACATAATTGGCAACCATTAGAATTGCACGTATATTCCCTTATACCCTCGTGAAAATTTGTATCGCGGTTTGTAAAGGTCGCTTTTCCAACTCCCTGTTATAATCCGTTTTTCACGGTAATGAGATAGTCAGTTCAGATATCCGTTTAGTAATGAAAGAGAGTGAAAACCACTAAAAAGCGAACCGCCGCCGATGCCGCCAATTAATCCTCTCCTGCGGCGCGGTCTAATTGCACTCTCCATTAGTTAATCTTCATTATTCTGTTTAAGTAACTGAGAGAAGATTGTAAAGCATTTTATTTTTTCACTTCTGTTAAACTGCGTGAATTATTGTAATTGGATTTCCTTGCGAAATTAAAACAGATAACTGATTTATTGTTGCGCACTTATCTCGCTGCCAACTGTTCGAATTGATGTATCTATTAAAATTAAAGCAGTTATATTAATTCCCTGCGTATAGCAGATTTGCATTTACGCACCGACAAATATCCATAATTCAAACGTCATTAATAATTTTGCCGGAGAACAGACGATCGTTCCGTTATTTATTCGCCCGAGTCTTAATCGATTTTTATTCTACTCGACGCATAATCGCACACATGTTCTTCAATTTAATTCAAAGACGACGGTCTTTGGCCAATAAACTTTTAGCGGAAACGCGAGGAACATGAATAGCTTTATCTCGCAATAAATTACCTATTCAAAGAGAACAGACACGCACTTATTACATATTTACAAGTAAAAGAATTCCATACCTACTATACTGTTCATTTAGAAAAAATTAGTTAATAGCAAAACTTCAGAAAATAATTTAAATGAATGAAAAATATGCTTGGTGTTAAAAAATATGTCTCAGTTATTTATGAATAGGATGGTTGCGATAGTCACTACTTGGTAATACTTTTTTGCATGATAAAGCATCGCTTTACATTAGGAGCCTGACCCCAGAGCAAAATGTGGGGGGATAAGTGAGAGTAGACAAGTGCATGGTATAGGCTAATTATTGAGTCGTGGTCCATTGATTTCATTAGTTGCAGAATTGCAAAGTATGCACTAGATAATTTTTTACAGACATGGTCTATATGGCTAGACCAGCTAAGTGTGGAGTCCATCCGTACTCCCAGAAAGTTAGTACATGCCGCAAGGTTTTTCTCTTTGCAATCAATAATTATTTTAAAAACGGGTGGAAGTTTCTTCAGTTTAGAGAAATATGTACAGATTGTTTTTTCGGAGTTTCATATAAGATGATTAGTTCTACACCAGCTCTTGACCTCCTCAACAGCAATTCCGATCTTAGTTGCCAATTCATCTAAATTGGTTGCAGATACCGCCACATTCATGTCATCTGCAAACAGAATAGTTTCCGCGCTTACGTGAAGTGAAAGATCATTTACAAACAACAGAAATAGAAGCGGGCCCAGAACAGAACCTTGAGACACACCGATGGATACACCCTTTCAGCTCGATTGAGTGTTATTAGCACACACAATTAACTTCCTTCCTGTAAGAAATGATCGAATTAACTTCAAGGAAGTTCCGCGAAAACCATAGCATTCCAATTTTGATAACAGAAATTCAACATTAACCGTATCGAAGGCCTTAGATAAATCAAAGAATAGTCCCATAACATGCCTTCCTGCATCTAACTCGTTTATTATAAATTTAGTCTTGTTACACGTGGCTGGCTGTTTCTATTGATCTCTTGGCCCTAAGGCCACGTTGGCAATTACTCAATAAATTAAATCTTGCCAGATATTTGATCATTCTATTATTCATTATGTTTTGAGAATACAGACACAATAGAAATTGGCCTGTAATTGTCAATATCACAGGCATCTGCTTTTTTGTGAAGGGGAATAATGAGAGCTATTTTTAATAGATATAGAAGGATATAAATATAGAAGGATATGTTCCGACATCAATAGATTTATTGTAGAGTTGTAGCAAAGGACCCACAATGACGTTAATGACGTTACGTGTAGGAGCATAGACTTGAATAATGTTTAAGATACACGGTTTCGCATTAATCCTAATGGTCATTATTCTGGAACTGATGGGATTGTAACCTAGAACGTGTATGATATGGCGTAATCTAACCTTTTTTTCGTCAGTCGACGTCATTTCCGATTTGAAAAAAGCTAGTTCTTAAACTAGGCAATTTAGTCTAAATCTGTTTTTGTTGTGTTAAAGCTAAATAATGCAGAGATAAATTGAGACCAATTAGGCATTACTCGCTAGTCTAGATCTCAAGCTATGACTAATTAAACTCAAATTTTCGAATGGAGTTAGCCCTCTTTTTGTTTTTCTACAAAATAAGACAGATAAGACTAGACACCCAAGACTAGACAGAGAAGACTAGACAGACTAGGCAGACAAGATTAGACAGACAGAGACTAGGCAGACAAGACTAGACAAAGCCTGTGGAATGTTTCTGAATAGTTAGATTCCTCGATGATCAAATTCCTCGATGACAGACACATTGATTAATTTTTTCTAAATTAGATTTTGTTGCCTTAACGCTAAATAATATAGCAATAAATTAAGACTAGTTGGGCAGTTTTCGTTAGTTTAGTTCTCAAGTTGTGATTAATTGACAATTAATTTCAACATTTGGATTTGGCTCAGTTAGGAGTAGGAGATTTTAGAGTACTTATAATCTCGATAATCCGACACATATGGGACTTGACAACCGCCGGATTATCAGAAAGAGTGGAGTGAGGGAAGAGTTCGAGCGGTCTCCAGACCGCCGGATTACTGAACGTATCGTGCGATTAACCAACGGCCGAATTACCGAGATTAAACTGTAGTTGCACTAATTCCTCAATTACATTCTAACTAATTGACTTGGTCTGGATTAGTTTCTTTTGTCTTAGAGCTGGACACTACAGTAACTAATTAATAATAAAAAATACACATGATGTTATAAAACATATTTCTTGTTCAGGGGTTTCCAAAATGGTTGATAATGCATCGTTACCAATTTTGAAACTCCGTTACCAATTTAACTTAGCAAATTAAACATTTATTTTAAAACTAAATAACTTCACTCTTTGTAAACTATTATGGATGTCAACTTTAATAATAAATAGTTAAGATAACATCTAGCGGTATATTACTGTCAAATTACGAGCTTTAATATACTTATTACTAATCATTAATTATTGTTCTTTTTTCTGCTTATAGTGAATATTCGTAGCAGCATTAATCTTAAGTCGTGGTTGTTGGAGAGCGGCAGCTGGTTGGTGACTCTCCGGTTTTCGAAAGGGAAATAAACCCAGCTATAAATCTTTCTCGGCATCGGTCACTTATACCAAAGCCATAACTCTTCTTTCACCTCACAACGGAGTTAGTTCCCTTTATGGCCCGATTTTTATTCAGAGAGTGTTCAAGTTGTAGGTGGGCTATTACAGTTTTCATAGAAAATATAAGATATCTATTCTATTTATCACTAAAGTAAATTTTTTTTAATAAAAGGCTGTCTCAATTTTGTCGAGTATTCTATATAGTTTAGAAATTAAATTAGAAGATGTTGAGGTGAAAATCATGAAATGTTTACTTTGTTTTGGTGAACTAAACAAAGTAAGCCGAATATAGACTTTACTTAACGTTATTTTCGCCCGAAAAAAATCTCAGAGTTTATTTCAAGTTGCGTCTGAAGTGGACTGTTAAAGAGCAGCATCTATGTATGTATGTCTAACCTTATTTCTGTCAGTCAACTTCATTTCCGATTGAAAAAAAAACCGGCCATGTGCGAGTTGTGACTCGCGCACCGAGGGTTCCGTACAAACTTGTTAGTAAGGTATCTTTAGGAGGACCTAACTGTATGCAACCCATATGCTTCTGGTGCCTGACAATACCACGCAATGCATTAGTGTATTTTCATAAGTTTCTAATAGTTAATTCGCATTTTTCTTGTAATTAAACTACATATTTACGGTTTTCAGATTCCCCCTTTACATGTGCTGCAAGACACCGCTTCTTGCCAAATTTCATGATTCTAGGTCAACGGGAAGTACCCTATAGGTTTTGATTCCCTTGTGAAATCGCAAAATATGCGATATAAACGGTCATATCTTTTGATCGCGTTGACTTACAAGTTTGATTTTCTCACAGCTGAATGAGACCGCAGACCCGAGTATTTGATACAAATTTCAACTTGTTACCTCTACGCGTTCCTGAGAAAAATGGTCTTGACAGACAGACAGACGGACGGACAACAAAGTGATCCTATAAGGGTTCCGTTTTCGGTACGGAACCCTAAAAAGATCTGAGTTACTTCGAAACCGCGCCTAAAGGAGTTTTACAGAAATGGACACACATAGGTTCAAAATGGAATAAATTCTCATAATAAATAATAAATTACAATCATCAAGAAACTGCAATAGACCTTTTTACGGTTAGTTTAGCGCATGCGCATCCGCCAAGTTTGGTTTAAAGGCAGGAATATGAAAGTTTCGGGCTCATATATAGTCCATCCATCCAATGGCGCTACAGCCCAAATCGGGCCTTGGCCTCTTCTATTTTCTTCCTCCAGCTATCCCTGTCCTCCGCTGCCTTTCTCCAGTTTGGAGTTCCGAGCATGGATTGAGCGTCCCCTCATATATACTTCTTATATATACGTCAAAATTGCTCGATCTTTTTGACGTATAACTATATATGAGGGGACGCTCGATCCATGCTCGGAACTCCAAACTGGAGAAAAGCAGCGAAGGACAGGGATGCCTGAAGGAAGAAAATAGAAGAGGCCAACATGGGCCTAATATAACATGGCGGAAATTGACGCATGCGCGCAAAAAAAATTCAACTATGAAAAGGTCTATTCAACTCGCACCACAAGAAGAACTATCTACTTTATAATCACTATCTGTCATTACCGCGTGTAATATAATATAGATTTTATAATTGCCGTATTAAGCATTAAGAAAATAATTAATAGTTCTGCAAAGTCTATTTACATTTATTATTAGCGTAATCAGGAAGCCATTAAGTTTCTTTGATCCATTATTTAACAACTCACTGAACAAATCGTAAGTTTGAACTAATCACAATACTAATTGATTCTGTAATCTGTAATTAAATCTTTGATGGACTGCACTAGTCGGCTAAACATCTCATAAAATGATTAAAAAAAAAAACAGAATTCATTAACAACATTCGAAGCATTAACTTTAATCTCTTCTGTAGGACTCTAAGCTTACAAAATACAATAAATATTTTAGATTTTGCAGAAAATTTTTAAATAACATCGTAAAAACGTTGCATAATTTTGACCAACAAAAAATCTAAACTTACTTGGTTTTGTAGGTTATCACGGCGATACAAGCAAAGTTAGTGCCGGTCACCGGTGACCCCTATTGGATTAAACGTGTTAATTCAACTTTTGTTTAAAAAATCTAGACGGACATGGATTATTTGGTTATATAATGTGAATAAAAATAGGCTCTCAGGTTACATAATTGTCGTATCGTGATCGAGAGTCGAATTGCGATATTGTTGTGCGGCTCGGTAAGTGGTTGCCATCCATCACGAGAGCCGATTATCAATCATAACCAGACCGTGTGCAGAATGCTCGGTAAGGATGGAGTCGGACTGGTTACATGTAGTTGGAGTCCGTTGTGCATCCATCAAATGCACCAGGAAGACCGCGTGCAATTGATCCGTATCATTTGGCGTGGCGCAAAACACTTATGCGGATGGATCGTTGCCGCCGCCGCTTCTAGCAAGGTTGCGGTCGTATCATTATATAGAACAGCGAACTAATGCTTCAAATCGGAGTTTGCCTGTTTAACATTATTTTACCGTTCTGTGAATTGTGCAACGCTTGAAATATTTACTAAATATAAAGATTTTTGAGTTTCGAATCGAACACATCCTTTCTAATCCCGGTTGAAACTCGCGAAAGATTTTAATTAGACTTTTATCACCCGCAGGTAGGCTACTTTAAAATTCACATTTTTTCAGATTGAAACACTTCCTTCTTTCATATTGCCATACTAATTTCATCATCTTCACAATCTTAATTTAAAGGCGGGACTTGAGACAAGACTAGACAGGCAAGACTAGACAGACAAGACTAGACAGGCAAGACTAGACAGACAAGACTAGACAGACAAGACTAGACAGACAAGACTAGACAGACAAGACTAGACAGACAAGACTAGACAGACAAGACTAGACAGACAAGACTAGACAGACAAGACTAGACAGACAAGACTAGACAGACAAGACTAGACAGACAAGACTAGACAGACAAGACTAGACAGACAAGACTAGACAGACAAGACTAGACAGACAAGACTAGACAGACAAGACTAGACAGACAAGACTAGACAGACAAGACTAGACAGACAAGACTAGACAGACAAGACTAGACAGACAAGACTAGACAGACAAGACTAGACAGACAAGACTAGACAGACAAGACTAGACAGACAAGACTAGACAGACAAGACTAGACAGACAAGACTAGACAGACAAGACTAGACAGACAAGACTAGACAGACAAGACTAGACAGACAAGACTAGACAGACAAGACTAGACAGACAAGACTAGACAGACAAGACTAGACAGACAAGACTAGACAGACAAGACTAGACAGACAAGACTAGACAGACAAGACTAGACAGACAAGACTAGACAGACAAGACTAGACAGACAAGACTAGACAGACAAGACTAGACAGACAAGACTAGACAGACAAGACTAGACAGACAAGACTAGACAGACAAGACTAGACAGACAAGACTAGACAGACAAGACTAGACAGACAAGACTAGACAGACAAGACTAGACAGACAAGACTAGACAGACAAGACTAGACAGACAAGACTAGACAGACAAGACTAGACAGACAAGACTAGACAGACAAGACTAGACAGACAAGACTAGACAGACAAGACTAGACAGACAAGACTAGACAGACAAGACTAGACAGACAAGACTAGACAGACAAGACTAGACAGACAAGACTAGACAGACAAGACTAGACAGACAAGACTAGACAGACAAGACTAGACAGACAAGACTAGACAGACAAGACTAGACAGACAAGACTAGACAGACAAGACTAGACAGACAAGACTAGACAGACAAGACTAGACAGACAAGACTAGACAGACAAGACTAGACAGACAAGACTAGACAGACAAGACTAGACAGACAAGACTAGACAGACAAGACTAGACAGACAAGACTAGACAGACAAGACTAGACAGACAAGACTAGACAGACAAGACTAGACAGACAAGACTAGACAGACAAGACTAGACAGACAAGACTAGACAGACAAGACTAGACAGACAAGACTAGACAGACAAGACTAGACAGACAAGACTAGACAGACAAGACTAGACAGACAAGACTAGACAGACAAGACTAGACAGACAAGACTAGACAGACAAGACTAGACAGACAAGACTAGACAGACAAGACTAGACAGACAAGACTAGACAGACAAGACTAGACAGACAAGACTAGACAGACAAGACTAGACAGACAAGACTAGACAGACAAGACTAGACAGACAAGACTAGACAGACAAGACTAGACAGACAAGACTAGACAGACAAGACTAGACAGACAAGACTAGACAGACAAGACTAGACAGACAAGACTAGACAGACAAGACTAGACAGACAAGACTAGACAGACAAGACTAGACAGACAAGACTAGACAGACAAGACTAGACAGACAAGACTAGACAGACAAGACTAGACAGACAAGACTAGACAGACAAGACTAGACAGACAAGACTAGACAGACAAGACTAGACAGACAAGACTAGACAGACAAGACTAGACAGACAAGACTAGACAGACAAGACTAGACAGACAAGACTAGACAGACAAGACTAGACAGACAAGACTAGACAGACAAGACTAGACAGACAAGACTAGACAGACAAGACTAGACAGACAAGACTAGACAGACAAGACTAGACAGACAAGACTAGACAGACAAGACTAGACAGACAAGACTAGACAGACAAGACTAGACAGACAAGACTAGACAGACAAGACTAGACAGACAAGACTAGACAGACAAGACTAGACAGACAAGACTAGACAGACAAGACTAGACAGACAAGACTAGACAGACAAGACTAGACAGACAAGACTAGACAGACAAGACTAGACAGACAAGACTAGACAGACAAGACTAGACAGACAAGACTAGACAGACAAGACTAGACAGACAAGACTAGACAGACAAGACTAGACAGACAAGACTAGACAGACAAGACTAGACAGACAAGACTAGACAGACAAGACTAGACAGACAAGACTAGACAGACAAGACTAGACAGACAAGACTAGACAGACAAGACTAGACAGACAAGACTAGACAGACAAGACTAGACAGACAAGACTAGACAGACAAGACTAGACAGACAAGACTAGACAGACAAGACTAGACAGACAAGACTAGACAGACAAGACTAGACAGACAAGACTAGACAGACAAGACTAGACAGACAAGACTAGACAGACAAGACTAGACAGACAAGACTAGACAGACAAGACTAGACAGACAAGACTAGACAGACAAGACTAGACAGACAAGACTAGACAGACAAGACTAGACAGACAAGACTAGACAGACAAGACTAGACAGACAAGACTAGACAGACAAGATTTCCACTTTGGCCTTTAGTATGCGCCACCCCGGTATCGCATTTACTAGATAATAGAATTGTAATTCTTTTATAGAAATCAATAACTTACACAATTTACAGAAATACTACGCAATTTAGAAAATTTTAATTGAAATTTCTTGCGCGAAATATATTTCGGTTGAATCGTGTGTTTGGGTTTTTCCGGCAATTAAAACGTTAAAATATTCGATAAATTATGGTGGATAGTTATGAGGGGCGTGATTGCAAGACTGCATTTCTAAGCTCGAGTCCCGTTAGTAGCCACCGCAATCTGGTTCACCGAGCCGATCTTCAACTCATCTGGCTTTTGATAGAACCGCTACCGCCTCAGATTTATTATCTCAACCTCTCGGAAACCGTATCCGATTGTTTACAGTACAAACACGGAAATTCTTGTCATTACATCTATATTTATAGCCAATTATTTTATTATCAAAATCTACTTAATCTAAAACGTATTAGGTTTTACTAAACTATTTTTATCTAGCTTCATCCAAATGGTTTACATTAAAGTATTAGTTTTAGTAAACTATTGCTTTTTTATCCAGCTTCCTCTGAATGGTTTCTATTAGTTTTAGTAAACTTTCCATGCAGCTTTTATTCGGATTGGGTTTATTATCTGGTATTAGTAGTTGAAATGAGTTTGATAGTAGTTAATGATTAAACCATAGTTGCGGGTTTCTAAAAGCGTGTATTATATTTCGGTGATAAGCTCAGATTATGCCCAAACTGAATTGCAATGAAGCCCAATCTAAACCACACTGCTCTACCTATTTGCATGCAGAACGTGTATATATAAGACGTCATTAAATTCTCTTCAGATCTGCTCAAAGAATAAACTTCGAATACACAAAAATACGATTTAATGAAATTTCTTTCCATTATATGTAACCTCTATATCTTCTTTCAAATATTCCACTCCCGTCGCTTATTTAATATATATTAGATTTTACATCAAACTCAACATTTTCTTTATATTTTTCTGCAATATAATTAAATTACATTATTGTAATGATTTGCTGATTACATTATTGTTACATATACTAAAATAGTCTAGCACGCCTTTCTGGGAGGGGGAGGGAGAAATGCGTCAAAATCGGGTTTGGAGAATGTTTGGAGAGTGATTTTCGAAAGAAATTTTGCCGGGCGAAAGTGGTAAAATGTTTATAACAACTCCAGACAATTGACTAATCTTTGAGTTATTGTGGTGCCGCCCGAGGCGGCGGGGGTGCGGCGCAAAACCGAAATTTCCGTCAAAAAAAAATTCCGTTAAAAATCGAAATTCAGAGAAGACATACAAATTTTGGAAATTTCCTATGAACTCTGTCTGCCCACAAATTCAAAACCACAACAAATATTTTGGAAATATTTGCAAAAAAAAACATTTGCTTTGGTTTTAAATTTTTAGACAGACAAAATTTCTTAGGAAATTTCCAAAATTTGAACGGACAGACTAATGCAATTTTCCCAAAGAAAAGTTTCCTCCAACATTTTCAATGTGCCTTCCAACATTTTTAACACCTAACCACCTGACATACGTCCCTCAGACCCAAAATAGCAGTAATTTTCTCACCTGAGACGTATGGCAGGTGGTTAAGGGTTAAGAGGATTTCCCAAATCTTTCCCTACTTTTTGCATTTGCTGCTCTTGAAACATAGAACAATCGTTCGCTCTTCGTTCAAGCATCTTCTACTTTTCCTATCGTAAATAATTTACAATAATTGTTTAAAGTAATTATTTTTTCTTAAAACTCTTCTTCTTATTCATCAGCTTTCCATCGTCCACTCCTAGGCGTCTCCCACATCTGGCGTTTTGCGATGCCAGTCGTTATCAGCAATCAATTTAATGTTCTCCAACCACCTTTTTTGTGGACGACCCCTGCCCCTATACATTTTTCTATTGACTTTGAGGTTTTGGTATCTTCGTGGCCTATAGCCTCGACACAGGGTTTTTTTTCTAATAAAGAAATACTTATTAAAATTTGCAGTCCGCAAAGGATGTCGCCTTACATGTCGTAAAATGTTTTTATATGCTTTCTTAGGTGCGGTGTAAAGAATGCAAATATCATAGGCCAGTGGTGGCGAACCTATGGCACGCGTGTCACAGCTGACACGTAGGCAAATTTTATTGGCACGCGAACTACTTCTAACACATGCCATCTAAACTTGTTAAACTATCGTTAAAATACATTTTTAAGTTTCTCAATCTACTTTTGTGCAACATGAATGGTGTAAATAATAAGACGTGTTCAAAATCCGTCGATTGGTTTGCACGTAATTGCAAAAGGCGCACAAAAATTTACAAACTTCAAAAATTCACAAAAGCCGTATTTACAAAGCTACAATTTTAAAATTTGGCAATTTATGAGATTTCGCAAGAATATCAAATCATGCAAAGTTTCATCAAAATCGGTCGATAGGTTTGTCCGCAATTGCAAAAGGCGCACAAACATTTACAAAATTCAGAAATTCACAAAAGCCGTATTTACAAAGCTACAATTTTGAAATTGGACAATTTGTGAGATTTCGCAAGAATATCAAATCATACCAAGTTTCATCAAAATCCGTCGATTGGTTTGTCCGTAATTGCAAAAGGCGCACAAAAGTTTACAAACTTAAAAAAATTCACAATAGCCGTATTTACAAAGGTACCAATTTGATATTTGAAAATTTGTGAGATCTCATAAGAATATCAAATCATGCCAAGTTTCATCAAAATCCGTCGATTGATTTGTTCGTAAAAAATTTACAAACTTTAAAAATGTACAAAAGCCGTATTTACAAAGCTACTATTTTGAAATTTGGCAATTTGTGAGATTTCGCAAGAATATCAAATCATACCAAGTTTCATCAAAATCGGTCGATAGGTTTGTCCGCAATTGCAAAAGGCGCACAAAAATTTACAAACTTCAAAAATTCACAAAAGCCGTCTTTACAAAGCTACAATTTTAAAATTTGGCAATTTGTGAGATTTCGCAAGAATATCAAATCAAACCAAGTTTCATCAAAATCGGTCCATAGGTTTGTCCGCAATTGCAAAAGGCGCACAAAAATTTACAAACTTCAAAAATTCACAAAAGCCGTCTTTACAAAGCTACAATTTAAAAATTTGGCAATTTGTGAGATTTCGCAAGAATATCAAATCATACCAAGTTTCATCAAAATCGGTCGATAGGTTTCTCCGCAATTGCAAAAGGCGCACAAAAATTTACAAACTTCAATAATTCACAAAAGCCGTATTTATAAAGCTACAATTTTGATATTTGGAAATTTGTGAGATCTCATAAGAATATCAAATCATGCCAAGTTTCATCAAAATCGGTTGATTGATTTAGCCGTAATACAAAAGACGCACCAAAATTTACAAACTTCAAAAATTTACGAAAGCCGTATTTACAATGCTACAATTTTAAAATTTGGCAATTTATGAGATTTCGCAAGAATATCTAATCATGCAAAGTTTCATCAAAATCGGTCGATAGGTTTGTCCGCAATTGCAAAAGGCGCACAAAAAAATTCAAAAATTCACAAAAGCCGTATTTACCAAGCTACAATTTTGAAATTGGACAATTTGTGAGATTTCGCAAGAATATCAAATCATACCAAGTTTCATCAAAATCTGTCGATTGGTTTGTCCGTAATTGCAAAAGGCGCACAAAAATTTACAAACTTAGAAAATTCACAAAAGCCGTATTTACGAAGCTACAATTTTGAAATTGGACAATTTGTGAGTATCAAATCATTCCCAGTTTCATCAAAATCCGTCAATTGGTTTGTCCGTAATTGCAAAAGGCGCACATAAATTTACAAACTTTAAAAATTCACAAAAAGCCGTATTTACAAAGCTACAATTTTGATATTTGGAAATTTGTGAGATCTCATAAGAATATCAAATCGTGCCAAGTTTCATCAAAATCGGTTGATTGATTTGTCCGTGATACAAACGACGCACACAAATTTACAAACTTCAAAAATTCACAAAAGCCGTATTTACAAAGCTACAATTTTGAAATCTGGCAAATTGTGCGTCATCGTAAGAAAATCAAATCATACTACGTTTCATCAAAATCCGTGGATTGGTTTGCCCGTAATTTCAAAAGGCAAACAAAAATTTCTAAAATTTACGAAAGCCGTATTTACAAAGCCACAATTTTGAAATTTGGCAGGTTGTGAGATTTCGCAAGAATATTAAATCATACCAAGTTTCATCAAAATCCGTCGATTGGTTTGTCCGCAATTGCAAAACGCGCACAAAAATGTACAAACTTCAAAAATTCACAAAAGCCGTATTTACAAGGCTACAATTTTGAAATTTGGCAACTTGTGGGACCTAGTAAGAATATCAAATCATACTACGTTTCATCAAAATCCGTGGATTCGTTTGCCTGTAATAGCAAAAGGCGCACAAAAATTGCCAAATTTCACCAAAGCCGCATTTACAAAGGTAGGACTTTCAAATTTGGTAATACGTTATATCTTGCAAGAATATCAATTCATACCAAGTTTTATCAAAATCCGTCGATTGATTTGTCCGTAATTGCAAAAGACGCACAAAAATTTACAAATTTTAAAAATTCACGAAAGCCGTATTTACAAAGCTACAATTTTGAAATTTGGGAATTTGTGAGATCTCGTAGGAATATCAAATCAAACAACTTTTTATCAAAATCCGTCGATTGGTTTTTCCTCAAATTACCTCAAATATTCACGCTAATACGGTATCTGATTTTCACTATCACATTGTAAAAGTAGACTTGGCACGTGAGCATTTCAAAATGTGAAAATTTAAATAAATTGGCACGCGGCCGGAAAAAGGTTTTTGTGTCGCAATAAAAGAACCTCGATACCGTATCGGTAATTACAATTAAATACCGAGATGTACCCGTTGAATTTTTTTTGGCATTTTATGCATTTTACTTTTTGTGACTAAACCGAAGGTTTTTACAAAATTTGCAAAGAATACTTTTTTCGTTTAACACCGACGTCCTATATACGGATATCCCGGTTACGATTTTCTATTTTGAGGCGTTGACGAGATATTTGCAAAAAAGCTCCGAAGACAAAATAATTTTCCACGCCGTCCCCATTGTACGGGATGTGTTCAAATTTGTCAGCTGATACTTCTGGTGGATACTCACATTCACTAAAAGTTTCATTGAAATCCTTACAGGTTTAATACATTTTTTGAATATTTTAAAATGTTTGTCTTCGGTTTTGATCGGAATTCGTGATTGACATGTCTGGATTTAAAAAAAAATATTTCAGTAAGTCTCACACAACGTGGAACAATAAAATTTGACAAATTTGTAGAGAATTAGTCAGTCTATGATATTCCTCAGTTCGTTTTGCAAAATATTTTATCTGGCGGCGTTCGCCGCCCCAGGAACTCGGACTTGGACTCTAACAAAAAGTAATAAATTCAAATAAGTATAAATTGAAAAGTGCAACAGATATGTTAAAATTTCTTTCAGATCTACATAAATTATACATTTTTCTATTGACATTGAGGTTTTGGTATCTTTGTGGGCGATAGCTTTGACACAGGATTTTTTCTAAAAAAAAAAATTCTTATTGAAAACTTGCTAATATATTTTTTGTCCAACTCTCAGAAGTCCACCAAACATGCATTTAGCACTATTTTAAAGAGCAGATTTTCATCTAAAAATTGTGTCATTTTCATCTTTCCAAAGCGAACAGTTTTTACAGAATAAATTTATTTGAAAACCTCTTACCGCGTTCTCCATTTAAACCCATGTAAATTGAAAAACGGAATTTAGAGAAGGATGTTTAGAAAAATATTAATACGGATAATTTACATACGGATATCCCGCTTATGATTTTCTACTTTGAGGCGTTGACGAGATATTTGCTAGAAAACTCTGAAGACAAAATAATTTTCCACGGCGTCCCCATTGGACGGGGAGCGTTTCAAATCATTCATGTCAGATGATACTTCTGGTGGATACTCACAGTATGGTACTCTGGGTCTGGTGGTACTCTTGAGTAAAAGTTTCATTGAAATCCTTACAGGCTTATAAATACATTTTTTCGCAATTTTTGATTATTTTAAAATTTTCGTCTTCGGTTTTAATCGGAATTCGTGATTGACATGTCTGGATTTAATAAAAAAATTTTTAGTAAGTTTCACACAACGCGGAACAATCAAATTTGACACATTTGTAGAGAATTAGTCAGTCTATGATATTCCTCAGTTCGGTTTGCAAAATATTTTATCTGGTTGCGGTCGCCGCCCCACAAACTCGGACTTAAATTCAAATAACTATAAATTGAAAACTGCAACAGATATATTAAAATTTCTTTAAAATCTACATAAATTATACATTTTTCTATTGACTTTGAGGTTTTGGTATATTCGTGGCCGATAGCCTTGACACAAGATTTTTTTTAATAAAGAAATACTTATTAAAAACTTGCCAATATATTTTTTGTCCAACTCTCAGAAGTCCACCAAACATGCATTTAGCACTATTTTATAGAGCAGATTTTCATCTAAAAATTGTGTCATTTTCATCTTTCCAAGGCCAACAGTTTTTACAGATTAAATTCATTTGAAAACAAACCTCTTACCGCGTTCTCCATTTAAACCCATGTAAATTGAAAAACGAAATTTAGAGAAGGATGTTTAGAAACATATTTATGTACATCAGGAATCGTCGAATTTGAAATTTCCCTTATTTTCACACATACATAACCCAGGTGGTACTAAAAGCGCTACAAGAGTCGCACAATCTTCAAATATGCTTGAACTACATACTCATGAAAAATCATGTTACAGGCAATTTAAGATTATTATTAGTTTCACCCTCATTAACTTTTCCACCCTATTCAACTATTCCATCCAGAACAATTCTTCCGTCCAAAGGAATACGATGCGCATGTACTAGTAATTCTAAAAATAGTAGGAGTACAATTTATTACAATTTCATTACGGTTACAACAATCTGTGTAATTTTAACTTTCACTGAATCCTCTGGGATTTCAAACGAAGCGGTTTTATTTTTTGCCATTATTACCCGCTATATTTCACACAAGCTCCAATATTTGAAAACAAAAATGATGACAGCGTTGATAAACTGTTGATGCAGTGTGATGATATTAACGCCTTGCCGTGGAGTTTTTAATTAGTTCTATGAGAACTTAATAATAAAAGACTTTGTTTTATTGACTGTGAGATGGTGGAACTGATAAAGACTTTGAGCATATGTTGATAGGATAGTAATGTATATAATTTATTCGTTGAATTTTTAATAATGATATTTAGTTTTACTGTATAGATGAGTTATGTGGCTATATCCGTGTATAATAGAGATATCATGTACCGTAATTTGTATGTGTGAAGTCAGTTAAGGTTCAAAGGTGTTTAATATTGTTGGCAGGGTAATGTTTGGGTTGTTTGCTCTAAATAAAGGTAATCGTAATGTAGACGTAGTGTGTGGGATGAAAGTAACTGTTAAGATGGAGGGTTAAAGAGCACCTGACATTACCGCAATAGCGCATAGAACGTGATTACCGTAAAGGTGTGGCTGCTCGCAGCTCATTAGAACCGCGATGTACCGTATTTACCGAGACCGTCATTCATAACTCTTTCGATATTTTTCTTGATATAATACTCCAGTTATTGCATTATCATAAATAGCATTAATAACTAAGTTGGAATAAAATTATTAAATGATGGCTTGAGGATTGTTCGCCCACTCGTTGTATTTAACCAGAATCCGCAAAAGGATGTCGCCTTACATGTCGTAAAATGTTTTTTTATGTGCTTTCTTAGGTGCGGTGTAAAGAATGCGAATATCATAGGCCGTTGTGTCGCAATAAAAGAACCTCGATACCGTATCGGTAATTACAATTAAATCCCGAGAACGCGCCATGAAGCCGATAACGTTTGAAAACCTGCGGCGGCTCGTAGGCGGAGGCAGAAAGAAAAAGGAAAAAGAGTCATCGTTCAAAAGAAGTGATTCGTTTAAGCGGATATCCATAAGGAAAAGTTATTTGGATCGCGGCAAAAAGAAACACCTGCAGAAACTAGAAGTGGCAACGCAAACCGTTCCCCAAGAAGTGATAAGTGAAGTGCACGAGAAAGTTGATAGTTCAGTTCAAGTGGAGATCAAGGACACTCAACGACCGAGTGAAAACGAGAGTCGTCAAGGTCCGGGACAAAGTGTAATAGCTTACGGGCAATGGTTAAAAGGCATCCGAAAAGAAGACACGCCAAATTGCAACGGGATTAAAGGAACTGAAAGAACTGTAATTTACGTTCCCGCGTCGGATGAACCAAAACCCCCAGTCATCCGCCAATTATCAGCCTCTCCCGTATTCCGTAAAAAATCACCTACCAGTACAAAAATTAAAACATCTCCAATCTTGCAACGTAAAGAAAGCAACGATTCCGCCGTTGAAATGTTCCCTTGGGGAGATTCAGTAGACGTAAAAAAATCCCCCTTAATCCGCCGAAGAACCCGACCTATCTCACCACCACTAATGCCAGATTCCGGCACCGAAGAACTATGTTCCTTATCAATAAGCCTAGGCAGAATTTGGATGGATGCCCCGCAAGTCATGACACCGCGAAGTTTAGAAATGCCTCGACTTGCACCCCCCTCCCTAGCCGCTCACAATTCCTTAGACAGCGCTCTAAAAGATTTACGCGACGATCCAATCGTCATAAACCGATTACAAAAGCGACCTGCCCCTCCAGTCGGCAGAACATTATCCTCGACGAGCAACACCACCGCGTCAACCGGCCTGTTTTCAAGTAAAGATTCCGGATTTTCTTTCAGCATTTCCATACCGAAATTGAGTGACGAAAGTCTCGTGTCCCGAGGGTTCTTCAGAAAGAAAAAACCGAAACCTAAATTGTCCGTGAGTCGAGACGGATACTTTAAAAGGACGAGTGGCGCACTCGTCGATACGAAACGTAACTCTGTCAAGAGACGCAGCAGCCGTAAAAAGAAAACTCGCAAAAATTTAACGAACAAAAACGATATGTACCAGGTCGTGATAAATAGGCCGCCGAGGTGCTTGAAAGCGTTGAAATTAGATCCAATGATTTTTGTGCCACCGGAAAAACGGAAAGCATCCGTTAAAAGGAAACAATCTTTTAAAGTATCAGTGCAGGAGATACGCAATTTTAATCCGCACGATCCTTCAGTGTATTCCAAGGGATATATAGAAAGTGACGAAGGATTATACGAGAGCCTCCCAGGCGATTTAGACGAGTTCTCCGATGAACTCCCTTTAAGCGGTCGCATTTCGCGTATAAGTTTACTCGACGAAGACGACTTTCCCGGCAATGATGCTCAACTGTCCGAGGAATCCGCTTCGAGAATTGCGAGTCCCTTAGCCACCGACTGCGACGATAACGAGCACAGTTCTTCTAGTCCTTACGTTCCTCCAGGATCGTCTCCCACTCCCAGGAGACGGCCCGTCCGCAGACGCCGCTCCGGCCTATCACACAAAAGAAGCATCACCTACGTCGCTAAACCAACAATCATGAGAGCTCCATCCACCCTACGCAGACCGGTTAAAAAGAACGGTGAGTTATTTATTTGGAATATGCGCCATTGACGTTATATTGTGTAATTTCCTTAGCCGTTGGTCGTTTGAAAATAATTCGTGCATTCGGAATTTTGAATTCTCTCACGCCCTCAAGACATGGCGAATAGTGAAAGTCCGATAAATTAAAACTATATTAAATTTCAATCATGCGAGAAAAATCTGTGTTTTAAAAATTAGCTCTTTAAAAGTTATAACATGCATACGCTATATTTTATATTTGCTTTGATATGCGCCCTGAAAACTCACCATCTGTGCAATAGGTTACTCGTTCAGCATGTTTAATAGTTTAGTATCTATCTGCTCCAGTAGCTTGGATAGTTTTACTTAGTCTGTAATTTATTTTAAAATAGAATTTGTTGAAAGCTTTGAAATTAGAAGCAATGGTTTTTGTGCCACGGTGGAAAGTTTTAAAATTAAAATGATGTTTGCTAGTTCAGGGTGAAGTAGCGTGCGTACTTGATGATTATCTTAATTAATACACAATTTTTCAGTTAAATATTTTATCTACGACCACTATTGTAAATGCCCATTATTGTACAGTTCGTGTACTATGTAAATACATCATAACGCAGACGTGTGTAACAGTCCGCGATTAATGATTAGTTATGATTGATAACACACATGTGCGTTTGGTTTACGATTCGTTGATTATTGGTTGAGAGCTAACGGACTTTGACTAATGGAACTAACTTAACGGACTAACGGAAATTTACATTGCGTACATTGGGTTGCCTATATTTATAAGTACTCTTATTCCAATTTAACCCAAATAAGACTAAAAAAAAAGTTTTTTTAAGAATGTATTTCTATTCATTTCTATTAAGTTAAATAATGTCGAGTAAGAGTTATATATGAAAATACAACTGTTTGTTTATTATAATGTTAAATAATGTACCTAATAAGAAATACATTTGTTACATCTTACACATTTGTCTTATTAAACAGAAACAAATTAGTGTGGTCGTAGATAAAGTATAGTACATAACTCGAGTTGTAAGGTAATTATGTACTAGCGGAATTACGCACTCCCCGCTACGTGAGTCGTGCGTAAGTGTTCCGCTCGTACGTAATATGCTTCTTACAACTCTCGTTACGTAATATACTATTATATAATATACTATAATATGTATCAATACAGGCTGACAAAATATTCTCTTTTCTATCCCTAGATGTGTTTTTATTCTATGCATAATAATATCTACAAGGAAAACTTAAGTGTAATTGTAAGGGTGGAAATAGCAAGGGTTGCTTCACCCCTAAGGGCGAAACTAACATAATATGATAAATTTCCAGCTTTATATTTAAAATCAAATGTTTGTATAATTCTCGTTTAATCCCCGCTGTGGAACAATTACAATCTCTATTCTGGATATTATAATTTCCAATGCATGTAATTAATATGTATCAATATTATTATATATTGTAATTTTAAAATCTCGTAAATCCCGAGAACTTTACAGCAGAGCATAAATATACCACAAATGAATTATTATTTGGCTTTATTTAAATAAACCGTCCGTGATATGAATTTACGATGCACAATTTCACCTAAAACCGCGACATCTCTCTGTTTCGGCGACTGAAAAGGATTTCAGCGGAAACTATACACACACACACAAACACAGGTTTTAATTACACAGAATGAGGTATACCTCACCCTAAATTAAATTTCTCCTCCAGCAAATATATTACGGAATAATTAATTCTATTTCACACAAATAAATTTTACTGTCTTATATTACTGCATGAACAATTTCTAGGTATATATGTCGTAAAATAGTATATCTGTCGTCTTTTCGTAAAAAGACTTTTCGCACTTCCAGAAACGTCGATGTTTAGTGAAAAATATTAAAATTGCATTTCCCGCCTAGGTAGTTCATGAAATCAGTCGGCGCCGACATCTCGAGACGCACAATACAGTTTGATTCTTCCTGTAATGCTTAGTTACCTAGTGTTGTTCGCTACTCAATTTCGCTATCGCGTGAAATTGACAACTTTCCGCCCTAGTTACAAAATAAGGTTTTTTATGAAGCTGACACTATAAAGCTGGCACCCCTTCTCATCAAAATCAAAATTCTCTTCAAAATTCAAATTTGAATAGTCCAGAATTATGTGCTAATTTTGTGCCGCAATCGCAATTTTTGTGCTAGAAACGTTCAATGAAAAAATAAATTAGACTAGTAGGGGTGCTAACTTAATGTGGGGGTGCTAACTTAATGTGGGGGTGCTAACTTAAAGTGAGGGTGCTAACTTAATGTAGGGGTGCTAACTTAATGTGGGGGTGCTAACTTAATGTGGGGGTGCTAACTTAATGTAGGGGTGCTAATTAATTAAGCTAGCACCCACCCATCTGAACAATAGGATAACGATACCAGATAAGCACTATAAGTGTGTGCTCTTTATGTGCTTTTCACATACCCCGAAGAGAATTCGCTTAAACAACCCCTCGTGCGAAAAACTCACCCCGAACCGAATGAGCCACAAGAGGTGAAATCTTTAACGTCAAAGTACAAAAATTTTAATCGAAGCGAAAACGTTCAATACTTATAGATAATACTATAATACTCTCTATAATACGATAATACTCTTAAGATATCCCATTCACGATTTTTGTGCTCGCACAAAAATTCACCCCAAATAATATGAGCCGTAATAGGTGAAAACTTAATAATCAACATTATAGAATAATAATCGAGCATAGAAATTTTAACCGACGCAAAATCTTTGCAATAATTATGTGCTCTCGAGATATGCCATTCGCGATTTTTCGCCCTTGTACCAAAAATACGCCCCGAATTTGATGAGCCATAAGAGGTAAAATCTATAGTAATACATAAATTTTAACTGACGAGAAATTGTTGCAATAATTATGTGCTCTTCAGATATGCTATTCAAGATTTTTGTGCTCGTACGAGAAATTCACCCCGAACTGAATGAGCCATAAAGAGGTGAATTCTATAATAATCGAGCACACAAATTTTAACCGACACGAAATGGTCTCCAGATATGATATTTGTGATTTTTGTGCTCGCCGCCTTGTACGAAAAATTCACCTCAGATCGTATGTTCCATAAGAGGTGAAATCTATAAAAATCGACCACAAAAATTTTAACCGCCGCGAAATTGTTGCAATAATCATGTGCTCTCCAGATATTATTTCCGAGATTTTGTGCTCGCACACAAAATTCACCCCGAAGTGTTTGGGCCATAAGAGATGAAATCTTTTATAATCGAGCACATACATTTTAATCGAAGCTAAATTGTTGCAATAAATATGTGCTCCTCAGAAATGCTCTTCGCGATTTTTGTGCTCGCAGCCTTGTACAAAATATTCACGCCGAACTCTATGAGCCATAAGAAGCGAAGTCTATAATAATTGAGCAAAGAAAGTTTAGCCTACGAGAAATTGTTGCTCGAATTACGTGCTCTCCAAAAATGCTAATCTTAATTTTTGTGCTTGCACCCTGGTACGAAGGTTGAAATCTATAAAAATCGAGCACAGAAATTTTATCCGTCGCGAAATTGTTGCAATAATCATGTGCTCTCCAGATATTATTACCGAGATTTTTGTGCTCGCACATAAAATTCACCCCGAAGTGTATGGGCCATTATAGGTGAAATCTTTAATAATCGAGCACAGAAATTTTAATCAAAGCTAAATTGTTGCAATAAATATGTGCTTCCTAGAAATGCTATTCGCGATTTTTGCGTTCGCACCCTTGTACGAAAAATCCATCCCGAACTCTTTGAGCCATAAGAAGCGAAATCTATAATAATTGAGCAAAGAAAGTTTAGGCTACGAGAAATTGTTGCTCCAATTACGTGCTTTCCAAAAATGCTAATTTTAATTTGTGTGTTTCCACCCTAGTACGAAGGTGAAATTTATAAAAATCGAGCACAGAAATTTTAAGCGCCGCAAAATTGTTGCAATAATCATGTGCTCTCCAGATATATTTTTTTCAAGATTTTTGTGCTCGCACATAAAATTCACCCCGAGGTGTATGGGCCATTATAGGTTAAATCTTTAATAATCGAGCACAAAAATTTTAATCAAAGCTAAAGTGTTGCAATAAATATGTGCTTCCCAAAAATGCTATTCGCGATTTTTGTGCTCGCACCCTTGTACGAAAAATCCATCCCGAACTCTTTGAGCCATACGAAGCGAAATCTATAATAATTGAGCAAAGAAAGTTTAGGCGACGAGAAATTGTTGCTCCAATTACGTGCTCTCCAAAAATGCTAATCTTACTGATTGTGTTTCCACCCTAGTACGAAGGTGAAATCTATAAAAATCGAGCACAGAAATTTTAAGCGCCGCGAAATTGCTGCAATAATCATGTGCTCTCCAGATATTATTTTCAAGATTTTTGTGCTCGCACATAAAATTCACCCCGAAGTGTATGGGCCATAAGAGGTGAAATCTTTAATAATCGAGCACAGAAATTTTAATCAAAGCGTAATTGTTGCAATAAATATGTGCTTCCCAGAAATGCTATTCGCGATTTTTGTGCTCGCACCCTTGTACGAAAAATCCATCCCGAACTCTTTGAGCCATAAGAAGCGAAATCTATAATAATTGAGCAAAGAAAGTTTAGACGACGAGAAATTGTTCCTCCAATTACGTGCTCTCCAAAAAATGCTAATTTTAATTTGTGTGTTTCCACCCTACTACGAAGGTGAAATCTATAAAAATCGAGCACAGAAATTTTAAGCGCGGCGAAATTGTTGCAATAATCATGTGTTCTCCAGATATTATTTTCAAAATTTTTGTGCTCGCACATAAAGTTCACCCCGAGGTGTATGGGCCATTATAGGTTAAATCTTTAATAATCGAGCACAGAAATTTTAATCAAAGCTAAATTGTTGCAATAAATATGTGCTTCCCAGAAATGCTATTCGCGATTTTTGTGCTCGCACCCTTGTACGAAAAATCCATCCCGAACTCTTTGAGCCATAAGAAGCGAAATCTATAATAATTGAGCAGAGAAAGTTTAGACGATGCCAGAAAAACCAGAAATTGTTGCTCCAATTACGTGCTCTCCAAAAATGCTAATCTTAATGTTTGTGTTTCCACCCAAGTACGAATGTGAAATCTATAAAAATCGAGCACAGAAATTTTAAGCGCCGCGAAATTGTTGCAATAATCATGTGCTCTCCAGATATTATTTTCGACATTTTTGTGCTCGCACACAAGATTCACCCCGAAGTGTATGGGCCATAAGAGGTGAAATCTTTAATAATCGAGCACAGAAGTTTTAACCGACGCTATATATTCTATTCTTGATTTTTGTGCTCGCGCCCTTGTACGATAAATTCACCCCGAACTGAGCTATAAAAGGTGAAATCTAGAATAATCGAGAATAGAAATTTTAACCGACGAGAAATTTTCTGCTATCCAAATAATTATGTGCTCTCCAAATATGCTATGCACAATTTTTGTACTTGTACCTTTGTATGAAAAATTCACCCCGCACTGTTTGAGCTTTAGGAGGTGAAATCTAGAATATTCGAGCACACAAATTTTAACTGACACGAAATCGTTGCAATAATTATGTGCTCTCCCGATATGCTAATCCTGATTTTTGTGCTCGCGCCCTTGTACGACAAAGGGGTGAATTTTTCGTCGTCTTTTTCGAACTCTGTGAGCCATAAGAGGTGAAATCTATAATACTTGAGCACATAAATTTCAACCCACGCGAAATTGTTCTAATAATTACGTGCTCTCCTGATATTCTATTCGTGATTTTTGTGCTCGCGCACTTGTACGAAAAATTCGTCCCGAACTGTATGAGTTATAAGAGGTGAAATCTACAATAATCGACGATAGAAATTTGAACCGACGAGAAATTATGTGCTCTCCAGATAATTATGTGCTCTCCAAATATGCTATTCACAATTTTTGTACTTGTACCCTTCTATGAAAAATTCATCCCGAACTATTTGAGCTTTAAGAGGTAAAATCTATAATAATCGAGCACACCAATTTTAAGGGACACGAAATCATTGCAATAATTATGTGCTCTCCCGATATTCTAATCCTGATTTTTGTGCTCGCACCCTTGTACGACAGATTTACCCCGAACTCTGTGAGCCATAAGAGGTGAAATCTGTAATACTTGAGCACACAAATTTCAACCCTCGCGAAATTATTGTAATAATTATGTGCTCTCCAGATATGTTATTCGCCGTTTTTAGCTTGCACTCTTATAACAAAAATTTTATTTTGTTAAGTTAAGCTTTTCTTACACATTTCTTTGGCAAAGCGAAGGTTGGGTACCACTAGGCGATCAAACAAGGGTTTCATAAAAAAAACGCACCGAGGGTTCCGTACAAACTTGTAAGCAAGGTATCTTTAGGAGGACATAACTGTATGCAACCCATATGCTTCTGGTGCCTGACAATACCACGCAACACATTAGTGTATTTTCATAAGTTTCTAATAGTAAATTCGCATTTTTCTTGTAATTAAACTACATATTTACGGTTTTCAGATTTTTCCCTTTACATGTGCTGTAAGACACCGCTTCTTGCCAAATTTCATGATTCTAGGTCAACGGGAAGTACCCTATAGGTTTTGATTCCCTTGTCAAATCGCAAAATATGCGACATAAACGGTCATATCTTTAGATCGCGTTGACTTACAAGTTTGATTTTTTCACAGCTGAAAGAGACCGCAGACCCGAGAATTTGATACAAATTTCAACTTGTTACCTCTACGCGTTCCTGAGAAAAATGGTCTTGACAGACAGGCAGACGGACGGACAGACAGACAGACGGACAACAAAGTGATCCTATAAGGGTTCCGTTTTCGGTACGGAACCCTAAAAATGAACTCTTGTTATGAGAAAATGTGTACAAAGTCTCATCAGTAAGAATAAGTGAGAGTAGTCATCGGATGCTATTGGTAACGATGTGCTGAATATCGGGATGAGTATGTAAATGAACAATATCAAAGAAGTATGAACGCCGGAATTCATCGTTCTAGTAATATAATCAATACGGATAAGTGGAAACGTTGGAGGTGATTTTTTCTAAGGTCAAAGGTGCGAGCACGAAAATCGAGATTAGCATAACTGGAAAACATATAATTATTGCAAAGATTTCGCGTTCGATTATTATAGATTTCACCCCTTAAGCTGATATCGTTCAGGGTGAATTATTCGAAGAAGGGTGCCAGCACAAAATCGTGAATAGCATTTCTGGAGAGCACATAATTATAGCAACACTTTAGCTTCGGTTAAAAATTCTCTGATCGATTATTAGAGATTTCACCTATTATGCCTCGTACAAGGGTACGAGCACAAAAAACTTCAAAATAAAATATCTGGAGAGCACAAAAATATTACAACAATTTTTCTCACAATCAGATAAAATTTCTGTGTTCTATTACTATGGATTATTAAAGATTTCACCTCTTATGGCTCATAAAGTTCGGGGTGTATTTCTCGAACAAGGGTGCGAGCACAAAAAGCTCGAATAGCATATTACGAGATAATATATTTATTGCAACGATATCGCATCAGTTAAAACTTTTGTGTTCGATTATTATAGAATTCACCTCTTATGACGGTTAGGGGTGAATTTTTCGTGAATTTTTCGCGAATATGATATCTCGAGAGCACATAATTATTGCAACGAAATCGC
Organism: Phosphuga atrata; assembly: GCA_944588485.1. NCBI lineage: Eukaryota > Metazoa > Arthropoda > Insecta > Coleoptera > Silphidae > Phosphuga > Phosphuga atrata. Next base: position 72,122,159 of record OX155896.1, read on the forward strand.
ATCGGTTACAATTTCTATGTTCGATTATTATAGATTTCACCTCTTATGGCTCATACAGTTTGGGGTGAATTTTTCGTACAAGGGTGCGAGCACAAAAATCGCGAATGGCATATGCCGAGAGCACATAATTATTGCAACGATTTTGCGTCGGTTAAAATTCCTGTTCTCGATTATTATAGATTTCAACTTTTATGGCTCCTATATTTTCTCCACCTATTATTTGGGGTGAATTTTCGTGCAAGGGTGCCAGCACTAAAATCGCGAATATATCTTAAGAGCACATAATTATTGCTACGTTTTCACTTTGGTTAAAAGTTTTGTACTTTGTCGTTAAAAATTTGACCTCTTGTGGCTCATTCGGTTCGGGTTGAGGAGTTGATTTAGCGAATTATCTCCGGCATGTTTTAAAAGCACATAAAGAGCACATAATTATTGCTACGTTTTCACTTCGGTTAAAAGTTTTGCACTTTGTCGTTAAAAATTTTACCTCTTCTGGCTCATTCGGTTCGGGTTGAGGGGTTGATATCGAATTAGCTCCGGCGTGTTTGAAAAGCACCTAAAGAGCACATAATTATAGTGCTTATTTGGTATCGGTTTTCCGTTTTATAGACAGGTGGGTGCTAGCTTGACATTAAATTAGCACCCCCACTAGTCTAATTTGATTCTTTCATTGAAGGCTTCGAGCACAAAAATCGCGATTGTGGCACATAATTAGCACATAAAGAGCACATAATTCTGCTCTAATCAAATTTAATTTTGAAGAGGTGGGGTACTAGCTTTATAGACCTTACAAGATATACTATTTTCTTCTTCTTCTTCTTCTTTCGGATAGGCCTACTTTGGACCACGCTTGTTCAACTGTTGGGCTTTGACCTTTGCCCAGTATTGTCGCATCTTCTGCCGGTGTAACTCCTTTATCTCTTCTGTCCAGGGGGTACCTTTCCTTCGAGGTTTTTCCAGAAATCCACGGACTTTCTTCAGAGTGCGTCTCACAGACTGTCTGTTTCTTAGATCTGTTATTCCAAGTTCTTCAATATCCTTCTCGGTCTCTGTCAACCAAGTGGTACGAAGCTTCTTGTTTTGCCAGAAGGTGAACAGACGGTTGGTAATTCGGTTTGAAGGCAATCTTGCAACGTGGCCATAGAAAGCTACCCTTCTTTTCCTTGCACAGTCAGAGAGCATCTCAATATGTTCGTAGAGCTCAGAGTTATGCCGCCTTCGGAATTCCCCATCTTCCTTTACCGGGCCTAGGATCTTCCTGAGGATTCTCCTCTCTCTGATTTCCAATTTCTAGATTAGACCCTTTCGGTTCAAGGAAAGACACTCCATGGCATACAAGGCTTCTGGTCGTAAGACTGATGTGTAGTGCTTAAGTTTCAGGTTGCGTGACAGGCATTTCTTATTGTAAGTGTTCTTAGTCAAACGATAGGCCAGTTCTAACTTGCAGACACCCTCTGTTTAATGATGCTCTTTCTGATAAGTTGGGTTCAATCCATTCGCCGAGATTCTTAAATTTCTCCTCTTGATGTTTCCCTGTTCTAGTAATACCTCTCTGTTTGCTTCTCTGATGTTGGTGAAGAATTCTGTTTTCTCCAGCGACACTTGAAGACCCACTTTGGCAGCCTGTTTTCTGAGGCAGTTTACCTGCATTGTTGCCATCTCAAGAGAATCAGCAAACAGTGCCATGTCATCTGCAAAGGCCAGGCAATCTACAACCAGTCCATCGTTCTTACGTCTCAGGTAGATACCACTCTGACCACCCAAATTGTTCAGTTCCTTGCGCCATTCTCTCATAACCTTTTCAAGGACACAGTTGAAGAGAAGTGGGGAAAGTTCATATCCTTGTCTCACTCCAGTTTTTATTTCGAAGCTTTCTGAAATCTCGCCTCTAAATTTTACCTTGGAATGGGTGTTGGTCAAAGTTTCTAGGATGAGTCTGCGGGTTTTGTTGTCTAGTGCTAGTTCCTGGAGTACTTTGTTAAGCGTTTCTCTATTAATGGAATCGTAGGCCTTCCTAAAATCAACAAAGGTGACGACTACCTTGCGGTTTCTCATCTTGGAGTATGCAAGTACAGTTTTAAGATTGAGGATCTGTTCAACACAGGATCGGGTCTTCCTGAAGCCCTCCTGGTATTCTCCCGGTTGACTATCCAACTGATTTTCTTCCCTTGTTTGTAACGCCTTCGAGAGAATCTTGTATGTTACCGGGACGAGAGAAATTCCACGGTAGTTGTTTAGATCAGTAAAATCTCCCTTTTTGTGAAGTGTATGGATCAGAGCAGATTTCCAATCGAGTGGTAATTTCTCTGTTTCCCAGATGTCCTGGATAATCTCGGTTAGCTTGCGTACGGCATTGTTTCCAGGACCTTTCCACAGTTCAGCAAGGAAAGAGTCCTCTCCAGCTGCCTTATTATTCTTAAGAAGTTGAATGATCTGGCCAACTTCTTCCAATGAAGGGGGAAGCGAGTCCGGGTTTGGTGTGGTTTGTTTATAGTCGAAGTCTTCGCTGGGTGGGTCACAGTTGAGTAGATTTTTAAAGTACTGAGCCAAAAGGTGGCAGTTGTCCTTGTCGTTATAAGCCAGTTTGCCTTGTGAGTCTCTGAAGTGGAGGCTTGGCGGAGCGTATTTTCTGAGTGGTTGCCTAAAGGTTCCAAAGAAATCTCTGGAATTATTCTTAGCAAAGCTCTCTTCGATTTGGGTTAGTTGGTTTTGTGTGAAGGTTCGTTTGGTTCCTCGAATTATCGTGTCAGTAACCTTTCTTTGTTCCAAAAATGTTCTCTGTGTTGTTCAGTTTCTGACTTAGTTCTTGGCTGTTCTTGAGTCGCTCGACGTCAAATCTTACCATTTTGGAGGTTCTGTGTAATCTAGTGTTTCTAGGCTGGAGTCTTATTTTGATCTTTGAGAGGTAGTGGTCTGAGTCCAGATTGGCGCTTCTTAGTACCTTCACGTTTTGTATTTCCTTTTGAGATTTTTGTGAAATGGACACATGATCTATCTGGAATTCACCCAGGTGGGTATTAGGTGAAATCCAAGTCTTCCGCTTCCTTGGCAAGTTTTTGAAGGCTGTACACTTCATGATCAACCCAAAAGTCCTACACAGATCCACCAATCGTTCTCCGTTGCGGTTGGTTCGCTTATGCGCCGGATAATTGCCCACTATGTTTCTGTATTTTTTCTCTCTTCCCAATTGAGCATTGAAGTCATCAAGTAGTATGACAGTGTGCCTCTCTGGAAGTTTAGAGATAATATCTTCTAAGTCTTGTCAGAATTTATCAGTTCTGTCTGGATTGCGTCTGTTTTCCTGGTTGATTGGGGCATGCACATTGACTATACTGTAGCCCTTGTTTGCGAATTTGAGAGAGAGGATGGATACACGACTACTCGGGGAGGTAAAGTTGGTGACTGAATCCAGTATCCTGTGACTGATAGATACACTATTTTATTTATTAAATGTCAATTAATCAAAACTTTTGCAAACGAAACAGAGATGAAGCTTCGGACGCATTTGCCCACTAATCTTGCGTAACAAGGCGATGCAAGTAATAGTGATGGACTAACAATAAGTGGTTTTTCTGGTGCAAAATTTGGAAAGTACTGAGCGGTATTATTTTGTTGTGAACTGTTGCTTAAATAAAACGATGAATTAGAAATCAAATATTAAATTGGAACATCAGATTGCTTAAAAATTGCAAAAAACCTATAGCCCGCGGTTTTCGCGTGGTGTTTTTTATTAATTCAGGTCAGCTATGCTACCAAATATTGATTACCTTATTAGCAATGTGAAGACTAATAAACTAAGATTTGAAAATTGTTTACGCATTATTTCATTACAAAGTTACAATTTAATGTTGTTGTTCATTCTGGAAATTCTCATGTTCCCAATGGCGTGGAATGGCTATCCTTTAAGATGTGAAATGTTTGCTACAAACCGGGGGTCGAATTTTTTCGGACGTTGGATTCATAAAAAATTTAAGGCTTTTCGTGTATAAGTATCAGGTAGCATTAAAATAGTGAAATGTCAATATAAACAAATTGAAAAAACGTCTACTTTTTATCCAGGGGTCGCGATTATAATTTTACACAAAATGTTGGGTCGCAAATGAAAATAGTTGGTGCGGCACTGCTCTAACCGAGCGTCTTATTTATTCCCTAAAAATACCTAAACGGTACTTACGTACTGACGCCACCACAGCTACAGATTTGAACAAAATGGATGGTTAGATTAGGTTATAACGGAGCAGATAAATCTAGAGCGCGATAGCGATATCTAGAGCAGATAAATCTGGAGCTACCGCGCTATATGTGGTCTAGATATTGGATAAGAGTTAGATTAAATTATATTAGAGCAGATAAATCCAGACGACATATCTCGCGGTAGTGCGACTTCTCGCTGCGGTGGCGTTAATACGTAAGTACCAAATAAACTGTTGAATTTTTCAATAAAAAACCAACTACTTATAATCTACCAAGGTTTTTAGAGATTTAGACATCTTAATTAACAGCAATCTAACAGTAATAAATTATATTAAAATATACGATAACGTATCATTTTCAACGTTTACGTCTGTAATTTATTGTAAGATTTCTTAAAATGCTCTAATCTCATTTTAGATTTATTGCTACATTTTACACGCAGTTTTTGGATGAAGTTGTTTAAAAGGAAACTTGTCTTGTTAAATATTTTATGGATTTATTGAATTAGAAAGGCCCATTAAATATGTTAACAACATTCGGGAATTTCGTACATGTTGAACGTAATCGAATTAGTAATCCATCAAAACTGACGTTAAGTAAACTTGAAAAAGAAAACAGAATCAATTTTTAGTTAAGCGATTTTTTAATTTTGCAAATATTTCATTGAATCACGTGTTATTGTGTTAAATAATTCAATGATTGAATCATAAATCTAAACAGAGATGTTAGAAATAATGTGTGAAAACAAGAAATAGAAAGTAAGAATTCTTAACGCGTTTAAATAATTTAAACCGCGACAAACATTTATTCGCTCAAACTGGATTTCAATCAATAACTGTTACGGATCAAACAAGTTTTTTATTCATACATTAAACAAACAGGATTTTAATTATAAACGTCTTGTGTCTTCTCGCGTCGCGTAAAAATTGTCAACAAACAACTTCTGTATCGACGGCCGTATTTCACCGATATGTTTTTGGGTTAACAGTATCAGACCAATATGTATTGGAACATTGCAAAAAAATATGCACGGCATTTGAGGATAAAAAAATGTTATTTATTCCCACCGATGTTTATTTTTTGCGGATTCGCAAAAACTGGTTACAAATTTCCCTTTGTTCGTCACACGAAATATTAATAAAACATGTTTTTGTATCGAAAGGACGAAATTGCATATGCATTTTTTGTTGAATCTGAAAACTAAAGCCTACAAAATATTATACACAAAAATTAATTTAGACATATTTTATGTAACGTGAGTCCCAAAAGTCTTGGAATCCACTCTTGCCATGAATTTGAAGAAGTAGGTCATTTCTTGATTCATCATCATCGTCATCATTTCCTTTACTCCTTGTGGGAGCATAGGGCATCAACAAACGCTCTCCATCTGATTCTATTCTGAGCCAGGGCCTTTACCTCGCGCCACTCCTTTCCGCTTGCCCTGGCTTCCTGTACGACTGTCCTCCGCCACGTGATTTTTGGGCGGCCTCTCTTTCTTGAACCTTGGGGGTTCCAGTCAAGAGCTTCTTTTGCAATACCCCCCTCCGGCCTTCTAAGTGTGTGGCCGATCCATTTCCACTTCCTTCTTCTTATTTGGGTTACAAGACGCTCCATGTTTGCTTTTTTCCAAAGTTCAATATTTGCTATGGTATTGGGCCAAAATATTTGTGTGTTCTTCTCAGACACTTGTTCATGAATACCTGAAGTTGTGATACTGTGGTGGTAGTCACTTTCCACGTTTCGCTACCGTAAAGAAGAACTGATACTACATTTGATTTGAAAATTTGGAGCTTTAAGTTACGGGAAGTTTTTGTTGAATTCCACAGATTGTTAAGCATTCCGAATGCCTGTCGCGCGTTCTGTATCCGTTGTTTTACGTCTTTATCAGCACCACCATCCTGTGAAATAAGACTTCCAAGGTAGCGAAAACTATCTGCTACCTGTACTTGCCTGTCATCTATCTCCAGGTTTCAGGGGGCTGTCGCATTGATCTTTATCAGCTTGGTTTTATCGACATTGGTTTCCATTCCCACCTGCATTGCGTACTTTTTGAGAGCCTCCAACTTTTTTTCCATATCTACTTTGGTGTGGGACAGGAGACAGATATCATCGGCAAAATCTAGGTCTTCTAAATGCCTCACGAGCGTCCATCGAATTCCCCTTGTTTTTTTATTTGCTTTCTTCATGACCCAGTCTAAGACTATGGTAAACAGAAGTGGGGAAAGCGTGCATCCTTGTTTTACTCTCGAATGCACTGTGAAAGGTGTGCCGCGTTGTCCTTGGTGGAATTCCATGGAGCTTGCTTCTTTGTATAGTAATTTGATTATTCGGTCGGTATAGGACCTGAATCCAGCTTGCTCCTTGCGTAGTGTCGGTTCAACCACAGTGCTGATCCGGTCGTGAATTATTTTGGATACTAATTTGTTAATGGTGTTAAGAAGAGTTATTCCTCTCCAATTGGAGCATATACTCAGGTCTCCTTTTTTCGCCAGTTTGATAATTAGGCCTTCTTTCCACGTGGATGGTATTACTTCTATTTCCCATGCTTCTCGAATTATAGGTGTTATAATCTCGGTGATTCCCTTTATGTCTGCCTTGGCGGCCTTCACCTCCTCTATGCTTGGCGGGTCGTCTCTAAATCTTCTGTTTCCGCTTGGTGTCATAGGACTCTGTGGTACCTCTTCCAACGGTGTGTTTAGGAGCTCGTGGAAGTGTTCTGTCCAGCGGGTTATTTGCTGTGTCTCGGTTGTGCATAGCTTGCCGTTCGTCGTGCGTATTGGTCGTTCTGAGGGCTAGCCTGTGTTTGTGAGCTTTCGTGTCAAGCGATATGTTTCCTTGGTGTTCATGCTGTCAGCAGCTAGTTGCGCTCGGGTTGCAATATCAGCTAGCCATTTCCTCTGATCAGTTCTAGCACTCTTTCCCACTTCCTTATCTGCTGTGTTGTAAATCTGGGATAGCCTTTGTTTATCTTTATCTTCAGCACAGTTTATTTGTTGCTTTAAGTTTCGGCGGTCTTGGATAAATTTCCAAGTCGCATCATATATCCATTCTTTTCTCTCATTGGATTTGTACCCAAGGATGTCTCCAGCTCCTCTTAACGCATCTACGATGCTTGACCATCTTTCTGTAATGTCTTTGTTCCCTGTGGTCTTGTCCTTCAGTCTGTTGGATACTTCCTCTGCGAAGGCCTTTGCCGTCATTTTATCTTGAAGTTTTGCGATGTCAATTTTCTTTGTCTTTCTGGTGGCTTGGCGCTTGGTGTTTGAGATCAGTTTAATACGTATCTGTCCACAGAGAAGGTGGTGGTCGCTATGTACGTCGGCTCCACGGTGATTCCGGCCATCAAGCAGTGATGTTCTCCATTTCTTGCTTATGCAAATATGATCTATCTGATTTTGGGTTCTGCCATCCGGTGAGCACCATGTCACTTTATGTATTTCCTTGTGTGGAAAAACTGTTCCGCCTATAAGCAAGTCGTGGTTTGTGCAGAGGTCCGCTAGTAATTCTCCATTTTCATTCATTCCCCCTATACCGTAGTTTCCCATTACTGTCTCCCAGTTAGTGCTGCTTTTCCCAACCTTGGCATTGAAATCTCCCATCACAACTTTTATATCCGTCTTTTTAAGTTGGCGAATTGTGCTTGACAATTGTTGGTAGGATGTATCCTTTTCTTCTTCTGTAGCTGCCATTGTCGGTGCGTAAACTTGAATTATTGATATATATCTCGAGCGCGTTCGGAATCGTGCTGTTATTATCCTTTCTGAGATTATCAGTGTGGTTTTCGACAGGGTAGATCAACGACCGACCATATCTTATCACGATAAGGCAAATAATGGAGAAATGCTACGAGTATAATGTGGATATACATCAGCTCTTTGTGGACTTCAGACAGGCTTATGATAGCGTGTAAAGAAAACAGCTGTATCAGACTCTGATGGATATGGAGTGTCCATATAAGCTAATACGTCTGATACAAATGACCCTCAACAGAACGAAATGCCAAGTTAAAGTAGAAGGAAAACTTACGAAGGAATTTGAAGTCAACCAAGGGTTAAGACAGGGCGATGTATTATCCACACTACTTTTCAACATAGTACTGGAGAGAGTGATGAGAAAAGTGGCGACCAACAACCCAGGTGGTACTCTGTACCTCATGAACCAAAATTTGGCGTATGAAGATGATGTGTGTATGCTGTCTCGACGATTTAAAGAGCTGGAAGATGGGTTGTGTAGGTTAGAAAAGTAGGCAGAAGAATTGGGGCTTCGAGTGAACGGCGCCAAAACACAGTATATCTTCTCTTCCAGGAGAAACACAGCGGTGAAAGACAAACTCATAAAGTTGAATGGAGTCAACTATGAGAGTTGTGAGAAGTTTAAGTATTTGGGAGTGTCGGTAACTAATGATAACAGCATAAGTGAAGAAATAAAAGCAAGGATTGCAGCGGGAAACAGAGCATACTGGGCCCTGATTAAGATTCTCATGGCACGTAGCTTGAGCAGAAAATCGAAGATAACTGTATATCGAACGGTTATAAGGCCGGTGGTAATGTATGGCTCAGAAACATGGACAATGAGGGTGGCATAAGAGGAATGTCTGAGAAGATGGGAAAGGAAAATATTACGAAAGATTTTTGGGGCAGTGAATGACGCAGGGCAATGGACAATACGGAAAAATAGGGAATTGGAGGAACTATACGGTCATGCTGACATAGTTTTGGAAATAAAGAGTAATAGACTAATATGGTTGGGCCATGTATAGCGAATGCCAGATGACAGGTCTGTCAAGAAGGTACACAAAGGGAGACCTCGGAAACGATGGCTGGATGATGTAGAGGATGACTTACGAAAGATGGGAGTCAGAAGATGGAGGAAACGAGCTGAAGATCGCCAGGCTTGGGCTACGATCGTCAGAGAGGCCAAGGCCCTTCATGGGCTGTAGCTCCGAGGAGTAAGTAGTAAGTAAGTATCTTCTGACCATGGACCCGCTAACCATTCAAGTACATCTCCAATTATTTCTATTCCTTGGGCAGATTCGGTTTCTATTTCTTGAGGTATGTCTACCTTGTGGACGTCATTAATTGGTAGCCATTGTAGATCGTCAAATTCGGTTTTTGAATCAATTACACATAACATTTCATCTTCTCGCTGAGCGGCAATCCTTTTTGGTTTTATTTTAATCATACGACGTTTACGACCATGAATCTTATGATGTGTCGCAAGTGAAGATTTAGTAGCAAAATATATACAATTTTTGCAAATTGAAAAAAACTTTAAAAAAAACTTTTGAAAAAACAAAAATTGAAACATTGTTCGCAAATTCGTTCGTTAATATAATCTCCAAATACGCTCGGACAATACAAATCATAAGGTATTTCCTTATAATCATGTTTTGGAGTCATTTTATCCGCAAGTCGAACAAGTAATGGAGCAAATTTGAATAATTGTTTAGAGTTAGGTAGAGGAATTGTCAGGGGACCTTTTTCTGTCTGATAAAGGGGATAAGGAGGTGGAAGAAATTGCTCTTTCAATAAAAAGCCAATATTACTTCTAGCTTTCCCACAACATTCTTCATTATTGCAAATTTGTAAGAAATATTGAGATGCTCTAATGTGCGTAGTATACCAGCGTGGATCGACCTTTTCGGGAAATGGTAATGTTCCTTTATTATGTTTGTATTCGGCAAAAACAGGATAACCATCAATAACCACTTCCGTCCATATTTGGGCAAGCAATTGGCCTGCATGTTCAAAATTTCTGAGCTCAAGATCATCATCAATAGTCTTTCCGTTATTATCTAAATGATTTCCAAAATGATCATGCTCCAAATTCAGACCCGATAATTTTTTACTGAGAGGTGCCATCCTTCTTTCCACTCTATTATATGCACTTCTCCCTGGTGCATTTCTAACGAGAAATAGAGCATCCAAGTTATAATTCTTAAAATGTTGTATGGCAAAACTAATAGTCTTCTGATAGCGGGGATTTTCGTCTGGTCCTCCATCGACGCTAAAAATTAAAACTGGCTTTACTTGATTATCAGGAGTTTTTAAAAAGTCTTTAAAGATCAATTAGAGCTTCAAAGTCTTCACTATGTGTTGCTGCTGTACTTGATGAATGCTTGCCACTTCTAACAGCAATATAAGTTGGTCCAGAGTATCCTACACCTTCTGGACGACCTAATCCTTATATTAAATATAAAAAATTGATTAGCAAAAAGAAGTTTTTATATTTTTATTATAGTTTATTAAAATAATCAATTTTTATCCTTGCATATACAGAAGGAGTTAATTTATGACGTGAAGCAATAACACAATCATGATCGGGTAATGTTACTCGATATTCAATATGCATAAGTAAAGGAGTTTGCTTGTTGGCTGCTGGAAGACCTAATGGGACTTTATTTTTATCATCTTGGGATATCCACCCTGCTTGTCCAGGACCCAAAAGAGAAGCTAATTCTTCCAAGCTTCTTACTGTTGATGTAGTGAACTGTCCATCGAGATGTTTTTTTATGTGAATCTGCTCGTGCTCTACTTAATTTTACAGGAACAGTATGCAAATGTCTTTAACCTTCAATAGTTGTACTGTTCCTTAGTAGCAATCTTAAATATGTTGCACTACGACTGAGTGTGAAACCGAGCTCGAGCAATCGATCATGAAGTTCATTCAATGTACGAACACAGTGAACTACTTCAGTCCGTCGTTTTGGATCAGCACCTCCTGAGAACATCGCAATATCAAGAATAATCTTAAATAGTTCTGGTTGATTTTCTTCCAACTTCGGTCTACCAGGTGTTTTCTGTAATTTTAAGATTTCATCGACCTCCGGAATTTCGGTGGCTTTTTTTAATTTTAATTTTTGTGATGATCTAAACTTTTTTTGTCGATTAGCATTATTTTCTTTTTTTTTCAAGTTTTCGTTCACTTGCTATTTCCTGTCGCAAATTATTAATTTGCCTTTGAACACCAACTTATATATATACTTCATATTATACTATTATAGTATATATATTCATATATACTATTCATTTAACAATATACTTCTCTGTTTCCGTCAACCAAGTTGTTCTTGTTTTGCCAGAAGGTGAACAGATCGTTGGTTAGTCGGTTTGGAGGCAATCTTGCAACGTGGCCATAGAAAGCTACCCTTCTTTTCCTTGCACATTCAGAAAGCATCTCAATATGTTCGTAGAGCTCAGAGTTATGCCGCCTTCGCAATTCCGCATCTTCCTTTACCGAGCCTAGGATCTTCCTGAGGATTCTCCTCTCTCTGATTTGCAATTTCTCTACCAAACCTCTTCGGTTCAAGAAAAGACACCCCATGGCGTATAGGACCTCTGGTCGTAAGACTGATGTGTACTGCTTAAGTTTCAGGTTGCGTGACAGGCATTTCTTGTTTGAAGTGTTCTTAGTCAGTCGATAGGCTAGTTCAAACTTGTTGACTCTCTTGGATAATGATGCTCTTTCTGATAAGTTGGGTTCAATCCATTCACCGAGATACTTGAATTTAAGATTATTAACATCTCTCTGTTTGCTTATCTGATGTTGGTGAAGAATTCTGTCTTGCCCAGCGACACTTGAAGACCCACTTTGGCAGCCTGTTTTCTGAGGCAATTTACCTGCATTGCTGCCATCTCAAAAGAATCAGCAAACAGTGCCATGTTATCTGCAAAGGCCAGGTAATCTACAACCAATCCATCGTTCTTACGTCCCAGGTAGATACCACTCCGAGCACCCAAATTGATCAGTTTCTTGCGCCATTCTCTCATCACCTTTTCAAGGAAGAATTAGAGGCAACTAGATTATTATAGAATATTAAAACTAGATACTGGAATATGAATTTATTTCAATAATTATTAATTCAGTAATATATTCGTTGTAACATTTGGTATGAATTATATAAACTTTGAAGGATTTCTGAATTATTTCAATTTAATTCTGTAGGATTTAATAATATTTAGGAATATACAATATCCTGTTTCCATTAAAACTAGTTTATTGTTCGTCGGTGGTGTTCGATGCAGAGTTAGTTTATTGTTAAACCCGCATTGAAAAAATAAATAACAGGATGTGAATTATATTCCGATTTTTAGATGCGCAATATAAATCCCAAGTTTTATTCTAAATAAAATGGTGCGGAATAATTTCAAAGCACAACGTGTAATCATAGGCTTCCATTCGTTATTTTGATAAATTATGACGACAACGTATTTATAAACTCGTTCAAATTATAAATAATATGTCAGCAATTCATCATCGTTACCAGCAATAGTGATATATCAACTGAAGCTGCAATATCTCACCCTACTTCCTCATTTTAATTACCTTAATTACATACAATTAATAGTTACAATATGCATAAACTTTATGCCTTTTGCTTTTGTTGAATATTTACAATTTCGCAAACAAAAAATGCAAAACACTGCGTAAATTATCAACAGAAGTCTCTCTTCCTGTTTGCGTAATTACGTAACGCGAGCTCTCCGGCCTGTCTCAATTAATCTATTCCGTTATGCAAACCGTTTAACATTTTTATCTTCGTCCGTTTATTCGGTCGTTTCGAACAGTTTCGTTTTCGAAACCTGTAAACGTCGCTTTTGGCGACTACGCTCTTCTCTCTCTGATGGACCGAAAAACGAAACTGGTTAACTTTTAAATCGATCTTTTTTTTATCCCGAAGCGTATATAGAGTGGTCAATGAACTGGCTACGAAGGTCGGCTAAAAGTTATGACCACACGTTTAAGTTTCTGGTCACTTTACACCTGCCTGCGGTCGATGGTTATTACATGGAAGTATTTTTATTTGTTTTAACTTATCGGTTTATGCAGAAAAGAGAAAAATCTTTAAACTTGATTATCTCTTTTAATCCCTTTTTTTCTTAATATCTATTTCATTCTGAGAATTTAATTACAATTCGCAATATGCATCGGATACTTTAACACGAATTTAATGGCTTTTCATCCAATCTAAATAATTATAACATCAAAACAAAGTAACGAATATTTAACAAAAATCTTGAAACGTGTAGTAGTGTTGCGAATTGGGAATTTGGTGTGGTGTTGCTCCACGAGCTGGACAGTGGACGGATGGTGTTATTTGAAAAATGTGTTCTTTTTGTGTATTACTACTTATTTATTAATACAATATGTAGAATAGAATATGTAGAATAATGGTGCACTTAATGCTAACGAACTTGTGGTCAAAACCCGAAAATTTGTTACTAGCGAGATTACGTAAATACGCTACTCAAGACCTAGAACTAAAACTAATACAGTCGAACTTCCTTAAGTCGAATTATCATAGTTCACGAAAAAAATTGGAGTTATAGAAAATTCGAGTTAGAGAAATTCATAATTACAAAATGAGCAAAATTCACTTTACACAATTTGTTCAATGTAAATATAACATAACATATGTATAATATAACGTCTCTATCTACAAAGTTCTCCAAAGTAGATAATGCGCGGTACACTTCGTCTGAAGAAGGGACTCTTAGCCAACTCTGTCTTCCTAGGTACACTTTTTCAAACGTATGCATCATTAGTTGTACCATTTTCGGCTTTGTTCAGAATTTCTTCTTCGGTTTCTTATAATTATAGAAAGTGTACTTGGAGGAATCCCAAAGTCTTCAGGAATGACTTTTTTCTTTTTAATTCCTTTGTCAACTTCACTTATCAACCTCACTTTGTCAGATAACGACATCGTATTGAGTTTTCTTCTATGACTACTCATATTTGCAATTGTAACGGCAGAGGTAAGAAGAAAGAATGAGTTTATACTTTAAAATTTAATTAATATATAGAACCTTTACTATAACAAATAGGATACGGTTTATGAGGGTTATAATGGTTTATGGCAATATCCGGCACAATAAATTTTGGAAAGTACGCAGCGATTAAAAAATTGGAGTTACAGATATTATTTTCTATGTAAAATTTTAACATTGTACAAATTTGTACTACGAGTTATGGAAAAATTGTTGTTAAGAAAAATTCGAGTTATGGAAGTTAATTTATATGTAAAATGCTATCTAAACGTATCAATTTCTAAAAAAGTTCGAGTTATAGGTCTTTTTGTGCGCATCTGTCAATTTCCGGCGCGTTATACGTAAAAAAATGCCCGAACTTTTAGACGTATAACTAGATTTGTGCCCGAAATTTTCATATTCCCCCCTTTCAAACTTGGCGGATGCGCATGCGCTTAACTAACCGTAAAAAAGTCTATTTATCTGCTCCATTATAACCTAACTGTTTGGACCGTGTCTCACGAAAATCAAATTTTCCCATTTGAAACAGGGCTAGTCTAATCACTTACCTGTTAGGTTAGGTTAGGTTCGTTAGGTTAGGTTAGGTTTAGGTTTTACACAACTCTATAAACTTTTCACCAAAGTAATTGCAAACCGTATAAATAGAAAACTTGAGGACTACCAATCAATTGAACAGGCGGCATTTCGAAAGGGGTTAAGCACAAACGATCACCTACTAACAGTAAAACTTCTAAATGAAAAAATTACCGAATACAACATGACACACCATATGGCCTTTGTTGACTACGAAAAAGCTTTTGATTCTATAAAACACTGGGCTATAACCAACGAATTAACGGAAGCCCGCATCGATCACAGATACACTAATCTTCTCAAAAAAATCCATGAGAATGCCAAAGCGTCGGTCAGAGCCCACGAAACAACAAACACATTTGAGGTGAAGAGAGGAATCAGACAAGGTGACACCATCGCACCACAATTGTTCAACTTAGCTCTAGAACGGGTCTTTAAACAAATCAACTGGTCAAATCGAGGAATTACCGTAAATGGCAAAAAGCTAACACACCTAAGATGCGCAGACGACATCCTATTATTCGCAGAAAACTCCCTAGATCTGAAAGAAATGTTAACAGACCTGGAGGAAAAATCAAAAAGCATAGGGCTAAAAATCAACATAAACAAGACTATAACTAACTAGGAAAAAACCTAACCTAACCTAACCTATCTATACGTATGGATTTTTAAAAAAGTTCGAGTTATAGAAAATTTGGAGTTATAGAAGTTTGAGTTATGGAAGTTAGACTGTAGTGTATTACGTAACGAGAATTGTAAACTGGAAATAGAGTATCTGGAATAAGAGTGCTCATAGATATAGGCAACCCAATGTACGCAATGTCAATTTCCGTTAGTTTGAATTATGGCACGGGGGGCGCTAAAAGTATGAGCACGTAGTAGCAGCTGTCAACCAATCAACGAATCGTAAACCAAACGCATGTGTGTGTTATCAATCATAACTTATCATTAATCGCGAACTGTTACATACATGTGTGTTATGGTGTATTTCCATATTCCACGAACTGTACAATAATGGGCATTTAGAATAGTGGTCGTAGATAAACTCTTTTTCACTTCTCTACCTCATCAACTCGGTCTTGATGTAAGTCCTCCCCTAATTTTAATTTGCAAAATTTGCAATATTCATAAATCATATAAATAATCTTGTCGTCTCGACACGACTTTTAAGCTCGAGGCATGCACGCATCATTGAAATAAAACAGACTAAGGGTCGTAAGTAATACAAATTAATCGGGTGCCCACTTAAGTTTATTTGCCAGCCCGTGATAAACTCAAATTCTTGGAAACAAACTCATGAGATCACAACAGTAGAAATATAATTATATCTACAGTAAAACAACAAAGTAACGAATATTTTGTGGAAATATGAGATAAAAATTAAAATATCTGGAGTAATATCACAACTAGGGTTATCCAAACCGGTTAAACCGGTTAAAACCGAACCCGGTTAACCGGGTTTTCTGTTAAAATTTACGAAAAACCGTTTACCATTAACTGTAAAACCGTTTTTTTTTTTTAAGTCGAAAAAGTTTTGCTATGGTTATTCATGAAGTATTATATTATGAAGATTTATATTTAAGATTATTTATATCATGAAGATTTATTTGAACTAAAATAAAGCGTAAGGAGTCGTCCATTAATCACGTGATGTTTTTTAACTTTTTAACATTGCATGACTCCATCAACAGAGGCGGATTTTCTTATCGGCGGCTTTTCCGTTTGTATCGCCGCTGTATATCTGTCTCTCTCAGAGTCAATGCCACTACGCGGCGTATGCCCCTAACAGTTCGGCCCCGTCGATCCTGCTTCGGACCAACCACTACTAGGCAAATTGTAGAAAAAAAATAATTTAACAATACGCGGTGAAACATATTACATGTTGAATTGTTTGTGTGGACCTTATAACATTTACATTAAGGTATATAAAACTGAATCTTTTAGATAGTTGAATTTAGATTTTTAGAATTTAACCTTTTAATTTCTGTACGACGAAAAAATTGTTGGCCCCAAATTTGCCGCCTCTAAAATCTGCCGCCCTAGGCTACAGCCTACTCAGCCTGCTGGTAAATCCAGCACTGTCTCCTAGTTTAGACATTGTTTTGAAACAAAACATACGCGGTGAAGAATGTGTTTGCAAGCCGCAATATCAATCTTGTTCTACGGATGCATATGCTTGGACCCCTTAGAAAGACGCATTTCAATAGATTGCGAGCATACGAAATGTGTTGCTATCACAGGATATGGCGTAAACCTTGGTATATCAAAAGGGTCACCAATTAAGAGGTTCTGGACAAAATGCAAAAATAATGGGAGATTATGTACATTGTTAATAAGCCAAGACCGATTTCCTCCACGTTCTTGTGATCTAACTCCTATGGACTTTTTTCTTTTTCCATATTTAAAAAATTCAGTATTCAGCCGTCCAGTGCATATAGTAGAAGATCTGCGAAACAATGTAATAAGAAAATGTGTAGAGATAGAGAAGACAGTATTACAAAATGTGTTCGATATCATAAAACGCAATTACGATTTACATACACATGTATTCGGTAAAAGAATTCGGTAAAAAATGTAAGAGCAGTGAATATGTAGTGAAATAAAGGTTCGCAGATTTAGAGTGGGCATAATCTTGATCCTAAAGAAATATAAATACTTGTACTCCATTCTTACATTTTAGTCTAGTTTCCTACTTTGATAAATAAATATATATCTACATTTCGCCATATGAATAAATATTTATTTTATTTGGTTCACAGCAGCAATTTATTTATTTTTATACTTAAAACCGGGTTTTAACCGGTTAACCGGTTGTTTACTTTACGAAAAACCGGTTTTTCAAATTTCATCGGTTTTTTGGATGCCCTAATCACAACAAAGTAACTAATATTTTTAAAAATTTGAAAATATAATTATATCCGCATTAACATCACAACAAAGCAGCAAATATTTTTGATAACGTAGAAATGTGGAGCAGTGTCACAACAAAGTAAATATACAGGGTGCGGCAGCCAAACCTGCATTTTTTGTATAATTTGTAAGAAAGAAACGGTTGATTTTTTTTTTAATTTCATTCATATCATGTTAATCTGCATTAAAACGTAATATCACGTTAATATATCTACGTTGATATCATGTAAATCTACGTTTAACCCGCAACCTGTCAACGTTTTTTAGGCACCTTAAACCCATCATGGGGGGTCTTTGGCGTCTTGACGTTTTTTCAACCTGTTTAAGTCACGCGAAAAATCTGAAAAATTCATGGAGTTGCTTTAAACCTTCAACTTCAAGAGTCTATCATAAAATTGTAAAGAATTTAATTTTTTAATAAATATTTTTTAATAAAAAAATGAAAAAAAACAGGGTAAATGCATTTGTTTACTCCAAAATTCATAACTTTAACACAAATAGAGATATAGAAACGGAAAAAAAGAATATTGAAGGGTGTCGAACACTATTTACAGAGGAGGAGCTCGCCATAGCAGAAAAACGGATCCACATCGGAAGAACATCAGGGCCAGATGATATACCACCGGAGATAACAAAAATTGTAGCTCGCCATCACCCAATTTGTATTCGCGACAATGAACTCTGTACTTTACTGGAATTTACCCAAAGAAATGAAAAAGTGGGAGAGTAGTCCTGTTACGCAAAGACAATAAACCAATGGGCGAATGGACGTCTTTGTGCATTCTAGACACACTGGGAAAACTCTTAGAATAACTGCAACTGGGCAGACAAAAAAAAAAGAACTTGAGACTGGAACCGGGTTGTCTGAAAGAAATACGGCTTCAGAAAAGGCAAATCCACAATCATTGCGACAAATGCTGAATTAAAACTCGCCAAGGGGGCAAGGGGACAAGGCACTAAAATAGCTAGAAAGATATGCGCATTAAACACCTTCGACGTGCTAGTGTAGTGTAGCTTTCATGAAAACAATAAACCGCATACAATTTTTACAATTACAATTAAGTTTGCAACCTCAAAATTTACAAAAAAAATAGTCCCCTATTTCGTATTAAAAACGGCAATAAATATATCATAATTGAAAGATTAGTAATAAAATCAATAAGAAGTCAGTAGTTAAGTGTCAAAATATGTTTTATTATAGAAAAGAAATACAATGGTTATATTCGGCAGTTTTTCGGTAACGCGTCACGCAAAGCATCCCGGACAGATTAGGATTCTATAGTCCTCGCAAATCGGTTTACTGCAATTTACGCAGCAATAATTTGTTTTGCGATCTTTTTCCTTAGGGCACATGGTACATCGCTTTCTTTTGGCCATTTTTACCGTAGATAGATTGATAGGAGCATTAGTTATATTGATTGACAGCACTTCCTGCAAATGCACTAACAAGTTTTTCGGTATACCGGGTTGCTGTGCGCGCTCTTCAAGATGGGGCTTGATAAGAGCAAACGCGAGGTCTTTCATAAATTCTCTTTGAGATAGTTCGGTATTGTTCGGCAAGAAATTGTACAATATGCAAGAGTTGACCCGGGCCTGGTCGAGCATACCCAAAAAAAAACGCATCGTCCATCGGTTACGTTTTCGGGCATAACTATAACTTCAGCAGAGTTGGTCAAAAACATCTGTCCCACATGTTGTCTTATTATAAAAATCGATCATCTCTGGTTTATCGATGTCTTTGCAGTTTTTTCCGACATTATGCTTAGACGATAGCACCAAAACAAGCTTATTTTTTTTTGGACAATATGAAAGTAGGGTATTATTCCCGTCGTAACCGTAACTTGTTGTACCGATCGAAGCGTTTCTTTTGAAAGATTCCGGAATCTGGCGTTTGTTTCTCCTGAGTGTACCTACCAATGTTAAGCCGTACTCTTTTTTCATCTTGTTGCAAATTTCGATTAATTCAATTATCGCAAGTTATATTTCGAGCAGTATTATAAATTGGCTCACTCAATTTACGCACATAATATGACGGTACGCTTTCACCAGGCTCTGGTAGTACTCGTCCGCAATATGGTATAGCATTATACATATAAAACGTTTTCGCGTCATTCATAGAGACAATTTTTAGACCGTAACGTGCCGGTTTTGATTTAATGTAAACGCGCGCAGAAAACCGACCGCGAAAACCTAACAACTGTTCATCAATTGTCAAAAATTCACTCGGCGAATAATTAGTTTGGCAATTCGTTATAAACGAGTCCCAAATTTCTCGAATTGGCACCAGTACATCTGTAGCGCGCCTTTCAGCTCGTGTATTTTTATCATCGTATCTTATTCGGCAGCTGATAAATTCAAATCGTCTTTGCGACATCGCTACTCTACACATTGTTACCCCGTATCTTGGGTCCCACAATTCCGAAATATGAACGTGACCATTTTTATTCACGCCTAGATAGTATAGAGTTCCGATAAATGCTTTTAATTCGTTCATTGTAACATTTCGATAAGGCGCACTCATATCAATGTCAGGAAATCTGGCCACGTATCTATCAATTTCGGCGTTCGTATATTTCAATATTATTTCCATGATATCACTTGTAAATAATACGTTCCAGAAATCTAGTGGTGTTACCGACAACGCAGCTGCTGCAATAGCTCGAGGCAAAATTACCACTACGTTCGATCTGCGACCTCGAGTTTCCGGACATTCAAGGCACCATTTGTGTTTATCTTTTCCGTATATAAACCTACGGCGCCTGTTTGTTGTTGTTGTCGTCGTCGGTTGCTCGCTCTCTTCTTCTTCATCGCTCTCTTTGTTGTCGTCGGATTTGACGTCGGAAAAGCTCTTTTCAGAGTCCACTTCGTCTTCTACGGCGTCGATTTCTTCTTCACTGTCGTCGTCACCGAAATGCACGACATTTTTGCTGGGACGTAGTACCCGTGCAACATCCTCGGCGGATCGTTGCGCCATTTTTTCAAAAAACTAGAGAAAAAAAATTTTTTTTTTTAAATTAAAAAAAAAAATTCGATTAATCGATTAATTCAATTATCGCAAGTTATATTTCGAGCAGTATTATAAATTGGCTCACTCAATTTACGCACATAATATGACGGTACGCTTTCACCAGGCTCTGGTAGTACTCGTCCGCAATATGGTATAGCATTATACATATAAAACGTTTTCGCGTCATTCATAGAGACAAGTTTTAGACCGTAACGTGCCGGTTTTGATTTAATGTATACGCGCGCAGAAAACCGACCGCGAAAACGCTCATCATGAGAGCTTCATCGCTCTCTTTGCTGTCGTCGGATTCGACGTCGGAAAGGCTCTTTTCAGAGTCCACTTCGTCTTCTACGGCGTCGATTTCTTCTTCACTGTCGTCGTCACCGAAATGCACGAAATTTTTTTTTTTTTTGCCCAAACTTTTTGTGGCATTTCTATAGTAACAATGGAGGCTTTTAAGATGAAAAACAAAATTTACTTATAAAAACTAAATTTTAATTTATAATATTACGAAATACAAATATCTTAAACTAATTTTAATTCTATGTAATTTATGATTAGTACGGCACTGAAGAAAAAAAAAGAAAAATAATTACATATCTTTACATTTAAATATTATTGTAAGTAAATGATAATAAAAATGTTACAATTAACTTGTAGTAGTTCTACCAACAGGTAGATTTTTGGTGATGGATATATATTTTTCCTTATTTTGGGGGATGATATCAATTTTTTCCTCGTCAGATCCAAATTCCTTAATAAATAAATGAACATCATAATTCGACATGTTATGGAAAAATATCGGGATCATTTTAGGTATTTTATAATTCAAATTACAATTGGAGTGGGCGGCTCCCCGAAATTTGCCCGTTAAATGATCGTGATCGGCGACTTTGTCTGTTACTTGTAATAATTAATTACATATGTGACAAGAAGTGGTCGTATCGTAGGAATTTTGCTCATATGCAGTTAATTTAATCATCGGAAGTATAACGCTTAAATGTTCCCTGTATAATTCCTTAACATATGCATAGAGGTTCTGACAAAACAATTTCGGGCAATCTTCCCCGGAATAAATGAAAAATTTACTCAATGAGTCATCGAATGAACATTTTATATTATAGGCGAAACTGTATGGTACATGGATATGTGTCTGATTAGTATAGCTATTGTCAGGGTTCGGTGAGCATGTATCAACAGGTTTTAAAATCGATTCAAAATCTGCGTATACAACAAAGGGTATAGGCATTTTTCTATCGAAATTTTGAAATTTTAATATATTCCCCGGCATCATATCACCTCTCTTATGTTTTACAAGGTCTTCCCTCGGCATAATAGTGTAAATTTTGCTGCAGTCATTCAATTTATGTTGATTAAACGCGAATTCATTTGAAAAAAAGGTTAAACAGCCGTCACATAAATATTTTTTTCTACAATCTTCCGAGATTTGACTTCTTAGAAGCCGTGAAATATTTTTAATATAAACATAATGACCTTTAACCCCTTCTTCCAAATATAATAAATTTACATGTCTTTCCCTAGTCGCATTAGTATGGTAAATTGGTCCTACTACGTCATGTTGTTTAGATTTAAAATTAAACTCCAAGCTATAAACGTTAATACTAATATTATTCATCTGTTCAAATTTAGGAGTGTCTTTGATTCTAAGCGGAAACTCTAATCTGTCATATTTTAAAATTGAAGAAAAGTAGGGATATGATGCCGGGCGATCAGAACTCACATTCGTGGGGTGTAATGCGGATACAATGCTCCATAAAAAACAAAATTCGTCTACATTCTGAACATTGATACAAGCTTTCCGATCCCTAATCTCTTTTGGCAGTTCAATAAATGACGACCACGTATTGGTTTATATTTATTGATATTAATTTCTAAATGGGAAATCTCCCTTAGTGACCAACCCGAATCTTTCTCCTGAAACTCGCTACATTTGGTTTTAATTTTGGCACACATACTGTCATAAATTTCATCAAAGTTACTCATGCTACGTGTTATTTCGCGATATTTTGTGTTAAATGACTTTAATTCACCTTTGTGTAGTAGTTCTTTAATACCTAGTAAAATTTTGTCAAAGAAATATCACTGGTCCGCGAATCTTTTTTTTAAATTTTACTGGTCCGTGGGCCAAAGAAGGTTGAAAAACGCTGCTATAGTGGAAGATGTGTGTTTCAATTTAATGTGCACTATCTTCTTCTATTGTGATATGAGCCTATCTATTGTCGGCGAATCGGCTCGGAATTCTTGAGCAATATCAATTATAGAAGGTTTGACTACTTTTAAAGTTTCTTCTACCGAAAATAAAGATACTTTCTCAAGTACATTAAAATTAATTGGTAATCTAGATCGCAGCTTTTACAAGTTTCACTGTGAAGTTCAGGCAACGTTGACGTAAATTATGTTCCACATCAGACTGAAGGTTGTATTCCCGTAATTTTGTTTCAAAAGCATATCCCATGTACGGTTTTGGATCCAAATAACTTCTACATTTTGTGTAAAAATATCTTCTCGCGCAGTTGGGTTCAAGATACGCCGACTTGTAGATTGAACGTTTTTTTGGGGCAACATTGCTGCTTTCAAAGAGCTTCTTCACAGTTTCAACTTCCTCCAAGACAGGTTTTAAATATAATAAATACAAATGTACCGAATAATAAATGTACCGAATAATACACCACGCATAATGCAATCAATATAGCAGTGGTTATCGCGCCTGGCAACTTCAAACAGGAGTTTAAATTCCACCCATTGTTCTAGAATACGATTGACTCCTGGTTCAATTGATATCCATCGGGTGTTGCATATCTGTGGAATTAACAATGGTTCGGAGCGACAGTTAATTGTTTGATAGATACTTTTATAATGTAAACCACGGTTCGATAAATGACCAATTGTAGGTTTCTCTTATAAGAAATTAAACATTACATGGCAAAGTTTCTTCTGAGGCATGAGATAAAGCCAACTGTAATGAATGGCACACGCAGCGAACTAAAACCAAATTATCATTACCAGTTGCATTTTTCAATAAGGCATGTTATTAGTACTTGTTATCTGTGCCAATGCCGATCATTTTTTTTATTTCATTGTTCAGAATAGAGAATAATCCTTAATACCGGTCACTATGCTGTTTGCAGTGCCATCTTCAATTTCGACCAAACCCAAGAAGGAGGATATTATAGTTTTTAAATATCGGCTGAAATATCTGATCGATACTCCCAACAGTTTGCTGAAATATCTGTGGACTCAACGATCAAGAGACTGTACTCTTGGTCTTTCAAATCCGACACAATTTCTTTAATAAAATGAGGCGCCAAAACATGTATTATATTTGCACATTTTGTACGATGGACTGGCAAGTCTCCACTTTTGCTATCACCGAATCGGGGTTTATATAATTCTGATAAATGATCGACAGCCATAATCGAACAATGTGCGCACACAAGCATAGCTAGTGAAGATTCTGCTCTCTGTGTATTCAGATCTTTTTTACTTTGGGAAAACTTATTGTTCATTAACTTTTCACTGGTTTTTTATGCTTTGCTGTCAAAGCATGTAACCTTAAACAATGGCCTTTGCAATCATCTCGCACTTGCAGTACTTACGATAAGCCTTCGTCGTGTCATTTTCGACAGGCTGTAACCAATCCTTGAAGTCCAGCTGTTGCTCCCACTCTGACCGATAATGCTGACTGTATTTAGGCGGCATATTAACGACTATCGAACAATTAATAATGTATATCGAACTGTACCTATTGTGGAAACTGTATTAAACAATTACACCGGCACACAAAAAAAAGTTGGCAGTACAGACCTATCTAGTTATATGGATTTCGATGCGCTGAATCCGAATCCGATGTCCGTTTGATCCGCACGCCCTCAAAATTTCAAGTAAGTTGTACTCAAAATGTTGAGGTCGTAGAAGTAAATAAACTTCAGATTTGAATTCAGCACATCAAAACACCTTAGAGAAGTACTTGATCTAGTATCTAATTCAACAAAAAAATTGCATCTTCACAACAGCAGTTTTTCAAAATTCATTGTTTTTTTTACAAATCTACTTGAAATTTTGATTTATTTTATATGCTAAAGCAGGGATTCCCAACCTGTGGTACGCGTACCACTGCTGGTACGCGGGAACGTTTCAGGTGGTACGCGTGAGCGATGTGAGCAACATGCTATTAATAGCTTCTGAACGCATGTGAAGTGAGCACGCAAGCATTACTCAGCTGCTTGTCTCTGCAGGAGTGAGGAGAGACGGCGCCGGGGACGGGGCGACGTGAGCTGTCTTACCCCTCTTGCCCCTCGCTATTAATAACTTCCCCTGCGCCTACATTCACACAATATTGCCAGAGATTGTGCAGGTGCAAGATTGTGCTTCACAATATTGCCGGAGATTGTGCAAGTTTATTGTTCGCAGTTCGTTGAGCGTGTTGTGATTTCGTATAAGAAATCTGAAGTATGAAATGATTTCTGACGTCCTCTTCTACTTCAAAGGATTGTGCTAAAAAACCTAAATCACCGGCCACTCGTAAATTCGATGAAAGCTGCTTACAGTACGGTTTTGTAGTGAAGCCAGGGACTGAAACCAGTGACATTCCTATTCCTCAATGTGTTGTATGTCTTGAAACACTTTCGAACCAAAGCATGAAGCCTTCTTTACTGATGCGACACCAAAATACTAAGCACCCTGCTTTAATTGGTAAGCCCATTGAATTTTTTAAAAGAAAATCTATTTTTTTCAAGAAACCCATTGTTTGACGAAGTTTGTCAATACTGATACTAAGTTGATAAGGCGTCATACCTTGCTAGTTTAAGAATTGTAAAAGATGGAAAGCCTCACACAATCGGTGAGACGCTTTTTCTGCCGGCCGCTGTGGATGTGGTCCAAGCCGTGTTAGGAGAAAAGGCAGCCAAAGAAATAAAAAAAATACCACTATCAAATAAAAGAATGCAAAAGTACGCATTGTGTCATCCATCGAGAAGCATTCGCTGCTAAAGGTATGCCGAAAAATCTTAACTCCGTTCTATCAGATGCTATATAATATAGGCTAGGGGTAATAATAAAAGCTAGGGCTCTAAACACAAGATTATTCTCCTTGATGTGTGAAGAAATGGGTGGCAAGTTCAAGACTTTACTCCTGCATGCGGAAGTGAGGTGGTTATCTCGGGGGAAAATTTTGAACCGTCTCTTTAAACTGAGATCAGAAGTTTTTATGTTTTTAAGTGAAAAAAATCATGACATGAAAAAATTGTTTGCTGATGAAGAATGGTTGTGAAGATTGGTTTCTCTAGCCGATATTTTTAACAAATTCAACATACTGAACTTGGGACTTCAGGGACCAAACACAACAGCCTTCACAGCCAGTGACAAAATAAACTCCTTCAAGAGAAAGCTGGTCGTGTTTTGTTCACAAATACAGCAGAAGGATTTATCTGCATTTCCCACTCTATCATATTTTTTTTAAGAAAATGGAATATCTCCAATGCCAGATGTAGTTGCAGATATCATTGTTCACTTGGAAGGCCTTCAAAAAAGCATTAAGAAGTATTTCTTTGAAGATTATTCAAAAGTGGACTGGAGCAGAAATCCTTTTTCGGGAACCTCACCAAATGAATTGGAACTAAAAGAAAGTTTTATCGATCTTACAGAAG
The DNA here is from genome assembly GCA_944588485.1 of Phosphuga atrata. Taxonomy (NCBI): domain Eukaryota; kingdom Metazoa; phylum Arthropoda; class Insecta; order Coleoptera; family Silphidae; genus Phosphuga; species Phosphuga atrata. The sequence continues at coordinate 72,148,276 of OX155896.1, forward strand.
ATTCCATGAAATATTATTTTAAAGAGATATTTTTAATTAACTTCCGAATCGGATGTAAAACCGATTTGAACCCTTTGATCTTCTGGTAAGCTCTGCTATTTTTGATGCCATTTGTTACGAATTACTTGTGTGAGAGTGGATTTTCTGAACTCTTGTACATAAAAAATAAACATAGAAGCAGAATAAGTGTTGAAGATGACTTAAGAGTGAAGATAAGTTCCATTACTCCTAATGTTGATATTTTAATCACAGGCAAACAACCACAAGTTTCGCACTAAAGACTATAAAAGTATAATTTGTATGACGATTAATTTTTTTCTGAGTTTGTACTAATATTTTATTTGTATGTTTTTAGACCCAAATAGGGGTCTAACTAATAACACTCCTGTATTATAAGCATGTTATTATAAATAAAGAAAAATCTAACCATTAAATATGAAGTTTTTTCAGGGATTTAATTCAAAAAGCCTTTGAACACTTTTTGAAGAGTAAATATTACCCGTTTATTAAAATACTTAGGTTTGGTGGTACGCCAATATTTCTCAAAAAGTCAAGTGGTACGCAGGTGCAAAAAGGTTGGGAACCCCTGTGCTAAAGAATATGCTAGATGCTAAACAACAAATAAATATGCTAAACAATACAAAAATATGCCAAAACTAGCATAAAATATGCTAAATTGGCAACACTGTTCGCAGGTACGTCCTAGAGAGGCTAAACTTTTTTTACATAAGCCTAGTAGCGGCCTCTCTACGCGTATTCAGTAGTTACAACAACATTTCATTTTCGCTCGGACGTAAACGACCCCCCTTGATAGGTTGAGGGTTAAGAATCATTTGTTAAAAATAACATTATTTTTAAGTTTTCTTCCTCAGTTGTTTTTAAACGTTTCAACATTCAGAGTGATTCTGTTAATAGTAAAAAAAAAAAAACAGAAGAAGCACCAAATCAAACACCGTTGTCAAACCATGACTTCACGCAAAAAAAGGTTGTTTAAAAACCGTACGAAGATATGTTGCTCGAGATTCTTGAAAAAAGAAGAGAGGAAGCCGGAAAATTGACGAAGATATTTTTGCTCTCTCCATTACCCGCATTTAAAACATTCAATGAAGTTCAACAATTTGTGGCCCGAACAGAAATTGTGAATGATTGAGGCGTGTACGTTTGTACAAGTGTACACGTGGATTCCAACATGCAAATCAAACTACGATATAAGCTAATCGTAGATTTATATAAATGAGAATCATAAAAGTTTTATTAGAAGAATGTTGCAATTGAATTTTGCAACATGAAACTCAACGTGTATAAAACCGAAAAGAAGAAAGTTATTTAGTAAGAAACAAAAAAAGATATGAAATCCATATCACAATCCCATTCTACATACATTCAAAACGCGATTTATTAGACACGATAAAACACCTCTCGCATTCGCCTTTTTATAGTTTATAATAAACACGTTTGTCAGAAATCATGATTTACGTCCGTACTAATCCCACATCCAATTAAACTTATTCTTTATTATTGCCAATTATCGCTTTCATTTTATCACTTATTTCGTAATATTCCAATCCACAAACGGAATGAATGTCACACCAAGTTCATTTTTCCCATGTCCATTTACCATATGCCATCACATAAATTTTCCATTTAATTAAAACGATCTCAAACAGAGATCAAAATAAATAGATGCTGCAATATATTCATAGATTCTACTGCAATCTCAAATATATAATCGGATTAGATGCAAGATTATTTTATTTATGTCGCCGAGAAGACACAAAATGAATTACAAAACTATAAATGTTATGAAAACAAGATAAAAAGTTACCTATTGTTGTTAAATGGTGTTAATATTTCAACAACAATTAATATGTGCAATTAGATTTTATCGCGAAATCTGTTGTGTTGATAAAAGTTTAGTTTTTAATGCAAAGTTTATTTTATTGCAACAAAAAATATGAAAACTTCTACAATTCTTAGTTTTTTAAAACAATGAAAAATGTAATTAACAAATATCGCAGTAAAAGTTGCAAACTTGTTCCTAACAGCCAAAAAAAAAAACAATTATTTATTTTGTAATAGCTGGAAAGCGTTAAAAGGACCAATTGTTGAAATGGTTTCAGCCAAAACTAATTGCTTGCACGGTGGTGTGGCTTGTTACACGAAATTGTACGAATTTTGCTCTACTTGGGCAATTAAGCCGACGACAATTTAAAACAAACCTCCGCACGGTTTTAATTTATTAACAGATTTTTAGAAAAAATAATTTTTGCCAAAACTTTTTGCGTAACAATTAAAATGTGAGATAAATATGTATTAAACCTCGGCATGTTTTATAAATTAAATTAATACTATAAACTTAATAAAATCGGAACACAGCCTGAATATATAAATATATTCAACCTTTCCGGAGTTCTATAACATTATTGGATTTTAAGTACGTGTTTTACAAGTTGTTAATAATAAAAGCAAAGCTGCACTGATGAGACATAAATCTCGAAACGCGTCTGCAGATGGCTATCCACTTAAGTTATACTAACGCCACCGCAGATACAGATTTGGTTAGTGTTCGCGCCAATTTTAGCCAATCTGTATTTTTAATTTAACATTTGAATCGATTTCGGCACCGAGTAACAGAAGGGGAAAGGTGTATCGACCTGGGCCGAAATCGCCCGAGTGTGATGCTTCGAGTGTGAGAAGCGTAAAGACAAGAATCGAAGCGCTAACCAAGCTCGACCGACACGTGCACGTGCACATTTTTAAGTTTATCGTTTCAAGTCAAGTTAACCAGGGGTGTAATCACGAGCCCAAAGGGCTAAAGCGGCATCCAACGTCTGGAAGACACCAATTTTAAAGGCTCCCTCCACCCATTATCCCCATTTCCTCCCTTAAAAAAGGACGATCCACACGTGGCCGAGAACCTAACCTAACATAACCTAAAAAAACCTAACCTAACCCAACATGTAAGTGATTAGACTAGCCCTGTTTCAAATGGGAAAATTTGATTTTCGTGAGACACGGTCCAAACAGTTAGGTTAGGTTATAATGGAGCATATAAATATACCTTTTTACGGTTAGTTAAGCGCATGCGCATCCGCCAAGATTGAGAGGCGGGAATATGAAAATTTCGCGCACATATCTAGTTATACGTCAAAAAGTTCGGGCACTTTTTGACGTATAACATGCCTGAAATTGACACATGCGCACAAAAAATTGAAAAAATGAAAAAGGCCAATACAGACCACATATCGCGCGATAGCGCGACCTCTCGATCCGAAATAAAAAAGATATTTAATAAGGGTTAGATTAGGTTATATTAGAGCAGATAAATCCAAAGGACATATCGCGCGGTAGCGCGACCTCTCGCTACGGTTGCGTTAATACGTAAGTACCAAATAATGTTATTCTTCTGGTTTTTGTTGAGCGCCAAGGTGGACTGAAAGCTATTAAATAACTGGCAAATTTCACATGAGATGTTTTGGTAGTCTTAACCCTTAACCACCTGCCATACGTCTCAGGTGAGCAAATTATTGCTACTTTGGGTCTAAAAACACAATAATGTTATAAAGCTCCGGAAAGGTTGAATATATTTATATATTCAGGCTGTGTACCGAAGTTTATATGATTATCTATAATGTAGTTTGGATTCTAAATTAATACTGTTACTTGACATTCTAGTAAACATAAATTATAAAATTGGCGTTGATTCTGCTCAGTTTGATAACAACTTCTCGTTGGATATGCTAATCAAGGCGTTAGTTCTGTTTACATTTTGCGGATATATCGGAGAGATTTAGTGAATGTAATGAAAACTTCTGTGCTGTTAGCAGTTTCCACGCAAATAACATTTCCGGAACGAAATGAATTGCCCGTTAAAGGGAATAATTAATAGGTTTAATCGTTTTAATTAGAAATCGTAATTGTTTTTGGATACGCTTATCTCAATATAGATATAATCATTATTAGTCTATTGAAATTCATTCATAGTTCAATCAATAGCTTAGGCTTACATGCAATGCATTACCAGAAGAGAAATGTGTCTATAATCTTGTAACATCGGAAAATAAAAGTATAAATTCAACAAATTTCACATTAGATTTTTCTAATAAATCAATTAAAATGAAATAATCATTAAATAGACTAAAATATGTGGAGATGTTTTAATCACTTAACACATGCAACATTTGTTTATGTTACCGTGAATGACCGAAATTGGAGAATGTCGACTTTCACCGGTGAATGTCAACACATACCAAATACGTCGGTGAAAGATCGAATTTTCATTACTTTGTTGTACATTCGGACCTTCACCGGTGTATGTCGACAATCACAGACACGTTATGGTGGAGGTCCAAAATGGCGACTGGCTTTCTCCCGCCAAATTCTTTGCTCTGCTGGGAGTCAGTCAGCTTTACCAGTCTTATGTTGTAATAAATAAGATTTGAATCACATAATTAAGTAATTTTTAGGGTTCCGTACCGAAAACGGAACCCTTATAGGATCACTTTGTTGTCCGTCTGTCTCTCTGTCCGTCCGTCTGTCTGTCTGTCAAGACCATTTTTCTCAGGAACGCGTAGAGGTAACAAGTTGAAATTTGTATCAAATACTCGGGTCTGCGGTCTCTTTCAGCTGTGAAAAAAGCAAACTTGTAAGTCAACGCGATCAACAGATATGACCGTTTATGTCGCATATTTTGCGATTTCACAAGGGAATCAAAACCTATAGGGTACTTCCCGTTGACGTAGAATCATGAAATTTGGCAAGAAGCGGTGTCTTACAGCACATGTAAAGCGATACATCTGAAAACCGTAAATATGTAGTTTAATTACAAAAAAAATGCGAATTTACTATTAGAAACTTATGAAAATACACTGATGTGTTGCGTGGTATTGTCAGGCACCAGAAGCATATGGGTTGCATACAGTTAGGTCTTCCTAAAGATACCTTTCTTAAAAGTTTGTAAGGAACTCTCGGTGCGCGAGTCACAACTCGCACTTGGCCGTTTTTTTTTTTTATTATCGTTATTTTCGTTTCTCATTTAGAATGTTCTGTGGGTTTTAAATTGTTGGTCATTCCTCTCAGAACGAACGGCGAAAAAGTTACGTCACCCTTGTGACGTTTTATAGCGACTGAATTACGGAGAAGAAAATATGAATCTCTGTTCAACATTCACCATTAGAGCACGGTGAATGTCGATATTCACCGGTGTAAGTCAAAAATAAGGGTATAGCAAATATTTTGAACATACACCAAGCGACTATATGAATGTTGACATTCACCGGTGAAAGTCGACATTCCCCAAATTTCGGTCTTTCACGGTAACATTTATACGAACTTATTAGCAGACATTTGCATATTGAACTGAAATTTGCATGTTATTACTAGCCCCAGTACATTTTTATGCCACTATAGTTTATTTAGTCAATTATGTCATTAAAAGATTCAGAGATTTTCTGCTTTTAATGACATAATTGACTAAATAAACTTTAGTGACATAAAAATGTACTGGAGCTGGTAATAACATGCAAATGTCAGTTCTATAACACTAAGATATTTAGTTATTTTAGCTAGTTAATAAGTTATTTATCTACTACTCGTTTAGTGACATGAAAATGTGCTGGGCCTGGTAATAACATGCAAATGTCTGTTGCATAATTCAATATCCTGCGTGGTGTTAGCCAGGGAAGTAGTTATTTCAACATGGTATTTGTTTATACGAATAATATAATAATTATTTGCTAATTAGTAGTTAATAAGTATTAATATAATGTATGGATATATAAGAAAATAAATGATTGAACAAGAAGTTTGCGTGTAGTTTGAGAGCTAATGGCTTTTAGTAAATTAATAAATAATGCATTAACAAGGGTAGTGTTTTGCAAATTGCGGCTTATTGAGAATCCCGGCTCGCCATTACAACCGAAGAATGCAAGCGATAACTCGCAACGAAATTCGTAATAAGATATAATCTCCACTTGGGTTTCAAAACCTTCGAGTGTAATTCGAAATGAAATATCACCGATGTTTCGATGAATTCCGAGTTATAGCAATAGCAACAATTTATGATGTGAATATTTCTCCATTTGAATGTGCGTGTTTGCTCAACGGGCTCCAAGGGCAGACCTTGACTACATAATGCCCAGTTCAATTTAGATGTTTGCGAAAAAGTCTTCAGATGTAATAACTCCTAGTTATGCGGACGGCATGTGATTACGGACGGAGCTGGTGGAATGGTAATAATAATGAAATAAGAGATAAATATAACCCGCGGAAAAGTAAATCAATCGCCGATGGTAAAGTCGATTATTGTTTATGGTAGACCGTTTGATTTACAGTTATTACCAGGGCATAGTTAATGGGGTATCATTTCGTACCATTATCGTTATGTCGTTACCTGGCAGATACATGATACAATCTGTGGGCGGTCGAGGATCATTCAAACATTAAACAAACACAAATTCACAAAATCTTAAAAGAAATTGAAAAATATAAAAATACATAGAGTTCTATAACTATCTAGTAAAACTACTTACTAATAATTATATAAATTAAACTAATAAACCAGAAGCTTTTGTATTGGTGATACCATACTAATTATAGATAATCATATAAACTTATTAGTTCAAAAGCTTTTTGTTTATCAGCGAGTTTTTCTTGCATTCAACACGCCAATTCATATTCTGTTATTATTTATTCACGTAATTATAACGGAAAACATTTTATATTCGTGAAATCGTACTAATACTACCTACTACCATACCAAACCCCCTATTCCACCTTGGCTTTTAGTATGCGCCACCCCGGTATCACATATTTTGTATTCATTCAGGGTGGACGGTTAGTGAAAACCGCCCTAGTTGTTGTCTCTCCGACCAGGATTCGAACCCGCGTCTCCCGCATTGAAAGTCGGGTATGGCCTACTACCGTACCATATTGAATTATACAACAGACATTTGCATGTTATTACTAGTCCCAGCACAGTTTCATGTCACTAATACTAGATAATTAACATTGTTTTAAGATCATTTCTTTCTAGATCAGTGCTTTTTAGAATTATAAATTGTAATCTACTTACATGAACTTGAGCACCTCGTGCATGACTGGCGAGGTTAAGTTTTAATTTTATATTTGTGGAGAAAGATATGAAAGATCAATAACCGTAAGTAAGTGCATGTCTTTCTCCACAAATGTCGAATTGAAACCTAACCTCGCCAGTCCTGCCCGAGGTGTTCAAGTTCAGCTAAGTGTATTTTATTGTAGTTTTTGTCGAAACAAAGTTTTGATATTTCAAGTATTCAATATACCTAAGTTTAAACGAATCTTTTAGAAAGTTCTTACGTCTTGACATTCAATAAAAATCAATTTAGAATCTGCATATTACGAAATTGTATATAAACAAATTGTTTTTAGATGAATTTAACCTAACCTAACATGTACTAGATATTTAACATTGTTTTAAGATCATTTCTTTCTAGATAATTAATTTTTAGAATTATAAATCGGAATCCACTTACATGAACTTGAGCACCTCGTGCATGACTGGCGAGGTTAGGTTTGAATTTTACGTTTGTGGAGAAAGACATGAAAGATCAATAACCGTAACTAAGTGCATGTCTTTCTCCACAAATGTCGAATTGAAACCTAACCTCGCCAGTCATTCCCGAGGTGTTCAAGTTCAGCTAAGTTTATTTTATTGTAGTTTATTGTCGAACCGAAGTTTTAGAAGATTAGAGTTTGAGATTCAAAGTATTCAATATACCTAAGGGTAAACGAATCTTTATCTTTTAGAAAGTTCTATTGTCTTGACATTCAATAAAAATCAATTTAGAATCTGCATATTACGACATTTTATGTAAACAAATTGTTTTTAAATGAATCTAACCTAACCTAACATACTAGATAATTAACATTGTTTTAAGATTATTTAGAATTATAAATTGGAATCCACTGATATAAACTTGAGCACCTCGTGCATGACTGGCGAGATTAAGTTTTAATTTGACATTTGTGGAGAAAGATATGAGAAATCAATAACCGTAACTAAATTCATGTCTTTCTACACAAATGTCAAATTGAAACCTAACCTCGCCAGTCATGCACGAGGTGCTCAAGTTCAGTAAAGTGTATTTTGTTGTAGTTTTTTGTCGAAACAAAGTTTTGAGATTTAAAGTATTCTATATACCTAAGTTTAAACGAATCTTTTAGAAAGTTCTAACGTCTTGACATTCAATAAAAATCGATTTAGAATCTGCATATTACGAAATTTTATATAAAAAAATTGTTTTTAGATGAATCTAACCGAACCTAACATGTACTAGATAATTAACATTGTTTTAAGATTATTTCTTCTTAAATCATTGCTTTTCGGAATTATTAATATGGATCCACTTACATGAACTTGAGCACCTCGTGCATGACGGTCGTGGTTAGGTTTTAATTTTACATTTGTGGAGAAATACATGAAAGATCAATAACTGTAACTAGGTTCATGTCTTTCTCCACAAATATCAAATTGAATCTTAACTTCGCCAGTCATTCACGAGGTGCTAACGTTCAGTTAAGTGTATTTTATTGTGGTTTTTTGTCGAAACAAAGTTTTGAGATTTAAAGTATTCTATATACCTAAAGGTAAACGAATCTTTTAGAAAGTTCTATTGTCTTGACATTCAATAAAAATCAATGTAGAATCTGCATATTACGAATTTTGTTATAAACAAATTGTATTTAGATGAATCTAACCTAACCTAACATATACTAAATAATTAACATTGTTTTAAGATCATTTCTTTCTAGATCATTGTTGTTTTGAAATTTAAAATGGAATCCACTTACATGAACTCGAGCACCTCCACCTAAGGGTAAACGAATACGTCTTGAAATTCAATAAAAATCAATTGTTGAATCTGCATATTACTAAATTTTAAAGAAACAAATTGTTTTTAGATGAATCTAACCTAACCTAACATGTACTAGATATTTAACATTGTTTTAAGATCATTTCTTTCTATATCATTGATTTTTAGAATTATAAATGGGAATCTACTTACATGAACTTGAGCACCTCGTGCATGACTGGCGAGGTTAAGTTTTAATTTTATATTTGTGGAGAAAGATATGAAAAATCAATAACCGTAAGTAAGTGCATGTCTTTCTCCACAAATGTCGAATTGAAACCTAACCTCGCCAGTCATGCCCGAGGTGCTCAAGTTTAGTAAAGTGTATTTTATTACGGTTTATTGTCGAAACAAAGTTTTAGTAAAAAAGAATTTGAGATTCAAAGTATTCTATATAACTAAGGGCAAACGAATCTTTATCTTTTAGAAGGTTCTATTGTCTTGACATTCAATAAAAATCAATTTAGAATCTGCATAATTTTAAATAAACAAATTGTTTTTAGATTAATCTAACCTAACCTAACATACTAGATAAATAACATTGTTTTAAGATTATTTAGAATTATAAATTGGAATCCACTGATATGAATTTGAGCACCTCGTGCATGACTGGCAAGGTTCAGTTTTAATTTGACATTTGTGGAGAAAGGTATGAAAAATCAATAACCGTAACTAAGTTCATGTCTTTCTCCACAAATGTCAAATTGAAACATAACCTCGCCAGCCATGCACGAGGTGCTCAAATTTAGTAAAGTGTTTTTCATTGTAGTTTATTTTCGAAACAAAGTTTTGAGATTTAAAGTATTCTATATACCTAAGGGTAAACGTATCTTTATCTTTTAGAAAGTTATATTGTCTTGACAGTAAAAATTAATTTAGAATCTGCATATTACGAAATTTTATATAAACAAATTGTGTTTAAATGAATATAACCTAACCTAACATATACTATATAATTAACATTGTTGTAAGATTAATTTCTTTTTAGCTCATTGATTTTTAGAAATTATAAGTTGGAATCCACTTAAATGAACTTGAGCACCTCGTGCATGTCTGGGGAGGTTAAGTTTTAATTTGACATTTGTGGAGAAAGACATGAAAAATCAATAACCGTAACTAAGTTCATGTCTTTCTCCACAAATGTCAAATTGAAACATAACCTCGCCAGTCATGCACGAGGTGCTCAAGTTCAGTTAAGTGTATTTTATTGTCGAAACAAAGTTTTAGTAGAAAATAATTTGAGATTTAAAGTATTCTATATACCTAAGGGTAAACGTATCTTTATCTTTTAGAAAGTTCTATTGTCTTGACATTAAATAAAAATCAATTTAGAATCTGCATATTACGAAATTTTATATAAACAAATTGTTTTTAGATGAATCGATTTTACTAAAAGATAAAGGCGCACCCAATATATGCATGTAAGTGCTCACAGGTACTTGTATAACACGTTATCAGATGATCTTGATGTAGGTGTATATATCGCACCGTGAAAGTTGAAAATAATTGCTTATAAGGTAATGTTCTCAAAATCGCAGCCGAACTCTTTTCATTGATATGTAGGCGTCAACCCATCAACAACATTTATATTTTGACAATCCACGAAAATAAACTTGAATTAATGGCTTAACTCCAAATACAAGCGGACCGAAAGTCAAACGAATATTTTATAATCTCAACAGATATTTCGAAATAAAATGTGGTTTCTTTAAAAACAGAGCCGAATTTGGATTTAATTGGGAACAATTATTTCTCTGTTTTGTCCATTTGAAGCCACATTCTCTATAAACCGCTGTATGGACAACTGCTGAAAAACGCCTTACGAACGAGTTTTTTATAGTATTTTTTATATTTTGCGTCCTTTTATAACCTAACCTAACCGCACGCATATGAGTGCTGTTATGAGTCCATTACAGACGCAAAATAGAATCTATTTTTGTTGAGACAACAGAAAAAAATGTGAAATAGACATAAATAATTTGATTCTGACTATGTATGGAGATAAACCATTTGGTAGTTAATACAAAGATTGAGAAACGTAGTGAACGTTGATAATACGAACACAGAGACTCCTGTATTATAACATTTATGAAACGAGTTTGTGAAGCATTCAGTTGATTTAGTAACTGAACGCTGGAATAACAATTTGCAATAAAGTTCAAGTATAAATGCATTCGATGAATAGGAAAGATCGAAGCCATTTATTTATAGTATCTCGCAGAGTTCAAGCTGTATGCAGTGCGAATTTTTCTTAAGATTACTTATACCACACCTGATTTCTGTTCACCTGCTCAAAATAATTGGCGCGAATGTGTACGTCTATGCGAATCTTGTGCCACCCGCATAGATCGTGACATTGGCGACCGCCCGGTTATACCTCAACACACAGACGGACAGACCACTCAATACTGCTGGCCCTACGGTCATCCACCGACCGCATTCTAATTAAAATTATTATGCATGAATTTACCATACCTTTCATGCACTCGACCACGTAATATATATTCTGCAACGGTTTCAATAATCATCTGCTATGAGAAGATTGCGTTTTATAATTTTTTATTTTGCAGAAACCGTTTTTATTAGACTATGGGAAACAATACCATTAAACGTTCTTAATTTCCATGGATCAAATCGATAGTTTTAATTAACTATTAAATATATTTACTGCCCATTTTTCATTAAAACTTCACCGCGGTTGTTTTTTGCCAGTTTTATTGCCAATAAATTCGCTTTGTTAGTTAGAAAATAAATTACTTTTAGGACACAACTTTAATGTTCCTACTTTTAGATTCACAATGTTTGCAACCACGAATAATAAATTCAATGTTTTGCCAATTTCAACTTCCTCAGAGCTGACTTTTATTGTAAAATTATCTTATTTAGCACCCAATTTTTTGTGCTTTCATTTCTTCAGACTTTATTTTTGGGTTTTAATTTCTTATAGCATGTACTTGTGACCTAGTATTCAAGGTGTCTACTAAGCCAAAAATCTTGAGTTCAAATCCTGGAGCACAAGTATGGAAAAATAAACCACTACACATTGTGCATCGCTCAATGGCCTCTGGCAAGGCCATCACAGTAATCTTCCACGAAACCTCTCCTAATAGTAGCTCGCCACTAGGGATTGCAATCCGGAAAACCGGATTCGGTAATCCGGCGGATCCGGCAGCATTAAACGTTTACCGGATCCGGCATCATTAAATGTTTACCGGATCCGGCATCATTAAACATCTACCGGATCCGGTACCAATATAACGGATGCAGTCACCGGATCCGGTGATGCTAATTTTTAGTAAAATAATTTCGCTGTTGCACGAGTAGGTACTTTAAATGCGTGGTGCGCATGGCGCCACATGGTTTTTTCAAAACCAAAATTGATTTTGTGATAAATAATGTATACTTAAAATAATTACCGTATTTAGCGGTGTATAACGCGCACCTTTTTTCCAAAAAAAATGTCATTGTCAATTAACATTTGTAGACTCTCACTAGTTTCTTTACTGTGTGACTATTTGGAGGAATTTTGGAAATCTGAAAACGACAAATTTCTCCAAAAAGTCCAAATTTTTAATATATGAAACCGTTTTGTAAATATTTTGAAAAATAAGGCAACCACAGATCAATGAAGATGATGTTGAGATTTTACAAAATTAACATTTGTGGACTCTCACTAGTTGCTTTACTGTGTGACTATTTTTAGGAATTTTAGAAATCCAAAAACCATAAATTTCTCCAAAAGCTCCTCATTTTGAAAATCTGAAATCGTTTTGTCAATATTTAGAAAAATAAGGTAGCGCCAGATTAATGAGGATGAGGTTGAGATTTTATAAAATTAACATTTGTAGACTCTCACTCTTTTCCTCACAGCGCGACTATTTGGAAGAATTTTGGAAATCTAAAAACCCTACAAATCTCTCCAAAAAGTCCAAATTTTTAAAATCTGAAACCGTTTTATAAATATTTTGAAAAATAAGGCAGCGACGGATTAATGAAGACGAGATTAAGATTTGACAAAATTAACATTCAGAGACTCTCGCTATTTTCTCTACTGTGAGACTATTTGGAGGAATTTGGAAAATCTAATAACCTCGAATTTCTCCAAGAAGACCAAATTTTGAAAATCTGAAACCGTCTTGTTACTATTTTTAAACATAAGACAGCGACAGTTCAATGAAAATGAGGTTGAGCTCTAAAAGATAGGTCCGCGTTATAAACGCACAAAAAGTAGGTTGAATTTTAGGGTGCGCCTTAAGCAACAGCAAATAAGGTATTTATTATAATTTGATAAAACTAAATATACATTTAAATGGATATTATATTTCATTAGAGAGATTCATCATGATGTCTGTCATAAATATAAGAATATGAATAAGACTAGACAGACTAGCATGCTCAAATACCTAAATGAAGTGATCTCAGTAGATTAAGTAAAGTTTATTACGTAAGATTTAATTCCTTAGATGCGGCCGGATCCGGACGGATCCGGCCGGATCCGTGTAAATTCGGCCGGATCCGGCCGGATTGAAAATGACTACGGATTGCAATCCCTACTCGCCCCCCACGTTAAAAACTGTATGAGCTCACCCTATACTTGTGTTTAAGATCAAGACACCAAGCATAAGTGTAGGCGGAGGGAGGAGGTTTTGTTTAAGGTTGATTTAGGACTCACACCATTGAAGAAGAAGAATATGACTTAAGTGCTGAAAAATGACTTAAAAAGTCAATAAAGCTATAAGTACATTACAATATGCATAGAAACGTTAATGAACGTAATTATAAATTATTACAATTAGTATAATTGCTCCTCCCTCTTGTTTTATGCAATCTATTAAGATACATTACAGCTTGAAATACCATGTAGTAAATCTGTTCTAGTTAATCTGATAATGAAATGAAATGTTGAATCATTTGATGAAAAGGAAACAATAAATGGGCGAGCAGAGGAAAAGCTGCCACAAACATCCATTAATCATTTACCAGTGCACGAACCAAATCGGCATTTGAAAAAATCGGCTGTTGCAAAAACGTTTCAATTAGTACTAACGATAGTTCTCATTAGATGCGGCCACAATGAACTGTGTCTTAAGATTAACGAATCGATTACGTAAATCACAGCAGGATACATATTTTCGACATTCGATGTTTCATTAACTTTTAAAATTGGTTGTAGAGTTATTTTAACTGGAGAGACTAGACAGACAAGACTAGACAGACAAGACTAGACAGACAAGACTAGACAGACAAGACTAGACAGACAAGACTAGACAGACAAGACTAGACAGACAAGACTAGACAGACAAGACTAGACAGACAAGACTAGACAGACAAGACTAGACAGACAAGACTAGACAGACAAGACTAGACAGACAAGACTAGACAGACAAGACTAGACAGACAAGACTAGACAGACAAGACTAGACAGACAAGACTAGACAGACAAGACTAGACAGACAAGACTAGACAGACAAGACTAGACAGACAAGACTAGACAGACAAGACTAGACAGACAAGACTAGACAGACAAGACTAGACAGACAAGACTAGACAGACAAGACTAGACAGACAAGACTAGACAGACAAGACTAGACAGACAAGACTAGACAGACAAGACTAGACAGACAAGACTAGACAGACAAGACTAGACAGACAAGACTAGACAGACAAGACTAGACAGACAAGACTAGACAGACAAGACTAGACAGACAAGACTAGACAGACAAGACTAGACAGACAAGACTAGACAGACAAGACTAGACAGACAAGACTAGACAGACAAGACTAGACAGACAAGACTAGACAGACAAGACTAGACAGACAAGACTAGACAGACAAGACTAGACAGACAAGACTAGACAGACAAGACTAGACAGACAAGACTAGACAGACAAGACTAGACAGACAAGACTAGACAGACAAGACTAGACAGACAAGACTAGACAGACAAGACTAGACAGACAAGACTAGACAGACAAGACTAGACAGACAAGACTAGACAGACAAGACTAGACAGACAAGACTAGACAGACAAGACTAGACAGACAAGACTAGACAGACAAGACTAGACAGACAAGACTAGACAGACAAGACTAGACAGACAAGACTAGACAGACAAGACTAGACAGACAAGACTAGACAGACAAGACTAGACAGACAAGACTAGACAGACAAGACTAGACAGACAAGACTAGACAGACAAGACTAGACAGACAAGACTAGACAGACAAGACTAGACAGACAAGACTAGACAGACAAGACTAGACAGACAAGACTAGACAGACAAGACTAGACAGACAAGACTAGACAGACAAGACTAGACAGACAAGACTAGACAGACAAGACTAGACAGACAAGACTAGACAGACAAGACTAGACAGACAAGACTAGACAGACAAGACTAGACAGACAAGACTAGACAGACAAGACTAGACAGACAAGACTAGACAGACAAGACTAGACAGACAAGACTAGACAGACAAGACTAGACAGACAAGACTAGACAGACAAGACTAGACAGACAAGACTAGACAGACAAGACTAGACAGACAAGACTAGACAGACAAGACTAGACAGACAAGACTAGACAGACAAGACTAGACAGACAAGACTAGACAGACAAGACTAGACAGACAAGACTAGACAGACAAGACTAGACAGACAAGACTAGACAGACAAGACTAGACAGACAAGACTAGACAGACAAGACTAGACAGACAAGACTAGACAGACAAGACTAGACAGACAAGACTAGACAGACAAGACTAGACAGACAAGACTAGACAGACAAGACTAGACAGACAAGACTAGACAGACAAGACTAGACAGACAAGACTAGACAGACAAGACTAGACAGACAAGACTAGACAGACAAGACTAGACAGACAAGACTAGACAGACAAGACTAGACAGACAAGACTAGACAGACAAGACTAGACAGACAAGACTAGACAGACAAGACTAGACAGACAAGACTAGACAGACAAGACTAGACAGACAAGACTAGACAGACAAGACTAGACAGACAAGACTAGACAGACAAGACTAGACAGACAAGACTAGACAGACAAGACTAGACAGACAAGACTAGACAGACAAGACTAGACAGACAAGACTAGACAGACAAGACTAGACAGACAAGACTAGACAGACAAGACTAGACAGACAAGACTAGACAGACAAGACTAGACAGACAAGACTAGACAGACAAGACTAGACAGACAAGACTAGACAGACAAGACTAGACAGACAAGACTAGACAGACAAGACTAGACAGACAAGACTAGACAGACAAGACTAGACAGACAAGACTAGACAGACAAGACTAGACAGACAAGACTAGACAGACAAGACTAGACAGACAAGACTAGACAGACAAGACTAGACAGACAAGACTAGACAGACAAGACTAGACAGACAAGACTAGACAGACAAGACTAGACAGACAAGACTAGACAGACAAGACTAGACAGACAAGACTAGACAGACAAGACTAGACAGACAAGACTAGACAGACAAGACTAGACAGACAAGACTAGACAGACAAGACTAGACAGACAAGACTAGACAGACAAGACTAGACAGACAAGACTAGACAGACAAGACTAGACAGACAAGACTAGACAGACAAGACTAGACAGACAAGACTAGACAGACAAGACTAGACAGACAAGACTAGACAGACAAGACTAGACAGACAAGACTAGACAGACAAGACTAGACAGACAAGACTAGACAGACAAGACTAGACAGACAAGACTAGACAGACAAGACTAGACAGACAAGACTAGACAGACAAGACTAGACAGACAAGACTAGACAGACAAGACTAGACAGACAAGACTAGACAGACAAGACTAGACAGACAAGACTAGACAGACAAGACTAGACAGACAAGACTAGACAGACAAGACTAGACAGACAAGACTAGACAGACAAGACTAGACAGACAAGACTAGACAGACAAGACTAGACAGACAAGACTAGACAGACAAGACTAGACAGACAAGACTAGACAGACAAGACTAGACAGACAAGACTAGACAGACAAGACTAGACAGACAAGACTAGACAGACAAGACTAGACAGACAAGACTAGACAGACAAGACTAGACAGACAAGACTAGACAGACAAGACTAGACAGACAAGACTAGACAGACAAGACTAGACAGACAAGACTAGACAGACAAGACTAGACAGACAAGACTAGACAGACAAGACTAGACAGACAAGACTAGACAGACAAGACTAGACAGACAAGACTAGACAGACAAGACTAGACAGACAAGACTAGACAGACAAGACTAGACAGACAAGACTAGACAGACAAGACTAGACAGACAAGACTAGACAGACAAGACTAGACAGACAAGACTAGACAGACAAGACTAGACAGACAAGACTAGACAGACAAGACTAGACAGACAAGACTAGACAGACAAGACTAGACAGACAAGACTAGACAGACAAGACTAGACAGACAAGACTAGACAGACAAGACTAGACAGACAAGACTAGACAGACAAGACTAGACAGACAAGACTAGACAGACAAGACTAGACAGACAAGACTAGACAGACAAGACTAGACAGACAAGACTAGACAGACAAGACTAGACAGACAAGACTAGACAGACAAGACTAGACAGACAAGATTAGACAGACAACACTAGACAAACAAGGATATAATTCTTCCAATTTTTTATTAATGTTTCATTTTGATCGGTTTGAAAGCTGCGCTTTCAACACTAATGTGTCATTATAGGGAAAAATAAATAAAAATCTGTTGTTGTTGTGTTTCTATTTAATAAAACTTTCACTGTGTATTGGCGTGCGGCACGCGGGTCGAAACGTGATAAAAGAACGTACAATGTATAACGCGAATGGGCGCAATAAATATCGGAATATGGCGCACATACGCGGTTTAAAAACGGCATAAATTAAGCTTACATGTTATGCGATCGCACATTACTCCGATTCATTTACATAAAAACCGTGGTCTGTTCGTTTATTCATATATGTAGCGCGTTGACGTATCTAGTAAATACATTTAGCAACAATATTTTTGCAATCAGTTTTCTTAAAGTAAATATAACGTAACTTAAATATAAAGTAAATATATGCTAGACAGATTTAAAATTTGTAAGTATTTAGATACAGAATTTGAACTGTAATGGGGGCAACCCTTGGATTTCTTAACATAAAAAATTAAAATTTAAAAAAATTAAAAAAATTATTTAAAAAATAAATAGAATATGTTCAAAGCTAAATCGCATTTATTTATTTTTTATTACTCATGCATTAATAGTACTAACTTGGCGCACGTTTTTTAGTACGAGAAATGCCAATTTAATTTTTGTCAATTTGTAGTATGGTAACATGCATGCATAGCCATTGACCCACCTAAGCAAACCTTACTTGTTTTTACTCGATTTCTGAGACAATTTTCTTCAAGACTGGTACTGGTATAAGCATTTTAAAACTATAGTCACTCTAAAACAACATAAAAAATGCAAACTTTTCAAAAATTAAAAAAAAACATTTCACAAAAGAAACATTTTCGAAAATACAGACCGTTATGATTTTTTTTTTGTAAAATATAGTTATTGGTCCCTCGGTGATACTTTGCACAGTCCTCCCATAATCATTGGCCCATCTAATAGAGGACGTACTCTTATTAAAGAGCTCCCTAAAACTGCTGTTTAAACTTATTTGCTTTATTTTTACTGCTAAGTACTATCTGAAGGCCAATTACTACACACTTTACCATATATATTATTTGTTATAGAAATGTAATTAAAATATAGGATGGTTGCGACAGTTACTACGTGGTAATCCATACTTACATTGAATTGAAAAATTCACTTTGTTTTTTACCACACTTATATTATGTAAAAATATTATATAACTTATTATTCACAGTTATATAAATTTCTACACATATCACGACTCGAGTTTCGACGTTTGACGGTCATTTTCAAGTGAACTTGAACAACTTGAAAATGACCGTCAAACGTCGAAACTCGAGTCGTGATATGTGTAGAAATTTATATAACTGTGAATAATAAGTTATATAATATTTTTACATAATATAAGTGTGGTAAAAAACAATGTGAATTTTTCAATTCAATGTAATTAAAATATATGGACCATTATTGACACAGTTTGGCACGACGGACTGCTTTTCAAATTACACAATTTAAACATCCCTTCTTATCTTCTTTTTATGTTAAAAGACTTCCTTTATGACAGAAACTTATGCATTAAAGTCAACGACGCTCACCCTAACGTATTTACCCCTCGCCAATGTGTTCCACAAGGTTCACCATTATCACCCATACTTTACAACACTTTCTGCCACGACATTTTTAATACAGACCTCAACTTTCCCAATCTCATAAACCATCCCTACATTCTCCAATAGGCCGACGACACAGCCCTCATATCTCATGCACAATCTCTTCCTAAAGCAATTAAAAAATTACAAATACTTTCATCAAATGGAGATTAGGCCCAAACCCTTCCAAATGTCAGCTTCTTCTACCCTTTCACCGAATTTCTAATAACTCTCCACACATAAAGGTTGGCCTTTCCATAGTTAACCCAACACCTACTATTAAATATTTGGGCATCACATTCGACGGAGCAACAAAATTTAACATTCACATAAAAGAACGCAAATGTGAAATCATAAAAAGAGCCACACACTTTCGGTCCCTGACTTTCCGTGATCGGGGGATTTCCGTGAAGACAGCGACCACTATTTACAAAACTATTTGCAGACCGATCTTGGACTATGGACACATTATTTGGACAAACGCAAACAGGACGACTCGACATACATTAGAAATTGCCGAAAGAACCGCACTGATAACAATTACAAAAATGCGACACCCAGACAACCCTATACACAATCCATCTAACGAACTGCTATACGTCAGAACCAAATTAACACCAATCCTTAAAAGACATGACATGCTGCGACAAAAATTTAAAGAGCGAGGTAAAAACAGAGATATCATGGAACAAGTATGGAAAAAGAGGAACAACAGAACATCTTCAAAAAAACATCCATCGTTAACTCTTGTGGAAGCTGTTTACGATTAATATGTTAGATTTATCTATTTTGTGCTTATATTTTCGTAAGCGTCTGCGCTTATATTTATGTTTGTTGTAAATTTTTTTTTCCAACCCCTGATGTAATTACCAGGGCCGAAAGACTTAGGGTCGATAGGCTTTTATACAAATTGTATAATAAGAATATTATTATTATTATTATATGGACCATTACATGATACACAACGATACACAATGATATAACTGATACACAATGATACGTGCACAATGATACGTACACAATGATATATACAATGATACGTATAGCCCGCGGCTTCGCTCGCATGAATTTTTATGTCAGTCAGTGAAATTAATTCAGCTATGTTTACAAAATATTGATTTTCTTGTGAGTGACATGAAGACTGATATTGAAAAGGAAATGTAATATTGAAGAAGTTGAAATGAAATTCACAGTTTTATAACTTATTTTCTCCAATAATTTTCCGTATGGAATACAAACTTTGCACGCTTATTACTTATGAATCAAGTTAAAATGTTGATAAGTTTGAACGCAATCGAGTGGTTGGTTTCAAAGTTATTGCTTGTTGCAGACAAATTTTCTAAATTTCGACCTCGTTTTTAAACAGTCTTTGGTCTTATTATTTGAAACAATATTAATAAATTATACTTCAGAATTTTAAGGCTTTGTTAAGTTTTCAGAAAATCTAATACTCATTCTGCTACTTTTATTCCTTTTTAAGATATCGCTATAAGTATAACAGGTGTTTTTAGGAGGTTGGAATTTAGATGGTTTTTTAAGATTTCCTAACTTATTGTAAACTGAATTGCATAATGATTTATATCCGCGCATCTACGTAAGATTCTGCCTGTTTTGATATAGGCACAATATGTAAAAATCGGAGAAGAGACTGGCTAGACAAGAGATATGTCGGATACAGAAGAGATATGTCGAAAATTGCGATTTTTTTAAAGCCCCTTCTTCAAAATCGCGAATTTGGCATGTCTGGCATATTGTCATGTAATACCTTGTCAGAGGCGAAATTTTGTATAAAACAAAGAAATAATAATTTTCTTCTATTTTAGCAAAGCTTAAGTCTGAAATTGCGATTATAAAGACACGCAAAATAGCGTACTTTTGGATATTTCGAAAACTGTTCTAAAATAATCTAAATTGACTGAATGTTTTTCTAAATTATTCTAAATTCAATGCAGAAGAAAACTATGTATGATACTTGCAGTTTGCTAGGAGAATATCTCTCTCTCTCTCTCCGTGGCGCTACAGTCCTATATGGACCCGGGCCTCCCTTCATTTTCTCCTCCAATTCTCTCTACTTATGGCTGCATTTTCCCAATTTCGGCATTGTAGAATTTGTTCCGCATCTTTCTCGACATTTTCCGCCCATCGACGACGTGGTCTTCCTCTAGTTCTGGTGCCTTCCAGTTGTGCCTTATATATCTTTTCTGGGATTCTTTCTTCTGGCATCCTAATCATATATCCAGCCCACTTTAAACTGAGGATTTTTATATGTGTTACCACATCTGGATAGCCGTATAATTCTATTAGCTCGTGGTTATATCTTATTCTCCAGACGCCTTGTTCTTGTATTGGGCCGAATATCCTTCTAAGTATTCTTCTTTCAAACCTTAGGAGCATTTCTTCCGTTTCGGATTATAGTCGGATTATAGTCTGGTATATTTTAATTTTTGCACTTTTTCCTACTATATTGGATTTAAACGTATTTTGGAGGGAGTAATATGTTCTGTTGCTTGATATTATTATTTGTTGAATTATTTCATTATTTTCATTTAGTTGTGATCCTAAATATTTAAATTGTTTCACCACTTCAAAGTTGCGATGCTCTATTGTTAAGTTTTGTCCCATTCTTCTAGATGGTTTCATGGCTAGACATTTGGTTTTCTCCTCGTTTACCTCCAACCCTACTTCATGTACTTTGGTTTCTATCTTGTTATACGTTTCTTTAAGGGCTGTTATTGATCTTGTGATAATGTTTAGATCATCTGCATAGCTAACAATTTGTTGAGATTTATTTGCTATGGTACCGTTCGTACATATAAATATATACCGTTTATATAAATATCTCGAAACTAGAAATATATGACTTAGACCACTTTCATAATTATGGGCACATATAACATACATGAAAGAAATGCCTGGAAAATTTTAAATTCATAATTTACAATTTTCGAAAGATGAAATTTCAGTGGGACATATGTGTACCACTCGAGGCGAAAGGGTTAACTAGACTGCTCTAGTAATTATACAAACAATCTTTCTTTGTCAAAATTTGTTATTCATTTTCGAAACTGTGATTTTCTGTGTTTACAACTAGTGTTGTATGTTATAAACAAAATAACTAATTTAACCCTTAACCACCTGCCTTACGTCTCAGGTGAGCAAATTTCTGCTACTTTGGGTCTGAGAGACGTATGTCAGGTGGTTAGGTGTTAAAACAAAGAAGACAAGAAATTAAATTTCATTGAGAGACTAGCTAATTAACGCTAATAAAGGCTAACTAATAAATGAAACAAGACTAGTTAGTTTGTCCAATTCAGTTGGACTGGCCAAGTAATTTAACAAACAAAATTTCCTTAAATTTACGAATAGGATTTGCCAGCCTATTTTGTCCAAATATTGAAAATAACTCGATTAATAAATCGTATTCATTGTAAAATGCGCTCCTGAAAATTATTATATACAACCTATAGCCCGCGGCTTCGCGCGGATTCTTATATCAATTCAATTCAAAATAATTTATTTCATTGGGTTAAGGTACAAGGTAAAACATTCCTCTCTGTCTTTCACCTTCTTCTTCCATTCTCTGACTTCCATTATTCGCATCTTCGTGTATTTGGCCCTCCCATCTTATTTTGGGCCTTCGTCTTGGGCTACTGAGTGGTGGTTTCCAGTTTGTAATTCTCTTCCTTATGGAGTCTTGGGTTTTTCTTTGTATATGGCCATACCAGCTGCGCCTCCGTGCTTTTACGAACTTCACTATGTCTTCCTCTTCTTCTTTTTATTTCTTTGGATACTTTTTATTTCTTCGTTTGTTAGTTGTCTGTATTCTTAACCCATCACGTGATTAATGGACGACCCCTAATCTCTGCTGTTGAGTTGATCATTGTCATTTTTGTTGGGTTTATCAGCTTGTTCGGTATTCTCATTCCGTCCATTTCTTTTATTAGTTGTTCGCATTTTACGCTGTCGAACGCTTGTTTAATATAATCTATATAATCTATATAAGCTATATAAGCTATATAAGCTATATAATCTATATAATCTACATAATCTATATAATCTATATAATCTATATAATCTATATAATCTATATAATCTATATAATCTATATAATCTATATAATCTATATAATCTATATAATCTATATAATCTATATAATCTATATTATTGGAGGTCTTCTTCTTGTTTTTTGTGTTTTCTTCTTTCCTTTTTCGATTTTTTGTTGCTTTTCTCCTGACACTCTTCGTCGAACCATTGTTTTGTCGATTTGTTTTTTCCCGGCCTATTATCTGCTCAGTCGTTATGGTGTCTATTATGGACGTCTATTATGATGTTCTTTATACTGTATCAGTCTTCTTCTATTGTTCTTGTTTCTTCGTCGGCGAGTTTGTGTTCAATTGCAGAACTATATTCCCTTCCTGTTCTTTCATTATCTATCTTCTTTAGGTTCTATTTCCTTCCTCTTTCTACCTTTTAGGGTTCCATACCGAAAACGGAACCCTTATAGGATCACTTTGTTGTCCGCCAGTCTGTCTGTCTGTCTGTCCGTCTGTCCGTCTGTCCGTCTGTCCGTCTGTCCGTCTGTCCGTCTGTCCGTCTGTCCGTCTGTCCGTCTGTCCGTCTGTCCGTCTGTCCGTCCGTCCGTCCGTCCGTCCGTCTGTCTGTCTGTCAAGACCATTTTTCTCAGGAACACGTAGAGGTAACAAGTTGAAATTTATATCAAATACTCGGGTCTGCGGTCTCTTTCAGCTGTGAAAAAACTTGTAAATCAACGCGATCAAAAGATATGACCGTTTATGTCGCATATTTTGCGATTTCACAAGGGAATCAAAACCCATAGAGTACTTCCCGTTGACCTAGAATCATGAAATTTGGCAAAAAGCGGTGACTTACTGCACATGTAAAGGGAAAAATCTGAAAACCGTAAATATGTAGTTCAATTACAAGAAAAATGCGAATTTACTATTAGAAACTTATGAAGATACACTAATGTGTTGCGTGGTATTGTCAGGCACCAGAAGCATATGGGTTGCATACAGTTAGATCCTCCTAAAGATACCTTACTTACAAGTTTGTACGGAACCCTCGGTGCACGAGTCACAACTCGCACTTGGTCGGTTTTTTTTTGTTGTTGTTCCGGATTATAATTTCTTTCACTTTTGCTATTACCAGCACATGGTCTGTGTCCGCGTTGGCTCCTTAAGATATCGCTATAAATATAACAGGTGTTTTAGGCGGTTGAAATTTAGTTTTTTACGATTTCCTGCTTTATTGTAAACTAAATTGCATAATGATTTATATTGGCGTAATCTGTATAAAAATCTGCGTGTTTTGATATGCAATATATAAAAATCGGAGAAAATGAGTGTAGAAAATCGCTATTTTTTTTTAAATCTTTGAATTCGCGAATTTTGATATATTTCGCGAATTTTGATATATTTCGCGAATTTTCATGGATATTAACATATAATACATCAAAAGACGCGAAATTTTGTATAGAACAAACAAATAATAACCTTCTTCTGTTTTGGCGAAATATAAGCCAGAAATAAGCGAAAAAGCCCACAAAATAGCGTACTTTTCCACTCTTGTCCAAAACTTTGTCCAAAATAATCTAAATTGCCTGAATTTTTTTCTAAAGCATTCTAAATTAAACGCAGATTAAAACAATGTATGAAACTTACGGTTGCAAGTAGAATTAACCTCTCAAATTGTTTATAAATATTTTTACATATCTCAACATTCCATAATTGAAGTAAAACTACTTTAGATTACTTTTACTCTTTTTTACTTTTTTCTATTTTGCGTCTATAATGAAGTCATTAAAGTACTCATATGGGTTCGTTAATGGCTCGCCGAGTGCGATACAATTTTCTCAATATGTTTTGGCGCACACTGGGCCGGATTACAGATTTACGGCGACAAAAATAAAAAGCAGTTCTTTTCAATTTTTTGCCTCAAATATTATTTTAATGATGACATTCTGATGATCCTAATATAAAATGACACTATATTAGATGTATGCGCCCTCGATTAATTTAAAATGCAAAATTAAGTGGAAAAATATATTTATTACAGAAGCGCCAGTGCAACATTTTTTTTACAAGTTCACGACTGATTTTCGTCAAAATCCATATCATCAGCACTATCTACACCTTCCTCATCATCACTATCGATATCATCAGTAGTTTCTCATGAACATTCTTCAATGAAATAGTTGGGCATCCGAGGCTTTCCTAATACTACCTCATTCCATTTTTATTGTTTCCTGGTGGGTTTTGTCCTATAACTAGTGATTAGAGGATCTGATGATATAAGTAGCCAGTTCAAAATGTCCGAATTCGTATTAATTCTTGACATTTTCCTGGAGTGGTATTGTTTAATATGTTTCTAAGTCTTATAACATCCTACTAAACCTGTGCAAGTCTTCGCACAGTATGATCTAAAAGATCCTGTAACAGCACCAGTTTTCAGATACACTGACATGTAATGGATAATATTTTTTTTTGCTTATATATTAGCCCCTCTAGTTTTAGCTTCTTGCTGCATCGTCAATTATGAGCACTGTATGGCCTTACTCTCTTAGAAGGCGTTGAATAGTGAGCCTTTTTCTTTCTTCTCAACTTTTTAGGTGCTCCACTTAACGCAAGTCCCAGCACCTCCGCCGGACTTTAAAAAAAGGGTGAAATTTTAAGTAAGGTGGAACAATGTGGAAGGGATGATTGCTTTCCTAGAATTGTCAATGTTTGTTTTGTCGTACAAACTATTTAATTTAAGGGAACTATGCGGAACTTTTTTCAAAAATCAATGTATTCAGTATATTACAAGATTTTTTAAATTTACATTAGTCGATAACAAAACTCAAATATATATTTGAATTAACACAATAAATAAAGGATAACACAATTGATTAAAACTTTCTAAAATTTGGATATTATTACATGTAAATACATACTTGACGCTGTATTCTCGATATTTAAAAAGTCCAAAATTTTTGACCGCAAACACAAAACAGGCGTAGTTACTTCGTGAAATATCGAGCGCATTAAATCCTTCTTGGTACCGAAGGGACAAGAGAGATGTTTGACACGTTCCCACAACCAATGGCATTGGTTTCTCGCATTAATTTGTTTGTATTATTGTGAATGGGTTATCAAACAATACATTTTAAGTGGTTTTGATTAATTGTGAGACATTGTAAAATTCTATTTTTATCGCCGTAAATTTCAAATCCGGCCTAAATTTGCTTTTATCACGAAATAGCATAAAAGGGCGCGAAATATAAAAAAATAGTATAAAAACACGTTCATAAGGCGTTTTTCGCACTTGTCCATTAGAAAACTCGCTACGCTCGCTTAAAATCCAAACATGGATGCGTGCTGAAA
The DNA here is from genome assembly GCA_944588485.1 of Phosphuga atrata. Classification (NCBI taxonomy): domain Eukaryota; kingdom Metazoa; phylum Arthropoda; class Insecta; order Coleoptera; family Silphidae; genus Phosphuga; species Phosphuga atrata. Next base: position 72,174,882 of record OX155896.1, read on the forward strand.
AATCGCGCTTATTGAACTCTTTCTTTAATTATATAATATTGCTTTAATTTTTGCTATTATTACCTTGGAATGGAATTAATCCCAATAACTGTTAAATAGCTAGGGGATTTTAGAATACATTTTCATAATTGGCATACATGCTAAAACACGACAAAAATTTGCATAATTATTACGTTAATTACAATTTAGTATTAATTATAACTTATATTATATAATTAAATAAATTCTAATAATGAATTAAGAGTAAAGATGCGCGACTCAAACCTTTTTTCTGAAGGAAATAACGTTAAGTAAAGTCTATATTCTGCTTACAATTAGTATTTTTTAACAATTTTAAATTTTGTACTGTCGCGTGAAATTTATTGATCAGTTTCTACAAAATTTGAAATTGTTAAAAATTACTAATTGTAACCAGACTATAGACTTTACATCGACCGACTAGAATTTCCTGATTGTTCTATACACATATATGCTATAATTATAGATATAATGAATCTAGTAATTATTACAATTGGCTTTAACATTGATCTGGTCAAGCAACCTTACTGACTATATAAACAAATTTAACTGTTTTTGCAAAAAATTGTTATTAGTCCAATTAAATAAATGGTTTCAAGCATTCACATTTCCTGTTTGAATTACGGATCGAACTTAGGAACGGGATATTCAAAGCGCACATTCCAGCTAGATTTATATTCAGATATTTTTAATACAAATTATTACTTTTCTCTACGAGATTTGTACCGCTTATTCAATAGTTTTTCTTAAATTCCATTCTTATTTAATCTCAAATATATCCTGATTAGTCAATTCTGTCTCACATAAATTATGTAGTCTGTTAAGAAATCTTAATAAACAGAGACAATACATTTAGAGACGATTTATTAACAAATTATATTCGTTTCCTTGATCCCAACCATTTATTTAATCGGACTAATAACTTTTGATGGTACTTACGTATTAACGCCACCACCGCTACATTTTTAAATGCCGTTAATCTACACCCACAATTTTTATGATAAATCATAAAAGAAAACATTTTATTTCAATTAAAACATTTTTAAAACGCAAAATACTTATTTTTTAACCCCGGTTAGATTAGGTTGCCCGGCGCGAAGCGGACAGATAAATCAAGACAACATACGCGCGGCAGCGCGAACTCTCGATCCAATATATAGCGGTGGTGGCGTTAATACGTAAATACCCATTTGTTTAATTGCAAAAACAGTTGAATTAATTTTGAATTGGTAAAACCATACAACATTATAGATAATCAGATAAACTTAATAAAGACGAAACAAAGCTTGAATATATAAATATACTCAACCTTTCCGGAGCTCTATAATACTAATGAGTCTTTTTACCAAAAACAAATCTCGTGTGAAATTTGTCAGTTATTCTATAGCTTTCAGTCTACCTTCGTGGCACTCAACAAAAACCAGAAAAATAACATTGTTTTAAGATCATGTCTTTCCGATACCTTGAGTAGATAGCCATCTGTGGACGCGTTTCGAGATTTATCTCTCATCAGCACAGCTTTGCTTCCATGAACAATAATTTGTAAACCACTCACTTGAAAACCCATGTGGTGATTAAGCTTAGATGTTTTTAATTTTGAAATTTTGAATTGGTAAAACCATACAACATTAATCAGATAAAGTTAATAAACCGAAATCTACTTAAATTAGTTATAATTAGTTTATCCATAATCTGCACTGCGAGCGATTTCGGAATCGAAAGGATAGACAAAACGGGATTAATAAAACCGAGATTCACACCTTTTAGAAACGATCCATTGTTGGTAGGAACGGCAGTTAAACCGTTACCTGTTTACGAAACACGTGCACTAGGTACTTAGTCTAAAAGGTAAGTTACCGAGTGCAGAACGGTTTACTAATATAGGATGCGAGAGGGTTTGATGGTGATTATATAGTTGGAGAAATAAGAATATCTACAATGGTTTTATAGGGAAAGTGTGTGAGAGATAAAATGGAAATGGGAAACAAGTCGAGATTTGTTATGTAAGTTTCGGTTGTCTCATTGTTTATGTAATATCTGGAAAAGAATAAGGAAGACAAAATGTTTTATTATATCGAATATAATATATTTATTTATTATTATAACATATGTTTATGAATTGTATATATATAACATATATGCAAAGACGCTTTTGTGTGGATATAATCTCAATATAGCCAGATTGCGAGATTCGGCAAGCAAACAGCTAACATAACGGCGGATTTTTTCACGCTGGCGAGTTTCTTTATTTTTCTTTCTTATATCACGAATGACGTCAATAAACGGATGATATCAAATCATAAATGCAGGAAGAGTTCGCATTTACATAACTAAATCTATGTAGCGGATGGGAGACGTTGTAGCTTTGAACTAGGACCTCACGATTTTGTTGCAAAGATGTTATTTTAACTGAACCGGAGATTTCGGGTTCGTTGAATTCGCATTATTGATCCTATCCTTTGTTCGATATCCTTGTTTATATTTCTATTATTATTACTAAACTCATTTTATGCAAACAATAAATTTGAATATATTCTATTTCTATAGCATATATTAACATATCTTATCAAGCACTCTAAAATAGAAACAAATCATAAATTTATATCATAATTATCTAATGAATTTGCTTACAAGGAGACTAAGCTAATGCACGCATTTGTTATTTTAACAAAACGGGAGATTTCGCGATTGAATTCGCATTATCGATCCTTTCCTTTGTTCGATATCCTTGTTTATATTTCTATTGTTATTACTAAACTCATTTTATGCAAACAATAAATTTGTAGATATTCCATTTCACATCGACTGCTACAGCATATATTAACAAAAAACCGGCCAAGTGCGAGTTGTGACTCGCGCATCGAGGGTTCCGTACAAACTTGTAAGTAAGGTATCTTTTTTGTGGAGGACGTAGCAAGCACATTCAGTTAACATGACAAGTGGCTCTCCTGAAATCACGACCATCTTAGTACCGCTGCAAGCATAACTTCAAGATGTCGCTGTCGTACGATGGAATTCTACCCTATATTTTATTACTATACATCCCCCATTCACTATGAGTGTTTAGGGGTTCTGGAACGTCACTATTTGTTTTTACTGCTCAATTTTGCCTGTATACCAATATACCCTGTATAAAGGTATACAGGGTATTTTTTTTTTAAATAACGCGAAAATTTTTAAACTTTATTTTAACCTTATTTTAGTATTACACTTATTCACTAACTTATATTAAGATCTAACTATTTCTAGATCTAATATAAACTAATATATTAACTATTTCTAGATCTATCACGATACTCTTAACATTCAGTTGTTCAATGGACTGCTTTTGGGCAATTGACTACCGAAAAATATAGGGCGTACGTGATTTAAGTATAATATACTTAAATCATATTATCTACAACATATTATGTAGATTATGTAGATTATAGTATAGTATAATTATGTAGATTATCAACATATTATGTAGATTATGAAAAAAAATTAGACGAAATATAATATATACAAGATGTTACGGGACTTGAGTATTTCGCATGTCGGTTATAAACAAGCAAAATTTAGACATAATATATACCCTGTATATATTATGTATATACAGCGTACGTGATGAAATGCATAACGAATATAAACAAAGAAAATTCAGAATAAACAGCTTGGTGCCAACACATACTTTTTAACCTTCGGATCTAACCGAGGAGGACCTAACTGTATGCAACCCATATGCTTCTGGAGCCTGACAATACCACTACGACAACATTAGTGTATTTTCATAAGTTTCTAATAGTAAATTCGGATTTTTCTTGTAATTAGACTACATATTTACGGTTTTCAGATTTTTCCCTTTACATGTGCTGTAAGACACCTCTTCGTGCCAAATTTCATGATTCTAGGTCAACGGGAAGTACCCTATAGGTTTTGATTCCCATGTGAAATGCAAAATATGCGACATAAACGGTCATATCTTTTGATCGCGTTGACTTACAAGTTTGTTTTTTTCACAGCTGAAAGAGACCGCAGACCCGAGTGTTTGATACAATTTTCAACTTGTTACCTCTACGCGTTCCTGAGAAAAATGGTCTTGACAGACAGACCGACGGACGGACGGACAGACAGACAGACGGACAACAAAGTGATCCTATAAGGGTTCCGTTTTCGGTACGGAACCCTAAAAACAAGAAGTATGTTTTGATATAAAATATTTTACCAATTTTTCTAAATATTTTCTGTTTTTATGTAAATTCTGAAAATATTTTCCTCTGTAACATAATCGTATATTTTGGAAGCGCAACTGTATACTTTAGTTTATGTTTAGTATAAAGTAAGCAGTTGGGATAAAATAGTTTACAGTGAATCCATATTTTATCTTTTGTATAAATATATTTCACCTATAACAGAGAAATATGATTGTAAATACAAAAGGCGATCGTAAAATGTTGAAATATATGTTGATTTATTCGACTGGCTGGCGTAATCTTGCACAAAGAACAATAATAAATATCGCGGATAAAAGGGGGGCTGTCGTTTGAAAAATTTAACACCGCCCGTGTACAACACGAAATTACGTAAATTACGTGCTTGTATTGTCTTCTTAATGGTCTTTTGGGGCTTCTCTTACTTCCGAGATTTTAAGGCGTTAATTACTCGTCCTTTGCTTACTACCTCACAACTACTTACCAACTTTTACTACGTATCCAACAAAACTTCACACAAAGGACAAAATCTTTACAGAAAATTTTACATAAAGCAAAAATTACAGATTTTTCTTTATATTTCCATTTATTTTTCTCCTAAATTTATAAATTTGTTTTTTTGTTCAGACAAGACTAAATTTTAAAATAATCCTCGTTACTATCATTTCCATAAAGTTTCATACAATCTTATGCCCGCCATATACACAACGGTCCACCGGAGAGGTCGGATTATTAGTTAGAGTGGTGGGAGGGAAGAGCGCGAACGGTCTCCAGACTGCCGAATTACTGAACGTGTCGTCCGATTAACCAACGGCTGAATTACCGAGATTATACTGTTAATACGTTTAATGCAAATGAAAAACTTGGAACCAAAGAAAGAATTGCAAAAATACTCAATCTGCTTACATTTTCTGCAATAACTTAAAAAACAAGTAACCCACACTAAAACTACCCACATAATCTTAAACCACACGAATCCAGCTTTAATTTAATACCTAAAGCTAGAAAATGATTGAATGATTTAATGACGAAACTCACGTGTAAAACTTTGAGGTTCTCGTTATCCAACAAGACGTTCCTCTTCTGGGTTTCTAGATCCTTGATATGAGCTTGCTTGTCGTTCAGCAAAAGCTCAAGCTGAGTGGATTGAGTCTTAATATTCGCAATTTCCGCTTGGCAAACTTCCACGGCTCGCTTGCCTTCGCCCACTTCCCTCCTTGACTCCCTCAAAACGTTTTTACTCAAAAGCAAGAAATCTTAAAATTAGAATGGATTGGAGATTACTTGTTGACTAAAACTGTTAAAGCTAAATCAAATTAGTTAGTTTCAATATTAAGCCTACTAAATGATCTTGGCCATGAAAATAAGAAAAACTACTGGAAGTTCCTGCCCATATGTTAAGCTTAATATTTGCGTCATCTACTTATTAATTACAAACTATATTTAAGTGTGTACTTACGTCGTTTAGTTCGAGTTCTTTTTGTACGACTATTTCGGCCAACTGTCTATTTTTCTCGACTTCTTCGGCGATCTTTTGCTCCATTCGTTGGATTTTCGTTTGCAAATTCGCAAAATTTTGGCACATTTCCGAGTTTTTGCACTCGACATCCACCAGTTTCTCTTGATTGCTGTGGGCCAAGTTCAGAGTTTTGGTACTGAGAGTTCTGCCTGTGGCGGAAGGCGGGTGGATAGAGTAGCCCGTTGACCAAAGCAGCCGGTCCCAAGCCCGGATACAAGGGGAGGGTTGGGCGAAGGGCCAACTATCCCTTCCGTAAAAAAACGCAAGTTCAGAAACATGGAAAACAGCCTTGGAACGGACTAACACACGGAAGACGACTCACGCAACGAAATACAGGTTATGTATATGCAACTTGGAATGTACGAACACTAAGCAAACCAGGAGCTCAACGGGCACTGAAAGCAGGTACAAAAACAATGGTAACAGCAATACAAGAGACGAGGTGGATTGATAAAGGAGTGAAGAACACCAACAGCCACACGGTACTGTACAGAGGTAAAGAACAAGGCAAGGAGTTAGGCGTAGCATTCATTGAAGGTAACAAGCTGAAAGCTAACATCTTAGACTTCCAAGCAATTAATGAACGCATGTGCAAACTACTTCTGAAAACTAAATTCTTTAACCTGGCTGTGATAAATGTACACTGGTTTACAGAGGAACAGGACGAAGAAATGAAGTAAAGATACAACGAGCTCCTTGAGGAGACATATGATAACTAGGCATTGCAATCCGGAAAACGGGATCCGGTAATCCGGCGGATCCGGCATCATTAAGCGTTTACCGGATACGATACCAATATACCGGATCTGGTCACCGGAACCGGTGATGTTAATTTTTGGTAAAATAATCGCGCTGTTGCATAGGTAGGAACTTTAAGAGCGAGGTCACACGATGCTTTAACGGTGCGGTGCGGCACCACACCGCAATTAATTCGAGCTATAGGGTGCCATACGGGCGGTGCGGCACCGCAGTCGAACGCAATAAGATGTGCAGGTTTGCCTGCGCAGCTAGACCGGAGCGTGTGTGGGAATAGACCTGCGCAGTTTCTTGCGTACGGTTGACCTGCGCAGGCAAACCTGCACATGTAACCTCTCGGGTAGACCGTAGCGTGTATGGCGGGCATTAGTTTATATTTGTGCTTCCAAGAACGTTTCAAAGAATTTCAGAATAAACACAACGAAATGACATTGTCATAGCTAACTTTTTCGGACGGAAATAACGCTAAATGTAAGTAAAGTCTATATTCTACTTACGTTTTCACACGCATTTTTTTACTACAAACACAAATAGAAACTCAGATTCTATGAGAATTTATGGTGATTATCAATCTGAGTTTCTATTTGTGTATGTAAACAAAAAATGTGTGTGAAAACGTAAGTAGAATATAGACTTTACTTAGCGTTATTTCCATCGTAAAAAAGTTACCAAACCTAACGTGAAATTGTTTAAACAAATTAATTATATAAGAGCAGACAGCTTGGGCAAAAATCGAATATTCGTATTTGCTTTAAAATTAGCGGGACGTAAATAAAAAGAGTGCGTTCAACGCGATTACTTTCCTACCAAGCGGGATAAAGTAAATAACGTTCGGCCTAATGGGATTCGGTTCGAGTTTCCGCAAATGCACACACACCCATCCATGCACCTTTTCGGTTTTATTTTTTCACGAGGAAACGTGTCGGTTTAACAACGCCAGATTGAAGCGATTACAATTTCTATTTCGTATGCGCACACCGGATTATATAATTTGATTAATAATGCGAAGGATGGACGACAACACGGTCGGGAATGAAACCGAGATCCCTATCACATAAAAGAGAAATGTGTTGTGTAACGAGCTATTGTGAAAGCTTAGATGTTCGTGTTTTCCTTACTATTTTGATTGCTTGTTCGGACATTTTGTCAAAGCTAACAATAAATAACCATCTCAATGAAATGTTGAGTAAATAACTCTTTCAGGCTTCATTTTACATTCGTAGCTTAAACGGTTTAACTCTTTCAGGCACGGTATGATTAAAACTGTCCCACCTTTGATACGTAAATATGCATGGAATCATGGAATCAAATGCTTAAATAAAACTACACACGGCAGAAATAAACGATATATAGTTTCAGAATAGGCAACATAGAATACTATAAAATAGATTATTGTATTTAAACAACTCGTAAAAGCCTTTTTTATTTTCCATTTCTCGTGATGTAAACGTTTATTAAAAGTCATTTACATTACTTATGTTAAGTCACGTGCGATGTATGGTGGGCTGCATATTTTAAAACGCATTCATCGCAGGATCTTTACTACCTAAACCAAGCTCTGAATAACTATTTATTCGAACATGAATGCTTTGATATAAAACATATTTTCTTATTAAACGGGGCGTTATATTCCTCAATAAACATAGTCAAATCAAATGATATTTATTACAGTATACAGATGTACAGAAAACATATGTGTAAAAGTCATATGGAAAGAAAAACAGAAACAAAATATCATATATAAATACTTAAAAATAATAATAGGAAGTGATTACAGTAATTGAACTGATTATATTTGACAAAATATATTATATTTTGCAAAAATGACATTTTTATATATTTTGCGAAAACGACAAAAATAATCCTAAAATAAGTTGGAGAATACCTGTAGGCTATAAATTGATTCCCTCAACAAAAATAGTTTCAGTTTTTTTCTAAAAACAGTATGGGATTTTTCTTCTGCCATGCTCGCTGGTAGCTTATTGTAAATGAAGACTACATCGACGGTTGGAGATTTGCTACTGATTGTAAGATTGCTTTTAGGAGCATACAACTTCCTATGTCCTCTTGTGTAATGGTTATGTTTGTCCATGTTTCTTTGTAAGTTGGCTTTGTTTTTGTGGATTAGGCAGGCCACTTCCAGAATTTAAAGACTGACGATTGTTAGTATCCCCAGTTGTCTAAAGTGAGTTCTACATGAAACTGTTCTAGGAATACCCATTATTGCACGGATCACATTTCTTTGAGCAATTAAGAGAGTTTCAGTTTTGGGAGAGGCTCCCCATACTGAAATACCGTAAGCGATAGTACATAAGATACTACGTGGTCTGTTAGAAAAGTATCCGACCTTATTTTTTATTTTGAAAACCTGATTAATTTGAATCAAGCGCGCTTGCATGAGCCGATCTTGAACCTTCGTGCGCATGGCTGAATTTTTTCCCGCCTGTAAATAGCGTCAGTTGCTATCGAGCAGTTTTCGAGTGACGTAGTGTGTAGTGCTCTCGTCGGTTTTTCAATGCAAGTAAAATGACGACAAGTGAAATGAGGGATGTCCTACGTCGCATACGTGATGCTGTGCGGCGCAAGCGACTGGAGTTGTGGTCATCAGGAAATTGGCGACTCCATCACGACAATGCTCCAGCACATTCTTCGCACTTTCTTCACAATTTTTTGGCGAAAACCAGACTCATCTGGTTCGACAGGCTCCTTACTCTCCTGATATGCCCCCTGCGACTTCTGACTATTCCCCAAAGTCAAGAGGACAATGAAAGGAACGCGATTTCAGCTGAGCTAAAGTCGATTCCGAAACAGGCTTTTTCGGAATGCTTCCAACAATGGCGGCACCGCTGGGAGAAGTGTGTGGAGTACCAAGGAGACTACTTTGAGGGTGATTAGGTTTCAAAAGCTCCAGGTATGCCAGTTTTTTTTACCTGCTAAAGGTCTGATACTTTTCTAACAGACCACGTATTGACTGAACAGCGAAGTAATAGAGAAGAATATCAGATCTATCCAATAGCCGACGTAATCTTCTGATTGAGTAAGCCTTATTATGCTCTATTTTACATAAGTTCTCAATCTGCAAATTCCATGTAAAGGATTCCTCGATTTGTAGTCCTAAGGAACTTTGTAGCCGGTGCTCGATTTAATTGAAGCTTATTAATTCCTATAGGAATGTTATCTGCTCGGGGAGCTTCTTTGAGTTTGAAAAATTACGTATTCTGTTTTGCTACAATTAAGGAACAGATTGTTACTGGAGAACCAGTTTACCATTTTGCTTAATAGTTTGTTGGCTTCTATTTGAGTCAGATTTCTTGAAATCTCCGATACGGGAAAGCTAGAATCATCTGCATATATTGTACAGTGATTACTATTTACAAAACGTGTTAGGTCTGCTGGATGGAGAAGGAAGAGTGTAGGGGAAAAGACACTTCCTTGCGGAACACCTATATTTATAATTGCCCGTGCAGATTTAAACTTTTTATTCATGACAGTGATTTCCACACATTGCCTTCTCTCTTGAAGAAATGATTTTATCCAATTATGCGATTTACCCCGCATGCCCAATGTATATATTTTATGTAATACTTGTTGGTGAGATAAAAAATCCCGACTGGATGTTTTCATGTCTTCATCAACTTCTTGTAGAACCTTGGAATAGAATTCTATGATCGCCGTAGTTGTAGATTTTCCCCTATGGAAGCCGTGCTGTTCCTTGGGGCTCAGATGATGTTTCTCTATAAATGGAGTAAACCTATGGAGCATACAAGATATTTTCTTATAATACTGTGTGCTATATCCTAGAATAAACATAAATTATTTGCCCTCAGCTTAATAAACACTGTCGATTTATAAACTTAATCCTCTCTCAATTTTAAAATGTTGTAATGTAAAGCACTAATCCTCTTTCTTTATCGCCTCGGCACCAACTAATAATTCAAATGAATGCAAGAAGCTGAATACTTGAATTCAAAAACCTCGTAATTTAATAAAATACTAGTTAATTCGCAATGCTTTAATGCTAACTAGAACAACGCTTTTATTCGAAGACTAATGGTGATTAATAGATATTATATCTTATATTTATTATATCATAATGCTTAAACAAAACTTGGGTTGGAATAATAGTTGTGTATTAGTTTTAGAACCCCCTATTGGTACAAGCATTATAGCAAGTAAAGCAAGAAAATGCTGAATGTTTATCCATGGTGTGTTTAGAGTTTGAATAATAGCTGAAAATTAGTTTTACAATGCTCCATTGGTACAAGCATTATAGCGAACAATGCAAGAGTGTTATGGACTGTTTATCTCCGTTTGGAAATGATCAATCTTTCGAAGTAATTTTCTCGCATAAATTTTCAACTGGAACACAAAGCTTTTATAAATTGCACCGCTCGGAAAACACCGCGCAAACTTAAATAGTTTTCATTTAGTCTTTTATCGAAGTCATTCCACCTATTTTCATTAAACTAATCTATTGCAACAATGCTACGAAAACCCTCTATATTTAATTTAATATAATGTAGGTAAACTTTATAATCTGCAGTTTATAATTTAAAGAAACATTTTAGTTTTTTTCTATTTTGCGTCTGTAATGGACTCATTACAGCACTCATATGCGTGCGGTTGTGTCTCTCAATATATATCGGCGATTTTTTTATTTAGAAATGGCATAAAAGGGCGGAAAATACAAAAAAAAAAACCGGCCAAGTGCTAGTTGTGACTCGTGCACCGAGGGTTCCGTACAAACTTGTAAGTAAGGTATCTTTAGGAGGACCTAACTGTATGCAACCCATATGCTTCTGGTGCCTGACAATACCACGCAACACATTAGTGTATTTTCATAAGTCTCTAATAGTAAATTCGCATTTTTCTTGTAATTAAACTACATATTTACGGTTTTCAGATTTTTCCCTTTACATGTGCTGTAAGACACCGCTTCTTGCCAAATTTCATGATTCTAGGTCAACGGGAAGTACCCTATAGGTTTTGATTTCCTTGTGAAATCGCAAAATATGCGACATGAACGGTCATATCTTTTGATCGCGTTTACTTATAAATTTAATTTTTTCACAGCTGAAAGAGACCGCAGACCCGAGTATTTGATACAAATTTCAACTTGTTACCTCTACGCATTCCTGAGAAAAATGGTCTTGACAGACAGACAGACGGACGAACGGACAGACAGACAGACAGACAGACGGACAACAAAGTAATCCTATAAGGATTCCGTTTTCGGTACGGAACCCTAAAAATATATAAACAACTCGTTTATAAGGCATTTTTTGCACTTGTCCATTAGAAACGTAACCTAACCTAAACATGGACGCGTGCTGCAATACCGCGCTTATTGAACTCAATCTTTAATATACTATCAACCAATATGTTTGTGTAATGAATGAATTAAATTATTTTAATAATACTAATTTAAATTATTTTTGTTCTAGGTGAGTGTTGCTGAAATTTTAAAATATTTTAATTCTAAAAATATTGTTCATGGGCGAAGTATAAAACGAGTGGGGTAAGTAATTGCCTGATTCTATGCGAATCCGTCTTGAAGTGAAATTTCCCCGTTCGTTGCATTCCACTTGTAAATAATTAGTTTCAATTAAGTAAATGAAATTCTCCGCGGATCGTCTTACAAAATTATCATTGTCAGAGCGTCCCCGACCTGCTGCACAATCACCGAACTGACGAACGGCAATCGATTCTGATACCCTCGAGCTGTTTATCGCGTGTGTGTTACACGACGTAAATTTCGGGTAAAATATAAATTAGTTTACGCCAGACTGGCGGTCTAAACTTGTTTAGTAAATCAGGTTCCGGGGTCACCACATCCCTTGTCTTAACTTGCAGCCTTTGGCACTAAGTTTACTCAACGTAATGTACTTATGGATCTAATATTTGGCACGCGTTTTCTCCACACATATATAACGTCCTCTGAGACGTCGTCTACTAAATTGAATTATCTCACCTCCACCAGCTACAACATTGATAATATTACCACAAAGGATTTTAATTCCTAACACAATTCTACTACAATACACATATTATTTAAGAAACCTAATACTAAATGTCCACAATTTAATTGAAATATATATCATCTATCCAACAGATTTATTATCCAAACCATTATATGGATTAATCCCTTGACATACAATAAGACGTCATGTATCTGCGATAAGATCACATGTATAGGAGACATCAACGCGCATTTTATTCGTATGTTAAGGGGTTAAATTATAATTATTATTATTATATAGAAATATTAGAGGAACAAAATTAGAACAAACATAATCCTTTTTCAAATATTGGATGAAGACGTATAATCCATAGGATGAAGATTGGACAAACAATGCAATTGGCACTGAGATGATCGCTATATTTACACCGTTTTCTGTTCGTTTTGTTGGAGCTCAATATAGAATTGAGAGCCATCAGCCTACATTAAATATTTACAAAGTTTCTTCTTCAGTTCAATTAGCACCTTTCAGGCCTACGGCGATTCATTTAAGTAATTCTATTTTAAAAGCCGTATTAAAGCAAACTCTATATTTACACAATTTATATTGTTTGCCGTGTAGTGTGCCGTCTGAAAGATTTGCACTGCGATATAAGTATTCGATACATTTTTCGAAATGGAATATTTGAAACAATCGAGAGATTTTTTAAATATTCGATTTTAATTAATTTAAATAATACAGTTAACATAAATTAATATAAATAAGACAAAACTAGACAGACAGACAGATAAGACTAATCAAGTTTAAGCAGACATGACTAGACAAACAAGACAGACAAGACTAGACAGGCAAGACTAGACACACAAGACTAGACACATAAGACTAGACAGATAAGACTAGGCAGACAAGACTATACAGACAAGACTAGACAAACAAGACTATACACACCAGACTAGACAGACAGGACTAGACAGACAAGACTGGCTGTCGTGTCGTTGTCTTGTCGTTGTGTCGTTATCGTATTATTTGTTTTACATTAATTAAGTTAAGTTTTGATCTAATATTTTTAGTCAAAAAAACGTTTGTGTCGGTATTACATAGTCGACTAAGTTTACATTTAGACAACGTAGTTAGACTAGGTTGTCTAGTTCGCATTGAACTAATCAAAATGCGAAAATTATGTTTTGTTGGTGAAATAACAATATTGTTCACAAGTTTTGTAATCATTTCTTTGTTGCTTTGTCAAAGATTTTTTGCAAAAAGCATTTTTTGCAAAATTTTTGTTAAATCATCAGGGCTTCATTGGTGTCGAAGTTTTCCAATTCACGTGATGATTTTCATTTTTTTTTTCATTTTTGAATGAAACAAAATTTGCAGGGAAATTTAAGAGAAATCAAAAAAAAATCTAAAAAAAAAATCAAATTAGCAAATTTTCTTTGTAAAATTTGATCAAAAACAAAATATTTTAGATTTCGTTCAATTTTTGTCAAAATTTGCAAACAAATCTTGAAAACCAATAGTGCGTGTGATAAAACCTCCCAAATTTCGCAAAATTTGATATTTTTTTTTTGCTTAATTTCACGAAATTTCTCAAAAATATCACAAAATTCCTTTCCATTAAAAGAATTGTCGAGTACCAATTGTTTTTAGGGTTCCGTGCCGAAAACGGAACCCATATAGGATCACTTTGTTGTCCGTCTGTCTGTCTGTCCGTCCGTCCATCTGTCTGTCAAGACCATTTTTCTCAGGAACGCGTAGAGGTAACAAGTTGAAATTTGTATCAAATACTCGGGTCTGCGGTCTCTTTCAGCTGTGAAAAAATCAAACTTGTAAGTCAACGCGATCAAAATATATGACCGTTTATGTCGCGTATTTTGCGATTTCACAAGGGAATCAAAACCTATAGGGTACTTCCCGTTGACCTAAAATCATGAAATTTGATAAGAAGCGGTGTCTTACAGCACATGTAAAGGGAAAATTCTGAAAACCGTAAATATGTTGTTTAATTACAAGATAAATGTGAATTTACTATTAGAAACTTATTAAAATACACTAATGTGTTGCGTGGTATTGTCAGGCACCAGAAGCATATGGGTTGCATACAGTAAGGTTAAAAATACATAAAAATAATATGCATAATAATAATATACATAATAAGTTAAAAATACATAAAAAGGTTAAAAATAAGGTTTCTCTTTTTAAGTTTGTACGGAACCCTCGGTGCGCGAGTCAAAACTCGCACTTGGCCGGTTTTTTTTAAAGTATGGGGCCTTCACATTTTGTTTTCGAAATTTTTTTAAAGAATTTCCAATTTTTTTTAAAGAATTTCCAATTTTTTTTAAAGTATTTCCAAATTTTTTTTCCAACATCTAAAGCTACTAAAATTTTTATTAATTAATTCCTTCTCAAAAAAATGTAATTTTTTCAAAATTCTTTGTATATTTGCATCGCCTTGGTCGACTTAATTCGCTAAAATTTTAGTCCAGACTAACCTTTAACACCTAAGACTAAGCCTCAATCCAACAACATTCTTAATTTACACATTCCAGTCTTAGTCTAAACCGTAAAACTTAATCTAGACTGAATAAGTCACTAATTAAAATAAATTTCTTATTCTTAGACTAACTTAGGCCGTGGCCGCACTACGGTTTTTTTCCCGCAAGCGGTAACCGCTATAACCACGAAACCGCTCGAGTAACACACAGTACGCTATGGGCAAAACCAGTCGCGGCAAAAAACCGCAAGTGAAGTATTATTAGCTTACGTGAGTCACAAAATCATGCGCTGCATCAATCCGCTTGTCTTAGCTTACTTTTGTCCCAAAATCACGCGATTAAAAACGGCGGCGGTTTAGCCTTAGTGAGGCTGCGGCCTTTGTTAGATATTCAAGTTTAAAATTTGCGAAAAATGTTATCTTTTTTCAAACTTAAATTAAACTAACTTACACTTAGTCTACGAACTTAAAGTTAGTCTCAACT
Organism: Phosphuga atrata; assembly: GCA_944588485.1. Taxonomy (NCBI): domain Eukaryota; kingdom Metazoa; phylum Arthropoda; class Insecta; order Coleoptera; family Silphidae; genus Phosphuga; species Phosphuga atrata. The sequence goes on from OX155896.1 coordinate 72,190,303, forward strand.
TAAACTTCATGCTTTTATCTTTAATCTAGACTAAACAAACTTATCAGTTACTAACTGGATTAGCCAGGACTTTAAGTTTAAAAATTGTCTGATTTGTTTAAAATTTGTGGACAATTTAGTTAATATTCAAACTTAAATTAAACTAACTGAGATTAAGTCTATGAACTTAAAATTAGTCTCAAGTTAAACTTTAGGCTTTTAGCTTAAGTCCAGACTAAAAAACTAGTCAGTAACTTGCTGATTTTGTCAGAAATTAAAGTTTTTTTTTATTATTTGGAAGTTGTCTAACTTGTAGAAAAATTAGTCGATTTTCAAACTTAAATTAAACTAACTTAGATTTAGCCTACAAACTTAAATTTAGTCTCAAATTCAACTTTAGACTTTTAGTTGTAGTCCAGACTAAAACAACAAGTCTGTAACTTGCTGGATTATGCAGAAATAAAAGTTTGAAATATGCTTAATTAAGTCATTTAAATAGAATAACTTAAGTAAATTTAGTCATTTTTCAAATTTAAATTAGATTAACTTACACTTAGTGTGCGAACTTAAAGTTAGTCTCAACTTAAACTTTGTATTTTTTACTTAAATCTAGGCTAAACAAACTTATCAGTAACTAACTGGATTAGTCGGAACTTTAAGTTTAAAAATTGTCTGATTTGTTTAAAATTTGTGGACAATTTAGTTAATATTCAAACTTAAATTAAACTAACTTAGATTTAGTCCATGAACTTAAATTTAGTCTCAAGTTAAACGTTAGACTTTTAGCTTTAGTCCAGACTAAAAAACTAGTCAGTAACTTGCTGATTTTGTCAGAAATTAAAGTTTTTTTTTATTATTTGAAAGTTGTCTAACTTGTAGAAATACTAGTCGATTTTCAAACTTAAATTAAACTAACTTAGACTTAGCCTACAAACTTAAATTTAGTCTCAAATTCAACTTTAGACTTTTACCTGTAATCCAGACTAAAACAACAAGTCAGTAACGTACTGGATTATGCAGAAATAAAAGTTTGAAATATGCCTAATTTAGTCATTTAAATAAAATCATTTTGTCATTTTTCAAACATAAATTAGACTAACTTACACTTAGTCTACGAACTTAAAGTTAGTCTTATCTTAAACTTTATGTCTTTAACTTTAATCTAGGCTAAACAAACTTATCAGTAACTAACTGGATTAGTCGGAACTTTAAGTTTAAAAATTGTTTGATTTGTTTAAAATTTGTGAACAATTTAGGTAATATTCAAACTTAAATTAAACTAACTTAGATTAAGTCCATGAACTTAACATTAGTCTCAAGTTAAAATCAAAAATTTAGTCTGAAGTTAAACTTTAGACTTTTAGCTTTAGTCCAGACTAAAAAACTAGTCAGTAACTAATTGATTTAGTCAGAAATTAAAGCTTTTTATTATTTGAAAATTAGACAACTTTCAATCATTTTTTCATGTAGAAAATTTAGTCAATTTTCAAACTTAAATTAAAGTAACTTAGACTTAGCTTACAAACTTAAATTTAGTCTAAAATTCAACTTTAGGCTTTTAGATGTAGTCCAGACTAAAAAACTAGTCAGTTACGTACTGGATTATACAGAAATATAAGTTTAAAATATGCCTAATTTATTCATTTAAATAAAATAATTTAAGTTAATTTAGTCATTTTTCAAACTTAAATTAGACCAAGTTATACTTAGCCCGAAAACTTAAATTTAGTCTCAAATTAAACCTTAGCCTTTCAACATTAGTCTAGATTAAAAAAAACTGGTAACTAACTAGTCTAGTCTATAAATTGGAGTTTATAAATTGCATAATTTATGTAAAATTTAGTCTTAAATTAGACTAACTTTTAGTTACTCTTAAATTGTCAATGTGTCTCTCCATATATTACGATTGAGAGATGAAGATTGCATTGTATTAAGTCTGTCTAGTCCATCTGTTTCCGGTCTGTCTTGACTGTCTGGCCTGTCTGGTCTGTCTGGTCTGTCTGGTCTGTCTGGTCTGTCTGGTCTGTCTGGTCTGTCTGGTCTGTCTGGTCTGTCTGGTCTGTCTGGTCTGTCTGGTCTGTCTGGTCTGTCTGGTCTGTCTGGTCTGTCTGGTCTGTCTGGTCTGTCTGGTCTGTCTGGTCTGTCTGGTCTGTCTGGTCTGTCTGGTCTGTCTGGTCTGTCTGGTCTGTCTGGTCTGTCTGGTCTGTCTGGTCTGTCTGGTCTGTCTGGTCTGTCTGGTCTGTCTGGTCTGTCTGGTCTGTCTGGTCTGTCTGGTCTGTCTGGTCTGTCTGGTCTGTCTGGTCTGTCTGGTCTGTCTGGTCTGTCTGGTCTGTCTGGTCTGTCTGGTCTGTCTGGTCTGTCTGGTCTGTCTGGTCTGTCTGGTCTGTCTGGTCTGTCTGGTCTGTCTGGTCTGTCTGGTCTGTCTGGTCCGTCTGGTCCGTCTGGTCGGTCTGGTCCGTCTGGTCCGTCTGGTCCGTCTGGGCCGTCTGGTCCGTCTGGTCCGTCTGGTCCGTCTGGTCCGTCTGGTCCGTCTGGTCCGTCTGGTCCGTCTGGTCCGTCTGGTCCGTCTGGTCCGTCTGGTCCGTCTGGTCCGTCTGGTCCGTCTGGTCCGTCTGGTCCGTCTGGTCCGTCTGGTCCGTCTGGTCCGTCTGGTCCGTCTGGTCCGTCTGGTCCGTCTGGTCCGTCTGGTCCGTCTGGTCCGTCTGGTCCGTCTGGTCCGTCTGGTCTGTCTGGTCTGTGTGGTCTATCTTGTCTCTCTGGCCTGTTTGGTCTCTGTGGTCTGTCTAGTCAGTCTGATCTATGTGGTTTGTCTTGTCTGTATATTCTATCTGTATAGTGCATGAAACAAACAATGAGAGGTTTGTTTCATGCGCTATAGCTTTAAAAATTAAAAAAAGGAAATGATCGATATTAATCTAAATCGATGTATTTACTGATCGATTGAATGTTGGGTATTTTAATATATGTTGAACAATGTGGAAGTACATCCCACAAAATTGCTAATTTTTCTTGTTGCTGTAATTTAATTTTTTTTTAATTTTTCTAGTCGTTTGAGTAAAGAAAATTAGAATATTACGGTTTTGTGTCACGTATTCCGTGAATCTTTAATAATCCTCAATGTTGAGATTTTGCTTGGAATGAAGTAAATTGCGGTAAAGACTACATTTTCAACCACAAACAGCTTGGGATAAAAACGTCCGCTGTTGCTTGTAGCCTGAAAAATTGAAGAGATTGAATATGTATATATATATAGATATATAATATTTATATATATATATATATATATATATATATATATATATATATTTATATAAGAAGAGAGTTGCGTGAAAATGCATCAGGCAGAAGCAGCGGTGCACGTCAGACTTGTAATAAGCAACACAATAGATGTTTAGTTCAGAACGTAAATCCCATACAGTATTACAGTTGCCAACAAAAGCTTGTTGCTAGTTCATGTCAGGATAGTAACTTTGTACTTAAACGGATCGTGCGATATTAAGCGTCTACTAAAATTACGTACAAAGTCTAAATAGTTTTTACTTTACGTTTTACTTAAAAGTATTATTAATAAATCGACAAACAAAATCGACTATTTTTTATTATTTTAGCAGCATAATTCAATTAAGTTTTACTCCACTTTCTTTCTTTCTGGGCATTTATTGTTCATTATAAATATAATACAACAGACATAAGGTATACTACATACATATGTTTAAAAGACAATGAACAAAACGGCTCGTTTAGGCATTATAAGGTTATAATGTCCTAGTCTTCCACGAGCCCAGATTTACTGAAAAAAGACGTTTTTGTTTGTGTTCCATTCATATAACATTTTATTATATTTAGCTTTTGGTGAGAGATACTTGGTGAACAAATTTGGAAATAGTCCATCTTAGAATTTCTAACAAATCAAGAGAAAGTTTTAGGTCGTTCATAGAATTGATTAACACGTGGGGTTTACTTTCGTTAGCATCCTTTTGAACGGTTTAATGCCCGCTAGTCGAAGAGTGTCGTTTAGCCCGTTGATTTTCTTTGTTATTTGATATGTGAAACAGGATTTAAAGAGCTGTTTTTTTGTGAAGGTTGTGTGGTGGTGTTATTAAGCCTTTACTGCGGACATTGAGATTATGTACGTCTGTTCGGAATGTTATTTTATTATACTTATAGTCTAGTTTATTGGAAATTCATAATTCCATCTCGTGCAAAGGTGCTTCATCTATGAATAGCACCCACAAACAAAGGATCTTGGGCACAACGAAGCAGCAGCCATCGACTAAATTTTTGTCACTTAGGATAATCTACTGGAGTCACTGCCTGCACTTTTTGATTGCGTAACTGATGCATCTGCCGTTCATGGAGAACCCACCAAACTTTCGTATGGGGTACTTCTATAGCAGCAACAACTTCTCGAGTACTTGTAGATGGATTTGCTTCAACAAACTCCAGGATCTGCTCTTAAATATCAGGATTGGGGCTTTTTATCCCCCAAACACAATTGGTTCCAATCGACTGTGTTCTGGTTGGCTATTAAGAGGAAAATAAGCACAAACAGTATTTCGGCAATCAAATATCATTAGTTGCGTCCGAGGTATTAAAAATGTTTGCCCCCTTTTAAGGGCTGTATCTCATTTAGGAAACGTTTTCGGACACATCTTTATAGGGACTTTTTCTTATTTTGGGCTCTAGAACACGCCCTAGAATTTCTGAATTTCTGCTGGACATTTTTGAAACACCCTGTAATTGTGGGCGAAGAACCAGCCAACGATGACTAGCGCATATCTCACGACCAGAGAATTGTAACCACGCCCTGGAATTTCTGAATTTCTGCTGGACATTTTTGAAACACCCTGTAATTGTGGGCGAAGAACCAGCCAACGATGACTAGCGCATATCTCACGACCAGAAAATTGTAACCACGACGAATGTCAAGACTAAAATTGACCAACTGAAAATTTATCACCTGGATAAGTTATCATTTATTAACTAGATCTGGTCTTCAATGTTTCGTCTAGACTAGATTTGTAATAGAGAAGTCTGATTGTGTGTATGTACCATCCAGAAACAGATACCAACATTAAAATTTGAAAATCAATCAATTTAAATTGAATTTGGTGGATAGACAAGAAGTTTTAGGGTAGAATATGCTTTGTTAGGGTAGAATTTGCCTTGTTTTACTAATTCGAGCAGCGATTTTGTTGGTTAAAATTGTTCAAAATTTTGGAAAATATGAAGAAACTTTGTTAGAATTTATGGGAATGTGGCAACTTCGATAAAAAATCGTTAAAAGTGGATTTCAAAATTTCTCGGGCGGTATTTCCAAATTTTAAATTGTATTAATATGTTAGTATTGTTAAAGAACTTACTTTGAACTAGTTTTGTATACGGGAGCCCGGGCACTAGGCGGCCCATTGGTTGCGCGCAGCCAGAACGAATTTAGCGAATTTATGTAGCTGCCGTCAGTCACCACGCACTTGTCGTAACCACCAGTCGTAGTTTGTGAACTTTTTCACAAAATGACTTCCAATACGATTGGCTGCTATAACTGGCTGCTCTAATATTTCGCCCGCCGCAGCTAGGCTGTCTAGTGCGCGGGAGATCTAATACGACAAATTTTACTCTTTCAAGTAAACTCTTTCAAGAATCAAGTTTTAACATAAGTGTAATATATATTAGTTTAATTAATAAGCTTACAAACAGCTATTGTTCTCTGTAACCTTATTAACTAAACTAACATATATAATGCTTATGTTAAAACTGGCATAGATAGCTAACAATACATACTACAATGAGAGTAAAGTTTTAAAATTTCGTTGCTTTGGTTGAAAATAATATTTTATTTAATTAGACGTTAGCTGGAAAAAAAATATCTGAAACTTGTAAATCAGACCATGTTGCTTTCATATGTTGCCAACGCATTGAAAGTCTGCTATTGGTCGCAATAATTCTAACAGAAAAAAAAGGATATTTTTATAAAACTACGAAGATAAAAAACTTCTTGCGTCTATTAATAAAATCCTTTATTTTTGTTTGTTAATTTTTTTTTTAAGAAATATATAGATCCAAGAATATTAGTAAACTTTGAATCGAATTAGTTTTGTTTGAAACGAAACTATTATGTTTATCTCAAGCCAAGTTTTACATATTCCGAGCCGGAAGATAATTTTAATTTGGCAGGATTACAAGTATAAAGACTGTATGAACAGTTGCTGCTATCTCGTAAAATTTATGTAGTCTAGATAGTAAAATTATGTTTCAGTTAAAACTCCCTGTAAAACCGTCTAACCGTACCGATCTCCCGATATACACCATCAGTCTTTATTTAAAATACTTTCTATACATCAATATTACCTAATAACAATCACTTTAAAAAACAAATAATTATCCCAGCATTATCTTATTATTAAAGAGGGCAAGGGTAATAATAGATTTATCTTAAGTGCATTATTACTATCGTAGTTAAAATGCATTACAAAAGCCAAGACCAAACTAGGAATTGTATATAAAATAGTATAACTTATTAACAATATTAAACAATTATCCTTTAAACCAGTGGTTCCCAACCTTTTGAAAAATTGTACCTCCTAAAATGAACTGCTAAAAATTCTGTACCCCTCTTTTTTTTAGAGGTAAGGGAAAAAAAGTTTCGATATGTTTAGGCCAAAAACAACAAAATAAAATAATCTTACGATAAAACATAGTTTTATTATAATAGTAATTTATAATACATATAAATTATAATTATAAAATAAAACTATAAATCTCTCAGAACGCAACGGGAAACCAATGAAGCAATATCCGACGAAAAGTCACATGGAAGTTACAACACACGGCCCTCAGTCTCAGGCTCATCGAGGGTGCTAAGAATCCCCGGAGGTAAAACAGAAGAACACATTCAAGTCGGGACATGGAATGTCCGCGGCCTTTACGAAGCAGGTAAACTCGCAAACACCATCAAAGAAATAAAAAGATTGAACATTGACATTCTTGGAGTAAGCGAAACATTCTGACCAGGTTCAGGTAAATTTCAATCAGAAAACCAAACTATATATTACTCAGGAAATGATACTCATAGACATAGAAGAGGTGTTGGTATAATTGTATCAAACTACATAGCTGATTCTATAACTGCTTTTATACCACAGATAGAGCAATGCTCTTAAAAATAAAGGCAAAACCCTTCTCCATGAACATCATGTAGGTGTATGCTCTAACTTCGGAATCTATTGAGAATGAAATCGAAGAATTTTGTTCCCAAATCTCCGAATAATTACAACACACAAAATCGCTGGAACTGACCATGATTATAGGGGACACAAAAGTTGGATCTGATAAAATAGATGGAATAGTTGGTGCGTTTGGACTAGGAGATAGAAACGAAAGATAGACAAACTAATACAATTCTGCCAGGAAAAGAACTTCAAAATAAGCAATACTTGGTTCCGGCTCCTGCCCAGAAGACTATACACCTGGAAATCTCCACAAGACAACCAACAACATATCGTACGTAACCAAATCGATTACATACTAATAAATAACAGATTTGCTTCAGCAATAATCAGAGCATGCACATATCCAGGAGCTGATGTGCCTTCAGATCACCCCACTGAAAGCGAAATTAGGAACTAAGATTACATCAGAAGGCGAAACACTAACCAAACAAAAAAATAATCTTGAACAACTGAAAAATCCAAATATTCAACAAAATATTTCAATGAAACAACAAGTTGAACTAGCTTGATTGTCAAAAATTTATTGTCGAAATTTTAAAAAGCGCATTAAAGAACTCCCTACTAGAATATATCAGCCTAAAACTTAATGGATATATGATGGAAATGAAAATCCTTGAATTAATATATGAAAGACGAGTCTACAAGAACAAAGATGATGCAAAGTACAACAGATGGCAAAGAATCATAAGATCCAAAATTCGACAAGCAAGAAACACCTGGCTTGAACAAGAATGCTCGGTGAAAAAAACGCTCCAAAACTTGCACGATGATTTTAACTTACATAAAAATATAAAAGAGGCATATGCTATTCGATAACTACAACAAATTGATAACTGAAGAAGAGTGAGTGCTAAAGAAGAAGTCTGATTTTTGGGTGCAATACATTAACTAGCTATTTGAAATTACGCAAAAAAATACGCTCTTCATAAGAAATTTCTATTGTACCCCTTGCAACAACGCAATGTACCACCAGGGGTACATGTACCTATGTTTTAAACTATTAATAATTTTCTTTATTAAATTTTTAACAACATTCCAAATGAATGAAACTATTGTGCATTTCTTTTAATCAAAGAATATTACAAGGCTTAATTAATGCAAATTGGTGTAATAAATGCATTTTAAATTTCGACGAAGTGAAAACTGAAATTATGAGTACGTGTTCTTCTGAGAATGGTGATGCAACAACCAGCTAGTTAAGTTAGTTTGTTGGAGTATTTGATATAGAAATTGATATAGAAATTAATTGGATGGGCAAATTTAGAGCAAGTTTATTTGCAGTGGATAGGATATGAAGACATCGGTGCAAAAAGGAGGCAGCTCCATTTTAGCATTTTTTTTTTCAGGAGAAACAAAAAACTGTTACTACGAATTCTTTTAATTTATATGTTTTATTCTTATGTAGGCTTAAACTATAGTACCCTAATACATAATATACTAACAAACTACGCTTTTTGGAAATTAGATTGAATAACAATATCAAAAAGAAAACGTTGGAGGTGCCCCCTTTTTGCACCGAAGAGTAAAAAAAATTCAAACACAAATTTCAATGAGATTTATTAACAAAATTTTATCAAAAGTAATAAATAAACAAACACTAATCATCCGTTAAAGCTATCTTCTTCTGGCTGAGTAGGTTCTTCTTCTACTTGACACTTCAGCCGATCATAAAACCACATACAGTCAGAAGGCACATATTTTGTTGCAAGTTATTTCACTTGTAGGTATTTAGGGCGCTTAAGTGGTAACAATACAGAGTATAGGAGTAATGTAGAAGGAGGTAAGGTCAAAGTTACGCCATGTTTCTGAAGAGTAAATAAGTCCTTAAGGAAGGCACTGGCCGAACTGCTGGACATTCCACGCCTTTTTCTGTGTACTCCATGACACGATAAGAACATATACTAAATTTCTGTTTTCTTTGGTTTAACACGTACTTTTTTTTGGTACTTTTTAGAAGGCACGCGAGAGAAATATTTAGCGTGCCAATACAACACGTGTTCCTATTTTCCTGCGTGTCGGCTGTGACACGCGTGGCATAGGTTCGCCACCATTGCACTAGACAGACAGACTAGATAAATATAATATATAGCCAGACAGAAAATGCGTTTGTCTAGTGACTTCTAGTCTCTGGTTCTATCTAAAATATCTGGTCTTGTGTAGTCTAGCCAATTCTTGTCTTGTCAGCTGAATGTCATCAGTCTAGTCTGGTAAATTTTTTTTTTCGTTATGGCGAGCTTAGGACCACGTTATTCCAACTGTTTCCTTCCTTGGGCTTTAATGTTAGCCCAGTACTTTCGCATTCGTTCTCGATGTTTCGGCTTCCGTTCTTCAGTCCAGAGTTTGAACTTGGGCTTTTCCTGGAAACTCTGGAATGATTTCAGCTTCATCTTAAGAGGTTTATATTCTTGAATATCTGCCAAGTAATCCCAACTTCTTTCAAGTCTTTGTACAGTTCTGTAAATCACGCTTTCCTGAAATCGACAAAGGTTACCACAAACTGTTCGTTCCTGAGCTTAAGATATGAAAGGATAGATTTTATGTTCATAATCTGTTCAGCATATGAACGTCCTTTCCCGAATCCACCTTGGTATTCTCCTAACTGTGGTTCTAGTTGTTCTTCGGCCCGATTTTGTAGAGCCTTAGAAAGGATCTGGTAAGTTATTGAGATTCCACGGTAATTTTTCACGTCCGTTCTGTCCCCTTTCTTGAGAAGAGGATGGAACAAAGCTGAGGTCCAGTTTCCTGGAAGTTTCTCCGTTTCCCATATCTCGCAGATTATCTCTGTACGCTTTTCAACTGCCTTCTTCCCACCTTGTTTCCACAGTTCAGCAACAATTGAATCCTTACCTGGTGCCTTCTTGTTTTTAAGTGCCTGGATGATCTGTTTGATTTCTTCCTTTAGTAGGTGGGGATGTTGCCGATCTAGCCCCGGCCTAGTCTGGTAATAACTAATCTAGTCCGATCTAGTCTTATCTGATCTAGTCCGGCCTAGTTTTCTACATCTAGTCCGGTCTAGTCTATTTCCTATCTGATCTAGTCTGGTATTAGCCGATCTAGTACGGTTCTGGTCTGATAATATCTAGTCTGGTATTAGCTGATCTAATCCGGTTCTAGTCTGATAATATCTGGTCTAGTCTGGTATTAGCTGTTCTAGTCTAATGATAAGCGCCATCTATTGGTAAAATCCTGAACTAAGGCGCCAACAAAATCCTGAACCAAAGCGTCAAGGTCAGATCAAGTTCGATCCAAAGGTCGGTCCACCACGTCATCAAAAGGTCGTTCTTCAAACGTAAACGCAGATTCTTGATGTTCGCAGTTGAAGAAAGTCTCAAAATAGGTTGCCTTTGAAGACAGTTTTTATTTATTCTTAAAGTGTAGACTCTGTACTTGCTCAAATGCTGTTTGAATGTTATGTAATAGATCCGTGTGTTGTTCTTCTGCAAGTCTTGTTCAACTTGAGGTAGATGATTTTTGTCGAAGGCCCCACCCCATGTTTTACCCGATAGATGGTTTTCGCAACGTCATCTGCGATATTACTATAAAAAAATAATAAATTTAAGCATTTTATAGAAAAGCATTTCTCTCGCGTGCCAGTAGTTTTTTTCTACGTGTCAGCTGTGACACGCGTGCCATAGTTTCGCCACCGCTCGTCTAGACTAATTTAACGTTTGTAGGCAGAGGAAGTAATTTTCAAGGTTTTGGCTTAGTCTGGACGTTTATGGATTACAGAGATAATATCATATTCTTGTCTCAGTATGGACTAATTCAAGATTTATAGACTTAGAAAATCAATTTAATATTTTTGATTTAGTCTGAATTCATTCAAGATTCAACCCATTAACATGCAATGACGTCTATAAGACATCATGTATATGTGATAAGATCACATGTAGATGGACAAGTCAACGCGCATTTTATTCGTATGTCAAGGGTTATTCGTATGTTAAGGTTAAAGACAGAGTAAGTCAATTTAAAAGTTTTAGTATAGCCTGGAATATTTGAAAATTTATACCCAGAAAAGATTCCAATAGACCTTTTCATTTTAATTTTTTGTGCGCATGTGTCAATTTCCGCCATTAAACGTCAAAAAGTGCCCGAACTTTTTCACGTATAATTAAATATGTGCCAAAACGTTTCATATTTTCGCCTTTCAAACTTGGCGGATGCGCATGCACTTAACTAACCAAAAAAAAGATCGAGGTGCGATGCTACTAGAGAAAAAAAACAATAAATTCATTGCAAATTGATTGCGCTTGCAAAGTGTGAAATGTACCCAAAATGTAAAACCAAAAAAAGTCTATTTCCCAAAGATACCCAATTCCAAGGTTTTGGCTTAGTTAGTCTGGACTAATTTAACATTTATAAACAAAGAAAGTCACTTACAAGTTTGTGGCCTAACCTGGACTAATTCAAGATTTATGGAACTACTATAAACTTTACTTTACAATTTATAGTTTTTGGTTTAGTCTCGACTAATTCAAGTTTTATTCATTTATTAGTCTGACGTCAACGCATCCTCTTCCTCCTCTTCTAATATATTTATATAATAATTAATTTAAATAATAACATATACGTGCATTACATAAAAAAGATTAATGGCATAAAGTTGCATCTATTTGGTTCAAAGATGGATTCATCATCTTCAGTCACCACCTGTACGCCGGATCGTCTGCCAACGGATTCCTCTCCAAGTAAACCGTGGACAATTTCTTATTGCCACCTAGCGTCTCCACCGAAATCCAATCTCCAATCGCATTATCATTCAACTAAAAAAAAAATTAATTTTTGTTTGGATAATAAAGCTTTGTAGCTTACCCATAGTTCTTCCAGTTCTGTGAGAAACGCGAGATTTGGAATTCATTCTCTATTTAAGGGGTGACCCGTTGAAAAAATATAACTTTCTATATTTTTCACATTTTAGACATAACTTATTGAAATGTGCGGCATGAACATTTTGTGGCTGATAGCCTTAACATGACGAGTGTTAAAAAAAATCCCGTTGAAATGACCACTGAAGTTATTTTGAACTGAAGTTAAATTATTTCTTGAGAAACTGGAACCACTATAAATTTGCGGCATGTATTTTTTACCATTACAACCCATTCTTCTGGCAATACGATTCTCTCCCGTTTCCTTTTCTCCGTTTCGATCAATCCGAAGCTCCGATCACAAGGCAGGAAACTATGTCCTGGTTCTGGATATCTGTGTATAATTTTAGCAAATCTATTAGTATTTGCAAGTGTGTAAAGATACTGACAATGAGCTAAGACTTGGTTTTTATTTTGTGAGCTGCAGTTATCAGAATACAGGTATAATTTTGTCACTGTTGATGGTACAAAATTTTCAAGAAAATAATGTAGAAAGCTTACTACATCATTAGCTCCTTTCTTGGCTATGGTTTCATCGTACATGAAAAAGTACGATTTCTCCGAACGGGCTGCAAAGACACAAAAGTTGTATTCCCACAGTTGCCGTTTATAAAAAAACATCTCCACTAGGTACGTGGGGAAGAGACATATTCTGTTGATAATCAAAAGCTAACAGCTCCACCTCATCTTTGTTCTCCGAAATTTAAGCAGTATCTTCTTTCATTTTTGTGTAAAAATAGTTTGCTTTTTTCTCATGTACTTGTATTCTTTTCCGCTGATATGAGGTTGTCCAGTCTATCGCAAGTCTGGCAAGTGTCCGACCGTGGCTTTCCAAATGAGTAGTTATAATTTGATGCGCTATCCGCTCTACTTTTCAACCTAACATTACATGCGGCTATAGAAAAACTAAAGATAACGGGAAACTTAACATCAAAAAGTAGACAAATCGGAGCCTATGCAGATGACATAGTAATCACGGGGCGCATGGCAAATACAGTAAATGACACATTTAAGGACCTCGAAAAAGAGGCAAGGGAAGTAGGACTGACAGTCAATCAAGAAAAAACAAAATATATGATGATGTCCAGAACTGCACCACAAAATGAAGATAGATACATAGTAGGCGACCACAGCTTTGAAAAAGTTAAAAATTTCACGTATTTGGGATCTCAACTAAATCAAACCAACGACGAGAGTGAAGAAATAAAGATACGAATATTAAAAGGAAATAGAACCTACTATGCGAACAGAAAACTACTTACCAGCAAACTACTAAGTCACAAATCCAAAATAACTATATATAAGTGCCTAATACGACCGGTAGTTACTTATGGCTGTGAAACATGGTCCCTCCTTAAGAAAAGTGAGGAAGAACTAAAGACATTTGAAAGAAAAATATTAAGAAAAGTATATGGTCCGATAAGGGAACAGGACGGAACATACAGGATAAGAATGAATCACGAACTAGAGTCTCTAATTGGAAACAACAACATAGTAAAACATGTAAAGGCACAGAGACTGAGGTGGATAGGCCATGTGCAAAGAATGGAAAAAGATCGAAACACCAAGCTTATCATGGAATGGAAACCCACCAATAGCCGACCAAGAGGAAGACCACGTAAAAGATGGAAGGAAAGCGTGGAAGAAGACATAAAAGCACTAGGAGTAAGGAATTGGAAAAGAGCAGCAGAAGATCGTGGAGAATGGCATAAAATAGTAGAGGAGGCCAAAACCCATAAAGGGTTGTAGAGCCAAAGGAAGAAGAAGATGTTATAATTTGAAATAAAGTACCGATTAAAATAATCGTATGAAACTTGAGGCTTTACTTTTTTATCGTTCAGGATGGCAACATATATATCGGTTTCGTACTTTTGAAGATAAAGCCTATGCATTTTTTGCATATTTAGTTCAGGTGACAAATAAAACTTATTTTCATTTTTAGTGCGGCTATAGTATGACGATCTTTTTGGAAATGACTGTATATACGCATCAATTTGATGTAATACATCCTCACGTATCATATTAAGGCGATTGGTGTGTTTTCCACGCATATCTTTGGTTGCCAGAATGTTATCTTTCAAGTGATTCATAAGAAGTTCTACTCTTTTTTTACTAACACCATATAATGAGCAAAAACCATTTTTACAAACCCTGGTTACAGTTGTGCCGATTTTTATAGTATATTCACAGGAACAAGAACGTTTTCGTCCTCCATCCAATTTAGGTCTAGATCTGGCAACCTTTTTTATAACTATTTGTCCTCCTGGAAATATGTCCTGTTTCTCTTTGTTGGCAATATTATTAAAGGTTGTCAAAATATCTTGCTTAGCAGAGTCGTTTATTTTTGTGAAACATTTGAATTTACAGTTACAGTTTTTGCCAGTTTTCCTTTCACCTTTCAGACATTTATTTTTGTTTTTAATGCCGATGTAAGATTTTCCTTCAGCTTTTCTTTTCTTAGCAATATTTCTATTCCACTTACTTTCATCTCTTGCTCGTTTCTTGCCAACTTGTTTTTTTACAACTGTTCACCGTGTTTCTGTTCACCGTCATCACTTTTAGAATCACTTTGGACCAGCGATGAAATTTCAGCACTTGAATTAAACACAGAAAAGCGTACAACACTAGGTCCAGGGTCATCTTGAGAAAAATCAGGATTTCTGTCCGAATCGTCAAATTGTTCGCTTGAACTATTGGTAGCCGACATATTATTCGATAATCTACTAAACATAACGGCAACGTCTTCCATATTGCATGTGTTGCATCCAAGCGGTAAAGTATGAACTATTCATTCCGTGCAAAAACGAGGTAGCTCCGGAGCTGTCTCCTTTTTCCGCCGAATCTAATAAGGAGGCATCTATCATTATATTTCCCTTACGAGTTAACGAAGCTACTTCGTTTTTGCACCAATTGATAGATCGCCTTTAAATTACCTTATAGCGATTAAAAACGAAAAATCGTAAATATATGGAGCTGCCTCCTTTTTGCACCGATGTCTTCATATACTATTTGTTGCATTGTTGCGAAACATACAGGGTGCGTTCACAAAGTTTCAAGACTAGTCTCAGAACGGAAAATTTGTACAACAAACTGAAAGTCTTCGAAATATGACCCGTGAACATCAACGCTGCCAGCGTTTTTTCCTTTGTTCATAGGCTCCCTGGAAATCTCGGAAGCCTGTCAAGGGACCTCGTCGAACTTTATCCGTCAGAACTTTAAGAACAAGTTTGGACTACAGTTTTCTCATGTTCTAAAATTGTCATTAGCTTGGACACCGTAGTCCGACGCAATCCTAGTCCATCATCAAATAAATTTAAAACAAGAAGAACAAGAAGACGACGCACAGTGGGCTGGATTGCCGAAAAAGTGGACGAAAATAGAATGCCTCTTCCTATATATATGACATTTTGGTTACGTGGGTTTTCTGCGCCGTTGAACACGAATCTGTTATCAAAATGTTGAAAAACAAAATGGCGCATCCAATATGGCGGACAATTTTTCGAAAACTTATCCTATTTTTACAAAAGTTTGTACTTATGGATTTTTTTACGTCGTTGACTACGAATCAGTCATCAGGATTTTTAAAAACAAAATGGCGGATCCAATATGGCCGACAATTTTTCGAAAAACTTTTTACAGAATTGGGTATTTTAATTTTTTTTTTGTTATAAATTGAAAGCTCATATTTAAGTTTTATAACAAAACAATTTTGTGTTTTTCTTTTCCTTGAAATTAAAAAGTTATAACAAATTGAAAATATATTTTTGAACTCGGTACCGAAAACAGGCCGGTTACCCGTGTGACGTAATTTCTACCCGCTCCTGACTTTGTTGATACAGTAGTTGTAGTAGACATGTCAAATATATCAAATATTAAAAGTCAAATATTAAAATTTATCGTGCTTGTTTCGTACCATCGTGTGGAGTACTACAAAAAGAATTACTCAAAATATGTTTTTAAATGTCCCACATTGTTAAGCTACTCACAAGCTACTTATAAGCTACTTGACAAGCTACTCACTTTGAATGTAACTGTAGTATTTCACAACTCTAAATGTTTCTTTTATTTGAAATCATTTATTTGAAATTTACATTGTAGATTGTAGATATGGTGGTGCCGACTTGTACTGCGACCTTTATAGATCTATTGTACCCCACCCTCCTCCTCCAAGCGTTGGTGTACCTACCCACTTAGAGCGCCTCCTCTAATCCTGATTCCTTTAGGAATTTCAGGACCTGGGTGGGATTCAAGGCCTTGAGCTCCTCTGTGTTCAAGCAGTGAGCCCCAAGGTACATCTGTCGCTTGCGGAGTAATGCTCCGCAGTCTTTGAGATAACTTAACTAGCTGGTTGTTGCATCACCATTCTCAGAAGAACACGTACTCATAATTTCAGTTTTCACTTCGTCGAAATTTAAAATGCATTTATTACACCAATTTGCATTAATTAAGCCTTGAGTCAGATGTATAGGGGTTTCATCTGCTGAGCCACAGAATCTGCATCTCTAGGCCTAGGGCCTTGAGATGTTTCCTAAGTCTGCAGTGTCCCGTCAGGACTCCTGTCAGAATTCTAAGCTTGTTCCTGCTTAATTTCAGGCAAGCTTTTGTTCTCTTCTGGTTAAAAGACCCCACCATCACTTTGGACTGCCTTAGCCCTGGAAGTTCTTTCCAGGTTTTCATCCATTTTCATCTTGTTTCTTGATCTAAACTTTTGTGGACGGTGTTCACACTCATACCGCAAAAGGGTTCCGGACCTAAAAAAGGGCTACTGGATCCCTTGTTTGCTAGGTGATCGGCTTCTTCGTTTCCGTCTATACCAGTGTGTCCTGGTACCCAGTATAGCGTTACTTTATTATCCCTGCCAAGCTTGTTCAGCTTCCCCACACAGTCCCATACCAGTTTGGATCTGATGGTGTATGAGCTAATGGCCTTGATGGCTGCTTGGCTATCTGACAGGATAGCAATTCGTTTTTTGCGGTAATTCCTGTCGAGGTTAAACTGTGCACATCTTTCGATTGTGTGTACCTCTGCTTGGAAGATACTTGTGGATGTTCCCATGGATTCGAAGTATCTGGTACGAGGTCCAAACGCTCCTGCACCAGTGCCTTCCTTTGTCTTCGAACCATCTGTATACCACTTGGATGGAATTTTGCTCTATGTGGTATGCTGAGAATTAGTCGCTCCAATCGGCTTTACTACTACACATTGCTGTGTAGTTTTTCTCGAAGTGGTATTTGCATACCATTTCGTCTTTTGGTACTTCCAGCCAGGGGATCTTCCCAGCGATGCTGTTTCAGTCTCTGCTCCCGATTATTTTACCTCTGCCCATTCCTTCCTTGCTGAATCTTACGATCGCCGATCTGGCGGCGCTCTCCACCACAAGGTGTAGCGGAGTCAGATCCAGCAGCAGCTCCTATGCTGCTGTCGGACACGACCCCATCGCCCCCGTGATGCAGACACACACCAGTCTTTGAATCTTCTCAAGCTGTTTCCTCATAGAGGCCAGCTTGATTCTACTTCCCCAGGCAACTGCCCCATAACTGATTGCAGGTCTCACTATCATGGTGTACATCCATCGCAGGATAGTGGGGTTACAACCCCACGTTTTTCCTGCCAGATTTCTGCACACCATTAGGGCGCGTTTGGCTTTACCTACCACTGCCTCAGCGTGTCTATTCCATAGGAGTTTGCTATCTAGTGTGATACCCAGATACCTTATCTCCTGTTGGTATTCTACTGCCTTCCCATCTATGAGTATGGGATTTAGGCAGTTTAGTTTTCTCCTTCTAGTAAATGGTATCACCGTGGTTTTGCTCGGGTTGAATTTCAGTCCCACTGTTTGACACCATCTACTAGTTACGTTGAGGCCTCTCTGAACAATTTCACAGAGCGTTCCCTCAAATTTCCCTGTAGCCATTATGACTATGTCATCGGCGTAACCTTGACATTTGATGTCTAGGTCGTTTAGCCTAAGCAGTAGTTCATCAACTACCAGGCTCCACATTAGCGGTGATAGTACACCTCCCTGTGGGCACCCACCCCCTGTGAGTTGTGGAGGTCTTAATGGTGTCTTTTCCCACTTGTGTCTCCGCCGTTCTAGTTCTCAGCATTTCTCACATCCACTTTGAGATAGTGCTGTCGATATTCCTTCTTTCGAGGGCCGCCCTGACAGCCTCGTGTGAGGTGTTGTCAAAAGCTCACTATACCATTGTCGCAAATTCTTTAGCCACGATATTCTTCGACGCCCGGGTCCTCTTCTGCCTTCGTTCTTTCCTTCTATTCTTAATTTGAGAAGTCTGTATTTTTCGTTTCTGAGAATGTGTCCAAAGTATTCCAGCTTTCGTCTTAAAGTATTCCAGCTTTCCAGCTTCGTCGTGTTCGCATGACTTCAAGATCTTTTGACATTCTTGTAAGCACATCCACATTGCGCAGTCTTGGAAGCACATCCATAGTTTGGCGACTTGCTTTCGAAAACTCCTATAATTTTTTTCGGAAAATTCTTCATTTCTTTTTCAAACTAACGGAAATTGGCATTGCGTACATTGGTTTGCCTATATCTATGCGCACTCATATTCCTGTTTAACCCAAAGTACGAAATAATTAGGTATGTAACCATTAAGAATGTATTTCTTTTCATTTCTATCAAGTTAAATAATGTAAGTCAAAGATTTTGAACAAATTTGGGAAAATAACAGCTAAAAGTCCAAGTAATAACTATGGAAAATTGCAAATTTTTAAATTGAAAATTGCGGATTTTCTTAAAATTTTTAATTTGCATAATGCTTTATTTGAACAAACACACTAAAAACCTTGTCACAGACGGACGGACAGATTTTGACTAAATTTGGGAAAATAACAGCTAAAAGTGCAAATATTAACTTTGTAAAGTTGCAAATTATTATAAAGATGCTAGCTATAGTTATAAAAAAAGGAATTAAGAATTTCGAGAATTTCTTCAGTTCCCCATCGTCCAAAATGTAAGCATAATTTTTTTCTGAAAATCGAGGGGAAACTTTTTCGGTTTCTTCAAGGTTTGGTCCATAATTCAGAACGATATTTCTGAAAGTCTAATAAAAACTTCACTTTCCTTAGTTTGGTCCAAAAGGAAAAAGTTTCTGTTTCTCATGGTCTGATCCAAAGCCTAAGTAACAGTTTTCCGGAAAATCGAGGAAATATTCCACAAAACTAAAGATTTCTGTGTCAAACTTTTCAAAACGAAAATATCTCAAAATCCCAAGAAACCAAACCGATTTACCAATTTTACAAAGCGATTTTCTAACGATTTGAGCAGGAAACTGAAAACTGCCGAAAGACCTCCAGTCGGTTTTCTTTCGGGAAAGGAAATTGAAAACTGCCGAAAGTTCTTCAGCCGGGTTTCTTCCTGGAAAGGTTTTAAATTAAAGTGACCACATTTTCACTGAGACAAAGCGGGACAAATGGTGGGATGAATTGAGAATTATAATTTAGTTATGAAAGCAGACCAATAATTCAAAAATATATATTTTATCTACTCACACACCAAAATGAACACATTAATAAATACATTATTGTATGTGAAGGATGCCATTATTATAATCGTGTGTAAAAGTATCTAGATCGTCCGGATAGCTAAACTAGTTTTCCGAATAAAATACTAAATAAAATGAATATCATTACTTGCATGGTAATTGCAACATCCATTCAATCTGAATATTTGGTCTTAAAATAAATTCCTGTCTAGCAAACTGTTCCTCATCGATATTAGACCAAACCGATAATGATTCAGTAGTTTTTTTTGTTTTCCTACTGAGTTTAACTTAACAGTTAACAACTCTTTCTTTAGTTTTACAAAAATATTAGATATTTGTTGTTGTTAAACATTCTGTTAGCTCTTTTTGGATGCATGTTCGCGCCAATTTTAATAAATCTGTATTTTTAATTCAACATTTAAATCGATTTCGGCACCGATTAACTGAAGGGGAAAGGTGTGTCGACCTGGGCTGAAATCGCGCGGTTTATCAATTTTTTATGTCGCGAATTTATATATCTCGGGTAGTATGTTACAAGTGTGAGAAGCGAACGGAACGGAGTCGAGGTTAGACCGACACGTGCACGCAATTAATAGCGCAAGTTAACCATTCAAGGCATTCAACGTCTGGAAGACACCAATTTTAAGGGATCCCTCCACCCATTATCCTCATTTCCTCCCTTAAAATAGGCGCCGGAAGGACGGTCCACACGTGGCGGAGACGCGATCGACCCTAACAGGTAAGTGATTAGACCAGCCCTGTTTCAAACTGGAAAATTTGATTTTCGTGAGACACGGTCCAAACAATGCATATAGTAATAGTTTTAAGTAAACAGTAAGTTTTCAATAAAAAAATTTGTGATGAGAAGTAGTTTCTAAATGTCTACTGTTCGAAAGTAGGGCTTCACACGAGACTAGAGTTCGTCTCGCTTTTACAAGACGATACGAAAATATCGCTCTCGTATGAAGCCCTATTCGAAAGCAAAAAAAATATTACAATATTACAATAAATATAAAAATACGAGACAAAAGCGATATTAAACGAATGTCTGCATTGTTGTGTCCAAAAATGATTCTATACAACGTTCGAGAATATCCCAATATATACAAATATTATTTAATCAGGATCGATACAACAAATCATACATTTAATTATTTATGCCAAACGTATCCAATTGTTTGATGAAAAATGCAAAAACTTGATATTCAAATTTGACTTGCTCTTTCGCTCATATATTACATCCAGCAAAACATATTGGATTATAGCAAAAAATGTTTAAGTAATGTTTAGTCAGATTTAAATAGAAAATTGCATTGCAGTTTAGTTAGATTGAAATATGTAAGCTAGGAAAATTGTTGTGCAGCAAACAAAAAATAAGTTAAGGATTATAGTTGGAGCATACAATATTTAAAAGTAAGTTTAAATATAAAGTGGATATAATCGAGAAACGAGGGAGGTTAAAGTTTATATCTTGTGGGCAACACGTCCCAATTTAATATGAGGAGGCATTAAAGCTAAATAATTTTATAAAACCGTTCAAGAAAAGTAGCTTCATAGCTCAGTTATAATCACTAATAAAGTGTGGGAAATTTACTAAAACTTCTTGATATATGAGAATTTGCAAAATTACATTTGTATGAAACAACAGTCGCGCTGTTGTAACGTTTACAACATGTTTAACCCTTAGTTGCCCAAGCCTGTACTTGCTTTGATCTGTACTTTCCGCGAACTTAAAAGTACCGTCGGTCAACAAAGGGTTAAGACGGGATTGTTTCTTATTGAAGATAATTTATGAAAAAAATTATATAAACGGTACATCAAAGAACTTGCTTATCCATGAATACAAATAAAAAATTGAGTTACAAAGTGTTTAATTTCAAATAAAATTGTTGCTTTAACGATTATGTTGTTATAGGCAGTAAAGTGTAGATTAAAATCAGTAGCGAAAATTTATAATAAAATTATAAGACATACACAGAAAGATCCACAAAATAATTCTTATGGGCAATAAAGCGTAGATTATAATCAGTAGGATAAATGTATAATGGAATTATACAGAAACATAATTCTTAAAACAAAAAACGCGTTTACAACTTAAATTGCTCGAAGCTAATGATTTCAACGTATTTTCCTGTTTAGCAAGTTATTAATAAAAAGAATGACTCACCCTGTATAAATTTTACTGCGCTAATCGTCTTCAAAGTTGTGTAATAAAATAGTATTACTCTCTTATAACTTGAAAAAAATCTCGTTCCAAATTATACAAACAAACAAATAAATTAACGCCCTTTTCATCACGAGATATCTATTTTTCTTCAGTAAAATACGACTATTGAAATTTTTAATTACAAAAATGTTCGCCCGGTTAATTAAATTTTTTTGAATGAAACCCCTTTGCCGGAATAAAAAAATCCGATAAGACTAACTTTGTATGGGGCTTTCGGAAATGAAGTGTACGATAAGAGTGAAATACAAACATAAAGAGGGTTAAATATGAAGATGCGAATGCAGTAGGTACAAAATGCTCTCGATGCTCCACGTAGATATTATCCTGAAAATGGATGTCATAACGCAGAATTGGTACACGCCTTAATTAAACGGTTCAATGGCAGAACACGTATATATTGTGTGTATTAAATGTTGCACCGTTTGTATTGCCATATTGCTCGAGACAAGTATTGTCTTAAAATCAATTAATATTACAATACCATTTAGCTAATTAGATATATAACAGGCGTGGCGAACCTTTTTCCACACCGCGTGCCGTTTTTTTAAATCTTCGCTGACGCGCCAGGTAACTTTTACAATGAATGAAAATTTCTGATGGTGAAAATCAGTTACCGTATTAGCCAGAATATAAAACGTCTTATATTTTACACCTTTGATGTTGCACGAAAGTGGATTGAGAAACTTTTTTTTTTTAAGAAAAGTAGAAGGTTTTAGTTTGGAAGGCACGCGTGAGAAATAGTTCGCGTGCCAATACAATTTTACTCCATGTCAGCTATGACATGCGTGCCATAGCTTCGCCACCACTAGTCTAGACAGTCTAGAATTTTGGAAATCTGTTTATGCGTCTCTGATTTATAAACAAAACGATTTTGTCTAATTCAGACTAAGTCTGTTATTTGTTAATTGATCTAGACAGGTGAGAATTATTTGAATTGTTTGGACAGTCTAGTTCTAAATCTGTCTGTTCTTATCTGTCTGTTAAGGTTTTGGTGTAGAAGACACGCGTGAGAAATAGTTCGCGTGCCTATATAATTTTCCTCCGTGTCAGCTGTGACACGCGTGCCATAGCTTCGCCACCACTGGTCTAGACAGTCAAGAATTTTCGAAATCTGTTTATGCGTCTTTGATTTCTAAACAAAACGATTTTGTCTAATTCAGAGTAAGTCTGTTATTTGTTAATTAATCCAGACAGGTGAGAATTATTAGATTTGTTTGAAAAGTCTAAATCTGTCTGTTCTTATCTGTTTGTTAAGGTTTTAGTTTAGAAGGCACGCATGAGATATAGTTCGCGTGGCAATACAATTTTACTCCGTGTCAGCTATGACACGCGTGCCATAGCTTCGCCACCACTGGTCTTGGCAGTCAAGAATTTTCGAAATATGTGTATGCGTCTTTGATTTCTAAACAAAACGATTTTGTCTAATTCAGACTTAGCCGGTTATTTGTTAATTAAACCAGACAGGTGAGAATTATTAGATTTGTTTGGACAATCTAAATCTGTCTGTTCTTATCTGTCTGTTAAGGTTTTAGTGTAGAAGCCACGCGTGAGAAATAGTTTGCGTGGCAATAAAATTTTTCTCTTTGTCAGCTATGACACGCGTACCATAGCTTCGCCACCACTGGTCTAGACAGTCAAGAATTTTCGAAATCTGTTTATGCGTCTCTGATTTCTAAGCAAAACGATTTTGTCTAATTCATACTGAGTCTGTTATTTGTTAATTAGTCCAGACAGGTGAGGATTATTAGATTTGTTTGGACAGTCTAAATCTGTCTGTTCTTATCTGTCTGTTAAGGTTTTAGTTTAGAAGGCACGCATGAGATATAGTTCGCGTGGCAATACAATTTTACTCCGTGTCAGCTATGACACGCGTGCCATAGCTTCGCCACCACTGGTCTAGGCAGTCAACAATTTTCGAAATCTGTTTATGCGTCTCTGATTTCCAAACAAAACGATTTTGTCTAATTCAGACTAAGTCTGTTATTTGTTAATTAATCCAGACAGGTGAGAATTATTAGATTTGTTTGGACAGTCTAAATCTGTTTGTTTTTATCTGTCTGTTAAGGTTTTGGTGTAGAAGATACGCGTGAGAAATAGTTCGCGTGCCAATATAATTTTCCTCCGTGTCAGCTATGACACGCGTGCCATAGCTTCGCCACCACTGGTCTAGACAGTCAAGAATTTTCGATATCTGTTTATGCGTCTATGATTTCTAAACAAAACGATTTTGTCTAATTCAGACTAAGCCTGTTATTTGTTAATTAATCCAGACAGGTGAGAATTATTAGATTTGTTTGGACAGTCTAAATATGTCTGTTCTTATCTGTCTGTTAAGATTTTAGTTTAGAAGACACGCGAGAGAAATAGTTCGCGTGGAAATAAAATTTTCCTCCGTGTCAGCTATGGCACGCGTGCCATAGCTTCGCCACCACTGGTCTAGGCAGTCAAGAATTTTCGAAATATGTGTATGCGTCTGTGATTTCTAAACAAAACGATTTTGTCTAATTCAGACTAAGTCTGCTTTTGTTAATTAATCCAGACAGGTGAGAATTATTAGATTTGTTTGGACAGTCTAAATCTGTCTGTTCTTATCTGTCTGTTGCGGTTTTATTTTAGAAGGCACGCGTGAGAAATAGTTCGCGTGCCAATACAATTTTCCTCCGTGTCAGCTATGACACGAGTGCCATAGCTTCGCCATCACTGATATATATATATATATATATATATATATATATATATATATATATATATAATGTTAATACGGAAATTGAACCAGTAAGACTATCTATCTACTATTGTGTGTCTAGTCTTGTCTCTCTAGTCTGGTCTGTCTAGTCTTGTCTGTCTAGTCTTGTCTGTCTAGTCTTGTTTGTCTGATCTTGTCTGTCTAGTCTTGTCTGTCTAGTCTTGTCTGGCTAGTCTTGTCTGTCTAGTCTTGTCTGTCCAGTCTTATCTGTCCAGTCTTGTCTGTCCAGTCTTGTCTATCCAGTCTTGTCTGTCCAGTCTTGTCTGTCCAGTCTTGTCTGTCAATTTGTAAAAGAACTAAAACAAACTCAGTTTTAGGGTTCCGTACAGAAAACGGAACCCTTATAGGATCACTTTGTTGTCCGTCTGTCTGTCTGTCCGTACGTCTGTCTGTCTGTCAAGACCATTTTTCTCAGGAACGCGTAGAGGTAACAAGTTGAAATTTGTATCAAATACTCAGGTTTGTGCGCTCTTTCAGCTGTGAAAAAATCAAACTTGTAAGTCAACGCGATTAAAAGATATGACCGTTTATGTCGCATATTTTGCGATTTCACAAGGGAATCAAAACCTATAGGGCACTTCCCGTTGACCTAGAATCATGAAATTTGGTAAGAAGCGGTGTGTTACAGCACATACAGCACTCTTTTTAAGTTTGTACGAAACCCTCGGTGCGCGAGTCACAACTCGCACTTGGCCGGTTTTTTCAAAATTTCAATATTAAACCTAGATTATTCAAAATTAAGTTAGACTAGGTCAGTGGTTACCAAAAATCGATACCGACCCCGGGGGGTAGATAAAAGTTCTTCAGGGGTCTATTAATACACGTAGGTCGAAAGGGGGTCGATTAATACAAGGGGGTCGTTTAATACACGGGGTTCGATTAATAGCGTTCGATTAAGAGGATCAACTCAACTGTCTAGGAAAAATATAGAATATTCCAAGAAAAATCGAAATTATAACTTGAGTTTTATTACTCAAATTTTTACTAATAGATTGAACTTGGATAGCTTTAGATGGTTTGGATAGCTTTAGAACTTTAGATGGTGATTTGAGAGTAAAACTTACCAATTTTCAACGAAATATCAATAATCTTGCTGATTCTCTTCAGACACATCCATCCCACTAATATCAACTATTTTAATCAAAAGGTTTGTCAACATGTTTTTAAGGTGCTCGGTAGTAGTCGCAAAATGACAGTAATGCAAAATATATGCTAATGATTTTTTAAATATTTAATCTGGGGTTCGATATGAAGGCAAATATTCCAGGAAGCGGTCGACGGGATAGAAAGGTTAGGGACCCCTGAACTAGGAGAAGATAGTGCATTTGAAATTACACAAATTGTGTAGAGAGATATTAAAATAAGATTAATTCGTGGATTTGAATAAATAAGAGTTTCTGATTTAGTACAATAGTTTGTCAACAAAAGTAATTTCTGATAAATCGCTAGTTACGTCTTTGTTAGCTTGATACGAACGTTAGACCGTTTTGGATGTGTTCCAACAGGAATAGCCAGAAAAAACGGTCTAATTCGACAGGAAAATTTATAACCGTTAACGTTTTGTACCGCGACAGTTGTGCGACGAAACGGTGTAGTATAGGGAAAGCAAGGAAAAAAAACTTCCAAGTTTATCAAGTAAATACCCCTGTATTTGCTTTAAGGATAAAAGTTGGCGTTTTACGTCCCGCCTGTAAAACGTATGTACTTAACACGAAAACGTGGATGAAATTGCCGATGTGTATGAAAATTTATGCAGCGGAGATTTTACGAGGAATTAATAACAAGTTAACCGAAAACATTTACAATTTATATATATATATGTATATATATATATATATATATATATAAATATATATATATATATATATATATATATATATATATATATATATATATATATATGCGTAACAGAGAAGTATACCGATGCAAATCAGCTTAAATTATTCCGTCACATCCTGCAGCCCTCGCGTATTTTCCCCTAAGATATGAAACGGAAAAAATACAAAACCATTTCAGGAGGTGCAATAACGATGATATATTGCAGCACAAGATGTAAGTTATTTTAAAAGGCCCATAAGGTTTGAAACCCGAACCGTAAACAAGTCGTTCTGGCAACTAAATGGTTTGTCGTATACTATTCCCATGTTGCGCCGAAGCCTTTCGATATATCTGTTACGGTAAAAGTACGGAGTTAGCTAAATGTACACATTTACCGGTATATTTACATATTTACCGGTGTTGATTTGTTTTCTCGGGGATTCCGCGTTGATGTTGAGGTTCTAAAAATAATAGGATTCTCGACGTTTCGGCGAAGTAACATTCGCCATTTTCCAGAGAAATCCCCGAGAAAACAAATCAACACATGTTTCCATCCGCGAATATGACCACATATACATCATATGACCACACGATAAACACAAATACAACATATTTGCCGGTATATATAACCTATATATGTTACCGTGAAAGACCGAAATTTGGGGAATGTCGACTTTCACCGGTGAATGTCAACATTCACATAGGGTTTGCTTGGTGTTTGTTCGAAATATTTGCTAAATACCGTTATTTCTAACTTACACCGGTGAATATCGATATTCACTATGCACTAATGGTGAATGTTGAACATGTCGGAGATTCATATTGTGACTCTCTGAACTGGACTGGTCTGGTTGACTGACTGCTGGTTTAGTCTGGTTGAACTGGCTGTACTGGTGTATATGATTGAACTGGCTGCTGCCTGAATCTGATTGACTAGGTTCACTGGCTGGAACGGTGTGAATGGGTCCACTGGCTGGACTGAACTGGACTCGTTGGTTGGTTGCACCTCACTGTTGAAATGAATTGGAGTCGACTTGCTGACTGTTTGCGCCTGACTGTCTTGAAGGAACTGAGTCGATTTGCTGACTGTTGCGCCTGACTGTGTGGACCGTGACTTGCGGTGTTTAGTTTAGCGTGTAAGGTTTTATTGGCACAGATGCAGGGTGTAGTTCAACGATGCGGCAGATTTCAGGTGCATTTGGTTCCATATTTCAGTGCGTAGTTTTCTCTTTTTGATCACGACGACCAATTTGTAAATAATCGAATTCCTCTTGTGGATCACGTAGGGGTCACCAATTTGTGGGTGACCAAATTCCTCTGGTCGTTGGCTGGGCTGAACTGAAGTCGACTTGCTGACTGTTTGCGCCTGACCGTCTGGACGGAACTTGTGTGGAACGAACTGTTGACTGGTTGCGCCTGACTGTGTTGATTGAACGCCTGACTGTGTTGATAAAACGTCACAAGGGTGAAGTAACTTTTTCGTCGCTCCTTCTGAGAGGAGTGACCAATAATTTAAAACCCACAGTACATTCTAAATGAGAAATGAAAATAATGATAATAAAAAAATCTTAATTATGTGATTCAAATCTTATTTATTGCGATCTTATTTATTTCAAATCTTATTTATATAAGACTGATAAAGCTATTTGACTCCCAGCAGAACAAAGGATTTGGCGGGAGAGAGCCAGTCGCCTCTCTGTCGGCATCTCCATTTTGGACCTCCACCAGAGCGTATCTGTGATTGTCGACATACACCAGTGAGGGTCCGAATGTACAACAAAGTAATGAAATATTTGATCTTTCACCGACGTATTTGATATGTGTTGACATTCACCGGTGAAAGTCAACATTCTCCAATTTCTCATTCACGGTAACATATACACAGATTTGCCAGCTTGTTGTGAGTTCAACAACATTTACCAACTATTTAATTTTGTTATAGATATAAATTTGTCCATCCATGTGTGCTTATGAGAAACTATAAACCAATCTGTATGACAAATAGGATTTCTGTGGGCAATAAACAAAAAGTTTGATGGAAAATAAACAGAGTTGAAGGGATATTGTGGATGTCTGTGGTGTTGTATTTTATAGTGTAAATAGGCTGACAGAAGAGTTAAACAGAGCATTTAAAAATGTAACACCTTGAGGGACCGCTATTTACGCACCCGCCGAATGTTTCCCAGTAAATATTACGAGCAGACGGTGCGAAAAAGTAAAATTTTCAGTTCGGAATTGTCGTAAAAAAAATGTAGAAACGAATAAAAACTAAATTTTACGAGGAATGTAATGAAAACATTAAGTATAAGAAAATAAATATGGAATGAAATAAACGTTGGAACGAGTTTTACATTTGTTTTATTAACTTTCAAGCGATTTATAAAATAATGTTTTTTTATTATTGACAAATTATTTCAACTAAATATAAGGTAGATGCTGTAAACTAATTAAATTGCGATAAACGTGTGCTAAATTTAAACTTCTTTTTGGAATCATTTAGATCAGAAGCAAAAATCATAACAATAGACCTTTTCATAGTTTAATTTTTTTTGTGCGCATGCGTCAATTTCCAGCCATGTTTTTGACGTATAACCAGTGAAAATAACAAAATGTGTCCGAAACTTTCATATTCCCGCCTTTTAAACATGGCGGACGCGCATGCGCTTAACAAACTGTAAAAAGGTCTATTGTATAATATATCAGATCATTAAACGGAGAAAGGAGTTACACCGGCAGAATATAATAACAACTAGGTTTCTTAGCCTATAAGTGGGCAAAATACAATAGGCCACTAGTAGGCCGCAATGTTTGAAGAGTGATTACCCGGCATCCACATTGGATTGGAAAATACACCGACAGAAGATGCGACAATACTGGGCAAAGATCAAAGCCCAACAGTTGAACAAGCGTGGTCCAAAGTCGGCCTATTCGAAACAACAACATATCAGATCATTTGTATCATATGTCAGATCAATTGTATCAGTTATCAGATCCCTTGTATCACATATTAGTTCAATTGTATCAGATATCAGATCAACTGTATCAAATATCAGATCAATTTTATTTAGTTTTTGATTTATATTAGCGTGATCTGTGTAAAATTGATCCCATACTGTCTGGTTACTCTAATCTTCTTTGTCTTATATGTTAATAAACTTTCTCTCCAACAGAATTGATTTCATACTGTCTCGTTACCTTAATCATCTTTGCCTTATATGCCAATAAACTTTCTCTCTAACAGAATTGATTCCATACTGTCTCGTTACCTTAATCATCTTTGCCTTATATGCCAATAAACTTTCTCTCTAACAGAATTGATCCCATACTGTCTGGTTACCCTAATCTTCTTTTTCTTATATGTTATTAAACTTTCTCTCTAACAGAATTGATTCCATACTGTCTCGTTACCTTAATCATCTTTGCCTTATATGCCAATAAACTTTCTCTCTAACAGAATTGATCCCATACTGTCTGGTTACCCTAATCTTCTTTGTCTTATATGTTAATAAACTTTCTCTCTAACAGAATTGATTCCATACTGTCTCGTTACCTTAATCATCTTTGCCTTATATGCCAATAAACTTTCTCTCTAACAGAATTGATCCCATACTGTCTGGTTACCCTAATCTTCTTTGTCTTATATGTTATTAAACTTTCTCTCTAACAGAATTGATCCCATACTGTCTGGTTACCCTAATCTTCTTTTTCTTATATGTTATTAAACTTTCTCTCTAACAGAATTGATTCCATACTGTCTCGTTACCTTGATCATCTTTGCCTTATATGCCAATAAACTTTCTCTCTAACAGAATTGATCCCATACTGTCTGGTTACCCTAATCTTCTTTGTCTTATATGTTAATAAACTTTCTCTCTAACAGAATTGATTCCATACTGTCTCGTTACCTTAATCATCTTTGCCTTATATGCCAATAAACTTTCTCTCTAACAGAATTGATCCCATACTGTCTGGTTACCCTAATCTTCTTTGTCTTATATGTTATTAAACTTTCTCTCTAACAGAATTGATTCCATACTGTCTCGTTAACCTAATCATCTTTGCTTTTATGCCACTAAACTTTCTATCTAACAGAACCTGTACCTAAATGTTGGTTTGTATCATCCCTAGTATTCATCATTTGTTTAGTTATTGGGAGTGGGAAATTAAAAAGGCTTTTATAACTTAGTAGTTTATAATTCAATTTGTTTATTTTACTCTGTAGCCTATGATTACGGTGACAGAAAGCCACCGAAACAGGTCAAAGTTATAAAAGCCTTTTTAATTTTCCATTCCCAATAACTAAACAAATGATAAATGTAAAAATAAAATATTGCCAAATACACAAAAATTGTCTATCCAAGGTTCTCAACATAATTTTTGCACAAAATATGGGTTTGTAATTGAAAATAGTTTACTGATCTCTGAATTAGAATATAAAATCTTTAATAGTGCGTTTTTTATTACAATAAATTTTTTTTATAGAATTTAATTTGATTATTTAATGCGAGACGGGTCGAATATAGTAGAGTCTGGGATTAGAATTGGGTCTGGCTGGTGGGCTCGAGGCGCAGGTCATGACTACAACGGCGGAGTTCACTGGGAATGAGCGTCGGTGTGTTGTTGCCGATGCTTGGCGTCGCCGTCAGTGTTGGTTGAGCCGCCGCGACGCCGTCTCTACGAGCACTTATTCGCGATGACACATGCTCATCATGCTCAATTACCATCTCACATGTGCCGCCAGCACATATCCACATATTATAGTCATATAGACTCGGCTCCGCTACGAGTTTACAACGTGACATATCACTCCTCGGTTATTATTAACAATTGAACAGATATTCGTCGGTCGGGAGTAATTAAAGAAATTGGAATTTCTTTCGTGATATTGTTCTCAATTTTTAAAATGTGAATATTTTGAACGGAGTAATTAAATTCTTTCGTGATATCGTTGAAAATGTTTAAAATGTGAATAGTTTTATATCTTGTTAAGTGGGAAAAAATGTGTGGAAGTGCAGTTATTATCTGATATTAAAAGTGAAATGAATTGTTTATAGCAAAATGCGTATCGATTGTATATTCGTTGTTTCAGCTTAAGTTTGTTTCGGTAACGCGAAATTGTCGAAACAGCCGCATTGATTAAACGACGTAATTTAGGGAATGCTGTAATTCCATTACACATTTCGAAACGAACATTGTTTTCATAGATACTAATAGCACTTAGTTCGTTTAGCCAAGTGCCAAGCAAATAGTCAAAGAAATAAAGAAAATTTCGTGCAGAAACACAAAGCAGCATTCTAAAATTAATATTAGATGGTAGTTGTGACAGATCGGCTCTACTTATAGGGTTCAAGGTACTTTTAAAACATCTGTTTGAATTTGTTTCAAAATTCACTCTTCTTTCAACATTTTCACGTCTGCTTTGTTCCACAAATTACATTACTCATTATTGCAGTGCACATATAAACATGAAATCTTATTGTTTTATCGTTTCCATTCAACGCAAATGTTTATCAATAATTTGTATTTAAATATTGAGCCTAATTTATTTTTCTTCACTTATTTCACCCATTTTACTATGCGACTTCAATATGCAACTGTCTAGTCTTGTCTGTCTAGTCTTGTCCGTCTAGTCTGTCTAGTCTTGTCCGTCTAGTCTTGTCTGTCTAGTCTTGTCTGTCTAGTCTTGTCTGTCTAGTCTTGTCTGTCTAGTCTTGTCTGTCTAGTCTTGTCTGTCTAGTCTTGTCTGTCTAGTCTTGTCTGTCTAGTCTTGTCTGTCTAGTCTTGTCTGTCTAGTCTTGTCTGTCTTGTCTTGTCTGTCTAGTCTTGTCTGTCTAGTCTTGTCTGTCTAGTCTTGTCTGTCTAGTCTTGTCTGTCTAGTCTTGTCTGTCTAGTCTTGTCTGTCTAGTCTTGTCTGTCTAGTCTTGTCTGTCTAGTCTTGTCTGTCTAGTCTTGTCGGTCTAGTCTTGTCGGTCTAGTCTTGTCGGTCTAGTCTTGTCTGTCTAGTCTTGTCTGTCTAGTCTTGTCTGTCTAGTCTTGTCTGTCTAGTCTTGTCTGTCTAGTCTTGTCTGTATAGTCTTGTCTGTCTAGTCTTGTCTGTCTAGTCTTGTCTGTCTAGTCTTGTCTGTCTAGTCTTGTCTGTCTAGTCTTGTCTGTCTAGTCTTGTCTGTCTAGTCTTGTCTGTCTAGTCTTGTCTGTCTAGTCTTGTCTGTCTAGTCTTGTCTGTCTAGTCTTGTCTGTCTAGTCTTGTCTGTCTAGTCTTGTCTGTCTAGTCTTGTCTGTCTAGTCTTGTCTGTCTAGTCTTGTCTGTCTAGTCTTGTCTGTCTAGTCTTGTCTGTCTAGTCTTGTCTGTCTAGTCTTGTCTGTCTAGTCTTGTCTGTCTAGTCTTGTCTGTCTAGTCTTGTCTGTCTAGTCTTGTCTGTCTAGTCTTGTCTGTCTAGTCTTGTCTGTCTAGTCTTGTCTGTCTAGTCTTGTCTGTCTAGTCTTGTCTGTCTAGTCTTGTCTGTCTAGTCTTGTCTGTCTAGTCTTGTCTGTCTAGTCTTGTCTGTCTAGTCTTGTCTGTCTAGTCTTGTCTGTCTAGTCTGTTGTCTCTTGTCTGTCTAGTCTTGTCTGTCTAGTCTTGTCTGTCTAGTCTTGTCTGTCTAGTCTTGTCTGTCTAGTCTTGTCTGTCTAGTCTTGTCTGTCTAGTCTTGTCTGTCTAGTCTTGTCTGTCTAGTCTTGTCTGTCTAGTCTTGTCTGTCTAGTCTTGTCTGTCTAGTCTTGTCTGTCTAGTCTTGTCTGTCTAGTCTTGTCTGTCTAGTCTTGTCTGTCTAGTCTTGTCTGTCTAGTCTTGTCTGTCTAGTCTTGTCTGTCTAGTCTTGTCTGTCTAGTCTTGTCTGTCTAGTCTTGTCTGTCTAGTCTTGTCTGTCTAGTCTTGTCTGTCTAGTCTTGTCTGTCTAGTCTTGTCTGTCTAGTCTTGTCTGTCTAGTCTTGTCTGTCTAGTCTTGTCTGTCTAGTCTTGTCTGTCTAGTCTTGTCTGTCTAGTCTTGTCTGTCTAGTCTTGTCTGTCTAGTCTTGTCTGTCTAGTCTTGTCTGTCTAGTCTTGTCTGTCTAGTCTTGTCTGTCTAGTCTTGTCTGTCTAGTCTTGTCTGTCTAGTCTTGTCTGTCTAGTCTTGTCTGTCTAGTCTTGTCTGTCTAGTCTTGTCTGTCTAGTCTTGTCTGTCTAGTCTTGTCTGTCTAGTCTTGTCTGTCTAGTCTTGTCTGTCTAGTCTTGTCTGTCTAGTCTTGTCTGTCTAGTCTTGTCTGTCTAGTCTTGTCTGTCTAGTCTTGTCTGTCTAGTCTTGTCTGTCTAGTCTTGTCTGTCTAGTCTTGTCTGTCTAGTCTTGTCTGTCTAGTCTTGTCTGTCTAGTCTTGTCTGTCTAGTCTTGTCTGTCTAGTCTTGTCTGTCTAGTCTTGTCTGTCTAGTCTTGTCTGTCTAGTCTTGTCTGTCTGTCTAGTCTTGTCTGTCTAGTCTTGTCTGTCTAGTCTTGTCTGTCTAGTCTTGTCTAGTCTTGTCTGTCTAGTCTTGTCTGTCTAGTCTTGTCTGTCTAGTCTTGTCTGTCTAGTCTTGTCTGTCTAGTCTTGTCTGTCTAGTCTTGTCTGTCTAGTCTTGTCTGTCTAGTCTTGTCTGTCTAGTCTTGTCTGTCTAGTCTTGTCTGTCTAGTCTTGTCTGTCTAGTCTTGTCTGTCTAGTCTTGTCTGTCTAGTCTTGTCTGTCTAGTCTTGTCTGTCTAGTCTTGTCTGTCTAGTCTTGTCTGTCTAGTCTTGTCTGTCTAGTCTTGTCTGTCTAGTCTTGTCTGTCTAGTCTTGTCTGTCTAGTCTTGTCTGTCTAGTCTTGTCTGTCTAGTCTTGTCTGTCTAGTCTTGTCTGTCTAGTCTTGTCTGTCTAGTCTTGTCTGTCTAGTCTTGTCTGTCTAGTCTTGTCTGTCTAGTCTTGTCTGTCTAGTCTTGTCTGTCTAGTCTTGTCTGTCTAGTCTTGTCTGTCTAGTCTTGTCTGTCTAGTCTTGTCTGTCTAGTCTTGTCTGTCTAGTCTTGTCTGTCTAGTCTTGTCTGTCTAGTCTTGTCTGTCTAGTCTTGTCTGTCTAGTCTTGTCTGTCTAGTCTTGTCTAGTCTTGTCTGTCTAGTCTTGTCTGTCTAGTCTTGTCTGTCTAGTCTTGTCTGTCTAGTCTTGTCTGTCTAGTCTTGTCTGTCTAGTCTTGTCTGTCTAGTCTTGTCTGTCTAGTCTTGTCTGTCTAGTCTTGTCTGTCTAGTCTTGTCTGTCTAGTCTTGTCTGTCTAGTCTTGTCTGTCTAGTCTTGTCTGTCTAGTCTTGTCTGTCTAGTCTTGTCTGTCTAGTCTTGTCTGTCTAGTCTTGTCTGTCTAGTCTTGTCTGTCTAGTCTTGTCTGTCTAGTCTTGTCTGTCTAGTCTTGTCTGTCTAGTCTTGTCTGTCTAGTCTTGTCTGTCTAGTCTTGTCTGTCTAGTCTTGTCTGTCTAGTCTTGTCTGTCTAGTCTTGTCTGTCTAGTCTTGTCTGTCTAGTCTTGTCTGTCTAGTCTTGTCTGTCTAGTCTTGTCTGTCTAGTCTTGTCTGTCTAGTCTTGTCTGTCTAGTCTTGTCTGTCTAGTCTTGTCTGTCTAGTCTTGTCTGTCTAGTCTTGTCTGTCTAGTCTTGTCTGTCTAGTCTTGTCTGTCTAGTCTTGTCTGTCTAGTCTTGTCTGTCTAGTCTTGTCTGTCTAGTCTTGTCTGTCTAGTCTTGTCTGTCTAGTCTTGTCTGTCTAGTCTTGTCTGTCTAGTCTTGTCTGTCTAGTCTTGTCTGTCTAGTCTTGTCTGTCTAGTCTTGTCTGTCTAGTCTTGTCTGTCTAGTCTTGTCTGTCTAGTCTTGTCTGTCTAGTCTTGTCTGTCTAGTCTTGTCTGTCTAGTCTTGTCTGTCTAGTCTTGTCTGTCTAGTCTTGTCTGTCTAGTCTTGTCTGTCTAGTCTTGTCTGTCTAGTCTTGTCTGTCTAGTCTTGTCTGTCTAGTCTTGTCTGTCTAGTCTTGTCTGTCTAGTCTTGTCTGTCTAGTCTTGTCTGTCTAGTCTTGTCTGTCTAGTCTTGTCTGTCTAGTCTTGTCTGTCTAGTCTTGTCTGTCTAGTCTTGTCTGTCTAGTCTTGTCTGTCTAGTCTTGTCTGTCTAGTCTTGTCTGTCTAGTCTTGTCTGTCTAGTCTTGTCTGTCTAGTCTTGTCTGTCTAGTCTTGTCTGTCTAGTCTTGTCTGTCTAGTCTTGTCTGTCTAGTCTTGTCTGTCTAGTCTTGTCTGTCTAGTCTTGTCTGTCTAGTCTTGTCTGTCTAGTCTTGTCTGTCTAGTCTTGTCTGTCTAGTCTTGTCTGTCTAGTCTTGTCTGTCTAGTCTTGTCTGTCTAGTCTTGTCTGTCTAGTCTTGTCTGTCTAGTCTTGTCTGTCTAGTCTTGTCTGTCTAGTCTTGTCTGTCTAGTCTTGTCTGTCTAGTCTTGTCTGTCTAGTCTTGTCTGTCTAGTCTTGTCTGTCTAGTCTTGTCTGTCTAGTCTTGTCTGTCTAGTCTTGTCTGTCTAGTCTTGTCTGTCTAGTCTTGTCTGTCTAGTCTTGTCTGTCTAGTCTTGTCTGTCTAGTCTTGTCTGTCTAGTCTTGTCTGTCTAGTCTTGTCTGTCTAGTCTTGTCTGTCTAGTCTTGTCTGTCTAGTCTTGTCTGTCTAGTCTTGTCTGTCTAGTCTTGTCTGTCTAGTCTTGTCTGTCTAGTCTTGTCTGTCTAGTCTTGTCTGTCTAGTCTTGTCTGTCTAGTCTTGTCTGTCTAGTCTTGTCTGTCTAGTCTTGTCTGTCTAGTCTTGTCTGTCTAGTCTTGTCTGTCTAGTCTTGTCTGTCTAGTCTTGTCTGTCTAGTCTTGTCTGTCTAGTCTTGTCTGTCTAGTCTTGTCTGTCTAGTCTTGTCTGTCTAGTCTTGTCTGTCTAGTCTTGTCTGTCTAGTCTTGTCTGTCTAGTCTTGTCTGTCTAGTCTTGTCTGTCTTGTCTTGTCTGTCTAGTCTTATCTGTCTAGTCTTGTCTGTCTAGTCTTGTCTGTCTAGTCTTGTCTGTCTAGTCTTGTCTGTCTAGTCTTGTCTGTCTAGTCTTGTCTGTCTAGTCTTGTCTGTCTAGTTTTGTCTAGTGTTGCCTATCTATTCTTGTCTGTTTAGTCTTGTCTGTCTAGTCTTGTCAGCCTGAAATTTACGTGATAAAATCGATAAAATGCAAAACGGGTTCCCCTTTGCTGTATTTAAAATCATCGGCAGCAAAGAATAAAGAGATTTCGTTTGAATAAACGAAGAGGATCGTATAAAGGCCTGCCGGACAAGACTAGATTTACTTTGTCGTCACTTGGAAACAAGATTACACTTCCAGATCAAAGTATTTGGACAGCATTAGTTGTAATAAACTAACGGAACGAATTTGCTTTCACGTTTTGAATAACAAACATGAGATCAAATGTAATACAGTTATCAAATTAGTTTATCAGTTATCGGATTATATATACCCAACTGTCTCGTTACCCCAATCTTCTTTGCCTTTCAGTTCTTTCATCAAACTTTCTCTCAAACAGAATTGATACAACATCTTCCTATATCTGTAATATTCTTTATCTCAGAATTGCCTTAAACAGAATTGCCTTGCCAATCTAAACCTCTTTGTCTCATCTGTTATAAAACCTCTTCTTGAACAGAATATCCTACACTGTCCTGATCCTACACTGTCTGGTTACCCTAATCTTCTTTGCCTTATATGTTAATAAACTTTCTCTCTAACAGAATTGGTTCCATACGGTCTCGTTACCATTATCATAATCATATATCTGTAATATTCTTTATCTCAAACATAATTGACTTGCCAATCTAAACCTCTTTGTCTCATCTGCTATAAAAACTCTTCTTTAACAGAATAGATCCTACACTGTCTGGTTACCCTAATCTTCTTTGCCTCATATGTTATTAAACTTTCTCCCTAACAGAATTGATCCCATACTGTCTCGTTGCCCTAATCATCTTGTCCTTAAATCCCATTAAACTTTCTCTCTAACAGAATTGATCCCATACTGTCTCGTTGCCCTAATCATCTTTTCCTTAAATGCCATTAAACTTTCTGTATAACAGAATTGGTCCCATACTGTCTCATTACCCTAATCTTTTTTGTCTTATATGTTATTAAACTTTCTCTCTAACAGAATTGATTCCATACTGTCTCGTTACCCCAATCGTCTTTGCCTTATATGCCATTAAACTTTCTCTCTAACAAAATTGATCATATACTGTCTGGTTACCCTAATCTTCTTTGCCTTATATGTAAATACACTTTGTCTCTAACAGAATTGATTCCATACTCTCTCGTTACCCAAATCATCTTTGCCTTATATGCCAATAAACTTTCTCTCTAACAGAATTGATCCCATACTGTCTGGTTACCCTAATCTTCTTTGTCTTGTATGTTATTAAACTTTCTCTCTAACAGAATTGATCCCATACTGTCTGGTTACCCTAATCTTCTTTGTCTTGTATGTTATTAAACTTTCTCTCTAACAGAATTGATCCCATACTGTCTCATTACCCTAATCATCTTTGCCTCATATGCCATTAAACTTTCTCTCTAACAGAATTGATCCCATACTGTCTGGTTACCCTAATCTTCTTTGTCTTGTATGTTATTAAACTTTCTCTCTAACAGAATTGATCCCATACTGTCTGGTTACCCTAATCTTCTTTGTCTTATATGTTAATAAACTTTCTCTCTAACAGAATTGATGCCATACTGTCTCATTACCCTAATCATCTTTGCCTCATATGCCATTAAACTTTCTCTCTAACAGAATTGATCCCATACTGTCTGGTTACCCTAATCTTCTTTGTCTTGTATGTTATTAAACTTTCTCTCTAACAGAATTGATCCCATGCTGTCAGGTTACCCTAATCTCCTTTGTCTTATATGTTAATAAACTTTCTCTCTAACAGAATTGATTCCATACTGTCTCGCTACCCTAATCATCTTTGCCTCATATGCCATTAAACTTTCTCTCTAACAGAATTGATCCCATGCTGTCAGGTTACCCTAATCTCCTTTGTCTTATATGTTAATAAACTTTCTCTCTAACAGAATTGATTCCATACTGTCTCGCTACCCTAATCATCTTTGCCTCATATGCCATTAAACTTTCTCTCTAACAGAATTTATCCCATACTGTCTCGTTACCATAATCTTCTTTGCCTTATATATTATAGAGGAACAGTTTGAGCCAACCCTTTGAGGCACGATGTGAACTTTTTGATCCGTAAATGTGATGCCATTTTAAAACAGTCTCGGTAATGCTAAGATTTGCATGACCATGGTGGGATATTTTTTGAATCACCAACGATTTAAAAAATTTCAATAACAGAGTTTTGAACTCGCATTTTTGTAACTTTTTTTATAGCTAATGTTATAACAGTTTTGGGGACCAAACTCCTATGCCCGCGGGTACCGTGGCGCCCGCCGACCGTTTTACGCGTGCCCGCCGCAAGTAAACGTAAGCAAAATTGCAGAATATATTGCAGAAATTATTCAATTAAGGACAGAAGCAAGAAAGACAGGAAAAATAGAGCTAGAATTTAGTTCCGATGCTAAGCCCTCATTTTACACGGTTCCTTTTTTATGTTCTGTCTTTTAAACCAGGGATCCCCAGCCTTTTTGCAATCAAGAGCACATTCTAGAGGTCCAACATCCTTAAAAACGACATTTTACTAAAATCCAAGGTCTGTCTCGTCTTGTCTGTCAAGCCCGACCGGCATTCTAGAATGTGCTTTTGATTGCAAAAAGGTTGGAATCCCTGGTTTAAAGGATAGAACATAAAAAAGGAACCGTGTAAAATGAGGGCTTAGCATCGGAACTAAATTTCGAACTACTTGTGAAAATCTGTAAAATAATTTGGCAAAGATTTTAATTTCCAATTTCAATTTTCTTGACTATAATCGCAGTATTTTTTTTTATGCGAGAAAATCTTATTAGTTTTGTCGCTTTAGTTTCGGCTTTCCAAAAATTACGAGATAATAAAAAGATATGGAGTTCCAAATATTTATAGAATGACGGCAATAAACGTTATGAAAGTAATATAAACTGTGTTCCAATTTTCCATGGTGGATCCTTCACAAGTTTATGCTTCTTGAGCAATCTCCCGAAAAGCGATAACTCATATTATAAGGGATATGGTGCGTATTCGCTTTTCTCGCCTTTCGCGAAAATTACGTGCGTCCTTTCGAAACTTTGACCAGCCGCATTCGAGGCCGCTTTTGTTCCATCGCAGGCGATATGATGGATTAATGCCTCATTGATTTTCACGACGTGGTTTGTTTAAGCACGTACGTGTTTCAATTTCGTTTGACACCTCGCATACAATTTTAAATCGATATTCGATTTTGTTATCTTTATTTGGATTTATTTTCGTTTATTGTACGCAATGTTTACATTTACAATTTAAAACATTAATCTTCAGAGAATAATAATAAACTACCGTAGCATGGACTTACTCACTGCTTCATGGAACTTTGAGGGTATTGAACCTTTTTACCTTAACATCATTTTTTACATTCTTACGTTTAGATTCTTCATAAATGACTAGACAGACTAAATTGACTAGACGGACTAGACGAACTAAACGTACTAGACGGACTAGACGGACTAGACGCACTAGACGCACTAGACGCACTAGACGCACTAGACACACTAGACGCACTAGACGCACCAGACGCACCAGACGCACCAGACGCACCAGACGCACCAGACGCACCAGACGCACCAGACGCACCAGACGCACTAGTCGTACTAGACGCACTAGACGCATTAGACGCACTAGACGGACTATATATACTAGACGGACTTTACGGACGGACTGAACGGACAAAGAGTAACTCGGACTTTTTTTTTGACTGAAATAACCTTAAGTAAAGTCTATAGTCTGCTTACGTTTTCTTATCAATTCTGAATACAAACCAAGCGATTGAAAACTTATGTAATAAGTTTTCACCATTGGATAAGACTAGACTTGCCCGATAAGTCTTAACAATATTAATACTTGTGCAACTGGACCTGAAATCTTGACTATATAAATTAGACAATACTAAATATATACAACTAGTCTTATCAATACTAGACAAAATACTAATCCAATTAAAGCATCTCAGAAAACCTGGCGATATTTTCGAAAAATTGTTTCCGATTTCGTGATAACTTGGCTCTTCTCGCTTGAAAGTCTACCGACCCCTGGTCTGGACCAATATTTTTTTATCCTAAAAATCAATATTTTCTCTGCATATTTCCTATAAATCTAAGAATATTTTATATAAATCCTGTTCTGTGAATCCTGGACAAAATTCTTTTCTGGAAAAATGTTTGTTACTGGAGTAAAATTAATTAAGCTCTCGGGAACTTTGCTTCTGAGTAATTGCCCCTGCGAAGTAAATATACTTTCATTGTAAACTTGATCGGATCGCGTGGCACAATAATTGTTTTACATTTCGGTACATTAATGAGAAAACACAGACTGAATTCTTCCTAAATTGTAAATTAAATTGTTACACAAACAATCACGACGAGATTCCGTCTCGCTGTTATCAAGGCAATATTTTACATCAGCTCTATGTTAAAGAGAAGTTAAACACAATCAGGGTTTAGGGCAGGAGTGTCCAACGTCTTGTTTCTCTGGATCACAATGGAAGACCTCTTCACGAAGAAGTCGTGGAGAGTTTTCGGCCACAAATATATTACCATAACTTAAGAGCCAAAAGAATTTCTATCTGCTCAAAAATAAAATATGTATGGCCGGAAAGGGTAAGGTATAGAATACAGGATTGTTTTAAAACTTAATGTTGCGGACTTTTTACCTGGTTTAAAGGTTATTAATCGTCTTTGGCACTCTTTAACTAAGTTCAGAAAGTATAAATTAAGCCTCTACGTTGGTTCAATAACTATTCGTGTTTTTGATGAAAATAATTGTTGACATTTTCAATATGACAGACAGTAGATGCGAACGCAACTAACTCGACGTTGCCAGATAAATCAAGACAACATACGCGCGGCAACGCGAATTCTCGATCCAATATAGAACAATGTGTCAAGGACCGTTGGTTTAACCCAGGTTAAATTAGGTTGCCCGCCGCGAAGCGGACAGAAAAATCTAGACATCATACGCGCGGCAGCGCAAATTCTCGATCCAATATAGAACAAGGTGGCAAGGACCGCTGAATCAATCAAAAATAATAAACGTGGCAACGTCGAGTTCTGTCATCTTGAAAATGTCAACAATTATTTTCAATATGAAAAAAGTGCAAAATAAATTCAATAAGTATATTTGCAACAAAATCAATCTTTCCAAATGACGTAAATTTTGACAACGTTTTAAACTATTTATCCCATTAACATTGAATGTAATCTCTACAAGAGTTTGCAACCATTTTCATTGAAATATCCTTTTGTGAGGTAATTTCAATACGTGAGATATTATTAGAGACATTCCTCGGCAAGGGTGGCCCATCAGAGGGAGGAAATATTAGTCACGAAGTGTTGTAAATTGGAACGCGTTGTATCTCACACTCTGTGACATTTCTAACATCAGCTCGCGGGAGATAGATTGCCACGTGCGGGAGACCATTGTTAGTGTTAGAAAGGGTTTCGCCGAGATGGAGATAACTAATAATAAAACGTTACCTTAACACAATGAGCCCATCACAAACTTCATCTCAAGAAAAAATGTGCTTCTATTTAAATGAATGGATGTATCAGTTTACATGATACGCATATTATATCTATAAATTTGTATGATATATGATATACGACATGTTTCAGCATTAATCTTCATTAGGCGAAAATAATTTTCTCTATGTTTTACAACCGCAAATAAGACTGTCTGCTCTATAGCATGCTGTCTAGGTAGATTTATCTAATGTTGTGGATTAATTTCAATTATATAACATTCAGTTCAAAGGAAAATAAGACTAGACAGACAAGGTAATAACTAGTCTATCTAGTCTCGTCTATCTGGGATCATCTATCTAACCCAAACTGGATCTTTTCGTCTGCTCTCATTTATCTTTTTTTTTTGGGAGGAGGGGTAAAATACATTTACGTACAGCCCCCAGTGCTCAAATTTCTCTGAGGAGTGTGGGACTACTCGCCTTCGTGGCTAGACTATCCACTAAAAAACCCACTCCTCAATTCTACTCCTTGCACCCCGGAGACCGTTAAGTATTACTTGGGGTGTAGGATTGTCCGAATGTTCTGTTTATTCATTTCTATTATCCCATTCGTTTTGGGCTTTGCTTTCCATAATATCTCTTATGGTATCCTCGATATATTTCCAATTGTCAGGTGTTTCCAGCATTAGGTTGATGATGTTCTCCGGCGTTAGTGTTCTTCCGATTTTTGACGTAAGGTAGCTTCTGTTTTTTTCCCATTTGTAGCACCTGAAAATCGTGTGCTCCGCATCATCCTCCTCGTCGCAGAAGCGGCAGTTCGGCTAATCGATTATTTTTTATCTGTGTAAATACTTTTGGAAGTCCCCGTGTCCTGATATGGCTTGTGTTGTGTAGTGTGTGATTTCTCCGTGATTTCGCTCGGCCCATGTTTTTATCACCGGTATGAGTCGTTTTGTCCATCTGGCTGTTTGCGGTTGGCTATCCCATCTTTCCTGCCTTTTATTTATTATTTTCTTCCTTTCTTGTCCTCTGTTTTCAGATCCTGCGTCGTACGTGTTGGTCCTTTCTTCAATTAGGAGGTCTATAGGTTGTGTTCCCGTTATTACTTGTAGCGCTTTGGTAAAAGCTGTCCTTTATGCCTGTGCTATTTTGATTAGTAGTTTGCGTTGGACTCTTGTTATTATGTTTTTATATTTTTTAAATTTGATCGCCTTTTGCCAGATCGGTGCTCCGTATAGTAGTGTGGAATACACAATTGACGTCAGTACTTTCCTTTTCTCCTCCTTTAGTCCTCTTATGTTGGGTAGGATCAAGTTTAGTCTTTTGACCGTACCTTCCGTTTTCTTGACAGTTTCTATAATATGTTTTGCCATTCTAAGGTCAGTGTCGAAGTATAGCCCAAGATATTTTGTCGCAGGAATCGTCTCTATATCATTATTTCCCACTGTTATCGCCAAGTGCCGCACTTTCCGTCTTCCCACTATCATTACGGCTTCTGTTTTTTCTGGATCCAATGTCAGTTTTTTCATATCCATCCATTGTTGTATTTTGCTGATCGCCGTTTCCTTTGTTTGTCTAATTTTTTCGGCCGTCATACCGCTAACGATCAATGCTATATCATCTGCGTACCCTATGATGGTTACCTCTTTTGGCATTTCTATTTTAAGGACACCGTCGTAGTAAACGTTCCACAACGTGGGTCCCAGGACAGAGCCTTAGGGAACTACGCACGTTACTTCCATCTCACCACTTTCGTTGTGTTACACCAGTAGTGTTCTTTCTTCCAGGTAGCTTTGAGTCATTCTTATCAAGTATGGAGCTATTTTTCTTCTCTCTAATTCTGCCCTTATTTTTCTCCACGGCGCAGAGTTAAAAGCGTTTTTGACGTCCAGAGTCACTAGCAGGCAGCATTTTCGTCTTTTATATGCTCCGCTGTTTACGCTTTCTGCAATGTCCTGCACTTTTTTCATCGCATCTATTGTGCTTCTTCCTTTTCTGAAACGGTATTGCAGATCTGCCAGTCCCTCTGTTTTTTCTATTTCTTCAGTTAGTCTTGTGTTTAACAACTGCTCGAGTAGCTTCCCCATTGTGTTAAGAATACCCAACGGCCTATAGGTAGTAGTTGTATTTTCCTTCTTTCTGCCTTTCTCGATTAGTACCAGCTGCGATTTTTTCCACTCCCTTGGTACCTCGCCTTTAACTAGGTGGTGGTTCAT
This sequence comes from Phosphuga atrata, assembly GCA_944588485.1. Lineage (NCBI taxonomy): Eukaryota > Metazoa > Arthropoda > Insecta > Coleoptera > Silphidae > Phosphuga > Phosphuga atrata. Next base: position 72,234,567 of record OX155896.1, read on the forward strand.
GACGTCTAGGCAGTATTCTTTTTGCGTCTCGGCAAAGATTTTAGCGATTTCCGGTGTTATATTGTCCGGGACTGGAGCTTTATACGGAACGGTAATTGACTTGGCTCTAGTGGTAATAGCCAGAATAGAAAGGGGTTCGATACAAACGGCAAACGCTGTAGAACAACTTAAATGGTTGAAATCCAAAAACCTCAATCTAGCATCCTCCTCATGGGACACAAAAAGATCTAAACAATAAAATTTTAAATTCAATAATTAACGATAATCCCAAAGCATCAAAGAAAATACTTAATAGACTATCTTTGATACCGCACATAGCATAAGCTGCAGCAAAGGAGATGAGAACAATGGCAGCAATATAGCAATTCATGCCCAAGATAGGATTTCGCAGGAGCAGTAAACGCAGACTGCTCAGCTACGTTCTACAAGCCGCTATGATGTATGGAGCACCAATATGGGCCAGAGTACTGGGAAAACAGAGCAACACTCGAAAGCTCCTTGCAATGCAAAGAAAAATAGCACTATGCTATCAAGAAAATACTTAATAGATTATCTTTGATACCGCACGTAGCATAAGCTGCAGAAAAGGAGATGAGAACAATGGCAGCAATGTAGCAATTCATGCCCAACATTGGAGGTCCCAGGAGTAGTAAACGCAAACTGCTGAGCTACGTTGTACAAGCCGCTATGATGTATGAGGCACCAATATGGGCCAGAGTGCTCGTAAAACAGAGCAACACTCGAAAGCTCCTTGCAGTGCAAAGAAAAATGGCACTACGCTAAGAAGAAAATACTTAATAGATTATCTTTGATACCGCACATAGCATAAGCTGCAGCAAATGAGATGAGAACAATGGCAGCAATATAGCAATTCATGCCCAAGATAGGATTTCGCAGGAGCAGTAAACGCAGACTGCTCAGCTACGTTGTACAAGCCGCTATGATGTATGGAGCCCCAATATGGGCCAGAGTACTCGGAAAACAGAGCAACACTCTAAAGCTCCTTGCAGTGCAAAGAAAAATGGCACTATACTAAGAAGAAAATACTTAATAGATTATATTTGATACCGTACATAGCATAAGCTCACCGACTCACCGAAATGATGGACAAAACAGCTAAGCTACAACAAGAAGCTGAAGAGATATTGGCCTGCACATAAACACCAAAAAAAACAGAGGATATGCGGATTGGCGCTACCACTAGCAGGGACATACAAGTAAACGGCGTAACAGTAAAAAGATGCGAACAGTTCTGCTACTTGGGCAGCATCATAGCAGTGGATGGAGGGGCCGACCTAGACATCGCCAGAAGAATCAACAAAGCGAAGGGAGCGTTCGCCCAACTGAATAACGTTTGGAGCTCTTCAATACTTTCCCGTAAAACGAAACTCAAGCTATATAATAGTAACGTCAAATCCATCCTGTTCTACGGCAGTGAGACGTGGAAAGTAACTAAAAGCAGCACAAACAAACTGCAAGTTTTCTCAAACTAATGTTTGAGACGGATCCTTTGAATCCGATGGCCTGAAGTGATATCGAACCACGATCTGCTTCGTTCTACAAACCAACTTCCAGTAGACGTTGAAATAAAGAGAAGAAAGTGGAACTGGATTGGACACACCCTACTGCGCAATCCACAAAACATTGCAAAACAAACATTGGACTGGCATCTCCAAGGCAGTAAGCGAAAGAGAGGAAGGCCAAAAACAACATAGCGATGCACAATTGAAGCCGAAATCACCTCCACCGGCAAATCGTGGAATGAGTTGAAGGTCGTGGCTCGAAATAGAGTCAGATGGCGACAATTGGTAGAAGCCCTATGCCCCACTGGGGGAAACAGGAACTAAGAGAGGGAGAGAGAGAGAGATAGCATAAGCTGCAGCAAAGGAGATGAGAACAATGGCAGCAATATAGCAATTCATGCCCAAGATTGGTGGTCCCAGGAGCAGTAAACGCAGACTGCTCAGCTACGTTGTACAAGCCGCTATGATGTATGGAGCACCAATATGGGCCAGAGTACTCGGAAAATAGAGCAACACTCGAAAGCTTCTTGCAGTGCAAAAAAAATTGGCACTATGCATCTGTAGCGACATTACCACGCCATATTAAGCGAGGGGGGCTTGAAAGATCAAGACTTGCTGGAAGAAAAGTTGAAAGAGCAAGGAATACTGCAGGGGACTGGTCACGGCAAAAAATAGACCAGCGAAGAACTAATGGAAGAATGGCAGCAATGGTGGCAGAAAAGCCATAAAGAAGAGTCAGATTTCTTATCCCTGACCTTTAACCCTGTGTAAATAGATAACATGGGAAAAATAGTTACTATCTCACCCAAGTATTGTCCGGCTATGGCTGCTTCAAGGACTTCTTCTTCGTATGGGGCTACAGTCCAAATCGGGCCCTGGCCTCCTGTGTTTTTATACTCCATTCTTCCCTGTCCTTACAGGGGAGACAGACTAAATTGACCACTGTCTATTCTTCTCCACGCTCTTACTCCGAGTAGTTGCTATGCGTCTTCCCGGGTTACTTCCTCCCACTGTTTGCTTGCCCTCCTTACCGGCCGCCTGCCGTGTATTTTCAGTGCTCTTAGTGGCGGCAGACGGTTGTCGTCCATCCTGAGCACGTGTCCTGCCCATCTTAGTCTTTGCAGTTTGAATGTAGAAATCGGTGCTTCTTGGTATATTTGGTATAGCTCGTTATTGTACCTTGGTCTTCTGATGTTTAACGTAGCACTTTTTGCTTAAATATGTCCATTGCTTCGCTATATGTTTCGCTATAGCATGTAATGCTATAGCACGTATACATAACGCTATAGCATGTATAGCAATAGCATGCGATGGGCCGAATTATTGTCGTGTATATTCTAAGCTTGATCTTGCGGTGCACACTATTAGATCAATATTTCCGACATTGCATAAGTACGCCTTATTTGCTGCTAGGACTCGGCGTCTTACTTCTCCGTCTTTGGTCCCATCTTTGTTGATTTACACACCCAGATATATAAATTTGTTGATATCTTCTATGTTGTCTCGCAGCTGTAGTTCTGGCCCGCGCTTTATTGATGCTGTTGATGACTTGTGTTGATGCTGAGCCCGCTATCTTTGACATCCATGAAAAAGGAGACAAACCGAAGTGTGATAACTACCGCGGAATTAGTATGCTATGCTCTGTCTACAAAATACTAACGTATATCATTAACGTTTGACTACAGCCGTACGCAGAAAAAGTAATAGGAGAATATCGAGCAGGCTTCAGAAGAGGAAGATCGACGGTGGACCTAATCTTTACAGTGCAGCAAATTTTGAATAAAGCGATATTGATATGCACAACATCTTCATCGATTATAAGCAGGCATACGATTCGATCAACCGCTACAACCTCTACCAAATCGTACAGCAGCTAAAGGTACCAACTAAACTGGTGAAAATGATAAAGACCACAATGTGCGAGACTGAAGCTTTGCTAGTACAAAACCAACGCACGGATCCCTTCAAAATAACGAAAGGATTGAAACAAGGGGATGGGCTAGCACCCACACTCTTCAACCTAGCGCTGGAATTTGTTATAAGACGTTTGGGTGTAGGTAGGGATAACTTCCTAGCCAACGTAACAGTGCAACTAGCGACATATGCCCATGATATAAATATTATGAGCAGAAGTCTATAGGCATAAGAAAAAAAAGCATAAGAATATAATGAGAAAGAATATCATCCAACTAAGCGCAGAGGACCTATGCCCAACTAAAAGCGTCAAGGACTACCTGTACCACATTGGCAGTGCGGCAGACTAGTGCATTATCCAGCGAAGAAGCCGATAGCATACATTAATTTCAACACCTAGACCCGACCATATAAACTTGAGCAGAAGGCTATAGGCATAAGAAAAAAATCATAAGAATATAATGAGAAAGAATATCATCCGACGAAGCGCAGAGGACCTATGCCCAACTAAAAGCGTCAAGGGCTACCTGTACCACATTGGCAGTGTGGCAGACGACTAGTGCATTATCCAGCGGAGAGGCCGATAGCATACATTAATTTAAACACCTAGACCCGACCATATAATTTCATGTAAATTGAGAAACGAAATTCAAAGAAGGGAAATTGAAAAATATTTTGCATTTTATTTTTTTTACTTTTGTGGCTAAACCGAATGATTAAACTAAATTTTGAAAGAATACTTTTTTGTAGACACCGACGTCTTACATACGGCGATTTGGGTTACAATTATCATATTTTGAAGCGTAGACGAGATATTTTCAAAAACCTTTGAAGGAAAAATAATTCCCCACGCCGCCTCCATTGGAGGCGGAGCGTTCCAATTTGGTTAAAGCGTACTTCTGGTGGATTCCCATATTCAGTAAAAGTTTCATTGAAATCCTTCTAGGGTTATTACATTTCGACGCTATTTTTTAATATTTTGAAAGTTTCCTGTTCCGTTTGGTCGGAATTCGTGATGATGAACTCACCGGCTCTAGGTGTTGAAATTAATATATGCTAAACTTTTGTTCCTTTAATTTGGTAATCCTACACGATTTTCTCAATCTACGTACAATATCTTGGAATTTACAAAATGTGAAAAAAAATAGTTTTTCATATTTTCTACTTTTGTAGCTAAACCGAACGATTTAGCAAAATTTGCAAAGAATACTTTTTTTGTAGACACCGACGTCTTACATATGGAGATCCGGGTTACAAGTTTGTATTTTAAAACCTTAACGAGATATCTGCAAAAAACCTTTGAAGCAAAAATAATTCCCCACGCCGTCCCTATTGGAGGCGGAGCGTTCAAAAGTGGCCAAAGGGTACTTCTTGTAGATACCCACATTTAGTAAAAGTTTGATTGAAATCCAACATTTTCTCGCCATTTTTAGGGTTCTGTACCGAAAACGGAACCCTTATAGGATCACTTTGTTGTCCGTCTGTCTGTATGTCCGTCCGTCCGTCTGTCTGTCTGTCAAGACCATTTTTCTCAGGAACGCGTAGAGGTAACAAGTTGAAATTTGTATCAAATACTCGGGTCTGCGGTCTTTTTCAGCTGTGAAAAAATCAAACTTGTAAGTCAACCCGATCAAAAGATATGACCGTTTATGTTGCATATTTTGCGATTTCACAAGGGAATCAAAACCTATAGGGTACTTCCCGTTGACTTAGAAACATGAAATTTGGCTAGAAGCGGTCTCTTACAGACCTGAAAAGGTAAAAATCTGAAAACCGTAAATATGTAGTTCAATTACAAGAAAAATGCGAATTTACTATATGAAACTATATGAAAATACACTAATGTTGTCGTAGTGGTATTGTCAGGCTCCAGAAGCATATGGGTTGCATACAGTTAGGTCCTCCTCGGTTAGGTCCGAAGGTTAAAAAGTATGTGTTGGCACCAAGCTGTTTATTCTGAATTTTATTTGTTTATATTCGTTATGCATTTCATCACGTACGCTCTATATACATAATATATACAGGGTATATATTATGTCTAAATTTTGCTTGTTTATAACCGACATGCGACATACTCAAGTCCCGTAACATCCTGTATATATTATATTTCGTCTAATTTTTCTTTATAATCTACATATACTTAAATCACGTACGCCCTATATTTTTTGGTAGTCAATTGCCCAAAAGTAGTCAATTGAACAACTGAATGTTAAAGAGTATCGAAATAGATCTAGAAATAGTTAATATATTAGTTTATATTAGATCTAGAAATAGTTAGATCTTAATATAAGTTAGTGAATAAGTGTAATACTAAAATAAAGTTTTCCTTTTATAAGTTTAAAAATATTCGCGTTATTTAAAAAAAAAAACCGGCCAAGTGCGAGTGACTCGCGCACCGAGGGTTCCGTACAAACTTGTATAGTATAGAATTATTATGTAGATTATCAACAAATTATGTAGATTATAAAGAAAAATTAGACGAAATATAATATATACAGGATGTTACGGGATTTGAGTATGTCGCATGTCGGTTATAAACAAGCAAAATTTAGACATAATATATACCCTGTATTTATTATGTATATAGAGCGTGCGTGATGAAATGCATAACAAATATAAACAAAGAAAATTCAGAATAAACAGCTTGGTGCCAACACATACTTTTTACCTTCGGACCTTACTTGAAAAGGACCTAACTGTATGCAACCCATATGCTTCTGGAGCCTGACAATACCACTACGACAACATTAGTATATTTTCATAAATTTGTAATAGTAAATTCGCATTTTTCTTGTAATTAAACTACATGTTTACGGTTTTCGGATTTTTCCCTTTACATGTGCTGTAAGACACCGCTTCTTGCCAAATTTCATGATTCTAGGTGAACGGGAAATACCCTATAGGTTTTGATTCCCTTGTGAAATCGCAAAATATGCGACATAAACGGTCATATCTTTAGATCGCGTTGACTTACAAGTTTGATTTTTTCACAGCTGAAAGAGACCGCAGACCCGAGTATTTGATACAAATTTCAACTTGTTACCTTTACGCGTTCCTGAGAAAAAGGTCTTGACAGACAGACAGACGGACAGACAGACAGACAGACAGACAGACAGACAGACAGACAGACAGACAGACAGACAGACAGACGGACAACAAAGTGATCCTATAAGGGTTCCGTTTTCGGTACGGAACCCTAAAAATACCCTGTATACCTTTATACGGGGTATATAGGTATACAGGCAAAATTGAGCAGTAAAGACAAATAATGAAGTTCTAGAACCCCTAAACACTCATAGTGAATGGGGGATGTATGGTGATAAAATATAGGGTAGAATTCCATCGTACGACAGCGACATGTTAAGGTTATGCTTGCAGCGGTACTAAGATGGTCGTGATTTCAGGAGGGCCACTTGTCAAGTTAACTGAATGTGCTTGCTACGTCCTCCACAAAAAAAAATATACCTTACTTACAAGTTTGTACGGAACCCTCGGTGCGCGAGTCACAACTCGCACTTGGCCAGTTTTTTATTAATTTGAAATTTTCCGTTCGGTTTTCGCCCGAATTCGTGATGTTGAACTGGTCGGGTCTAGGTATTGAAAGTAATGTACGTCATCCAATCTTCGACTGTTCTCGGTGGGAAATAGAAAAACATAACATTGCAACCAATGTGGAAGTAACTATTAACCCGAGAACGATAATTGGATATATGTTTGAAGCAAACGAAAATTGGATTCAAACACAAGAATATATTCATTATATTATGGAATCCCAAATAGTCGATGATGCGAAGGCACAAAAGATAAAGAGAAATTAAATTTAAATAATTCACCCTTAAATCCGAAGCCGTGCGATTCTAGCAGTACCAGAGTTTACGGTTGTGTTTTCAGGAGGGCCACTTGTCTTGTTAAGCGTATAACCGCCAGCTACGTTCCCCTTGTCAAATTTCAATTTCAAATTGTTGTGTCTTTTCTTGTATTACCTTCTTCCGTCTGTTGCTGTGTAGTTGTGTCTGTCCCACTTAATATTTCGTCGCGTTAATTTACCATAAATAACCTTATACATTCTCTTATTATTATTCCATAAATTCGTCGTTTCTTATCTATTCATCTCCAATTTCTGGTGCATTTCTGCACATGCATCGTTGTTTTTTTGTGTTACTGGCGGCGCATTTTCTCCACTTTTCCGTTCAAATGTCGTTTCTTGTTGCGTCGCATTTTCCGCTGCAGAAAAATGTCATCTGGAATAGTTCCAATAATTTCTCGAACGAAACGTTTCACAAATTGCAGCGGATAAAACACAATGCCCTGTCTGCCGTACTCTGGCAACAAGTAGAGCGTATGAATTGCTCTCCAAATTTTTATATTAAACTTTATTAATAAACGAACGGTAAATATTTGACAGTGCCGATAAATTTTATTTCATTCTAACAGAAAGAAGAATTTTACTATTAAAGGACGAGTTCGGTAAGCGCAATTTTACGCCTTACGAACGAGTTTTTTATAGTATTTTTTCTATTTTGCGCCCGTTTATGCCATTTCTAAATAAAAAAAATCGCCGATATTCATTGAGAACATTGTATCGCACTCGGTGAGCCATAACCGCACGCATATGAGTGCTGTTATGATTCTATTACAGTCGCAAAATAGAAAAAAAAATTGTTAAAAATATGAGTTTTAAGAGTTTTCTTATAAAACCACCCCAGTTGGACATAATTTGTTAATTTCAACAATGTTCTCCGTACAACAAATTCATTTGTTGTGAGACGGAAAATTTCTATTGACTATTTATTTTCAGTAAAAAATGAGTTTTCTTTAAAAAATTCTGTGAACTTATATACACGGGCATTCTCCGATTAGCACCATTAACGGGTTACCAAAAATTTCCGCTCTAAGTGAAGTCGCGCTAAGTAAAGTCGCGAAATCGCGTAAAGAGATATCGCGCTAACCAAAATCGCGCTAGGCGAATTTAATTAACAATATCCAAAAAGGGCAAAATATGTTTTGTGCTAAGTGGTGGAAAATCTTATAATCCTACATAAAAATAAACAAAAAATGGTTAAAAAATCTTAATACGCTAATTTTAAAAATCGATTTTTAGAATTAGCGTATTAAGAATCGCGTTAAATCGAGTTTCGCGTAATTCGGACTCGCGCTAATCGAGGATTGCGTTTTTTTAGGGTTTCGTACCGAAAACGGAACCCTTATAGGATCACTTTGTTGCCCGTCTGTCTGTCTGTCCGTCTATCCGTCCGTCTGTCTGTCTATCAAGACCTTTTTTTCAGGTACGCGTAGAGGTAACAAGTTGAAATTTGTATCAAATACTCGAGTCTGCGGTCTCTTTCAGCTGTGAAAAAATCATACTTGTAAGTCAACGCGATCAAAAGGTATGACCGTTTATGTCGCATATTTTGCGATTTCACAAGGGAATCAAAACCTATAGGGTACTTCCCGTTGACCTAAAATCATGAAATTTGGCAAGAGGCGGTGTCTTACAGCACATGTAAAGGGAAAAATCTGAAAACCGTAAATATGTAGTTTAATTACAAGAAAAATGCGAATTTACTATTAGAAACTTATGAAAATACACCAATGTGTTGCGTGGTATTATCAGGCACCAGAAGCATATGGGTTGCATACAGTTAGGTCCTCCTAAAGATACTTTACTTACAAGTTTATACGGAACCCTCGGTGCGCGAGTCACAACTCGCACTTGGCCGGTTTTTATTTGAATTGCTTTCTTATTATTCCTGTATTGATCATGAATTTGCACATTTAATTTAAAATTGTTTAGGCTTGAAGCTTTCTTATTATTTATTGATCATTAATTCACACAACTTTATGTATTAAATCATAAACATCTGTTCAACAGAAACGCGATATTTCGTTAAAAAATAAAATATTTTACCAAAAACAAAAATCTGTAAAATTGATAAGCGCGATAATAAAAATTGATGCGGATAATTTATTTCATTCAAAGTTCCTCGTTGGTAAAGTTTCATGATTTATATGTGGCACTAGTTAACAAAAAAAGCTTTTTTTGACGAATCACGCCGACATTTAGCGTACTGAATTCATGACGTTGTGTCTATCAATCACATCCCTTTTCAATTTACATATCAATAGAAATTCGGAAACATTCTGAATGCTAATCTGAACCGAAGCTATTTGTAGATTTCATCTTAAAAGTGATAGTACAAAAAAGTGATAAAAAAAATGGATATTTATTGAGAAAAATAATTGAAAGAGAAAAGTATATATCGTAGCCGTTAATGTTATTATAAAGTTTAAAGGTATTTTAACGTTTGTTAGAGTGTAACATATATTTCGCGAGTTTATTATCAAGTCCGGTGCTAAAAATGATGGAGAGTCTGGAAGAGGTCGCCGATCGCGCGGAAGCCGAGAGGCAACAGAGTTTAAGAGATCTCGAACAGCTATACGAGTGGCTTCAGCAGTTTGAAGACCCTCCACCTGCACCTAGACCTCCACCACCTCACCAATTCAGAAACGGTAATAATTAAAATCCATAATTTGCAAAATAGATTCTAAAAATAGAGCTTTTTAATTCGGATGTAGTCAACAGTTTCTAGATAAAATATATTAAACACACAAGACTAGACAGATCAGACTAGACCAACAAGACTAGATAAAAAAGACTAGACAAACAAGATACTAGTAATAGATAAAAAATCACTAAGTTTTCGCAAGCTTAACGCAATAATAAATATAGTAGTTTAGATTGTTATTACAAAAGGTATGAGATCGAAATATTCTAATTATAACTGAATAGTATAAACAATTCAGAAATCGCTCTCAGGTGTAAATATGTATCGATTGAAGGACTCGGGCGTTTTAATAAAATATCTCTTCTGTTTATACGTTTGGAAATGTTGGCTAACATTTCAGGAGCTTTATTACCGCAACCGTTATTGCAATTAACTTTGCGGCCATGATTTATGTGTGCGCTATTGATTACCTTTAATTTAATTCTGTTATTGCCGTTCTAAACGTTTCCTATTTGTTTCAGGTGAGTTCACACTGAAAATACTTTCACGACTGTCCATTTGGTATGTATAGTAAGCTCACGATGTTTTTTATTTATTGTCTGTTTTAATTAAAAATCGCTGTTAATCAATCATTTTGATTAAGTTTATTAGGAAAATGAAATTTAACGCTTCTTAGTAGGGAAAGATAGTTCTTCTGGGCTCGCCTGCCGCCTCCCGACCTTGACCTCGACCGTGACATCCGGTTTCGACTTCCGGTTTCGACACTCTACTTGGTTTTAGACCGGATAAGACCGGACAATACCGAACAAGGCTGTTGAACAAGAACGGACAAGACTAGACAGACCACATATTTCCTGTGATATTTATCCGAATAATCCTATGTGTAAGCGAAATTTCTTAAACTTGTCTGTGACCTAGATAGTATTTTTTTTTTTCATTTATATAAATACCAAAGAGTTCAATTTTCTGGCATCCACTTTTCATCTACTTGCATCCACTTTTCATATACTTACATCCACTTTTCATTTACTTGCATCCACTTCTCATCTACTTGCATCCACTTGTCATCACGCTAAACAGGGTGTGAGGTCTATGTAACCCCACGCTAAACTGGGTGTGAGGTCTCTGTAACCCCACGCTAAACAGGGTGTGAGGTCTTTGTAACCTCACGCTAATCAGGGTGTGAGTTATATGTAACTCCATGCTAAACAGTGTGTGAGGTCTATGGTGCCCCACGCTAAAGAGGGTATGAGGTCTATTTTTAGTCAGCTTTTATCAGCTTAATCAGCTTTAATCTCATTCGCGCGCTTCATTCCTAACCCACATAGCCTAACCTAACCTAACCTAATGCTAACCTAACCTAACCTAATGCTAACCTAACCTAATGCTAAGCCAACTAACCTAATGAGATTAAAGCTGATTAATGCCTAGGCCGCACTACTGGTAAACCGCCGGGGTTTTCAACCGCGTGATTTTATGACTCAAGTAAATTAATAAAAGCGGCCTCACATGCCGTTTTTTTCCCGCGACTGATTTTTCCCATAGCGTACTTTGTGTTTCTCGAGCGGTTTCGCGATTGTATCGGTTACCGCTCGCGGGAAAAAACCGTAGTGCGGGCTCGGCCTAAAGCTGATAAAAGCTGACGAAAAATAGACCTCACACCCTCTGTAGCGTGGGGCACCATAGACCTCTCACACTGTTTAGCGTGGGGTTACATAGACCTCACACCCTGTTTAGCGTGGGATTAGATAGACCTCACACCCCGTTTAGCGTGGGGTTACATAGACCTAAGACCCTGTTTAGCGTGGGGTTACATAGGCCTCACACCCTGTTTAGCGTGATGAAAAGTGGATGCAAGTAGATGAAAAGTGGATGCCAGAAAATTGAACTCTTTGGTATTTATATAAATGAAAAAAAAAATACTATCTAGGTCACAGACAAGTTTAGCTTACATATAGGAAATTATTCGGATAAATATCACAGGAAATATGTGGTCTGTCTAGTCTTGTCCGTTCTTGTTCGGCCTTGTTCGGTGTTGTCCGATCTTGTCCGGTTTAAAATCAATAATCCCATTTGAATCAATCCGTAATATGTTTGCAATTAATTATGAATGCATACACGACTCTCCGCTACCCACCCGAAACTCTGAATCCGCAATTTTGAATTTTCCCCGCTTGTCTGTCTAATCTAGTCTGTCTAGTCTCGTCCCTCTATTCTTGTCTGGTGTTATCAGCACTAGACGTCCGTTCGCTCCTAATCTACTACCGATAAATCAAACTCTTAATATGTTTATTAAATTAAACGCAAAAGAATCCTAAGAAATTGATTAGACCGCGTTTCATACTTTATTATTTCTCCACTCGCGTGCAGCTGATAAGATATTAAGGAGTTGTTATGACTGCCAAACATACGACAACGCTTAACCGACTACTGATAAATCAAAATCTTAATATGTTTATTAAATTAAACGCAAAACAATCTCTTATATGTTTTAGATCAGTCTTATTTAGTCTCGTGTATTTAGACTGGTCTGTCTACTCTTATGTATCTACCCTCGTTTGTCTAGCCTCGTCCATTACATATAAATTGAGGGAAAAGCTCAACTTAATAATTATTTACAACTTAGTAATTATTTATTTGTTAATCAACCTATCAGCATCGAGATAATTGGTGTAGCAATATCTGCCGCGGCGGATGACGTCATCTACTGAGAGGGAGGCGGTCGGCCGCTATCTCTCTTAGGGCACATGCTAGAGCCGTTCTGACACTAGATTTGATTTTTCTCTTTAAATGGTTGAAAAATGGTTTAGTCTAGTCCGTCTAGTCTTGTCCGTCTAGTCTTGTCTATCTAGTCTTGTCCGTCTAGTATTGTCTGTCTAGTCTTGTCTGTCTAGTCTTGTCTATCTAGTCTTGTCTGTCTAATCGTGGTCTGGGGTTGGGGGCGGGGTCTTGGGGTTGGGGGTGAAGTGTCGAAACCGGAAGTCAAAACCTGAAGTTGAAACCGAAAATCGAAACCGGAAAACCGGAAGTGTCAAGGTCGAGGTCAAGGTCGGGAGCCGGGAGGCGGGCCCAGAAGGAACTATCTTTCCCTACTCTTGTTATATAAATATTGCACATAACAAATGCAAATTCATGCATATTATAGTTTCGATTATTTTAGCAATATTTTGATTGAGTAAGATCTAGTTTGAATCTTCCTTGTGCGTCTAATTTACTTACACAAACATTCGTGTTGTAGTGCTGTGTGTCAAATGTTGATTATTAGTTGAAAATTGTACTAAAAAAGACAATTTAGGTGGTTGTAAATTCTACAACAAGGCGCTTTTTCGAGGGTTACGCTAGTTCTACAAATTCATCCACTGGGCGCTTCACGGAAGGTTATTCAAAATAAAAAATTGCAATGACTGTTTTCTACCTCACGTAAAATGTGACTTAAATCCTTGGTTTTATTGAAATTTTAATTATTTAAAACAAAATTTTTAAAGTCTCTCCAAGTCCATAGTTTGCGAACGGATTGACTTACAAATTTTAAATTTAGTACACTAACATTGTACTTGCCGCAGCGATCACGTGCAGTGATCACGCGGCGTTCACGTGATAGTTCGTAGAGCCGTTGTAAAAAGCCTGATTTACACTTCCTTGCCAAATTTTATATTAATTTTAAAAAGCAAAGTCTTGAAAAAGACTGATTTATGGATAAAATGTAATCACTAATTTTAACAAAGACAGAAACACTGAAAACTCGAGCACGTGGCATACAACCGGACTGGTCAACTGGTTTAAAGTTTTGAATGCGTTTGCACTGACCAATATGGAACCATCCCCCGAAGAACACGTGAATATCACGCAAGTTTATTACTCCATCGTGTGGCTGCGGCAACTATACATATCACAAACTAAATGTGCACCAAATTTGAACGTATTATCTCAATAACTAGCTAAGTTACTCAATTTGAACTCTTTCTCATTCTGAAAATTTTTATAGCAAAAATGAAGTCTCTCTAAGTCCATAGTTTACGAACGGTTAGTACACTAATACCAGATATTTTAAACTAAATTTGCATTAAATTTCGAAAATATGTTAAATAAATAAAATTTAAAAAAACGCAGAAAATTAAGTTTCAATTTAAGTGAATTAAAAACCTTAATTCACTTAAATTGAAACAATTTTCTGCGTTTTTTCAAATTTTATTTATTTAAAAAAGAAAGTGATAATGTTCTAAAACCAAACGGAACACAGGCTGAATATATAAATATATTCAACCTTTCCGGAGCTCTATAACAATTATTGAGTCTTTTTAGGACTACCAAAACAAATCTCATGTGAAATTTGTAAGTTAGGTTAGCCACGAAAATGAACTGAAAGCTATAAAATAGTATTTACAGCATGATTTGTAGTTTTATTTTAGAATCAGTATTTAACAGATACCATAAACTTGATAGAAAGCTAACTTGTGATGTATTTAAATAAATACGTAATTAAAATTAAATTGATTAATTCTCAACTTCGAAATTTGTGTTTGTAAACTCGCTTAGAAAGCCATTTGCAATCTAAATAAACGGAATTTGTGGTTTCGTCGAGGACTTTATATAAATAAAATTCACGACGAACGATAAATAATTGCGATAACAAAATAACTTCTTAGTATTACAATCACAATCTATTAAATGAAAAGTTTGTTAAAAATAAGTTCTAAATTCAAATTCAAACTGATTTATTTCCATAGTTATACATCAAATGGAAATGTGTCAAGACAATACATGAATAATTACTACAAAACTTTTTCACTTGTAACAGTTTATATAGATTACTATTTAACAGTTTCTTTGTTAAATAGTAAGCAATTTTCTTCGGTTAAATAGTAATCTTTTAACTGAGAAAATCTTCTAATCCGTATGGTTCTAAGTCCCGTAAATAATAAATTATTATTGAATTATAATTTGTTGATGTAGTTTTGATTTCAGTAAAAAGTTTCTTAACAAGTAACTTCTTTTAAGGATATGAAAATGCTAGGGCACAGTAAATAGAATTCTAATAAGTTCGAAAGTTTTAATGAACGGGTAATTAAAAACTCTGTAATTAAGTAAAATCGCGAATTGATTGGGAAAGCGAAAAAGAAATCGACACAAAGGTTATTGAAGGTTGAAAAAAGTTATAACCGTTAATTGATACAATAATAAAATTAAAAATTTTAAGTAACCCCCGCCACGAAAAAATCTGTAAACAGTAAAAAAAAATAATTTCTCTCTTGCCCTTGTTCATTAAAAATACCTATTAATATTTTGATGATGACGCTTCGCTGCGTCGGGGGACCGCTATGTGAAGAAGTAAATTAGTTATACCAAATAGGCAGAGCCTCTCAGAGGTCCGGGGCAATTGATATTTGGAGATTTCCAATTTGGGACAATTGATTTACCGAGTTAAGGTAAAATTCTCTCCGAAGAGAGTGCACCAAAATAAACCGTACATCCAAAAGTTTGACACATCAAAAATTCAAGAAACAAAGATCACAGAAAAATGGGAAAAAGATTTGACAAATAACTGAACCGACTTCTGAAACAAAATAATCATAAAAGCCAAGGAATTAATCCCACTTAAGAAAAAGGCAAAACACCCATGGTGGGACTCCAACTGCGATCAAGCCATCAACAATCGCCGACTCGCCTTTCAAAAATATAACAGCAACAAATCGCCGGTAACGCTACAACACGTTCTCGACATCCGCAAAGAGTCAAACAGAACCATCAGGAAAACCAAACGCCAATACATAACAGAACAGCTCACATCAATTGAGGATAACTTTAGAAACTACAACAGCAGAAACTTCTATAGAGCTTTTGCAAATATAATTAAAGGTTACTTATCACAGAATTTGACCTTCAAGAAACAAGATGGAAAACTTTCACTCACCAACCAAGAAAACTTCGAAGAACTGTCGAATTACTTTTCCGAGCTCCTTAATTGCCCCGAACCATCCGAACGATTACCACACACAACTTCAATAAACACGAAACCCGACGCTGATCCACCGACACTAGAAGAAATCCGACACCGTATCACAGAACTGAAGAATGGAAAGACATCAGGAGAGGATGGAATAACCGCTGAACTACTGAAAAATCTTGGACCACGATCATTACAGGAAATCACAAACAAAATTCAGCGAAATTTGGCGAAGTGAAGAACTTCCAGATGATTGGAAATGCCCACTCATACACCCACTCCACAAAAAAGGAGACAAATCTGATGTGAATAACTACAGAGGAATCTCCCCCCTTTCCGTTCCCTAGAAAATCTTATCCGCATGCCTCTTACAACGCGCACAAGAACAAATCGAACCACAAATTGGGGAATATCAAGCAGGTTTCAGACCACACAGATCACGCGTCGAGCAAATTTTCAACCTGAAATCTATACTCAAAATTCGAGCTACACGAAATCTCCCAACCATATGCACATTTATTGACTTCAGGAAAGCTTATGACTCCATCGACCGACAATCCCTGTTTAATATACTTGAAGAAAACAATCTGGATCCGAAAACGCAACGGCTCATCCAACAAACACTAACAAACACAACTTTCAAAATCAAATTCAACGGAGAAATCTCAAAACCTTTCCCCATCAAGACTGGTGTCCGGCAAGGCGATAGACTCTCTCCGTTACTCTTCAACATCGTTTTAGATAAAGTTATCAAAACATGGGAACAAGAACTGGAAAATAAAAAAATTTGGAGACCCATAAGACTAGGAAAACAACAGGATTACATCAACGTCACATGCCTAGCCTTCGCTGATGATCTCGCGATTCTTTCTGAAAATGAACAAGCGCAATCCATCAAACAGAAAAGTTGCAAGCATCTATAATAAAAAATGCATAAATACTAGCACCAAAATTCGACACTACACGACTGTTATCAAACCCGAAATACCCTACGCCAGCGAGACATTAAACCTTAATTACAAAGGAGACATAGAGAACATCAAGAAGGCCGAAAGAAAAATTATCCGAAAAATCCTTGGCCCAAAACTAACAGACGAAAAATATCGTCTACAATCACACACTGTCACAGAAAAATACTCCAACATCGAAACCGATTTCCGCAAACGACGACTGAAATTCTACGGGCACGTTATGAGACTAGATGACAACCGACTAACGGGGAGAGTATTGAAGTACATATAGAAAATGAAAACGACAACAGTCTGGGTAAAACAGGTCCAAATTGATCTAAAAAACGCCAACATCTCACCGACAGACATCGAAAAATCTTTAGACACAAGGTCTACAGCTGGGAAATTATATCAGTGGAAAAACCCAAAATAACAAGAGCAAAATGGACAGATGATCGTCGAGCTAAACATAGCGAGATGATGAAACAATTCTGGAAGAACAAGAAAAATAAAAGCAACATGTCATAATTTGCTTTATGTGATCCCTGTGGGTCTAAACAATATAAATAAATAAAACCGGGTTTTAACCGGTTAATCGCTTTTTTAGTTTACGAAAAACCGAAAACCGGTTTTTGAAATTTCATCGGTGTTTTGGATGCCTAGTACGTACGTCGTACGTACATAATCTTCTGAAGAAAGCATAAGCAGCCGAAATCGATAAAGTGTTCAAAAATCAATTTGTGAAACTTACGCCTAGTGTCTATTATTTATTATTATTTTTATAATGTTTCACCTAGTGCCTACAGCTGAATCTTTAAATTTTATTATTTTTTTAGCAATTAGTTAATAATTTCTTCTGTTATAAAATTAGTCTGGGAATATTTAGACAACATTTATATATTTAATTAAAATCATGGATGGACCTTTGTGATAATAAATAAAAGGTTATTTTTTGTATTGCTTACAGTGCTTATTCTTAGTGGACTATGAACTCCTTCCCCTGCCAATACTTGTGCTTGGTGTTTAGATCATAGACACAAGTATAGTAAGCCCCTACAGTTCTTAATGTGGGTGGCGAAGCCACTATTTTAGGGGAGGTTTTTTTCTGTGATGGTCTTGCCAGAGCCATGCACAGGAGGATGGTGGCTTATTTCCATACTCGTTCCCTCGGGATTTGAAGCTTTACTATTTTTAATACAACAAATTTTAATTATATTAGAACATTAATAACGTTGGCACAATCTTGACATTTTTTATATCCTAATATTTCTCGTCATTATTTAATGAATACAAATGTCTCCGAACATAAAAACAGATTAAATATTGCAGATATAAAGGTGCTATCCATTTAACCCTTTTTGGAACGAGCCCCTTTACTCATCTGTATTTGTTGAGCCGTGTTGTATAATTACCCCAGGTTGACACTTAATCGTTAGAAGAGTGTGCGTCGCCTGTTTTATTCATGAAATGTCAACAGTCGACAATGATTTCGGGTAGGTAATGGAGTTTTCGGGTCGCATATCGCCATAAATTTTTGAACGGATCGACGCCAGGTGAACGCATTTGGCTTCGTTCCCGTCTCATAATGAAAACATCGCATTTTTGTTTTGAATTAATGTTATATCAGAGTGACACGGAATCGATACGTAATTTAAAAAACAAATATTTTAATTGTCCTCGGTGCTTTAGAGCGTCAAGTTTAAGATTCTTGGAGGTTTGTCTACATTTTAACGCGACATTATACTAATTGCACTAATTAGAAGCCGGCGCAAAAATTACTCAGCAGTTAAATTCTTTTTATTGCGGAAATTTATGTATTCCCCTCTCGTAAAACGACAAAATTATTTCGACATAATAAAAAATAAACTTTACAACTCACATCTCCCATAAAATTTAAACCTATTTTTTTCTTTTAATTTAAACCTGTAGATTGAAGTTGCACAAGATATTACACAATATATAACAGACAAGACTAGACAGATAAGACTAGAAAGAGAAACAAGACATGGACAGGACAAGACTAATTTGTTGATTCAGACTTAAATATATTATCTAGGGTTTGACGGTTTTTCAAACCCGGTTTTGAAAACCGGGTTTTAAAGTAAATTTGTCACATTTGAAAACCGGTTTTTAACTAAGAAAGCCGGTTTCAAAGAATTCAAATTACGTAAAAATTGATTTTTACATAACTTATTTGATTTGCTTTTTATACTAACTAGGGTTTGACGGTTTTTCAAACCCAGTTTTTTTTTTTTTTAAATTTTTTTCATATTTGAAAACCGGTTTTTATACTAAGAAAACCGGTTTCAAAGAATTCAAATTACGTAAAAATTAATTTTTACATAACTTATTTGATTTGCTTTTCATACTAACTAGGCTTTGACGGTTTTTCAAACCCGGTTTTAAAAAACCGGTTTTTAAAGAAAATTTGTCATGTTTAAAAACCGGTTTTTAAATTAAGAAAACCGGTTTAAAATAAATTAAATTATTAGGTAAAATATATTTTTATCTTATTTGCTTGTGCGTTATGTATACTAACAAGTGAATGTATATTTGAATTTCTGTTTAATGAACTAAAAAATTTAAACACTGAAATAAGTTTGAAATTATTGTATGCTTTAGTAGAACGAATTCAAGAAAGAAGACAAGTAGAATTAGCAACTCTTTTGATGCATCTGCAAAATCCACAAAACATTTCCAGTTCGTCAAAGAAATCTAGTCTGTTCTAGTCTTCTTTAGCTTCAAAAACGGAAATTATTAAGTTATGTGAAAAGATATAATCTAGAATATTTCCGAATTATTTTTTTTCTTTTTTTCTTTTTTGAATTCATTCCGAATGTGGAAACCGATTCTTATGAAGAGCAAATCGACGAAGCTAAGATATAATAAGAGTAATACTTTTAAAGGAAGCCATGAGAAAATCATTCATAAATTGCTTGAAGTCCCTGAAGAAAAACTTTCAAATCCAAAGACACTGAAAGCTAAAATTTTTGTTCGAGTTTTTTAGTTAATAATGTGTAATCCATATTTTTGTCATATTTTGACTGGATATTGATTTCATTTTTTGTTACTTTATATAGATTAAATAAAATATTGTTCCCTGTTCTATTTTTTTGACGAAAATTCGAAAACCGGTTAAAACCGTTTTTTTTGAAATCTGGGATTCGAAAACCGGTTTTTCAAAAAGTCTGTTTTTGTATAAACCCCAATCTTATCTAATTTACTAAATACGCATTTCAAATATTGCACTCTTATTCCTCAATATTTTTGTTACTCACGCATCTATATCAACAATATTAGTGAAGTGCTTGAAAATTATAACTGAGAAACAAGACGTAGACAAGTCAAAACTGTTGAAACAACAAATTTGTACGTAAATATCTTAGAAACTGTACTAGATGCGTATTTCAAATTTAGCACACTTGTTCCTCAATGTTTTTAATACCCACTCACGAAATTACTTAAAAAAAATTTCTACTGATATATGTGAAAATGGCATTTTTTCCACGGCTTACCCTACATGAAAGTGACATTTTTTCATTCTAGAGATAAAATATTTTCACATCTAGAGACGAAAATGTGCATTCTAAATTTATGATTTTCTCGTTTAAAACACCAAACTAACCAAATTTTCATGACCTTTCCTACTAATTACATCAATTTCAATGAAATATTTTATGTACAAACGTAAAACGAGCCTGAAACAATTTAAAAAACCGAAATAAAATTAGGACATTTTGAAGGAATATGAGCAGAGAAATATATATATATATATATATATATATATATATATATATATATATATATATATATATATATATATATATATATATATATATATATATATCGTGTAATATTAATTTATTAGTGAAAACTGTTTTACAAACACAAGTGCAGTTTACAAACGTCAAAAGGAATTAATTGTAGCGCCTCTAGCGACAAAACTTCAATCTATATTAGATTGCGTTCTATTCCAACAACCACCCGTGAACGCAAACCCATTTTTGCAATACAAAACAAATTTTTAGGTACAGTTATACCTTTAGTCAAAATATCTGCTATCATTTTATCACCTCTGCAATACAAAAACTTTATATTTGAATTATTAACATGTTCTTTCAAAAAATGATATCTAATATCTTTGTGTTTAGAACGAGGTAGATAGCAATCATTAGTAGACAACTTTATAGCACTTTGATTGTCACTGAATATGGAGAATGGACTGACTATAGGTTGTCCTAACTCTTCGTGTAGTTGACACAGCCACAACGCCTCTGCCTCTGCTGTCGATAGAGCAACCGTTTGCTGTTTTCTTGAACACCAGGAAATAGCACCTCCCTGCAAAATAAAAACATAGCCCGTGCAGGACTTTCGGTCGTGGTTATCACTGGCCCAGTCAGCAAGACAGAACCCGCTTATGCTTGAGTCATCATCTTTGGTGTAAGTGAGTTTCAGGTCTTTAGTTCCCTGTAAGTATCTTAACACCCTTTTAACTGCTGTCCAGTGTTCAGTTCTTGGTTCCTTATTAAATCTGCTTAGAGCATTAACAGCAAAAGAAATGTCTGGTCTTGTGCCCTGAGCCTCATATAGTAGACATCCAATAGCCTGTTGGTGTGGGTAGTCTATTTTCGTGTCTTCTTCCATGTCCTGATTGAACTTCAGACCAACCTCAATCGGTGTTTCAGAGGCTCTGCAGTCAGACATTCCAAATCTGATAAGTATATCCTTGATGTATTTTTCTTGGTCTATCATAATGGTGTTACCTTTTCTCAATATATTTAGACCAATACACTGAAGAGCTTTGCTAAGATCCTTCATTTCCAAATGTTGTATTAATTTATTTTTCACTAACTCCTTTTCATCTTTTTGGGAAGTAAACAAAATTAAATCATCAACCCATACGGCAATGTAAATATTTTTATCCACATTGAAGTAAGCACATGGATCTGACTTTGACCGTTGTAATCCTATACTTTGCAGCACATTGTTTAGTTTAGTGTTCCACAATCTGCTTGCCTGCTTTAATCCATATATAGATTTATGAAGGTGACATACCTGTAAACCTTGTTCATACAAGTCTGGTTGTTTCATATAAATATCAGTATCAATGTCTCCCTGGAGAAAAGCTGACACCGCATCTAGCTGATCAATCTCAAGCCCTAATCTTGCTGCTAATGCATACAAATATCGTATGGTACTGTACCTTACAACTGGTGAAAATACTTCGTCATAATCCGTTCCCTTCCTTTGCGCATATCCTTTTATAACGAGCCTGGCTTTGAAGCGAATTATATTTCTACTTTGGCCAGTTTTTGTTTTGTAACACCCACTTGCAGGGTAAAACCTTTTTATTAGAAGGCAGGTTCTCTAAACTCCAGGTGTGGTTCTTTATCAATGAGTTGTATTTTCTTATCCATTGCCATTTTCCACTGGTTAGCATTCGGTGATGAGAGTGCTTCCTGAACAGTCTGCGGATCAGAAGAATTAGAAAGCAAACAATACACTACTTTCACTCATATTCCGTCTTGCGTTGTTACGAGGCCTCAATGTTATGTTACTGCCTTGAAACAGTTTTTGACACACACTTCTTGGTGGATAGTATGTCATCCAGATCTCCAGTATCTGTTTCATATTCACTTGAGTCTTGATTACAATCTTCATCGATAGACTGCTCACCTGGTTGCGGAGAAGTGCTTGACTTACAATTAGCCTTAGATAATTCTACATGTTTCTTGACTTCAGTGCTACTCTAAATTGAAGATATGGAATTGTTGATGAGTGGTTCATTTTTTGTATAATCCCCGTTGTTAGATGAAACTGAAACATCATTAGTATCAAATGTTTTACTGCTTTTATAATTCTCAAAACATGTAACATCTCGACTTTTAATTATTTTATATGTTTTTTTATCTAATAAACGGTATCCTTTTGTGTTCTCACAATATCCCACTAGTTTCATATTCTTTGACTTTTTGTCCCACTTTTGTCGTTTCTCCTTCGGAATGTGAACCATTGCTTCAGTACCAAATATTCTTAAATGTGACAAATTTGGTTTATGTCCTGTCCACATTTCAAAGGGAGTCTTGCCTCCTAAGGCTTTAGTAGGAGAGCGATTTACGACAAATGCTGCAGTAGCCACAGCCTCAGCCCATAATTTCTTTTGTAGGTCAGCATAAAATAACATGCACTTCGCTCGCTCAACCAGTTTCCGATTCATCCTTTCGGCCATACCATTTTGTTGGAGGGTATAAAGCGTAGAAGTGTGATGTACTATTCCACTGCTTGCTAAAAAATTCTCAAAATGAGTATTGCAGTACTCAGTCCCATTATCAGTTCTTAATATTTTAATAACAAAGATTTTCTACTTTATTTTTGGTAATCTTTAAATATCTCAAGCACTTTTATTTTATTTTCCATGAAATACACATACACCATTCGTGTGTAATCATCTAAGAAAGTAATGTAATATTTCATACCTGAGCAGCTCAAATTTTCCATTGGCCCACAAAGATCTGAATCTATAAGTTGTAGCGGTTCTGTAGCTCTGGAACCAACATTGTTGAAAGGCAGTCTTGACTCCTTACCTTCTAGACAAGACACGCATCTTGTGACATTACTTTCTCTGTTAGTCAGAGTTACTCCCTCAACACAGTCTGGCAATTTGACTACATCTGAAACATTCAAGTGGCCCATCCGCAGGTGCCATAAATAAGTATCACTCGACTTCTCATCACTGGAACTCAAATTAACAGCTTCGGTACTATTCTCAGTATCTAAAGTATATAACTTATTATTCAATATTGCGGAACAAATAAACTTTCCACTTGAATCATAAACGTTACAACCTCTTTGAGTAAATGTTACTTTATGAAAATTATTTATAATGGTGCTCACTGACAAAAGATTGGTAAAGCTAATCCAGGAACATATAAGACATTTTTTACTTGTATTTTCCTGCCCTTGGCTAGACTGATGTCTATATAACCAACTCCTTTGACAGGCAGTGGCTCTCTATTAGCAACTGTAATATTCTTTACTGGTGGTTCCGTGACATTGTACATCCATTCTCTTTTACCAGTCATATGCATAGACGCACCAGAGTCAACATACCATTTCTCACTGCCTTCTCTTGAAAATGCTGAAAAAGCTGCAACAAAACCGGAATCCTTTTTACTCTCATTTGTTTTCTTTGCACTTTTACAGAACTTTGCGAAATGCCCATGTTTATTGCAATTGTAGCATCTTGGCCCTTTGGACTTCGGGTGCTGCGATGGCTTGCCTTCTTGTTGTGATCGTTGATGTTGGTTCTTTGTCTTCTAGTTAGTATAAAAAGCAGTATTCGAATCTACTGATTTGACTTCATGAAGAAGCTTGGTTTTGACTAGGTCGGCGCTGATTACCGCGCCTGAACTTTCAAGCCCCATTATCATTGGCATGTAAACATCGGGTAGACCAGCCAACATCAAGGTACCGAGCCATTCATCGTTGACTTCAAAACTTATATTGCGCAATTTGTGATCCGTTGTCATAATTTTGTTTATATAACCTTCCACATTGTTACTAGATTCCAGACTTGTGTTGACTAGATCCTTTAATAATCCAACTCTTCTGGTCAAACCATTGTCAGCAAAAACTTTTAGTAGGTTGTCGCACACTTCTTTAGCAGTCCTACAACTCTGTACATGTACATAGATCTTTGGATCCAACAATAAAATCAATTTTGATTTGGCTTTCATGTCCTTGCTGGAATGAACGGGATTGCTATCTACTGGCTCCACACATTGCCACAAAACTTCGTGCTCCAGATATGTCTTTACAGCCAATTTCCATGCGAAATTGTCGCGACCAGATAATTTTTCATTACTAAACATATTTGAGCTCATTTTCTTAAATGTTCAATACGGCTACCCACGCGTCCGGGCTAACCTCACTTTTACTATTCACACGGTAAACTACTGAATATTCGGCACGAACTGTAATACTTCTTTGATCACGGAACCATGCTCTGCTACCATGAAGGAATATGAGCAGAGAAATATTTATTTCGTGTAATATTAATTTATTAGTGACAACTGTTTTACAAACACAAGTGCAGTTTACAAACGTCAAAAGGAATTAATTGTAGCGCCTCTAGCAACAAAACTTTAAACTATATTAGATTGCGTTCTATTCCAACACATTTGACTTGAACGACCAAACCAACAATTTATATTGACAGTTCTGACAGCTCGCTTCGAGTTGGATTTATTAAAGTCGAATTATGGATTCTACAACCGAAATCTGTAGAAAAATATGCATTTACTACTCGAGATGAAAGTGTTTTTTTTTTTGTGAGGTGGGAGTTTGCTCACGAGCGCCAGCGAGTTAGCAAACTCCCACCTCACCAAAAAAAAAACACCACTTTCATCTCTTGCTGTAAAATATACTATTCTATAAAAACGAGACAAAACTGCCCAAACAAAATAATTTGCCGGTTCAGACTCAAATATCTTAGCTAGTTTACTAGATGCGCGCTTCAAATTTAACAAAACTTATTCTCCAATATTTTGACTACTACCTTACCAAAATTGAGTTAGGAATAGGGAATATGCATGAAATTTAAATTTGGTTCAAATATTCTTTTTCCGAATCTCTATTGACCGGAGATTTGAAGTAAACCATTATTTTAGTAATTAATATCTTTTTAAATACTTAAAATTAATTTAAAAGAAGTGCAAATTAAGCGAGGGAAATTCAAATTTGTTAAACCCAACACCATTGGTTAAAGCGAAAGTAACGTAACATACCATGTAAACAAGTTCATATTGTTTACTTTTGTATGTCAGTGCAGTCTTTTGGTTAGAAAACAAACGTCAAAAACGTGAATTTAAAAATGAGAACAGCTGTAGTATACAATGGACTGAACTGTCAGTAGTAATTGACGTCATCAATAGACCGCGCGAAAATTGCGGCGTTTAAACAGCTCAAAATTATTCTCAATTTTAAATATTTTTTGAAACTTAATTACAGCATTTTTAAGCAGTTTTTTTTTTTTTACTATGTTTTAACGGTGTAAAGAGTTAATTAAAAATATAAAAAAAAACATGCATGTTCCCTATTGATCACAAATTTCTACTTTCGGGGCATTCATACCTTCCAAACGATGCAGATTATGTTGACGTCATCAACAGACCGCGCGATAATGGCGGCGTTTAAAAAAAACATGCATATTCCTTATTGAATGATTTATTGTAATTTAAATCCTTGATTTTTTTTAAATTCGCTTAAAACAAATATTTTACAATTGCACTATACATAGGATCCCCTACACAAGTGTAGGCCGTGGGAGGAGGTAAAGGCCCGTCCTGGGCTGTAGCGCCATGGGTAGTATACATAGGAACAGGGTCGTAACTAGCTTGAGGCAAAACCTCAAAATTTTGGACCGCTTTCGAGAATACATTTCGGCGCAGTAGTTATGTCATTTTATGATCTAGATCTCACACCAGCCAATATTCTTCTCATATTCGGCTTTTTTAATTTTTCTGGACCTTCAACCTGAGCCTTATACGACTGTCCTAGTTACGACACTGCATAGAAATGAAGTCTTTGATGTGAAATATTTACCATTATTACATTATTACTTACAGTTCTCTATTCTGTAAAGTCTATTGAATCTTATTGAAAGGAGAGCCTTAATGAACAGACTAATGACTGAACAATATATGTAGAATAAATCCTTTAATTGTAAAGCATTCAAATTATCGTAATTGCTACATGAATTAACTCTCCCGTATGCATTTTCTAGCTTCAGCGAGCTTCAAGTAATTACAATACCCTGGAAACTAGCTATTTTCCACACATTATTACATAAAAATAAATTTACAGAAATTATTCGTTTCACAAATTAACGCGAAACTCTCAATTTCAAACGTTATAATATGAAACTAGCTATTTTCCACGTACAATTCATTCATTTTTTAAATTAACTTGAAACTGTTTGTGTTACATATTCCCATTTCCAAATGTAATAATATGAGGATATGCGGAGAAAATGTAATTAATTTTGCGCCGAAATATTGCGGGGGACATAAATCTAGATGTCTCCGAGGGTATTTTTCGTGTTGCTGTTACACGTGAACGGTCCCGGGGGTGTTATGTGGGGGAAAAAACGCGTATGGATCTCAAACGTATACACGGGTAAAAGTTGCCTCAAGAATATAATATTGCCTCGTCCCTAAAGGATGCTCGTGCAAGGTTTATTATATGCGACGAGGCACAAGCTTTTTCATTTAAGATATTAAATCACCGGCAGGGAAAAAATAATAAACATGATAAATGTATTGTCTTGTTCATCATAATTTTAATGAATCTCTCGACTTATTAGTTACTTATATTATATCTCGACTTATTACTTACTCATTTTTTCTTTTAAGTTATTAGACCACTATTGTAAATGCCCATTAATTTACAGTTCGTTGACTATGTAAATACATCATAACACAAACGTATGTAACAGTCCGCGATTAATGATAAGCTTTGATTGGGAACACACACGTGCGTTTGGTTTACGATTCGTTGATTGGTTGAGAGCTGCTACTACGTGCTCGTACGTTCAGCGCCCCCCGTGCCACAATTCAAACTAACGGAAATTGACATTGCGTACATTGGGTTGCCTATATCTATGAGCACTCTTATTCCAGTTTAACCAAAATATTACTAAATAATAAGGTATGTACCCATTGAGAATGTATTTTTTTCATTTCTATCAAGTTAAATAATGTCGAGTAACAGTTATATATGAAAATACAACAGTTTGGTTATTATAATATTAAATAATGTACCTAATAAGAAATAAATTTGTTACATCAAACATATTTTTCTTACTAAACAGAAACAAATTAGTGTGGTCGTAGATAAATTATGGTACATAACTCGAGTTATAAGGCAATTACGTACTCGCGGAATTACGCACTCCACGCTACGCGGGTCTCGCGTTTCTATTGCGTAAATGAATGAAAAAAATTCGTGCTTAATAAGTTTCTTACAACTCTCGTTACGTAATATACTATTATCTCTCAACTCATAAGTTACTTAAACTTCGTAGTAATTCAGTTTACATAATGCGACAAGTATTTTCCTTAAATTAGATTTTAAAAAAAATATCTTAACTTATCGAGAAACTAAGATTCTCGTTTTCGTTGATAATTTCGTCTAATGATCGCGATTTTGAATCGAATATTGGCGAAAACATACTAATTATAGATACAATCATACAAGCGTATTAAAGACGAAATATAGCTTGAATATATAAATATATTCAACCTGTTCGTAGCTCTATAATATTAAGTTTTATTAAGACTACAAAACAAATCTCACGTTGAAACAACTACTAGAGTAGAATGAAAAGTTTCCGGAATGGGTAAGAGATGACGCGCGTATCGTGAAATTGTTATGATGGTTGTCAAGGCCAACCTATTTTAGGAAAGCTGTCAAATTTTCAGACAGGTTCGTCGTTCAGATTTTGTTTACTAGGCAATCTTGTGAAGCAAGTCAGGCACTTTTGCAAAAATGGATAAAAACCAATTTCGTGATTATCGTCATCAAACATTTCTGGATGGATGGGAAAACGGCGACGGAGATACGAGACAGTTTGCAGAAAGTTCATGGCACATCCACACCTTCATTTTCGACTATTAGTATCCGGGTGAGCAAGTTCAAATGTGTCCGTACGGACACCAAGGATGAACCACGCAGTGGACGTCCAAAAACCGCCACAAATGAAGAAATGCTCGACAAAGTCCATGATCTCGTGTTAGTCGATCGACGAGTGAAGTTGCGCGAAATAGTAAACACCACGGGCATCTCATATGAACGTGTGTAAAATATCGTGCACGAACATTTGGGCATGAGGAAGCTGTCGATGGGTGCCGCGTTTGCTGACTGTGGACAACAAGCGAAATCGTGGCTCGCAGGCAAGCGCTTTACGTCAAATGAGGAGGTCATCGCCGCCACTAAAACTTATTTTGCAGAGTTCCCGAAATCATATTTTTCTGAAGGCTTAAAAAAGTTAGAGCACCGCTGGGAAAAGTGTATCGCCCTGCAAAGGTATTATGTTGAAAAATAAAAACAAAAACCTATTCAATTACTGCGTTTTCTTGCCCATTGCGGAAACTTTTCAATCTACCCTCATACTTCATGTCTAATATCACACAGGATATTGAATTATACAACAGATAATTGCATGTGATTACTAGTCCCAGTACATTTTCTTGTCGCTAACAAGCACAAGACAAATAACACTTGCCCATAGTCTTAATTAGACTTAATATTATAGAGCTACGAACAGGTTGAATATATTTCGTCTCTAATACTTACTTTTTCGTGTCCGGTGATTTCCGGTGGTGGAAGGATTTGTCACTGTCTGGTGGGACAGTGTTACCAGGTAGCTCGGCATGTTCTGCATATACAGGAGAAAATGCACGCGTGGAGGTTCCTTCCGTGCCCCCCTTCGTCTTTAATAAGTTTGCGTGACTGAATCGTTTTTAAAAATGAAATTTTGCAAACAGACAACTCAACATTGAGATATGTTACGACGAGCGTAGCGAGGAGTTTTCTAAACATGGAAGTGTGCTGAAAAATCATGAAACTATGTCATTATTATAATCGTGTTGGAAAGTATTCAAATTGTGCGTAAAAGTCCAATGTAAATCAAATGGAGTTTCATTATTAAACGATTTCTGCAACGCATGCATAAAGCTCTTCTTCACACACTTGTATCATGAACTACTATTTGTACTAGTAGCAAAAATAAGTAAAAAAAATAATTGCAAAAATATTAGCTTTAACAAATAATTTGTTACAATTATTGAAAATAATTATTATTTTCAATAATTGTACAGAAGGATGACGGTGAGAAAATCAAAATTAATACAAATTCATCACTTTCTAGTTTGCTTTGTGCATTCTTTATAAAATATTTTCCATATTAATTGATTGTTGATATATTCGTCTCAAGTATTCGGTTAATATTCGATTATTAATATTCCAAGTAACTAATACATCTGAGAAGTCTAGCTGTCGCACGCGGATTATTAAATAACCTGAATGTATACGTACTTTATTACATCCCCTCGCAAAGTTATTCACGCACTCCCCGAATACAATCTTTATTGAGGCGCCAGAAAATTTCGAACTCGCTTCCAACATTTTCGACGAATATTATTATAAACACGCCGGTTGAATTATTCATAAGTTTTAAACTGAACGTCTTACAAGTAAATAGTTTTTCTTTTGTGTATTAAGATAAATACTGGCGGTTTAATAGAGAGAGGAAAGAAAAATCTTAAGGAATTATCGAAGTTTTGTTTTGAAGATAAGTGGCGACCAATATTTTTTTCTATTTTGCGTCTATAATGAAGTCATTAAAGCACCCATATGGGTTCGTTAATGGCTCGCCGAGTGCGATACAATTTTCTGAATATGTATCGGCGATGTTTTTATTTAGAAATGGCATAAAAGGGCGCAAGATAGAAAGTTTTCTAAAGAGTTTTCTAAACATAGACGCGTGCTGAAAAATCGCGTTTATTGAACTCGTTCTTTAAACTATTTTTTCTATTTTGCGCCCTTTTATGCCATTTCTAAGTAACAAAAATTTTAAAACAAAAACAAAACATCGACGAGCGTAGCGATGAGTTTTCTAAACATGGACGCGTGCTGAAAAATCGCGCTTATTGAACTCGTTCTTTAATATACCATTATCTACTCGCACACCAAAATGAACACATTAAATGATTGTATGCGAAGGATGCCATTATTATAATCGTGTGTAAAAGTATCCAAATCGTGCGTAAAAGTTCGATGTAAATCAAATGGAGTTTCATTATTAAACGATTTCTGGAACTCATGCATAAAGCCCTTCTTCACATACTTGTATCGTCTTGACATACTTGTAGAAAAAATAGTTTAAAGAACGACTTCAATAAGCGCGATTTTTCAGTGGTGTAGTTTTCTAAACATGGACGCGTGCTAAAAAATCATAAAACCATGTCATTATTATAATCGTGTGTGAAAGTTTCCAAATCGTGCGTAAAAGTCCAATGTAAATCAAATGGAGTTTCATTGTTAAAAGATTTCTTGAACCTCCTCGCTACGTTCGTCGTTTTCTAAACATGGACGCGTGCTGAAAGATCGCACTTATTGAACTCGTTCTTTAATATACTATTATCTACTCTCACACCAAAATAAACACATTAAATGATTGTATGTGAATGATGCCATTATTATAATCGTGTGTAAAAGTATCCAAATCGTGCGTAAAAGTCCAATGTAAATCAAATAGAGTTTTATTATTAAACGATTTATGGAACTTATGCATAAAGCCCTTCTTTAGATAATTGTATCGCCTTCACATACTTGTAGAAAAATAGTTTAAAGAACGAGTTCAATAAACGCGATTTTTCAGTAGTGTAGTTTTCTAAACATGGACGCGTGTTGAAAAATCATGAGACCATGTCATTATTATAATCGTGTGTGAAAAGTATCCAAATCGTGCGTAAAAGTCGAATGTAAATTAAATGGAGTTTCTTTGTTAAAAGATTTCTGGAGCCTCCCCGCTACGCTCGTCGTTTTCTAAACGGACGCGTGCTGAAAAATCGCGCTTATTGAACTCGTTCTTTAATATATTATTAACTACTCTCACACCAAAATAAACACATTAAATGACTGTATGTGAAGGATGCCATTATTATATTCGTGTGTAAAAGTATCCAAATCGTGCGTAAAAGTCCAATGTAAATCAAATAGAGTTTCATTATTAAACAATTTATGGAACCTATGCATAAAGCCCTTGTTCTGATAATTGTAACGTCTTCACATACTTGTAGAAAAATAGTTTAAAGAACGAGTTTAATAAGCGCGATTTTTCGGTATTGTAATTTTCTAAACACAGACGCGTGCTGAAAAATCATGAAACCATGTCATTATTATTATCGTGTGTGAAAGTATCAAAATCGTGCGTAAAAGCCCAATGTAAATCAAATGGAGTTTCATTGTTAAAATATTTCTTCAACCTCCTCGCTACTCTCGTCGTTTTCTAAACATGGACGCGTGCTGAAAAATCGCACTAATTGAACTCGTTCGTTAATATACTATTATCTACTCTCACACCAAAATATACACATTAAATGATTGTATGTGAAGGATGCCATTATTATAATTGTGTGTAAAAGTATCCAAATTGTGCGTAAAAGTCATGAAACCATGTCATTATTATAATCGTGTGTGAAAGTATCCAAATCATACGTAAAAGTTCATTGTAAATCAAATGTTAAACGATTTCTGGAACTCATGCCCTTAGAAAGCCATTCTTCACCTTCTTGTATAGTCTTCGCATACTTGTAGAAAAAATAGTTTAAAGAACGAGTTCAATAAGCGCGATTTTTCAGCACGCGTTCGTGTTTAGAAAACTCCTCGCTACACTAGTCGTTTTCTAAACATGGACGCGTGCTGAAAAATCGCTCTTATTGAACTCGTTCTTTAATATACCATTATCTACTCGCACACCAAAATGAACACAATTAAATGATTATATGTGAAGGATGTCGTTATTATGATCGAGTATAAAAGTATCCAATCGTGCGTAATAGTCCAATGTAAATCAAATGGAATTTCATTATAAAACGATTTTTTGAACTCATGCATAAAGCCCTTCTCTACATACTTGTATCGTCTTCACAATACTTTTAGAAAAAATAGTTTAAAGAGCGAGTTCAATAAGCGCGATTTTTCAGCACGCGTCCATGTTTAGAAAACTCCTCACTTCGCTCGTCGTTTTCTAAACATGGACGCGTGCTAAAAAATCGCTCTTATTGAACTCGTTTTTTAATATACCATTATCTACTCGCACACCAAAATGAACACATGATTGTATGTGAAGGACGCCATTATTATAATCGTGTGTGAAAGTAACCAAATCGTGCGTAAAAGTCCAATGTAAATCAAATGGAGTTTCATTATTAAACGATTTCTGGAACCCATGCATAAAGCCCTTCTTCACATACTTGTATCGTCTTCACATACTTGTAGAAAAAATAGTTTAAAGAACGAATTCAATAAACGCGATTTTTCAGTAGTGTAGTTTTCTAAACATGGACGCGTGCTGAAAAATCATGAAACCATGTCATTATTATAATCGTGTGTGAAAGTTTCCAAATCGTGTGTAAAACTGCAATGTAAATCAAATGGAATTTCATTATTAAACGATTTATGTTTGTTGTTACTATGACAACCTAACCATAATCTTATCTAGATTAAATCCAAGTTAACCTAGATTACATCGAAGTAAGTAAAAGGGTTCCTTCTAGGCCCTCCACCTCCATTAACACATTAATAAATACATTATTGTTTGTGAAGGATGTCGTTTTTATGATCGTGTGTAAAAGTATCCAATCGTGCGTAAAAGTCCAATGTAAATCAAATGGAATTTCATAATTAAACGATTTCTGGAACTCATGCATAAAGCCCTTCTTTGCATACTCGTACTTGTACTTGTAGAAAAAATAGTTTAAAGAACTAGTTCAATAAGCGCGATTTTTCAGCACGCGTCCATGTTTAGAAAAAACCTAAACATGGGTGCGTGCGGATAAATCGCGTTTATTGAACTCGTTCTTTTATTATCTACTCGCACACCAAAATAAACACATTAAGTGATTGTATGTGAAGGGCGCCATTATTATAATCGTGTGTGAAAGTATCCAAATCATGCGTAAAAGTCCAATGTAAATCAAATGGAGTTTCATTATTAAACGATTTCTGCAACTCATACAAAAAGACCCTTCTTCACACACTTGTATCATAAACTACTATTTGTACTATTAGCATAAATAAGTAAAGAAAATAATTGCAAAAATATTTGCTTTTACAAATTATTTTCAAAATCCTTCCCAAATAAATGGAAAGTCGCGTCAAAATGAAATTAAAACCAAAAATATTTCAAGGAAATTGCCGAGATAAAATTAATGAATATTCTAATAAATTTGAGCTTTATAAAAGTTTCGTGACATTTTCTAACAATTACATGCAGTCAAACATAAAAATATCTTTCTAAATAGTTTGTAAAACTTATTCTATGAATTGATAGTTAAGTTATGTTAGTCGCATACATTTCCGCGTTGTATAAATCAAACGGTAATATCGCGTGTTCGGAGCGTAATAAATGTAGCAGGCGATTTGTCGGACATCGGAAATGTTCTCGATATATCAATATTTAATCTTATTGTAGTTCCTCATTGTGCAACGACATGAAATATATTGTCGCTGAACTTACAATAAGCGTAATTGAATAGTGCATGTCTAACATAATAATAATAAAGTTAAAACGCCCAAAGCTTGATTCACCATATTATTCATTTTAATGTAATAAATCACAAAATTTAAATTAATTTCCAACAATAACGATTTGAGAGTAACTCGGACCTTTTTTCTAACGGAAATAACGATAACTAAAGTCTATATTCTGCTTATTCGGTTCCTAAAATAAACTATGCACAATTTCAAAACTTTCTTCTAGAAATGTATTTCCAGCAAATTGATTTTTTTGCGCGATATCAGACAAAAATAACTTTAAGTAAAGTCTATAGTTTGCTTACAACGCTCCAAAAATAAACTATGTACAGTTTCAAAACTTTCTGTTAAAATTTTATTTCCAGCAAATTGAATTTTATTGCACGATTTCAGACGAAGATAACTTTATGTAAAGTCTATATTCTGCTTACAACGTTCCAAAAATAAACTATGTACAGATTCAAAACTTTCTTCTAAAAATGTATTTCCAGCAAATTGAATTTTTTGCGCGATTTCAGACGAAAATAACTTTAAGTAAAGTCTATAGTCTGTTTACAACGTTCCAAAAATAAACTATGTACAGATTCAAAACTTTCTGCTAAAAATTTATTTCCAGCAAATTGAATTTTATTGCACGATTTCAGACGAAGATAACTTTATGTAAAGTCTATATTCTGCTTACAACGTTCCAAAAATAAACTATGTACATATTCAAAACTTTTCGCTAAAAATTTATTTCCAGCAAATAGAATTTTTTGCGCGATTTCAGACGAAAATAACTTTATGTAAAGTCTATATTCTGCTTACAACGTTCCAAAAATAAACTATGTACAGATTCAAAACTTTCTGCTAAAAAATTATTTCCAGCAAATTGAATTTTATTGCGCGATTTCTGACAAAAATTACCTTTATATAAAGTCTATAGTCTGCTTACAGCGTTTCTAAAAAAAAAACCGGCTAAGTGCGAGTTGTGACTCGCGCACCGAGGGTTCCGTACAAACTTGTAAGTAAGGTATCTTTTTTTTGTGGAGGACGTAGCAAGCACATTCAGTTAACTTGACAAGTGGTCCTCCTGAAATCACGATCATCTTAGTACCGCTGCAAGCATAACCTCAAGATGTCGTTGTCGTACGATGGAATTCTACCCTATATTTTATTACCATACATCCCCCATTCACTATGAGTGTTCAGAGGTTCTGGAACTTCACTATTTGTTTTTACTGATCAATTTTGCCTGTATACCTATATACCCTGTATAAAGGTATACAGGGTATTTTTTTTAAATAACGCGAATATTTTTAAACTTATAAAAAGAAAACTTCATTTTAGTATTAATTACACTTACTCACTAACTTATATTAAGATCTAACTATTTCTAGATCTAATATAAACTAATATGTTAACTATTTATAGATCTATTTCGATACTCTTAACATTCAGTTGTTCAATTGACTGCTTTTGGGCAATTGACTACCAGAAAATATAGGGCGTACGTGATTTAAGTATATGTAGATTATAAAGAAAAATTAGACGAAATATAATATATACAGGATGTTACGAGACTTGAGTATGTCGCAAGTCGGTTATAAACAAACAAAATTTAGACATAAAATATACCCTGTATATATTATGTATATAGAGCGTACGTGATGAAATGCATAACGAATATAAACAAAGAAAATTCAGAATAAACAGCTTGGTGCCAACACATACTTTTTAACCTTCGGACCTAACCGAGGAGAACCTAACTGTATGCAACCCATATGCTTCTGCTGCCTGACAATACCACGCGAAACCTTAGTGTATTTTCATAAGTTTCTAATAGTAAATTCGCATTTTTCTTGTAATTAAACTACATATTTACGGTTTTCAGATTTTTCCATTTACATGTGCTGTAAGACACCGCTTCTTGCCAAATTTCATGATTCTAGGTCAACGAGAAGTACCCTATAGGTTTTGATTCCCTTGTGAAAACGCAAAATATGCGACATAAACGGTCATATCTTTTGATCGCGTTGACTTACAAGTTTGATTTTTTCACAGCTGAAAGAGACCGCAGACCCGAGTATTTGATACAAATTTCAACTTGTTACCTCTACGCGTTCCTGAGAAAAATGGTCTTGACAGACAGATAGACAGGCGTACATACAGACAGACAGACCGACAGACGGACAACAAAGTGATCCTATA
Source organism: Phosphuga atrata (assembly GCA_944588485.1). Taxonomy (NCBI): domain Eukaryota; kingdom Metazoa; phylum Arthropoda; class Insecta; order Coleoptera; family Silphidae; genus Phosphuga; species Phosphuga atrata. The sequence continues at coordinate 72,270,913 of OX155896.1, forward strand.
AGGGTTCCGTTTTCGGTACGGAACCCTAATGAACTATGTGCAGTTTAAGCTAAAAATAATATTAACGGTGTGAGAATATTTGAGGAATAGTTAATTATTAAGTCGAAATTTAAATCCTCAAAAACAATTATTTTTGTGATTAAATAACAGAGGTCGAACTCACAATTAGATCAAACTGAATCAGCTCTTGGCTGCTTTGGCTGACATCATTTCTAATTTTCTACATTGTTGCGTATAATGTTGATATTGGATATCGTCATATTATAACACTGAACAAATTAATCAATATTATGATATAATCGATTAATAGTTTTGATTTGGACGTACTAGTTATTATATTCCAGCTTTATTTGTAAATTTTTGATTTTATTTTATTAAAAAATTTTCTTCTAAATTTGCATCGATTTCACAAAGGAAAGCTTTTCTTACCCTTCTGCGAATTCGGTATTCCGTTCAGGCGATTTTAACCATTTCACCGTCAATCTTCGGCCTGTCGATCGACGAAAAGCTCGTTACTTTCACGGCAAACAATCTATAAAAAAGCGCAATCGTATCTCATTTTACGCGTGTAAACGTGATAAATTGCATCTTGTCTAGAGCCCGGAAAATAAGCAAAAAGGCTTCAACTGCGTCTAGACAATAAGAGGAACGTGTAAAATATTCATGCGGGGCAAAAATTTAATAAATCAAACCGATAAAAATGGAAATAAGGCGCTATAAAGACATTGAAATGGGTTAAAGCTCTTATTTTATTTGGCAGGTGTGGAAATTATTATCTCGCTCCTTAGAAATATTGCGCTATAAATCTAGTTATAAGCTTTTTCAAAGTTTTTCAATTTTCTTTCTTTTGATCACAATCAAAATGAATTATTTCAAATATTACATACAAACAAATCATCTTCTCAGACAATGCCATACTACATTAGACAACAAGCGATAAAACTATAGTCCATTTTTTTAAGAATGCAGTAACTATAAACCCGATTTACACTATGACAAATGTTCAGTCTAGTTACAAGATTTGGCGCTAAATTCAAATATAGTTACTTGAATATAAAATTGGTTTCATTGAATATATTATTATTATTATTGATTAAATACTCCAAATGGCAACAATAGTAATAAAATACAAACAAATAAATGGTGAAAAACGCACAAAATCTAAATGATACAAACAGATCAGATGATAATTGTGAATTGACACGGCAGCCATTGACAACTAACAGCTGCAAATGTATGTGAAAAGAAGTTGAGATGGAGAAGTAAATATGATCGGTGTGAACTTCTCCTCGATTTAAGCCAATCAGAGAACAAGGTCAAATAAGCCCTATCTTCCTTGTACTGCATTCTTAAAAAAAATGGAGCATAGACGACGCTAGATAAAACCAGACTTATCTAGACGTATGTGCGCGTGGGATTTACCGACCCTAGTTCTGCCATAGTTCTAGTACCTGGTTGCTTGGCTGGCATGTATCTGGGGAATATGGAATTGACTGGTGAGGTCCATATAGAGCGCCGAACTGTGAAGGCACACCGTGCTCAGCCACTATTGTCCATCCCGGTAACTCGGAAATAACGCGCAGTGCTTGCGTATGATCGTGCGTGTGGGTTTTACCGTAGTCGTAGTTAGAGATGGGCATAATCGAGTGACAATAATCGCACATCCGATTATTCTAAATCATTCGAGTACTCGATTATTACTCATGTAGACGAATGATCATTAAGACTAGATCTGAATCATTCGATTATTCTGGATTATTCGAATACTCAATTATCTCTCGGATGCATGAGTTACGAATGATCACTCGAACTTTGAAATCGGAATCGGGCGTGGGTAGTCGTCCGAATTGGATGCGCATAATCGAGTAACAATGATCGAATGATTTTAGTAATTCGAGTCTTTGAAGTAGTGATCTTCTTCTTCTTCTCTTAGCCTGTTTTCGCCCACTCCTGAACATAGGTTAGGTTAGGTTAGGTTAGGTTAGGTTAGGTTAGGTTAGGTTAGGTTAGGTTAGGTTAGGCTAGGTTAGTTTAGGTTAGGTCCTCCAAACTTTTCGATATCTTTCCTGGGCTACTTTCATTCAATTTCCTCCCGCGCGGTCGTCTCGCCATCTTGCCTGAGGCCTACCAATACTTCTCTTCGATCTTTGCGGCCTCCATTGTTATAGAATTTTATTCCACTAGATGTTGTCTCTCGCTATGTGACCCGTCCATTGCCACTTCAGACGCATCACTCGCTCCACAACTCCTGTTTTCCTCAAGATTTCGAATTTTATCCCTGAGGCTGCATTCCCAGCATCGCTCGCTCCATCCCTTGCTGGCAGACTCTAAGTCGATTTACGCTGTACATCGTTGGAGTTACAGTCTCAAGCCCATATAAAGTCATAAACCTCCCTCTTAAGGTTTATAGGGATGCGTGGCTACCAGAGAATGTAGATGGTAGATGTGCCTGCTAAAGGCCGGCCAGGTCAAGCCCATACGTCTGGTGATTTCGGCTACCTAATTGTCCTTTCCCAACTTGATGTTGTGTCCCGGATATACATACATCGACTTTCTCAACAGTATGAATAAAGATGGTAACCATTATATTGCTCGTGATTTCAGTGTTTTGAAGATTCATTATTAGTCCTAACGCTTGGGCGACTTCTTCTAGTTCATGTAGAATTATCCCTGGTTCATCTGGATCGCTGCTGGTAAGTACAATATCGTCGGCAAAGCGTAGGTGGTTAAAGCAGCTTCCATCGATGTCGACGATGAAAGATTTTTAAATTCGTTCTACAACGCTGGGGTAAAAAGTTTGGGCGAGATGGTATCGCCTCCTGACTGGTATTTCTCCCGTAACCCAATCTTCTTCCAGCTTGATATGTAATCAAGCTTGAGTCTATACGAGAACGATCCATCGTCCGAAGCACTGCCCAGGTTTCAATCAAGTCAAAGGCTCTCTGATAGTTCACAAATACCATATGGAGAGGAATGTTATATAATCCGTGCATCTCTCGATTAATGTGCGCTCCGTTTGGATATGGTCAATCGTGCTGAATCTCCTCCGAAGCTAGCTTGTTCAATGGGCTGGTAAAAGTCGAATTTCTAAGTAAGATGATTGGTTATGATTTTGGATAACAGCTCATAAAGGGTAGATGGTAGGCTGATTGGTCTATCATTTTCGATATTTGTACAGTCTCCTTTTTGAAGAGCAAGATAACTTCTGTCTTCAGCCAAGGGTCGGGGATTTTGCCGTAGTGATAGGTCACACTATTTTGACTGCTCACTCAAATGCTTGTGAATGTGAAAGTTAGAGGTACAATTCGGAAAAAATATCTTTTTTGTTTCCAAAAATTGTTTCCTTTCTATTAGCGGTAGCGCCAAGAATGTTTAACTTGAATGATAGCCGAAATAGAGGGAGTCCTAACTTGATGCAAGGATTGAAACAAAGTACCTCTACATAGAGGCACGTGCATTTATAATATTTTTATATTCTTCTTTTAACTGTTCTTTTTTCCTTAACTGTCTCCTTCTAATTGTATCCATTCTGCAGTTGCCATCCAATTTCGAACTTTTAAGACTTTCATGTTTTCTTCTATCTTATCCTTCCATTTGGCTCGGGGTCTTCCTCTATTTCGCGTGCCATGAAGTTTTGCCTGAAATATTTCTTTAGGGGCTCTTTCCTTTGTCGTCCATATCATGTGACCGGCCCATCATACAATATTGTGGTTCATTTTCTCCTTATTCCCTCTTCTTCTCCTGTTGGCCCAAAGATTTTTCTTAGTATTTTTCTTTCAAATATCCGGAGGGAGTTTTTATCAGCTTCTGTCATAATCCATATTTCTGAACCATATGCTATCACAGTGTTCCTATACAACCGCAGTTTTGCGTTCTTTGAGACCATTTTTGCTTGGAGTATTTTCATTTTAGCATAGCAGCATCGATTTGCTTCATGTATGGTATGCCCATTATTTTGAGAGATTGTTCTAGATCCCTCCTTCTTATACTGTCAAAAACCTTACTAAACTCGATAAAATAGTAGGTGCAGATCTATGTTGAATTCTTGGCATTTCTCCATTGCTTGGCTGAGTATGAAGGTTTGGTCTCCTGTTTTCTCGAAATCCGCATTGGTATTCCGCGATTATTTCTTCGGCGTACTCTTTTATTCGGTCATATATCACGTTTGATAGTATCTTGTATGCTGTATTCAGCAGTGTTATCCCTCGGTAGTTGTGACAGTTGTCACCTTTTTTGTAGATGGGGCATATAAAACCTGATTCTAGATAAGACATTGTAGCTTTCACTATAGTATAGCCTTATCTATATTCTATATCTATACCAAATTGGGTTAATCTAGTTAGAGTCTAAATCTAGATTAATCTCCAATTGAACAGAAATATAGAGTTTAGAACTAGATGAGAATCTCCAACAGAGCATCCTAAGAGAGCATCCTAAGTGGTGTTAGAAACGGCGATAGTAACTACGAGTTTCTTAGGGCAATAAATAAACGAATGATTGTTTTGAAGATTGAAAAAAAATAAGCAAAAATATATAAAACTCGCCTGTATATAAGTCTAAAAATAAAATAGATTGCTTTTCCTTACAATATATTTACGTTGTTATTTATATTGAAAAAAAAAAACGGCCAAGTGCGAGTTGTGACTCGCCCACCGAGGGTTCCGTACAAACTTATAAGTAAGGTATCTTTTTTTTGTGGAGGACGTAGCAAGCACATTCAGTTAACTTGACAAGTGGCCCTCCTGAAATCACGACCATCTTAGTACCGCTGTAAGCATAACCTCAAGATGTCGCTGTCGTACGATGGAATTCTACCCTATATTTTATTACCATACATCCCCCATTCACTATGAGTGTTTAGGGATTCTGGAACTTCACTATTTGTTTTTACTGCTCAATTTTGCCTGTATACCTATATACCCTGTATAAAGGTATACAGGGTATTTTTTTTTAATTACGCGAATATTTTTAAACTTATAAAAAGAAAACTTTATTTTAGTATTACACTTATTCACTAACTTATATTAAGATCTAACTATTTCTAGATCTAATATAATCTAATATATTAACTATTTCTAGATCTATTTCGATACTCTTAACATTCAGTAGTTCAATTGACTGCTTTTGGGCAATTGACTACCAAAAAATATAGGGCGTACGTGATTTAAGTATATGTAGATTATAAAGAAAAGTTAGACGAAATATAATATATACAGGATGTTACTGGACTTGAGTATTTCGCATGTCGGTTATAAACAAGCAAAATTTAGACATAATATATACCCTGTATATATTATGTATATAGAGCGTACGTGATGAAGTGCATAACGAATATAAACAAAGAAAATTCAGAATAAACAGCTTAGTGCCAACACATAATTTTTAACCTTCGGACCTAACCGAGGAGGATCTAACTGTATGCAACCCATATGCTTCTGGAGCCTGACAATACCACTACGGCAACATTTGTGTATTTTCGTTTCTAATAGTAAATTTATTAGTTTCTAATAGTAAATTCCCATTTTTCTTGTAATTAAACTACATATTTACGGTTTTCAGATTTTTCCCTTTACATGTGCTGTAAGACACCGCTTCTTGCCAAATTTCATGATTCTAGGTCAACAGGAAGTTCCCTATAGCTTTTGATTCCCTTGTGAAATCGCAAAATATGCGACATAAACGGTCATATCTTTTGATCGCGTTGACGTACAAGTTTGATTTTTTTACAGCTGAAAGAGACCGCAGGCCCGAGTATTTGATACAAATTTCAGCTTGTTACCTCTACGCGTTCCTGAGAAAAATGGTCTTGACAGACAGACGGACAGACAGACAGATAAACGGACAACAAAGTGATCCTATAAGGGTTCCGTTTTCGGTACGGAACCCTAAAAATGTTGTAAAGTTTATTTTATAAAATTCGTTGTCCTGTGAAATATACGAAACTAGAAAACGCGGATTAAAAAATAAATACACTCAAGTTTGCTTATTAAATATTAATTTCAGAAGCCTTTACAATCTTACATGAAATATGACTTGTTTAACAACGTTTGAAGCTAAACTAATATTGTTATTCCACGAACGCAATTTAGCTTTCGATCAATAACTTACCTACACATTATTTAAAACCCCTCGCCCTATTCAATTTTGAAAAGCATCAAAATTATGTTCCGCAGAAATCAATACCCAATATCTCCGAATTAATATTATCCAACATTGTTCGGATCAACAAATATTTAAAAACAGTTCTTATAGGCAATATTACACGCATCTTGCAAGTTTGAGATCCAGGGGCCATCAAAATTAAAAAAAAAAATGAAGAATTTGCTTGTTCAATTGTCTCTTGTTGTGTGGATTCGTTATAAGAACTCTCATCAGTCTCCGGTATCACCATGGGATTTACACTCATTTTAAAACGTTTTCTTTGGTGGACTGTTTGAAAGTGGACTGTTTAAGACCGACGTCGAAATTTATAAAATGTGTCTGCAAAAAGGAATAACATTAAAACTAACCACTCGATTGCAATGAAACTTATTCAGATATTTAACTTGATTCATAAGTAACAAGTTTAAATAAAATCCAAACAAAAATATTGGAAGTTTATTTCATTTCAATTTGATGTTATTATTTTATCGTAACAATTTTCCAATTCTAATATTAGTCAAAAAATAATAAATAAAGCTGACCTGAATAATTTGATGTAATTTAAGCCGCGGGTTCTAGCTATCCAAACTATTTCTAAATGCAAACTATTATAATAATATAATTGTGTTTTATGTAGAAGGATCGCCATGTATTCATCGACAACATATCCACGTCCTGATAATAAACAGTGGCTCGCGGTGAGATATCTCCCGGCATGCAATTCCCTGTATATGTATATGCTAAAACCGCAGCCAGTGCTAACTAGGCCAGGTGCTTTAAATGCCTACTTTTTACTATATTCCATTACCCAACAATTTTCTCTAAATAAAACTGAAACGCTGAAACTGTTGCAAACAGAAACTTTTTTTCCACAAACGAATATATGTATCCTCTCACGCACGGACTAAACGCTTCCCTTAGCAGACTTTAATTATGGAAATTATGGATGAAAATTCAGTTTATATATTGTGCATAATGGACGGATTTCAAAATGCATGGAACTGCGTTCAATGCATATATTAAAATTAGTTTAGCTCGCTCATTAAATATTATAATTAGTTTGTTAAATATTTTAGTATGTTTATATATAAAACTCCATTTTGGACAGAAAACGTTATTTACAATTATTAAATTATTTCTGATAGATTTAATTTTCATTTTGTTTCATAACTGTATTTTATCTACTAGCACACCAAAATGAACACGTTAATAAGTAAATTATTGTATGTGAAGGATACCATTATTAAATCATGTGTAAAAGTATCCAAATCGTGCGTAAAAGTCAAATGTAAATCAAATGAATAATAATTTTGGAGAATATATAATATGGAGAATAATTTAATTATTAAACGGTTTCTGTTTGCTGTTACCATGGTAACAACTCGCGTCACTCGACAAAAAACATAAACGTAGTGAAAATAAATTTTCTGACGTAAATTAAAATAAATTTTGAATCAAGAAGTCTCGGCCTCTCAGTCGGGATTTATCTGGCTGTAATTTAACTTAACTTAACCATAACCTAATACCATAACCTAAACTTCGCAAGTTATGCACAAAAGCCCTTTTCACACACTTGTATCACAAACTACTATTCAATGCAAAATTGATTCACTAAAACTAATTCAATGCTTCGTGGGTTTTGCACAGTTCCAAGTTATTATTATATATTTATATTTCTTAGCAAGTCATGCACAAAAGCCCTTCTTCACACACTGGTATCATAAACTACTATTAAATACAAAATTGATTCACTGAAAGTAATTCAATTCTTAGTGAGTTTTGCACAGTTCCAAATTATTATTATATATTTATATTTCTTAGCAAGTTATGCACAAAAGCCCTTCTTCACACACTTGTATCATAAACCACTATTAAATACAAAATTGATTCACTGAAAGTAATTCAATTCTTCGTGAGTTTTGCACAGTTCCAAATTATTATTATATATTTACATTTCTAAGCAAGTCATGCACAAAAGCCTTCTTCACACACTTGTATGATAAGCTACTATTAAATACAAAATTGATTCACTGAAAGTAATTCAATTCTTTGTGAGTTTTGCACAGTTCCAAATTATTATTATATATTTATATTTCTAAGCAAGTCATGTACAAAAGCCCTTCTTCGCACACTTGTATCATAAACTACTATTACATACAAAATTGATTCACTAAAACTAATTCAATTCTTCGTGAGTTTTGCACAGTTCCAAATTATTATTTTATATTTATATTTCTAAGCAAGTCATGCACAAAAGCCTTCTTCACACACTTGTATGATAAGCTACTATTAAATACAAAATTGATTCACTGAAAGTAATTCAATTCTTCGTGAGTTTTGCACAGTTCCAAATTATTATTATATTTTTATATTTCTAAGCAAATTATGCACAAAAGCCCTTCTTCACACACTTGTATCATAAACTACTATTACATACAAAATTGATTCACTAAAACTAATTCAATTCTTCGTGAGTTTTGCACAGTTCCAAATTATTATTTTATATTTATATTTCTAAGCAAGTCATGCACAAAAGCCCTTCTTCACACACTTGTATCATAAACTACTATTAAATACAAAATTGATTCACTGAAAGTAAGTCAATTCTTCGTTAGTTTTGCACAGTTCCAAATTATTATTATATATTTATGTTTCTAAGCAAGTCATGGACAAAAGCCATTCTTCACACACTTGTATCATAAACTACTTTTAAATACAAAATTGATTCACTGAAAGTAATTCAATTCTTCGTGAGTTTTGCACAGTTCCAAAGTATTATTATATATTTATATTTCTAAGCAAGTCATGCACAAAAGCCCTTCTTCACACACTTGTATCATAAACTACTATTACATACAAAATTGATTCACTAAAACTAATTCAATTCTTCGTGAGTTTTACACAGTTGCAAATTATTATTATTATATATTTATATTTTATTATTTATTGTACTTTTTTAGGGTTGGGTACCGAAAACGGAACCCTTCTTATAGGATAACATGGATCACAGGATCACTTCTTGCCCGTCTGTCTGTCTGTCTGTCTGTCTGTCTGTCTGCCTGTCTGTCTGTCTGTCTGTCTGTCTGTCTGTCTGTCTGTCTGTCCGTCTGTCCGTCCGTCCGTCCGTCTGTCTGTCTGTCAAGACCATTTTTCTCAGGAACGCGTAGAGGTAACAAGTTGAAATTTGCATCAAAACATCGGGTCTGCGGTCTCTTTCAGCTGTGAAAAAATCAAACTTGTAAGTCACCGCGATCAAAAGATATGACGGTTTATGTCGCATATTTTGCGATTTCACAAGGGAATCAAAACCTATAGGGTACTTCCCGTTGACCTAGAATCATGAAATTTGGCAAGAAGCGGTGTCTTACAGCACATGTAATGGGAAAAATCTGAAAACCGTAAATATGTAGTTTAACTACAATAAAAATGCGAATTTACTATTAGAAACTTATGAAAATACACTAATGTTGTCGCAGTGGTATTGTCAGGCTCCAGAAGTATATGGGTTGCATACAGTTAGGTCCTCCTCGGTTAGGTCCGAAGGTTAAAAAGTATGTGTTGACACCAAGCTGTTTATTCTGATTTTTCTATGTTTATATTCGTTATGCATTTCATCACGTACATATGCGTTTCATCTCTATATACATTATATATACAGGGTATATATTATGTCTAAATTTTGCTTGTTTATAACCGACATGCGGCATACTCAAGTCCCGTAACATCCTGTATATATTATATTTCGTCTAATTTTTCTTTATAATCTACATATGCTTAAATCATGTACGCCCTATATTTTTTGGTAGTCAATTGCCCAAAAGCAGTCAATTGAACAACTGAATGTTAAAAGTATCGAAATAGATCTAGAAATAGTTAATATATTAGTTTATATTAGATATAGAAATAGTTAGATCTTTATATAAGTTAGTGAATAAGTGTAATACTAAAATAAAGTTTTGTTTTTATAGGTTTAAAAATATTCGCGGTATTTAAAAAAAATACCCTGTATACCTTTATACCTTGTATATAGGTATACAGGCAAAATTGAGCAGTAAAAGCAAATAGTGAAGTTCCAGAACCCCTAAACATTCATAGTGAATGGGGGATGTATGGTAATAAAATATAGGGTAGAATTCCATCGTACGACAGCGACATCTTGAGGTTATGCTTGCAGCGGTACTAAGATGGTCGTGATTTCAGGAGGGCCACTTGTCAAGTTAACTGAATGTGCTTGCTACGTCCTCCACAAAAAAAGATACCTTACTTAGAAGTTTGTACGGAACCCTCGGTTCGCGAATCACAACTCGCACTCGGCCGGGTTTTTTTTTCTTGAAACCGTTACTGCTTATCTAGTGTTAATAAAAAGAAGCAGGAAATAGTTTCAGACATCTCATATATTAATCATATTCCCGCATAATTATAATATGAAAAAACTTCCTAACTACCTTTATATACTAAAGCTTTAAAGATTGGAATCTTTGTATAGCCCAGAGGTAGTATTTATGGCGGCTATTATCAACTTTCAAATGTGTAATACCTGTGGACTTTCTACCCAGGTTGAGACGTCGAAAACGGTTGTCTCGAGTATTTATCAAATTAGTAAAACATTTTCCTGACAAATAATCTATTTTATGCGGCACGAATTTACATACCGATAATCTTAAAACGCAACAAACCAATTAAACAAAACGAACATTTTGCAACACCATATTCTAGTAATAGATAAAATGAAATACATTTTTTAAATGTCAGATTGTGAAATGAAGTGATAAAAATTCAGTGGACTTATTAAGTGTTTTTTTTCTATTTTGCGTCTGTAATGGACTCATAACAACACTCATATGCGTGCGGTTAAGGCTCGCCGAGTGCGATACAATTTTCTCAATATGTATGGGCGATTTTTTTATTTAGAAATTGCATAAAAGGGCGGAAAATAGGACAAAAATACTACAAAAAAACTCGTTCGTAAGACCCCGACTAGGAAAATAGTGAGGCATGCCGAAAGATCTATTCGGGCCTAATGAGGCCTTCCGAACTGTTTCCGAACTGTGGCAAGCCTCATTCGAATCTTGTGCCGTCCTAATTAGAAAAGCCTAACTTCGGAAAATCTTTGGAAGTCCTAACTCCCACCTAATGAGTCAAATCCGAAGTCCGAAGTGTGGTTTCCAAACCGCCAACTAAAGAGGAATCCGAATTTGGACTAGACTAGGTTGGGATCGTCACATCCGAGTTTGGATTCCAAACTGCTGCCTAAAGTGAAAACCGAACTCGGACCAGACTAGGTTGAGTTTATAGTTATAACATGCAGTTGTGGCTTCCGAATGTGTTCCGAATGAGGCTTCCTAATTAGGAACGAAGGCGGACGTGCGTAACATATGTCATGACGGCCTAATGCGGTTGCCTCATTTGGAACGAACACGGAGTACGGCATGCCTCATTCGTTCCTAATAGAAAACGAACTGAATTTCCTAGTTGGGTGCAAGTGTGGCTTCCGCATGTGTTCCGAATGAGGCTTCCTAATTAGGAACGAAGGCGGACGTGCGTAACATATGTCATGACGGCCTAATGCGGTTGCCTCATTTGGAACGAACACGGAGTACGGCATGCCTCATTCGTTCCTAATAAAAAACGAACTGAAATTCTTAGTCGGGACGTTTTTCAGCACATGTCCATAAGAAAACTCATCCTACACTCGTTGTTTTCCAAACTTGGACGCGTGCTGTAAAATTGCGCTTACTGAACTCGTCCTTTAATATACTATTTTACGAATCAAAAATGGCATCGGATGTTAAAGTCGGAGTATTCTAAGCGTCGAAGCGGCGATATAATCTTTCTTTTGGAACAAGTCAGTTTTTCTTCAATATCCAACGTGTGTTACCAAATATTTTCAAACTAAATTTAGTAGACTTGATAAATAGATTCTAACGAATCCAGAAATGTGCGAATACACATCACAAAATTTCTCGTAGCAGTTACACAAAAAACGTTCATCATGTCCAAGATCGGGGACGCCAAGTCGCAAGAAAAGCCCGACAGCAAAAGCAAAGACAAGCCGAATCCTATGGAGAAATGCTTCCTACACCACTGGCACATAGACATATTGGCCGCCCCGGAGGAGCTCGAAATGTTCAAGATATCCCAAGCAATACCTGAAGGACAAAGCTTCCAGGTTAGCGTAAAGGTGCCCAAGAACAGGTTGAAAGACCCGACTTTTAAAAAGACGATGAAGGAATTAGCATATTATCCAGCTAGGTTTCACGTTTCCCAAAATAAATTGTTCAAGGATTGTTCAAATTCGAGATGAAAATGGATAAAGGGATCAAAGATTACAGTCACATCTCGTATTACGAATATAAGAAAGCAAAGAAAATTTATGCGAAAAATCAAAAGGCCAAGGCTAGGGGCAAGTTGGGGGAGAAGAGAACGGCCAAGGGGAAGAAGTAAATAGTCAAGGAAGATTCCAAGAAGAGGAAGGAGCGGAAAATCAAATCGGCCAAGGAGCATTGCATCTCCTTCGCCAAAGCCAAAGGCGTCCACTATCCCCCCGAAAATCAACAGAGGCAAGCGGCTGAAGATGGAAGAGATTTTGAATAATCTCCAAGTTATGGCCAACACCCAAACACAAATACGTCAAACCCGAAGACGATCCTTATTATGAACAAGGTAAAACTGGCCGCGTTGAAATACAAACCGACGGCGAGAATTTTCGAAATGGCCATTCCAGCTTTACACCGATTAGCAAAGGAAGAAAAACCAGTTCCAGGAACCGTGATCAGCCGCCCTCAAAACTGTCGCTTCACCTAATTGTCTGTACCAAGAGCCAGAGCAACAGTAAACGACGCCGATTTCAACATTTTGCCGATTTGGCAAGAGAATGCAAGAATTGGCGGAACCCATCGAAAGAGAATAATTTTGCGCAAACAACGACCCCCGATCTAATTACCCCACTAATCAACAAACGAATCCAAATAGATTTTAGCAATAAACTAGTCATGATTCAAACATAGAATTTCAGCAAGAAACAAGCGATTTATTCGATAGAATTTAAAGAAAATAATTCATTAATTCACGATGAAACTAGAATTGAGGAAATGTATCATAAACTACTATGACTAAACAACTAAATGCGATAGAAACTCCAAGTCAAGGAAGATACTACAAAGTCTCGATGGGAAAAACGAAGCCTTTATTCAAGATGTTACCAAGACTTACGGTAATTTCCCAACCAGGACCAAGATTCCAAATCTAACCACAAACTTTTGATGAAGACATTTCATAATAGACATTTCATAAGATATTTCATTCCTCAACTCACGCCAAAAGAGGCTTTCTTGATTTCGCCGCGTACTTTGAAGTACAAAATCAGCCCGAAGGACTGAGGAAATGGCGAAACCACCACCAAACAAAATCTATAAAAAAAGACGAGACACTACCTTTGAGGTAAAACCAGGGGATTTGAAGTATACGGCGAGTCTAATAATTATAGAAATATCTGTATCAATTGTCCATAAAGGCCACATACCTGGGCTATTAGGAAAAGTTGCAAAATCTGCGTTGATTGCTAAAACTACGCCAAGAATGTTGATAATTTCTAGGCCTGTTCCGCATGTGGAGAAGAACACCAGAATTCCGGTTATAAGCAAGGCTGCACTAAATTATGTTGAAACCGAAAATATCGTAAAACTGAGCTAAAACCAGGGGCTTTGAAGTATACGGCGAGTCGAAGAATTATCTGTACCAATTATTCATAAAGGCCACATACCTAGGATATTAGCAGAAGTTGCAAAATCTGCATTGACTGCTACAGCTCGGCAAGAATTTTGATAATTTCTAAGCCTGTTCCGCATATGGACAAGAACGCCAGAAATCCGGTTATAAGCAAGGCTGCACTGAATTATGTTGACCGAAAATATCATAAAACTGGGATAAAACCAGGGGCTTTGAAGTATACGACGAGTCGAAGAATTATAGAGATATCTGTACCAATTATTCATAAAGGCCACATACCTAGGATATTAGGAAAAGTTGCAATATCTGCTTTGACAGATACAGCAATGCCAAGAATTTTGATAATTTCTAAGCCTGTTCCGCATATGGACAAGAACACCAAAAATCCTGTTATAAGCAAGGCTGCACTGAATTATGTTGCAACCGAAAATATCATAAAACTGGGATAAAACCAGGTGCTTTGAAGTATACGGCGAGTCGAAGAATTATAGAGATATCTGTACCAATTATTCTTATATTCCACATACCTAGGATATTAGGAAAAGTTGCAAAATCTTCGTTGACTGCTACATCTTGGCAAGAATTTTGATAATTTCTAAGCCTGTTCCGCATATGGACAAGAGCACCAAAAATCCGGTTATAAGCAAGGCTGCACTGAATTATGTTGCAACCGAAAATATCGTAAAGCTGAGGTTAAACCAGGGGACTTGAAGTATACGGTGAGTCCAAGAATTATAGAGATATCTGTACCAATTGTCCATAAAGGCAACATACCTATGATATTAGGAAAAGTTGCAAAATCTGCGTTGACTGATACAGCTACGCCAAGAATTTTGATAATTTCTAGGCCTGTTCAGCATGTGGACAAAAACACCAGAAATCCGGTTATAAGCAAGGCTGAACTGAATTATGTTGCAACCGAAAATATCATAAAACTGAGGTAAAACCAGGGGCCTTGAAGTATACCCCGAGTCCAAGAATTATAGAGATATCTGTACCAATTGTCCATAAAGGCCACATACCTATGATATTAGGGAAGTTGCAAAATCTACGTTGACTGCTACAGCTTGGCAAGAATTTTGATAATTTCTAAGCCTGTTCTGCATATGGACAAGAGCACCAGAAATCCGGTTATAAGCAAGGCTGCACTGAATTATGTTGGAACCGAAAATATCATGGGCAAAAACCAGGGGCTTTGAAGTATACGGCGAGTCGAAGAATTATAGAGATATCTGTACCAATTATTCATAAAGGCCACATACCTAGGATATTAGGAAAAGTTGCAAAATCTGCTTTGACTGCTACAGCTACGCCAAGAAGTTTGATAATTTCTAAGCCTGTTCTGCATATGGACAAGAACACCAGAAATCCAGTTATAATCAAGGCTGCACTCAATTATGTTGCAACCGAAAATATCATTAAACTCTACACCAAAACGCATCATTCCAAAATACGTCGCCCCTTTAGAGGACAAACTAATGTTAATGAATGGACCGTTAGAAGAAGCCTTCATGCTGCTGGATTATCTTATCGAAGAATAGCTACAGGTCCACCATTACAATGCCGGCATTGAATTGCAAGATTGACTTTTGCCAGAAATCACTTGGCATAGAATAATGTTGACTGATACAACGTCCTATTATCAGATGTGTCGCGTTTTTGCCTTACTGGGCCAGACGGACGTCGACGAGTATGGAGAAGACCCGGAGAAATATATTTAGATACTTGACAAGCTACTTCAATTTGGCAGTGGCTCGGTTATGGTTTGGGCAGGAATTTCTTCACGAGCACGCACTGAGTTGGTCTTCATATAGAATGGTCCTCTGACAGTTCACAGATACATTACGGAGGTTCTAGACGATCAGGTTATGCCTTTCATGGTCACTATGGATAAGCATGGCATTTTCATGCAAGGTAATGCTACACCTCACACGGCCAGAATTGTTAGAGAATATCTGGACGAGGTAAGAACTAGGCGGTTCGAATGGGCAGCACTCAGTCCAGACATGAATTCCATCAAACATGTCTGGGATGAGTTGAGACCACGTATCCGAAGGCATACATCAGCTCCAAGAACTGCTCAGGAGCTAAGAGAGTTGCTATTGCAGGAATGGAATAACATTGACCAGAATTTGATTCTTAATTTAATTGGAAGTATACCTCGTCGCTATTAACGTTCCTCTCTCTCTCTCTCTCAGTTCCTGTTTCCCCCAGTGGGGCATAGGGCTGCTACCAATTGTCACCATCTGACTCTATTTCGAGCCACGACCTTCAACTCATTCCACGATTTGCCGGTGGAGGTGATTTCCGCTTCAATTGTGCGTCCAATGTTGGACGCACACAATGGTGTCCGTGTTTTCATGCTAAAGGTCGTGTATCGTAGATCCGTCCGGTTAATTTTCTTGGTTGAAGTTTCGGTGATAATTTGTTTTCGGATATGTAGGCTATCAACGTTCAGTATCCTAGTTCGCCGGTGGGGCTGCCACCTTTAGGCATGCGAACCTACCCTGGTTTTCTGTCGGAGATTTCCTTCTCTTAGCCAAGTGGTTCCCGTTTTATGGCGCCGGAGATTCGCCAGGCACCCCTCTCTATTTGCTACATCGTTGCATTGCCCAGGGAGTGCCGCGAGGAGGCTAGAGATAGGATTCGTTGAATCATATTCAAAGGCTGAATAATATTCAAAGGCATTTCCCAGTATTTTGGCGTTGCACTCCTATTGGCGTCGGCGCGGAACACTGAGACCTAAACCAACATTACTCCCCTGGTCCTATTTCCTCATAACAAAAAATCGAACAACATTTTAAACGTAAATTTGTTGCATTTTCATAATAAATCAAAAAGCAAAAAATATGCTTTCCAATAGATCTTTTAACGGTTAGTGAAGCGCACGCGCGTTTGGAATGTTTAAAAGGCGAGAATATGAAAGTTTCGGGCACATTTTGTTATTTTCACTGGTTTCACGTCAAAAAGTGCCCGAAAAACTTGTCATGCGCACAAAAAAAATTTCAACTATGAAAAGTTCTATTCAATTCTGAATATTTAATTTATCCTACGTTTTATTATTTTTTAATATATTTAGCCTTACATGCAGAAAATTCCACGAAAACATGACCTATTTTTTTTTGCTCGCTAGTTCCTATCGTAATATTTAATTTGGTAACGTTAATTTATAAACTATGACATTATTTAACTACAACTTAACTAATTATTTAATTCCATATATATAACTACGAAATTATTTAACTATTTAATTTCGTATATTCCTTCGAAATTCGTATAGCAGATAATAGTATATTACGTAACGAGGGTTGTAAGGAGCATATTAGGTACAAGCGGAACAGTTATACGACCCGCATAGCGGGGAATTCCGCGAGTACGTAATTGCCTTACAACTCGAGTTATGTACTATACTTTATCTACGACCAAACTAAATTGGGGTATGCTGAACGTATGAACACGTAATAGCAGCTCTCAACCAATCAACGAATCGTCAACCAAACGCACGTGTGTGTTATCAATCATAACTTATCATTACTCTCGGACTGTTACATACGTGTGTGTTATGATGTATTTACATAGTCCACGAACTGTACAATAGTGGTCGTAGATGAAATAATAGTGGTATTACATATATATATATATATATATATATATATATATATATATATATATATATATATATAGGCAGAAATCCGTTTAATATTTCTCTTTATCTTGAGGGTTGAAAATTCGACCTGCAGGGTTTGGGTTAAGTGCCTCTTCTTAGGTCTCCAGATTGTCTGCAAAGCTCTGAGGAGCAATTAACTTATATCAACTAGCAACTATATAATACATCCTTTTTATGGACCATTTGAACAAATGTTCTTCGGGTTAAAACGACCCGTCCCCCGGTCAAACTTAAATGGATATAGCTTCAGCTTTTATCCTTCTAACTTCCAAACTCTTTTTAAAGCTTTCAAAGTTTCTGAATATATTTAAGGAAATATATTCTAAAAATGTTTAACTCAACTTTAACAATTATCTTTATTATACATCAAATTTAAAATGTTTTGTTTGTAACGTTAAATGTTATTTTCAACTTGATTTATATTTAATTTCTTCTTTGTTGTTAAACCATTTTATACTTATAATTACTAGTACAGTTTTTAATTGCGATTTAACTTATCAATACAAATTCTGGTTCTTCTTGATTGGTGCTAAAGTGAATTGCAATCTGCAGACGCGTTTCAAGATCTATCTCTCATCAGTGCAGCTTTGCTCTAACACAAATATATGTTGTCTTTCAACAACAGATTTGTTTTTTAGTCTTAAATAGACTTTGTGATATTATAGAGCTTCGGAAAGGTTGAATATATTCATATATTCAAGCTGTGTTCCGCTGTAATAAGTTGTTAAAAACAATTTCAGAAATATATAAAAATCTAAATGAAAACTAATAAAATATTTCGCTTTCGGTACTGAATCCACGTAAATAGTTATTTAAAGTATTTTTTAGGCTTCATTATTAAAATGTAAAATTGAAAAGGGAATGCTGCTAAAAGCCGTTTCAGTATTTCATTCAGTTGGCAAACTTCAAAGTAGTTTATTATTAAATATGCTTTTATATTTCATTTATTCATACACATAATGGCTGGATTATATTTAAAATTCTATGATTAAATTTAATAAAATTCCAGTATTGTACTAAAATATTTAACTTCGATAAAAACTTCGATAGTTCGATCTTCGATAGTTTGTAAAATAAATATTGTAGCATACAAACTTAAAACAAACGGAACACAGCCTGAATACATAAATATATTCAGCCTTCCCGAAGCTCTATAACAATTATTGAGTCTTTTTAGGACTACCAAAACAAATCTCACATGAAATTTGTTTAGTTAAAGTTAAAGATTTGTTTTGTCAAGTTATTTTACAGCTTTCAGTCCACCTTCGTGACACTCAACAAAAACCATAACAATAACATTGTTTTTAAGATCATGTCTTTCCGATATCTTAAGTGGATCGGTGAACGCGTTTCGCGATTTATCTCTCATCAGCACAGCTTTGCTTCCATGAACATTAATTTCTAAACCAAATTATTGGTTTACAAATTATTGTTCGTATGATGGTTTCACCAATTCTATCTTATTGCACCATACATTTCGATTTTTTCAAATAATCAAAATAATCTTAGACCTTGGGGTTGTTCTACTTAAAGTACTTATAGTACTATATAGTTTTTATTCTTCTTTACATTAAATTTTTCTTGTTTAAAATATAGAATTTATCTTTATTTTTCAGGTGAGGGTTTTTTTTGTGTGAAATGTTGGATGGTCGTAAATGGCCGATATCGACAGGCAACGGACGGTGATGTAGGGAATTTATTTTATCGGCCATTTGTCCATTCCCCCGGTTTATTTCGAGCATAATGTACCGTGCTGCGGTAGGTCCATTTAGTGCCAAAGAAATTTCATTTGGATGTCTGGAAGTCATATTTCAACGCGAAAAAATTCGCCCGAACTGCACAAATCCATTTTCGCAGCGCGCATTACATGTGTCACCTATGATAATTCATTTCCCCATGAAAATATATTCGCTTCAAGTGAGATATTATTTCGGGAAGGCAAGGAATTTGTGCGCTGAAATACACAGCTTTTTATTTCTGTGTTTAGATTGTTTTCTTTTGCTTTAGGTACAGAGTAAAAGTTCCAATAATTTGTCAAATAAGATTACAAAAACACCTTTGTAAATATATTTATCTACGACCACTATTGTAAATGCCCATTATTGTACAGTTCGTGGACTATGTAAATACATCTTAACCCTTTCACCGATATTCCGGGGCCCTGAATTTATACAGCGCCGTCCCGGGCGATATAACCCGGGGTTTCTTTTTTTTAATAGCGCCATCTAGTTTTGCGCTGGATTACTAAACGAGTAACGAGCCGTCACTGTACTTTTTTGTAAATTTTTTTAAAAAATTCTTAAATATTACGCAACGATTGGAAATCTCCCTTAACCGATCGGGTATTTTTAAAAAATAATTTCACCGACCTGCCGTCTCCGGGGACGGCTGGGTGAATTGTTCCAGGTTTTTCACTTTCTTGCACACAACTTGAACAGTTTTAGTCGCGCAGACGTGGTTCCGGCGTCGGTATGTCCGGAACGTCGCCATACATCGGACTACCACCTCACTTTTCGACATTTTTACTTAACATTTTTGCTAAATGCGAGAAACTTACTTTTCTTTGCAAAATATTCCTCATTTTTGAACGTCTAAATAACGCGATCCGGAAGTCTCATCCAAAATCGCCGCACGTGGGGCCGTTCTTCTGTTCTTTGGCTACAAGAATCTGATGCACGGCTGCCACCGGGCCGCGGACACCACCGCAGGCGGCGTTTTAGTCGGGCAACCCGGAATCGCAGAAAATGTGAATAACGTCGCTAACAAAAGTTGCGCAGCCACGAGAATGGTGTCGGAGTACGCGTCTCAAATCTTTTTACCGGAATCATTTCATTTTTCCTAGGTATTTTCGCCATGACTTCCGTAATAGTGGTAATTTTTGTAATACAAACTTTTGTGTAGGGAAGCATTCGGCCTAAATCGCTAGGTCTCGACGGAATCGCAAATTTCTATCAATTTTGAGACGTGTGGCATTTCGCGAATTTCACCTGGGGTACCACACCACGTGGGTTTTTAAAACGGTCACATTAGGCTTTTTTATGCGGTAGATCTTTGTGTTTTAACTGCGCATCTTCGATGCTTTAACTGCAAATACCCGTCCGCACGTTGCGCAGTCCCAGGTTTTTTCTCCGTCCTGTCGCACCGCTCCAGAGGGTCAAACCTCACCGAAAATCGAGGTTTTTGCAAACGGCCCGACGGAAGCGGAGGCGACAGCGCAAGACGGGATTGTACATTTTTCTATGTGTAGAACTGGGAGCTCCGTCGAGCGGAGCCATTTTCGCGACTCAACTCCCGGTTCTCAGGTTTGAACGAACCAGACCGAAACCTAAAATCACGAATTTTGAACCTTTGAGGCGCATTTTTTGTCGGATCTCAAAAATTCTTCCGGATCGTTTGACTGCCGCAGCGCCACGTTTTTAGAGCCCTCGCTCGCCGTCCTGCGACGTCCCGTTCACCTGGTGCAAGAGAAAATGCAACTTTTTTGCCGATTTTGCAATCACTTCCACGGACGCCCTACGCTTATTTAAAGGGCTCCAGGTTGCCGGTTGGATTCGTTCTCTTCAGAACACTTTCCTGCAACTATTCCGGCAAGAATTTTTAAACTGCGACGACTTTTTGTGAATCTGCGACATTTTAAAGAGAAGAGTTCGCAAAAAGTGGAAAAAAACCAGAACGTTTTGAGGCGTTACGGCGGTACCTAGAACGTCCGAACAAATTGACGGATCGGAACGGGACCGGCGCCGTGCGATCGGGCAAAGAACCTATTAGTATGTTTGGGAGTTTAATCACTATTGCGTTGAAGATGACGCTATAAAAACGAAAAACGTCAGGACGTCCAGGAAAACTCCCACAAAATCGCCAACTAAAGCTCTGTGGGAACGGTTTCGCGCGATTCCGGCAGATAATTGAACGTTTTATCTTTTAGTGTAAGCGGCATTTAGTGGCACGCTGCGTCATTTGCAACCGTCGCGACGCCCGCCGAAACTCGCCGCATTGCAGGATGACAAATGACGAAAGAAAAACGTCCAAATTTTTGCAGTCGCCCGGTGAATGTTCTCGATTTTTCAGTGGATTGTAGAATGGTGTTTTGGCTTTCCGCACCAATAATTGGACATTGCGGAATCGCGTCGCGACGCCCACTTATAACACAGAGAAAAACTTGAATGTCGATTTGGGGCACCAGGATGCGTTTTTGAAATTCCAAGTTGACCGGCACGTGGGCCCCACAGAGCCGCGCATTTTGATACCGGCGCTGCGTCGCTGCGATCATGGAGTCGCCCGCCACAATTCGAAAAGTATCGGCTCTTCTTCGCTGGAAGGTGCGGTCAGTCTGTCCGCTACAGCATCGCCGTTTCTGGGCGCAACGATTCGAAATTGCACGCTTTCGGTTCGGAACGGACGCCCGCGCCTCTTTTACATTTACGGTTTCGCGATCCAAGCCGTCCCGATCCGGAAACATTTTCATAAATGTGTAGGATGCACTGTAAAAGTACACCTTCAAGTTTGCCGCCGTCTGCGTTCAACGTGCCGCGGCGGACTCGCGAGTTTTCGACGAAGTTCTTTAGAATGAACCTATGGCTTTCCGGCAGTGTAACCGGCGCCGCGGCGCCCGGCGTTGTGGAGGAGCAAAGGATTATAAAGGAGCTCTATTTTCCACTTTTGGACAAAAGGTGATCAATGTGAAAGGGGTTGCATAACTACCGGAATTTTTATAATTATTGGCGCTGTGTTTTATTGCTTAAAATTGTCAAGGCAGTGAAAGGGTTAATACACACGTATGTAACAGTCCGCGATTAATGATAAGTTATGATTGATAACACACACGTGCGTTTGGTTTACGATTCGTTGAGAGCTGCTTCTACGTGCTCATACGCTCAGCGCCGCCCGTGCCACAATTCAAACTAACCGAAATTGACATTGGGTATATTGGGTTGCCTATATCTATGAGCACTCTTATTCCAGTTTAACCCAAATAAGTACTAAATAATAAGGTATGTAACCATTAAGAATGTATTTCTTTTCATTTCTATCAAGTTAAATAATGTCTAGTAACAGTTATATAAGAAAATACAACTGTTTGTTTATTATAATGTTAAATAATGTACCTAATAAGAAATAAATTTGTTAAATCAAACATATTTTTCTTATTAAACAGAAACAAATTAGTGTGCGCGTAGGTAAAATATAGTACATAACTCGAGTTATATTACGCACCCCACCTACGCGGGTCGCGCGTAACTGTTCGTTTCGTAAACTCTCGTTACGTAATATACTATTATAGCACCAAAATATCTATTTTGAAAGAAAGGTGTACTGTTCATCAAAAAGAACGATTTTGTTCATCACCACTGTATACAATCTAATCTGTCAGATTTTGCAAGCATTTCGATTTTTAGCAGAGAGAGAGAATATATTTATGCTATACTTTTTACAAAGGGCTATCGACCACGAGGTCCTTCTGCCCGGTTTTTTAATCTTTTTCCTTTATTTTTACTTGCAATAAGGGATATTAAAATTAATATAGGGATTTTATGCTAAGATAGAATTGGTGAAACCATCCTACATTATAGATAATCATACAAACTTAAAACAAACGGAACACAGTCTGAATATTTAAGTATATTCAGCCTTTCCGGAGCTCTATAACAATTATTGAGTCTTTTTAGGACTACCGTTGTTCGTCGTTAGGTAGTCCTAAAAAGACTCAATAATTGTTATAGAGCTCCGGAAAGGCTGAATATATTTATATATTCAGGCTGTGTTCCGTTTGATTTAAGTTTGTTGATATTAAATGCGTTTTATGCGTATTAAAACGTTTCTTTTAATTAACTCTATGTAATTATGCGATTATCACAGCTGTAATTAAATTATGTAACATTATCCGTTGTGATTTAAGGCTGTTTTATGGCATTAGAAAGTCAAAAAATTGTGTCTTATAATTGGGTTTATGTGCAAATTTGAATGTTCCTCTCCAACTGGTATCACTATTAATGGCCGGTAATTACTAGTTGTGAATTAATTAGTAGGGATATTGGTCAGGTATCGTCTTATATCACCCAATTGTGTCTCTGTGTAATCTGCCTGATTATTGCAATTAGCACTTCCTCAATTATGTAATATGTTTGAATGACGCGTTTCTCATCCAGATATTAATAGTAAATTTGGATTTGTAGTGGATAAATCAAATTCATATTCTTATTTAATTGATATTCTTATCTAAGCCTTAATTATTTAGCTTGTATTAGTTACTGTATCGATTTTGAGATTTTAAGAATTTAAATATCCCACCATGCAGATTTACGCATCAAAGGTGGGACATTTTTAATACCGCCGTGCCTCGAAGATTTCTATTGTTTATTTTTTATTAAATATGTTTGACAATTAACATTTTTATTTCAAACTTATTAAAGCGAAATATATTAAACCTGTTCGTAGCTCTATAATTTAAGTCCTATTAAGGGGGAGTATTTTTATAATTGTGCAAAAACTTTGGAATTTTTTTTGAGAAACTGAAATGACTTAGACATTTGCGGTTTTTGGCAAAATGTTTATTCATCTTTTGTCTACAAACTGGGATTTTTTCAACATTTAATATTACAAAATGGTGTCCAAAATGGCGGCTCCGGGAAGTAATGTTTTTAAAATAAATGTTATCTGCGCGAGGGATTCAAGCTGCAATACGTCACCTAGAAGCATAAAACCAAAAAATACTTAAAGTTTACACTCCAAGGAGGCATCTATACCAAACAACACTTTGAAAATAAAGTACAGTTTTGTCGCATGATTTTTCCACTTTGGCTTGCTGTGAAAATTCGTTTATCATCCAAATGTTGCAAATTTATAGGTATAGATGCCCGAGAATTCAATTTCCTTTTAGGCACTCAAAACGCGAAGTCGATTGGTTGAACGGTTTAAAAGTTACAATTCGCGCAGATTCGAAAAATCTTGTTTCGAGAAAAACGCGTTTGAAGTTGAACTGTTTTTCCTTGTACAATTTGATTAGCTCGATCAAGTGTCCAAGAATAAAGTAATTCATAGGTTTTTGGGATCACTGAACACGAATTTGTGGTCGGATTTGAAAAATTCAAAATGGCGGATTCAATATGGCGGACCAGAAATTAAAAATATTCAATGTAGATGAAATTTTAAATATAAGGGTTTTTGGGGTCCCTGGACACGAATTTGAGGTCGGTTTTGAAAAACAAAAATGGCGGATCAAATATGTCAGACTAGCTATGTCAGACAAACTAGCGTGTTTCGTATAAATGCGTCATACATCGTTTGGCTGAAGGTGTTCGAAATGTCCAGTATGGCACACAAAGTTTTCATGCTTTTCAGTCCGAGTCCTAAGAGCCGCATTCTAAACAAGAGACGTCGATTTATTTCAAAACAATGACTCACGTGGGGACTTGACGGTACTCGGCGCGATGTGCAGGAACACGTGATGACCAAGTACAAGGCTACACCTGGTCCGCTGGATCGAGAAAATTTGACGTCATTGCCACACGATTTGCATACCAGACATTCACTCAGAAAGGTGAAAATATACGTAGTTGCTGCTTATGTCGACGTCGATATCTATATGATCGGCGGTCTTTAGTTTCTTCGCCGACGTGCTCACGAACTCCGTATCCGTTTCCGCTGTAAATTGATTGCCTTGGAACTTTTTAGACTTCCTCGTCGAAGGAAGACTTCGGCCCGCTCCACCATGTTTTTTTGGTCCTCGCATTTCGCGGCGGAAACACGACTCGTTGTGTTCCCCAACGAGAATAACACTGAATTTGTAGGTTATAGCATACCGGCAAATTCAAAACACATCTTTGCACACTACTGCCACATATAGAAAGAATGTATAATACTGAAATCACCTTTGGTCGGTATACAAACTCGTTGCAGACCGCGCGGCGAATTTGCTACCAGAGCGCCGGTCAGCGCTCAGGACACTGGACAAATTGAAAGCTGTGTAGCGAAGGAACTAATTCACGGACCGCCAAATAATTTTAACCAAATATTCTACAAACTTGTAGCATTCGATTTATGTAATTAAAAAAAAAATCGATTTTTAAATAATATATAAATACTCCCCCTTAAGTCTATACAATAAATCCCATGTTGGAAGAACTTCCTTGGATATTGAACTATACAACAGACATTTGCATGTTATTACTAGCCCCAGTCCACTTTCATGGCAAACGAGTACTAGATAAATAACATTATTTTTAAGATCATTTCTTTCTATTTAAATTACGTGAATTGCCATCTGCAGGCACGATTCGAGATTTTTCTCTCATCAGTGCAGCTTTGCTGTTTTGAATTATAAATTGGAATATACTTACGTGAACTTTAACACCTCGTTATTAATAATCGCTTTAATAAGTTGGTATGATTGTAGCTTGGTGTGATAGTTACGAATACCCTAATTTTGCCTCGGATTGGACGGCTTAAAGGACGACGACTCAAGTAAAGAGATAAGGACATGATTTTGGGAACATGGAATATTAGAACGCTGTACCAAGCGGGAGCCCTAGACGCGACACTTAGAGAAATTAAGAAATACCACCTTGATATTACAGCCTTACAGGAAATGAGATGGACAGGACAAGGACGGCTAAGGAGACAGGAATGGGATATCTACTATAGTGGAACAAACAACAACATCCACGAATTCGGTGTTGGTTTCGTAATCAACAACAGATTGAAAAACAAAATAATTAGCTTTAAACCCATCAATGAACGAATATGCTACCTAAGGGTAAGAGCCAAGTTCCATAACATATCAATCTTCTCAGTTCACGCCCCAACCGAAGAAAAAGAAGACCAAACTAAAGAAACCTTCTACTCAGAACTAGAAAGAGAATTCGATAGGATACCAGAAAAAGACGTTAAGATAATTATGGCAGATCTCAATGCGAAAATAGGCAAGGAGCAAGCCTACCTACCTATAGTGGGAAAACATAGCCTACATGAAATATCCAACGACAACGGAGAAAGGGCCATAGAATTTGCGGCAGCCAAGAGGTTTGTAATAAGAAGTACAACATTCCCTCACAAACAAATACACAAGGGTACATGAGCATTACCAAACGGAAACACAGTCAACTAGATAGATCATGTACTAATATCTGCAAGAGACTACTCAAGTATAACGGACATAAGAACTATGAGAGGGGCAACGTCCGAATCTGACCACTTCTTGGTAAAAACGAGACTAAGGGAAAAAATTACCAAACCAAGAACAATTCCAGGAATCAGAACGCCCAAATACAACATACACAAGCTCAAAGAAGAAGAAACTCGACTGAGATACGCACAGAACCTCTCTGAAAATATCGAAACGGAGGGAAGGGGCAATGATCAAGAGGGAGTGGACGAGATATGGATGAGAGTCAAAGGAAAAATAAGTAACGCGGCACAAGAAATACTAGGAACTACCGAAAGGAAAACTAGAGACATTTGGTGGGACCACGACTGTGAGGAAGCCATAAATAGACGAAACGAAGCCAAGAAAGCACTACTACAGAGACCCACAAGAGCCAAAGATGAAAGATACCAACTACTTAGAAGAGAAGCAAATAGGACTTGTAGGGAAAAGAATAGAGAAATGCTAAATAAAAAACTGAGAGAATTAGAACAAGCGAACCATATGAGAGAGTGTACGAAACTATATCAAACACTGAAGGACACAAGGAGCGAGTTCCACCCCAGAACGTCCTTATGCAAAGACAAACAAGGAAAATGGATAACAGAAGAAGCAAAAGTACTGGAAAGGTGGAAGGAGCATTTCTTGGATATTCTAACAAACCAAACGATAAGAGAAAATCGCCTGGAGAATGTACCCTATCACACGGCACAACCACTCGTACTAGAGCCAACTCTTCAAGAAGTACAAGACAGCATTACGGATATGAAAAATAATAAAACACCAAGAGCAAACAACATCTCAGCAGAGCTTTTCAAATATGGAGGAGATAAAGTGGCCGAACAACTCCTACACTTAATTAAAAAGATATGGCTAGAAGAAAAAATCCCCCAAGAATGGACCACTGCCATAATATGCCCAATATATAAGAAAGGAGACCGATTGGACTGCCAGAATTATAGACCAATATCGCTATCGTGCGTGGCCTACAAAATATTTACGAACATACTAAGAAAACGCATAATGGATTATGCTGAGTAAATTATAGGGGAGTATCAGGCTGGATTTAGAAAGAACAGGTCAACCACAGACCAACTCTTTACAGTGAGACAGATAATGGAAAAATGCTGGGAATATAACACCCCTATATACCAATTATATGTAGACTTTAAGGAAGCATATGATAATGTAGATAGGGAGGCGCTGTATCTAGCCATGGAAGAACTCGGGGTACCACATAAACTTATAAAACTAACCCGAACAACGATGAACAACACCAATTCCCAAGTAAAGATACAAAATAAGCTAACAGAGAAATTCGACACGGATCAAGGACTGCGTCAAGGGGACAGCTTGGCCCCTATACTCTTTAACCTACTAATGGAAAAGGCCATCAGAGAAACGAAAATACAAACGAACGGTACCATAGCAAATAAATGTCAACAAATTGTTGGCTATGCAGATGATCTAAACATTTTCACAAGATCAATAATAGCCCTTAAAGAAACGTATAACAAGATAGAAACCAAAGCACATGAAGTAGGGTTGGAGGTAAACGAGGAGAAAACCAAATGTCTAGCCATGAAACCATCTAGAAGAATGGGACAAAACTTAACAATAGAGGATCGCAACTTTGAAGTGGTGAAACAATTTAAATATTTAGGATCACAACTAAATGAAAATAATGAAATAATTCAAGAAATACAACAAAAGATAATATCAAGCAACAGAACATATTACTCCCTCCAAAACACGTTTAAATCCAATATAGTAGGAAAAAGTACAAAAATTAAAATATACCAGACTATAATCCGACCTATATGATGCCAAACCTGGACCCTGACAAAGAAAACGGAAGAAATGCTCCTAAGGTTTGAAAGAAGAATACTTAGAAGGATATTCGGCCCAATACAAGAACCAGGCGTCTGGAGAATAAGATATATGAATAAGAATTCACGAGCTAAGAGAATTATACGGCTATCCAGATGTGGTAACACATATAAAAATCCTCAGATTAAAGTGGGCTGGACATATGATTAGGATGCCAGAAGAAAGAATCCCAAAAAAGATATATAAGGCACAACTGGAAGGCACCAGAACCAGAGGAAGACCACGTCGTCGATGGGCGGAAAATGTCGAGAAAGATGCGGAACAAATTCTACAAATCCGAAATTGGGAAAATGCAGCCATAAGTAGAGAGAATTGGAGGAGAAAATTAAGGGAGGCCCGGGTCCATATAGGACTGTTGCGCCACGGAGAGAGAGATGATTGTAGCAATAATTGGTATGGAAAGTTTTTAAAATGCACCATGCACGGCGTCTTATTTTACATAATATTTCGCAAATATTCAATTTTCATTTCAGATTTGAAAAAGAATAAAAATAAAAAAATGTTTGGATAAAATTCAAATTTGCACAAGAAATTGCAAGTTTTAAGAATCATACAATATTCGAGATTAGCTGTAGATCCTTTGATGATCAGTTCCTGACAAAAAAAATCATATGTCGCTTTTTCTCGGTGGGTTATATCAATTTTTTGTTGTTTATTATTTACAAAAAAAATTCTGATTTTATTTAAAATTTTCGATGATGAAGGTAAAGAATGCTGTTATTAATATGAAACATAATTTCACTATATTTTCTGCGGTTGTTTGTAATGAACAACGTTACGTCGACCTGGAAAAGGGTTGCAGTTTTAAAATGTAAACAGCTCGGTAGTAAATTTCCCCAGATATCGATGGCACGTGAGCTCTAAACAGTTTTTGCGGAACGCGATCCGAAATTGATGGATGCCACTAAAAATAACACCGACTACTTTATTTTCAATCTTTTTTCCCTTCCACTAGATTCTCACAAAGCTTTCCTCTTTTATACGAAACAATGAAAAGCTGCATATTCCACGATACCTGTCCGCATGAATCCTTTAAAATCTAAAAATGTTGAGCAAGTTTTCCAGCATTTTCCTAGTTTAAAACTGACGGTTTCAACTATGATAAATCTCGCTGGATGTAAAAATGTAGAGAAATGTAAGAGTACAATGAATTTAGGGATTCCGTTTACAAATTATTGGATTAAATTTGTCAAAACTGTTTTAAAAGACAAATGTCCGTACGAATAAATAATTGTGCAAACTTTTCAGAACTTTCCCAGTATTTCATTTATAAGCAACACATTTCTAAAATTATTAATCCACACTAAATTTGTCACTGCTTTTGTGATAATTAATTCATGGATAATCTTACCTGGAGCGTACATTACTGTATTCAAATTTATAACCAAAATTCAAGAAGTAAATGTGTTTAATGTTCAAGTTTAATTTTCAATTCATTTATTATTCTTAACAATTACACGTAAAGTAATTTAAATAAGAATAACAAACATATGTATAAATATAAATACACTATCATCGGACGGTTAATTGGACGACACGTTCAGTAATCCGACGGTCTGGAGACCGCTCGCGCTCTTCCCTCCCACCACTCTTTCTGATAATCCGGCAGTTGTCTGGTCCCATATGTGCCGGATTATCGAGATTATACTGCATATAATAGGAACTTTAATAGGATTAGGAAGGAAATATAATAGAAACAAAAGGACTCGTTTAGGCATTAAAACATTACAATTACTTTTGGAAGTTTTCTAGGTACATACGTATTAACGCCACCACCGCTATATATTTGATCGAGAGTTCGCGCTACCGCGTCTTGATTTATCTGTCCGCAGGTTACAACCTAAGGTAAACTTCGGCAACCTAATCTAACCGGGGTAAAAAAATAAAGTATTTTGAGTTTTAAAAATTGCTTATTAATTTTAAAAAAAATGTTTTGTATAATGATTTATCATAAAAATTTTAGGTGTAGATTGGCGGCATTTAAAAATGTAGAGGTGGTGGCGTTAATACGTAAGTACCAATCCTATTCCATTGTCATGAGATTATTCGATTTTTCTCTAGATTAATATTAAATTGGAACGTGCAAAGTGAGTTTTATTCCGGGCAATTTAATTTAGTAATAAGTTTGTCGGATATCCGTGGAGGTAAACATACGTTTAGATATTCCATCGGCATCGCCCACAGGTTTTCGCGTGACTTTTCCCTTGTTTAGGGCGAGGTGAAAGAATGTAACAAATAGATATTTACACTCGGCTCGGGTTCAAGGTACTAAAACTGCTGGCTTTCCACGTAAAAAGGGCGCAACGTTACCACTGCGAGTTATTTATGAAGCAATTCTAGCGAAATGAGATGTTGCAGTTTTATTATAAAAATCGCATTTCGAGATTACAAAACATATCTTTTAAAAGCTTTCTTATTTACTTGTTACAATGAGAATACAACATATTTTCACCAAAACAGAAAAAGATTATTAGTTGTTTGTTTCATTAAAAATTTCGCGTCTTTTGATGTATTATATGTCATGACATGTCAAAATTCGCGATTGAATTACTTTATTCTCTCACTAATTTTTGTTTTTAATTTTACAAATCATGCAATTTTTGCTGTCTATTTTGTGCAAACTTTTTTAGATTTTTTTTCCATCATTTTCACGGATT
Organism: Phosphuga atrata; assembly: GCA_944588485.1. Lineage (NCBI taxonomy): Eukaryota > Metazoa > Arthropoda > Insecta > Coleoptera > Silphidae > Phosphuga > Phosphuga atrata. The sequence continues at coordinate 72,302,135 of OX155896.1, forward strand.
TTGCTTAATTTTTTTCTTCAATTTTTCCACTCTATTTTGTGCAAATTTTGCTTAATTTTTTGCCATTTTTAATAGATTTTTTCATAGGTAATTGTTTTTTGTGCGCATTAACAACACACGTATCGAAGCCTAAGCTATTTATACAGTTTATAGAATAAAACGTGTGGCGTTCGGTGACTGTTGCATTCGTACTAAAAACCGCAGTGGCCAAGGTGCAGAATACGGGTATTTTTTTAAAATAGTGTTCCGGACTTTTTACCTGGTGTAACTGTTGTTAATCGTCTTTGGCACTATTTTACTAAGATCGGAAAGCAAAAATAAAGCTTTTACATTGCATGGTTCAATAAATATTCGTGCTTTGTGGTCCTAAAAAATGACATATAAATTAATAGTAATTTCCGCCATGTTTCCGCCATGTTATACGTCAAAAAGTTTTTGACGTATAACTAAATATGTGCCCGAAACTTTCAAACTTGGCGGATGCGCATGCGTTTAACTAACCGTAAAAAGGTCTATTGCGAATTTATCCCCCCTTAATGACTTTTTTTGTATGCTAATTATTTTGTGCAAATTTTTTATCAGTTTCACTGAATATTAGGGTGACACCAAAGTAATTATAGATACAATCACACCAAATTATTAAAGTGGAATATAGCTTGAATATATAAATATATTCAACTCTTCCATAGGTTTATAATACTACTAAGTCTCTTGAAGAATACAAAACAAATTTCATGTTGAAACACAACATATATTTGTATGCTATTTACAAGCCCCCAGTCCCAAAAGCATAGCATACAAATATCTATTGTGTTTCAACATGAGATTTGTTTTGTAGATAAAAATGACTTAATAATATTATAGAGCTACGGAATGGTTGAATATATGTATATATTCAAGCTTCATTCTGTTTTTATTAGTTGGTATTATCCATTTCATTTTGTGTGACCAATTTTATATATTCTTGACAAATTTTAGTAAAATATGAAAATTTCATACCAATTTTACCCAAATTGAATTTTTTTTTTTATCAATTCCACATTTCTATCACTGTTTTGGCTAACCGCTCGCTGGAAAAACCCGTATTGCGGCCCCAGCCTTATTTCAGTCTTTATATTACTCACAAGATAATCAATATTTGGTTAACATATCCGATCTGAATTAATTTGATTGATATAAAAATCCACGCGATCGAAGCCGCGGCTTATAGTTAGTATACAAATAAAAAAATGGGGAATGAGATGTCGCTGGATGCTGCGACGGCAAATAAAAGTCTCCTGTAAGGATTTTCGCCTTTGAAAATATGCGCTGGATCTAAATGATTTACTTTTATTTGAAAAGTTGCGTAGTTGTAGGAAATCCGAAGGAGATAAAGGAAACGCGAAACGTATATACACATTTTTTTTTTTTGAAATTTAAAAGAAGCTAATCCGAAGGATAAGTAAGGAAAAAATATATATTCAAGGATTATCTCGTTATGAATCCGATCCGTGGAAACCTTTCGCAAGAGAGCCAGCACGTAAATTCGCTTCTTATCCCTTCACACTTTATTCGTCAAAACGGCAAAGTTTATTTTTATATGTGGCGAACGTAAAATCGAGTTTAGAGGAATTGCGAATGGTCTCGTAAATGAGACGAGATGAAATCCCGATTTTATCACACTCTATAAATCCTATAACATCACTTTTTACTAAAATATTCCAGATTATTGCCCCAGAAAAGAAAAACTATATAAACATTTCATCTGCATTTTGTTACACATCGCGTAAAAACAATTAGAAGAATTTCTTTGTAGAAAAAATAAAAATAGTTCACCGATAGCACAGTCAAACACCTAACATTATTCTTTCAAGATTTTGTTTATGATGACGTTTAATTGTTAGTTAACTATGGCGATTGTAAGTTTCGGCAAGGAAGCAATAGGCAGAGGTAAAATAGTCGGGAGCAGAGACCAATACAGGCTCGTTTCCAAGATCCTCTGGCTGAAAGTACCAAAAGAAGGAAGGACGAAATGGTATAACACCATAAACGTATTTCCATAAAAAAACATAACACCATTTCGAGAAAAACCACATAGCAATGTGTAGCAGTAAAGCCTAATGGAGCGACGAATCCTCAGCATTCCACATTAGTAGAGAAATTAGTATTTTTTCATTTTTCATTTCATTCATAAACGCTCAGCTAATGGGGCTGGGGGAGTGGGGGAAATTTCATTCATAAATTTGATCGTAGCAAAATTGACCCTGACCACTGCATAGACCTCAAAACCTGTTTAGCGTGGGGTTATATAAACCTCGCACCCTGTTTAGCTTGGGGCTACATAGACCTCACATTCTTTTAGTGTTTTAAAGCTGATTAAAAGCTGATTAAACAGGACAGGATGTGGTCAAGTTTTTTATTACTACATGGTCAAGGTCAATATTACTACGTGGTCAAGATCAATTTTACTACGATCAAATTTATGAATGAAATTTACCACACTCCCTCATCCGAGTATTTATGAATGAAATGCGGTGGCGGTGGTTCCAGAACATACTATCTTTCCCTACTCACATTGAGCGAGGTGCTATCAAGTGGTATACAGATGGTTCGAAGACGAGGGTTCGAAGTTACTGATGCAGCAGTGTTTGGTCCTCGTATCAAGTACTTCGAAGGTATGGGAATCTACCCAATTGTCTACCAAGCTGCGTTAGGAACTATACGAATTGCTATCTTGTCAGATAGTCAAGTAGCTATTAAGGCTAATAGCTTATACACAATCAAATCCAAACTGGTAAGGGACTGTGTGGGAAAGCTAAACAAGCTTGGTAGAGAAAATGTAGTGACGCATACTGGGTACCAAGACACATTGGTATAGAAGAAGAAACAAAGGATCCATACCACACCATCCACAATAGTTTAGATGAAGAGATAATTAAACAATGAATGAAAACCTGGAAACAACTTGCAGGGCTCAGGCAATCCAAAGTAATCTTTTAACCGGAAAATAACAAAAGCTTGTCGGAAACTAAACACGAACAAACTTAGAATTTAGAAAACTCCTCAAGACCCTAGGTCACAATTGCAGATTCTGTAGCTCAGCAGGGGAAACCCCCATACATCTGCGTAAGGGCTGCGGAACACTGCTCCGAAAGACACAAATGTATCTCGGGTTCCATTGCTTTAAGAAATCCCACCCAGATTCTGACATTCCTAAAGGAATCGTGACTAGAGGAGGCGTTCTAAATGGGTAAATTCTTCAATGATTAGAGGAAGAGGGTGGAGTAGAATAGATCTATAAAGGCAGTACATGTGACCACCGCAATCTACAATTTAGTTAACTAACTTTTCTAATATTGGAATTTCTAATCATAAAAATGTATAAATGGTTGGAAATAAATATGTGCTTAGTTATAAGAATAAACAAATTATTTTCCTAACAAATTTATTGCATTTCATTACACAACAAAGTGATATAATCAAAATCAACTTGATATTGCCGCAGTAAGTATTTACAGATTTCCTAGAACAAGAGAGTTTCATGCCAGTAAATACGTTCTCAAAACGCCGTGTTTCAACTGTCAACAATGTAATTAATTCTCAAAACCAGACATTTTCACTTTTTTATTTAATTAAATTTAAAAAAAATTTACTTAATTTTCTTTTGTAATCTCAGAATAAACATCTTAATATTGATCGGAATTTATTACAGAATTACATGTAAATGCACTTTAAAACAATAAACTTCTGACAAACTTACACCGTTGTTCATAAAATATATACAGTTTTTATCCCAATAAAATCCCTTTAATAAACGCCGCCCTCTAATAAGCATGGCTCTAAAAGCTCTATAAAACCTAACCGAACCTGACAAACTTACATAAATGTTCTTATAATATACGCCGTATTTATTTCAATAAAAACCCCTTAATAAAGGCTATCCTCTAATAAGCACCGCTTCAAATACCCGATAAAACCTAGCCGAACTTGTCAAGCTTACATAAATATTGTTATTATATATGCCGTATTTATTTCAATAAAAGTCCCTTAATAAAGGCCATCCGCTAATAAGCACCGCTTCAAATGTCCGAAAAAACCTAATCGAATCTGACAAACTTACATAAATTTTCTTATAATATATACCGTATTTATTTCACTAAAAGTCCCTTAATCCCATCCTCTAATAAGCACCGCTCCAAATGCCTGAAAAAACCTAATCGAACCTGACAAACTTACATAATTGTTCTTATAATATATACCGTATTTATTCTAAAAACATCCTTCAATAAATGCCGTCCTCTAATAAGCACCGCTCCAAATGCCTGAAAAAACCTAACCGAACCTGACAAACTTACATAATTGTTCTTATCATATATTCCGTGTTTATTATAATAAAATCCCGTTAAGGGCGGTGTGTGTCCTCTAATAAGCACGGCTCCAGAAAAAAATTAACGCTGCGGCGTTTATTAGAATAAATAGGGTAATATTAGTTTGATGCGAAATTATCCAATATCTAACCATAAGATAAAGACTTCAATTATATATCTGAAATTCTATTTTGATTTAAAAAAATTTAGTTTTTATATCAAGTTTGTGTGATCATTAATTATGCAGTTTCAGAAGAATAGAGTTTCGGTTCGATTGTAGTTTTTAATACTAATACAGTTTTTCTTGATTTATTTTCAAGAAGGAAAAGCTGCATAGAGTTAGTCGCCTAGTATATCTACTTGCATATTATAAATTTCGCATAAAAGAATTTTAATTATACTTCCATAATATATTCTCTATTTAATTAAGTATCTTAAAAAATAATGAAATTTCCTGGTGATAAAATGTACTGCAAACAGCCGCTATCATATTTCTCATACGTTACGTTTTTCTCTTCTTTTTCGAACAGCTCATTCTGTTACGTGAAATAAGACGCTGTGCTGGGAGCGTTTTTATAAACTGCATCTTGTTATCATTGCTATCTTTTTGCTAAAAAATGTTTTGTTAGCAAAAATGTCACTGCAGATCGCATCAAAATGTTGCTACGAGTTACCCATCAGTGTTTACATAAAACGTTAATCACGTTTTATTATCGACAGGCCGTGATGTTGAGTGATGAGAAAATCAAAGTCTATTAGCATCTAGCGGTCGCAAAATCGGTTATAATGTCATTTTCGTAAAATTGTGTGCGTTTATAAACATAGATTATTTTAGACAGACAATACTCGAAAAAGAAGAGATCGATAAAGTAGATTAAATTACCATTAGACCAGTGTTTCCCGAACTCGGTTCCATGGAACCCTGGCGTTCCATGAAATAATTCTGGGGTTCCGCAAGACAAGTTGTGATATATCACTAAAATAAGATTAGCTAAAATATTTTTTTAGCCCCGTCAGGGCTCCTGTCAGAATTCTGAGCTTGTTCCTGCTTAGTTTCAGGCAAGCTTTTGTTTTCTTCTGGTTAAAAGATCCCAGCATCACTTTGGATTGCCTTAGCCCTGGAAGTTCTTTCCAGGTTTTCATCCATTTTCCTCTTATTTCTTCATCTAAACTTTTGCGGATGGTGTTCACGCTCATACCGCAAAAGGGTTCCGGACCTATAAAGGGGCTACTGGATCCCTTGTTCGCTAGGTGATCGGCTTCTTCGTTTCCGTCTATACCAGTGTGTCCTGGTACCCAGTATAGCGTTACTGTATTATCCCTGCCAAGCTTGTTCAGCTTCCCCACATAGTCCCATACCAGTTTGGATCTGATGGTGTATGAGCTAATGGCCTTGATGGCTGCTTGGCTATCTGACAGGATAGCAATTCGTTTTTTGCGGTAATTCCTGTCGAGGTTAAACTGTGCACATCTTTTGATTGCGTGTACGTCTGCTTGGAAGATACTTGGGGATGTTCCCATGTAAGTATCTGGTACGAGGTCCAAACACTCCTGCACCAGTGCCTTCCTTTGTCTTCGAACCATCTGTATACCACTTGATGGCATTTTGCTCTATGTGGTATGCTGAGGATTCGTCGCTACAATCGGCTTTACTACTACACATTGCTGTGTAGTTTTTCTGGAAGTGGTATTTGCCTACCATTTCGTCTTTTGGTACTTCCAGCCAGGGGATCTTGGCAGCGAGGCTGTTTCGGTCTCTGCTCCCGATTATTTTACCTCTGCCCATTCCTTCCTTGCTGAATCTTACGATCGCCGATCTGGCGGCGCTCTCCACCACAAGGTGCAGCGGAGTCAGATCCAGCAGCAGCTCCAATGCTGCTGTCGGACACGACCCCATCGCCCCCGTGATGCAGACACATGCCAGTCTTTGAATCTTCTCAAGCTGTTTCCTCATAGAGGCCAGCTTGATTCTACTTCCCCACGCAACTGCCGCATAAGTGATTGCAGGTCTCACTATCATTGTGTACATCCATCGCAGGATAGTCGGGTTACAACCCCACGTTTTTCCTGCTAGATTTCTACACACCATTAGGGCGCGTTTGGCTTTACCTACCACTGCCTCAGCGTGTGGTAGGAGTTTGCTATCTAGTGTGATACCCAGATACCTTATCTCCTGTTGGTATTCTACTGCCTTCCCATCTATGAGTATGGGATGTAGGCAGTTTAGTTTTCTCCTTCTAGTAAATGGTCACCGTGGTTTTGCTCGGGTTGAGTTTCAGTCCCACTGTTTGACACCATCTACTAGTTACGTTGAGGCCTCTCTGAACAATTTCACAGAGCGTTCCCTCAAATTTCCCTCTAGCCATTATGACTATGTCATCGGCGTAACCTTGACATTTGATGTCTAGGTCGTTTAGCCTAACCAGTAGTTCATCAACTACCAGGCTCCACATTAGCGGTGATAGTACACCTCCCTGTGGGCACCCTTGAGTTGTGGAGATCTTAATGGTGTCTTTTCCCACTTGTGTCTCCACCGTTCTAGTTCTCAGCATTTCTCCCATCCACTTTGAGATAGTGCTGTCGATATTCCTTCTTTCGAGGGCCGCCCCGACAGCCTCGTGTGAGGTGTTGTCAAAAGCTTCCTCTATATCCAAGAAGGCACATATCGTTACTTCCTTTGTTTCTAGTGCTGCTTCTATTTCGTTTGTCAGCTGATACAGGGCGGTTTCTGTGGATTTCCCTGCTCTGTAAGCATGCTGACTCCTGTGTAGTGGTGTACCTACCAGCACTATAGTTCTAAGGTAATTATCAATCACCTTCTCCATTGTCTTTAACATAAAAGATGTTAGACTAATGGGTCTAAATGACTTCGGTTGAGTGGTGTCTTTCTTCCCTACCTTCGGTATAAATATCACCTTACCCCTTCTCCATAGCTCCGGTATATATCCGAGCGCTAAGCTACTTCTAAAGATATTTAGAAGATACGGCATTAGTTCTCTCTCTCCCTTTTGTAGGAAGGCAGGAACTAGTCCGTCCACACCTGGGGCCTTAAAAGGCTGGAAAGTGCCGATAGCCCATCTGATTCGGTACAGATGGACGCTGCCCTCTTCCAGTCGGCCCGACTTGGTTTCCGTGGTTGCATCAAGCCCTCGGTCTCCCTGTATCCTCTACATCCCGGAAAATGGGTTTCTAGTAGGAGGAGAGCTCTTTGCTCTTCATCCTCCGTGAAGGTCCCATCCGGTTTCTTGAGAGTGGTTGTCATTTCCACTCTATCCTTCGCTAGTGCTTTGTGCAGTCTAGCTGCCACCGGCGTGGATTCTATGTTTTCACAGAAGGTCCTAAAGTTTTTCCTTTTTGCCCTTCTGATCTCTTTGTTGTAGGTGGTAAGCACCTCAGAGTATTCTAGCCAATTTCCGTATTGCTTGGCTTTGTTAAAAAGCCTACGTACTTTTGCTCTTAATGTAGATAAATTTTTGTTCCACCATTTTTCGTCCTTATGCTCCTTCACGGTTTTTACCGGGCAGCTGGATTCAAATGCCGTGGTGATTGCTACATTTATTTCTCCTACAGCCTGCTCCAGCACGGTGTAGTGTTTGATACTACCCCGCATTGTCACCTGCTCTAGGTTTTCTTTTAGTTGGGAACTAAACATAGGCCACACAGTTTGTCTGCTGGTCATTCTTGTTTTGTGACAGGAGGCGGCAAGTCCTCCTCTGTCCCTACAAGAACATCTACCTCTGCCTCTGTATACATGGCTGGACTGCTCATGTCTACGAGTGTGTGGTCAAGGTCGTCTTCCCGGGAATCCGGGCTGACGGCCTTGTTCTCTGTGTCGGTTAGGTCCCGCTCACATGGATTATTTTTACTTTTGGAATTCATATAAATCCCACGAGTAGCAAGGGAACTAAAGGTCCACCACGTCAGAGCCCTGCTTGACATGGTAAGGGTTGATACCCTCTGAGGTCGCCAGGTATCCGAGGGGCAAAAATCTTAATTGATTTTAACTACGGCTAGGATCTTGGAACGGGCCTTGAGGAAGTGACGAATTTTCCGAAAAATATCGCTTTTTTTTCCAGGCGTTTTGGAAAGCAAATCGCAAAACTAGGAAAGAAATTTGTGTTTGGGAACTGCTGATGGTCGGATTTAAGATTTAGATCCTGACCATAACAATAGAATATTCTTCAAAAAGACTATCGGAAAATTGCCCTCGAAAAAAACAACCACTAGTAGTATTTTGAAATTCAAAAATTTTAAAATTATTCAACGTTTCCAATTTTCCTTTCAAAATCCTGTTTTAATATAAAAATATGTAATATTTTGTATTTTCTACAATAATAATAGTTTTTTCTTAACAAAGTGAAAAGAAGTTTGTTAATTGTAATTTAAAAAATAACAATAGTTTAGTGCTTTGGTTAATCTGGAATAGTAGAAAATTGACAAAATAACGAAAATTGACACAAAACCTCCAGTGGCGGGTAAAAAACGCCACCTCAGCTACAGATTTAAAAAAATTGGATGGTTAGATTAGTTTATAACGGAGCAGATAAATCAATACCACATATCACGAAATAAAAGTTTTCTCAGTTTTAAAAATGTTTTAATTTTAAATAAAACGTTTTATTTTATGATCTATCATAAAAATTTTAGGTGTAGATTTTGGCAACCTTTAAAAATGTAGCAGTGGTGGCGTTAATACGTAAGTACCAAAAATTTCAATAGTTTAATTTTTTTTTTAATTTTAAAGAAGTTTTATATACACCCTTCAAATTTATTTTCCCTACCCCTATGTGTCTTGCATACGCACAATGCCTATATCTATGATGTCTCTTACACCATTTTTACCAATGACTTTATTAAACCACAAAAAGTACAAAAATTATGCAACAATTTGGGTAAATACAATTTCACGGCGTGAAACCAACAACAATGGAGAGCTCGGCGAGCGGTCTCTTTGATTCTTCTTTTAGGTTAACTCACACTGTTGCAGAGGTACCAACTCACTCTGCGGGGAAAACCCTTAAAATCTAAATGTCACCAGAAATCCCAAGAGGGAATGTTCAAACAATAATTGTAAGAAACATAGTTTTATTAAATCATCAAATCTTCATTTAAAAATGACCTTCAACAGTCGAAACTCGAGTCTTGATATGTGTAAAAATTTATATAATTGTGAATAATAAGTTATAATAAGATTTTTACATATTATAAGTGTGGTAAAATAGCGAATTTTTCAATTCAATGTAAGTATGAATTACCACGTAGTAACTGTCGCAACCATCCTATTCATCAAGAAGAGCCGGCATCTGCCAATATGCATCTTTATAATCGCGCCGACTGTATAGTGTTAATACTAAACAATAATAAATTGCTCACAATGTATAGTTCGAACACACCAAAATTGTTTCTGAATAAATTAAAATTTATTTGTAAACTTGAAACAGTAGAATACTTGAAACACTAGTTATGCGAATTAGCATAGTAATTAAATGCAACAAACTATAATTAGCAATGTACGTGATAATAAATATATGGTCGAGAGTTTTAAACTGAAAACTATTATTCGAATTAAATTTCAATTTACTAGTAGAACACGCGAACTATTCCAATTATTCGGCTTCATATTTACTTTGCCTGTTATATTACATTTTGTAATTTATGGATCAGTGGTACATTGATTAAAATTTGCTTCAGTCCTGACCGAAACTTTCCCATTTAATTAATTATATATTACAACTCAAAAAAAAAAAATTGTATTCATGTTTTACCAAAAAAAATTAAGCAACCCCCGACCCAAAAAACCTCTAAAAAGTAAAAAAAAAATCTCTTGCCCTTTTAACTTAACCAAAAGTACCTATTCATATTTTGATGATGAGCGGGGACCGCTATGTGAAGAAGTATAATTAGTTATACCTACATAGTTATAACCAATAGAAAATACCTACTAGTTTCAAATTGTACGTATAAACCTAGATGTATCAATCTATCTTACAAGGTCTACTAAGTTCCTGCAGAGTTTCGATAAAGTATGCGGCAGTAAGTGGCGTCAAACAGAACGGGCAGATACGAGAGAGCAGACGCCGTAGCGGTTGTGTTCAAATGTAGAGGTTTTGCGAATTTTTCGGAGTAAATTAATCAAGACTGAAAACTAAACGATTGGATATTGTGGTCTTGTTACTTACGTACGTTGCTTACACAGAGTAGGTCCTTGTATAATCCATACTTTATCATTATCAATCTTCTTTTTATTTCTTTGTATTCTGTATTTTCTGCTATTTGACTTACTTAGCAGTCCCACGATGCGACGACGCTCATCATCAAAATATTAATAGGTAAAGTAAGTACTTTCAATGAAGTTAAAAGTCCAAGAAATATTTTTTTTTTTTTACTTTTAGAGGTTCTTTGTGTCGGGGGTTACTTCAAATATTTCATTTAATTATTCGAACTTTTTTCTTTTCTTTAATAATTTTTTTGTAAATAGGTGACTAATGTTAACTCTTTCTGAAATATTTTAATCTCTACCTGAAATTTCGTTCGCAAATACGTGATTGGTGGGAATTGTTTACAAAAAAAGATGAAGTTTTATCAAGCAGGAAATGAGCTGATGGTCATCTAACGCATGAAGAGATCTTCATAAATTATAGCTAAGAACCTCCTCGACCACGTCAGCTTTCAAACAAACTAAAACCGCATCAAAATCGGTTCAATCGTTTAGGAGCTACGATTCCACAAACAGTCACATATACGGACAGACTGACAGACACACAGAAAAACAGGCGGACAGACGGACAAAAGGACAGGTTTACTCACAGACACGTAACAAAACTTATAACACCCCTCTTTTTGTGTCAAGGGTTAAAATTGATAAAGTTGGTTTTTTTTAATCTGTTTTACACACACTTTAAGTTTGCTAAAAAAAAACAGCCTTTTTACATTTTTTTTTTAAGGGAAAAATGTTTTAAATAAAACTTTTAGCGAATTTAAATTTTCTTAGATTATAAATCTGATTATATAGCAATTGTTTGTCCGTCAAATTGGTAGCAATGAACTTTGAAACAAAGTCAAAACCTTATTTTACATGTTTCTTTTTTTAACCCTTTTGCGGGATTAAAAGTGTCCCACCTTTTGATGCGTAAATGTTATCTCATTTTTAAGCCGTTTCGGCAATGGTCTAAGGCATTATTAGGGTGGGATATTTTTTGAACCACCTCGAAATATTGCCACAGCTAAGTGCATCTACAAATTATTGTTTGTCTGTATTTTTTAAAATTCGGTGCCCGTTAAGTTTGGCTACAATAGAAAACGGTACTTACGTATTAACGTCACCACCGCTATATATTGGATCGAGAGTTTAGCGCAGCCGCGCGTATGTTGTCTGATGTATCTGTCCGGGGATCCATAAATCGATGTTTAAAATCGTTTAACAGGTTTTTTAATTCTTATGGATTACCTTAGGGGTTTAATTCTTAGGGGTTAAAAAATAAAGTATTTTGAGTTTAAAAAATGTTTTAATTTTAAACAAAATGTTTTATTTCATGATTGATCATAAAAATTTTAAGTGTAGATTCGCGGCATTTAAAAATGTAGCGGTGGTGGCGTTAATACGTAAGTACCGAAAATTGCATAAAACCCCAGAAAACGAAACCGATTTTCCAATTCCGTTCCTTCCAAATATTCAAGGGCGTTAATATACGTTAACGAACAGCAATGTTTTAACTATCAAACAAAATTAAAAAACCTGTAGAGCGATTTTAAACATCGATTTATGGATTTGCTAGCATTAAAAACCGTTTAGATAAAAAACTGCATTTTTTATTAAATAATCGTCATTAGTATCGCTCTTATTATGGCCGTTAATGCTTTGAAATGTATTAATTGAAGTCGAAATCTTTATATTTTTTGTTGAAGTTAAATGAAATTGGTGACATTTAAAAAGAAAAAAAACTCATTCTAAAACTGGTAGAAGTTTTACGAATAATAAAGAAAACTTTGCGGTAGTAAATTATGAAGAAATTGCGACGAACTTTAAACGATATTCTGAGTTTCTTATAAAGTTGAAAGTTGTAAAAACTGACTTCTCTATTAAAATATTCGATTTAAAAAGAAAAAACGAATTTATTAGCGAATTTGCGTTTTGCAATTTTATATCATCTGTATGAAATTGCTTTTCGTGATAAAATGTTAGTTATTGTTAAAACCGCTTTAGATACATCTAAGATAAATTCTGAAGTAGAATTAGATTAGTTCAAACAATCCGTAAACCAGAGCTTATGGATCCCTTTTATTAAATTATTCTACCAAACATACTCCTTGACCATAAATTTGAGTTTTCGCAATAGTTAACGGTTACGTTAATATTTACGGTTAGTTAAGCGCATGCGCATCCGCCACGTTTGAAAGGCGGGAATATGAAAGTTTCAGGCACATTCATTGGTTATATGTCAAAAAGTTACTGACGTATAACATGGCGGAAAGTGACACATGCGCACAAAAATTTTTCAAGTATGAAAAGGTCTATTGATTATAGAGCATATGCATGAAATTTAAATTTGATTCAAATATTTTTTTCCCGAATCTTTCTTGACCGGACATTTGAACTAAACCATTATTTTTGTAATTAATATATTTTTAATCACTTAAAATTAATAAATAAAAGTGCAAATTAAGTTAGGGAAATTCAAATTTGTAAAACGCAACACCATTGGTTAAAACGAAAGTGACGTAAGATACCATGTAAACAAGTCCGTATTGCTTACATTTGTATGTCATTGCGGTCTTTTGGTTAGAAAACAAACGTCAAAAACGTGAAGTTAAAAATAAGAATAGCTGTAGTAAACAATGGACTGAACTGTCAGTAGTAATTGACGTCATCAACAGACCGCGCGAAAATAGCGGCGTTTAAACAACTCAAAATTTTAAATAGTTTTTTAAACCTAATTACAGCATTTTTAAGCAGTATTTATATTTTTGCTATGTTATAACGGTGTAAGCAGTAAATTAAAAATATTTAAAAAAATACATGCATATTCTCTATTCTATACCATCAACAAATTAGATAATTGAAGTTTATTTTTATGTCGTTTTCATATATCTTTAAAGAAAAATGTATTCCTTCATAAATATCTAAAATGTATATTTTATTCAACTTTTCTCTCCTGCTGTGTCCTAAAATTGCTAATTTTATACGAAATCAATGTTATTGGATTTTCGGGACAACACTGCCAATATTACAGACTAATCCGGAAACTCCTTCCCAACTCCGTCTCTCGATATATGTGAGCCGTTTAGGTCCGCTTGCAGCTTATTGCAGAAAACCATCACCGGAAAAGCTTATAAACTACCGGACTTTGGTCTTTATTTCGACGTATATAGCCTGTACTCGGCGACTTTTAAATGCGTTTCACCGCCCACAATTTCATTTCGAAAACATTTTACCGACGTAGAATATGTTCTTTGTTGTGGAATATGTAATTTCTGTTTGATATCTGTAACATGTGTGTAGGTAAGGAGGTTTAAGAGGATGTTGGTAATGTGATAGCGTGGGAGTTTACGATACGCACAACGCGCTTTCTCATTAAGACAGTCAATGCGTTTTACATGTTTTAATCTCCCAGGAGAGCACTTTAATATTTACTATAAACTTTATAAACTATAGAATTTAAAGTAGGAGATTATCACTACGATATCTTCAAATCTGTCAGTAGCTGGGATTACACGGATATCTTCTGTTACTCTTTGGCACACCCCATCTGAAGAGTAACAGAAGATATTCGTGTAATTCCAGCTACTGACAGATTTGAAGATATCGTAGTGATAATCTCCTACTTTCAATTCTATTATTAATTTGGTTCAAACCATGACATCTCATTTTAAACTTTATAAACTATTACTAACAATTCCGACGAAATTTAGAATTGGTAAAACCAATTTTTACCAATTCTAAATTATCATTTAAATCAATAACCTGCCAAGTTCGTGACTCTCTCACGAAATGTCAAATTAAAAATATCTAACACTAATCATCCACATGGGTTTATCTCTCATCAGCACAGCTTCGTTTTTATAAACAACAATTTGAAAAAAACTTATTTGAAAGTGGTTTACAAATTGTTGTTCATAAAAGCAAAGCTGTACTGGTGAGAGATAAATTTCGAAACGCGTCTACAGATAAATTATCGAAGAGACTGATTTTAAAAAACAATGTTATTTTTCTGGTTTTTGTTGAGTGCCACGAAGGTGGTTTTTGGTAGGCCTAAAAAGACTCATTAGTGTTATAGAGCTCCGGAAAGGTTGGATATATTTATATATTCAGGCTGTGTTCCAACTTTATAATTCCGACTAAACTTTACGCATTGTCTTTTTTTCCTATTTTTCTTCCTCAATTTGGATATCCGGTTATTTTCACAGTCAACATTGCAGTCATGTGACCTATTGGTTTTTTTCCATATTTTCTATATTCATCCATTGGACGTTGTTCCTTTACAGAGAGGAAGGTGTGTGAGATGTACGACCTTCCTTCGATGTTCGTCGATGTTCCTTCCCCCCTTTACAATAATAGTCCAGAATGTATCCTGTCCCATTCGTCATATCAAATGATAAGTTTACGTTTCCCCCTTGTCACAGCTTTATGATATGGTATCACTACAAGGAGTGTACTACCTCTCATCTTTGATATGGTACCATTTGTGTCCCCCATCATTGATATGGTAACCAGTACAAGTATTTTATGAGATGTACGACAATAGACCTTTTCATAGTTGAATTTTCTTTGTGCGCATGCGTCAATTTTCGCCATGTAGGTGCTAAAAAAATGCCCGAAATGTTTTGACATATAACCTGTGAAAATAACAAAATGTGCGCGAAACTTTCAAATTCCCGCCTTTTAAACATTGCGGAAGCGCATGCGCTCAACTAACCGTAAAAACGTCTATTGTTTCCTCTATACAAATGTACAAGAGATACAAACACTGTTGAGGGAATGGGTGGAGCCGGACTCTGAACTGGACTCGACTGGTCAAGTTGACTGGCTGCTGGCTGAGACTGATTGAACTGGCTGTACTGAACTGAACTAGTGTCACTCACTGACTGTGTGAACTTCTAATTGGGTCTAGTTGACTGGGTCTACTGGCTGGACCGGTGTGTCTGAGTCCACTGGCTGGACTGAACTGGACTCGTTGGTTGGTTGCGCCTGACTGTTCTGGACTGAACTGGAGTCGACTTGCTGACTGTCTTGCTTGACTGTCTCCACTGGCTGGACTGAACTGAACTGCAGTCGACTTCTGACTGTGTGCGCCTGACTGTGTTGCTTAGGAGGTAATTGTCAAAAAACCGTGTAACAAAAAAGAGTGGTATTTTCAGACGTCGACAGCTTGACGGGGACGGCTCAGATCGTGAACCGTTAAATGTAAATGTGGGGTCAGACTGACCCCACCTTTCGGCGAAAATTTCGCCGTTTGGGCCGATACGTTTCGATCTGTGGCGGGCGACTCCGTCGTCTCAGCGACGCGGCGCCGGTACCAAGATGCGCGTCTCGGCGGGGCGCACGTGCCGGTCTACTTTGCCGGATTTTCAAAAAAGCGACATCCCGGTGTCCCAAAACGACATTCAAGTTTTTGTCCGTGCAGATTAACAGCTATAAGTGAGGGTCGCGACGCGATTCCGCGACGTCCAATTATGGGTGCCGAAAACCAAAAGATCGTTCTACAATCTACTGAAAAATCAAAAATATTCACCGTGGCGCTGCAAAAAATATGGACGTTTTACTGTCGTCACTTGTTTTCCGCAATACGGCGAGTTTGGGCGGGCGTCGGGACGGTCGCAAACGACTCAGCGCGATGCCGCTTACAGGAAAAGATGAAACGTTCAATTCCCTGCGGGAATCGCGCGAAATCGTTCCCGCACACCTAAAGTTGGCGGTTCCTTAGGAGTTTTCCTGGACGTCCAAAAAAACGTAGTTTTTATGGCGTCACGGCGCTATTTTCGTCGCAATCTGGAGTAAACTCCCAAAAAAACTAAAACGTTCTATGGCCGATCGAACGGCACCGGTCCGGTTCCGATCCGTCAATTTGTTCGGACGCACTAGGGATCCCGACAAAACCCTCTGGTTTTTCGCACTTTTTGAGCATTTTTCTCTTCAAACTGCCGCAGATTCGCAAAAAGTGGTCGCAGTTTATAAATTCTTGCCGGAATGGCTGCGGGCAAGTGTTCTGAAGTGAACGAACCCAGCCGGCGACCTGGAGCCCCTCAAATAAGTCCTGGGCGTCCGTGGAAGTGAGTGCAAAATCGGCAAAAAACAGTTTTTATTAGCTCTCGCACCAGGTGAACGGGACGTCGCAGGATGGCGAGCGAGGGCTCCAAAAACGTGGCGCGGCGGCGGCTAGAGGATCCGGAAAAAAATTGAGATCCGACCAAAGATGCGCCTCAAAAGTAAAAAATCGTGATTTCAGTTTTCGGGCTGGTACGTCCGAACCTGGGGGAGTCGAGTCGCGAAAACGGCACCGCTCGACGGGGATCTCGGTTCTACACCGGAAAAATGTACAATCCCGTTTGGCGCCGCCGTCGCCGCTTCCGTCGGGCCGATTCGTCAAAAAACGTCGATTTTCGGGTGGGTTTTGGACCCCCGGAGGGGCGCAGCAAGGCGAAGGACGAAGACGAAACTCGGGGATGCGCAACATTCGGACGGACATTCTCAGGTTAACCGTGGAAGACCCGCGGTCAAAATACCCAAGATCTGCCGCCTACGGCGGCATAAAAAAGCCAAATTTGAGTTTTTTAACATCCACGTGGTGCGTTCCCCTAGGTGAAATTCGGGAAACGTCACACGTCAATCGTCTCATAATCGATCGAAATTTACGATTCCGCCGCGACCGGGCGATGCAGGGCGAACGCTTCCCCACACGGACCCCAAAATTTTGCATTAAAAAAATTACCACTTTTACGGAGGTCGCGGCGAAGATGCCCGGGGAAAATTAAATTCACGCAAGGATTCCGGTAGAAAACTTCGAGGCGTGTCATCAGACACGACTTTCGTCGCCGCGCGACTTTTATCGGCGACGTTATTCGCATTTTTCTGCGAATCCGGGTCCCCGACTAAAAGGCCGCCTCTGGCGCCCCCCTTGGTCCTCGAGAGTCGGTGCATCAAATTCTTGTAGCCAAAGAACAGACCAACGATCCCACGTACGGCGATTTTCGATTCGACTTCCGGATCGCGTCACTTAGGAGTCCAAAAATGGACGAAATTTTTTCAAGAAAATGTTAGTTTTTTGGCCCCATGCAGAAAAATTAAGTAAGAATGTCGAAAAGTCAGGTGACGGTCGGACGTGTGGCGACGTCCCAGACACGCTGGTGCCGGTGGCACATCCGTGCGACGAAAACTGTCAAAGTTGCGGGTGAAGTTGTAGCAAAATTTGTAGTAAATTTGTAGTAAAAATCGGTACAGCCGCCCCCGGAGACGGTAGAGAGTTGAAATTATTTTTAGAAAACAGTTTATTGTTCTGCAAATTTTTTGTGCAAAATTTCGAGAATTTGTACATTTTTTAAAGTTGATTAATGATTATGATTAATGAAAATCGGTGTTTTCTGTACCCCTTTAAAGTTCAGGGAAGGCTCGTTACTCAATTACTGGCTGGACTGGTGTCACTTCGCTGACTGGGTCCACTGGCTGGACTGGTGTGTCTGAGTCCACTGGTGTGGCTGGACTGAACTGGACTCGTTGGTTGGTTGCGCCTGACTGTTGAACTGAACTGGAGTCGACTTGCTGACTGTCTTGCTTGACTGTCTCCACTGGCTGGACTGAACTGAACTGCAGTCGACTTCTGCCAGTATGCGCCTAACTGTTGCTTATTCGGGGGTCCAGGTATTTATGTTATGTCCAGGTATACAGGTCCCTCATCTGGGGGTGATTATTTTTCTATTTTCGGCTATTTTTTGCTTTGGTAATTCTCAGGAAAAACACCTTGTCGTAATGGTGATTACACCATTGACCCTAATAAAATGTTTTCGGAAATTCGTCTGAAAATATTTGAGTAATCACCGTAATGCCCTCGTAAAACTAAAACTAAAAATATTTCTTTATCTGCTCGAGGATTACATTACCGACCCTAATAAAATATTTTCGGAAATTGTACGAAAATCTTTGGGTAATTATTGTAATGCTCTCGTAAACTAAGAAATAAAAATGGAACGGCTCGTTGCCGCTACAGTATTTTGTCATTTCTAATGATATATTTGGAAGATTACTTTTTCTCCGTTGTCACAGCTTTATTATAAGGTATCATTGCAAGGACTGTAGTACCGCTCTTCTTTGATATGGTACCATTAATGCCCCTCATCATTGATATGGTACCAGCCCAAGTATTGTACTTCCTCTTATCATTGTTTATGATAGGTTACGAAAGGCTGGTTCTTGCCTTTAGATTGTCTATGATACGGTACCAAGTTTAAATGCGCATTGTTAGGTTTTTTGTCGTCTGTATAGACTTATCTGCCTCGTCATTTTCTCTTTGTAAAGGTGGTAAGTTAGTGGTCACATTTGTTTTATTGAAACAACTGCAGTCGACATCGTTCTCGGATTGAACCCAGGACCTCAGATTCATTAACTAACGCTCTAAAAACTTGTTCGGTTGTGAATTTACATCTTGGAGGTTTCTTCCAACGGCAGTCGTTCAGAACGGTCAGCAAACTGTGAGACGCATGCGCAAAATTTTAAAACCTACACGATCAATGCTCCTTATCATTGTTAGGTTTTTTGTCGTCTGTCTAGACTTGTCTGCCTTGCCATTTTCTCTCTGTAAAGGTGGTAGGTTAGTGGTCACATTTGTTTTATTGAAACAACTGCGGTCGACATCGCTGCCGGATTGAACCCGGGACCCCAGATTCATTAACTAACGCTTTAGAAACTTGTTCGGTTGTGTATTTACATCTTGGAGGTTTCTTCCAATGGCAGTCGTTCAGAACGGTCAGCAAACTGTGAGACGCATGCGCAAAATTTGCGATACCGGCGATACACTGAAGCTCTCGTATATTTGTGGATGATGCGTTCCACAAGTATGCGCGAGAGGTTGCCTACGCTCTTGAGAGAGTACGGCACTTTAAGAAGAATTATTATTATTTTAATTACTTTATTATTATTATAATTTTAATTACTTTAATATTAATCTAATTACTTTATTATTATTATTGTTTTAATTACTTTATTATTATTTTAACAACTTTATTATTATTATTATTTTAACAACTTTATTATTATTATTATTTTAACAACTTTATTATTAACATTTTAACAACTTTATTATTATTAATATTTTAACAACTTTGTTATTATTATTTTGTCAACTTTTTTATTATTATTTTAACTACTACTATTACACACTAGCTAATTTACTAGCTAACAAGCCCACACGTCAGCTTGTAGCGAGTAAACTAGCCGAGCTTTCAACTTTCTCTTGTTTTATATTGTTTTACAATACCCTATTGCAATATAACTATATAGAATCGAACGTGATTGAAGCACCCTTTCTTGTCAAGATGTTTGTTATTGGATGTTTAAAGCGGTCTCGTAATTGGCAAGGCCGGGATAGATATGTTATCTGGAATTCAGCGAGGATTACAGCATGACCTGGATAGGTTACGTGTTGGCGAGATGATCCTTTCGCGCGAGGTGAACCGGAAAACGGAAGGGAGAAACACGTAAGGTATTTTAAAGTGAATTTATCTTTGGTGTTGAGAAAAACCGCACATCAAATATTAAGCGAGATACTGAAAAATAAAGTTCTCCGCGAATGAAATAAAGAAAAATAAGAGAGTTTTGAGGCTTGAAATAGATGTTTAACTGTAAATTGACTGCTAAAGATTAACGTGAAATCATTAATTCACATAAGATTTGTTTTTGGTGGACTCATTAGTGTTATAGAGCTCCGGAAAGGTTGAATATGTTTAGGGCCTTTGTTCCGACTTTATTAAGTTGATATGATTATCTATAATGTAGTATGGTGTTACCAATTCTGAATTCATTAAATTAAATAAATTTGGAGAAAATTCCTAGCAGCGTATTTTTATTTAAAATGGAAAAATCTATTTGAAAGCATAAAAATAGTAAGTAGCATGATATTATTTTTGAAATGGAATTGGCATATTGTGTAAATGGAAAAATCGCAAGAAATAAAATTGGTTGTATATATCAGCAAATAGTTTCCTTCGGGAATACTGTAATCGAAATAAACGTTTGGTCTTTAGAAATATCAATGTAATTGAGATTTTATTGTGGAGTGGCGTCGCGTGTGCAGGAAAATGTGGAGCAATAAAGAAGGCAGCTAAATAGGAGTATCTGGAATGTAACGCTACTCCTCCGGGGGTTGTTCCACAACGTATAACATAATGTTTATGTACAAGGTGTGCGCAAAGCCGTGTAATGCCATCCCCTAAAAATAAACACACTCTTCTCAACGTCCCGTTTAATAAATAAATTCTCGAAAGATTTCGGTTTGATGGACGATTCTCTCGAGACGTCATCTTGATACGCGATGAAATTCCGATAACATTTTTCCTAAGATAAATTTGGTATTCCAGACTGAAAGTAAATTAAAATTGAATCGATCGTTCTCCCGACGTGATATATTATGCGAATAAAAGCGTCTTTTCTTTGAATTATACGAAGCCCGGTTACAATAAAGAAGTTACACTTCATCTCCGCGCGGAAAACAAATTGAGAAAAATTATCTGAATAGAAACGAGAATTTGGGTCAAGGCACAACGGAACTAGATTATTTTCTTATAACTTCACAACTTACCACTATTATTGGCATTTACATTTTACGATAACTTCGTAAAAACAGATAAATTTTTGTTTGCTTCTATTCGTGGTTCTTTGTTCCACTTTGAACTAGACTGCACTAGACTAGACTGGACTAAACTTGACTAGCCTGGACTTCCGGACTAGACTGTCTAGAAGTCAAGAGGTCACTGATTTGGAAGTTCATTGTATAATTTTAAAATTCAAAATGGTAGATCGAATATGACCGAACACTTCTTTAAAAATTGTTCGGAATTTCATATAAATAGGGCACTAACCCCAAAAGGGTATATAAGGGTATTCATTAAAATACTTAGTAGGGTTTTCGAAGTCACTGATTACGAATTTAATAATGCAATTTTAAAACTCAGAATAACAATCACTTCTTTAAAGATTGTTCGGAATTTCATATGAATGGGTATCAATATTGGTTATAACAATTAGAATATTACTATTTAGAAATAATAAACAGTATATGTGTTTGATTGATTTTCATTTAATTTTATATTAATTAATTATTTATAAAATTATCAAACAAATCTTGCAATAGTCCCCCTGTGTCTGCGTAGATCTTAAAGTAACCAACAATTTTCCCGGCGCGGCGTCATGCGTATCGTATTTCTAATCTCACATGTACAGAGGCAGACACGGGCAAGATTTTCTTCTAGATTCTATTACAAAACATCGTAATCTATATGTTCTATATCTCATCTTCTTGAGTCCCGCTGCGGTGATAACTTTTTTGCTAATTTACGATTTTTTTTTACAAAAACTATTTCACTTGATTTCTAACACACGCGAGTATACATTAATGACAACGTTATATATGTAAATATTCAACACCCCTTCCTTAACACCCTCCATCAAACAGAACTGAAAAAGGACACTCGAGCAAAAGTTACAAGCACTTGAATTAACAACGATATTTCGCGGCCGCAACACGTGTTCCCCTATGCCGGCAAGGGTAACTTTGAACGAGCATAACGTCTCCCAAAAAGATATCCCACTTTTCTTTTAGAATAACACGCATCAAATAATCCTTTGCAAGATTCTTTAGAAATAAACTCATTTCATGATTGTCATTTTATCGATTTTTGGCCAACTTTTTTCAGATTCAGACCTGTGTGCACCGTACTAATAATTATATTTTATTTATGTTATTAGTCAATTTGTGAATTAAGGAATATGAGTTTCCTTAATTCTTTTCTTGTAATATGATAATTCACAACTGGAGTAATTCGTGACTGGACTTTGTTTTTAGTGTAGTTTGGGGAAGCTTTACCAGCCTGTGTGTGAGACTCTCACTCACTAAACCCCCTTTCCACTTATCTTTAGTATGCGCCACCCCGATATCGCTCGCGCATTCCTTCAGGGTGGGCAGTCCGGACGGCTTACTGACGCCCTAGTTTTGGAATTTCATCAGAGATGTATGTTTTAACTCAATTGTCTCTGCTTAGCATTTCTCTTTCTTCTCTCGCTTTTTGGGACATTATGTTCCTCAGCGTGTTGGTGGCTATTGTTCAGCCCTCTTGGCTCGTGACTAGGACTTCCGCGATGTTTCCGCTTGTAAAGACAAGGCCACTAGTTTCTTTTACGCGTTGTCTTTCTGCGTCCCATCTAGGGCAGTGGAACAGAGTGTGTTCAGGTCCATCCCTTTCTTCTTATTTTGCATCTTTCCTGTTCTGAACAGGTATGTGCCAAAAACGCCGTGTCCTGTCATGGCTTGGGTTATGTAGAAGTCTACTTCGCTCCAGAGTTTCTCGCACCATGCTCTGACATTTTTTATGAACTTTTGGTCCAGTAGTCGCACTTTTCCCACAGGTCCTGCCATGAAGGCATCAAATCCTCATTTGCTTCTTGCTCTTGCTTCCTTTTCTGTTGACCGTTCCTCTTACATACAGCGTTCGAGCACGAGTAGTTTTATGGGGGGGGGGGTCCCCGGCGATAGCCCGAACGGCCTCTGTAGAGAGAGTTTCGTATTCTTATTGCCATTCTTTTCTTTACTTTTTCTAGTTTGGCAACATTGTGTTTATATTTTAGCGCGCTCGACCACACTTGGGCTCGTTAGAGGATGATGGAGGAAACTACGGATGCTAACATTCTTCGTTTATTAGTTGTGCGACCATTAACATTTGGCATTATCCAGGCGAGAACGTTGAGGGTGTTTGTGGCTTTCGTGCAGGTGTTCTTTATATCCTTGTCTAGGTAGACTCCCAGATATTTTAACGAGTTTCTGGATTTTATTGTTTCCCCATTTATTTTTATCTCTGACTGGTGAGTTTCCTGTTTCTAAACATTTCTATTTTTTCGGCTGCTAATTTGATGCCCATTTCATCGAGTTGTTCCGTAATTGAGATTAAGGCGTGTTCTGCTTTTTCTTTTAAATCTGCTGCTCCTTGCGGACACGACTAGTGCAAGATCACACCGCTTTCTATTTTTAGTCTCAACGTTCCACAGTGTTGGTCCAAGTACCGATCCTTGTGGCACCCCGCTGGATGTCTTTATTTTTGTTTTCGCCTCCGTCACCACGTATCTCTCTGTTAAGTAGGATTTAATTATGTTTAGGAGGTATTCGCTGATGTTTCATGTTGTCAAAGCGTCAATTATGCCTTTCCAGGGTGTCGAGTTAAAGGCGTTTTTGATGTGTTACCAGTGCACACATCTTTCCACACTGTTATTTTTGCCACGAAACTCTCTTCAAATTTCTCTTTCCAAGCATTCCAAAACCTGTTAGCTGCCACCCATGCTTTCTTACATATGAACTTAATCTGCTCATTATTGGACCCATTACTACCAAACATAAATCCTAAGTATTTGAATCTGCTAACCTGCTCTATAACCTCTTCTCCCCACATCAAGTTTTCCTCTATCTTACCAACTTTCTTTCTAAACACCATCCACTTAGTCTTCTCTACATTCACACTTAACCTTCTTTTCTCAAAATATCTTTTAATCCTTCCAATCATCTCTTTCATTTCCCCTTTTTTTTCTTGCTAAAGCAACTATGTCATCCGCCTATGCTAGAGACCACACTTTCATCCTACCTATTACCACTCCTCCTGCCTGCCCATTTTTTAAAACCTTTTCTAACTCTGATATAAAAACATTAAATAGGACAGGGCTAAGTGGACACCCTTGCTTTAACCCTTTCCTGACCCAGAATCTTTCGAATTTTTTCCCACTTATTCTTACTCTGCAGCTTGTCTTGCCGTATAGATCTGTAACCGCCTTCACTAGCCACCCTAATCCCTTTTGCTCTCATGAGTTCCCATAGCATCTTTTGGTTGACTGTGTCATATGCCGCTTTAAGGTCTATGAATACAGCATACACCTTCCCACCTTGCTGTGCCAGCTGTTGTTGCTCTCTGTTCTTGGTTGCTGTTTAGACCGTGTCTCACGAAAATCAACATTTTCCAGTTTTAAAACAGGGCTGGTCTAATCACTTACCTGTTAGGGCTTCTCGCGTCTCCGCCACTTGTGATCGTCCTTCCGGCGCCCCTTTTAAGGGAGGAAATGGGGATAGTAAGTAGAAGGATTCCCTTAAAATTGTTGTCTTCCAGACGTTGGATACCGCTTCAGCCCTTTGGGCTCGTGATTACACCCCTGGTTAAATTGTTGTCTTCCAGACGTTGGATGCCGCTTCAGCCCTTTGGGCTCGTGATTACACCCCTGGTTAATTTTACTTAAAACGAGAAACTTAGAGATGCGTGTCGGTCGAGCTTCTTGTATCAACGCTTCACGCACTCAAAGCATACTCGCCGAATAATATCGCGAAGTAAATTGCTAAGTAAATCGCGCGATTTCGGCCCAGGTCGATACACCTTTCCCCTTCTGTTAATCGGTGCCGAAATCGATTCAAATGTTAATTAAAAATACAGATTTATTAAAATTGGCGCGAACAGTGCCTTCTGTTTAATTTTGTTGGCCTTTTCCAGAACATTTCTGATCGCGTCCAGTTTAGATTTCCAGCTTCTGACGCCGAATTGGTATGGCTTCTTTGCTCTCTAGTTCTTTTTCGAGTCTTGATTTAATGAGAGCCTCTAATAGTTTATCCAACGAGTTCATGAGGCAGATTGGTCTATAGGACTTTTTTTGGGGTTTCTGAATGAGAACTAGTTTGGAGACCTTCCAAATGTCTGGAAATTTCCCTTCAAGGGGACCTATTTGTTCATGATGTTGGTTACTGTCTCCACTTATTTGTTACAGACAAGTTTTACCAGTTCGGGTACAATGTTGTCAGGACCTGGGGCCTTTTTGGTTTTAATTCGTGCAGCAGCGGCCGTTATTTCAAAAGGTTCTAATTTACGGGTGTTTACTGAGCTATTACTTGTTTCTGCCCAGTCCGTGATAGGGTAACCTGGTAATAGTTTTTTCACTTGATTTATCGCTTCTTCTTCTGTTAGGATGGTTTTGGTTCCTAGTTTCAGTTTTGCGGTTACTATTTTGTACGCCTTCCCCCATATATCGTTATTAAGATCATTACAGAGTCTGTTTGTCCCAAAATAAAACATTAAAGATCTATCTCTCCGTCTGTTCCAAAATAAAACAATGCCTCTCTGTCTGTTCAAAAATAAAACAATGTTTGTTTGTCTGTTCCAAAATGAACCAATGTTTGTTCGTCTGTTCCAAAATGAAATATAAATTTATGTGTCTGTCTGTTCCAAAATTAAAATCTATTTGTCTCAAAATGAAACATTAAAGTTCTATCTGTCTGTCTGTTCCAAAATAAAACAATGCCTGTCTGTATGTTCCAAAATAAAACAATGTTTGTCTGTCTGCTCCAAAATAAAACAATGTTTGTCTGTCTCTTCCAAAATAAATCAATGTTTGTCTGTCTGTTCCAAAATGAAACAATGTTTGTCTCTCTGTTCAAAAATAAAACAATGTTTGTCTGTCTGTTCCAAGATAAATCAATGTTTGTCTGTCTGCTCCAAAATAAATCAATGTTTGTCTGTCTGCTCCGAAATAAAACAATGTTTGTCTGTCTGTTCCAAAATAAATCAATGTCTGTCTGCTCCGAAATAAAACATTGTTTGTCTGTCTGTTCCAAAATAAATCAATGTTTGTCTGTCTGTTCCAAAATGAAACAATGTTTGTTTCTCTGTTCCAAAATAAAACAATGTTTGTCTGTCTGTTCCAAAATAAATCAATTTTTGTCTGTCTTTTCCAAAATAAATCAATGTTTGTCTGTCTGTTCCAAAATGAAACAATGTTTGTCTGTCTGTTCCAAGATAAATCAATGTTTGTCTGTCTGCTCCAAAATAAATCAATGTTTATCTGTCTGCTCCAAAATAAAACAATGTTTGTCTGTCTGTTCCAAAATAAATCAATTTTTGTCTGTCTTTTCCAAAATAAATCAATGTTTGTCTGTCTGCTCCGAAATAAAACAATGTTTGTCTGTCTGTTCCAAAATAAATCAATGTCTGTCTGCTCCGAAATAAAACATTGTTTGTCTGTCTGTTCCAAAATAAATCAATGTTTGTCTGTCTGTTCCAAAATGAAACAATGTTTGTTTCTCTGTTCCAAAATAAAACAATGTTTGTCTGTCTGTTCCAAAATAAATCAATTTTTGTCTGTCTTTTCCAAAATAAATCAATGTTTGTCTGTCTGTTCCAAAATGAAACAATGTTTGTCTGTCTGTTCCAAGATAAATCAATGTTTGTCTGTCTGCTCCAAAATAAATCAATGTTTATCTGTCTGCTCCAAAATAAAACAATGTTTGTCTGTCTGTTCCAAAATAAATCAATTTTTGTCTGTCTTTTCCAAAATAAATCAATGTTTGTCTGTCTGCTCCAAAATAAAACAATGTTTGTCTGTCTGCTCCAAAATAAAACAATGTTTGTCTGTCTGTTCCAAAATAAATCAATTTTTGTCTGTCTTTTCCAAAATAAATCAATGTTTGTCTGTCTGCTCCAAAATAAAACAATGTTTGTCTGTCTGCTCCAAAATAAAACAATGTTTGTCTGTCTGCTCCAAAATAAAACAATGTTTGTCTGTCTGTTCCAAAATAAATCAATGTTTGTCTGTCTGCTCCAAAATGAAACAATGTTTGTCTGTCTGTTCCAAAATAAAACAATGTTTGTTTTTCTCTTCCAAATTGAAATATCAAAAATTTGTCTGTCAGTCTGTTCCAAAATTAAACACCAAAGATCTATCCGTCTGTTCCGAAATAAAACAATGTTTGTCTGTCTGTTCCAAAATAAAAATCTGTTTGTCCCAAAATAAAACATTAAAGATCTATTTCTCTGTCTGTTCCAAAATAAAACAATGCCTGTCTGTCTGTTCCAAAAGAAAACAATGTTTGTCTTTCTGTTCCAAATTGAAAAAAAAATTGTCTGTCTGTTCCAAAATGAAAATCAGTTTGATTCAAAATAAAACATAAAAGATCTATATGTCTGTCTGTTCCAAAATAAAACAATGCCTGTCTGTCTGCTCCAAAATAAATCAATGTTTGTCTGTCTGCTCCGAAATAAAACAATGTTTGTCTGTTCCAAAATTAATCAATGTTTGTCTGTCTGCTCCGAAATAAAACAATGTTTGTCTGTCTGTTCCAAAATTAATCAATGTTTGTCTGTCTGCTCCAAAATAAAACAATGTTTGTCTGTCTGTTCCAAAATAAATCAATGTTTGTTTGTCTGCTCAAAAATAAAACAATTTTTGTCTGTCTGTTCCAAAATAAATCAATGTTTGTCTGTCTGCTCCAAAATAAAACAATGTTTGTCTGTCTGCTCCAAAATAAAACAATGTTTGTCTGTCTGCTCCAAAATAAAACAATGTTTGTCTGTCTGTTCCAAAATAAATCAATGTTTGTCTGTCTGCTCCAAAATAAAACAATGTTTGTCTGTCTGCTCCAAAATAAAACAATGTTTGTCTGTCTGCTCCAAAATAAAACAATGTTTGTCTGTCTGTTCCAAAATAAATCAATGTTTGTCTGTCTGCTCCAAAATGAAACAATGTTTGTCTGTCTGTTCCAAAATAAAACAATGTTTGTTTTTCTCTTCCAAATTGAAATATCAAAAATTTGTCTGTCAGTCTGTTCCAAAATTAAACACCAAAGATCTATCCGTCTGTTCCGAAATAAAACAATGTTTGTCTGTCTGTTCCAAAATAAAAATCTGTTTGTCCCAAAATAAAACATTAAAGATCTATTTCTCTGTCTGTTCCAAAATAAAACAATGCCTGTCTGTCTGTTCCAAAAGAAAACAATGTTTGTCTTTCTGTTCCAAATTGAAAAAAAAATTGTCTGTCTGTTCCAAAATGAAAATCAGTTTGATTCAAAATAAAACATAAAAGATCTATATGTCTGTCTGTTCCAAAATAAAACAATGCCTGTCTGTCTGCTCCAAAATAAATCAATGTTTGTCTGTCTGCTCCGAAATAAAACAATGTTTGTCTGTTCCAAAATTAATCAATGTTTGTCTGTCTGCTCCGAAATAAAACAATGTTTGTCTGTCTGTTCCAAAATTAATCAATGTTTGTCTGTCTGCTCCAAAATAAAACAATGTTTGTCTGTCTGTTCCAAAATAAATCAATGTTTGTTTGTCTGCTCAAAAATAAAACAATTTTTGTCTGTCTGTTCCAAAATAAATCAATGTTTGTCTGTCTGCTCCAAAATAAAACAATGTTTGTCTGTCTGCTCCAAAATAAAACAATGTTTGTCTGTCTGCTCCAAAATAAAACAATGTTTGTCTGTCTGTTCCAAAATAAATCAATGTTTGTCTGTCTGCTCCAAAATAATACAATGTTTGTCTGTCTGCTCCAAAATAATACAATGTTTGTCTGTCTGCTCCAAAATAAAACAATGTTTGTCTGTCTGCTCCAAAATAAAACAATGTTTGTCTGTCTGTTCCAAAATAAATCAATGTTTGTCTGTCTGCTCCAAAATGAAACAATGTTTGTCTGTCTGTTCCAAAATAAAACAATGTTTGTCTGTCTGTTCCAAAATAAATCAATGTTTGTCTGTCTGCTCCAAAATGAAACAATGTTTGTCTGTCTGTTCCAAAATAAAACAATGTTTGTTTTTCTCTTCCAAATTGAAATATCAAAAATTTGTCTGTCAGTCTGTTCCAAAATTAAACACCAAAGATCTATCCGTCTGTTCCGAAATAAAACAATGTTTGTCTGTCTGTTCCAAAATATAAATCTGTTTGTCCCAAAATAAAATATTAAAGATCTATTTCTCTGTCTGTTCCAAAATAAAACAATGCCTGTCTGTCTGTTCCAAAAGAAAACAATTTTTGTCTTTCTGTTCCAAATTGAAAAAAAAATTGTCTGTCTGTTCCAAAATGAAAATCAGTTTGATTCAAAATAAAACATAAAAGATCTATCTGTCTGTCTGTTCCAAAATAAAACAATGCCTGTCTGTCTATTCCAAAATAAAAATCTGTTTGTTCCAAAATAAGTCATAAAAGATCTATTTGTCCGTTTGTTCCAAATCAAAACATGAAAAATCTATCAGTATGTCTGTGCCAAAACAAAATAACAAACATTGGGTGTCTATTCCAAAATAAAAATCTGTTTTTTTCAAAATAAACCTATCTGTGAGTCTGTTCCAAAATAAAACCACGTCTGTCAGTCTATTCCAAAATAAAATTTTTGTTTGTTCCAAAATAACACATTAAAGATCTATCTATCTGTCTGTCTGTTCCAAAATAGAACAATGCCTGTCTGACAATTCCAAAATAAAAATCTGTTTTTTTTCAAAATATTAATTATATTTGCCACGATATGTCTTTTTCTTTTGCGATTTCTTTCTCCAGCATTTGTTTGTGCTTGCAAAATTCCTCTTTGGCCTTGTCCACTTGCATTGATATGCCGTGTTTTTTCTTTGCTCTTGTGAGAGTTCTGATCCGTGTGCAGGATCTTCGAAGTTCAGCAATTTGACGTGTCCACCAGTATACCGGCCGCGCTTACTCTTGTGCTCGCTTTTTGGGAAGTGTTTATTGCACGGCTCTGTTAATTTTTTTTTGGCGTTGATGTTTCTGGGTTTATTAGTGATGCGTTTCCTGTGTTTTTTTATAAATGTGGCCCAGTTGCGTTCTGTGATGTGCCAGCCACGGTGGGTGGGTTGGCACGGTAGGGTATTTTTTCTGCAGCAAATTCAAAGTGGATCGAATGGTGGTCGCTGAGGTTCTTAGTCTCATCGTCCACCCTCCTTTTTTTTGATGAGCTTGCTTATGCCCTGTGTTGAGAACGTGACGTCTATGTTGAGCTGCCCCTGTATCTTTGGAATGTGAATTTGCCGCCTAGATTTAGAGGTGCTGGACAAGAGGACTGGACTGCACTTAATTTCACTGCACTGCATTGCACGTCACTGCGCTGCACAGCACTGGACTGGACTGGACTATACTGAACCAGACTGGATTAGATTGGACTGAACTAAAATAGTCTTTTTATATAAAATCTCTAGATTAGATAAGGTAGACATATTTGACAAGAGCTTAACGCATTAAAATGCTTTGATAATTTGTTTCCAAGATGTTCTCTTTTGCGTTTATATAATACATAACTTAAAAAAAATTTGTCATTCCTTCCTCAAGAAGAAAGACATTTGTAAAAGTTCGGAAAAGGCCCGCCCTGCATTAATATTAAAAGATAATTCGACCCGCTTCAAGCGCAAACACAAAAAGATAAATAATTTATTTACCACGTTGAGATACCCTGCATAAGCCCCCATTGTTTCCCGTTACAAATGACATTTTCTGAACGAGACATTCATAAATAAGATTACGCGTTTTCACTGCGATATCTAAAAGGATGTGTTCAGTTTCCGGTCTATAGCGAAGATTCTAATCCCGTCGATGCGCCTCAATATTTCGGGCTTGAGGGGTGAGATAGACGTAGGTCAAAGATCTTGTTAAACCTATACAATGGAAATTTATCTCCTTTATCTCTAACAAAGATATCATTAAATGTATATTCCCGTTTCTATTTATAAATAGCACAAAATAATCTAATTCAACATTTACCCAATTTTCTATAATTTTGTGTAAAAATAACAAAATATCTTAACCTTTTGTTTGCTCTTCGTAAAATTCAATTAAAAGCGTTAAATATTCTGTGTAGCCTGTTGTTCATCTCCAAAAACCGTAAAACAGTTTTAATGAAGTTTAAACGAGGGGAAAATATGTGTGTGTATACAGAAGTTCAAGCGTTTTCCAAGTTTCTGCATTTTAAATCCTCGCTCCTCCTTTTTCATAATAAATCTGCGCGGCTTTTCATTATCGGGCCAAAGTCGGATTGTTTGAGAGTTTCTTGTTCGTACGTCTCCTATGCTAATCTCATTAAAATTCTATCCACACACAAAAGGCAAATTTTATCCAATAAATATTTGTGGTTTTCACTGCAAAATTATTAATAATATTTGATAATTTAGAATTGGTAAAACCGATAAATCGTAAATCCGACTACCGTATTACTTACTTATTACCGTATACCGATTAAGTTTATATGATTTTTAGGGTTCCGTACCGAAAACGGAACCCTTATAGGATCACTTTGTTGTCCGTCTGTCTGTCTGTCCGTCCGTCCGTCCGTCTGTCTGTCTGTCCGTACGTCCGTCCGTCTGTCTGTTTGTCAAGACCATTTTTCTCAGGAACGCATAGAAGTAACAAGTTGAAATTTGTACCAAATACTCGGGTCTGCGGTCTCTTTCAGCTGTGAAAAAATTAAACTTGTAAGTCAACGCGATCAAAAGATATGACCGTTTATGTCGCATATTTTGCGATTTCACAAGGGAATCAAAACCTATAGGGTACTTCCCGTTGACCTAGAATCAACATCTTACAACACATGTAAAGGGAAAAATCTGAAAACCGTAAATATGTAGTTCAATTACAAGAAAAATGCGAATTTACCATTAGAAACTTATGAAAATACACTAATGTTGTCGTAGTGCTATTGTCAGGCTCCAGAAGCATATGGGTTGCATACAGTTAGGTCCTCCTCGGTTAGGTCCGAAGGTTAAAAAGTATGTGTTGGCACCAAGCTGTTTATTCTGAATTTTCTTTGTTTATATTCGTTATGCATTTCATCACGTACGCTCTATATACATAATATATACAGGGTGTATATTATGTCTAAATTTTGCTTGTTTATAACCGACATGCGACATACTCAAGTCCCGTAACATCCTGTATATATTATATTTCGTCTAATTTGTCTTTATAATCTACATATACTTAAATCACGTACGCTCTATATTTTTTGGTAGTCAATTGCCCAAAAGCAGTCAATTGAACAACTGAATGTTAAGAGTATCGAAATAGATCTAGAAATAGTTAATATATTAGTTTATATTAGATCTAGAAATAGTTAGATCTTAATATAAGTTTGTGAATAAGTGTAATACTAAAATAAAGTTTTCTTTTTATAAGTTTAAAAATATTCGCATTATTAAAAAAAAATATCATGTATACCTTTATACAGGGTATATAGGCAAAATTGAGCAGTAAAAACAAATAGTGAAGTTCCAGAACCCCTAAACACTCATAGCGAATGGGGGATATATGGTAATAAAATATAGGGTAGAATTCCATCGTACGACAGCGACATCTTGAGGTTATGCTTGCAGCGGTACTAAGGTGGTCGTGATTTCAGGAGGGACACTTGTCAAGTTAACTGAATGTGCTTGCTACGTCCTCCACAAAAAAAAATACCTTACTTGCAAGTTTGTACGGAACCCTCGGTGCCGGTTGGCCCGGCCGATCTGCCCTTGGCCGGTTTTTTATTTTATTTATAATGTAGTATATTATAGATAATCATATAAACTTGATTAAGTCGGAACACAGCCTGAATATATAAATATATTCAACCTTTCCGGAGCTCTATAATGGGTTTCAAGTAAGTGGTTTACAAATTGTTGTTTATTAAAGCAAAGCTGTACTGATGAGCGATAAATCTCGAAACGCGTCTACAGATCTCCAGACGTCATCTTGGTATGCGATGAAATTCCGATAAAATTTTTCCTAAGATAAATTTGGTATTCCAGACTGAAAGTAAATTAAAATTGAATAGTAAGTTAAGGCTTGTCGCACACTGGGTCCGCTCGTCTCCGCTCAGCTCAGCCTTTCAGCCCAGAAAAATATAAAACCCGTGTATTTAAATAGAAACGCACATACTGCGTTCGCTCAGCTCAGCTTGGCTCCGTTCCGCTCCTCTCCGCTCCGTATCCTCTGTCTGTCAAGAATACTAGGCCGGCGGTCGGATGCTGGCGAATGGTTCACGCAGGCGCAACACTAACGTTTTCATATATGCGCTAAGGCATTTATGCAACCAAGATAGCAGCACATATTTATCTCTCCCGAAGGAGAGGTGGGAGGGGATTGAGTGTCTGGAAAAGTGACGTAGCTGAGCGGATGCAATGTGTGGAAAAATGACGGAGCTGGGAGGAGCGGACCCGAGCGGATCTGATGTGAGCTGAGCGGAGCAGATCCAGAGTGAGAGCCAGAGCCTAAACTTGTTTTGATAAAAGAACTGAAACAATTTAAGAACACAAGAAAATATGAAGTTTTTCTGTGATAAAAATTATTAGTGAAATTTAATCATCTATCCGGTAGGTACTCATGTAATTTAAGAACTCCAAAATCAGATTATTTTAAATGTGCATAATTTGCAAACTTTCTCCCCTTAAATTAAAAAAAATAACTTTTAATTATCCAACCCCATTTTCCGACACAAACTTTTTTTTTGTCCAACCAAGCCCTAAATTCATACTAATTTCAACCCCCGTCGCGAACAACACCAAATAAATGCAAACATATTTAACTTTCTTATTTTCCCTCTTTTGTAATACGCCTACACATCGGAGCCGCCCTTAATCCCGCAAGAGCTTAGATTAGTACAGTAAACACTAATTTAGATTCCAAAAAAGGGGTAAGAGCAATGCTAAAAGGGATGTAACAGCTATAAAATAAGGGTAGTAATATACGGAGAAAGATTTAATTTCAAGTAATTAAAAAAGAACGAATTAATTTGAAAGTCAATATTTTCTTGCCATATACATGAATAAAAATAGCTTAAGGGAAGTTCGTACGCTTGTTAATAATAAGCTTATTAAACTAAATAGGAGGAGTATATATTATTAATTAAGGCTGAAATACGTTTTAGGCAAATATATATTTAATAAGCCAAGGACGTACTTGGTTCCCTAGCCCTTAGATGTTAATCCTTTCAACCCGTCTGCTGGTTAATAGAGAAAGGACTAAAATAATTGAGAATAAAAATCACGCAATAATTCCATAAATTAATTCTCTTAGCTTATGAATAAAATATTGTAATGAATTATATCTACGACCACTATTGTAAATGCCCATTATTGTACAGTTCGTGGAGTATGTAAATACATCATAACACGCACGTATGTAACAGTCTGCGATTAATGATAAGTTATGATTGATAACACACACGTGCGTTTGGTTTACGATTCGTTGATTGGTTGAGAGCTGCTACTACGTGCTCATACTGTCAGCGCCCCTTGTGCCACAATTCAAACTAACGGAAATTGACAGTGCGTAAATTGGGTTGCCTATATCTATGAGCACTCTTATTCCAGTTTAACACTAATAAGTGCTAAATAATAAGGTATGTAACCATTAAAAATGTATTTCTTTCGTTCATTTCTTTCAAGTTAAATAATGTCGAGTAACAATTATGTATGAAAATGCAACTATTTGTTTATTATAATGTTACAAACCTAACCTAACCTAATAAGAAATAAATTTGTTACATCAAACATATTTTTCTTATTAAACAGAAACAAATTCGTATGGTCGTAAATAAAGTGTAGTACATAACTCGAGTTGTAAGACAATTACGTACTCGCGGAATTAATAACTACTCGCGCAAGAAATAACTGTTCCGCTCGTACGTAATATGCTTCTTACAACTCTCGTCACGTAATATACTATTAAATATTAAATGATATGTTCAAAGTTCCTTAAGAGTTTAATATCCAGTATATAATATACATTGAATAAGAAATGAGTCTGAGTTATATTTACGTGGTGTAAAGCAGGAGAGCTAGAAGGTCACAAGAACGCTAAAGGGAGTAGGACCAAGGGGTGTATAAAGATTGATACGGTAATTTTGGGTTAAACCGGTGAATTTGGAATTAGGTGGAAGTTTTATGGGGATATTAACGGGAGAGCGGGAATACAATGTGTATATAATGGGACAATATATTATATTAAATGTTATGGAAGTAAGCTTATTTCTTCTTGGACTCAACTGGATATTTAAATAAAGTAGCCTAGCTTCTACCCGCGGACGAAGCCGCTTGTCTTGTGGTTTTACCTGTCTAGTCTTGTCTGTCTAGTCGTGTCTGTCTAGACTTGTCCGTCTAGTCTTGCCTGGCTAGCCTTTTCTGTCTAGTCAATCAAATCAAAATTAAATTTATTCCCTAAACGATGTATACTAGAATACATATATGGTAAAGTCAAAAGACCGGCCAAGTGCGAGTTGTGACTCGCGCACCGAGGGTTCCGTACAAACTTGTAAGTAAGGTATCTTTTTTTGTGGAGGACGTAGCAAGCACATTCAGTTAACTTGACAAGTGGCCCTCCTGAAATCACGACCATAAATAATATCCACCAAATATCCACCCAGTTCCGGTTCCCACTTTCGGTTCCGGAACCAGAAGTGGGGGGGTCAACCGGAAGTTGGGCAGCCAGAAGTGAACCGGAAGTGGGGTGTAATCCGGAAGTGGGGGCGTCGTGGAGGGCCGGAAGTGGAGGTGGAGGGTCCAGATGGACCATCTTTCCCTACTGTTTAAGTTTTTGCATTCATCAAATAGTTTTAATTGTTATAATAAACAATTGATGATTAGGATAATTGTAAATAACAATTAAAATTTTAATTGCAATTAAATTAATTTTAAACCACTATTAATGGATTTAATTGCAATTGATTACTATTGCATCTCACAATTAAACACTTAATTGAATTAAATTAATTGCAATTGATTAATTAATTTTAATTGTTTGATTCTAAAATTAAAAAATTAATTGAATTATGCCCAACACTGCTACTTTCTATACAGCGATCGCGATAAAATTTTATACAATATGTTGGAGCGCAAAGGAAAATAGTTTTTAGGCAAGCCGGAGACCCGAGTTCGATTCCCCGTCGGGGAGGCAACAAGTAGGGTGGTTTTCAGAAACCGTCCGGACTGCCCACCTTTTTTTCGGGAGGAGGAGTAAAATACATTTATGTGCAGCCCCCAGTGCTCCAAGTTGCTCTGGGGAGTGCGGGACTACTCGCCTTCATGGCTAGACTACCCACTAAAAATCCCACTCCTCAATTCTACTCCTTGCACCCCGGAGACCGTCAAGTATTACTTGGGCTGCCCACCCTGAATAAATGCGAAAGCGCGGTATTGTATACGGCGCTGGCGCATAATAAAAAGACAAAGTGAATAGGGGGTTTAGTGAGAGCTTCCCCCAAACCACTTTGAAAAAAAGTCTTGTCCCTGTAGTCTTATCTCTCTAGTCTTGTTTGTCCAGTCTTGACAGTATATTCTTAAGAATAAGCAGAATCAATAACAAGAAGAAAATGTAATAAACTGAAGGGATTTCTAGTCTATAGAAAATGAAAAGAGTGCTTGAAACCGATTGTTTTGGACATAAGTGCGCAGAATAATAGAGCCGTCTGAGATTTCTATTAGTAAGTGCAGCTTGTTTGATATATATTTTTCTTGTTTTCCTTCGTTATGTGCATTAGAATTCAGCGCCGGCAATGGTGAATGGTATTGTGTGCTGAGTGCAAAGCATAGTTCATTTAATCCGCAGGGATAATTAGGTTGAAAATTCAATTGAAGCTCTTGAAAACTTTGTTTTTTAATGTCGTTGTCCAAAGCAATTAGAATTTTTTTTATGAGGGTTATTGTTAAATAATGTTTTTGTGTTTCAGGTGACATTACGCAGAAAGGATATGAGAAGAAGAGGACGAGACTGCTTTCCCCCTACGTGCCTAAACAAAACTCGAGTAAGTATAAGTTACAGAATGTCGTAACTGGCTCAAATATTTATTAGACTAGACCTGTTTGGTGAATAGGGTATAAGGTGTAAATATGAAAGTTTCGTTATTTTTGTAACGAACGCCTGCAAATTATTTCTTCCCGAACGTCTTCCGAGCCCATACACTGCACTAGCTAACAGTTTGGATAAATAATTTCTCAACTTACAGATAAAATACTTTTTCTCAAGAACTTTCTTTAACTTTTAACTGGCGTCTGATCATCCCATTTCTATGTTTTTATTTCTTTTATTTTGTTCCTCAAACTCTCTCTTTACATTTCCATATATATTCTTTTTATTACTAACCCTTCAATTCAAATTATATAAACTACAATTTTAACACGTTGGGTGCCAACGTGATGCGGAGCTCGGTTTTGTGTACCACCGGTGGTACACAACGGCGTTAACGTGTTAATGAAAGAAACAAATTTCTGAATTGTGAGATGAACAAAAAATTCATTATCATTGATTTGAGACTAAAATAAAAAATTTAAGATACAAGCAATCAAAGGTATAAAATGCCAATATTTTTTATAATGAAAGCAATTTTGGAGTATATAAAAAATAGGAAAAAATGATCTGATATCTGAATTTCCATGTTACAAGAAAAGAATTAAGGAAAATATTACTATGACTATTGAACATAAATTGTATATTTTACAGCAAGAGATGAAAGGCGTTTTTTTTGGTGAGGTGGGAGTTTGCTCACGAGCGCCAGCGAGTTAGCAATGACAACGAACCAGAAAAAAACACTTTTATCTCGAGTAGTAAATGCAATTTTTTCTACCGATTTCGGTTGTAGAATCCATAATTGGACTTTAATAAATCCAATTCGAAGCGAACTGTCAGAACTGTCAATACAAATTTAATTGTTGGTTTGGTCGTTTCCATGGTAACATATTGCATTCTCATAGAAGGTGGTACTTTTCAAGTCAAATGTCCTAATTTATTTCGGTTTTTTAAATAGTTTCAGGCTCGTTTTACGTTTGTACATAAAATATTTCATTGAAATTTATGTAATTAATAAGAAAGTCCATGCAAATTTGGTTAGTTTAGTGTTTTAATCGAGAAATTCATAAATTTAAAATGCTCATTTTCGTCTCTAGATGTGAAAATATTTTCGTCTCTAGAATGAAAAAATAACTTTCATGTAGGGTAAGCCGTGGAAAAAATGCCAGTTTCACATATATCAGTAGAAAAATAAATATACAGTCTTCCATAACTCGAACTTTTTTCTATAACTTCAATTTTTCTATAACTCGAACATTTTTAGAAATTCATACGTTTAGATAGCATTTTACATATAAATTAACTTCCATAATTCGAATATGCCTTAACTCGAATTTTTCCATAACTAGTAGTAAAAATTTGTGCAATGGTAAAATTTTACGTAGAAAATACTCTCTATAACTTCCATAACTCGAAAATTCCTTAACTCGAATTTTTCTATAACTAGTAGTAAAAATTTGTGCAGTGGTAAAATTTTACATAGAAAATACTCTATAACTTCCATAACTCGAAAATTCCTTTACTCGAATTTTTCCATAACTAGTAGTAAAAATTTGTGCAATGATAAAATTTTACATAGAAAATACTCTCTATAACTTCCATAACTCGAAAATTCCTTAACTCGAATTTTTCCATAACTAGTAGTAAAAATTTGTGCAATGGTAAAATTTTACATAGAAAATACTCTCTATAACTTCCATAACTCGAAAATTCCTTAACTCGAATTTTTCCATAACTAGTAGTAAAATTTGTGCAATGGTAAAATTTTACATAGAAAATACTCTCTATAACTTCCATAACTCGAAAATTCCTTAACTCGAATTTTTCCATAACTAGTAGTAAAAACTTGTGCAATGGTAAAATTTTACATAGAAAATACTCTCTATAACTTCCATAACTCGAAAATTCCTTAACTCGAATTTTTCCATAACTAGTAGTAAAAATTTGTGCAATGGTAAAATTTTACATAGAAAATACTCTCTATAA
Organism: Phosphuga atrata; assembly: GCA_944588485.1. NCBI lineage: Eukaryota > Metazoa > Arthropoda > Insecta > Coleoptera > Silphidae > Phosphuga > Phosphuga atrata. Next base: position 72,341,275 of record OX155896.1, read on the forward strand.
CTTCCATAACTCGAAAATTCCTTAACTCGAATTTTTCCATAACTAGTAGTAAAAATTTGTGCAATGGTAAAATTTTACATAGAAAATACTCTCTATAACTTCCATAACTCGAAAATTCCTTAACTCGAATTTTTCCATAACTAGTAGTAAAAATTTGTGCAATGGTAAAATGTTACATAGAAAATACTCTCTATAACTTCCATAACTCGAAAATTCCTTAACTCGAATTTTTCCATAACTAGTAGTAAAAATTTGTGCAATAGTAAAATTTTACATAGAAAATACTCTCTATAACTTCCATAACTCGAAATTTCCTTAACTCGAATTTTTCCATAACTAGTAGTAAAAATTTGTGCAATGGTAAAATTTTACATAGAAAATACTCTCTATAACTTCCATAACTCGAAAATTGCTTAACTCGAATTTTTCCATAACTAGTAGTAAAAATTTGTGCAATGGTAAAATTTAACATAGAAAATACTCTCCATAACTTCCATAACTCGAAAATTCCTTAACTCGAATTTTTCCATAACTAGTAGTAAAATTTGTGCAATGGTAAAATTTTACATAGAAAATACTCTCTATAACTTCCATAACTCGAAAATTCCTTAACTCGAATTTTTCCATAACTAGTAGTAAAAATTTGTGCAATGGTAAAATTTTACATAGAAAATACTCTCTATAACTTCCATAACTCGAAAATTCCTTAACTCGAATTTTTCCATAACTAGTAGTAAAAATTTGTGCAATGGTAAAATTTTACATAGAAAATACTCTCTATAACTTCCATAACTCGAAAATTCCTTAACTCGAATTTTTCCATAACTAGTAGTAAAAATTTGTGCAATGGTAAAATGTTACATAGAAAATACTCTCTATAACTTCCATAACTCGAAAATTCCTTAACTCGAATTTTTCCATAACTAGTAGTAAAAATTTGTGCAATAGTAAAATTTTACATAGAAAATACTCTCTATAACTTCCATAACTCGAAATTTCCTTAACTCGAATTTTTCCATAACTAGTAGTAAAAATTTGTGCAATGGTAAAATTTTACATAGAAAATACTCTCTATAACTTCCATAACTCGAAAATTGCTTAACTCGAATTTTTCCATAACTAGTAGTAAAAATTTGTGCAATGGTAAAATTTAACATAGAAAATACTCTCCATAACTTCCATAACTCGAAAATTCCTTAACTCGAATTTTTCCATAACTAGTAGTAAAATTTGTGCAATGGTAAAATTTTACATAGAAAATACTCTCTATAACTTCCATAACTCAAAAATTCCTTAACTCGAATTTTTCCATAACTAGTAGTAAAAATTTGTGCAATGGTAAAATTTTACATAGAAAATACTCTCTATAACTTCCATAACTCGAAAATTCCTTAACTCGAATTTTTCCATAACTAGTAGTAAAAATTTGTGCAATGGTAAAATGTTACATAGAAAATACTCTCTATAACTTCCATAACTCGAAAATTCCTTAACTCGAATTTTTCCATAACTAGTAGTAAAAATTTGTGCAATAGTAAAATTTTACATAGAAAATACTCTCTATAACTTCCATAACTCGAAATTTCCTTAACTCGAATTTTTCCATAACTAGTAGTAAAAATTTGTGCAATGGTAAAATTTTACATAGAAAATACTCTATAACTTCCATAACTCGAAAATTCCTTAACTCGAATTTTTCCATAACTAGTAGTAAAAATTTGTGCAATAGTAAAATTTTACATAGAAAATACTCTCTATAACTTCCATAACTCGAAATTTCCTTAACTCGAATTTTTCCATAACTAGTAGTAAAAATTTGTGCAATGGTAAAATTTTACATAGAAAATACTCTCTATAACTTCCATAACTCGAAAATTCCTTATCTCGAATTTTTCCATAACTAGTAGTAAAAATTTGTGCAATGGTAAAATTTTACATAGAAAATACTCTCTATAACTTCCATAACTCGAAAATTCCTTAACTCGAATTTTTCCATAACTAGTAGTAAAATTTGTGCAATGGTAAAATTTTACATAGAAAATACTCTCTATAACTTCCATAACTCGAAAATTCCTTAACTCGAATTTTTCCATAACTAGTAGTAAAAATTTGTGCAATGGTAAAATTTTACATAGAAAATACTCTCTATAACTTCCATAACTCGAAAATTCCTTAACTCGAATTTTTCCATAACTAGTAGTAAAAATTTGTGCAATGGTAAATTTTTTAAAATAATCTCTATAACTCCAATTTTTTAAACGCTGTGTGCTTTCCAAAATTGATGGTGCCGCATATTGCCTAGCATCAACCGTATCCTGTTTGTTACAGTAAAGGTGCTATATATTAATGAAATTTTAGAGTATAAACTCATTCTTTCTTTTTACCTCTGCCGTTACAATTGCAAATAAAAGGCCAGAAAAGAAAAATCAATACGATGTCATTATCTGACAAAGTGAGGTTGATAAGTGAAATTGACAAAGGGGAAAGTGATTTCTGAAGACTTTGGGATTCCTCCAAGTACACTTTCTTCAATTATAAGAAACTGCGAAGAAATTCTGAACAAAGCCGAAAATGGTGCAAATAATGGTCGCAAACGTTTGAAAAAGTATACCTACGAAGGCATTGACAAAGCTACTTTGGAATGGTTTAAAATTGTGGGATAAAAATGTGCCAATGCCTGGACCACTCATTAGAGAAAAAGCTCTTGATTTTGCTGAGAGTCTGGGACACACTCATTTCATCGCTAGTGTAGTTTGGCTAGATAAATTTAAGAAAAGGCGTAATATTATTCAAAACGTTATGTGCGGTGCAAGTGCAGACGTTAATGAACATGACTGTGAAGAGTGGTGCAAAAATATCTAGCCAGAACTTTTAGCATCTTATCATGAAAACAAACAGACATTTTTAACGCGGCAGATACTTATTTTTCAAATGTTTGCCTAATTGATATTTAAAGACGAAAAGTGCTTCGGTGGAAAACACAGCAAAGAAAGAATCACCGCCAAGGTGAAGCCAATATGTGTGATACTGGAAAACTGAAGCCGTTGAAAAATAAAAAAATCCGCGATGCTTTAAAGATAATCGTGTTTTACCAGTGATGTACTGAAGCAACAAAAAAGCTTGGATGACAAACCCAATTTAGACAAGAAATTCAATGCAGAAAACCGTCACACTCACAAATTACTAATAATTGTAAGCAGCTTATTTCGATTATTGTTGTTCTTCTCCCTCCAAATGACGTCAAAGTTACAAACTATGGACGAAGGAATTATTAACAATATAAAATTGCTCTAAAGAGGAAGAATTCTAAGAAAAACTATAGTTACCTCAGTAGAAAATCAACCCGAACATATTACTTTATGAGATGCTGTAACAAACTTGGCAAAAGCGTGACACCGACATTGATATCGATACTGACATCGATATTCAGCAAGCAACCATAAAATATTGTTTCAGAAGGGCTGGCTTTAAGAAACAAGGCGGAACAAACTGGTGTGAAGAAGATGATACTCTTGTGTCTGAATTGAAGTCCGCGTATGACAGATATAATCATCATAACGTGGATAATACAGTGTCTCTTAATGATTATTTATCTGTATATGAACATATCCTTATAGCGGACTATCCAACAGATGCCGATATTTTAAACACGATTACAAAACGCGAAGATGAAGATGTCTTATCTAGCAACGAAACAGTGCCAATTCCACCCACGAATTGCGTAATTATTTAAATAAGTTTAACGAATACCTGTGTTCTAAAGACAATCTTTCTTCATCCTTCATCTAATGCAGTGTTTCTCAAACTTATTTGTCTCATCGCCCACCTTTGATATGTTAAAGTTACTAGCGCCTCCCAAATCTATCGTATTATATATGCATATATATATATATATATATATATATATATATATATATATATATATATATATATAAATATATATATATATATATATATATATATATATATATATATATATATATATATATGTCAGTATCAATATATATCTCAGCGAATGAAATACCAAAAAGATCGGGACCATCAGACTAAGTGGACGGAAGAAAGGAAGAGGATCTTTAGTGAATAGAAGAAAGCATCCTGGATCCTTCGCAAACGAAATCATAAATAAAGCTCCATGGGTTCCTAAAGGGACCATCTATGTAAAATAATAATATATATATATATATATATATATATATATATATATATATATATATATATACATGTGATATATATATATATATATATATATATATATATATATATATATCAAAGTGACATAAACGTATTTTTTGCTCTCCCTCCTTTTTCGACCTAATACACCGTAAAAGAGGGTTGAAACAACAGACGCGAACGCAAACTCAAACCTATATATTTAGAGTAGGAGGAAATGCCTGCTCGTAGCTAGAAAACATCAAGAGGCAACCTCTAAGGCTCAATACCTTAGTTGTAATCATCGTGATCTTTCTTAAAAATCACCACAACCACTTTCAACTTGAAGTAATCATGATGGAACAAAAGGAAAATCCGCTACCCCAGGCCCCAGTCACCGTGCTAGACTTTCCAGGTCATCGGATTCTGGGGGACCAGGAACATCATGAGGAGAAGAGTCGGAGCTTCTCAAAATCTCTACGCAAGCACTACATTGGCACTCTTAATGTGAATACTCTCTTCAAACTTGGAAAACTAAAACAACTTACAGATATGTTAGAAAAATTTCAAATAAAAATTCTTGCGATTCAGGAGACATGTTTACAAGACGAAAATCATTTCAACACAGAAAATTATAGGATTTATAAAGGTAAACCTGCTGTCAGAAGAGGTACACCATCATTGTTTGGGACGGGATTTGCTGTACACAAATCAGTCGTGGATAACATTGTTGACTTTAATTCAATATCAGAAAGGATCTGCACACTCTCCTTCAAATCAGGCAATAAAGGTTACACAATTATCAATGCACACGCACCTACAAATGAGCATAACAGAAAGAAACCACAAGAAGTTCAAGACTTCTGGGAAGACATGGAAGAAGTAACCAACAGCATACCAGAAAGGCATGTTAAAATTTTAATGGGAGACTTTAATGCGCAATTAGGTAAGGATGGAAAATACAGACAAATCACAGGCCCTTATTCAGCTCACTATCGCACAAACAAAAATGGAGAGCACCTCATAAAATATTTTCAAAATTTTAATCTCAAAATTATGTAGACACAATTTCTAAAGCTAAGACGAAAACTTACAACATGGAAAGCACCTAACACCGTATGGGGAGAATTCCAGATTGATCATGTGGCCATTTCTAACAAAAATACGCAGGAAATTTTAAATGTCAGAACGCGTAAAGGGTTCTTCGAGTCAGATCATTATTTGTTAAGTTAAGATTAGACCAATTCCAAGACAGAAAAAGACAGTAAAAAACAAAATAGTCAAGCCTGATCCAGAATATTTGCGGATAAACAAAGACAAAATCATTGAAGAAATTAATAGGCATCCAACAGACACTTGGACAGATCTTGCGACCACAGTTCAGAAGGCAATACGTTGGGCGCAACCTCCCAGAAAAAGGAAACATAGGTGGTGGAACGCAACTTGTGATCAAGCCATTGAGAAAAGAACACAGGCGTGGATGAAGTTCAGTAGTTACAGAACATCCGAAACATGGAAGGAATTTCACGAAGTTCAGAAAAAATCATCAAAGGAAATTAGAAGAGAAAAACGAGCACACGACAACAACAGGCTAAAAGAAATTGAAGAAGATTTTAAGAGAAATAATACAAGAAATTTTTACAGAACATTCAAAGAAAATATTAAGGGTTATCAACCTCCTATCCTCTGTTTTAAGAAAGATGGATCCTTGGAAACGAATACTAAAGAAAACTGTAAAATTCTGAAACAATACTTTAGTACTCTTCTTAATTGTAAAGAACCCAAGGAAAAAATGACCTTCCAAAAAACCACATCCAATCCTGATTCTACTGCACCTACAATAGAGGAGATAGAGGAGATCATACAACAAATGAAAAATAACAGAGCGGCAGGAGAAGATGGCATTATTGCTGAAGTGTGGAAGCTTCAAGATAAAGACATCATAAAAACAATTCATAAGATCATTACAGACATTTGGATCACAGAAAAAATGCCAGAAGAATGGAAATGTGCCTTGATCCACCCATTACATAAAAAGGGTAATAAGTCAGATCCAAATAATTACAGAGGTATTTCACTAGTGCCAGTCACTTACAAAATATTCTCGTAAGTGTTATTGAACAGACTAGAACCACAAGCAGATCATCAAATAGGTGAATACCAGGCTGGCTTTAGGAAAGGGAGATCATGCATCGAACAAATTTGGAACCTAAGAACAATATTGAAAGTCAGACAGACAAATAACACTGTAGTTACCTTTGTGGACTTTAAAAAAGCGTACGACAGCATTGATAGACAAACGCTCTTTGCAGTACTGGAAGAATATGGCATTGACAAAAAAACCAGAACACTAATACAACTAACGCTCACGGACACCACCTCAAAGATCAAGTTCTTGGCTGAAATCTCAGAACCCTTTCAGATACGCACAGGTGTCAGACAAGGAGACGGCCTCTCACCAATTTTGTTCAACATGGTCTTAGACAAAATTATTAAGCAGTGGGAGGAACAATTGAAAGGCATACAGCTAGGAAGAACACGCGAAACAAAAACAATCATTAAATGCTTGGCATTTGCAGATGACGTTGCCATAACCAGCAATAATACACAGGAGGCAAAGAAAGCACTGGAGCGATTACATGAAATAGCCGCTAAAACCGGTTTACAGATATCGTATGAGAAGACCGAATACATGGAACGACATACCAACAATGTACATACCATACATACGACTTATGGATCTATACAAAGAGTAGAAAAATTTAAATACTTAAGGGAATATATACAAATAGGGGGATCAAACAAAATGTCTAAAATTAAACGAACGGAAAAACTCCAGAAAGCATATAAACTTACATGGTCACATTATAATAAGAAAAGCATATCAAGGCAGGTCAAACTCAGACATTACAAAACAGTTGTATTGCCTGAAGCATTGTATGCGTCAGAAACGACCACAATTGGAGCATCTGGCATCATAGAAACAGAAAAAATTGAACGCAAAGTTCTTAGAAAAATATTTGGAGCAGTACACAGAGATGGGATATGGATGAAAAGACCTACCAAAGAGCTATATGAACACACAGACAGACTAACAGATATCATTAGAAAACGAAGACTAACTTTCTATGGGCACATACAGAGAATGAACAATAAACGACTTACAAAAAAAATCTTTGATGTAGTAAACCGTTCAAGTAGGAAAACAAATTGGTTTCATGAAATAGAAGATGACTTAAAGCAATTGGGGATCAATCAGCAAATGATAGAAGACAAGAAACAATTCAGAAGCAAAATTAAGAATACCAAATGTTTAGTAAGCGAAAGGAAGATAGGAACATTGTGGACAGAACAAAGGAAACAGGAGCACAGTCAAAGGATGAAGAGATTTTGGGAACAGAAGAAAAAGAAGGGAAAGAAGTGAAACTTGTGTCATCATGAGTTATTTAAGTTCAAACACTGTCCATATGGGCAAAAATGATGTAATAATAATAATATACATGTGGCATCTTTGATGCAATAATAAAAATGAAAAAATAATAAAATTGCAATTCAATTGAAAGAAGCTTTTTTGTCTCTTTCTACAGTAAAAGTATTTTAACTTACCAAGTATTTTATAGGATACTGAAAATTTGTCAGTTTTATCGAAATTTAAACAACCAAAATACTTAAAATTCACTAGAAATCTAGCAACGTTGAAAGTAAAATTTATATATCAAGAATATACGCGCTAGTGAGGACAAGCCGCAATTTCTTGTAACATCATCATTCAAAATAAATTATAAGTTTAGGTCTGAGAACCTATTTAGATTAATAATAAATGCATTCTTAAATAATTAGCAACAATAATTGTGATAGTTTTTGAAATGTTTCAAATAAAAATTAAGATGCGGGGATCCCTGTACAAAGAAAAATTCGCGAAAAGAAAGTGAAGGCATTCTAATTTTTACAGAAATAAAATTATATAACAATTTCTTTTTCAGAAACTTGAAAAGTTGGCAGATTTTTTTTCAAGGTAGTAAATTTGTGAAGTTAGCAACCGAATTTGCAAAAATATAATATTTCATCGGAGTTCCCGGTAGATAAGAAATAGTTCTAGAGTACTTTGAGCAAAATTCCAATATTTTAATCAGAATTTCGCGAAAAAATGGAAAATACCAAAATTGAGCCAGCAACCACTTTTGAGATAAATTTTGCGTTTTTTACATATTTCTGTACCGCGACCATAGTTCTGGATTACCTTGATCAATTTTGCAAAAAGTTCTGCAAAAATTAACATTTTGCAAAAAAAAATGAATTTTGAAAATTGCAAAACAGTTCTATTTACAAATCTGAGTTCTATTACAAATCTATTTACAAATCGAATATCCCTTTGTCCTTTTTTGATCAAAACCTTAGTTCAAAAGATATTTGCAATAATAAGGGACGCATTATTTTGAATGGAAATTAAAAAAAAACGGGGAAGAGATCTATTTGCAGTTCCCAATAGAACTCTTATAGTTCTATCGAAAATCCTTATAACTTTTTTCTGTAAAGTTAATAATTGGAAAGATTTGCGAAAAATTATACTTCACGCGTCAATGCGACGAAGTGAAGAAGCAAAATAATCGCGCGACAGTTCTGTTGGCAGTTCCCAGTAGAACTTCTAGAGTTCTATCGAAAATCCTTATTTTTCTTCAATGCTAAAAATTCGAAAGTTATGCGTAAAATTAGACTTCACCGATGCGACGAAGCAAAGAGAAAATAATCCCGCAATAGTTCTGTTAAAATTTGGAAAATGTCAATTTTTTCCAGAACTTTTTGCAAAATTGATCAAGCACTCCAGAACTATGGTCGAGGTACAGGAACATGTAGAAAACGCAGAGTTTTTCTCAAAAGTGATTGCTAGCTCAATTATGGTATTTTCTATTTATTTAGAAAAATTCTGCAGAACTATTGAAATTTTGCACAAAGTACTTTAGAACTATTTCATATCTGCCGGGAACTCCGATGTAATATTATATTTTTACAAATTCGGTTTCTAACTTCACAGGACTCACTAAGAGGTGGTAGATCTATAGAAAAATTGGTAGAGTTAGTAACGTTGATTGTGTATGTGTGCGTGCGATTATCGACCAGCAGCGAATAGCAGACGAGCGATTGTATAATACTGAACACGGAACAATTTTGTTGAACGTATTTGTTTGTTTTAAATTAACAGAAATGTATACATTGTATAGCTCATGATACCTACCTCCCCCTATATCGCCCCCTGGCCACTTAGCGACCCCCAAGACGACGTCACCGCCCACTGGGGGGCGATATCGCCCACTTTGAGAAACACTGATCTAATGGAAAACAATTCAAAATTACTGACTTTCTCAAAAAATAATATATTAATTATAATTATTTTTAATTAATTATAATTATATAACATTATATTAATAATGCATATTTATTTTTGTTTATAAATATATACAATTTACTTCTTGAATAAATTGTGTAAAGTGAATTTTGTAGTTATGTATTTCTCTAACTCGAATTTTCTATAACTCCATTTTTTTGGTGAACTATGGTAATTCGACTTAGGGAAGTTCGACTGTAATTACGAGTACGGTGTGGCTCCTGCATCTTACTGCTAAGAGAGACCACGTGGGTCGCAAGAAAAATGACATAACTTGATAAATAAAAATAATAATGAACATACACAGACGCGTTTCTGCCTTTTGGCTTCATCAATATCATCTAATCTCAAATTGAATCAAAATTAAATGTAAACTAAGAACTTGCTCAGTACGTCGTGTTCTTAGATGAAATGCATCTGCATTTCAATATCATATATTTTTTCCTATTTTTTATATTACTCGCTCGTACAGCATAGCGCAGGCTCGAGAAGACGTGAGATCTAGGGTATTAAAACCGAACCCGGTTAACCGGGTTTTCTGTTAAAATTTGCGAAACCGTAAAACCGGTTTTTTTTCGAAAAACCGAAAGTCGATTTTTATTTATTTTATTTTTTTGTTCAAGTGGAAAATAATTTTATTTTGCTATGGTTATTCATGAAGTATTATATTGTAGATTTATTTGTACTAAAATAAAGCGTAAGGGGTCGTCCATTAATCACGTGATGTTTTCTAGCAACTTTTTAACATTGCATGACTCAATCAACAGAAGCGGATTTTCTTTTCGGTGGCTTTTTCGTTTGTATCGCCGCTCTATATCTGTCTCTCTCAGACTCAATGCTAACCTAACCTAACCTAACAGCTCTATCCTGCTTCGGACCAACTACTACTAGGCAAATTGTAGAAAAAAATAATTTAACAATACGCGGTGAAACATATTACATGTTGAATTGTTCGTGTGGACCTAATAACATTTACATTAAGGTATATAAAAATGAATCTTTTAGATAGTTGAATTTAGATTTTTAGAATTTATCTTTTTAATTTCTGTACGACCAAAAAATTGTTGGCCCCAAATTTGCCGTCTCTAAAATCTGCCACCCTAGGCTCCAGCCTAATCAGCCTGCTGGTAAATTCCAGCACTGTTTCCCAGTTTAGACATTGTTTTGAGACAAAACATACGCGGCAACGATTTACGCATGTATTCGGTAAAATAATTCGGTAAAAATGTAAGAGCAGTTAATATGTAAAGGTTCACAGATTTAGAGTGCGCATAATCTTGATCCTAAAGAAATATAAATACTTGTACTCCATTCTTACATTTTAGTCTAGTTTCGTACTTTGATAAATAAATACATATCTACATTTCGCCATCTGAATAAATTTTTATTTTATTTGGGTCACAGCAGCAATTTATTTATTTTTATACTCAAAACCGGGTTTTAACCGGTTAACCGGTTTTTTACTTACGAAAAACCGAAAACCGGTTTTTGAAATTTCATCGGTTTTTTGGATGCCCTAGGCAGAACTCGGTACACAATAAATCGGCACATGATATATCGGCATCGGACGACTCGGCACTTCCAACTCGGCACCGGACAACTCGGCACCGGAAAAATTCGACTCCGGATAAGTCGACACCGGGCAAATCGGCACCAGTCATCAGTGTATGAATATATAAATTTTCTAGTATAACATAGTTTTTGGTAATATTAAAAACAAAATAAATGTTTTTATAATTACATTAAGTAACGCACGCCCCTTGAAAGATGAAGAAAATTGTATACTAACTTATTCTATACCAGCAATACCAACACGATCGTGCTAGGTTGGTGACGGGATTTGCTGCAAGAAGCGATGCGAAGCGGCCATTTTCGCTTCTTATATGTAAATTTTAAGTCTTGCTCACGTTTTGTAAGCGACTTATGATTTTTCGAGCGAATTCTGGATTTTGTTGCGGAACTGCATGAAATTCAGGTCTTCGCTAAAAAAAAAACCTAACTCACTTATAAAAAAACGAATATACTCGAGAAACAACGTGTTTCCTGATCTCTGATTTATTGAGAAATATTAACTTTGAATGATCAGAGGATCGGGTGATAATTAATTGTCTTCTAGATTTCCCTTATCTTCAGATTGATTCTCGATAAAATCTTGGGCTTTGCTTGATGTCGGTACCTGGTCGTACCACAGATGGAAGTCTTTATGTATTGCACCTTGTTGACACAGCTTCAAAAGGTTTTTTTTTCTGAGCACTGATGGGCAATAGTCTGCTGAAAACTTGTGGAAACTCGGTGGGTAGGGAACGGAGTCGTCCGATGCCGTTCCGATTATGGCCTTAACAAGACCAGCTAAATGAAAGGACATAAACCTCATTGGACGTTCTAAAGTCTTGGGGAGCAAACACCGAGTGTTTAGTCAAGAACAGGAGCTTCATTATATTTTATTCATAATATTTTCATTTTATTCAAAATTATAAAAAAGTGTATAGCTAAGAGGTTAAAAGGAAATTAAAAATACGAGTGCCGAAATGTCTCGGTGCTGATTTGCCCGTTGCCGACTTGTCCGGTGCCGAATTTTCGCGGTGCCGAGTTGTCCGGTGCCGACTTATCCGGTGCCGAGTTGTCCGGTGCCGTGTGTTCTGCCGATTTGGAAGTGCCGAGTCATTCGGGTCCGTCAGAAATTGGCTATATAGATAAGATAATATTGAAATGCACATGCATCTAAGAACATAACATACTGAGTAAGTTGTTAGTTTACATTTAATTTTGATTCAATTTGAGATTAGATGATCCATATTAGAAGTCCATACTGATGAGGCCAAAAGACAGATACGTGTCTATTAGGGCATCCAAACCGGGTAAAACCGAACCCGGTTAACCGGGTTTTCTGTTAAAATTTACTATATCGCAAAACCGGTTTTTTTCGAAAAACCGAAAGTCGGTTTTTATTTATTTTATAACTGATTTTTTTTTAATTTTTCTATGGTTATTCATGAAGTATTATATTGTAGATTTTTTTATACTAAAATAAAACGTAAGGGGTCGTCCATTAATCACGTGATGTTTTTTAGCAACTTTTGATTCCAAAGTTTTAAGAACTTCATGCCAAGAAATTCTCCAACTTCTACATGCGCCCTCTCTAGCTGACCAACGTGTCAAATTTACTCTCTTTAGCGTTTTCTCTTTCCCAAATTCAGTCACTTTTGCCAGCGTTGTGTCTTAGATATTCAACATGACTAGCTAAAAAAGATCGAATTCAGCTATCAGAATCCAAAATCATACAATAATTTCCGTTATTCGGATCAGAACTGAACTTTTTATTTTTCCCTCTTCCTAGTACACAACGGAAGAAAAATTAATACATATAAGAAATTGCATGACTCAATTAAAAGAGGCGGCTTTTCTTTTCGGCGGCTTTTTCGTTTGTATCGCCGCTCTATATCTGTCTCTCTCAGAATCTATGCCACTACGCTATATGGCATTGGCACTGCCTAATTATTTTATTTGGTTTACAGCCGCAGTTTATTTTTATACGTAAAACCGGGTTTTTATTTTATGAAAATCCGAAAACCGGTTTTTGAAATTACATCGGTTTTTTGGCCCTAGTGTCTATGGATGTCCATAATTATTTTTATTTATCAAGTTATGTCATTTTTCTTGCGACCCACGTGGTCTCTCTTAGTAGTAAAATGCAGGAGCCACACCGTACTAGTTAATTTTTTTTAAGAATGCAGTATCTAGATACCTGATTTACACTATGACAAATGTTCAATATAGTTACAAAATTTGGCGCTAAATTCAAATATAGTTACTTGAATATAAAAATGGTAATTTATTAATGGTTTGATAATATGAATGGTAATTTATTAATGATTTGAATCTATCAAATACACCAAATGGCAACAATAGTAATAAGATATAAACAAATTAATGGAGAAAAACACAATAAATCTAAATGATACAAACAGATCAGATGACAATAGACCTTTTCATAGTTTTTTTTTCTGTGCATGTGTGAATTTCCGCCAGACACATAACCAATGAAAATAACAAAATGTGCCCGAAACTTTCAAATTCCCTCCTTTTAAACATGACGGACGCACATGCGTCTAACTAACCGTAAAAAGGTCTATTTAATGTCAAGCTTAAACGGTCTTAAAAGTCTGAACGGTCTTAAAACGGTTAAATTATTTTCTGTAAAAAGCGAACAGACGAACGGATTTTAATCTAAATTTCAGGAATTATTCTCGATAGTCTTTTTTAATTCACTGAAAAGTTTCAATTTGTAAACTGGAAATTACCGAAATTACAAATTTGCAAATATTAACTTGACTAGTTTTACAAAATTTTCTTGCAAGGCGCGGAATTTATTTTCTGTAAAAAGCGAACAGACGGACACATTTTGTTGAAAATTTCAGAAATTATTCGTGAATAGTAACACAAGATTAGAACAAACTGGACAAACCTAGTCAAGATTTGACATATTTTGCCAATAGAAGTTTTTTTTTTGTTCCCATGTGACAATTTCCGTCTATGTTTTTCGGGCACTTTTTGACGTATAACCAATGAAAATAACAAAATTTGCCCGAAACTTTCAAATTTCCGCCTTTTAAACATGACGGACCCGCATGCGCCTAACTAACCGTAAAAAGGTCTATGTGAATTGACACGGCAGGCATTGACAACTAAAACCTGCATTGGCGTACGAAAAAAATATACTTGGAGTTAATTAATTTTTTTGTCTTTAAATTTAAAATTGAATATATTTTTGTAAAATTTACAATTTATTGGAAATAATATTGTATATTAATATTGTATATTATTGTATATTAATATTGTATATTATTGTACATTATTGTATAATATAGATAATTATTAGCCTTAGTATAATTTAACGTTCTAATATATTTAGAAATTATGTGTAGTATTATATTCATTTAATTACATATCACCAAATTTTACGCCAGTGACGGCAAATGTATGTGAAAGAGAGAGATGGAGAAGTAAATATCGACGATGTGAACTTCTCCTTGATTTAAGCCAATCAGAAAACAAAGTCAAATAATCCATATCTTCCCTGTACTGCATTCTTAAAAAAAATGAACTATAGTAATTATATTTATTTATGTTATTAGTCACTTTGTGAATTAGAGAACATTCCTTAATTCTTTCCAAAAAAATCGGATGCAATAATGATAATATTGTTAAATCATATTATTAATATAAAAAAAATGCATACAATAATGATAATATTGTTATAACTACCAAATATTAAATTCCTCGCAGCAAATGAAATAACAAAGACAATGAAAATTTAATATGGGAACGCAATGTCCCTTCGCAATATCCTCTGAAATATCTAACAAATATTCCAGCTTAAATATTTATATACAACCCAAAATCCTTTTAAGCCACTTTAATTTCATTAAACAAAGTACAATCTTCTCCGTATAAAATTAATTTTCTGCATTGCGTGCACGAACTTTTCACACGTCTACTTCAATTCAAAACGAACGCTCTATCTACCACAAACTTTTCAATTAAACGCTCCCGCTCGATCATTTCAGTTTTCACAACAAACACTAACTATACTTCGCTTCAGCTAATTTCCCGCGCGATTAATAATCACCGCTTTCGGTCCGCTCGTTTTCACGGCCAAGAATGATTGCATTAAGCCCTCATCCCCCAACTTTCCGCAGAGACCGACCGCGTAAATGCACTCGTTTTTTTTGCCTCGCTGTTGTGAACGTTGCAATTGCGAAATTAAATTTCCCCTTTCGTGTTCCATTCCGAGTTCGCGAAATTAAATCTTTCAAGAGAGTAGTAGCAAAAGTGCTTATTTGATTTTCTCTACGGCCGTACATTTTTCTACAACAGCAAATTTAAACCGTAAAATTGAACTAATAAAGAAGGATTTAGACAGAAGACCTTTTTTTCGGAATAAATTAACATTATTCTTTTAATTACATGCTCGAAATAATAAAGATATTGGTTTCTTTAATTGAGAAAATTTGAGCATGTTCATTGCTAAATGGCCCGCGGGCCACAGATTGGACAAGCCTGGTTTAAATTAAATATAAATCGATGTCATTACTTGGCTGCTCTTTCTCGAAATAATAAAGATGGGGCATATTGCTTGCTTTAATTGAGAACATTTGAGCATCATCATCATCATCATCAACCAGCCCTTAGAAAGTCCACTGCTGGACATAGGCCTCCCTCATGGCCCTCCACCCATTTCTATCTTGGCCTGTCTGGATCCAATTATTTGCGATTCTTTTCAGGTCATCGGTCCAACGTGTAGGTGGTCTTCCTCTGTTTCGCTTATCGGTGCGAGGCCTCCATTCCAACAACCTCTTTGTCCACCTGTCGTCGCCCGTTCTGGCGCCCAATTCCACTTTAATGTGGTTATTTGCTCGACGATGTCTTTCACGCCGGTTCTTCGCCGCAGGTCCTGGTTTGTGACGTGGTCTCTCAAACTCAATCCAATCATTGACCTTTCCATCTTGCGTTGTGCTACTTTGAGTTTTTTCGCGGATGTCGTCGTTAAGGTGAGTGTTTCTGCGCCATATGTGATCACTGGCAGAACGCATTGGTCGAACACTTTTCTTTTCTGGCAGATGGGGAGTTCGCTCTTGAAGACATGTTTTAACTTTCCATAGGTCGCCCATCCTAGGCCGATACTTCTGTGCAGCTCGCATGTTTGATTTAGGCACATGCCCAGGTACATATATTTTTCGAGCCAAGCAATTTCGGTGTTATCGATGTTTATACTTTCGCTCATGACGAGATTTGTCATGATCTTCGTTTTGAAGTAGTTGATTTTCAGACCAACCCCGGAGCATGCCTCCTCCAATTCGCAGAGCATTTGTCTAGCCTCTCCCAAGTCGTCAGTTGTTAGGACTATGTCGTCCGCGAAGCGGAGGTAGCTAAGGTTCCGACCATCTATGTTTATTCCCTCTGTGTCCCAGTCGAGTTTTTTGAAGGCATGTTCTAGAACGGTAATTAATAATTTAGGAGACACGGTGTCTCCTTGTCTCACACCTCTTCCGATTTCAATGGGGTTGCTAGTTTCATGTAGTCTAACTGACAGAGTAGCGTTTCTGTATATATTATAGATGAGTTTTGAATATCTATAATCTACTCGACATTCTTTCAGGGCGTTTAGTATAGCTTTCACCTCATTGGTGTCAAAAGCTTTGTGAAAGTCTACAAATAGGACAACTAGTGGTCTGTTGTATTCTATGGTTTTGTCATTGAGGGTCTTAATACTCTGTAGGTAATCATTTGTCCCAAAGCCCGGTCTGAAACCTGCTTGTTCTCTTGGCTGGTAATGCTCGAGTTTATTTTCTAGCCTTGATGTTATGACCCTGGTGAACAGTTTGTGTAGATGACTGAGGAGAGTTATTGGGCGGTAATTTTGCAAGTTCGTTTTGTCTCCCTTTTTATGAAGTAGTATGGTGGTCGCTTCGTGCCACTGATCCGGGACGGTGCATGAATGTAGACATAGGTTGAACAGTGTTCGTATTTTCTCTAGTAGGAGGAAACCTCCGGCTTTTATTGCTTCTGCAACCACCTCGTCTTCTCCTGGTGCTTTATTATTTTACGCTTTATTGACAGAGCGTTTTTAATTTCTTCGATAAAGATGTCTGGCATCTCTTCCGATCCCTGGTTCACGACGCCTCGTTCTTGTGTAACTCCGTGTAGGTCTAGGGGTTCTTGGATGCGGCTCCGGTATAATTCGTAATAGAACTCTTCCACGATGTTCAGGATTTCGTCTCTATTTGAGGTGATGTTGCTATGTTTATCTTTTAATTTGGTTATTTCCGATTTACCCTCGGCCAGATTTCTGCTTAGTACTTTCATACTTTTACTCTTCTCTATTGTTTCTTGGGTTTTCCTACCGTGGTAGTTTCTGATGTCCCTTCTAATTGCTTTAGAGGTTTCCTTATTTTTTTCTCTCATTTCTGTACAGTTGGTATTTCTGAGTGCTCTCATTTGGTTTCGTTCGACGATAAGGTTTTTCGTAGTTTGGCTGATTTTCTCGTCTTTGTTGTTTTTGGGGCGAAACATTTCTTGGCCCTGCTTTAAAGCCTCGATTATTTCGTGGTTCAAACTGTTGATGTTTGAATCATGGAGGACATCTTTTTGTAGTGTATTTGTAATGTGGGTCTCGAATCCTTGAATATCTGTTAGTACTGTCCACATTGTTTGTTTGTTCTCCTTATCAATTTGTATCGTTCTTTACCGAGCTCTATACGGATCTTGCAACGCACCATTCTGTGGTCGCTTCCGGTCCTACAGTTGTTCAGCACTGTCACGTCTTCCACAATTTGTAACCTGTCCGCGATTATGAAAACGATCTCATTTCGGGTTTTACCATCTGGACTTTCCCATGTCCATCTTCTGTGGGGTTTCGTACTGAAGAAGCTGTTCATATTGTATAGGTTGTGCTGCAGCAGAAAGCCCAACATGGTCTCACCCCGGGCATTTCTCCCTTCAGACCCGAAATTTTCTAGGCATGTCTCCGATTTATCTGTTTTCAAACCTATTTTTGCATTGCAGTCTCCGCAAATTATGGTGGACCGTGTTTTTGTGTTGTTCAAGGCTAATGTTACATCTTCATGGAAAAAGTCCACTTCTTCTTCTGTATGTGATGATGTTGGGGCGTAAACCTGTACAATCTTGATACTGTATTTTGTGCTCAGTTTTATTACAAGGTAGGCCACTCTGGTTGAGATTTTCTTAATCGTTTGAACTTGGTTTTTTAGGCGTTTGTTGATAAGAAAGCCGATGCCTCCCTCTGATTTGTCGTCCTCTCCGGCGTAGTAGAGTAAATGACCAGATTTTAGTGTTGTTTAACTTTCGCCTCGTCTCCAGACCTCGCTGAGTCCGATAACATCCCATTTGATCTTTTGCGTTTCAATTTCCAACTCGGCCAGATTTCCTTCCGAGAGTAGTGTTCTCACATTGTATGTTACGATGTTTAGTCTTTTGGTGTTGGTACTCTTCCTTGAGTCTATTTTGGTGTTGGGGTGTGGTAATAGCGATCTTTTGCCTCCCCCAGAATCTTTGAGGCAGACCCCGACAGGGGTGTGGGAGTTGCCAGTGTGTGGTCTACCCACCTCGGGTTCACTTCCACTTGTTTGAAAAATCGCCATGTGTTTGGGGGTTTTGGCCATAATTCGCCACGCTGGCCGGACGGGTTGGCGAATGTGAATTTCAGCCGCTCCAAACATGGAGAACAAACGCCGTTTGCAAGCCGCCCATTCTGGGTCAGACGCTGTGTGGGAAACTTCTTTGCTTCACCTCCACCACTTCGAGACCTTACCGGCAAGGGTGGCCCTACCAGTAGCTACGCTACCGCCGGCATCGCTCCCTGGGTGTAAGGTTACTAAGCCCTCTCACCAGCGACAAGGTGATGTTTCCCCTAGAGTAGGCATTTGAGCATGTTCATAAATTGCCCGCGGGCCACAGATTGGGCAAGTCTGATTTAAATTAAAAATAAACTGATGTCATTGCTTGTTTGTTCTTTCTCGAAATAATAAAGATGGGGGCATATTGATTGCTTTAATTGACAACATTTGAGCATGTTCATTGCTAAATGGCCCGCGGGCCACATATTGGGCAACCCTGATTTAAATTAAATATAAACCGATGTCATTGTTTGTTTGCTCTTTCTCGAAATAATAAAGATGGGGCATATTGGTTTCTTTAAGGGGGGAAACCACATTATTAGGCTGTTTGATACTGATTTTTTAGGATTCTTTTGGGTGGGTAGAATTAACTAGAATTTAATCAAATTTTGACATCATTTCATTCATATTTCGAACAATTTCTGTGAATTTTTTTGAATAGTTTCATCCAAAAAGAAAAAAGTAACGATGTGATGTGCTCCGAAGGCTGTAAGTATAGTTTTCCAATTGCGTGCAGTGTAGCCATTCGGATTTTCGTGTGAAATCAAAAAGGTTTTGATTTTACATTAATAGCTTATTTTCTAAGAATATAAACCTCAATGCAGGCGAAACAAATGAAAATTAAAAATTTTGCAGGTGTTGGAACAATTTTTCTTCGATTTTCACGATTTTTTTCTCTAATTATGCAAGGAAAAAACCCTTAAAATCACGATATCATCTTACAAGTTGGTTCATATAGTTCGGTATTTTATAAAGAATCATACTATCAATTTTCAAAATGATCGGTTCTAAATTTTTTGAGTTAGATTGCACGCAAATGTGAAAAAAGTCATTTGGAGATAAACGAGGTAATGTTCCGCTCGAGCCTGTAGCCTGTACCCAATGTGCACTCGGTTCTATGCTCAAAATCTAAACGAATGCGAACTTCGATTTGAAATTTTAACAGCGTATTCATGGATAGTTAAGCTAGCGATTTAAGCAATAAAAAAATCGGATTTTTTGAACATCCTAATGTGGTTTCTCCCCTTAATTGAAAAAATTGGAGCATGTTCATTGCTAAATGGCCCGCGGGCCACAGATTGGTCAAGCCTGATTTAAATAAAAAATAAACGGATGTCATTGCTTGTTTCCTCTTTCTCGAAATAATTAAGATTGGGGCATATTGGTTTCTTTAATTGAGAAAATTGGAACATGTTCATTGCTAAATGGCCCGCGGGCCACAGATTGGTCAAGCCTGATTTAAAAAAAAATAAACGGATGTCATTGCTTGTTTGCTCTTTCTCGAAATAATAAAGATGGGGGCATATTGGTTTCTTTAATTGAGAAAATTTGAGCATGTTCTTTGCTAAGTGGCCCGCGGGACACAGATTGGTCAAACCTGATTTAAATTAAAAATAAAGCGATGTCATCGCTTGTTTGCTCTTTCTCGAAATAATAGAGATGGGGGCATATTGGTTGCTTTAATTGACAAAATTGGAGCATGTTAATTGCTAAATAGCCCGCGGGCCACAGATTGGGCAAGCCTGATTTAAATTAAATATAAATCGATTTCATTGCTTGTTTTCTCCTTCGGGAAATAATAAAGATGGGGGCATATTGGTTGCTTTAATTGACAAAATTGGAGCATGGTAATTGCTAAATGGCCCGCGGGATACAGATTGGGCAAGCCTGCGATTGGGCAATGAAAAAAATAAACGTAAGCGGTCAGGGGACCCCTGCCAGGAACGAAGTTCCACTTCCATTCCTTCTGCCTCGAGGACTTCCGCAACCCATTCCTTCGCCCCCCACGATTTCGCAGCGTAATCACAAGACTAAAGTTTTTGTCGTGGAATATTTAGACTGTATCTCTTTTATTGGCTACTATGAAAGGTGAATGGACTAAGTTTTTAAGATAAAGCCTATCGTCCACATGGATGTTAAAGGATTTGCGAAAATATCTGTCATCTATGACAGATGACATATGTGGTTGAGTATTTGATTTAGGTCAGGGGTGTCCAAACTGGGCTCGCAAGACAAGTTGCAATGCGGTTTAAGAGAACGTTTAATTTATTGAACAAATTCAAACTGAGTCTTATGCGGACAAGTTGCAATGCGTTCCAAAATTTAGTAAATAAATGAAAAACAAATTGTCAAACTGGGTCAAGATAAGTTGAAAGCAGCCCGAAACAAAAGCGTCAATTTGCTAAATGAATGAAAGAAATTGTCCGTTTTGTTTTGGGCCGCATTGGAACTTGTCTTGCGGCCCGCGGGCCAAGTTCCAATGCGACCCAAAACAAAACCGACAAATTTTTTCATTCATTTATTTCAGACACCAAATTGTGAGTAAAAGTTTGCAAATTTCGCCACGCAAGCAATTAGTCTGTAGATGTAGACAAAAATCCACCAATTATTTAGTGTATAGAGACGAGATTATTATATTACATCAAAACTTGCAGTCGCAAAAAATGTGTGCGAAAATAATCTAGTCTGTCATAAATGATACATGTCTAGTTGAGTAATTGATTTACATCAGTAGTGTACAACTTGCGGCCCAAGACGAGTTGCGATGAAAAACAAAACATCAAAATAGTCCTATTCATAGTTGAAATTTTTTTGTGCGCATGTGTCAATTTCCGCCAAGTTTTTCGGGCACTTTTTGACGTATAACCAGTAAAAATAACAAAATGTGCCTGAAACTTTCATATTCCCGCCTTTTAAACTTGACGGACGCGCATGCGCTTAACTAACCGTAAACAGGATTATAGTTTATATATATTAATAAAGACTTACGTCTTCAAGCTTGAATGAAATTTCCAGAAGCTTTTGTAAAACTTTTCAATTTTCCAAAACTTTTTAATTAGCGTTATTCAACTGTCGATTGCTAAGTTACTAAGATAGTTACAGCTCGGAAACTAGCTGCAAAGGTCTATTTTATTATTTTTAGTCATATAGTGAAATCTGTCACTCTGTGAAAGAAACAGAGAGAGTGAGCGGTATAGAAATATACACTGAGAGAAAGAGATAGGCGTATAACGTAGCGTAACGTTTTCTGCCGAATCACTCCTACCGAGACCTCCCTAAAGGAACTTCGTTCCAATAAACCGGCGTCATTGCTTGTTTGCTCTTTCTCGAAATAATAAAGATTGAGGCATATTGGCTGCCTTAATTGAGAAAATTGGAGTATGTTCATTTCTAAATGGCCCGCGGGCCATAGATTGGGCAAGCTTGATTTAAATTAAATATAATCCGATGTCATTGCTTTTTTGCTCTTTCTTGCGGTGTAAAAATGGGAGTAATAAAGTGGGAGTTTTAAAATGTAATTGAGGAGAAAAAATTGTTGTACCGATATTTCTCTTTCTGGTTTCTTTATTTGCGGCAATTTATTTATCTTGCCCGTGGGAAGAAGAATGTAATGAGGATTAATTGTGCTTGAACTTAATTAATTTTAGAGCTATTTTGTGTCAATTATGGAGTCTTTTTAATACGGCGATTTTTACGATCCTGAAATATCTTTTATAAACTTATTTTAATTTCTATTTTCAACTTGTTTTAAAATTGGATATTTTAACTTACTATAAAATGTCTTTTGCTTTACGGAGGCTTCTGTGAAAGATATTTTAACAAGTTAAAGTTACTCTATAGATAGAAGCATATAATTACATTTCCCGGGAATTTTAAAATATTAAGTGAAAAGTTTGAAACTTAATTGAATTCGTTTTTAGAAAGAAGCGATCAATTGAACTTTTAGCAAAACAAACAAAATCGTGTTTATTTGGGTTTCTAAGATATTTAAATAGGTTTTTGCATTTTAAAATACTAAGTGGAAACTTTGAAACTTGAACTGAATTCTTGTTTAGAGAAATGGTTTCAATTTAACTTTTAGTAAAACCAACAAAATGTTTACTAGGGCTTATAAAACATTTAAATAGATTAGTTGTTAGAAGGGTTCAAGTAAAATTAAATGGCAATACAATGTTTCAACGTGTCAACTATGACACGCGTGCCATAAGATTGCCACCGCTGCACACTGGGACGGATTACGAATTTACGGCGACAAAAATAGAATTTTACAATGTCTCACAATTAAGCAAAACCTCTAAAAATGTATTGTTATATAACCCATCCATAATATTATAAACAAATAAATGCGAAAAACCAATTCCATTCGTTGTGGGAACGTGTTAAACATCGCTCTTGTCCATTAGGTACCAAAAAGGAATAAGTTGCGCTGGATTTTTAACAAAGTAACTACGTCTGTTTTGTGTTAAAAAATTGTGAACTTTTTAAATATGGAGAATATAGTTTCAAGTATGTATTTACATGTAATAATATAAAATTTGTAGAAAGTTTTAATCAATACGGTTAAAAAAAAAGTTTTGTTTACGACTATCGTAAATTAAAATTTTTTTGTAATAAAGTGCAATAAATTGATTTTTAAAAAAAAGTTCCGCATAGTTCCATTAAATAAAATATTTTGTAAAACAAAACAAACATTGAGAATTCTAGAAAAGCAAAAATCCCGTCCACATTGTTCCACCTTACTGAGAATTACACCTTTTTCCAGGTAGTCGTGATGACCACCATTTGCAAGAAAGAACGTTGAATAGAAATGAACTATTTTTTTTATTAAGAGATGAAAGTTTTTATTATTATAAAATATTTTATTTAGTACGATATCGTCAGTGATGATGAAGAAGGTGCAAATAGAGATGCTCATTGATTTTGGCGAAGATCGGTAGTGAATTTGTAAGAAAAATGCAAAACGTGTACATCTAATATAGACTATTTTTTTACTAGAATCATCAGTGTCATTATAAGGTAATATGTGAGACAAAAAATTGAAATGAACTGGATTTTATTTTTGTCGCTGTAAATTCGTAATCCGTCCTAGTGTGCGCTGAATTAGTTAAATTTTTTTAAATAATTTAATTGCAACTAAATATTTCAATTTTATCCCATGAAGCAAATCCATGTACCTCGACATACGAGTTTTTTGAGATACGAGCCGGCGAGCGTGTGATTTTTTGCTTTGAGTTACGAGCGAAATTCGAGATACGAGTTCGGTTTAGTTAGCAGGTCGGCCGGTAGCAACTGCTTGCGCGTGCCACGCCACCACGTGAATCAGTTAGCAGCGTGCTCCCGCTGTGATAAGTTGTGTTCGCGTTTTGTGTTGCGCTTACATTTACAATTGTAGTTCATTTTAATAACTGGGGTGACATTTTGGGGGTTGGAACGGATTAATGGTAGTTCAATTGTTTTGTATGAGGAAATTTGCTTCGAGATACGAGTAATTCAAGATACGAGCAAGGTTGCGGAACGAATTAAACTCGTATGTCGAGGTACCACTGTAATTGAAGAGCTAAGTGGATCAAGATGTTATGTCAAAATGTGCTAAAATTGTTCCTTTGAAATTTTTTTCCCTAGGAAAGCAACACTGAACCAACAGTTCCTCCAGCAGTTCCTCCAACAGTTCCTCCAACAGTTCCTTCAACAGTTCCACCAACAGTTCCTCCAAGACTTCCTCCAACAGTTCCTACAATAGTTCCTCCAACAGTTGCTCCAACAGTTCCTTCAACAGTTTCTCCAACAGTTTCTCCAACAGTTCCTCCAACAGTTCCAACAGTTCCTCCAACAGTTCCTCCAACAGTTCCTACAATAGTTCCTCCAACAGTTGCTCCAACAGTTCCTTCAACAGTTTCTCCAACAGTTTCTCCAACAGTTCCTCCAACAGTTCCTCCAACAGTTCCTCCAACAGTTCCTCCAACAGTTCCTCCAACAGTTCCTCCAACAGTTCCTCCAATAGTTCCTCCGACAATTTCTCGGACTGTTCCTCCAACAGTTCCTTTGTTTCCTCCAACAGTTCCTCCAACAGTTCCTCTGTTTCCTCCAACAGTTCCTCTGTTTCCTCCAACAGTTCCTCTGTTTCCTCCAACAGTTCCTTAGTTTCCTCCATCAGTTCCTCTGTTTCCTCCAACAGTTCCTCTGTTTCCTCCAACAGTTCCTCTGTTTCTTCCAGCAGTTCCTCCAACAGTTCCTCCAATAGTTCCTCTGTAAGATGTATCATAAACAAAGCATATACAAAAACGTGTCTAATGTTCTTTCACACTAAACTTTACACTAAGAAAAATGTAACTTAACTCCTTCAATATGATTGAAAAGCTAGGTGGATGAAGGTGTTATGTCAAATTGGGTTAAAATTGTTCCTTTGACATGTTGTTTCCCAGGAAAGCAACACTGAACCAGCAGTTCCTCCAACAGTTCCTCCAACAGTTCCTCTAACAGTTCCTCCAACAGTTCCTCCAACAGATCCCCCAACAGTTCCTCCAACAGCTCCTCCAACAGTTTCTCCAACAGTTCCTTCGACAGTTCCTCCAACAGTTCCTCTAACAGTTCCTCCAACAGTTCTTCCAACAGTTCCTCCAGCAGTTCCTCCAACAGTTCGTCCAACAGTTCCTCCAACAGTTCCTCCAGCAGTTCCTCCAACAGTTCCTCTGTTTCCTCCAACAGTTCCTCTGTTTCCTACAACAGATCCTCTGTTTCCTCCAACAGTTCCTCTGTTTCCTCCAACAGTTCCTCTGTTTCCTGCAACAGTTCCTCCAACAGTTCCGCCAACAGTTCCTCTAACAGTTTCTCCAACAGTTCCCCCAACTGATCCTTCAACAGTTCCTCTGTAAAATTTATCATAAACTAAGCATATACAAAGACGTGTATAACATGTTCTTTCACACCAAACTTTACACTAAGGAAAATGTTACTTAACACTGGGAACCTTCATCCACTTAGTTCTTCAATAACAAATTGCTAATTTCAATAAACTGAGTTAGTAGTTTTTGAATAAAACAAAAAATTCAAATTTTCATTGTAATTTGAAGCTAAATAGATCTATGTCGTTATCTGTCCGTGATATATTTTAAACCGTAACGTTTGAAATCACCAGGAAGCCAGGAATTTAATAAAGGTTTACTTTGGTGAATATAGCCGGCATAAAGTTGTCATAATTGGGTGTTAATACCACGTCG
Organism: Phosphuga atrata; assembly: GCA_944588485.1. Lineage (NCBI taxonomy): Eukaryota > Metazoa > Arthropoda > Insecta > Coleoptera > Silphidae > Phosphuga > Phosphuga atrata. The sequence goes on from OX155896.1 coordinate 72,367,224, forward strand.
TATGTAAGGATTAACATGCAGGAGAATTAAAGCCACTTCATACATACGGCGTAATTGAAACGTCTCGCTGAATGAATTTACTCCATAGTCACACTTCAAATTAGATTAATTATTACAAACCTATCAAAACATATCTATTTGGATACACGTTTAATTGCTGGAAACGTTGGAGTGTTGGAAATCCTTCACGTCATTCCAAATGTAAATTACGCGATGTTAATTAATTTGGAAACAATATCATTTAATCCTTATCCTAATAACATTATATATTCAAATACTTATTCAACTTCTCAAACAATAATTAGTCAAATAAAATGATTTATTTTTATGCATAATAAATATGACAAACTATAGTCCATTTTTTTTAAGAATGCAGTACAGGGAAGATAGGACTTATTTGACCTTGTTTTCTGATTGGCTTAATTAGAGGAGAAGTTCACACCGACGATATTTACTTCTCCATCTCAACCTCTTTTCACATACACTTGCTAGTTGTTTGTTAGTTGTCAATGGCTGCCGTGTCAATTCACAATTATCATCTGATCTGTTTGTATCATTTAGATTTTCTGCGTTTTTCTCCATTTATTTGTTTGTATTTTATTACTATTGTTCCCATTTGGAGTATTTAATCGATAATAATAAGATATTTAATGAAACCATTAATAAATTACCAATTGTATATTCATGTAACTATATTTGAATTTAGAGCCAAATTTTGTTGCTAGATTGAACATTTGGCTTAGTGTAAATCAGGTTTCTAGTTACTGCATTCTTAAAAAAATGGACTATGTCTTGTGTCTTATGCCTGTCTAGTTTTATCTTGTTTAAATAGTCTGATTAAAAATGATTATTAAATTAGATGTTTTATTAGTTAATAATATTATGTTAACTCTTTGAGGCACGGAGGAATAGACCTTTTCATAGTTGAAATTTTTTTGTGCGCATGTGTCAATTTCCGCCATGTTATACGTCAATCGTTGCCCGAACTTTTAGACGTATAACTAAATATTTGCCCGAAACCTTCATATTCCCGCCTTTCAAACTTGGCGGATGCGCATGCGGGTAACTAAGCGTAAAAAGGTCTATTAACCCCTTGACATACGAATAAAATGCGCGTTGTCGTGTCCATATACATGTGATCTTATGACATATACATGACATCTTAGAGACGTCATTGTATGTCAAAGGGTTAAAAGTGTCACATTTGATGCGTAAAAGTGCATGGCGGGATATTTAAAATTACTCAAAGCAAAACTATTCACCCGATCGGGTCAGCCGTATACGAGCATCTGCATTGCATATCGGACACCTCATTCCACGCCCGATCAGCTTCCCAGTTTCAATTTCTACTATGGAAATATTGTTTAATTCATAAGGTTTATTAGATTAATCACATTTAATCGAATATCTAAACGCATTGTAAATATAGTAAATTAGATATTTTAAGAAAGAATATTTGTGATATTTATATTTTTAAAGTATTCTTCACGTGTGTGTGTATGTGTGTTTAGCCGGAAGTTCTGGGAATGACGGCGGTGCCGGAAATGGAAATGGCGGAAATAGCGGCGGGTGCGGCGTCGGAAAACAACACACGAGACGCCGTACGCAGCGACGCGTCACGCATAACGAGAAGAGATATCATTCAGGTTCGCCCCCCCATATTTAACCCATCTATCATTCTATCTATCAGCTTGCACACCTCTCGCTTTATGTTCGCATGCCAGCTTGGAAGAGAGTTCAGAAAAATTTCCTTTGTGCTCGGAAACCCGGCACCTCCACCATATATTTAAAGCGCGTTTTATCTATCGTTTTGTTTTTATTGATTTATTTGTTGTTGTTGTTTTGCATGTTGAGTGTGTGTTGTTTTGCATGTGTAGCTGCCGCGGGTGAAACAAGGGGCGTCAGTCCTGCGACGAGAGCTTTGCGACGCGGAAACAGACGACTCACTCGAAATGAGAGTCGATACCATTCAGGTAAGTTTGCACTTATTTCACGCCTTTCAATATAACTCTCCTCACATCTAATTACTAATCTTATATAACAAATTTAATGACTTATATATTATGAGATGTGATGATTATGAGATGTGACTGAAATATTATATCCAATTATTTGTTTTTGGCGTAGATTACGCATAGAAAATAATACTATCTTGGCGCACGTTTTTTAGTGCGACAAATGCCACTTTTGGTTGTATCACCACATAAATTGGGTAACGCACTAAAATATTCAATATCGCTAGGTTACATTAAAAAACACAATTTTATAAATTAAATAAACACAATTAAATGAATGAATAAAAATAAACACAATCAAGACCTCAATATTAAAAAAGTGCGTGAAAGTTTTTTTCCATAAATTTTTAGATAAATATAATTTATGTATTCAAGAAACAGACATAAATATAATTTATTTATTCAAAGCAAGTTATTGCAGAAATGAGCGTCTGTAAATGAATATAGAGATTCATTCTATAATCAATTGTTTTTTATATTCTATTAAACTCGCTACTGAAATTTTGATAAATGTAATAATAATTATAATTTTTTATTACTCATGCAATAAAAGTACTATCATGGCGCACGTTTTTTAGTGCGACAAATGTCACTTTTGGTTGTATTACCACATAACTTGGGTAACGCACGCAAATATTCAATATCGCTAGGTTACATTAAAGAAACACAATTAAATAAATAAAATAAACACAATCAAAACCTTAATATTAAAAAAGTGACGTGAAAGTCTTTTTCGATAAATTTTTAGATAAATATAATTTATGTATTCAAGAAAAAGACAAATATAATTTATTTATTCAAAGCAAGTTATTGGAGAAAATCTGTAAATGAATATAGAGATTCATTCTATAATCAATTGTTTTTTTATATTCTATTAAAAAGTCGCTACTAAAATTCTGATAAATGTAATAATAATTATAATTTTTTATTTCTCACGCATTAAAAGTACTATCTTGGCGCACGTTTTTTAGTGCGACAAATGCCACTTTTGGTTGTATCACCACATAAATTGGGTAACACACGCAAATATTCAATATCGCTAGGTTACATTAAAAAAAACAATTAAATTAATAAAATAAACACAATCAAGACCTCAATATTAAAAAAGTACAGAAATTATTTTTCATTACAAAATAAAATTAAAAATTTAAGAAAACAATTATTTGTTTTTGGCTTAGATTACGCATAGAAGATAAATATAATTTATGTATTCAAGAAATCGACATATATATAATTTATTTATTAAAAACAAGTTATTGGAGAAATGAGCGTCTGTAAATGAATATAGAGATTCATTCTATAATCAATTGTTTTTTATTCTATTAAACTCGCTACTGAAATTCTGATAAATATAATAATAATTATAATTTTTTATTACTCATGCATTAAAAGTACTTTCTTGGCGCACGTTTTTTAGTGCGACAAATGGCACTTTTGGTTGTATCACCACATAAGTTGGGTTTAATATTCAATATCGCTAGGTTAGGTTAGGTTTTCAGGTTAAGACCTCAATATTAAAAAAGTACATAATTTTGTTTTCATTACGAAATAAAAATTGAAATTAAAGAAAACGTTTTAAAATGAATGTAAATTTTATGATGATACCGAAGACTGAGGAGAGTTCTTAAACCGAATCCACACCACCGGAGAAAATTGAAAAAACAAATTCTTCATTTTTTTATTCTATTTTTTTTTATGGCACCTGGATCACAAACTTGTAAGATACATACATCTCCTCGCATGAGTAATAAAAAATATTGTTTTAAACGCGGGCGGTATTGCCAATTGCCCTCTCGAGTGAATGTGCGCACTCACTTCGTTCGTGCGTCCAATTTCGCTCTCGTGTCCAATTGACAACCTACCGCCCTAGTTGCAAAATACACTATATATTGTTCTTATAGTTCAGATACTGGGGAAATAGGTTATTATTCGATGGACAAACTTTCTTGGCCCAATAAATGGTTCAATCGTGGAAAGATAGTGTTCCAATTTTTTATCAGCTCTTTAATAAAAAGCCCAAGTTTTTGCATAATTCCATCTGATGTTTATCGATGACTTTATGATAGCCGACAGAATAAAATATTTGATTTTGGAATAATTTGACAAATTGTTTTAAGAGAGATGTTTTAACGATTTAAATACTTCTTCTTCTTCTTAGACTTTTGTATAGGCCCGTGTGTCTGTTTCTTTAAGTTCCTCCTTCTGCCCATCTCCTGTGATATGGATGTCCAGGAGTCTGCCCATCTCTTTGGTGGCCTTCCAGGTGGTCTTGAATTGTTGGGTCTTTGTGTCCTAGGCTTTGTGATTTAAATACGATAACATAAAATACGAAAAATACAATCTTTGTATCATAAAACTACTTTAAGCACGACTTTAGGACCTTTTTCTAACGGAAATAACATTAAGTTACGTCAAGTCTATATTCTGCTTACTTCCTTTCCGATTTTAACAATTTCAAATTTTTGCTGAAATTGATTAATAGATGTCGGCTAATAAATAATAGGCGGACCGGAAAGTAATGTCGTTTCTTTACATGTCGATATTAGTTTGTCATTTATCAGCTCACTGTGCACTTCAAAGTTTTGCCAAAAACATTTTAAGTTTAATATTTTTATTTTAATTATTTAATATTTAAATGATAAGATAGAATTGGTAAAACCATCCTACGTTATAGATAATCATACCAACTTAAAACAATCGGAACACAGCCTGAATATATAAATATATTCAACCTTTCCGGAGCTCTATCACAATTACTGAGTCTTCTTAGGACTACCAAAACAAATCTCATGTGAAACTTGTCTGTTATTAAATAGCTTTCAGTCCACCTTCGTGGCACTCAACAAAAATCATAAAAAATACATTGTTTTTAAGATCATGTCTTTCCGATAACTTAAGTAAGTGAGCCATCTGCAGACGCGTTTCGAGATCTATCTCTCATCAGTGCAGCTTTGCTTTTATTAAAACAAAATTAATAATTTTTTTTATTTTGGAATTTATTGTGAAATAGCAGGGCAAATACCAGAAGAAGGCATTGTATCCTTTTTGGGTTTCACAAGGGTAGTAACGCAACAATTGCTATCAAAAACATTTGCGATGTTTATCCAAATGCATTAGACGCTCGTAAATGCCAAAGGTCGGTTTTCTAAGTTCAAATTTTGTAAAAAAATAATTTTTTAATTTTTGTAAAAAACAAGAAATTACCAACTTCGAAGTTGGTCTTTTTGATCTTTCCGACTCGTATCGATTAGGAAGACCAGGAATTTTAGACAATGACATGTTAAGCGTGAAAGTGGAAGCAAATCCGTGTGAGACAATCAAGCAGCTGTCAAACACTCTTGACCAACCTTGGTCGACCATCCAAGAACATTTGCAACAGATTGTGAAACTAAGCAGAGCAAGTGTTTGGGTCCCGCATAATGCGTTTGGTGGAGTATTTGCGGGATTGTTCATTTTGAAGTAACCAAAACCTATACTCGAACCGGCGAGAGAATGCTGCTGTACTGCGCCGAGGTATGAGGAGCAAGGGACGCCCCGAGGTACGCGCAGGTTATTTGAGTTAAGAAATATGCGTCAGTTTTTCAAACACGGAAAACTAAACACCGCGCACTCTAAATAATGCGTGGTATGCGCAGAACAACGCTAAACCCGTCGAGATGCATTCTCTCGCCGGTACGAATATAGACATCACAGTTGGTCTATACTCTAGTTGATCTATGCAGATGTTTACTGAGAACAATTGGATCGAGTGAATCAATCTTTAATTGAAAAGTGGCCCACGATTGTCAACAGCAAAGGCGTTATTCTGCAACACGATAGTGCAAGACCGCACTGCGCAAGGAAAAACCCTGGAAAAATCCTGGAGGTAATTGCCTTCATCGGATTTCCATTTATTCCGATCGCTACAATATTTTCTAAGTAGAAACAAATTTTAAAATTTGATGTCCAAGATGCCAACTGCAGATATTTTGCGATCCGGTGTTGAAAATTTGGACACTAGATGGTAAAAGATGATAGAGGAAGGACACTAGATGTTGACGAGGGTGGTTACATCCCTGATTAGAAACAAAAACTTGTTAAAGTTATTAAAATTTTGTATATATAAATATAATAAAATTAAAGTTGTTTGAATTTAATTTCAGAAACGACATTACTTTCCGGTCCCCGTAATATAAATGCATTTTCATGAAAAGTAAATTTAAAACTTTTGAACGAAAACTAAAATTTCTTCATCGACTGACTAAATGGAATTCCATGAGTGTACACATCTATGCTTGAATTTATCCATTCATATTGTTTGGATCGTGTCTCACGAAAATCAAATTTTCCAGTTTTAAAACAGGGCTGGTCTAATCAGTTATCTGTTAGGGTTGCTCGCGTCTCCGCCACGTGTGATCACCCTTTCGGCGCCTTTTTTAAGGGAGGAAATGGGGATAATAAGTGGAGGGATTCCCTTAAAATTGTTGTCTTCCAGACGTTGGATACCGCTTCAGCCCTTTGGGCTCGTGATTACACCCTTGGTTAACTTGACTTAAAACGATAAACTTTAAGATGCGTGCACGTGTACGTCGAGCTTCGTTCGCGCTTCGATTCTTGTCTTTTCGCTTCTCACACTCGAAGCATACTCTGCCGAATAATATAAATTCGCGAAGTAAATTGATAAGTAAATTTCGGCCCAGGTCGATACACCTTTCCCTTCTGTTTATCGGTGCCGAAATCGATTCAAATGTTGAATTGAAAATACAGATTTATTAAAATTGGCGCGAACACATATTTTGACACTAGATAAATAAGATTGTTTTTTAAGAGATCTGAGCTTAAAAGCAATGTTAACACAATGTTTCTCTTTAACCCAAAGTGAATAGCCGTCTGCAGACGCGTTTCTAGATGTATCTCTCATCAGTGCAGCTTTGCTATTATGAATTATAAAATGGAAAACACATTAGTTTGAAGACCATGTGTTGGGCTGTCGAAAATACGTATGTGTGGGAAAAGACCTGAACTTAGTTTCAGTTATTGATTTAGATGATAATTGAATATAGGGTGCAACTAAACTAAGGTTCATATGTAGTTGGTGTAACCTAGCCTCCGTGGCACAATTTGTAACTAATGGTATTGACAGAAAACCCCCCAGTGGCGGCAACCAAGTTAGACGCATTATTATTTAAGATTAGTACGAAAGTTTTATACAACAATTTTTTAAACTTATTTAAGGAAGTAGGGAAAGATGTTCTGGAACCACCGCCACCACCGACCTTGAAATTACAGATTTCTGTAAAATTTTTAAAATTTACAGATTCCTGCAATTTTAATCATAATTTTAATCATAAAATTTTGGGAGTTCGTGTAGCAAACACAAGGTATGGGGCCAGTATACTGTGTGAAATAGAATCCGGGGTTATATACCTCCCCAAAAGATTCGTTGAAAAATATTTTACCAACATGGAACCTCTCGAAAATCTGGTGAAGAATAGGTTATACCTGAAAATTATGCAGGATGGTTATACTATTGAATTTGGAGCAGAAGACGAATAAAAAAACGAGAGAGAAGATAAGAAAGCGCACCAATAAAACATTTTTTTTTATTAATTAATTGTTATTATTGAACACCCCTCCAAAAACACCATATGCCCGTCATGTTCTTAACTAATTGGAAGGTAACTGTTCAGAATTATATACGTGATCTGACAGCAAAATTCAAAACTAATGGAAAAATATGTGTCCAAAAATAATGATTGGCGCCATATGTAATGTAGGAGGAAAAGATTGGCAGGTTGTTATAGGAATCTGTAATTTGGTTGCCGAAATCTGTAATTTGTAGCCATCTGTAATGTAGTAGGGAAAGATTGCCAGGTTGTTTACAGATTGGCAGGTTGTTTACAGGAATCTGTAATTTTATTATTTTTACAGGAATCTGTAATTTTTTAATTTTTATAGGAATCTGTAATTTTTGTTAATATACGTGGCGCCATCTGTAATATAGTAGGGGAAAATTGAATTGCAGGAAACTGTTAATTTAAAATTTTTTACAGAAATCTGTAATTTCATGGTCGGTGGTGGCGGTGGTTCCAGAACATGACATCTTTCCCTACTTAAGGAATTTACTTAAGGTTTCTACGAACATAAATCGGAACATTTTAAACTTCAAAATGGAAATCTCAACGAACAATATTAGGAGAATGGCAGAGAATGGAAATTTGGTTGAATGATTGATGGATTTGGGTTTAATTGGGAAAAAGTATGAATGTAAGGTTAACTTGAATTTAGTTAAGAATAGTAATAGAGGTTATTGTAGGACAATGTGGCAAGGACCGTTGGTTTAACCCAGGTTAGATTAGGGTCCGCCGCGAAGCGGGCAGATAAATCAATACAATATACGCGCGGCAGCGCAAACTCTCGATCCAATATATGACAATGTGGCAAGAACCGTTGGTTTAATCCCGGTTAGATTAGGTTGCCCGCTGCGAAGAGGGCAGATACAGATTGGCAGGTTGTTTACAGGAATCTGTAATTTTATTATTTTTACAGGAATCTGTAATTTTTTAATTTTTATAGGAATCTGTAATTTTTGTTGATATACGTGGCGCCATCTGTAATATAGTAGGGGAAAATTTCCTGTAAGGAAATTTCCTGTAGGGGAAAATTTCCTGTAAAAATAATAAAATTACAGATTCCTGTAAACAACCTGCCAATCTGTAAACAGCCTGGCAATCTTTCCCTACTACATTACAGATGGCTACAAATTACAGATTCCGGCAACAAAATTACAGATTCCTATAACAACCTGCCAATCTTTTCCTTATATGACAATGTGGCAAGGACCGTTGGTTTAACCCCGGTTAGATTAGGTTGCCCGCCGCGAAGCGGGCAAATAAAGCAAGACAACATACGCGCGGCAGCGCGAACTCTCGATCCAATATATGACAATGTGGCAAGGACCATTGGTTTAACCCAGGTTAGATTAGGTTGCCCGCTGCGGAGCGGGCATATAAAACAAGACAACATACGCGAGGCAGAGCGAACTTTCGATCCAATATGGGACAATGTGGCAAGGACCGTTGGTTTAATCCCGGTTAGATTAGGTTGCCCGCCGCGAAGCGGGTATATAAATCAAGACAATATACGCGCGGCAGGGCGAACTCTCGATCCAATATAGGACAATGTGGCAAAGACCGTTGCTTTAACCGCGGTTAGATTAGGTTGCCCGCCGCGAAATATATAAATTAAGACAAAGACGGGTATATAAATTAAGACACCATACGCGCGGCAGCGCGAACTTTCGATCCAATATGGGACAATGTGGCAACGACCGTTGGTTTAACTCCGGTTAGATTAGGTTGCCCGCCGCGTAGCGTTCAGATAAATCAAGACAACATACGCGCGGTAGCGCGAACTCTCTATTCAATATAAGACAATGTGGCAAAGACCGTTGCTTTAACTCCGGTTAGATTAGGTTGCCCGCCGCGAAGCGGGCAGATAAATTAAGACAACATACGCGCGGCAGCGCGAACTCTCGACCCAATATAGGACAATGTGGCAAGGATCGTTGGTTTAACCCCGGTTGGATTAGGTTGCCCGCCGCGAAGCGGGCAGATAAATCAAGACAACATACGCGCGGCAGCGCGAACTCTCGACCCAATATAAGACAATGTGGCAAGGATCGTTGGTTTAACCCCGGTTAGATTAGGTTGCCCGCTGCGAAGCGGGCAGATAAATCAAGACAACATACGCGCGGCAGCGCGAACTCTCGATCCAATATAGAATAATGTTTTTTTTTAATAAATATTCAATTTTAGTATATGTATTGCTGAAAGAAATACAATTAAATATCCCACTACAAAATTTATTTTCACTACGTCTATGTTTTTTATATCAAGGTCATGTTAATGCGCATGCGCATTTCGATGCGCAATTCCGATTTACTACACACTAGGTTAGGTTAGGTTAGATTTACCCTAAACTAATTACAGATACAATCATACGAACTTATTACAGCGGGACTTCTTGTGTATTTCAACATGAGATTTGGTTTTCAACATGAGATTTCTTTTTCAACAAGAGATTTGTTTTCTAGTCGTAAAAAGACTTAAGAATATTATAGAGATTCAGAAAGCTTGAATATATTTATATATTCAAGCTGTGTTCCGCTGTAATAAGTTGGTATGATTGTATCTGTAATTAGTTTAGTTTCGCCCTGTATTCAAATTCGTAAAATTCTTCTAAAATTAGTGGCATTAAAACAATAAATTTAATTCCATTAAATAATATCATCTTGTTTGTGAACGTCGCTAAAGATTGTAACGTAAGACGTTGATATATGTGATGGCTATCCAAGCCGAAAATGCTTGCGAAAATTGCTTGCAGAAAACACTAGAAAACATTTAATTCGAGACGTGTATTTATATGCGCAGCATTCGGAGATGATTGCTGCGAGTGTTCACCAGCAGGATAATATAAAATTCATATGCATATTGTATCCAGACCTGACGTTTATTATCTGGAAAATTACCAATTCAGATGAGAGTTCAAATTTATGGTGTGCATGATTGTTCCTGATATTTTATATCTAGAAAAATTATCTTCGCTTTGGTAATATTATTAATTAATTATTAATTATTCTATAAAGTAATGTTTTGTGTACTATCTGTGTGTACAATTGTGCACAAAATGTAGATACAATCACATAACGCGTCTGCAGATGGCTATACATTAATCACTTAATTCAAATAGAAAGAAATGATCTTAAAATCAGTGAAAAAAATGATCTTAAAATATGCCATGGAATGTCTTTCCTTGAACCGAAGGGGTCTAATAGAGAAATTGGAAATCAGAGAGAGGAGAATCCTCAGGAAGATCCTAGGCCCGGTAAAGGAAAAATGGGGAATTCCGAAGACGACATAACTCTGAGCTCTTCGAACATATAGGGGTTCTCTCTGACTGTCCAAGGAAAAGAAGGGTAGCTTTCTATGGCCACGTTGCAAGATTTCCTCCAAACCAACTAACCAACCATCTGTTCACCTTCTGACAAAACAGGGAGCTTCGTACCACTTGGTTGACAGAAACCGAGAAGGATATTAAAGAACTGGGAATAACAGATCTCAAAAACAGACAGTCTGTGAGACGCACCCTAAAGGAAGTCCGTGGATTTCAGGAAAAACTTCGAAGGAAAGGTACCCCCTGGACAGAAGAGAGAAAGGAGTTACACCGGCAGAAGATGCGACAATACTGGGCAAAGGTCAAAGCCCAACACTTGAACAAGCGTGGTCCAAAGTAGGCCTATAAGTAGTCCGAAAGAAGAAGAAGAAGATCTTAAGATCAATGTTATTTATCTAGTACTTGTTAGTGACATGAAAATGTACTGGTGCTAGTAATAACATGCAAATATATGTTATATAATTCAATATCCTGCGTGGTATTAGCCAGGGAGGTAGTTGTTTCAACAAGGGATTTGGTGTGGCGTGTAAATAGCCATTACCATGTGTACTTGCGTACGATTATGGGAAAAAATATTCTATGCGGAAAACAAATAAAAACACCAGTGTACAAAGGACCCACTTTAACAATCCGGTGTATACCTGAGCCTGCAGAGTTCGAAGGTTCCACCACGTGGTTGAGCCAGCTGGATTTCTGGAAACAAGAGATGAATGTTGAATCCAGGGATTTCCCAGAAGAAAATTCGTCCTGTATGACACTTAGATATTGTCCAGAATTCAAATATTTTTTCCTTTAAAATTGTGTAAGAATCGAACGGTCGTAATTTGCCATGCCGAATTCACACACGAGTATATTTTGACTGCTTCGAATGAATGTCTTACAAAGAGTGTTAAAATATCTACACCAGTTTTAAATTTGATAAGATTTTTTTGGGAACAAAAATTGCAGTTCGTATTTAAATAAATCACAGAACAATGCGGGTAGTACCATTACTTATGCCCGCTCCAGACTCTCGCGAAATAGCACAGAGTTGAGCGAGGAACGAGAGTGTGGTCAGGTTACTCGCCTCGCCTTGTGCTTCCTCGCCTCGCCTTGGCTAACTTCGCTTCATGAAGCGGTTTTTCGTGCCCGAGTCAAAGGGACACGAGGTGCGAGTACTGAGGTCCTCGCGAAGTAAGGCGAGAGTGTGGATGCCTACTCCGTGTAGTTCCTCGCCTCGAACAACTTCGGCGAGGATCCTCGCCGAAGTTACTCCGCGAGAGTCTGGAGCGGGCATTAGACTCCGGTACAACCAAAGAATCAATGAGAGCGGACACCTATGTTTTCATAATTAGTCGTTGTTTTCATAATTAAAATATTATTTAAATATTAATCTATTATATTTATATTTATATCAGTATAACAGTAATGACGCTTCCCCAACTTGTTAATGTAATTGTACAGGGGCTAGTAATAAGATGCAAATCTCTGTTGTATAATACAAAATCCTGCGTGATATTAGCCAGGGACGTAGTTGTTTCGACAAGGGATTTGTTTTGCAGTCTTAATATTCTAGAGATACGAACAGGTTGAATATATTTAGGCTGCATTTCATCTTTAATCATTTTATGAGCTATTTTTGAATCTTCAATTTCATTTTGACACACCGGAAATTTGTTCTTATCACAAATTAATATTAATTCAGATTTTATGAAACATACTCGTTTATAAATATTGATAGAATATATTTAGAACTTGATATGAACTGAAAGAAATGCAAATAGCTTACTCATCGTGCTCGTGTTTTTAATAAAAGATTTGTTGCAAAATCGAATGTGAAAGAAAATTTATTTCTGCAAATATTTTTTGAGGCACGGAATTTTAGATGATTTTAAATATCCCACCGTGCATATTTAAAGCTGGGACATTTTTTAAACCGCTGCGCCTTAATTAGTATTCAAACAAAATTTGATTAAAATGTTACATTATTAATCGGATTATATGCATTTGCATGTTTGCATATGCAAAAGCATAAAACGATATTTTTATAGCATTATTGCATATTTTAGTACTTTTTCATTTATAGTGCTTGTTTCAGTAGTTTTGTATAATGGTCGATTCCCATATGCGCGACACTCAGCTACGCGACGTCGTGCGACATCGAATGTCAAATAATGATTACATTGTTTTAAATGGGCACGTCGCGTAGCTGTCGCGTAGCCATAGTGAGTATTTGACAGGCGATGTCGCGTGACGTCGCGTAGCTGAGAATCGCTTATATGAGAATCGGTCTTTAGGCGGGAACGGAGGCAGGTCGCAACCAGTCACGTGCCATGTGACCACCTCACACTCGGCAACCTGACTACTGGCTTGCACTAGTCAATAAATTGATTTCCTCTACATCTACAAAGTATTTTTAAAAGCACCATCGCGCTTACAAAAATATAAAGAGCGACTACCAAACCTAACACTACCTCTAGAACCAATATTAATGCGGTGAGGAACTTGATTGAAAGCTGTATTGTCTTATGCTTACAATTTTGAGGCCCTAAAAGAAGTAGTTGGTCAATTTGACAGTTCAGAAGTTATTACAATAGGCCTTTTTACGGTTAGTTAAGCGTATGTTAAGGCGCACCCGCCAAGTTTGAGAGGCGGGAATATGAGTTTCGGGCACATATTTAGTTATAGGTCAAAAAGTTAGGACACTTTTCGAAGTATAACATGGTACAAATTGGTACATGGGCAGAAGATAATTTCAACTATGAAAAGATCTATTAATTCAAGCCAGTTGGCATTTCTTTAATCAAACCAAATATTGCTCTAATTGTAACACATTTCAGCAATATTGAGACTCTAAAAACTAAAAACCTTCCTCTGTGAAAGCCCTTGGAAATATTGGAAAAAATGAACAGAGCAACGACCTTCCAGGTTCACTATCAAAAAGGTCCGTGCCCCAAATTAAATGCTGTACTCTATAAAAACTCAGGTCTTGAAGGAATAAAGAAAGTAAATGCATTTATAAAAGGCACCAGCCAAACTCTACCTGAAGAAGTTTTTGCAGAAGTCGCGCCAAATTTCAAGTTCTGTCCAGTAACGTCAGTTGGCATTTTGTCATTTTCAGCCTACAAATTAATATTAAGTGACAAACGTGATAAGTTTGCTCTAGAAAGTCTAGAATAGTATATTAAAGGACGAGTTCAATAAGCGCGATTTTTCAGCACGCGGCCAAGTTTAGAAAACGACCAGCGTAACGAGGGGAAGAGTTCAGTATGCGCGATTTTACAGCACGCGTCCAAGTTGGATGCGTGCTGTAAAATCGCGCTTACTGAACTCGTCCTTTAATATACAAATTTTCAATTTTGCGTCTGTAATGGACTCATAACAGCACTCATTACATTACAACAGCATATTACCATTAATTAATTAAATTTGTGTATTCGCGATTTCCACACATCACATAACCTCAAAAACTATCTCGCCGAAAATTTGACACTGACAGCTCTGAGTATCAGTGCCAACCTTTAATTTATTAAAAATTAACTCATAAAAGCACTCGGTGAGCCATAACCGCACGCATATGAGTGCTGTTATGAGTCCACTACAGACGCAAAATAGAAAAAAATATTTAACTGTATTTTGTCACAAGAACTACTGTATATTGTAAAAAATAAGTAAATTCCAACATAAACATAACTAGTATCTTGATAGTGCATATTGTATGCATATTTCGCCCATTTTTAGTGCATATTTTGGCATATTGATAGTGCATATAGTCCGATGTCTAATTATTACTAAAGAAAATGTGGTGTCAGTTTAATAAACTTGATTTTGGTGCGTCAATGTAATCAAATTGATTACATTTTGGGAAATTCAATTTAGTTTCGTTTTTTATCTGATTTATTTTAATTTAAAAACTAACGTATTCTGTAATAAACAATTCATTGCAGAACAAACAAATATCTGGTTTTGTTGTTTTATGTTATGCATTGCTTGTATTGTTATATCATATTATTTTAAATTAATTTTTAGAGAAAATAACTACCAATTTGATGTTTTAGTTACATACAGGGTGCGGCAGCCAAACCTGCATTTTTTAAACAACTGTATGAAAGAAACGCTTGCACTTTTTTAAATTTTATTGATATCGTGTTAATCTACGTTAAAAAGCATTTAAGAAACATTAATCATTTCTTAAAAATAACATTATTAAAGTATCTTCCGTCTCGATCGATGCATTCTTGCAGGCGGTGTCTAAAATTGATCATTACATCACGGAGCATCTGTTGAGGGATTCTTTCGATTTCCTGACAGATTCTCTCCTTTTCTCGCCTTAGTTCTTCAAGAGTACGAGGCTGTTGAGGAAAACTTTGCTCTTTAGGTAACCCCACTAGGACTAACACACGAGAGTCTCGTTTCTGATCTCGTTCCGGGCAGCCGTAACATTTTCTTCATAAATTTGAACCCGAGCAACCCGAACTTGCCCGAGACCCGGACGAGCAGTTCAAATTTATGAAGAAAATGTAACGGCTGCCCGTGTAAAGGTCACAAGACTCGTGTGACCATGAATCACTAATCGGGTAATATCCAGGAAAGGAGCGATTTTTTGGCCGGCCCGTTCGCACAATCTCACCGCATGCGATTTTTTTTCTTGTGGGGCTTAGGGCTTCACACGAGAGTATCGTTTCTGATCTCGTCTTCAATCTTTGACTCTAAAGGTAGACTTCCGAGCATAGCGGCTCTGGCGGTACTAACGCAGCGATACTGACGCGGCGACATAGCGATAATATTATGCACTATGGAAACGTATGAGGCCCAATTCGAGCGCAGCAACACTGACGCACTGACGCTGAGCGTATCAGTGTCGCCGCGCTCGAATGGCGCCTTATACGTTTCCATAGTGCATAATACTATCGCTATGTCGCCGCGCCAGTATCGCTGCGTTAGTGACGCCAGAGCCGCTTTGCTCGGAAGTCTACCTTTAGAGTCAAAGATTGAAGACGAGATCAGAGAGGAGACTCTCGTGTGAAGCCCTAAACCCCACAAGAAAAAAAATCGCATGCGGTGAGATTGTGCGAATGGGCCGGCCAAAAAATCGCTCCTTTCCTGGATATTGCCTTATATCCTTAAGATTGAAGACGAAATCAGACGAAATGAGGCTCTCGTGTGAAGCCCTAAACCCCACAAGAAAGAAAAATTGCATGCGGTGAGATGGGGTGAACGGGCCGACCAAAAAATCACTCCGTTCCGGGATATCACTCGATTAGAGATTCATGTTCACCCGAGTCTTGCTCCATCTTGTTGAAATAAGGTGCTATCATTCAGTCCATGTTGACGAACGCGAGGAATGAAGAATGTTCGTAACATTTCCGAGTAGCGCTCCGCATTCACGGTAACAGCTTACTCCCTTTCATTTAAAAATAATGGGTTTGTGTTTCCCGTTGAAGACATTCCGCACCAAACTGTTACCTTGGCCGAATGGAAAGGTTTTTGATGGAGTTCTTGAGGGTTTTCATCACTCCAGTACCTCAAATTCTGTTTGTTCACATAGCCGGAACGATGGAAATGCATCTCGTCACTCATTCAGAGCATGTGGAAAACCAATGGAAAACAGTGGAAAACCAGTTCCTGGTTTTCTTCAATTCTTTCCGAAAACGTCTCACAAAATCGCCGTCGAGCAGCGAAATCGTTTTCAGTCATAGCCTCAACCATTAGAATTTTGTAGGGGTGAAAATGTAAATCTAACCTCAATATCCTTCGTACAGACCTATCTGAAATTCCCAGAGCAGCACTATCTACGCGCTGACTTCCGAGGGCTTCTTGTCACAGCGATACTTACGCCTTCAACATTCGCAGGAGTTCGCAGTAATCTCGCACTGCCGAATCTTCTGTTTCTCGTTTTACCGATGTTTTCAAAATTTTGTATCCATAACTTTAACAGAAGACACGAGAGGTCCTCTAGGTCTACTAGAGAAAAGACAATATTTTGCATTTCCCAGTCACGAATGCACCTTGTTCCTGTGGAATTTGTCGGTAGCTAAGACGTTTCTGAGTCGTTGTAGCAGAAGTCCAATCTTGACTTGACGAACTGAGCTTGATGACTGACAATCTTGACTGAGCACTGAGCGAACTGGAAGAACTGGACGTTCTAGACGGACGACACGGACTAGACGGACTAGACGAACTGGACGGTTTAAACAAATCGAACGGACTAGACGGACTGGGCGAACTGAACAAAATAGACGAACTGGGCGAACTGGGCGAAATGGACGAACTGAGCGAACTGGATGAACTTGACGAAATGGACGAACTGGACGGACTAGACAGACTGGACGGACGACACGGACGACACGGACTAGACGGACTAGACGAACTAGGCGGTCTAGACAAATCGAACGGACTGGACGAACTGGACGAACTGGACGAAATAGACGAACTGGGCGAACTGGACGAACTGGGCGAGATGGACGAATTGGGCGAACTGGATGAACTGGACGAAATGGACGGACTAGACAGACTGGACGGACGACACGGACGACACGGACTAGACGGACTAGACGAACTGGGCGGTCTAGACACTCTAGACAAATCGAACGGACTGGACGAACTGGACGAACTGGACGAGCTGGACGAACTGGACGAATTGGGCGAAGTGGACGAACTGGGTGAACTGGACGAAATAGACGAACTGGGCGAACTGGACGAACTGGTCGAACTGGGCGAAATGGACGAACTGGAAGAACTGGACGAACTGGATGAACTGGACGAAATGGACGAACCGGATGGACTATACGGACTAGACGAACTGGACGATCTGGACGAACTGGACGAACTGGACGCAGTGGACGAACTAGACAGACTGGACGGACGACGCGGACGACACGGACTAGACCAACTGGACGGTCCAGACAAATCGAACGGACTGGTCGAACTGGACGAGCTGGACGAACTGGACGAATTGTGCGAAGTGGACGAACTGGGTGAACTGGACGAAATAGACGAACTGGGCGAACTGGACGAACTGGGCGAACTGGGCGAAATGGACGAACTGGACGAACTGGATGAACTGGACGAAATGGACGAACCGGATGGACTATACGGACTAGACGAACTGGACGATCTGGACGAACTTGACGAACTGGACGCACTGGACGAACTAGACAGACTGGACGGACGACGCGGACGACACGGACTACACCAACTGGACGGTCTAGACAAATCGAACGGACTGGACGAACTGGACGAACTGGACGAATTGGGCGAAGTGGACGAACTGGGTGAACTGGACGAAATAGACGAACTGGGCGAACTGGACGAACTGGGCGAACTGGGCGAAATGGACGAACTGGATGAACTGGACGAACTGGACGGACTAGACAGACTGGACGGACGACACGGACTAGACGAACTGGACGGTCTAGATAAATCGAACGGACTGGACGAACTGGACGAGCTGGACGAACTGGACGAACTGGACGAATTGGGCGAAGTGAACGAACTGGGTGAACTGGACGAAATAGACGTACTGGGCGAACTGGACGAACTGGGCGAACTGGGCGAATTGGACGAACTTGAAAATAAAAACCTTGCTTGAGTGGGAGATTAAAGATAGTTCTGTAATTAGTGGAATGAAGATAAATTTATTCCATTCAGTTGGCCATTGCCCTGAGTGCCACACCGTGTCCACAAGAGGTGGTTGCCTTTTGGGGACAGCTGTTTTAGCATTCCCCACTGATATCATCTTCCCCTGTATTTTTATTGTACTTGAGCATGTTGATGGCTTGCTCAACTTCAACTTTTAAGATGTCAGTTTCCTGTACTACTTGTGTGCTGAGTGGGAGACGAACTATGCCCTGACGATGACCTTCATCCGCGTAGAGGTCTTCACAATACTGTTGCCATATCTCTACTACGTCGTCGATGTTGGTTATCACTTTCCCATATTTGTTCCCATCCTTGATAACTTTATATAATATAATTAATTTATCGCTTACAAAGAGTGAAATGTACCCAAAATATAAGCTATTAGCAAAATACTGCAAAACAGATGACACGAGCCGATTACGATTGGTCTAGAAATGAGCCCGGAAACGGCATTGCGTAGCTGCATAACTACCGTTTTGATAAAATGCTTTTACGGCGAACGACCGTTCTTGTTTGGACTACTGAAACGCTTTGAAGGGAGGAACGCAACGGCAATGTTGCCAATTCGCTCCGCGCAACCGTTTATTTCTTACAGTTATTACAAGAGGGCAGGTTTGGCTGCCGCACCCTGTATAAATGTTTTAGAGTTGCTTGTATATATTTAAAATATTAGTTTTGTTATGAATTTGCATTTATATGTTATTCTTGACTAACGCTTTGTTATTATGACTATTAATTGTTTTTTTATTTATTTGTAATTTGTTTTGTAGAAGTTAGACAGGAGGCGGTGCAACAAGCTCTCGCCCAGGCGATGCAAAACAGGCAGAAACCGTCTTTGCCGATGCCTTCAAAGCGGACATCCGTTATGGCCAGAAGTCCCGATAGAGATCGACACGACTCGGGTAAGGAAAATATTTATCTATTTATTTAAATTCCCTCCGACTGGCTTGCGTCTACGTGACGCAAAATTCTAGCGAAAGAAAGGAGAAAATACACAGAGGGGTTCGTTCTACAAATAATCACGAAAATGCGGAATAACAAATAGATTTGACGTAAATAATTAAGATTAGGAACAACAATTAGAGAAGCTTTCATCTGAAATTGCAAGCAAATATGTTTTTATTTCTTTTCGTATTTCTTTAAATTTTCTTTTATATCGAGGCACGGAATTTAAAAAAATAATAATTGACAATTTTGCGCAAAAATCTGTATGAGTTATTGCAATATTTCGAGATGGTTCAAAAAATATCCCACCATTATAATGCTTGTGCTAATGCAAATTTTATTTAATTATAATTTAAGGGCAAATGGCGAGTATTATAATTTATAACTAAAGTCTGTAATGTCTAAATTTTGCAAAGCTTCTCTCTATCTGTATGTATTTGTATTGATTTTGCCTAATTTTACAAAATACTTTGTTGCAAATTTCTGTTTGATGTTGTTA
Organism: Phosphuga atrata; assembly: GCA_944588485.1. NCBI lineage: Eukaryota > Metazoa > Arthropoda > Insecta > Coleoptera > Silphidae > Phosphuga > Phosphuga atrata. Next base: position 72,387,237 of record OX155896.1, read on the forward strand.
ATTTGTGTCTAAGACAAAACAACATTGAAATTAGACATTGACTCGCAGTTACTACATGTAGACATGGAAAAAAAAACATATTTTCGTTTGTTTGCTACATTTTACGATCGATTGTTCGGTTTGTCTAAAAGACACTAATCGGAGATTATTTTGCAAAACAAATTTTTGGATTTTTTTTTTTTCATTTTTGGTCAAAATTTTCAAGAATTTTTCGCCAAAATATAATTTGACTTTCAATTGAATTTGTTCGCAAATTTTACGAGATTTTCTGCCAAAATTTGAATTTGCTTTCAAGATTTCTTGCCAAAATTTTACTCTCAATAGAACTTTTTACGGTTAGTTAAGCGTTCAATATTGAATTTATTTGCAAAATTTGCCCAAACTATTTGCCCGAAACTTTCATATTCCCGCCTGTCAAACTTGCCTAATGCGCGTGCGCTTAAGTAATCGTAAAAAGGTCTATTGAAAATTTATTTGCAAAATTTGCAAACAAACTAAATTGAAATTTAAATTTTGAAGACTAAATTTTGGCAAGAAATCTTGAAAAAAATTGCAAACAAAGTCAATAGGAAAAAACCTTTTCCTAGTTAAAATTTTTTTTGTGCGCATGTGTCAATTTCCGCCATGTTCAAAAAGCGCCCGAACTTTTTGACGTATTTAATTTGCCCGAAATTTTTATATTCCCGCCTTTCAAAGTTGGCAGATGCGCATGCGCTTAACTAACCGTAAAAAGGTCTATTGAGAGTAAAATTTTGGCAAGAAATCTTGAAAGCAAATTCAAATTTTGACAAGAAAATCTCGTAAAATTTGCAAGCAAATTCAATAGACCTTTTCATAGTTGAAATTTTTTTGTGCGCATGCGTCAATTTCCGCCATGCTATACGTCAAAATTGCCCGAATTTTTTGACGTATAACTATATATGAGCCCGAAACTTTCATATTCCCGCCTTTCAAACTTGGCGGATGCGCATGCGCTTTACTAACCGTAAAAAGGTCTATTGAAAGTTGAAAGTTCAAATTAAAATTCAAATTTTGGCGAAAAAATCTTGAAAATTTTGACCAAAAAAGAAGAAAAAAAATATGCAAAAATTTGTTTTGCAAAATAATCTCGGATTAGTGTCAATCAGACAAACCGAACAATCGATCATAGAATTTAACAAACAAACGAAAATATGTTTTTTTTCCATTTCTACATGTTGTAGTAACTGCGAGTCAATGTCTAATTTCAATGTTGTTTTGTCTTAGACACAAATTAACAACATCAAACAGAAATTTGCAACAAAGCATTTTGTAAATTTAGACAAAATCAATACAAATACAGACAGATAGCCTTTGCAAATTTAGACAAATAGTTTTTAGACAAACGCTAGTTTAAACAGTGACATTTATCAAAGTTTTTAGCGAAAATTGCGAAGTTGAAAGAAATTTTGAAAATTTTAGTTTTGGATAATTTTAGAAAATCTTTTGTGATAGGCACAGACTCACAGATATTTTGCAAATTTTAGACAAAACCGTTTTAATATATATGCTATTTTAGACTATGAGATTTATCAAACGTTTTAAGCAAAATCTGCAAAGTTGACAGAAATTTTGCAAATTTTGGTTATGGAGGATTTCTGAAAATCTTTTGTTATAGTCCCAGATAGATAGAAATTTGAAGATTTTAGACCAAACAGTTTTAAGACAAATGCTATTTTAGACCATGGGGTTTGTTTGGACCGTGTCTCACGAAAATCTAAATTTTCCAATTTTGAAACAGGGCAGATCTAATCACTTACCTGTTAGGGCTGCTCGCGTCTCCGCCACGTGTAATCGTCGTTCCGGCGATGATTTCGGCCCAGGTCGATACAACTTTCCCCTTCTGTTAATCGGTGCCGAAATCGATTCAAATGTTGGATTAAAAATACAGATTTATTAAAATTGGCGCGAACAGGGTTACGGCTTTTATAATGCTTGTGCGGCCTCAAATTTTATTTTATTATAATTTAAGGGCAAATGGCGAGGTTTTCTTTTAAAAATGTAGTTTTGCAAGAAATTAAGAATTTGCCAAAAAAAATTTGTTGAAAGGTCGAAAAAATAAATTTTAGGCAAATTTTGCAAATAAATTCAATTGAAAATCTAATTTTTGAGGTTACATTTTGATAACAAATTGAAAATCTAAATTTTCGCGAATATCTTGAAAAATTTACAAACTCAATTTGAAATTGAAATTTTTGAGACTAAATTTTGGCAAGAAATCTTGAAAAATTTGCAAACAAATTCAATCGAGAATACAATTTTGGCAAGAAATCTTTAAAACAAATTCAATTTTTGGCAAAAAAATCTCGTAAAATTTGCAAACAAATTCAATAGACCTTGAAATTTGTTTGTCAATTTCCGCCATGTTTTGCCCGAACTTTTTGACGTATAACCTTATTATTTGCCCGAAACTTTCATATTCTCGCCTTTCAAACTTGGGGAATGCGCATGCGCTTAACTAACCGTAAAGAGGTCTATTGAAAGTCAAATTACATTTTGGCGAAAAAATCTTGAACATTTTGACCAAAAAAGAAAAAAAAGATCTCCGAGATTATTTTGCAAAACTAATTCTTGCAAGTTTTGCAAAATAATCTCGGAGTAGAGTCTATGAGACAAACCGAACAGTGGATCGTATAATTTAGCAAACAAACAAAAAAAGTTTTTTGCATGTCTACATGTTGTAGTAACTGCGAATCAAGGTCTAATTTCAATGTTGTTTTGTCTTAGACACAAATTAACAACATCAAACAAAGGTTTGCAACAAAGCATTTTGTAAAATTAGACAAAATCAATACAAATACATACAGACAGAAATTTTGAAAGTGTAGACAAAATAGTTTTTAGACAAACGCTAGTTTAGACAGTGAGATTTATCAAAGTTTTTAGCGAAAATTGCGAAGTTGAAAGAAATTTTGCAAATTTTAGTTTTGGATAATTTGAGAAAATCTTTTGTGATAAGCACAGACTGACAAAAATTTTGCAAATTTTAGACATTACAGTTTTAAGTCAAACACTAGTTTAGACTATGAGATTTATCAAACGTTTTAAGCAAAATCTGCAAAGTTGACTGAAATTTTGCAAATTTTGGGTATGGATAATTTGTGAAAATCTTTTGTTATAGTCCTAGATAGACATACATTTTGAAAATTTTAGACAAAACAGTTTTAAGACAAATGCTATTTTAGACCATGGGGTTTGTTTGGACCGTGTCTCACGAAAATCAAAATTTTCCAGTTTTAAAACAGGGCTGGTCTAATCACTTACCTGTTAGGGCTGCTCGCGTCTCCACCACGTGTGATCGTCGTTTCGGCGGCTTTTTTAAGGGAGGAAATGGGGATAGTAAGTGGAGGGATTCCCTTAAAATTGTTGTCTTCCAGACGTTGGATGCCGCTTCAGCCCTTTGGGCTCGTGATTACACCCCTGGTTAATTTGACTTAAAACGAGAAACTTAAAGATGCGTGCAAGTGTCGGTCGAGCTTCGTTCGCGCTTCGATTCTTGTCTCTACGCTTCGCGCACTCGAAGCATACTACCGCAAAAATATAAATTCGCGGCGAATAAAATTAATAAATTCGCGAGATTTCGGCCCAGGTCGATATAACTTTCCCCTTCTGTTAATCGGTGCCGAAATCGATTCAAATGTTGGATTAAAAATACAGATTTATTAAAATTGGCGCGAACAGGGTTTATCGAATATTTTAAGCAAAATCTGCAAAGTTGACAGAAATTTTGCAAATTTTGGTTTTGGATAATTTGGGAAAATCTTTTCTTATAGTCACAGACAGACAGAAATTTTGCAAATTTTAGACAAATCAGTTTTAAGACGAATGCAATTTTAGACCATGAGATTCATCAAACGTTTTAAGCAAAATCTGCAAAGTTGACAGAAATTTTGCAAATTTTGGTTTTGGATAATTTAGGAAAATCTTTTGTTATAGTCACAGACAAACAGAAATTTTGCAAATTTTAGACATTACAGTTTTAAGACAAACACTAGTTTAGACAATGAGTTTTATCAACGTTTTAACCAAAAACTGCGAATTGACAGAAATTTTGCCAATTTTAGTTTTGGATAATTTGACAAAATCGTTTGTGATAGTCACAGACTGACAGAAATTTTAAATTGCCCATTTAAAACAATGTAATTATTTGACAGGCGATGTCGTGTGATGTCGCGTAGCTGAGTGTCGCGTATATGAGATACGGCTTTTATAATGCTTGTGCGGCCTCAAATTTTATTTAATTATAATTTAAGGGCAAATGGCGAAGTTTTCTTTTAAACTTCTGTAGTTTTGCAAGAAATTAAGAATTTGCCAAAAAAAATTGTTGAAAGGTCGAAAAAAATAAATTTTAGGCAAATTTTGCAAATAAATTCAATTGAAAATCTAATTTTTGAGGTTAAATTTTGGAAACAAATTGAAAATCTAAATTTTCGCGAAATATCTTGAAAAATTTGCAAACTCAATTTGAAATTGAAACTTTTGAGACCAAATTTTGGCAAGAAATCTTGAACAATTTGCAAACAAATTCAATCGAGAATACAATTTTGGCAAGAAATCTTTAAAACAAATTCAATTTTTGGCAAGAAAATCTCGTAAAATTTGCAAACAAATTCAATAGACCTTGAAATTTGTTTGTCAATTTCCGCCATGTTTTGCCCGAACTTTTTGACGTATAACCTTATTATTTGCCCGAAACTTTCATATTCCCGCCTTTCAAACTTGGGGAATGCGCATGCGCTTAACTAACCGTAAAGAGGTCTATTGAAAGTCAAATTACATTTTGGCGAAAAAATCTTGAAAATTTTGACCAAAAAAGAAAAAAAGATCTCTGAGATTATTTTGCAAAACTAATTCTTGCAAGTTTGGCAAAATAATCTCGGAGTAGTGTCTATGAGACAAACCGAACAGTGGATCGTATAATTTAGCAAACAAACAAAAAAAGTTTTTTGCATGTCTACATGTTGTAGTAACTGCGAATCAAGGTCTAATTTCAATGTTGTTTTGTCTTAGACACAAATTAACAACATCAAACAAAGGTTTGCAACAAAGCATTTTGTAAAATTAGACAAAATCAATACAAATACATACAGACAGAAATTTTGAAAGTGTAGACAAAATAGTTTTTAGACAAACGCTAGTTTAGACAATGAGATTTATCAAAGTTTTTAGCGGAAATTGCGAAGTTGAAAGAAATTTTGCATATTTTAGTTTTGGATAATTTGAGAAAATCTTTTGTGATAAGCACAGACTGATAAAAATTTTGCAAATTTTAGACATTACAGTTTTAAGTCAAACACTAGTTTAGACTATGAGATTTATCAAACGTTTTAAGCAAAATCTGCAAAGTTGACTGAAATTTTGCAAATTTTGGGTATGGATAATTTGTGAAAATCTTTTGTTATAGTCCTAGATAGACATAGATTTTGAAAATTTTAGACAAAACAGTTTTAAGACAAATGCTATTTTAGACCATGGGGTTTGTTTGGAAAATTTTCCAGTTTTAAAACAGGGCTGGTCTAATCACCTGTTAGGGCTGCTCGCGTCTCCACCACGTGTGATCGTCCTTCCGGCGCCTTTTTTTAAGGGAGGAAATTGGGATAGTAAGTGGAGGGATTCCCTTAAAATTTTTGTCTTCCAGACGTTGGATGCCGCTTCAGCCCTTTGGGCTCGTGATTACACCCCTGGTTAATTTGACTTAAAACGAGAAAATTAAAGATGCGTGCACGTGTCGGTCGAGCTTCGTTCGCGCTTCGATTCTTGTCTCTACGCTTCATGCACTCGAAGCATACTACCGCAAAAATATAAATTCGCGGCGAAAAAAATGAATAAATTCGCCAGATTTCGGCCCAGGTCGATACAGCTTTCCCCTTCTGTTAATCGGTGCCGAAATCCATTCAAATATTGGATTAAAAATACAGATTTATTATAATTGGCGCGAACAGGGTTTCTCAAATATTTTAAGCAAAATCTGCAAATTTGACAGAAATTTTACAAATTTTGGTTTTGAATAATTTTGGAAAATCTTTTCTTGTAGTCACAGACTGACCGAAATTTTGCAAATTTTAGACAAAACAGTTTTAAGGCAAATGCAATTTTAGAACATGAGATTTATCAAACGTTTCAAGCAAAATCTGCAAAGTTGACAGAAATTTTGTAAATTTTGGTTTTGGATAATTTAGGAAAATCTTTTGTTATAGTCACAGACAAACAGAAATTTTGCAAATTTTAGACATTACAGTTTTAAGACAAACACTAGTTTAGACAATGAGTTTTATCAACGTTTTAACCAAAAACTGCGAATTGACAGAAATTTTGCCAATTTTAGTTTTGGATAATTTGACAAAATCGTTTGTGATAGTCACAGACTGACAGAAATTTTAAATTTCCCATTTAAAACAATGTAATTATTTGACAGGTGATGTCGTGTGATGTCGCGTAGCTGAGTGTCGCATATATGAGATACGGCTTTTATAATGCTTGTGCGGCCTCAAATTTTATTTAATTATAATTTAAGGGCAAATGGCGAAGTTTTCTTTTAAACTTCTGTAGTTTTGCAAGAAATTAAGAATTTGCCAAAAAAAATTTGTTGAAAGGTCGAAAAAAATAAATTTTATGCAAATTTTGCAAATAAATTCAATTGAAAATCAAATTTTTGAGGTTAAATTTTGAAAACAAATTGAAAACCTAATTTTCGCGAAATATCTTGAAAAATTTGCAAACTCAATTTGAAATTGAAACTTTTGAGACCAAATTTTGGCAAGAAATCTTGAAAAATTTGCAAACAAATTCAATCGAGAATACAATTTTGGCAAGAAATCTTTAAAACAAATTCAATTTTTGGCAAGAAAATCTCGTAAAATTTGCAAACAAATTCAATAGACCTAGAAATTTGTTTGTCAATTTCCGCCATGTTTTGCCCGAACTTTTTGACGTATAACCTTATTATTTGCCCGAAACTTTCATACTCCCGCCTTTCAAACTTGGGGAATGCGCATGCGCTTAACTAACCGTAAAGAGGTATATTGAAAGTCAAATTACATTTTGGCGAAAAAATCTTGAAAATTTTGACCAAAAAAGAAAAAAAAGATCTCCGAGATTATTTTGCAAAACTAATTCTTGCAAGTTTTGCAAAATAATCTCGGAGTAGTGTCTATGAGACAAACGGAACAGTGGATCGTATAATTTAGCAAAAAAACAAAAAAGTTTTTTGCATGTCTACATGTTGTAGTAAATGCGAATCAATGTATAATTTCAATGTTGTTTTGTCTTAGACAGAAATTAACAACATCAAACAAAGGTTTGCAACAAAGCATTTTGTAAAATTAGACAAAATCAATACAAATACAGACAGACAGAAATTTTGCAAATTTAGACAAAATAGTTTTTAGACAAACGCTAGTTTAGACAGTGAGATTTATCACAGTTTTTAGCGAAAATTGCAAAGTTGAAAGAAATTTTGCAAATTTTAGTTTTGGATAATTTGAGAAAATCTTTTGTGATAAGCACAGACTGACAAAAAATTTGCAAATTTTAAACAAAACAGTTTTAAGACATATGCTATTTTAGACTATGAGATTTATCAAACGTTTTAAGAAAAATCTGGAAAGTTGACAGAAATTTTGCAAATTTTGGTTATGGATAATTTGTGAAAATCTTTTGTTATAGTCCCAGATAGACAGAAATTTTGAAAATTTTAGACAAAACAGTTTTAAGACAAATGAAATTTTAGACCATGGGGTTTGTTTGGACCGTGTCTCACGAAAATCAAAATTTTCCAATTTTAAAACAGGGCTGATCTGCAATCACTTACCTGTTAGGGCTGCTCTCGTCTCCGCCACGTGTGATCGTCCTTCCGGCGCCTTTTTAAGGGAGTAAATGGGGATAGTAAGTGGAGAGATTCCCTTAAAATTGTTGTCTTCCAGACGTTGGATGCCGCTTCAGCCCTTTGGGCTCGTGATTACAGCCCTGGTTAATTTGACTTAAAACGAGAAAACGAGAAAAGATGCGTGCACGTGTCGGTCGAGCTTCGTTCTCGCTTCGATTCTTGTCTCTATGCTTCACGCACTCGAAACATGCTACCGCAAAAATATAAATTCGCGGCGAAAAAAAATAATAAATTCGCGAGATTTCGGCCCAGGTCGATACACCTTTCCCCTTCTTTAATCGGTGCCGAAATTGATTCAAATGTTGGATTAAAAATGCAGATTTATTAAAATTTGGACGAACAGGGATTATCAAATATTTTAAGCAAAATCTGCAAAGTTGACAGAAATTTTGGTTTTGGATAATTTGGGAAAATCTTTTCTTATAGTCACAGACAGACAGAAAGTTTGCAAATTTTAGACAAAACGGTTTTAAGACAAATGCAATTTTAGACCATGAGATTTATCAAAAGTTTTAGGCAAAATCTGCAAAGTTGACAGAAATTTTGCAAATTTTGATTTTGGATAATTTGGGAAAACCTTTTGTTATAGTCCCATAGAGACAGAAATTTTGCAAAATTTTGAAAAATTTTAGACATTACAGTTTTAAGACAAACACTAGTTTAGACAATTACTTTTATCAACGTTTTAAGCAAAAACTGCGAATTTACTGAAATTTTAGTTTTGGATAATTTGACAAAATCGTTTGTGATAGTCACAGACTGACAGAAATTTTGCAAATTTTAGACAAAACAGTTTTAAAACAAATGTTGGTTTAGACAACAAGAATTTTTTTTTTTTGCAAAAATGTCTAACGGCTCGCGTACACCAAAACCGATTTTGTCGGCCGATGGCGGACAGAACTACCCGGACGAGTAACTCGGACGTGTATGTGCTTATACTGCAACCGTTTTATCAGCCCATAACCGTTTCGAAACATCTCGATTATTATTTTTAGATAAATTTTTTGAATGTTTATTCCACAGGGTTGGTCTGTTATAAACACAACTTATTAATTTATCAATATCCATAGTCGTTTAGGTAAATAGCAACAAAATTTAACTATAAATACACTTAATTTGCACTGTAGACGCCGGCAGACTGGTAAGAAATCCCAAGAAGTTGGGATTCGACGGTTGATCGGCCGTTTTCAGGCGTCATCGGACGATGACGGTCGTGTTTGTGTACTTCCTTTTATTATTTTACTTTCTTTCTTTTACAAGAGTTTGATTCAATCGTCCGTGTTCGGCCGTCGTCGCCCGAGCAAACTTCGGCCGATGACGGATAGGTGTACGCGAGCCGGATTAGGTTATCGGATTAGGTTATCGTAAATGAATCTACAAAATTCCATTGTCGAAACAGCTTTAAGATGGCCTTTGCGCATCAAAAAGGTGGGACAATTTTAATACCACCGTGCCTAAAAGGATTAAACTACAAATATTTTCACGTAGGCAATAAAATAGACTCAAGGAGTAGTAGCTTAAGGATCTGTAATAACTAAATTAGTGTCTCACTATAGGTTCCAGAAGAATCAATCATATTCAAGACTGTTCCTGAATGTTTTGAAATAAGTTGAATTGTTTAGGATTAATAATATTTAAGCTAAAAATCTAGACAACAGGGTAACACCGGATACAAATAGACAGATTGTACAAGATTGTATAAGATTTGGCAAAATTTGGCAAAATTGGGCAAAATTTGACAAAAACCGACTCGGAAAGTTTTACAAAACCCGACAAAACCGGACAATATTGGTCAAAATTGAAAAAGATTGTACAAAATTAGATAAAACTGAGCAACTTTGGCGAAGACCAGACAAGACCAGACGAAAGCAGCCGAAACCTAACAAGACCAGACAAGACCAAACCAGACCAGTAGATAGGCTAGGACAGTTCTGGACCAAAATCCCTCAGATTTCACGAATGATTTTTTTCAGGAGTGAATTCAGACCGAAAGTCTGAATTCACATTTCATCCAGTCACGTGTCTGGTTCTACCGCATGCGCAAACCGCCAATACCTGCCCATGCAGTATATTCTCAGACAGTTTTAAACAGGTCGTAATCATGTATAATCAGCTAATAAATAGGAGTTGGCGGTTTGCGCATGCAAATTTGAGCCAGACACGTGACCGGAAGAAATGTGAATTCAGACCCCTATGTAAATTCTTATGGGATTTTGGTCCAGAACTGTCCTAGCCTATCTACTACTAGTTGTCTTCTCTTGTGAAGGTTGAATTACAGAATTTACATTTGATTGAATTTACATTTGAGATTTACATAGGGGTCTAAATTCACATTTTGTAACCATTTTCCACTTTTTGTAAAAAGATTCCACTTTTTGAAACCAGATAATCAGGGGTCCGTTAGGTTGGTATCACCCTTAATCTACTTTTACAACCAGATAATCAAGGGCCCGTTTAGGTTGGTATTACCCCTTAATCACACTTGATATCAGACAATACTATATATAGATTCCTTTTATTGGCATAAACAACTACAGTTTTACATATAACAGTGCTACGATCTATGTTAACCAAATAATTACATACACGCTCCAACCTAATACAGAACAAAAAATAATAAATAACTAGAAGAAAACAAACAAGAAGAATAAAAAAAAATCCTCAAAAACAACATTTCCTCTCAAATAATAATAATAATAAAATCACGCGTCACCAGATGGTAAAATAACTAAAGTTTTATTCTTTTTTAACTCCACCACTCTTTTCATCAAGGGCCATCCCGCTCCGTCCTCCCTCATACACGAGCCCCAGTCTTCTACTACGACACTCTCCTCTCTGCTCCACTGACATCCTGCACAGCTTTGAGCCCAATGCGCCCACACGTCACTAGCTTCCCCACATATCTCACATCGTTTAAAACGGGAGCCCATCCAGTATCTCCTGCCCTTTTCCTCTGACCCGCATCTGTGCCGTGCTATCAATGCTTGAGGAAGTCTATCTCTTGTAAGGTACAACGGGAGCCTTTGGAACACTTGCACGCTCCCATATTCAGGTAGAAAATTACTCCCCTCGATCATCCTCTGACGACTCTGCAGCTCCACCTCGGTTAACCTTTCATATACCAGTTCTTCCACCTTCCTTCCACTCACAAACATTCTCGCAATTTCCCCGTATGCCCACCCGCAGCTTTCATACAACTTCTTCCTTTCACTCCCCCATTTAGTCACCTTATGAATACCCAAACCTTCCATTCTTACAACTCTCAATACTTCTTTTACAATTCGTTCATTGCCCATTCCATACACTTTCCTTTCAAACTTGACGACCCTCCTAGCTGCTTGCGCAAACACTTTCACCATATTTGTTTCTTGCAGCACAATGACAATCACATCAGACAATACTAGACAGACAAGACTAAAAGACAAAACTAGACAAGACTAGACGGACTAGCCTAAACCATTTGATGAGAAAAATCAAATCTGGTGTCAGAACGGCTCTAGCATGTGCCCTAAGGGAGATACCGCCCGACCTACACCCCCTCAGTAGATGACGTCATCCGTCGCGGCAGATATTGCTAAACTAATTATCTCGATGCTGATTGGTTGATCAACGAATAAATAATTGCAGTTGGCCTTGCGCCTTAAGTTATATGTAATGGACAAGACTTGACAGATAAGACTAGACAGACAAGATTAAACAGACAAGAATAGAGAGACGAAACTAGACAGACTAGATAGGACCGAGCGTCTAGCACTGATAAGAATCCAGTCTCAACCTCTCTGTAAACGCATGTGGAAACTAATAAAACTAATAAATTATGAAGCGTGGTCTAATTAATTTCTTGAAATTATCCCGTGTTTAATTTAATCATGATATTAAGATTTTGATTTATCGGTAGTCGATTAGGCGCGACCGGACGTCTAGTGCTGATAACACCAGGCAAGAATAGAGGGACTAGATTAGACAGACAAGCGGGGAAAATTAAAAATGAGTTGCGGGTGGGTAGCAAGGAATCGTATATGCATACTTAATTGATTGCAAACATATTACGGATTGATTCAAATGAGATTATTGGTTTTAGGCCGGACAAGATCGGACAATACCGAACAAGGTCAAACAAGAACGGACAAGACTATACAGACCACATATTTCCTGTGATATTTACCCGAATAATTTCCTATTTGTAAGCGAAATTTCTTAAACTTGTCTGCTAAGCGCTAAACAGGGTGTGAGGTCTATGTAACCCCACGCTAAATAGGGTATGAGGTCTATGTGACCCCACGCTAAACAGGGTGTGAGGTCTATGTGACCCCACGCTAAACAGGGTGTGAGGTCTATGTGAACCCACGCTAAACAGGTCTATGTGACGCCACGCTAAACAGGGTGTGAGGTCTATGTAACCCCACTCTAAACAGGGTGTGAGGTCTATGTAACCTCAATCAGCTTTAAACAGCTTTCAATCAGCTTTAAACAGCTCTCAATCAGCGTTAAACAGCTTTCAATCAGCTTTAAACAGCTTCTTCTCTTCAGCTTGAATCTCATTGGGTTAGTTGGGTTAGCATTTGGTTAGGTTACGGGAGGTTGGGAATGAAGCGCGCTTCATTCCTAACACCCATCTTGTCTGATATCAAGTGTGATTAAGGGGTAATACCAACCTAAACGGGCCCTTGATTATCTGGTTATAAAAGTAGATTAAGGGTGATACCAACCTAACGGACCCCTGATTATCTGGTTACAAAAAGTGGAATCTGGTTACAAAAAGTGGAATCTGGTTACAAAAAGTGGAATCTGGTTACAAAATGTGAATTTAGACCCCTATGTAAATCCATATGGGATTTTGAGCCCGAACTCTCTACTAATAATTGATTTATATTATCACACACTTTCAAATGCCGTAAAAGATTATATTTTCTTGAGGAAACTTTTTCACACTAATTGCAGGTAAACCTTTTTAATCTAACTCAATTCTGACTTGTCGTAACGGTGTATTGTTGAACAACTGACGATGAATTTAGAATTCGAACTTATATACGCGCCGGATGCTATTAAATTAAACAAGTTGAAACAAGCAAATGCTGACTTGGCAGTTCTTATCAACTATTTCATAATTCAGACATTCCATACTCGCGCGCGTTTACAAGTTCAAAAACTAAATTGATTACGCGGCGTTTCTTATGTATTATTTTACAATAACAAATTTAAAAGTATTTCTTGCACGTGTTTACAGATAAATTCAAACATAAAACTAATTACGCAGCGTTTTTTATCAATTATCTCACGATTCAGACATTCTATAGTCGCACGTGTTCAATGACACATCCAAATTTCTCAGATTCGCACAACAAGTTCAAACAGGCAAATGCTGACTCGGCGGTTCTTATCAATACATCTCTTCGTGTTATACTCTAATATACTGTAATACTCTCTTCATGTTTTTTCCTTGTCGCACCCATTTACTCTTACGGCGTAACCAGCTTCACAAATTAATATTCCATCCCGCAACCCATTTTCAATTTTCCCGCTTGTCTATTCTAAACCCCATAATCTCCTCCCCCTCCCCTCGCGCCAGAAATTACCCATTTGAATCAATTTCGAATTTTCCCGCTATCCGCCGCGCTCGCTAATTACCACACCATCTACACATCCTTGCTATATAAATCCTTATGGGATTTTGGTCCAGAACTGTCCTAGCCTATCTACTGGTCTGGTTTGGTCTTGTCTGGTCTGGTTTGGTCTTATTAGGTCTTGACTGGTTTCGTCTGGTCTTGTCTGGTCTTGGCAAAAGTTGCTCAGTTTTATCTAATTTTGTACAATCTTTTTCAATTTTGACCAACTTTGTCAGTTTTGCTCCTGCCGGGTTATGGAAAATTACATGGCAGGAGCCCATAAGGGGAGGCGGTTCCAGAATATACCATCTTTACCTTCTCAGACCAGACAAGAAAAGACAGGACCATGTAAGTTCAGAGAAGGACCAGACAATAGGAGACTAGACCAGATAAGACCGGACAAAAGCAGACAAGGCCAGACAACACGAAACAAGACCAGACAAGACAAAACCAGACAATACACGAAAAGACCACGCAGAACCAGACAAGACCACGCAGGACAAGACAGGACTAGACAAGGCCAGACAAGACGATACAACAACAGACAACACCAAACAAGACCAGACAAGACAAAACCAGACAAGACTATAAAATACCAGACAAGACCAGAAAAGACCACGCAGAACCAGACAAGACCACGCAGGACCAGACAAGACCAGACAAAGCCAGAGATGAACAGAGAAGACCAGACATGACCAGCATGACCAGACAAGATCCGACAAGGTCAGAGAAGATCAGATAAGACTAGACAAAACCAAGCAAGACCAAACTCTAATAAAGGTGTCAGCAAATTGTATTCGCAGCAAGGATTATTGAATGCATGCAATGTAAAAATAATATGTAAATTAATAAAGAACATTTTGATTTTTTTTTTTTTCTAAATCATGTAATTTTAAAAATGCATTCTTCCATTGCCAGTCTCGCCCTGTTTTTAAGCACATTGGATACGCTTCATTGTATAATAGAGGTACTCTTTTGTTATCGTCCCTTTAATATTTTTATGGTCGCATTCGGGGGGTTCCTCGGTCGTCGTCACAACTTGTTGTTGTTTAAGATAGGTAACAACTCGCCAACTAAACAGCCGGATAAGATTAGTCCGAGTCTCGCCGTTGGATAGACTAGACGTGTTTCAAGTGCAGTGAAAAAAAGTCTGCGGTCGGCTGACTCACATGTCGACCATTCTATTTATACTTATTATGTCCACTAAGTTACTCATTTATAGTGCAAATAAAAACTTTACTGTGTTTCAATCTTTTAAATTTTGTTTGAGCTGATGTTACAATACAGATATCACGGTAAGATTATTAATAAGTTTCGTGGAAATCGGGCTTTTTCTAATCCTATCACGTATTTTATTACTCATTTGAATTACATCAAGGAAGTGATAATACAACGCACAAGGCAAACAAAAATTTGGAATTTCGATATTGTAAGTTTTTAATGATTAAAAATAGTGAAAGCAACTGATACCACTCGTGTTTGTTTTACTGCTTAGGACTAATGAACTCGAATATTTAGTGAGATTGTTCAAATAGCCGTATTTATTTGTAGAGTCATCATCCGATGAAGATAGTGTAGTAAATGAAGAGACGAGCACCCCCGAAAGGGAGAAGATCCGGACGCCACAAATGATGCCACAGCCAGCTATGTCAGACACAAGCAGCACCGGATCACCGCCTCCACCCCATCACAGGCCACGTTTACCCGCCCCTGCACCTATATGGAACAACAGGTCGTCTAGAAACACAGAAATCACAGATATTTCACATGAAATGCAATTATGTAAGTCAATTTTCTAACTAACATTCTCATAGCTAGTCAGAA
Organism: Phosphuga atrata; assembly: GCA_944588485.1. Lineage (NCBI taxonomy): Eukaryota > Metazoa > Arthropoda > Insecta > Coleoptera > Silphidae > Phosphuga > Phosphuga atrata. The sequence continues at coordinate 72,402,570 of OX155896.1, forward strand.
TACGTCATTCTGTGTATTTTTTTTGTGAGCTTAGTATAAGCCACGTAATCTTTCATTCAAATTTTATTTCGACTTTTTAATGCGAGAATTATTTGGGATTTGTGAATCATTTAATTTGTTTCTTTTAAAAAATTGGATTTGTTTATTTTTCTTGAGCTAATAATAGGTCGATTGTCTAGTTTCAACCTGTTTGTACAAGTTTTAGGGGTCCCAAACAGTAGCGGCTCGTCATTTCTTATTACTCCGTAATTTATCAACAATATTAAACAATAATAATAACTGTGTAACATTATAAATAACATTTATGTAACACAAAAACGGAAACTGTTAAGCAGAATATAGACTTTATTTAACGTTATTTCCGTCAGAAAAAAAAGTCCAAGTTACTCTCAATTCGCACCTAAATTAGTTTTACTTCATAGAATACTATATATATATATATATATATATATATATATATATATATATATATATATATATATATATATATATAAATAGCGGGTGATAACGATCGTTATTAGATAAAGAATAAAAGATTTGTATTTTTTACTACACAAACGGTAGAATTGGGGTAATACGATCAACAAAAACAAACTCAAATTCTTCTTAAGTCGACGTTTCGATTTGTTGATTAAAATTGTTTATCTTTTTCAAGACCTACAAAATTATTACAGAAATTACAAAAAACAAAGTAAAAGATGTTTTTAATTACTTACAAAGAAGGTGATGAACAATTTATTAAGACGTATAACATCATATAACTTGACAAAAAGTTGTAGATTACATAACAACTACTGTAAAGTGAGTCATGGTCAATTTAATTACGGTGTTTAAAAATTATTATTTTATTAGCAAAATGTCGGACACCAAACCGATCGACACAGCACGAGGAAACCAACAAGTTCAAAGACAGTCAAATTCTTCTTAAGTCGACGTTTCGATTTTTTTATTAAATCTTTTTCAAGACCTAAAAAATTGTTACAGAAATTACAAAATAACATCATCAAGACGTATAACATCATATAACGTTGATAAAAAGTTGTAGATTACATAACAACTAATGTAAAGCGAGCCATGGTAGCCTCATGAACAATTTAATTTCGGTGTTTAAAAATTATTATTTTATTAGCAAAATGTCGGATACCAAACCGATCGACACAGCACGAGGAAACCAACCAAAATTTTTCGATCTATTGAAATAAATTAAAGTTGAAAAAAACTGCGAAGGTGCGCATTGGGAACGATAGTGACGTCTGTGACATTGGAAGGACACCGAAGTCACGAGCACACTGGAAAAAGATTATTTAAAGACGTAAAAGTCGGAAAATTGAATCAACAACTACGCAGCAGTTTACCCAAAAACCAAAGTAATACGGATACCCAGATGCATGGGAAACAGGTTGAGCAATATGTACGCTTGGCTTGTGACTTGGGCCACGTCTAGACACAGTTGATTGGATGGGTGGTTTTCTGTTTTGCTATTTATTTTCTACTTTTGCTGCGGTTTGTGTTCTCTAGTGGTTCCACCTGTTATATAATTTCTTAAATGGGTCGTTGAGCTCCTTGTTTCTAGGAAGATCTGGGTATCTTCAGTATTACTTTGGTTTTTTGTAAACTGCTACGTAGTGGTTGATTCAATTTTCCAGACGACTTTTACGTCTTTAATTAATCTTTTTCTAGTATGGTCGTGACTTCGGTGTCCTTCCAATGTCACTGACGTCACTACCTTCGCAGTTTTTTTCAACATAAATTTATTTTAAAAGATCGGAAACTTTTTATTGGTTTCCTCGTGCTGTGCTTTATATTAATTGTTGTCTAAACCATTGAATAAATTGCCCAAAGCGAAGATGGTTTCATTGTTTGAGATAATTCATCAAAGTATGATAATACAACATTTTCTGAAAACGATTTAACTTTATGCTTCATTCTCCAGTCCATCAATTTTCTATATGCATCCTCGTATCGATCCCGAGATTTAATCGGTAGCAAATTATGGGCAACTTGTTTCGCTTTTTCAACAATTTCGGACGGAATGCTATTTTCTTTTTCGCTGTCACTGGACATTATTTTAATTGAAATTGTTTTAATTGAAAAAAAAATAGTGTTTATGTATTAGTTTGACGTTTAACGATTTTTTGACAAATAACGGAATGCATTGGGTTGCCTATATTAAACGATAGTAGCAGCTCTATACCAATCAACGAATCGTAAACCAAACGCACTAGTGTGTTATTGAATCATTAAATAACATTAATCGCGGACTGTTACATACGTGTGTTATATGTTGTATTTACATAATCCACGAACTGTACAATATTGGGCAATTAAAATAGTGGTCGGTTGGTGTCCGACATTTTGCTATAAAATAATAATTTTTAAACACCGTAATTAAATTGTTCATGACGCTACCATGGCTCGCTTTACATTAGTTGTTATGTAATCTACAACTTTTTATCACCGTTGATATGTTGATATGATGTTATACGTCTTAATAAATTGTTCATCACCTCCTTTGTAAGTAATTAAAAACATCTTTTACTTAGTTTTCTGTAATTTCTGTCACAATTTTGTAGGTCTTGAAAAAGATTTAATCAAAAAATCGAAACGTCGACTTAAGAAGAAGTTGAGTTTGTTGATCGTATTACCCGAATTCTACCGTTTGTGTGTATATATATATATATATATATATATATATATATATATATATATATATATAAATTGCATTATTGCAATTTTTTTCCTGATTTTTTTTGTCTTTGATTAATCTTCTTGTGCTTCAATTACAAATTCCATGTAGTAATAACGAGCGATTTTTTTATGTTATTAATCCAGATGTTGAACGCAATCGCAGCACTTTTTCCGCTTCCACTTTATTAACATTTCCATCGTTTCATATTCTCTATGTAGATTGTCCATGCATTCCAAGTTCATGCATTCAAATACATTTTAATCTCAAAGTAATCTTTTTATCCTTTCCTTCTCGAGATCATTTCAAGCTTCCATTGCTACTAAAAAATAGAAAATCGGTTGAAAATTTATCGAGAAATGAATTAAAATGTAAGAGTTCTACAGTCATCGATGACTGGTTAGATCGTATTTTTTAACTGAAGCTTGCTGGCAATTTGATATATGTTTCTCCGACTAATTTTGAGACGCCGAATCGATTGGTGCAAACTAGAAGTCTCTTTGATAAGTCGTACAAAAGTTAGGACATCGTGAAATCTGCGAAAAATACAGGAAAGTGTATTTCGTTGTGCAGGAAAATAAATTAATAAAATAAATGAAAGTGTTTGGAAAATTTGAAATGAAGTGTGTTTTTCCTGCTGATTGTAAATACAGTCTTGATAATCAATAATCTTGATAATCCGACACATATAGGACCATACAACCGCGAGATTATCAAAAAATTCCGGATTATCAGCATTAAAACAAAGGAATAACAATTTTACATCCCAGATGAATACATCCCAGAATAATAGAATACATCCCAGAAAACGAGAGAAAACGTGGAAGACCAGCAACTACTTGCATAAGCGGAATTGTGCAAACGGTGAGAGAGAGAGAGAGCAATCCAGGAGAATGTATGGAGAGACAAGAGAGTTTGTGGATCGAAATGTGGGATCCGGCAGAAGTTGTAGGACCTCCGCTTTTAAATTTAAAAAAAATAACAGTTTTACATATTTTAAACGCGGCACCGTTTGCTACAGTTCGCCGAGTTCAAACATTCAAGTCATCGTTAGCTTCATCGTCATCCGCGGAACAAATTAGGCTGAGGATTTCTTCGTCTGAAAAGGAATGGAAATTTTCTTCGCTTGTGCCTTCAAGCCAAGCTATGCCATCGGGTTATGCTGTTAATATCCGACGCGGGACAGCGGAAAGAAAAGACACGTGTTTCCCCAGAGCGCCGGATTACGGAACGCGCCGGATTACGGAACGCGCCTGATTAACCAACCGCCGGATTATCAAGATTATCCTGTATTCAAATTTTATTATGCTAGCAGCTCTCGTTCGCGAGATATGACTTAACATATTGCGTAAAATCGAGCGAAATTTCGCGAAATTTGGTCATCCGAACGGAAAATTGCGAAACTAATTAATATTTTTAAGGAAGTGGGCCTCCTCAGTACCTCCTGAGTACAATGCCGCAATCCGTTTTTAATTATCTGCAATCGTTCTCGAGATATAGTCTTATGAAATCGAAGACTATTAAAAAATTTTAATTCAAAATTTCACCATGAAAACTTGAATCTCTCCAAACAATTCATACATCGGTTTGCTCGTCTTGTCGTCTAGTTTCAGTGTGCCCAAAATAATTTCGCTGAGATTTGTACTTTCAGAGAAATTATTGCTAAAAACCCGAAAACATACTTTTTTCCACATCAAAACGATGGATTTTCTGCGCAATTTTTTCGAAAAATTTTAGAATTTTAGAAGGAGAATAGGATTTTAGAATTTTATGTTTGTCCAAAGGAAGTGTTGAAGTGAATGCTCTGAAAACGATTTTCCTGTTTATTTCGTTCAAATGCTCAAAATGCCTGAGATATGGCCTATTTTACACTTATTTTGTCATTTTCGACCATTTCCTATCGCTTATTGCAACGTTTGCAATATTGATGAATAATTTATTTATATTATAATTTAAATAATAATTTATAAAAAAAACCCAATTCCTCATGCATCTTTCGAGACCAAATTTTGATTGAATTAATGTAAGAGTTCTCCGCCGGATCGATAGCTGGTAGGATTTCTTACTTGTAGCTGGTAGCTTCCTAAGAATATGGTATATGTTTTGCGACCAATTTTGGAATGCTGAATCGATTGGTGCAAACTAGAAGTCTCTGTGATAAGCCGTTCAAATGTTATGACATCGTGATATCGGCGCAAAATGCGAGAAAATGTATTGCCTTATAATCACTATTTATGAAGCGAATAGAAAATTTCAAAGTGTATCTGAAAGTGTTTTCCCTGCTGGATGTAAATATGCAAATTACATTATGCTAGCAGCTCTCGTTCGCGAGATATGACTTAACATATTGGGCAAAATCGAGCGAAATTTCGCGAAATTTGGTTGTCCGAGCGGAAAACTGGGAAACTAATTAATATTTTTAAGGAAATCTAAGTGCGCCCGTGGAAAAAAGACCTCCTGAATACGATGCCGCAATCCGTTTTTAATTATCTGCAACCGATTTCGAGATGGAGAACTATGATAGTAGACTTATGAAGGCGAAATTCTTAAAAATTTGGATTGAGATGAATACTTGAATCTTTCCAAACAATTCATACATCGGTTTGCTCGTCTTGTCATAGTAGGGAAAGATAGTTGTTTCAAAATCCTCCACCTCCACTACCCCCAGTGTGTCAGCTATAGATTTGATGGTTCACGAGATTGATGTAGATTACTTTGTTAGTAAATTGATCGTCCGTTGTACGAGAATCCGCACAACCCTTCACATGGAATCTTATGATTCCAGAAGTTGTATATGAAATCTACGCTCACGCACGATTCCATACTTGTACGGGTTCAATAATCAAAACGACTAATCAAAACGAAGTCAAACTTTTAAATCCATCCACTTTCCGTCCACTCCATCCACTTTCCATCCACTCCATCCACTTTCCATCCACTTTCCATCCACTTTTCATCCACTTTCCATCCACTTTCCATCCACTTTTCATCCACTTTTCATGCACTTTCCATCCACTTCCCATCCACTTCCCATCCACTTCCCATCCACTTTCCATCCACTTTCATCCACTTTTCATCCACTTTCCGTCTACTTTCCATCCACTTTAATCAGCTTTAATCAGCTTTTAAACAGTTTGAATCAACCTTTAAACAGCTTTCGAGTTATAGAAAATTCGAGTTATAGAAAATTCGAGAATTCGAATTCAGCAATTAAAAAATTGGAGTTATACAGATTATTTTCTATGCAAAATTTTACCATTGTTCACATTTTTACTACTAGTTATGGAAAAATTCGAGTTATGGAAGTTAATTTATATATAAAATGCTATCTAAACGTATGAATTTCTAAAAAACTTTGAGTTATAGAAATATTGGAGTTATAGAAGTTTGAGTTATGAAAGTTTGACTATATATAGATAGATTTGGAGGTAGATGTGGAGTTTAGGAACCCTTTGTGTCACTTTTAGAAAGAAAGTTGGCGCATTTCTGTAATTGTATTTTCTTCAAACAAATATTTTAAACTTATTTTAAATTTTCTTCAAAATAAATTTAATCAAAATCAAACATATTTTTCTTATTAAACAGAAACAAATTAGTGTGGTCGTAGATAAAGTATATAACTCGAGTTATAAGGCAATTATGTTCTCGCGGAATTACTCTGCAACTGTTTCTCTCGGACGTAATATGCTTCTTACAACTCTCGTTACGTAATATACTATTATAATATTATTTTATAATAAATTGCATTATTGCAATTTTTTGCAGATTTTTTTGGTCTTTGATTTATCTTCTTGTGCTTCACAAATTCCATGTAGTAATAACGAGCGATTTTTTTTAATCCATATAAGTTATTAATCCATATGTTGAATGCAATCGCAGCACTTTTTCCGCTTCATATTCTCTATGTAGATTGTCCATGCATGCCAAGTTCATGCATTCAAATACATTTTAATCTCAAAGTAATCTTTTTATCCTTTTTTTCTCGAGATCATTTCAAACTTCCATTACTGCTAAAATATAGGAAATCTGTTGAAAATTTCAAGATAAGTGAATTAAAATGTAAGAGTTCTACAGTAATCGATGACTGGTTCGAAACTATTTTTTAACTAAAAGCTTGCTGTGAATCTGTTATATGTTTTCTGACTAATTTTGTGATGCTAAATCGTTTGGTGTAAACTAGAAGTCTCTGTCATAAGGTGTTCAAAAGTTAGGACACTGCTAAACACTTAAAATCTGCGGAAAATGGAGGAAAATGTATATCGTTTTAATTAATTTTTAACAAGTGATTGCAAAATTTTGAAGTGTCTGAAAGTGTTTTCCCTGCTGGATGTAAATATGCAAATTGCATTTTGCTAGCAGCTCTCGTTGGCGGGATATGAGTTAACATAATAGGCAAAATCGAGCGAAATTTCGCAAAATTTGGGAAAACTGGGAAACTGATTAATATGGTTAAGGAAATCTAAGTGGGCTCGTAGGGAAATGACCTCCTAATTACGATGCCGCAATTTTAATTATCTGCAACCGTTTTCGAGATTTAGAGTAATGAAAGCGAAATTCTCCAAAATTTTAATTCAGAATTTCGCCATGAAAACTTGAATATCTTTCCAAACAGTTCATACATCGGTTTCCTCGTCTTGTCGTCTAGTTACAGTGTGCCCAAAATGATTTCGCTGGGATTCGTAGTTTCAGAGAAATTGGCAAAAAACCGGAAGCGCACTTTTTCCTGATCAAAACGATGATCAAAAATGAAAATTTTAGAACTTTTTTTCGGTTCGTCCGAAGGAAGTGGATGCGCTAAACAAGATTTTCCAGTTTATTACTTTCAAATGCTCAAAATGCCCGTTATCTCAAAATGACCTATTTTACACTTATTTTGCCATTTCTGGCAATTTCCTATCACTTATTGCAACTGCTTTCTGCAGAATAATTTAGCCCAATTCCTCGCGCAACTTTTGAGACCAAATTGTCGAAATCGGTTGAAAATCGAGAGAACAGTGAATTAAAATATAAAAGTCCTCCGCCGGATCAAAAAAGTGGTAAAAGTGATAAATCGGCGGAAGGCGTGCGACGGAACAGTGTTGCTGGTATGACTGTAGAGTCTGCACCAGTCTTTGTACTGGAGCTTTTGGATTGGATTTGAACAAATTTTGACATTTAAGAATCGCCAAAATTTTTAGGGTAGGTATCAGTTGTAGCGTCTGACCCGCAACGGGCGGCTACGAACGGCGTCTGTACTCACTCCATGTTAGGGGCGGCCGGATTATGTGCTGACAGTAGCTCTAAAATACTTTGGTGACAGGCTTTATATTGATATATGACAAGCCGACCGTAAAACTCAACGTCACGTCCTTATTTGTATTGTCTCATGGATTCGGAACTAAGGTTGGGGCGTCCCCTAAAAGCGACGCGTATTGGCGGGGCCCGGTCAACATGAAAAGTGTGCAAGGGTTGCTGTCGCGTGGGCGGCGACGGCTGTATCATATGCACTGGGAGTCACGGGAAAGAGGCCCAAGCGACGAGCAAGTCAGAGGTGCGTTGATACGATCCATAATGAAATGAAGACTGCACATCTTCACCCAGATATGGCTCAAGACCGAAAGAAACGGAGACAACGAATCCTCACAGCGGACCCTGCCACCAGGCTGGGCAAACGCTAGGAAGAAGAAAAAGAGTCCTCCGCCGGATCGATGGCTGGCGCGTTGAGATTTCTTAGTTGCGGTAGCTTCCTAGGAACGTGGTACATGTTGCTGCTGGATGTAAATATGCAAATTGCATTTTGCTTGCAGCTTAACTATTATTGCTTAACATATTGGGCAAAATTGAGCGAAATTTCGCGAAATTTGGTCGGCCGAGAGGAAAACTGGGAAATTAATTCATATTTTTAAAGAAATCTAAGTGCGCCCGTGGAGAAAAGACCTCCTGAATACGATACCGCAATCCGTTTTTAATTATCTGCAAACTTTTTCGAGATGTAGACTTATGAAAGCGAAATTCTGAAAAATTTTAATTGAGATGAATACTTGAATCTTTCCAAACAATTCATACATCGGTTTGCTCGCCTTGTCGTAGTAGGGAAAGATAGTTTTTTCTAAATCCTCCACCTCCACTACCCCCAGTGTGTCAGCTATAGATTTGATGGTTCTCGAGATTGATGTAGATAACTTTGTTAGTAAATTGATCGGCCGTTGTACGAGAATCCGCACAACCCTTCACATGGAATCTTATGATTCCTGAAGTTGTATATTAAACTACACTCACGCACGATTCCATACTTGTACAGGTTCAATAATCAAAACGACTAATCAAAACGAGGTCAAACTCTTAAATACATCCACTTTCCATCCACTTTCCATCCACTAAAATCAGATTTAATCAGCTTTTAATCAGCTTTAATCAGCTTTTAAACAGCTTCAATCTACCTTTAAACAGCTTTAATCAGCTTTTAAGCAGCTAACCTAACCCGATGAGATTAAAGGTGTTTAAAAGCTGATTGAAAGCCGTTTAAAAGCTGACTAATAGCTGACTAATAGCAGATAATTCCGGAGTTCTTTCGATTAGAGCTGTTTAGAAGCTGATTGGAGATGATTATAAGCTGTGTAAAAGCTGATTAAGACTGTTTAAAAACTGATTAAAGCTGATTAGAAGCTGTTTAAAAGCTGATTAGAGCTGTGTAAAGCTGATTAAAGCTGCATAAAAGCCGATTGAAACTGATTACAAGCTGATTAAAGGCTGATTAAGAGCTGATTAAATCTTTTTTTTTTAGTGGATTAAAGTGGATGGAAAGTAGATAAAGTGGGGATGGTGGACGTGGAGGATTTAGGTTTTCCCTACTTATCGTCTAGTTACAGTGTGCCCAAAATGATTTGGAATTGTAGTTTCAGAGAAATTGGCAAAAAACCGAAAGCGCACTGTTTTCCTGATCAAACAAAACGATGGATTTTCTTCGGGATTTTTTCGGAAAATTTTAGAGCCTTTTTTCGGTTTGTCCGAAGGAAGTGGATGCTCTGAACACGATTTTCCTGTTTAGTTCGTTCAAATGCTCAAAATGCCCAAGATGTGACCTATTTTACACTTATTTTGTCATTTCCTATCACTTATTGCAACTTTTTCGTACAGTATAATTTAGCCCAATTCCTCACGCATCTTTCGAGACCAAATTTGTCGAAATCGGTTGAAAATTTACCGAGCAGTGAATTAAAATGTAAGAGTCCTCCGCCGGATCTATAGCTGGATTTTTTAGTTTCGGTAGCTTCCTAGGAACATGATATATGCTTTCCTACTAATTTTGGAACGCTGAATCGATTGGTGCAAACTAGAAGTCTCTGTGATAAGCCGTTCAAATGTTATAACATCGTGATAACGGCGCAAAATGCGAGAAAATGAATTTCCTTAAATTTATGATTTATAAAGGGAATAGAAAATTTCTAAATGTGTCTGAAAGTGTTTTCTCTGCTGGATGTAAATATGCAAATTACATTATGCTAGCAGCTCTCGTTCGCGAGATATGACTTAACATATTGGGCAAAATCGAGCGAAATTTCGCGAAATTTGATGGTCCGAGCGGAAAACTGGGTAACTAATGCATATTTTTAAGGGAATCTAAGTGCGCCCGTGGGAAAATGACCTCGCGAATGCGATGTCGCAATCCGTTTTTAATTATCTGCAATCGTTCTCAAAATTTTCGACTTCTGATTTCGAAATTCTGGAAACTTTAAATTAAAATTTCGCAATAAAAAATTGAATCTTTCCCAACAATTTACATATTGATTTTCTCGTCTTGTCGTCTAGTTTCAGTGTGCCGAAAATTATTTCGCTGGGATTTTTTGTTTGAGAGAGGTTCGTAAAAAACCGAAAACGCACTATTTTTTCGATCAAAACGATTTTTTTGGTGTTTTTTTTTTCGTAAAATTTTAGGATCTTTTTCTCAGTTTATCTGACGAAAATGGAAGTGCCGAACACGATTTTCCAGTTTATTTCTTTCAAATACTCAGGATGCCCAAGATATAGGCTATTTTCCAATTTTTTGCCGTTTCCTCTGACTTATTACAAGTTTTTTCTGCCGAATAATTTAGTCCAATTCCACACGCATCTTTCGAGACCAAATTTGTCGAAATCGGTAGAAAATTGACCGAGCGGTGAATTAAAATGTAGAAGTCCTCCGCCGGATCGATGGCTGGTGAGGTGGGATTTATTAGTTGCGGTAGCTTCCTAGGAACGTGGTATATGCTTTCCTAATTCTAATTTTGGAACGCTGAATCGATTGGTGCAAACTAGAAGTCTTTCTGACCAACCGTTCAAAAGTTAGGGCATCGAAAAATGCGAGAAATTGTATTTCCTTAGAATCAATATTGAAGTGTGTCTGAAAGTGTTTTCCCTGTTGGTTAGTAATAGCATTTTCCTAGCTGTTCCCAATAGCGAGATACGATTTGTTAAAATTAGAAAATCGTGTGTATATATGACACAAAGTATGTTAACTGTTTGGACCGTGTCTCAAGAAAATTAAATTTTCCAGTTTTAAAACAGGGCTGGTCTAATCACTTAAATGTTAGGGCTGTTCGCGTCTCCGCCACGTGTGATCGTCCTTCAGGCGCCTTTTTTAAGGGAGGAAATGGGGATAATAAGTAGAGGTATTCCCTTAAAATTGTTGTCTTCCAGACGTTGGATGCCGCTTCAGCCCTTTGGGCTTGTGATTACACCCCTGGTTAACTTGACTTTAAACGATAAACTTAAAGATGCGTGCACGTGTCGGTCGAGCTTCGTTCGCGCTTCGATTCTTGTCTCTTCGCTTCTCACACTCGAAGCAAACTCGCGAATAATATAAATTCGCGAAGTAAAAAATTGATAAATCGCGCGATTTCGGCCCAGGTCGATACACCTTTCCCCTTCTGCTGATCGGTGCCGAAATCGATTCAAATGTTTAAAAATAATTTTTTTAAAATAAAAATTTGTTGTTTAAAAAAATTTAAAAATACAGATTTACTAAAATTGGCGCGAGCATTAACTAACCTAACTTATCTAACCTAACTTACCTAACCTAATATGAGCTAATTTACCTAACCTAACCTTTCCATCAGTAAGCGTCAATCCCGATTGAAAAAAAATCTGAGTTATTCGCAAGACGGTGCGTCTATTATAATTGCGTAATTTACCATGATGTCGTTTATAAATATTTATTTGAGGCATTGAGTGCAAAAGCGGACTAACCCCAACACATATAAAACTGAGTAAATTGGCAATAGGGAACATGCATGTTTTTTTAAATATTTTTAATTCACTGTTTACACCGTTATAACATAGTAAAAAATATAAATACTACTTAAAAATGCTGTAATTAAGTTTAAAAAAATATTTAAAATTGAGAAAAATTTTGAGCTGTTTAAACGCCGCCATTTTCGCGCGGTCTGTTGATGACGTCAAAGATCAGTGATATTTGACGTCATCAACAGATCCATTGTTTACTACAGCTGTTTTAATTTTTAACTTGACGTTTCTGACATTTATTTGCTAACCAAAAGACTACAATGACATACAAATGTAAAAAATACGGACTTGTTTATATGGGATGTTACGTCACTTTCGTTTTAATCAATGGTGTTGCGTTCTACAAATTTAAATTTCCCTCGCTTAATTTGCACTTTTATTTATTAATTTTAAAATATTTGAACCAAATTTAAATTTCATGCATATTCCCTATTAGTTCAGTATTAAACACAGACAGTATAAAAAAACATAACTGCAACATCTCCTTATATTTATACTTCAATCGAATGATCCTAATTTTGTTCAGGAAAATGTGATTCCTAATTTTGATTAGAAGGTTTTTATGTTATTTCACTTTTGCTTTTACAAACGCAAATTCAGCGAATTTGAAGCTTCGCTTTTGCACTGAATGCCTCATTTTTGCATTGTCAAGTTAATATGCTGATTTCCATATTTCTGAAATTACCATAATTTTTAGATACTCAGCCTCCAGATGTGACTCACAATACTGCCCAGGGTGGCAGAAGAAACGCCGCCGCAGATAGAGTGAATCACTATGCAAGCTCGACATCTGGAGACACGATCGGCACTGGCACAGGCCGTTGGAAAGTCTCCGCGAAAATCCAACAGCTTTTGAACACCCTCAAGCGGCCCAAACGCAGACCTTTGCCAGAATTCTACGAAGACGACGACATCGAGTTGGAAATTGCTGCTAATCCTAAAGATCCTAATGCACCAAAACCAGAAGGTAAATTATACAAATTATTATTATAAAAATTACAGTATAATCTCGGTAATTCGGCCGTTGGTTAACCCTTAACCACCTGCCATACGTCTCAGGTGAGAAAATTACTGCTACTTTGGGTCTGAGAGACGTATGTCAGGTGTTAATCGGACAACAAGTCCAGTAATCCGGCGGTCTGGAGACCGCTCGCGCTCTTCCCTCCCTCCACTCTTTCCTATTATCCGGAGATTGTCTGTTCTCATATGTGTCGGATTATCGAGATTATACCGTACTTTTTTTTAATTATATTAAATTTGCCGAATTGTATAAATTGATATAAATTTTGTGATTATATAGGAAGTTGTATGACTCCAGCAGTTGGCGAGCAGTTGATAGTTCCTTCAGGTCTTCCCAGAAATTTGGAAGCAGCAATAACAAGATACGGATCCGGTTCTTACAAAGCCCCAGTAGCAACAGTTCTGGACCCTAACGGAAAACTAACAACAACATTAACCTACGGCAAGTTGCTCAGCCGTTCGTACAAGATAGCATACGCGCTGTTAACGAAAGCGTTCAACCGAAACGGCGACACCAGTTTGAAGTGCGGCGATCGCGTGGCTTTAGTCTACCCGAATAACGACCCCATAAATTTCCTCTGCGCGTTTTACGGTTGTCTTCAAGCCGGAATCGTTCCGGTTCCCATCGAAGTTCCGATTACAAGACGGGACGCCGGATCTCTCCAGATTGGATTCCTATTGGGCAGTTGCGGAGTGCAAGTGGCTTTAACATCGGAAGCCTGCCAGAAGGGGCTCCCGAAAACCACGTCCGGAGAGGTAGTTCAGTTCAAGGGTTGGCCTAAATTGCATTGGTTCGTCACGGAGCATCTCGGGAAAACCCCCAAAGATTGGCAACCCGCCCCCCGATTAACAGATGATACTCCTTCATATATCGAATACAGCACTGATCGTGATGGATCAGTCATGGGAGTTACTATTACTAGAGCTGCTATGCTATCTCATTGCCGTACTTTGACAATGGCTTGCAGCTACACAGAAGGAGAAAATATGGTCTGCGTTCTTGATTTTAAAAGAGAAGTTGGATTGTGGCATTCAGTTTTAACTAGCGTTTTGAATGGCATGCACGTCATATACATTCCTTACGCTTTAATGAAAGTAAATCCGGCTAGTTGGATGCAAATGATAACCAAGTATAAGGCTAGTGTAGCCGTGGTCAAATCGAGAGATTTGCATTGGGGGCTTTTGGCTACCAAGGATCACAAAGATGTTAACTTGGGTTCGTTGCGGATGCTGCTAGTCGCCGACGGTGCTAATCCCTGGTCGCTGAGTTCGTGCGATCAATTCTTGCAGGTTTTTCAACCCAAAGGCTTGAAATCCGACGCTATCTGTCCCTGCGCTAGCTCCAGCGAAGTTTTAACTGTCTCTGTTAGACGACCCGGCCGAGCTGGAGTTAATGCCACAGGACGCGGTGTACTTTCAATGCAAGGTAATTTATTTAAATTAAAATTTTCAAGAATTTACTTATTTGTAATGTTCATAGGTTTAAGTTATGGAGTTGTGCGTGTAGACCAAGAAAATAGTTTGACTTCGCTGACACTGCAAGATTGCGGTCAAGTGATGCCAGGTTGCGTAATAGTGGTGGTAAAAATGGAAGGTCCGGCTTACCTGTGCAAAACGGACGAAGTCGGCGAGATTTGTGTGAATTCCGGATGCACCGGCGCTGAATATTGGGGATTGCAAGGCCTCACAAACAGCACATTCAAAGTGCAGCCGTTAGGCTCCGATGGCAAAACGTTATCCGATGCTGAGTACACAAGATCTGGATTACTCGGCTTTTTGGGGCCCGGAGGATTGGTATTTATATGCGGCTCTCGAGACGGATTAATGACTGTAACCGGGAGGAAACACAATGCTGATGATATTATTGCTACCGTGTTAGCCGTTGAACCTATGAAGTTTATTTATAGAGGTCGTATTGCTGTTTTCAGTCATCGCGTTTTAAGAGATGAGAGAATCTGTGTTATTGCCGAACAAAGACCAGACTGTAGCGAAGAAGAGGTATGTATAAATATTTTAATGTTTCGAAATACGACTTAAATATGATTATAGTATATTACGCCCCGCGTAGCGGTGAGTGCGTAATTCCGCGAGTACGTAATTGCCTTACAACTCGAGTTATCTACTGTACTTTATCTACGACCACACTATAGTCCATTTTTTTAAGAATGCAATAACTAGAAACTTGATTTACACTATGATAAATGTTCAATCTAGATACAAAATTTGGCGCTAAATTCAAATATGGTTACTTGAATATAAAATTGGTAATTTATTAATGGTTTTATTGAATATCTTAATATTATTGAATAACTTATACAATACTAACAAATAAATGGAGAAAAACGCAAAATAACTAAATGAAACAAACAAATCAGATGACAATTGTTAAGTGACACGGCAGCCATTGACAACTAACAGCTGCAAAAAATGTATGTGAAAAGAAAGAGAGAAAAGAGGTTGAGATGGAGAAGTAAATCTCGTCGGTGTGAACTTCTCCTCGCTTTAAGCCAATCAGAGAACAAGGTCAAATAAGCCCTATCTTCCCAGTACTGCATTCTTAAAAAAAATTTACTATAAGTTGTTTCAGTGTAACAAATTTATTATTAGGTACATTATTTAACATTATAATAAACAAACAGTTGTATTTTCACATATAACTGTTACTCGACATTATTTAACTTGATAGAAATGAAAAGAAATACATTTTTAATGGTTACATACCTTATTATTTGGTACTTATTTGGGTTAAACTGGAATAAGAGTTCATAGATACAGGCAACCCAATGTACGCAATGTCAATTTCCGTTAGTTTGAATTGTGGCACTGGGGGCGCTGAACGTATGAGCACGTAGTAGCAGCCAATCAACGAATCGTAAACCAAACGCACGTGTGTGTTATCAATCATAACTTATCATTAATCGCGGATTGTTACATACGTGTTTGTTATAATGTATTTACATAGTCTAAGAATAATGGGCATTTACAATAGTGGTCGTAGATAAAAAAAAAATTGCTTATTTATGAGAAACAGATACTCTTAGATTTTAACTCTTTAAGGCACGGTGGTATTAAAAGTGTCCCACCTTTGATGCGTAAATATGCATGGCGGGATTTTTAAAATTATCTAAAATGTCCACAAAGTGTTAAAGAACAAAATAATAAACTACCAAAAATTGCTAAAATCAATAATTTATATGAGCTTTAATTATAATTAAAATTCTAAATTTATTTTTAGAAATCAGGACCTATTACGTGTATAAAATCAATAAAGGATTCGCTTATCTGTCGCGAATTCTAACACAGCTCAACAAAATGAATTTTTCCGATTCTCATATACGCGACACTCAGCTACGCGACGTCACGCGACATCGTCTGTCAAATAATGATTACATTGTTTTAAATGGGCACGTTCTTACTATGGCTACGCGACGTGCCCATTTAAAACAATGTAACCATTATTTGACAGGCGATGTCGCACGACGTCGCGTAGCTGAGTGTCGCGCATATGGGAATCGACCTTAATGAGAACAGCTTCAGTTTATGAGATACAAGATTTGCTTTATTTATGAAATATAAAAAAGACTAAATAACATATCTCAAAAACTAAATGAGTTATCTCTAAAACTAAATCTGATTGTTATTTTGGATTTTGCACAAAAAATTAAAACTGTCTCAAAATTTCGCCAAAATGTGTGTTGGGCTGTGCAATTTATCGCTGTAATTAATAATTGTTTTGTAATAAAGTTGTAATGTTAAATTTCTAGTCTTTCCAGTGGATGTCGCGGGTATTACAAGCAGTGGACTCCATCCACCAAGTTGGTATTTATTGTTTGGCACTCGTGCCGCCGAATCACCTCCCAAAAACCCCTTTGGGAGGCATCCACCTCTCGGAAACAAAGCGGCGATTTTTGGAGGGTACTCTTCACCCTGCCAACGTCCTCCTCTGTCCGCACACTTGCGTCACTAATTTACCCAAGCCGAGAGAGGTCCACTCAGGTAAGAAATGTTCTCTGAGATCACCCATATTTCTTGTAAATATTCTCTCAAATATTTCGTCATAGTTAGAATTCTTCGTATAGTATTTGTCCTCCTGGTAGATTAAATAATTAAATGTATATAAATACTGTAATACATTGTTGGAAATGTGTAGTCAATCCTATTGTATATAGGTTTCTTTACTTTCACAAAATATACTTTAATGTATTTCTTAGTATTATTATTTTAGTTTTATTAAGTTAAACTTCTTTAGACGCTAACTATAGTACATTTCTTTTAAGAATGCAGTAACTAGAAACCTGCTTTACACTGACAAATATTCAATCTAGTTACAAAATTTGGCGCTAAATTCAAATATAGTTACTAGAATATAAAAGGGAAAAGTTACTTGAATATAAAAGAAAAATGCAGATTAAATAGACCAAATGGCAACAATAGAAATAAAATACAAACAAATAAATGGAGAAAAACGCAAAAAATCTGAATGATAAAACAGATCAGATGACAATAGCCCTTTTTTCGATTAGTTAAGCGCATCCGCCAAGTTTGAAAGGCGGGAATATGAAAGTTTTGGGCTCATATATAGTTATACGTCAAAAAGTTCGGGCCATTTTGACGTATAACATAGTGGCAATTGACGCATGCGCACAAAAAAAATCATCTATGAAAAGGTCGATTGTAAATTGACACGGCAGTTATTGACAACTAAGAGCTCAACATGCATTGGCGTATGAAAAAATATACTCGGGAGTTAATTAATTTTTTCAAAATCTTGAAATTTAAAATTGAATATTAAATTATATATAAAACATTATTTTTTAACATAGTACTTATTAACCGTAGAATAATTTAACGTTCTATTATATTTAGAAATTATTCGTAGTATTATATTCATTTAATTAGATATCACCAAATTCTACGCCAATGACTGCAAATGTATGTGAAAAAAGAGAGATGAAAAAGTAAATATCGTCGGTGTGAACTTCTCCTCGATTTAAGCCAATAAGAGAACAAGGTCAAATAAGCCCTATCTTCCCTGTACTGCATTCTTAAAATAAATGAACTGTAGGATTTTTTTTCAATCGGAAATGACGTTAACTGACGGAAATAAGGTTAGGTTAAGTCATATCTACGTAGATGTCGCTCTGTAACAGTTCCAACATTTTGACGTTCCTCAACATTGAAGTAAAACTAGTTTAGGCGCGTAAACCACCCAACACCGACATTAGTAGAGAAAGACTTGGAAAAATGGGCATCAGCTCAACACCACTTAAATAAAATAATCCCATATATACTTTAGGCGCGACTGAAAGTAACTAAAATCTTTGTTCTGACAGAAATAACATTAAGTAAAGTCTATATTCTGCTTACTTTTTCTTTTGACACAGTTCAACTGCACCTTTCAAACGTTATATCAAACTATGTTTTTGCAACAATAAAAACGTTACATTAATCAACATTAATCATTTATCAACATTACATTTATCAAGTTAATTTTCTGTGATCACAAATTTTCTTAATCTCTCATAATTTAAACTAAAAATGATATAGCAGTTTGTAAGTTATAGTAGAGTGACGAAATATTAGAATATAACATTGATTTTGGTTCATAGTTTTGTTGTGTTAGTTTTTCTGTCTGTTAACACAAAATAATTATTTTCCCCATTTATTTGCAATTTAATCTATGTGTGGCAAATTGTGCACCGTTGCAATAGCTAACACTAACAGGCGCCGAATATTAGATCTGTAACACAACAATTCATCAAACAAATATTTAATATCACCGTTCATAACTTGCACTGGATCGAGGTTGAGGTGGCACAGTTATACCAATTACATTTAAAAGTCTGCTTTCGGTTTTCCTTATTGTTCGTTTATTACGTTTTATTTTAATCATTTATAACTGTTCACATAAACCTCTTGTTACACATTATCCCCCCAGCTCCTATTACTAATTACTATAAAAGCTTGTGCTTGAGTGATGCTATAGCATGTTGTTCCTCTGCCTTTCAGCAACGGACTGTGTTTCAGACGTTGGCCCTGCGTCTGTCATTGTCGGGAACCTCGTGCAAGGTAACAGATTGGCTAGTGCACAGGGAAGAGATATGGGACCAGATGACGAAAATGATGCTAAAAAGGTAACAATCATTTATTTTCTAGTAAAACTATTAACTCTTGCTGTTAAATTTGATAAAAAAAAGCGGGGTCCATTATCACAGCGCCGGCGCCATTAGGTTAAACAAAACCGTTATATGTTTTTAGAATAATTTCTGGGTGCTGATTTGATTAGTAGAAACTATAAGTATTTGTGATGAACCGTTCAAAAGATAGCGAGAAAATTTATTTTTCAAAAATCGTTATTTATCAAGCTTTTGGAAGATGGCCGGCGCGAGTGGTGTAGTGGTGACGCTCGTGGCCTCATGTTAAAGCGCTAACTGACAAGTATAGAGGTCCGAGTTTTATCCCCAGCGCCGGCATTTGTTCCAGAAGACAAATGTGAAAAATTGCAATTAGCGCGATTTACAATAACAACAGGTTTCTGGGCCTAAGTGAATGTGATAGAATACAATAGGCTACCAATAGGCCGCAGTGTTCAAAGGGTCGGCAAACCCGGTATTCACATCGAACCAAACTTGTAAGAGAAAAAAAAAAAGCTTTTGGAAAATTTCTGAAAAGTGTTTCTGAAACTGTTTTTCCAGCTGGTTACAAATATGCAAATTGCAGTTTGCTAGCCGCTTCCGTTCGCGAGATAAAAATTAATAGATTGGGTAAAATCGAGCGAAATTTGGTTGCTAGGAAATTAGGCAACTGATTCATATTTTTAAGGAAGTCTAAGTAGGCAAATTACCTCTTGGATGCAATGCCGCAATCCGTTTCTAATTATCTGCAACCGTTTTCGAGATATAGACTTGTGAAGGCGAAAATTGAATTTACAATTTCGCCAAGAAAACTTGAATCTTTCCAAACAATTAATACATCGATTTGCTCGTCTTGTCCTCTAGTTTCAGTGTGCCAAAAATTATTTCGCTGGGATTTGTATTTTGTTTCAAAGAAATTGGCAAAAAAATCTAAAACGCATTTTTTTGGAACGAAGTTAACTTAAAAGTCTTTATAATATCTATAAACTATTTAAAATATCTATAAACTAGATAGTTTTAGCTAATACTTGCAGTTAGTTTCCTAGCTGTAACTATCTTAGTAACTCAACTTCATATATCATCTGTCATTTATGACAGACTAGATAATATACCTGTTTTTTACGTATAACCAGTAAAGATAACAAAATGTGCCCGAAATTTTCATATTCCCGCCTTTTAAACATGGCGGACGCGCATGCGCTTAACTAACAGCTTTTGTTTCGGGCCGCATTTCGAATTATCAATGTCTCAAGCGTTTCCAAAGTGTTTAACAGATCCGCGGCGTCTAATCCAAGAGCTGATTCTAGCGTTTCATTGATTGGTTAAGGCGGTTCTGCTTTAACAGAGTTTGGAGTTTATGGATTTTGAGCCGCTCTTGGCGGCAGTTCCCTGTTCTTTATTAAAATCTCAAGCACGTCGTCGACGGTTTAACTCTTTATACTCTTCTGGCCCGCGGGCCGCAAGACAAGTTCCAATGCGACAGAAAACAAAACCGACATTTTCTTTCATTCATTTATCAAATTTACGCTTATGTTTCGGGCTGCATTTCAACTTCTCAAGTGCATCCAAAGTGTTTAACAGATCTGCTTCTGGCGTTTCATTGATTGGGTAAGGTGGTTCTGCTTTAAAAGAGTTTGGAGTTCAAGGATCTTCAGCCCCACTTGGGGACAGTTCCCCGTTCTTTATAAAATCTCAAGCACATCGTCGACGGTTTAACTCTTTATACTCTTCTGGCCCGCGGGCCGCAAGACAAGTTCCAATGCGGCCCAAAACAAAAACGACAATTTTTTTAATTCATTTATCAAATTGACGCTTTTGTTTCGGGCCGCATTTCAACTTATCAAAGACTCAAGCGTATCCAAAGTGTTTAACAGATCCGCGGCGTCTAATCCAAGAACAGATTCTGGCGTTTCATTGATTGGGTAAGGCGGTTCTGCTTTAACAGAGTTTGGAGTTAAAGGATCTGGAGCCCCACTTTGGGGCAGTTCCCCGTTCTTTATTAAAATCCCAAGCACGTCGTCGACGGTTTAACTCTGTATACTCTTCTGGCCCGCGTGCCGCAAGACAAGTTCCAATGCGGCAAAAAACAAAACCGAATTTTTTTTCATTCATTTATCAAATTGACGCTTTTGTTTCGGGCCGCATTTCAACTTATCAAAGACTCAAGCGTATCCAAAGTGTTTAACAGATCCGCGGCGTCTAATCCAAGAGCCGATTCTGGCGTTTCATTGATTGGGTAAGGCGGTACTGCTATAACTGAGTTTCTAGTTAAAGAATCTTGAGCCGCATTTGGGGGCAGTTCCTCGTTCTTTATTAAAATCCCAAGCTCGTCGTCGACGGTTTAACTCTTTATACTCTTTTGCCCGCGGGCCGCAAGACAAGTTCCAATGCGGCCCAAAACAAAACCGACAAATTTTTTTTAGTTCATTTATCAAATTTACGCTTTTGTTACGGGCCGCATTTCAAATTATCAAAGTCTCAAGCGTATCCAAAGTGTTTAACAGATCCGCGGTGTCTAATCCAAGAGCCGATTCTGCTGTTTAATTGATTGGGTAAGGCGGTTCTGCTTTAAAAGAGT
Organism: Phosphuga atrata; assembly: GCA_944588485.1. Classification (NCBI taxonomy): domain Eukaryota; kingdom Metazoa; phylum Arthropoda; class Insecta; order Coleoptera; family Silphidae; genus Phosphuga; species Phosphuga atrata. The sequence goes on from OX155896.1 coordinate 72,424,249, forward strand.
TTGGAGTTTAAGGATCTGCAGCCCCACTTGGGGGCAGTTCCCCGTTCCTTATTAAAATCTCAAGCACGTCGTCGACGGTTTAGGTAAGGTGGTTCTGCTTTAAAAGAGTTTGGAGTTCAAGGATCTTCAGCCCCACTTGGGGGCAGTTCCACGTTCTTTATTAAAATCTCAAGCACGTCGTCGACGGTTTAACATTTTATACTCTTCTGGCCCGCGGGCCGCAAGACAAGTTCCAATGCGGCCCAAAAGAAAACCGACAATTTTTTTCATTCATTTATCAAATTATTAACGCTTTTGTTTCGGGCCGCATTTCAACTTATCAAAGTCTCAAGCGTATCCAAAGTGTTTAACAGATCCGCGGCGTCTAATCCAAGAGCCGATTCTGCTGTTTCATTGATTGGGTAAGGCGGTTCTGCTTTAAAAGAGTTTGGAGTTCAAGGATCTGCATCCCCACTTGGGGGCAGTTCCCCGTTCCTTATTAAAATCTCAAGCACGTCGTCGACGGTTTAACTCTTTATACTCTTCTGGCCCGCGGGCCCACAAGACAAGTTCCAATGCGGCCCAAAACAATACCGACAATTTTTTTCATTCATTTATCAAATTAACGCTTTTGTTACGGGCCGCATTTCAACTTATCAAAGTCTCAAGCATATCCAAAGAGATTTAACAGTTTAACAGATGCGCGGCGTCTAATTCAACACCCGATTCTGGCGTTTCATCGATTAGGTAAGGCGGTTCTGCTTTAAAAGAGTTTGGAGTTCAAGGTTCTTCAGCCCCACTTCTGGGCAGTTCCCCGTTCTTTATTAAAATCTCAAGCACGTCGTCCACGGTTTGACTCTTTATAGACTCTTTTTGTCTTTTCTTCTTTTTAACAACTTCTTCGTAAATCGGCGGCGGAGGTTTTTTCTCCGCCGCTTCGACCAGTATCGAGTTAATAGTTCGGCAAGGAATTCGTCCGCGTGTTATTCTTCAGCTTGTTCCTCCCTTGCACTAAATGGTTCAAAACCAACGCGGCGTCTTTCCGATTCAACACCAAGTTCCCGTTTAAATTCTTCTGATCGTGAAACGCCACGTGTTGTTGCTGCTGGATCTTCGCCTGTTCCTCGCTCTGCAACATCTGCTGCATGACCATGACCATCGTATGACCATCGGCTGCTGCTGCTGCTTAGCTTGGAGATGCTTCTTCAACGCCAAACACTGCGTTTTGGGTTCAGCCCTGGTGGCAGCTTGCAGCTTCATCTTGGATAGCGTTAACTCCCTCTGCAACTCCTTCAGTTTCCTCCGCTGATCCCGAACTAATTCCTCTTGCGTTTTCAAATCGCATTGGAGAATTTGGGGTCTTTGGACATCCCCATGTGAGGCGTTGCGTATACGATGGGCGAACTCAACAAATTACCCAATGGGACATTTATCAAATAACTTTGAAGATATTTCGAAATCTATTGGAAAAGAGAAGAAGAATGTTTGCAAAAGACGAAATCTTCGGAAGAAATCGTGGAGAGTTTCTTACAATAAAAAACAAACAATTTGCAAGCAGACAGTACTTGGTGAAATTAAAACTGCCGAGTCAGAAATCTTGGAGATTTCTTCTAAGGTTTTTGTAGAAACATTGCCAATGGATAATAAAGAAGATAATCCTTGTGAGGCGAAGCAAATACATTTATCAAACAATTTTGAAGAAATTTCGAAAAATTTCATAAAAGGAAAGAAGAATCTTTGTAAAAGACGGAATCTTCGGAAGAAATCGCGGAGAGTTAATTTCAATGAAAAACAAACAATGTTGGAGCAGACAATACTTGGTCAAATTAAAATTGTCGAGTCAAAAACCTTGGAGGTTTCTTCTAAGGTTTCTGCAGAAACTTTGCCAATGGATATTCAAAAATATAATTCTTGTGAGGCGAAGAAAATGCATTTATCAAACAATTTGAAAGAAATTTCGAAGAATTTTATAAAAGGAAAGAAGAATCTATGTAAAAGACGAAATCTTCTGAAAAAAACGCGGAGAGTATATTCCAATAAAAAACAAACAATTTCCGAGCAGACAGTACTTGGTGAAGTTAAAACTGCCGAGTCAAAAACCTTGGCGGTTCCTTCTAAGATTTTTGCAAAAACTATTCCAATAATAAAAATGGACATTCAAGTAGATACTCCTTGTGGGGTGGAGCAAATACATTTATCAAACTGTTTTCCAGATGTTTCGAACCCTATTGGACACTCAATATTAGTTTTAAATGAAAATACTGAAGCGATATTTCCTGTGGAAGATCCGATAAACGAAGAAATTGTGTACACTACACATTTTCCTGATTTTCCTGAAGAAAGTCCACTGGAAACTTTGAACGAAAATATTATGTTTGTTGAAGAAAGCATAGAACGAAAACATGAATTAAAGGATCAGAAGGTGTTTCTGATCCTGCTGGTGTTGAGAAAAATTCGTCGGAAGGATTCAAGAAATTTGGTTTGGGAGGAGCGAAATCGAAGAATTTGCGCGCAGAAATTGTGGAAGAACCGCTGAAAGAGCAAGAAGAAAATTGTATTAAGGTTGCAAAAAGTTTTAAATCGCGAGAAGAAATTGATATTATTTTGGAGGCAAGTCTGAAGTTGCAATTTCCGAAAATACGCTTGAAGAAAAGTTAGAGGCAATGAAAGAAAACTGCAATAAAGTTGTAAGAAGTCACAATTCGAGAGAAGGAATTGATGATTTTAACAAGATTGATTTGCTTCTCACAATGATTTTGGAGGAAAGTTGAAGTTACAGAAAGATAAACTTGCAGTAAGTTACAATATGCGAGAAGTAATTGATGAATTTGCCTTTGTTAAATTGGCAGAAGAGGAATCTAAAGTTGCAGAAAATAAGTTTAAAGAAAAATCGAAAATAGAGGAAGAAACTTGCTATAAGAGTAACCAATTAATAGTAAAAACTTGTGGTTTTAGTAAATTTAATTTGGAAGAAACAGCAAACGGAAGATTTAATTCCTGATATAGTTATTGAAGAAGAGTCACTCACGAAGAAAACCGTGACAATCCGAGAGCAGAAATCGTTGAATTACACAAGATCGTTTTGGAGGAAGAGAAATTAGATGAAGCTTTCATTTCGAAAATCGAAAAGCCGAAAATTAAGGCAGAAACGCGGAACGAAATCCCAAGAAATTACAATTCAAGAGAAGAAATCGAAGATTTTAACATATCCGACATTTATGACACCGAAATGACCATCCAGTTCGACGACTTGAAACCATTCTCCTCAATCCCAAATCTTTCCAACATAAATGGTAGTTCGCCCTTCGTATTCGCAACGCCTCATGTGTTCTTGATCCTCGGCCAAGCTGGGAGAACCGACGTTGTGTTGGGGGGAGTTGTGGGAGTTATTTGAGTTGGAGTTGGAGCTGGAATTGGAGGAGGAGGGTTTTTTGCTGGGGGAGGAGGTCTTAGGTGCTTTCGCCGGGGGAGGGGTTGTTGGGGAGGAACTCTTTTGAGCGCTGAGCGGCCTTTTCAATTTGATTTATCTTGTTTTGGGGATTGCTTTCGATTTGGATTCCTTGCGGTTTTTGTCTTTGCCGGGGGCATCCGTCCTTACCGGTGATGGGATCGGGCGAGGGGTTATGGTTACCGGTGCGGGGGTTGAGACGGAGCTGAACTTGCTATTGACGACAAAGCGTCGAAGTTGAGAATAGGGAAAGCGACGCCGGACTGGACGCTTGGTTGAGCAGAGGAGCACTTTAATTATTTTAATAATAATTCAAAAAGAGAAGTTGTTCGATTCTTAAATGCGCTAGGAACTTCGTTCCTGACGGGGGTCCCCTGACCGCATACGTTTTCCTGATCAAAATGATGGTTTTTGGACCGACCGTTCTCGAGATATAAACTTATTAAGGCGATATTCTGGAAAATTTGAATTCAGAATTTCGCCATGAAAACTTGAATCTTTCCAAACGTCCAAACAATTTATACATCAATCAATTGCTTGTCTTGTCGTCTAGTTTCAGTGTGCCGAAAATGATTTCGCTGGGATTTTTACTTTCAGAGAAATTGGCAAAAAACCGAAAACGCAGGAAATTTTTGATCAAAACGATGGATTTTCTTTGGGATTTTTTCTGAAAATTTTGGGGCCATTTTTCGGTTCGTCCGAAGGAAGTGGATGCGATAAACACAATTTTCCGGTTTATTTCGTTCAAATGCTCAAAATTCCCGAGATATGGCCTAGTTTACACTTACTTTGCCATTTTCGGCCGTTTCTTCTCACTTATTGCAACTTTCTGCAGAATAATTTAGCACAATTCCTCACGCATCTTTTGAAACCATATTTGTCGAAATCTGTTGAAAATTGATCGAGCGGTGAATTAAAATGTAAGAATCCTCCAGTGGATCGATGGCTGGTTCGGTGGGATTTCTTAATTGAAAGCTTCCCATTCATACGATATATCTTTTCAGCTAATTTTGAGAAGCTGAATCGACTGGTAGAAACTAGAAGTCTCTGTGATAAGCCGTTCAAAAGTTATGAAATCGTGAAATCTGCGGAAAATGCGAGAAAATTTGCATTTTTTAAAAATCAAAATTTATCAAGTCAATCGAAAATTTAAAATTGTGTAAAAGTGTTTTTCCTGCTGATTGTAAATATACAAATTGCATTTTGCACGCCATTTCAGTTCGCGAGATATGACCAAATGACCTTTGTACGGTTAGTTAAGCGCATGCGCCAAGTTTGAAAGGCGCGAATATGAAAGTTTCGGGCAAATATTTAGTTATACGTCAAAAACTTCCGGCACTTTTTAACGTATAACATGGCGGAAATTGACACATGCACACAAAAAAATTCCACTTTGAAAAGGTCTATTGGCAAAATCGAGCGAAATTTCGCGGAAATTTTCTATTTTCATTATTACATTTGTAATTTCATTCCAACTCAGAATGTACTTTGTTTCTAAAATAATGTTATAATTTCAGTTACATTTTATATCGGAGATCCTTCGTTGGAGAGCCCAAAACACCTCTGACCACGTTCTGTTCACTTTGCTGAACAGCAAAGGAGCAGTAGCCAAAGTCCTCTCCTGTTCCGAGCTGCACAAACGAGCGGAACGAATTGGAAATCTGCTGACCGACAAGGGCCGCATTAACACCGGCGACCATGTCGCATTAATCTTCCCGCCGGGCTTAGACCTAATCTGCGCCTTCTACGGGTGTTTATACGTCGGTGCCGTTCCGGTGACCATTCGGCCCCCGCACCCTCAAAACCTACAAACAACTTTGCCAACAGTCAGAATGATTGTTGATGTTTCCAAGTCTGTTATCGTGTTGTCAACGCAGGCTGTGATCAAACTACTGAAATCGAAGGAAGCTAGTAACGTGGTCGATATCAAATCTTGGCCAGCGATTTTGGACACCGACGACATGCCGAAGAAGAAGAATCCTGTCACGTACAGAGCACCAACTGCCGAAATGTTGGCTTATTTGGATTTCAGTGTTTCTACAACTGGGATGCTAGCTGGCATTAAGATGTCTCATGCTGCCGTTACTAATCTTTGTAGAAGCATGAAATTAGCTTGTGAATTGTATCCCAGCAGGCATATAGCTTTGTGTCTTGATCCTTATTGCGGTCTTGGGTTTGCATTATGGTACGTATTTATTTCTCATTTATATTTTACATAGCATTAATTATTAATCAATGTTTTCTTAGGTGTTTAAGTAGTATTTATTCTGGACATCATTCAATTTTGATTCCGCCATCCGAGGTGGAAGTAAATCCGTCGCTGTGGTTGTGTGCAGTGAGCCAGTATAAAGTACGAGACACGTTCTGTTCCTACGGTGTGATGGAATTGTGCACGAAAGGTTTAGGCTCGTCGGTGAATCAATTAAAATCGCGTAACATAAATCTCGCCTGTGTGAGAACTTGTGTTGTCGTTGCGGAAGAGCGACCGAGGATAAATCTAACGACGAGTTTTTCAAAGCTGTTCAGTGCTTTGGGGCTGAGTCCCAGAGCAGTATCAACATCTTTCGGTTGTCGCGTGAACGTTGCCATCTGTTTACAAGGCGCTTCGAGCCCGGAACCTTCCAGTGTTTACGTAGATTTGCGAGCTTTAAGGAATGATCGAGTTAGTTTGGTCGAGCGTGGCAGTCCCAATAGTTTGTGCGTTATGGAATCTGGTAAACTGTTACCAGGCGTTAAAGTTTTGATCGCGAATCCGGAAACTAAAGGACAATGCGGCGACTCGCATCTCGGCGAGATTTGGGTACAAAGTGGAAACAATGCCAGCGGATATTTTACTATTTACGGAGACGAAAGCGATTACGCTGATCATTTCAACGCCAGGCTGGTTACTGGCAGTACTGGTGAGGTTTACGCACGTACTGGATATCTTGGATTCTTAAGACGCACCGAAGGCGTTGAAGCCGGAGTTGGCGAGGATACGATTATTGGAGGCAGCGACACCGAATCGTTAGGATCACAGCAACATATTACCACCGACGCTCCAGAACAGCACGACGCCGTGTTCGTCGTCGGTGCTTTAGACGAAACCATCATGCTCAGAGGGATGAGGTACCATCCCATTGATATTGAAAATAGTGTTTTACGGTGCCATAAAAAGATTGCTGAATGGTGAGTTAAAACTAATTTTATTGAAATTATGAGTAAAATACACATTTGGTAGCGTTTGTCGTGTTATCCAACTTCACACTTTGGTCTATACTCGTACCGACGAAAGAATGCATCTCGTCTCGACGAGTTTAGCTTTTTTTTGCGCATACCCGCAGATTATTTCGATTATATTTGGCCGGTCTAGACGTTCCGTTTTGCACAATCTTTTGTCTGCGCAGTTCAACACGTTGCAGATAAAACGTTGCATGTAGATAGGAAAAGTGCACAGTTTTTTTAACGGCGCGAAGATGGTACAGTTGCAGCGATAACTGAGCTAGAGCAGTGGTGTGCAAACTATTTTCATTTGCGACCCAAAATTTTCTATACAAATTTAACGCGAGCCCTGGTATAAAAGTAACGTGAACATTATAATTGCCAAAAAGTTCTACCAACATCTCCACAAAAGCTTAAAGAAATCTTCAAATTAATTTTGAGAAAATTAAGTTTGAAAATTTCTATGTTTACAAATTTGGTTTTTAAGATGGAATTTACAAAAAACTGGAATATTTGCTGAAATAAATATTAAAATATTACGAAAATTTGCTAAATATTCCGGAACAGTACTACCAACATCTCCACAGAATTTGAAAGAAATCACTAAATTAGTTTTTGAGAAAATTAAGTTTGAAAATTTCTATGTTTAAAAATTTGATTTTCAAGATGGAATTTACAAAAAATGCAATATTTGCTGAAATAGATATTAAAATATTGGGAAAACTTGCAAAATATTCCGGAACAGTTCGACCAACATCTCTACAAAATTTAAAAGAAATCCCCAAATTAGTTTTTAAGAAAATTCAGTTTGAAAATTTCTATGTTTACAAATTTTGTTTTTAAGATGGAATTTACAAAAAACTGGAATATTTACTGAAATAAATATTAAAATATTAGAAAAATTTGCTAAATATTCCGGAACAGTACTACCAACATCTCCACAAAATTTGAAAGAAATCTCCAAATTTGTTTTTGAGAAAATTAAGTTTGAAAATTTCTATGTTTACAAATTTGATTTTCAAGATGGAATTTACAAAAAACTGCAATATTTGCTGAAATAGATATTAAAATATTGGGAAAACTTGCAAAATATTCCGGAACAGTTCTACCAACATGTCTACAAAATTTCAAAGAAATCCCCAAATTAGTTTTTGAGAAAATTCAGTTTGAAAATTTCTATGTTTACAAATTTGGTTTTTAAGATGGAATTTACAAAAAACTGGAATATTTACTGAAATAAATATTAAAATATTAGGAAAATTTGCTAAATATTCCGGAACAGTACTACCAACATCTCCACAAAATTTGAAAGAAATCTCCAAATTTGTTTTTGACAAAATTAAGTTTGAAAATTTCCATGTTTACAAATTTGATTTTCAAGATGGAATTTACAAAAAACTGCAATATTTGCTGAAATAAATCTTAAAATATTGGGAAAATTTGCTAAATATTCCGGAACAGTTCTACCAACATCTCCGCAAAATTTGAAACAAATCACTAAATTAGTTTTTGAGAAAATTAAGTTTGAAAATTTCTATGTTTACAAATTTGATTTTCAAGATGGAGTTTACAAAAAATGCAATATTTGCTGAAATAGATATTAAAATATTGGGAAAATTTGCAAAATATTCCGGAACAGTTCGACCAACATCTCTACAAAATTTAAAAGAAATCCCCAAATTAGTTTTTAAGAAAATTCAGTTTGAAAATTTCTATGTTTACAAATTTGGTTTTTTAGATGGAATTTACAAAAAACTGGAATATTTGCTAAAATAAATATTAAAATATTCGGAAAATTTGCTAAATATTCCGGAACAGTACTACCAACATCTCCACAAAATTTGAAACAAATCACCAAATTAGTTTTTGAGAAAATTTATGTTGGAAAACATGGGCGTAGCCAAGGGGGGGGGGGGGTTTTGGGGGTTCAAACTCCCCCAGAAATATCCTAAATATTAGATAAATCCCTTAAATATTATATTGTAATAAGGAGAGACTACTCTTTTCGAGAGAGCAGGGTAAATGTGGAGTTTAGGGATCTTATGTGTCAATCTTATTTTCTTCAAACTCCCCCACCCCCCGCCACCACGAATCTAAACCCTGGCCACGCCCATGTAACCAACATATGTACTTTTACTTAGAACAATTCAAATTTATTATTCCAAGCGAAAAAAATATTTTTGGTTTTTGCTTATATAACTATAATAACATGGTTAACAAATTAAATTGGAATATTAAACTTTGTGAGCGTTTAGATAGATTATTAAGCTGTACGTAGTGCAAACCAGTGGCTCCTAGCTTCATTGGTTATTAAGTTATAAGTCCAAACTTTGTTATCTTTGTTTTTGATGTTTTTAAAATTCCAGTCGATATATAATTATTGCACTAGCTAGAAGCGTTAAACTTCGATGATGTGTAGTTAACTAATTTAGCTAATATTTCGTGAAAACTATATTCTAGCTTAATTCGTTACTGAGTAATTGACGATGAAACTTTGATATCTTTGTTTTTGAGATTTTTTACTTTTTGGACGAATTGACGATGAAACTTTGATATCTTTGTTTTTGAGATTTTTTACTTTTTGGACGATTTCTCAGTTAGTGCACTAGATAAGAAAACTAAACTTTTAAGACGTTTATTTAACTAATTCAGCTACTATTTCGTGAAAATTAGAAGATTCTAGCTTAGTTAGTTACTAAATTATTCATGTTCAAACTTTAATATCATTGTTTTTGAGATTTTTTACTTCTTAGACGATATCTCAGTTAGCGCACTAGGTAGGAAAACTAAACTTTTAAGACGTTTATTTAACTAATTTAGCTACTATTTCGTCAAAACTAGAAGATTCTAGCTTAATTAGTTACTAAATTATTGATGTTCAAACTTTAATATCATTGTTTTTGAGATTTTTTTACTTATTAGTTGATATCTGAGATACTGCACTAGCTAGGAAAATTAAACCTTGTCGATGTTAAGCTAACCAATTGAGCTACTAACTAGCAATAACAAAAACTAGAACATTCTAGCGCAATTAGTTACGAAGCTGTTGACCTTCAAACTGTAATATCTTTGTCTTTTGTGATTTTTTGCTTATTAGTTGATATCTGAGTTATTGCACTAGCTAGGAAAACTAAACCTTGTGGATGTTAAGCTAACTAATTGAGCTACTAACTAGAGGAAACTAGAACAATCTAGCGCAATTAGTTACTAAGCTATTGACGTTCAAACTATGATATCTTTGTTTTTGAGATTTTTTGCTTCTTAGACGATATCTCACTTAGTGCAGTTGGTAGGAAAATTATACTTTGTGGATCTTTAGTTTACTAATCTAGGTTTTTTGGTCTAGGTCTTAGAATCTAGGTTAGTGCTTAATTAGTTACGAAGTTATTGACACTAATACTTTGATATCTCAAGAGATTTTATTTTCTTTATTTTTTTAAACAAGACTAGACAGACAAGACTAGACAGACAAAACTAGACAGACAAGACTAGACAGACAAGACTAGACAGACAAGACTAGACAGACAAGACTAGACAGACAAGACTAGACAGACAAGACTAGACAGACAAGACTAGACAGACAAGACTAGACAGACAAGACTAGACAGACAAGACTAGACAGACAAGACTAGACAGACAAGACTAGACAGACAAGACTAGACAGACAAGACTAGACAGACAAGACTAGACAGACAAGACTAGACAGACAAGACTAGACAGACAAGACTAGACAGACAAGACTAGACAGACAAGACTAGACAGACAAGACTAGACAGACAAGACTAGACAGACAAGACTAGACAGACAAGACTAGACAGACAAGACTAGACAGACAAGACTAGACAGACAAGACTAGACAGACAAGACTAGACAGACAAGACTAGACAGACAAGACTAGACAGACAAGACTAGACAGACAAGACTAGACAGACAAGACTAGACAGACAAGACTAGACAGACAAGACTAGACAGACAAGACTAGACAGACAAGACTAGACAGACAAGACTAGACAGACAAGACTAGACAGACAAGACTAGACAGACAAGACTAGACAGACAAGACTAGACAGACAAGACTAGACAGACAAGACTAGACAGACAAGACTAGACAGACAAGACTAGACAGACAAGACTAGACAGACAAGACTAGACAGACAAGACTAGACAGACAAGACTAGACAGACAAGACTAGACAGACAAGACTAGACAGACAAGACTAGACAGACAAGACTAGACAGACAAGACTAGACAGACAAGACTAGACAGACAAGACTAGACAGACAAGACTAGACAGACAAGACTAGACAGACAAGACTAGACAGACAAGACTAGACAGACAAGACTAGACAGACAAGACTAGACAGACAAGACTAGACAGACAAGACTAGACAGACAAGACTAGACAGACAAGACTAGACAGACAAGACTAGACAGACAAGACTAGACAGACAAGACTAGACAGACAAGACTAGACAGACAAGACTAGACAGACAAGACTAGACAGACAAGACTAGACAGACAAGACTAGACAGACAAGACTAGACAGACAAGACTAGACAGACAAGACTAGACAGACAAGACTAGACAGACAAGACTAGACAGACAAGACTAGACAGACAAGACTAGACAGACAAGACTAGACAGACAAGACTAGACAGACAAGACTAGACAGACAAGACTAGACAGACAAGACTAGACAGACAAGACTAGACAGACAAGACTAGACAGACAAGACTAGACAGACAAGACTAGACAGACAAGACTAGACAGACAAGACTAGACAGACAAGACTAGACAGACAAGACTAGACAGACAAGACTAGACAGACAAGACTAGACAGACAAGACTAGACAGACAAGACTAGACAGACAAGACTAGACAGACAAGACTAGACAGACAAGACTAGACAGACAAGACTAGACAGACAAGACTAGACAGACAAGACTAGACAGACAAGACTAGACAGACAAGACTAGACAGACAAGACTAGACAGACAAGACTAGACAGACAAGACTAGACAGACAAGACTAGACAGACAAGACTAGACAGACAAGACTAGACAGACAAGACTAGACAGACAAGACTAGACAGACAAGACTAGACAGACAAGACTAGACAGACAAGACTAGACAGACAAGACTAGACAGACAAGACTAGACAGACAAGACTAGACAGACAAGACTAGACAGACAAGACTAGACAGACAAGACTAGACAGACAAGACTAGACAGACAAGACTAGACAGACAAGACTAGACAGACAAGACTAGACAGACAAGACTAGACAGACAAGACTAGACAGACAAGACTAGACAGACAAGACTAGACAGACAAGACTAGACAGACAAGACTAGACAGACAAGACTAGACAGACAAGACTAGACAGACAAGACTAGACAGACAAGACTAGACAGACAAGACTAGACAGACAAGACTAGACAGACAAGACTAGACAGACAAGACTAGACAGACAAGACTAGACAGACAAGACTAGACAGACAAGACTAGACAGACAAGACTAGACAGACAAGACTAGACAGACAAGACTAGACAGACAAGACTAGACAGACAAGACTAGACAGACAAGACTAGACAGACAAGACTAGACAGACAAGACTAGACAGACAAGACTAGACAGACAAGACTAGACAGACAAGACTAGACAGACAAGACTAGACAGACAAGACTAGACAGACAAGACTAGACAGACAAGACTAGACAGACAAGACTAGACAGACAAGACTAGACAGACAAGACTAGACAGACAAGACTAGACAGACAAGACTAGACAGACAAGACTAGACAGACAAGACTAGACAGACAAGACTAGACAGACAAGACTAGACAGACAAGACTAGACAGACAAGACTAGACAGACAAGACTAGACAGACAAGACTAGACAGACAAGACTAGACAGACAAGACTAGACAGACAAGACTAGACAGACAAGACTAGACAGACAAGACTAGACAGACAAGACTAGACAGACAAGACTAGACAGACAAGACTAGACAGACAAGACTAGACAGACAAGACTAGACAGACAAGACTAGACAGACAAGACTAGACAGACAAGACTAGACAGACAAGACTAGACAGACAAGACTAGACAGACAAGACTAGACAGACAAGACTAGACAGACAAGACTAGACAGACAAGACTAGACAGACAAGACTAGACAGACAAGACTAGACAGACAAGACTAGACAGACAAGACTAGACAGACAAGACTAGACAGACAAGACTAGACAGACAAGACTAGACAGACAAGACTAGACAGACAAGACTAGACAGACAAGACTAGACAGACAAGACTAGACAGACAAGACTAGACAGACAAGACTAGACAGACAAGACTAGACAGACAAGACTAGACAGACAAGACTAGACAGACAAGACTAGACAGACAAGACTAGACAGACAAGACTAGATAGACAAGACTAGACAGACAAGACTAGACAGACAAGACTAGACAGACAAGACTAGACAGACAAGACTAGATAGACAAGACTAGACAGATTTAAGAAGCAAAATGGTCAATTTAGAAGCTAAATTTTCTAATCTGAACCAAAATTTTAAAATCTGAAGCAAAATTTAAAATTTAGAACTAATATGTTAAATTTAGAAGCTAAATTTTGAAATCTGAACCAAAATTTTCAAATCTGAAATAAAATTTAGAAGCAAAATTTTCAAATTTTGAAGCAAAATGTTCAGTTTATAATCAACATTTAAAATTTACAAGCAAGTGTTCAATTTAGGAGCTAAATTTTGAAATCTGAAGCAAAATTTTCAATTTAGAAGCAAAATTTTCAAATCTGAAGCAAAATTTTCAAATCTGAATTTTGTGTTTTTAAACTGCAATTTTGTCTTTTTTATAAAATATTTTTGGAAATATTTTCTAAACCCCCCCCCGAAACTAAATCCTGACTACGCCCGTGTTGGAAAATATCAAAGTTTTTAAATTTCTTTATATTGACATTTCACTATTTACTGCTACCCAATACTTACACACGAAATGCCTTAAATTTTGTATGAATTCGCCGACCCAAAAAGATTCTCTGTATGGGTCGCTACCCATGATTTGCGCACCAAGTAAGCTAGAGAGCATAGATATCCATGAACTGTGCAGACAAGTCGGCGCATGTAGACGGTAGCTCCGTTTTCCGATTCATTTTGTTAAAAAATGACCAGACTAGTACCTCCTCCATGACGATTTCACTAAAACTGTGCGAAATATACAGATATATCTGCACCGTGTAGAATCTCTAAAAATTGCAACGTTTTCATTCCGTCCTAAGACTGCGAAACCAAACGTTGTGCAAAACGTAGCGTCTTTAACTCAAACTAATCTGCGCGTACCTCGGCGCAGTACAGCTACATTCTCCCACCCGTTCGAGTATAGATTTATTATGTATTATTTTATTAACAGATTTTGAGAATTATTGCGATCTCTAATTTAAAAATTGCCAGAAATTGTTATATTTTGTCTTTTAAATTTATTTTATTATTTTAGTGCTGTGTTTACTTGGACCAATCTTCTGGTAGTTGTGGTGGAATTGGATGGGAATGAGACGGAAGCGCTGGATCTGGTGCCGCTAGTCACGAATACAGTTTTGGAGGAGCATCAATTGATCGTGGGAGTGGTGGTGGTCGTGGATCCGGGAGTAGTGCCAATAAATAGTCGCGGAGAGAAGCAGCGGATGCATTTACGCGATGGCTTTTTAGCTGACCAACTAGACCCCATTTATGTAGCCTATAACATGTAAAAACAAAGAAAGGGCTTATAGTAATACTTGCAATAACCGATTATTGAAATACTTTATATTTGATCTAGCTCAAGGATTTCGACCAGTTAGATTTTAGAAATTTTTTGTATAAGTAGCTACAGATACGGTTATTGAAAGTCGTCTGCCATTTATTTCGTGATTTATTAATATTTAGTAATTAATATTTGGAAATGTTTTTATTCGTATTGACTTTGTTTGATTGATCAATATTTACGAGGACTTTTCTGATATTAGTTTTTACATTTAGTATTACTCTAGGACAAAGGAATTTTGAGAGTGTTCAGTTTTGGCTCAAATTTTTAATGTCTCAAGTTCTAGCTGATGTGTAAGTGTAAATACTAATGGCTCTAGTTAGTGTATAGTTTTATATATTGTTAGGTTGTACAGACTGTATTTGTAACTCTTTTTTTTTGGTTTTAACTCCTTTTAATATTTTTTTTCTCCCCTTGTGCAATATTTCCAACTCCCTCTCCTTTACATTTTTTATTATTTTATTCTTTTTATTTACTAAATGTGATTTTTATTATTAAGCTTTTTTACTTCACTTTCATTGGAAATCAGGAGTTGTTCTGATTTTATTTTATCATACTGTCCATTTCCTTAGATTTTATTATTACTCTAGTCTAATTTTATTGAAATTTGGCTGCTCTATTTAGTTTAAAAGGAAATTGAAGGTTGTGTTTCAAGCACATTTTAAATATAAACTTTTATATCCATTGCACAAAATACCCATTTGAATTTAAACATTATTTAAGTGCTACAATTATTGAAACGAAATTTAAATTTGAATCGTTTTTTGTGTAACTGGCATATTTTGCTATCTATATAATCTATTATTACTTAAATTATATATGTTTTTATTTTGTCTTAATTATTTTTGTTTTCATTAGCAGACACTATTATGTACTATTATCTTATTATTTAGAGCAGTCTATGCTCAATGGGTCTTGCATGGCCTATCTTTTTAAATGTTATTTAGTTGGCACAAAGTCTGTGGTTGTAAGCACAGATATTGACAATAGAATTTACTGCATGTAAATAAAATAAAAACAAGGAAAAAAATCGTAATGAACTATTAATTACTTTTTATTATATTATATCTACATACTTTTTTTTGAAAACTTGTGTTATTTAAGATGTTACAAAAACTAATATATAGGTCCCAATTAAATAAATTTGCAACAATAGTAAAATCAATAAATGTACATTTATAAAAAATTGTTTCTTCTATTACCATATACCATTAAATGCATTTATAAGACAAGACTAATAAACTCAATTATATATTAACTCTATAATTCAAATATAAAACTATTTTAAACGAAAACTATAATCATTTTATACGATGTCCAGACTTCCTGGTCGCACGCACAATAAAGTGTCGTCACGAAGTGTTTCCAAGACAAACAAACTGTTGTCGAAGTGCAACAAAGCGTTTCCTAGACATTTTTTTGTAAACTATATAAATATTGAGCTGGTACGGTCCTGTGCTTTTAAATGTCATTTGCTGCTATATTCACTTTGTAATTTAAAGCGCAGTTTTTGAAACTACTTTTATAAAACGTAAAATAAATTTAGTATAAATTATTTATAATTTGTTTATTGTTTATATCATTAATGGTTTAAATTATTTCAAGTCTATTTCGTTTGAAAATTTGCAAATGAAAACATTTTTTGTTTGTTTTTGTTTGCCTGGCAACCCTTCAGAAATCGCCATTTGCAAAACAAAAGAAAACAGACTTAACGTCAAAACAAACAAGTTGTGCAAATTAGAACGCAATAAATCGAAAGCCTCTATAAATATTTAAACATCGAACAACATATTTCAGTCGCGTTAAACGTAATTAACATCACTTCTGCTTAGGTGTGAACATTCAATGAATGCACACTTTGGGAGTGACAAACTGTAGGTGTTAGCTGGATAAGTGTTTCATATTGTTCCAAGATATGACTTAAAATCCTTCACTGCGAAACATGGACTCGAACAAACTCAACCCAATGATGACTCTCCATGGAGGAAAAGGTAACTAATCACATTGATAATTTACAATCTTATCTCGCAGAATAAATATTGATAAGTAGATTTTTAATATCCGCTTTTTTCCCTAGTTGTTTACACGGGGGATGCAGAAGAACCTTATCCCAGCTTATCCGACTATCACGATTATGAGCCTAAGCTAGAATTTGATGATACCGAGTTACACCAATCCCCTGATGCTATGGAAGATCCAGGTAATAATGAATAATACATTTGTTAATAGGTTATATTTTCCGTATATTTCACACTTTTGAAGCGAACAATTTATTGTTTTTTCTCTAATAGTATCGGATCTCCATATACACTTTATTTAACCCTTGTTCTGCGAATACTGTATAAAACCATAAAATATTTTTGCAATTGAATAATACACACGCGCTTTTTAGTACTTACTATGATAAATCATTGCATTATAACTATGTACATTATACTACATCCATTGTATTATAACTATGATATAGACCAGGGGTCTCCAAACTATGGCCTGAGGGCCACATCCGGCCCACGGACAGATTTTGTCCGGCCCGCGGAGAGCTAGCATACTTGAAAACTCCTTTTAGAGAACATATTTTTTAGCAAATTAAATTTAGTTTACTGAAGTATTCTAATTTTATGTTGAATAATTATTAATATGACATCTACATTGATATGGTTCATGGGCTAACTACTCATAACATTGTTATTGTTTTTGTGATAAGTTGGATAAAGAAACACAGAATTGTAATGAGTAAAGACATGTATAATATGCAGAAAATTTAAGTTCAGTATATAATAACTAACAAATTATTGAAATGAATCCAACTAACATTTTATACATTTTAAATAAAAACATAACTTATAACAAGCATAATGACATATGAAATACTAATGAGATTTATGTAATTGAGATTTTCCACTGACAATAGTTTGTAGTTGTGGACTAATTTTACTTGTACCAATTATTAAAAGAGATTTAAGATGCTCATCAGTTAATTTAGATCTGTAAACATTTTTTGTGTACTTCATTTTGGAGAAGGTCTTCTCACACAAATAAGTAGAACCAAAAACAGAAAACAGCCCACGAGCAAATTTATGCAAATTATCAAATTGTGTCAGTGAAAGACTCTTATAAAATTCCAACAAAGATGAGTTTTGATATTTGTTCTTAATTATATCACTGCACTGTAGATCAATCATTTCCATTTGAAGTTCCGTGGCTAGGGTTTCAATGTCAGTATCAAAAGGATTCTGAAAAATCTTAATTTGATTCGCAATGGCATCAAAGTCCGAGAAACGAGTATCAAAATTTATTTTCAAAGCTCTCAAAGTTTTGATTGCAAAATCGATAGGAAACTCAGTCTCAGTGGTGTGGCTGAATATTTCACATGTTTTAAAATGTGAAAAACATTTCCTTCATAGTTGTGATTGAAACAGTATCAATTTCTTCCGGAATGATTTGATATTAGTGTATAAATCAGGAAGATGCTGGTTTTCTCCTTGCAATCTCAAATTCAGTTCGTTCACATGTTTTGTCAAATCAACATAGAATGCTAACTTCCACAGCCATGCGTTGTTTTGTAATTCAGTAAGAGGGCGATGCTTTTCATTCAAAAAAATTTCGATCACTGCTCGAAGTTCAAAAAAGCGCTGAAGGACTTTCCCACAACTAAGCCAACGTAGGCAGTATGATAAGGTAAGTCATTTTCTCCAATCTCTTCAATAAATTGTCGGAATTGTCGGTGATTCAGCCCAAAAGATCTGATAAAATTAACAGTTGATATGACTGGTTTCAGAACTTCAGACATATCCAAACATTTTCCGCACAAAGACTGTTGATGAATGATACAATGTAAGACTAATGGTTTTGAACCACCGTCATTTTCTACAGCCTTTGACACAAGAGCGACCACTCCTTTAGCTTTCCCACTCATGTTTTTGTCTCCATCAGTTGTAATACATTTCAAGTTTTTCCATCGAAGGTTCTTTTGATTAATGGCCATTTCAACTCCTTTAAAAATATCTGTACCAGTAGTTGTGCCATGAATACTATACATATCAAGAAGTTCTTCATTCACTTCGTAGCTTTTATCTACTCCTCGAATATAAATCAACACCTGAGCAGTATCTGACACATCCGTTGACTCATCCAAGGCCAAAGAAAACCACTCAACATGTCCATTTTTGTCGAACAGTTAAGAGGATATATTTTCAGCGATGTTTTCTACCCTTCGAGCCACAGTGTTTGCTGACATACTGACAGTTTTTAATAAATTTACCTTTTCAGGGCACATTTCTTCGGCTACTGCAATTATGCATTCTTTGATCATTTCTCCATCGGTGAATGGTTTTCCACGTTTTGCAATTTCAAGAGCCACACGAAAGCTGGCACGAGTTGCAGCCTCTTGTTCAGTTTTGAGTTTTGTAAATGAAGATTGCTGCGATTTCAATCCGCGCTTCATAGCTTCGAATTTTTCTGTCCGCAAACTTCCTGTATATTTTGAGTAATTTTGCAAATGTTTTGTTTCATAATGACGTTTAATGTTATATTCCTTGAGAACGGCTATGCTTTCATTGCAAATCAAACATAACGCCTTGTTACTGGACTCAATTACGAAATACTGAATGTTCCACTGATCTTTGAATTTTCTGCATTCACTATCAATTTTTCGCTTCTTTTCCATACTACTAAATCACACACAAAAGCAAAAATTCAAATCAAAATACTGTTACAAAGATGTCTTAAGCTTAAACACGCACAAACACGTTTTAAGGAGGTGCACTATTTTATGTCACAACAGTGTCATAGGAACTGACTTGTGGTTGCGCCACTAGGCTTCTTATATATTCCAATTACAGCCATCTAGAAGTGAGTGGAAGACACCAGAACTTTCTCGAACCAACGAGATTATTCTGTACGTGCTATTAGCGCCATCTGTTAGCGATAGAAGGTACTACCTATTTCCGCTTGTGTCCACCAGATGTCGTGTCACGTTACTCCTCATGGCTCGTACTCTACGACTAATCTAGAAATTACAGATAATAACAGGAAAATTAATAATATGCAGTATTGCCGTTTTGCGGACTTTAGTCCGATTTGCAGCCTTTTTAAAAGTTGCGTACTTTTTCGGACTTTTTGTTTCATCAGTGGACTATTTCACTTTTTACCACCGGCAACAATGATAATATGGTTTTGGCCCTCGGAACTTACTGGAGTAATCAGTATGGCCCTAAGGCTGGAAAGTTTGGAGACCCCTGATATAGACTACTAAAAAATTTATAGACATATCAAAACTAAATTTATAACTAAGGGCATTGTTCCAGATCCCATCCCATGGGACGGATCCCTGTCACTGTCCCATCCCATCACATTTTCGTCCCACTGTCCCTTCCCACAAACCTAAAATTTTCGTCCCATCCCATCCTGGTCGCGCAGCCCATCCCATCCAGGTCGCGCAGCCCGTCCCATTCATCCCATGTTTTCCATACAGCAGACTCTCTTTTTAGACTTACTTAACAATAATTCGTTCAAATTTAATTTTTCCATAATTTCTTTATCTGACCGTGAGTAATCCTTTTTTGTCGTAAGACTTTCCAGGAACTACATCCTTATCACAGACATCTTGTGGGCTGGACATATTATGAAAATTGTGTATATTGGCACGATAATCAATTAATTATGCACGAATTAGATTTACTAGACCATCGATTCCCAACCGGTGGTTCCCCAAGGGGTTCGCGAGGTGTACAAAGGGGGTTCGCGAAAATAATAATGTAATGGTGGTATGTTAAATTACCGATGCCAAAAAATCCTACCAACAAGAAAGCATAATTGTAAAGATTGCTACCAAGAGAACGCAGTTTTTTCTGTATTTAATGTGGGAAATCAACTCATCTGCGGTATTATGATTATCATATACACTACTAAAAATGTTATAAACATGTCAAAACTTGATTTCAGTGTAATCAGTTTTTTCGGCCCAAACTACGAGAACCGTACAAAACCGTACAAATTGCATCATTTTACTGCAGCCCATAAAAAAACGCATCAACTAGGACTGTCCAGCCTTTCACTTATAATTCCTAACGTATGCTAAACCTACCAAGAAATAAATTGCGTATTATTTTGGTTACCCAATAAGAAAATAAAATGAAACAAATAAAACTACTACAAACTGCGGCAACCGTATTTAAACGCAAAGAGTAAGTACCTAACTACGGAAACCGTACGAATTCGCCCTTCCCTCACCATGCTGTACACAGGGCATGACTTTTAGAAAAGCACACCATAGCGAAAAGGTTAAAAGATGTTAATAAGGAAGGTTATAATCTTATGATTTAGTTCAGGATTAGTATTATGGCTATTGTGGCTTTCTTTATTGTGGCGTTATTCTCGTGTACATACTTTTCAATAATTATTATACTCCCATTTTATTACGGATTGAAGGTTAAAAACAAGTCGTTAAGAAGCAACATGTGATAATTCTGAAAACTGTAGTTAGCTACCATTAAAACAGGCTAAAATCAAAGAAAAAATGGTGAATATAGTGGAAAAAGTGAAAATATGACAGCGACTGGGGAAGAGTCGGAACTTAAACCGCTTTGCTTAATATGCAATGAAGTTCTTGCCAAAGAAAATTAGCAGATAATATAAAGTATAGTGAGTGTCTCTCCTTTCCTGTCGTCAAACGAAGATAGTGAAATGACTCTTTAGGCATCATTTCGAGTAAGTTATACAATTATAAAATATAAGATCTGGACAGGGACATACAACGGCAGAAAATTTAATCGGACTATGTACAAAATATATCGTGAAATATATGCTTGGAGAAAAGGCAGCTAGGAAATTGGGTCTTATTCCTTTATCAAACAATAATACGGTGTCGCGTAGAATTAATGATTTGGCAAATAAGGTGGAGAACGAACTTTTGAAGAGATTAAAATTGAATTATTTTGCGATACAGCTCGACGAACTAACTGATGTGGTGTAGCAAACTCCGCAGTATTGCTTGTCTACGTAATATACCTTAACGAATATCGTTCAAGTGGATGTACTATTTGCTAAACCTTTGAAACAACCTTTGTAGAAAAGGAGAAGCAATTTTCGATATAATTAATGATTATTTTGAAAAAATTGGAATTAACTGATCTTATTGTTTGAATGTGTTTATAGATGTTGCAAAACCAATGACATGAACACTTTCTGGTTTTGAGGCTCCAGTAAAGAACATAAACGAGAAAATTCAATGGAATTGACATAGATAAGTATTGGCATGTAAGCGTATTCTTGCAGAATTATCTGCTACTTTAGCGGATGCTTCAAACATTGTAAATTTTATAAAATCGCGTGCCACAAATTTCCGTCTATTCCTTGCGCTTTGTGACGACTTTGGAAATTTCTACGATTCTTTACTACCTCAAACGGAAGTTATATGTCTTTCCCGTGGCAAAATCTTGAAATGTTTGTTTCAATTAAGATCAAGGGTTTTTTATTGATCATCCGTGTTTTTGTCCCCTTGTGTTTTCGATAATTTTTGGCTGCAAAAGCTTGCATGCTTTGTAAGACATGATGTCATCAGGATGACATCTTTAGTAAATTAAATGAATTAAATCTGTCATTGCAAGGCGCTGGTGTCACCATTTTCTGTGTACATGATAGAATTGAGGCCTCGGCACTTTTTAATCAGAAAAAACAATTAAACGCGACTAAAATATTAAAATGAATATATCTGAACATCTCAAACAACTTCAATTAACTACGATGACTATTTTTAAATATGTTTTTCTATTTTTCGTCTGTAATGGACTCATAACAGCACTCATATGCGTGCGGTTATGGCTCGCCGAGTGCGAATTTTTTTCTCAATGTATGTCGACGATTTTTTATCTAGAAATGGCATAAAAGAGCGCAAAATAGAAAAAATACTATAAAAAACTCGTTCGTAAGGCGTTTTTCAGCACTTGTCTGTTTGAAAACTTCCAAAACTTGGACGCGTGCTATAAAATCGCGCTTACTGAACTCGTCCTTTAATAAATTATTGTACTTACATGCTTTGCGTAACGATTATGTTTTCTTATCTTTGTTATGAACTATGGTGCAATATGGAAAATACATGTTCTACAAAATGTTATTGTTATTGCGGAGCGTTCAAATTTGGCCAGCGGGTACTTCATGTGGCCACCTACATTCAGTAAAAGTTTAATTGAAATCCTTGAAGGGTTAATACATATTTTGTCATGCCGGCGATCGCCGCCTCTCAAAGTCAAAGCAACAAAAGGTAACACATTCAAGTAACTATATTTTGAAAACTGCAACAGATATATTCAAAACTCTTACAGTTCTAGCGCTCTATAGTGCTCTATAGCGCATATATTTTTCTATTGAAATTGACATTTTGGAATCTTCGTGTCCGATAGCCTTGACACAGGATTTTTTTTAATTTTAAAATTTAATTCTAAAAGCCTTTTTTCTGTCGTTCTTTCCGAACTCTCCCAAACATATCTTTAACACTATTCGATAGAGAAGATTTTGATCTAAAAAGTCTGTCATTTTCATCTTTCCAAAGCAAACCGTTTTTGCGGAGTATTTTGTTTGCAAACCTCCAATTCTCCATTTAAACCCATGTAAATTGAAAATCGAACTTCAGAGAGGGGAAAAAAAATTTGCTTTTTATATTTTTTACTGTTTTGGGTAAACCGAACGATTTTACAAAATTTGCAAACAATAGTTTTTTGTAGACACCGACGTCCTACAATCGGAGATCACGGTTATAATTTTCTATTTTGAGGCGTTGACGAGATATTTGCAGAAAACCTCTTAAGCAAAAATAATTCCCCACGCAGCCTCCATTGGAGGCGGAGCGTTTAAATTTGGCCAGCGGGTACTTCATGGGGCCACCTACATTCAGTAAAAGTTTCGTTGATATCTTTGAAGGGTTAATACATATCTTGTCAATATTTGAAATTTTCGGTTTTGGTTGCAATTCGTGATTGACATGTCTGGATTTGTTTAAAAAATTATTGTAATAAGTTTCACACCATGCCCGTAGCAATGGTAGGGGTTTTTGGGGTTCAAACCCCTCGAAATATGCAAAATGTAATTATTAAAATGTTAATTGTATTGAAATAAGCAGGGACGAGTAGAGATGACTCTATTCAAGAGAGCAGAGTAGATGTTGAGTTTAGGAACCCTTGTGTGTCAGTTTAAGAAAGTAAATTGGTGCATTTCTGTTATTGTATTTTCTTAAAAGCCCCCCCAAAACTAAACCCTGGCTACGCCCGTGCTTCTCACTACTTGGAAGAATAATATTTTAAAAATTTTTCAATAGAATCTTTTTAAAAAATGAGTGTGTGTCTTGAAAAAATGAGTGAACCCGTTACATGTGGTTGAAGCAAAACTCCTTTGACAGCATTGACGGCAAATGATTCATAAAATACTTATAGATAATTTAGCAAATAATTGTTACATTCCAACTAATAATTGTTTTTATTTCAGTGCTGGTTGACTTCATGCAAGAAATGGAAGCCGATGATATTGGTTCGCCAGTGTCCGATTTCATTGATGAAAATTTTGAGGATGAGTTGGCCGATCACAACGAATTACCCTTCTCTAGCATACTGAGTTCGTACCCTGAAGTTGATACCATTGAACGGTTTTTGGAGATAGCTAAGTATGGAATTGTCGATGTGAAGGGGGATGATGATGTAGGAAGGAAAATTATTGTCGTTTATGCCTGCAAATTGCCTCATATTGAAAGGATTAATCACGAGCATTTTTTAGAGTGAGTAATAAACTATTTGGTTTGAATTCTACGTTATCTATTTTGATAGAAGGAAAAATATGCTTGTTACTAAACGTTGTTGTGTATACACTTAATGACTTTGAACTTAATATTTTATAAACAGTTTGTTTCATGAATTACTTCCTTTTTGATTCATTCGATTTTGAATCTTTGGAATTCAATAACTTGTCTATCAAGTGCACTTTGTAGCAAGTTATTGAATTATGTAACAAAATGTGAATTTTTCAAGGTAATTTTGTCAGAAATAAAAATAGAAACGTTTAGTTTATCTATTCAGATAAAACTAATTCCTATTTCTATATAAATATTATCTTTCATGATAGTTAATTGTTGTATTTATATGTATTATAAGTATAGCAATAAAGATCTATTATTATTATTTTTCATGGTAGTTTTACATTTTTCTTCAAATTTGTTGGCTTTGTCTTTTCTTGGTTACATAGCGTTTAATTTTTATTTTATAGATATTTGATATATACCCTGGATAAGTATGTAGAACAGGATTATAGTTTAATTTATTTCCATTATGGACTGAATAGTAAAAACAAACCATCCATCCGATGGCTGTGGCAAGCCTACAAAGCTTTTGATCGGAAGTACAAAAAGAACCTGAAAGCCCTCTACATGGTCCATCCGACGGGCTTTCTGAAAATAATCCTGCAAATGTTCCGGCCTGTCATCAGTGTCAAATTTGGCAAGAAGCTGAACTACATCAACACGCTTTCAGAATTAAACGAACACATCAACCTGGATCAGCTCTCCATCCCACAAGAAGTCATAGAGTAAGTGTCATTTATTTTCATGGCTTTGTTTGTCATTTTAATTTGTTATGTCATGTTTAAATTCTTGTTTTATGTTTTTGTCGAATTACAGACAGGATAAAAGGATATCTCGGGGAAATGATAATGCCCGGAGAGGAGAGCCAGCCCCCCCAGCATCACAAAAAAATTTAGTTCCTACTAAACAGTTTGGAGTTTCTTTACCGTTCATTAAAAATCATTACAAGACAACTATACCGCCTGTTATTAGACAAACCATCGAATATTTAGACAAACCCGAACGTAAGTTTACATTTGTATCATTCAAAAAGTTCATAAAACTCAGCTGGCTCAATATTACAAGGTTTTATGTTTTCAAGCTTGTAGTATTGAGGCAATATGTTTTAAAATATTTAAAACTTACTTTATATGTAGATTCTTCTTCAGTTTAAAAGTACAGTATAATCTCGGTAATTCGGCCGTTGGTTAATCGGACGACACGTGCAGTAATCCGGCGGTCTGGAGACCCCTCGCGCTCTTCCCTTCCACCACTCTTATAATCCGGCGGTTGTCTGGTCCCATATGTGTCGGATTATCGAGATTATACTGTACAGTAAAATCTTGATAATCTGACACATATGGGACCAGACAACCAGCGGATTATCAAAAAATTCCGGATTATCAGGATTAAGACAAAACAGTAAAAATGTTATACAGGGTGTCTCAGACCAGCCTTTTATTTCGACAATGCTTGGTCGAATGTGACTGGGACAAAAAAATTTATTACCAAAGTGAACCCAAGGAATCCACTGATGAATTTATTTTTTACCGGAATAATCCGGAGCAGTAGCGTCGGTAAATCGGGCGAATGCCCGGGGCCCACGGACTAGGGGACCCCCACAGTGGCTGCAGATCGATTCTGAGACGACTGACGTGTGGCGTTTCGCGAATTTCACATGGGGGACCGCACAACATGAGTTTTAAGAAGCTTCAAATTTGACATTTTTATGCCGCCGGAGGCGGCAGATCTTGGGTATTTTAACCGCGCGTCTTCGATGACTTAACTGTGAATGTCCGTCCGGGGATCCAAAAGCCACCCTAAAATCGTGGTTTTTGCGGAAACGGCCCGACGGAAGCGGCGGCGGCGGTGCAAAACGGGAATGTACATTTTTCCGGTGTAGAACCGAGATCCCCGTCGAGCGGTACCGTTTTCGCGACTCAACTCCCCCAGGTTCGGACGCACCAGACCGAAAACTAAAATCACAAAATTTTAGTTTTGAGGCGCATTTTAGGTCGGATCTCATTTTTTTTCCCGGATCCTCTAGCCGCCGCCGCGACACGTTTTTAGAGCCCTCGCTCTAAAGGCCGTCCTGCGACGTCAACCTGGTTCACCTGGTGCAAGAGCAAATAATTTTTTTTTTGCCGATTTTGTAATCTCTTCCACGGACGCCCACGGACTTCTCTTCAGAACACTCGCGCGCAACCATTTCGGCAAGAATTTTTAAACTGCGACAACTTTTTGCGAATCTGCGGCAGTTTGAAGAGAAAAATGTGCAAAAAGTGAGAAAAACCAGAGGCGTTTTACGGGGATACATAGAACTTTGGAACCAATTGACGGATCGGAACCGGACCGGTGCCGTTCGATCGGCCATAGAACCTTTTAGTTTGTTTGGGAGTTTAATACCGATTGCGCCGAAGATGGCGCCGCGGCGCCATAAAAACGACGTTTTTTTGAAACTCCCACGGAACCGCCTACTTGAGCTCTGCGGGAACGGCATCGCGCTGCGTCGTTTGCAACCCAAACTCGCCGAATTTTATTTACTGGGGGCCCCACCTCAGTATATATGCCCGGGGCCTCCAAATCCAAACGACGGCGCTGATCCGGAGTACCCGGAACCGGAAGTAACTTTAAAATTTCAAATGGCAACATAGGTCTCGTATGGTATTAATTGATAGGTCTTTTTAAAAGAAACGACTTTTTTTTTTAATATTTTGCATATTTACAAAAATGAACGAAAAAACTAAAACGTGTACAGGATGAAAGAGCACCAGATATTCTTGCAGCAATTGCTCTGGAGCCGAACATCTCGACTAGAAGAATTTAAATCGATGCTGGAACAAGTCGATCCACTGCTTGGAGAGTTTTAAAAACAAACAAATTCCATCCATACCATATCTCTTTACACCATAAACTTGAAGAGCAGGATTTTCAAGATAGGTTGAATTTTTGTGAACGGTTGTCTCATAAAAATTATAATTTCCATCGTATTTTATCAGCGTATTTAGCTCCGTTTAATGAACCATCGAAAAAATGCGGACCAATTATTTGGTTTCCTAAAATACCACACTAAACATTAAGGGTCCACACGTGTTGATTATCAACTTCTCTTAACCAATGAGGGTTTTCATTACTCCAGTAGTGAGCATTATGTAAATTAACAACTCCGTTGCTTTTGAATTTCGCCTCATCTGTCCATAAAATTTTGTGATGGAAATTATAATTTTTATGAGGGTGGTCTGACACACCCGGTATATTTGATATACATTTGTATCTCATAAAGAATAAAATATGTATCTATATAGGTAAACGTGTACATACAAAACAATATTTACAAACTCAGAACGGATAATAAGACAATTGTAGAGTGGAGTTGACGTGGTCAGAATCGTCAATCAAGTTTTCAGAGTTAAAAGCAGGATGTGTTGGGCAGTCCTTTTTCCAAGAAAACTTTTTGTCTTTAATTGTTCTGTGCACGAGGTTTATATGCGGCAGCGTACAGAAACGACACGTGTTTCCCCCAGAGCGCCGGATTACCGAACGTGTCCGATTAATCAAGTAAACCCCGGATTATCAAGTTTATACTTATTTATAGATTCTGTAATATAAAATACAATGATTGTTGAAAATATTTTTATTAGTAAGTGTTTAATATCGTTGCATATACGATTTATAACTTATAATTATTCATGCTTGAAGCAATTCATGCAACGGGATTGCAACAAAATACCAAAATTGGCTTTTTTCTAAATATTTGTTGCAAAAGAAAAACTTGTTTGATTCATTATTGCATAAATTATTTCATCTTGCAATTAGAAAAAACTCTGTATTATTGTGTAAATAGAAACTAACTTCAAATTGCAAAATGTACATTATATAATTTAAACCGATTTAGGTCATTTTTAAACAACTTTAAACTTTTTCAAAAAAAATTTTTTTTTTTGTTCAATTTACGTAAATTTAAATATTTTTTGTTTTAGTTTTAGAGACTGAAGGACTGTTTAGAAGATCGGCGAGTTCCGTTAAAGTGAAAGCTCTGAAAGATGCTGCGGATTTGGGAAACGTTTTGGAATTCGAGGATCCTCACGAGGCAACCGTTTTAATGAAACTGTTTTTAAGAGAATTAGTAGAACCTTTGCTCACCTTTGAATTATACGATGAAGTTATGAATTTCCAAAGTAAGTTCAATACAAAAGTCATCTTCTAATTTCCGTATTCCATTTAGACCTATAAATTTGATATCATCTAGTTTCAAATATTACGATCTCTCTTTTTAATCGTTTCTTTTTAATGATTCTTTCTATTTTTTCACATAAAGGTAGACTTTCGAGCAAAGCGGCTCTGGCGTCACTAACGCAGCGATACTGACGCGGCGACATAGCGATAGTATTATGCACTATGGGAAAAGTATGAGGCGCAATTCGAACGGAGCGACACTGACGCTGAGCGCATCAGTTTCCATAGTGCATTTTTTTTTAATTTGCTCCAATGTTAATACCGGGTATTAACCCTTCAAACTCTGCGGCCTAGTGACCTATTGTATTTTGTCCATATTTTTCACTTATAGGCCCAGAAACCTAGGTGTTATTATAAATTGCGCTAATTAATTACACATTTGTCTTCTGGTACAAATGCAGCCGACATGGGGGATAGAACTCGGAACCTCCAGACTTGTTAGTTAATGCTCTAACATGAGACCACGAGTGTCACCGCTATACCATTAGTGCCGACTTCCATAGTGCATAATACTATCGCTATGTCGCCGCGTCAGTATCGCTGCGTTAGTGACGCCAGAGCCGCTTTGCTCGGAAATCTACCTTAAGACACACAAGCTTAACGTTACAGCAAAAGAGATCCCCATGAACAACATGGCACATAGACTCCTAGACCTAATACAGAGAATGGACTAATTTGCATGAATAAAAAAATTTGGGGAAATACAATATGCCAAATCGCTCCGTGCATAACCGCCCTTAGCGCCAAAAAGACAATCAATAATGATGATAGTGTATAGATCAATAATAACGTACAAAATCAACAGGCTAAAACAAAAAATTATTAATTTATTAAAATATCTATACACTATCATCTCGCATTTCCGGCAGATTCCACCCTGTCAAAACCTTTACACGGCTTGTCACAGAGACTTCTAGTCTTCACCATCCGATTCAGCGTCCTAAAATTAGTCAGAAACCGTATATAATATTCCTCGCGAAACTTTCGATTAGGAAATACCATTGCCAGTCGATACCGCGTAAACGACAAAATGCGAGAAAATCGATTTTGTCCAAATCGTTATTTTTGAAGTTACAGCAAAATTAAAAAACGTTTCTGAAAGCATTTTTGCTGCTGATTACAAATATACCAATTATATTTCGCTATCTCCGTTCATTCACTATCACCTGCCAAAATTGAGGAAATGTTTAACAAATTTCAGCGCTCGAGTAGAGATCTTAGAAAGTAATGCATTTCCCGCGGATAATCTGCGCATGTTATTAGGAAAATGACCTTCTGAAAACGATGCCGCAATCCGTTTTTGATTATCTGCAACGGCTACTTAGGTATCGACTTGTCAAATCGCGAATCGGGTAAATTTCAGTTTGAATTTTTCAACGAATTATTGAATCTTTCCAGACAATTTACACATCCACTTGTTCGTCTTGTCGGGTAGTTTCTGTGTGCCGAAAATAATTTCGCAGCTGTTTACCGTTCTTGAGAAAATCGAAAAAAAACTAAAAAGCACATTTTTTTCGACCGAAATGATGGAAAAAATTTGTTGAAAAATTTGTTAGAAATTTTTTTCGTGATTTTTTTGTTGTTACCCGAAGGAAATCGATGTGCTGAAAACGGTTTTCTCGTTTATTTCGCTATAAAGGTACAAATAAACAAGTTTTATATATTTTTTCGCTGTACACCATCCTGCATTTCCGACTGATTTAACGCTCATAACTTTTGAACCGCTCACCACAGAGATTTCTAGTCTTCACCAATCGATTCAGCGTTCCAAAATTAGTCAGAAAACGTATATAATATTCCTCGCGAAACTTTCGATAAGGAAATACCATCGCCACGGGAAGTCGATATCGCGGAAACGACGAAATGCGAGAAAATCGATTTTGCCCAAATCGATATTTTTTGAGTTACATCAAAATTAAAAAATGTTTCTGAAATCATTTTTACCGCTGATTACAAATATGCAAATTATATTTCGCTAGCACCTTTCGTTCACTATCGCCTGCCAAAATTCAAGAAAATTTGATCCAATTTCGGCGCTCGAGTAGAGATCTTGGAAAGTAATGAATTTCCCGCGGATAATCTGGGCGTGATATTAGGAAAATGACCTTCTGAAAACGATACCGCAAACCGTTTCTGATTATCTGCAACCGTTTCTGAGATATCGACTGTCAAATCGAGAATCGGATAAATTTCAGTTTGAAATTTCTCGACGAATTCCTGAATCCATCCGGACAATTTACACATCGATTTGTTCGTTTTGTCGGGTAGTTTCCATGTGCCGAAAATGATTTCGCAGCTGTTTACCGTTCTTGAGAAAATCGAAAAAAACCGAACAAGTACATTTTTTCGACCGAAATGATGGAAAATTTTTGAAATTTTTGTTTTTTTTTTGTTACCGGAAGTAAATCGAAGTGCTGACAACGCTTTTCTAGTTTATTTCGCTCTAAAGGTACAAATGAACAAGTTTTATATATTTTTTCGCTGTACACCATCCTGCATTTCCGACTGATTTGACGCTGTCATAACTTTTGAACCGCTCACCACAGAGACTTCTAGTCTTCACCAATCGATTCAGCGTTCCAAAATTAGTCAGAAAACGTATACAAAATCCTCGGGAAACTTTCGATAAGGAAATACCACCGCCACGGGAAGTCGATATCGCGGAAACGCCGAAATGCGAGAAAATCGATTTTGTCAAAATCGTTAATTTTTAAGTTACAGCAAAATAAAAAAACGTTTCTGAAAACATTTCTGCTGCTGATTGCAAATATGCAAACAATATTTCGCTACCACCTTTCGTTCACTATCGCCTGCCAAAATTCAAGAAATTTTTATCAAGTTTCGTCGCTCGGGTAGAGATCTTGGAAAGTAATGAATGTCCCGCGGATAATCTGAGGGTGTTGATAGGAAAATAACCTTCTGAAAACGATGCCGTAATTCGTTTTTGATTATCTGCTACCGTTTCTGAGATATCGTCTTGTCAAATCGCGAATCGGGTAAATTTCAGTTTGAAATTTCGCGACGAATTATTGAATCTTTCCCCACAATTTACATATCGACTTGTTCGTCTTGTCGGGTAGTATCTGTGTGCCAAACATGATTTCGCGGCTGTTTACCGTGCTTGAGAAAATCGAAAAAAACCGAAAAAGCGCATTTTTTTCAACCGAAATGATGGAAAATTTTTGTTGAAAAATTTTTTGGAAATTTTTTTCGTGATTTTTTTTGGTTACCCGAAGTAAATCGAACTGCTGACACCGCTTTTCTAGTTTATTTCGCTCTAAAGTTACAAATAAACAAGTTTTATATATTTTTTCGCTGTACACCATCCTGCATTTCCGACTGATTTGACGCTGTCATAACTTTTGAACCGCTCACCACAGAGACTTCTAGTCTTCACCAATCGATTCAGCGTTCCAAAATTAGTCAGAAAACGTATATAATTTTCATCGGTAAACTTTCGATAAGGAAATACCATCGCCACGGGAAGTCTATACCGCGGAAACGTCGAAATACGAGAAAATCGATTTTATCAAAATCGTTATTTTTTGAGTTACAGCTAAATTTAAAAACGTTTCTGAAAGCATTTTTGCTGCTGATTACAGATATGCCAATTATATTTCGCTAGCTCTTTCGGTTCACTTTCGCCTGCAAAAATTGAAGAAATTTTTAACAAATTTCGACGCTCGAGTAGAGATCTCGGAAAGTCGTGGATTTCCCGCGGGTAATTTTAGTGAACTAACAGGAAAATGACCTTCTGAAAACGATGCCGCAATCCGTTTTTGATTATCTGCAACCGTTTCCGAGATATCTACTTAGCAATTAGAGAATCGGGTAAATTTCAGTTTGAAATTTCACCACGAATTATTGAATCTTTCCGGACAATTTATACATCGCCTTGTTCGTCTTGTCGGGTAGTTTATGTGTGCCGAAAATGATTTCGCAGCTATTTAGCGTTCTTGAGAAAATCGATAAAAACCGAGCACATTTTTTTCGACCGAAATGATGGAAAATTTTTGTTGACGAAATTTTTGGAAAATTTTCTCGTGATTTTTTCTTGGTTACCCGAAGGAAATGGAAGTGCTGAATACGATTTTCGAGTTTATTTCGCTCTAAAGTTACACATAAGCAAAATATAGCCTATGTTTGGCTTTGGATCCATTCTCAATTTATGCACTTTATTAGTTTATGTAAAATAATAAAACATTTTTTTATTTAGCAAAATATATGTCAATATATAAATTGCTAAATAATGACGTAACTGGTCATGAAGTTCTTAAAAGTATCACCTTTGGCACTAGTGCTGTTGCGCTCGGAGCGAATAGGCGGCAGTGTTTTAAGGACTACCTACCCCCCTGGACCCACATTTATTGACAAAAAAAAAATATTTTTTCGTGTTAATGTGAAAAATTTCTCAGGTTACATTTGTGATTTCGTATGATGCCCTTTTGTTACTGTACATTTTTTATTTTCCATTAAAATAAAGCCTACAAAGTGTGAACAAAAACCATCAATCGAAGGTTCTTTTGCATTGTTTATTTTTGTCGCAAAATATTTGTTATTAATATTCATATTTTAATTGCAGAAATAAGTAAAGACAAACAATTACGCCATGTTTCCATATTAGTCATGGAGAAGTTACCAGAAGATAACTATAAAATACTTAAATACATTATAAATTTTTTATCTAAGGTAATTTTTATAAATATAATCATGTTCTTATAGATTTAGTATTAATGTTGTTTTAGGTGATGGAAAGGGCAGATTTAAATAAAATGAATGCACAAAATTTGGCGGTTTGCTTTGGTCCAAATTTAGTATGGTCAGAACACAAATCGATGACCTTATCTGCCATAGGTAACATAAATAATTTTACAATCTTCTTATTGCAACACAACAGGGAAATATTTATGATTTAGAACTGTCCATAAAATTAAGTTGTACATTCATTTATTCAAGTATTTAAATACAGAAATAATAAAATTATAGATGAAGACTGTACTTTAAGTGAAATGAAAATACTGTAGATTTAGTATAAAACCAGTATTTGTTTATGATTTAAGGACACATTTTTTAAAGAGATTTGTGTAGTTATGCCAAAGATGTATTGGTTGTAAAAATTTATTGCATTTTTATATATTAAAGTTTGTTATATTAATTTATAAGAAATATCACTGTTAGAAAAGGAAAAGATAATTTAGCAAGAAAATGGAGATAATGTTATTTGTTGAGGAATATTTAGCCCATATATGAATGTGCGTTAATTGTCTATAATAATGTCTTATTTATGCTTTTATTTCTACCTCTACTTATTTATTAACCATTCCATTAACAAAGTATATTTTTATAAATAATTTTTTAAACTATAATCTAGGACAGACATTCCTTCACATGTATTTGTTTTTTGTATTTACTTATAAAAAGGGTATATTTGTGTTGTAAAATAACATTTATTTCTCAAATATAACAATTAAAACAGTAACATATTGCATATATTAACAATAAAAAAATCACAAATTGTTAAAAAAATATAAAAATATTCCCTGACCTTATTTCAATTAAATGTCTAATATAATTTAAAAAATTCTTCTACGTTTTCTTCTTTACCTATAACTTATTTGCCAACTGATCCATAGTATAATCGGCCTAAAAGAAATATAATAATTATTATGACATAACATTAAAAAAAATTATGCGCAGTTCAAGTAAAACTTCTTTGTTAAGAAAAAGGAGTTCCTCACGAGTTTCGTTTAAAGAAGTTTTCGTTTAAAAATGTTTACTTACTGCAGCAAACCACCAAGTGTTTGGGTTGAAAATAAGTTTTTGGACAAAACCCATTTGCGAAACGGGTGAAATTATATGTAAATGAAGATGGTTTATAGAGTTGAAGGGTGGCCAGTGGAAACCCATCCGTATGTCACTCAAGTCTCCACCATTTTCTTCTACGACCTTTCTTCCGTTTTTCATCAAGTTTTCCACTGAAAATATCAAACATAATTTAGGGAACATTATGAGGCATTTAATTTCAACAAATCTTGCATTCAACGTCTGAATCCCGAACAAAAAGGCTGCGTACAGACAACTCCACAAATGCATCATCAAAGAAAGTTTTCATAAGTATGTACGATGCCAAAATAGCGAAAGTGTTAAACTGTAGTACAGTCGAAACTTTTAATACACATCAGTGATGATATTTTTGAACCTATAAGTGAATCTGTATGCTTTACAATAACAAGGTCTGGTCTGGGACAACAGACACACAAGACGAGACAGTTTAGACTAGACAAACAAGACTAAACAGACAAGATTAAACAGACAAAATTAGACGACACACAATACTAGATTTACAAAACTAAACAGACAAGACTACACAAAAAAGTCTAGACAAGACAAAAGTAGACAAACAAGATTACACACACAAGACTAGAGAGACAAGACTTAAACTGACTACACTAGACACACAAGACGAGACAAATAAGACTAGCCAAACAAGACTAGATAGACAAGACTAAACAGACTTGACTAGACAAACAAGACAAGACTAAACAGACTTGACTAGACAAACAAGAGACATACAAGACTAGACAGACAAGACTAAAACACAGAAGATTAGACAAACAGACTAGACAGACAAGACTAGGTAAACAAGACTAGACAAACAAATCTAGACAGACAAGATGAAACAGATAAGACGAGATAGACAAGACGATACAGGTAAGACTAGACAGACAAGACTAAACAGACTAGACTAGACACACAAGATGAGACTGACAGACAAGACAGACAGACAAGACTAGACATATAAGACTAGACAAACAAGACTGAACAGACTAGACTAGACAAAACGCGACAGACAAGACAAGACAGGCTAGAATAGACAGACATAATGGTGCCAGTGGCAACAAAAATGTTGCGGTTTGCAAATTTGTCAGCGCCAGTGGTAACAAAAATGATACGTTTTACTAAATCGTCGGCACCAGTGGCAGCAAAGATTTTTCGTTTTACAAAATTGTCGGCACCAGTGGCAACAAAAATATTTAGTTTTACAAATTTGTTCACACCAGTGGTAACTAAAATGTTTCGTTTTACAAAATCGTCGGCATCAGTGGCAACAAAAATGTTTCCTTTTACAAAATCGTCGGCACCAGTGGCAACAAAAATGTTTTTTTTTTACAAAATCGTCGGCACCAGTGGCAACAAAAATGTTTCGTTTTACAAAATCGTCGGTACCAGTAGCAACAAAAATGTTACGTTTTACAAAATCGTCGGTACCAGTGACAACAAAAATGTTTCCTTTTAGAAAATCGTCGGCACCAGTGGCAACAAAAATGTATCGTTTTACAAAATCGTCAGCACCAGTGGCAACAAAAATTTATCAATAAAACAGTTTATTAAACAGTGGCAATAAAAATGTTTTGTTTTAGAAAATCGTCGGCGATAGTGGCAACAAATTTTTTTTACAAAATCATCGGCACCAATATAGTTTCGTTTTACAAAAACGTCGGCACCAATGGCAACAAAAATGTTTCGTTTTATAAAATTGTCAGCACCAGTGGCCTCAAAAATGTTTCGTTTTTCAAAATTGGTGATACCAGTGGCAACAAAAATGTTTCCTTTAGCAAGATTGTCGGCACCAGTGGCAATAAAAATGTCTTGTTTTAAAAAATTACGGGCAGCAGAGGCCTCAAAAATGTTTCGTTTTGGTTTGTTTCTGTTTGCGTTCAAAGTTATCGCCACCAGTGCCAACAAAAATGTTTCGTTAAAAAAAATGGTCGGCACCAGTAGCTTAAAAATGTTTCGTGTTGCAAAACTGATGACACCAGAGGCAACAAAAATGTTTCCTTTTGCAAATTGTCCGCACCAGTGGCAATAAAAATGTTTCGTTAAAAAAAATTGCTGGCACCAGTAGCCTTAAAAATATTTTCTTTACAAAATTGTCGGCACCAGTGGCAACAAAAATGTTTCGTTATGCAAAATTGTCGGCACCAGTGGCACTTAAAATGTATCTTTTAAAAATATTGCCGCTACCAGTGGCCTTAAAAATGTTTCTTTTGTAAAATTGTTGCACTAGTGGCTATAAAAATGTTTACATTTGCAAAATTGTCGGCACGATTTATCACACGAATTATCTACAATTTGATAAAAGACAACTAAATTACTCAACAATGCCCATTTTAAGCAAATTTGGATAATTTTTAAAATCGTTTTTTTTTTGTTTTTTCAAATTCTCTCAAAAACTATTACCCAAAACCAATTTTAAGCAGCATCCTGTGAAAATAGACAAAATTATCTACAATTTGATATAAGACACAACTAAATTACTCAACAATTAATGCCAATTTTAAGCAAATTTTGATAATTTTTTTAATCGAAATTTCTTGCTTTTTCAAAATTTCTCTAAAACTATTACTCAAAACTAATTTTAAGCAACATCGTGTGAAACTAGACTAAATTATCTACAATTTGATATAAGACACAACTAAATTATGCAACAATGAATGCCAATTTTAAGCAAATTTTTATAATTTATTAAATCGAAATTTATTGTTTTTTCAAAATTTCTCAAAATCTATTACTCAAAACTAATTTTAAGCAACATCGTGTGAAACTAGACTAAATTATCTACAATTTGATATAAGACACAACTAAATTACTCAACAATTAATGCCAATTACAAGCAAATCTTGATAATCTTTAAAATCGATTTTTTTTTGTTCTTTTAAATTTTCTAAAAAACTATTACTCAAAACCAATTTTAAGCAACATCGTGTGAAACTAGACAAAATTATTTACAATTTGATATAAGACACAACTAAATTACTCATCAATTAATGCCAATTTTAAGCAAATTTTGATAACTTTTAAAATCAAATTTTTTTGTTTTTTCAAAATATCTCAAAAACTATTCCTCAAAACCAATTTTAAGCAA
The DNA here is from genome assembly GCA_944588485.1 of Phosphuga atrata. Classification (NCBI taxonomy): domain Eukaryota; kingdom Metazoa; phylum Arthropoda; class Insecta; order Coleoptera; family Silphidae; genus Phosphuga; species Phosphuga atrata. The sequence continues at coordinate 72,461,680 of OX155896.1, forward strand.
CACTATGTGAAACTAGACTCAATTATCTACAATTTGATATAAGACACAACAAAATTACTCAACAATTGATGCCAATTTGAAGCAAATTTAGAAAAATTTTCAAAATCGAAAAATTTTGTTTTTTCAGATTTTCTCAAAAACTATTACTCAAAACCAATTTTGAGCAACATCGTGTGAAACTAGACTAAATTATCTACAATTTGATATAAGACACAACTAAATAACTCAACAATGAATGACAATTTTAAACAAATTTTGATAATTTTTTAAATCGAAATTTCTTGTTTTTTCAAAATTTCTCAAAAACTATTATTCAAAACTAATTTTAGGAAACATCGTGTGAAACTAGACTAAATTATCTACAATTTGATATAAGACACAACTAAATTACTCAACAATTAATGCCAATTTTAAGCAAATTTTGAAAAATTTTGAAAATCGAAATATTTTGTTTTTTCAAATTTTCTCAAAAACTATTACTCAAATCAATTTTAAGCAACATTATGTGAAACTAGACTAAATTATCTACAATTTGATATAAGACACAACTAAATTACTCAACAATTAATGCCAATTTTAAGCAAATTTTGATAATTTTTTAAATCGAATTTTTTTGTTTTTTCAAAATTTCTCAAAAACTATTACTCGAAACCAATTTTAAGGAACATCCTGTGAAACTAGACTAAATTATCTACAATTTGATATAAGACACTACTAAATTGATGAACAATTAATGCCAATTTTATGCAAATTTTGATAATTTTTTAACTTGAAATTTTCTGTTTTTTCAAATTTTCTCAACAACTATTACTCAAAACCAATTTTAAGCAACACTATGTGAAACTAGACTCAATTATCTACAATTTGATATAAGACACAACAAAATTACTCAACAATTGATGCCAATTTGAAGCAAATTTAGAAAAATTTTCAAAATCGAAAATTTTTGTTTTTTCAGATTTTCTCAAAAACTATTACTCAAAACCAATTTTGAGCAACATCGTGTGAAACTAGACTAAATTATCTACAATTTGATATAAGACACAACTAAATAACTCAACAATGAATGACAATTTTAAACAAATTTTGATAATTTTTTAAATCGAAATTTCTGGTTTTTTCAAAATTTCTCAAAAACTATTACTCAAAACTAATTTTAAGAAAGATCGTGTGAAACTAGACTAAATTATCTACAATTTGATATAATACACAGCTAAATTACTCAACAATGAATGCCAATTTTAAGCAAATTTTGATAATTTTTTAAATCGAAATTTCTTGTTTTTTCAAAATTTCTCAAAAACTATTATTCAAAACTAATTTTAGGAAACATCGTGTGAAACTAGACTAAATTATCTACAATTTGATATAAGACACAACTAAATTACTCAACAATTAATGCCAATTTTAAGCAAATTTTGAAAAATTTTGAAAATCGAAATATTTTGTTTTTTCAAATTTTCTCAAAAACTATTACTCAAATCAATTTTAAGCAACATTATGTGAAACTAGACTAAATTATCTACAATTTGATATAAGACACAACTAAATTACTCAACAATTAATGCCAATTTTAAGCAAATTTTGATAATTTTTTAAATCGAATTTTTTTGTTTTTTCAAAATTTCTCAAAAACTATTACTCGAAACCAATTTTAAGGAACATCCTGTGAAACTAGACTAAATTATCTACAATTTGATATAAGACACTACTAAATTGATGAACAATTAATGCCAATTTTAAGCAAATTTTGATAATTTTTTAACTTGAAATTTTCTGTTTTTTCAAATTTTCTCAACAACTATTACTCAAAACCAATTTTAAACAACATCCTGTGAAACTAGACAAAATTATCTACAATTTGATATAAGACACAACTAAATTACTCAACAATTAATGCCAATTTTAAGCAAATTTTGATAATTTTTTAAATCGAAATTTCTAGTTTTCCAAAATTTCTCAAAAACTATTACTCAAAACTAATTTTACGCAACATCGTGTGAAACTAGGCTAAATTATCAACAATTTGATATAAGACACAACTAAAGTACTCAACAATTAATGCCAATTTAAAGCAAATTTTGAAAATTTTTCAAAATTGAAAAATTTTGTTTTTTCAAATTTTCTCAAAAATTATTACTCAAACCCAATTTTAAGCAACATCGTGTGAAACTAGGCTAAATTATGAACAATTTGATTTAAGACACAACTAAATTACTCAACAAGTAATGCCAATTTAAAGCAAATTTTGATTTTTAAAATCCAAATTTTTTGTTTTTTCAAATTATCTCAAAAACTATTACTCAAAACCATTTTAAGCAACATCGTGTGAAACTAGACTAAATTATCTACAATTTGATATACGACACAACTAAATTAATCAACAATTAATGCCAATTTTAATCAAATTTTGATAATTTTTAAAATAGAATTTTGTTTGCTTTTTCCAATTTTCTCAAAAACTATTACTCAAAACCAATTTTAAGCAACATCGTGTGAAACTAGACCAAATTATTTACAATTTGATATAAGACACAACTTAATTACTCTACAATGAATGCCAATTTTAAGCAAATTTTGATAATTTTTTAAATCGAAATTTCTTGTTTTTTCAAAATTTCTCAAAAACTATTACTCAAAACTAATTTTAGGAAACATCGTGTGAAACTAGACTAAATTATCTACAATTTAATATAAGACACAACTAAATTACTCAACAATTAATGCCAATTTTAAGTAAATTTTGAAAAAATTTTAAATCGACATTTCTTGTTATTTTAAATTTCTCAAAAACTATTACTCAAAACTAATTTTAAGCAACATCGTGTGAAACTAGACTAAATTATCTACAATTTGATATATGACACAACTAAATTGCTCAATAATTAATTCCAATTTTAAGCAAATTTTGATAATTTTTTAAATCGAAATTTCTAGTTTTTCAAAATTTCTCAAAAACTATTACTCAAAACTAATTTTACGCAACATCGTGTGAAACTAGGCTAAATTATCAACAATTTGATATAATACACAACTAAAGTACTCAACAATTAATGCCAATTTGAAAAATTTTCAAAATTGAAAAATTTTGGTTTTTTCAAATTTTCTCAAAAACTATTACTCAAACCCAATTTTAAGCAACATCGTGTGTAACTAGACCACATTATCTACAATTTGATATAAGACACAACTAAATTACTCAACAACTAATGCCAATTTACAGCAAATTTTGATAATTTTTAAAATCGAAATTTTTTGTTTTTTCAAATTATCTCAAAAACTATTACTCAAAACCAATTTTAAGCAACATCGTGTGAAACTAGACTAAATTATCTACAATTTGATATACGACACAACTAAATTAATCAACAATTAATGCCAATTTTAAGCAAATTTTGATAATTTTTTACATTGATTTTTTTTTGTTTTTTCAAAATTTTTCAAAACCTATTACTCAAACCCAATTTTAAGGAACATCGTGTGAAACAAGACTAAATTATTTATAATTTGATATAAGACACAACTAAATTACTCTACAATTATTGCCAATTTTAAGCAAATTTTGATAATTTTTTAAATCGAAATTTTAGGTTTTTCAAAATTTCTCAAAAACTATTACTCAAAACCAATTTTAAGCAATATCGTGTGAAACTAGACTAAATTATCTACAATTTGGTATGTCACAAAACTAAATTACTCAACAATTAATGCCAATTTTAAGCAAATTTTGATAATTTTTAAAATCGAAATTTTTTGTTTTTTTTTAATTTGTCAAAAACTATTACTCAAAACCAATTTTAAGCAACATAGTGTGTAACTAGACTAAATTATCTACAATTTGATATAAGACACAACGAAATTACTCATCAATTAATGCCAATTTTTAGCAAATTTTGAGAATTTTTAAAATCGAAATATTAGTTTTTCAAAATTTCTGAAAAACCATTACTCGAAACCAATTTTAAGCAACGTCATGTAAAACTAGACTAAATTATCTACAATTTGATATAAGACACAACTTAATTACTCTACAATGAATGCCAATTTTAAGCAAATTTTGATAATTTTTTAAATCGAAATTTCTTGTTTTTTCCAAATTTCTCAAAAACTATTACTCAAAACTAATTTTAGGAAACATCGTGTGAAACTAGACTAAATTATCTACAATTTGATATATGACACAACTAAATTGCTCAATAATTAATGCCAATTTTAAGCAAATTTTGATAATTTTTTAAATCGACATTTCTTGTTATTTTAAATTTCTCAAAAACTATTACTCAAAACTAATTTTAAGCAACATCGTGTGAAACTAGACTAAATTATCTACAATTTGATATATGACACAACTAAATTGCTCAATAATTAATGCCAATTTTAAGCAAATTTTGATAATTTTTTAAATCGACATTTCTTGTTATTTTAAATTTCTCAAAAACTATTACTCAAAACTAATTTTAAGCAACATCGTGTGAAACTAGACTAAATTATCTACAATTTGATATATGACACAACTAAATTGCTCAATAATTAATGCCAATTTTAAGCAAATTTTGATAATTTTTTAAATCGACATTTCTTGTTTTTTTAAATTTCTCAAAAACTATTACTCAAAACTAATTTTAAACAACATCGTGTGAAACTAGAGCAATTTATCTACAATTTGATATAAGACACAACTAAATTATTCATCAATTAATGCCAATTTTAAGCAAATTTTGATAATTTTTAAAATCATTTTTTTTTGCTCAAAACCAATTTTATGCAACATCGTGTGGAACTAGACAACATTATCTACAATTTGATATAAGACACAAAAACGTCGGCGCTAAAAATGTTGGCACTAGTGGCAACAAAAATTTTCCATTTGCAAAATTGTCGGCACAAGTCGTAACAAAAATGTTTGCTTTTGCAACATTGTCGGCTCCATTTGGTAATAAAAAATTATGTTTTGGAAAATTGTCATCACCAGTAGCAGCAAAAATATTTTATTTTGCAAAATTCCCAACACCATCTCGACAAATGCTCTCTAACACACAAATGTAAGACACTTTCCCTATATGGGAAACACAGGCTGCTCCTCCATATATGTATGCTCTAAGGTTTGGACTGATTTTATTGATGGGATGCTGGAAACTCCCATCTGTCCATTTGTATTGGTCCAATGATCCATTGTTTGCTCTTGCATTTCAATGATAAATCATGATTTGTCGCATGTGATCGTTTTCCAAAAGTACAAATAATAGTTAACAAACTCAATAAAAGTTTAATAAAACATAATCCACAAAATACAATGCAACGATGAGTCTCTAATCCCATTTCGTTGACGAATCAAGTTCAAAGTAATCAAACTAAACCTTAAATCACAAAAATGTTTGTATTAATACTTACATAAAGTTTTATCATTCAGTGTAAGTTCCTTGGCATTTTTAATATGCTGCTTTGGTACAGCAAGGTAGTGAAATTTGGATGCTGGTTTGATATCCTTGAACACGACCATGTCATCATCCTCATAAAACAGCTCGGCAGGCTCCGATTTGCAACAAATTTTACAAAAAATACAACTTTCCGAAGACATTATTGTTCTAGGCGTACTGTTAATTGTTAAAATTTTTCTAGGAGTGGCTGGGTGGTTGATTTTTAAAAAATAGTTAGGAAGAACTCTGTTATATGCGGTCAATGCCACCATCAGCTAAGTAAAAATTATTGATATTTATTTGTCAAGACAAAACATCTGTTTTGTGTCAGATTTTTTGACAGTTAAGAGACAGGACCGTATCATCAAATATTTACAATCCCAATTTGTTTCTTAATTTCCTTAAAAACGCCCTGAATTTATCTCTGTACAATTCACATTCAATTAAATCTTATCTAATACTATTCCCTCATGATAAGGACATTAAAAAACATGTCTACAGAATATTTTGAATTATTTACAATTTACTGACACAAAATAATGTTTTGTCACAGATTTTTTGACAGATAAGACACAGGTCCGTCTCATCAAATATTACATTCCCAATATGTTTCTTAATTTACTTAAAAACACCCCAATAAATCTCTGTACAATTCACATTCAATTAATTCTTATCTAATACAAGTTAATACTGAATAGTATTTGTGTTTGGTGTTTTTAAGGAAATTAAATATATTATTGGGAATATTATGTGTCTGTGCCTTATCTGTCAAAAAATCTGTGACACAAAAAAACGTTTTTTGTATCAGTTAGTTGCAAATAATTCAAAATATTCTGTGGACACGTTTTTTTATGACCTTATCATGTGGGAATCCCATGATAAGGGCATTAAGAAACATGTCAACAGAATATTTTGAATTATTTGCAATTAACTTTTTGTGTCACAGATTTTTTGACAGATAAGACACAGGACCGTCTCATCAAATATTTACATTCCCAATAAGTTTCTTAATTTCCTTAAAAACACCCTGAATTAATCTCTGTACAATTCACGTTCAATTAATTCTTATCTAATGCTAGATAATATATTATCTCATGATGTCAACAGAAAACAACAAAACATGTCAATAGAATATTTTGAATTATTTGCAATTAACTGACACAAAAAATATTTGTTTTATGTCATAGATTTTTTGACAGATAAGACGCAGGTCCGTCTCATCAAATATTTACATTTCCAAAATGTTTCTTAATTTCTTCAAAAACACCCTGAATCAATCTCTGTACAATTCGCGTTCAATTAATTTTTATCTAACACAAACCAATACTCCTCCCTCATGATAAAGACATTTCAAAACATGTCAACAGAACCATATCTGGAATTAACTGAGAACCCTGTGAGATTTGAAGCTGTTAATCAAGTAACCGATGTATTCTTCGATGACTCAAACAAACAGGTTTTGTTAAATATAAATTAGTTCTATTGTCTCATTAATATCAACTGTATAGGTATTTGCTGTTCGATCTGGAGGAGTTATGGGTGTTGTGGTCAAAGGTCCGCTAGAAGATACAAAATCTGTAAATTTCCGGATGGAAGATCACGGGCCGGTAATCTCAATAAAATTTTCATTAGATCAGAAAATTTTAGCAGTGCAAAGGAATTTAACGTCGATTGAATTCATGAACTTCGATGGGAACGTAGACACGGAATACACACAGCAGTGCAAGAAAAACGTTTCGTTGGTAGGTTTTGTCTGGTTGCCCAACAACGAGGTTGCTTTCATGACCAACCACGGGGTAGAGCTATATATGGTTATTCCCGAGAAGAAGACTTTAAAACATATGAAGACTCTATCTACTCTGATTCAATGGTTTTTATGGTGTTCTTATAATAAAATTGCGTTATTATCGTCTGCTCACGGATCGCATTTGCAACCAATCGTTTTCAAACAAGGATCAATTAGCAAACTACCAAAAGTTGAAAGTAAGGTTTTTTTTATTTATTTATTTTAGAATAATGTTGCGTTGTTTTAGCTGAGCCTGGAAGAATGGCTTTAGAAAGAGATGTAACTTTAGCGACGCTTTACGGCGTGCCATCAGTGTTACTTATAAGACATCAGAGTGGTCCACACACTGCAGAAGTTCATATACACACTTTGAACGGCCCTGGACAAGCCCCAGTCAAGACTCATGTCTTACGTTTAGGTTTATCGGGAAGATTTGCGATTAATGTTGTTGATAATTTGATACTTGTACACCATCAAGCAAGTAAATTCATCGGGCGAAGGTGCTTTGTTTTAAAAGTTTGTTTTTTAGGCTTCTCGGTGTTCACTAATTTTTGATGTGGCTTTGGAGGGCGAAAGTGATGGAACTGTCACTTATCATATGGCTGTCGCTCCGGCTAAATCTCTCAAAGAAACTAAATTGATATTGCCTGGTTTAGTTGAGACACAGACACATATTTGTGAACTATGTATCCTTATCATATTTGGATTGTTACAATTTGTATTGTTAATAATTAGGAAAAACTTTGAAACATCAGTGGTGAAAATGAAATGTCATCAATGTGGCTGAAGTGTCATCAAAGTGTCAGGGAAGTGTCTTTTGAAACACTGAATCTTGAACAGTTGCTTCTCTTAACTGATGTTTTGTGGAGTGTCCTCAAAATATCATAGAAGCTTTGACATTCTTGGAATCAAAAACATCAGTGAAGTATCATTGAACTGTTTTATTGTGAAGTGTCATCAAAGTGTTAGGCATAAATGTAGTGCACAAATGATTGGTACCAGAGAGACCTCAAAAAGTTTCGTTTTGGAATTTTGTCGCAACCAGTAGCAGCAAAAATATTTCTGTTTGCAAAATTATCGGCACCAGTGCCAACAAAAATGTTTGGTTTTTGCAAATTTGTCAGCACCAGTTACAAAATAGGCACCAGTGGTCTCAAAAATTTAAAAACGTTTCGTTTTACAAAATTACTGGCACCAGCGGCCTTAAAAATGTTTCCTTTTGCAAAATAGTCAGCACAAGTGCCAATAAAAATGTTTCTTTATAAAAAATTGCCGGCACCAGTGGCTTTAAAAATGTTTCGTTTTACAAAAATGTTTCTTGAAAATTTGAAGGCACCTGTGGCACCAAAATACTTCCTTTTGTAAAATTGTTGGCACTGGTGGCAACCAAAATGTTTCCATTTGCAGAATTGGTGGCACCAGTGGCAACAAAAATGTTTCGTTTTGAAAAATTGCCGGCACTAGTGGCAGTGCCAGTTGTTTCCTTCCTTTTGCAATGTTTCCTTTTCAAAGTGTCAGGCATAAATTTGTCTTGGAAAACACTTTGTGTGGAAAGCACTTTGACGACACTTTGTTTCAGAAACACTTTTTTGCACTTCATGCATTACGAGGGACTCCAAAAAGTTGTATAAATATCCTTAATGTTTATAAGATTCTCCCAATTGGGTTGTTTTCCAGCCAAATATAGTAATAGATGCCAAATTGGGATGTTTATGGCATATTAAACTATGCTTGCAGAAATTGTGTCCACAAATTGCTGACTTGGCAGTTTGTACGCAAATGGCTTTAAAACGAACTGGAGGCAAATCTGTTCTATTAGAGGTTCATAAAAATAATTGTTACAAAATTTTTTTGATATTTATTTGCAGAAAACCTTCATCATTTCCTATTTTTTGTTTCAGCTGTTATTGGATAACATAAAGGTGCCGAAACCCCCACTGAAGAAGTTGCAAGAAGCTTTCAATCACATCAACAGTGTGTATCGTTCTTGGGTAGAAAACGAACTGCAAAGTCAGACAGCTTCACCAGCTGGGGCTCCCATACCATCAAAACAAACTTCTTCTCCACCCGTTCTCATCGATCAAATGGATTTTTATACCAGCATTGCCATGAAATTAGACACTGAGGATCAGTATGCAAAGCTGGAGTGGGTTTTGATCTCATATATTACTTCTCTGTCGGAATTCTCCATTTCTGCTCAACATAATTTAAATGAAATGTTACTCAGAATATTAGTAAGTCTTGTCAATAACTTTTTCCTTCTACAAATTATGTCGTCTTAGCCTTTTCAGTTCAAATTTGGCACTACAGACTCATTTGATGATAATTTAATAGACCTCTTCATAATTACTTGTACGCATGCGTCAATTTCCGCCATGTTTTCGGGCACTTTTTTGACGTATAATTAGTGAAAATAACAAAATGTGCCCGAAACTTTCAAATTCCCGCCTTTTAAATATGGCGGACGCGCATGCGTTTAACTAACCGTAAAAACGTCTATTGTTATATCTCAAACTTGTTTTGTTACTTACGTATTAACGCCACCACCGCTACATTTTTAAATGCCGGCAATGTACACCTTAAATTCTTATGATAAATCATAAAATAAAACCTTTTATTTGAAATTAAAACATTTTTAAAACTCAAATTACCTTATTTTTTAACCCCGGTTAGATTAGGTTGTCACAAGATCAAATCAAGACAACATACGCTCGGCAGCACGAACTCTCGATCCAATATATTGCGGTGGTGGCGTTAATATGTAACTACCCTCGTTTTAACAATTGCCTTAATGTTTTTAGGTAAAGCAGTATAAATTTAGTGCCCTGCAACAATTACTGCAATACGGAGTAGTAACAGATTCAAAACCCTTGGCCTGTCTTCTATTATCGTTGGGGAATATAAATCAAGGAGCGACACAATTGGCCCTGGATATGTTAACAAGATTAAGTAAGTTATTGCATAATTAAGCCATGTTTCTGTTATTTGTTTGTTGTTTCAGATGCCGTTGATGAGATACAAGAAATCCTGTTGAGTCAAGGGCAGACACTATTCGCGTTGAAACTGTGTAACGAGAATGTGAGTCCGAGAAAGTTTCTGGAAGCTGCGAAGAATGCGGACGATCCCGCTTTGTTCCACAGCACTTTCTATTACTTCAACTCGAATCAACAGTTCGCAAATGCATTCAGAAAAGGTACAACTAAAATACACTAACTCGCATTTCCGGCAGATTTCACGCTATTATAATCTTTGAACGGCTTACCACAGAGACTTCTAGTCTTCATCAATCGATTCAGCGTCCCAAAATTAGTAGGAGAACGTATATAATATTCCCTGGGAAGCTTTCAGTTAAGAAATACCATCGACTTGTCTAGTCTAGATCGCGGAAACGACGAAATGCGAGAAAATCGATTTTTTCAAAATCGTTATTTTTTGAGTCACAGCAGAATTTGAAAACGTTTCTGAAAGCATTTTTGCTGCTGATTACAGATATGCAAATTATATTTCGCTAGCTCTTTCGGTTCACTTTCGCCTGCAAAAATTGAAGAATTTTGTATGAAATTTCGGCGCTCGAGTAGAGATCTCGGAAAGTCGTGCAATTCCCGCAGACAATCTTAGTGTATTAATAGGATAATGAGCTTCTGAAAACGATGCCGCATTCCGTTTTTGATTATCTGCAACCGTTTCCGAGATATCTACTTAGCAAATCGAGAATCGGGTAAATTTCAGTTTAAATTTGTCGACGAATTATTGAATCTTTTCGGACAATTTACACATCGACTTGTTCGTCTTGTCGTGTAGTTTCTGTGTGCTCAAAATGATTTCGCTGCTCTTTACAGTTTTCGAAAAAATCGAAAAAAAAAAAACGAAAAAGAATGTATTTTTCGAACGAAATGATGGAAAATTTTTATTTAAATTTTTTTTGGAAAATATTTTCTTAATTTTTTTTAGTTTACCCAAAGGAAAACGAAATGCTGTAAACGGCTTTCCAGTTTATTTTGCTCTAAAGTTACAAATAAACAAATTTTATATTTTTTTTCGCTGTATATAATCACACATTTCCTACTGATTTGACGCTGTCATAAATTTTGAACCGCTCACCACAGAGACTTCTAGTCTTCACCAATCGATTCAGCGTCCCAAAATTAGTGGGAAAACGTATATAATATTCCCTGGGAAGCTTTCAGTTAAGAAATACCATCGACTCGGGGAGTCTAGACCGCGGAAACGACGAAATGCGAGAAAATCGATTTTTTCAAAATCGTTAATTTTTGAGTCCCAGCAAAATTTTAAAACGTTTTTTGCTGCAGATTACGGATATGCAAATTATATTTCGCTAGCTCTTTCGGTTCACTTTCGCCGGCAAAAATTGAAGAAATTTTTATGAAATTTCGGCGCTCTAGTAGAGATCTCGGAGAGTCGTGAATTTCTCCCGGACAATCTTAGTGTACCCATAGGAAAATGACCTTCTGAAAACGATGCTGTAATCCGTTTTTAATTATCTGCTACCATTTCTGAGATATCTGCTTAGCAAATCGAAAATCGGGTAAATTTCAGTTTGAAATTTATCGACGAATTATTGAATATTTCGGATAATTTACACATCGACTTGTTCGTCCTGTTGTGTAGTTTCTGTGTGCCGAAAATAATTTCGCTGCGTATTACCGTTTTCGAAAAAGTCGAAAAAAACCGAAAAACCACATATTTTTCGAACGAAATGATGGAAAATTTTTGTTGAATTTTGTTTGGAAAATTTTTTCTTGATTTTTTTTGGATTACCCAAAGGAAAACGAACTGCTGAAAACGATTTTCCAGTTTATTTTGCTCTAAAGTTACCAATAAACAAGTTTTATATATTTTTTCGCCGTACACCATCTCGCATTTCTGACTGATTTCACGCTATCATAACTTTTGAACGGCTCACCACAGAGACTTCTAGTCTTCGCCAATCGATTCAGCGTCCCAAAAATTAGTGGGAAAACGTATATAGTATTCCCTAGGAGGCTTTCAGTTAAGAAATACCATCGACACCGGGAGTCTAGACCGCGGAAACAACGAAATGCGAGAAAATGGATTTTGTCAAAATCGTTATTTTTTAAGTTACAGCAAAATTTAAAAACGTTTCTGAAAGCATTTTTGCTGCTGATTACATATATGCAAATTATATTTTGATAGCTCTTTCGGTTCACTTTCGCCTGCAAAAATTGAAGAAATTTTTATGAGATTTCGGCGCTCTAGTGGAGATCTCGGAAAGTCGTGAATTTCCTTCGGACAATCTTAGTGTATCCATAGGATAATGACCTTCTGAAAACGACGCCGCAATCTATTTTTAATTATCTGCAACCGTTTTCGAGATTACTTAGCAAATCGAGAATCGGGTAAATTTCAGTTTGAAATTTATCCACGAATTATTGAATATATCCGGACAATTTACACATCGATTTGTTCGTCTTGTCGTGTAGTTTGTATGTGCCCAAAATGATTTCGCTGCTCTTTACCGTTTTCGAAAAAATCTAAAAAAACCGAGAAAGCATGTATTTTTCGAACGAAATGATGGAAATTTTTTGTCGAATTTTTTTTTGCAAATTTTTTTCGTGATTTTTTTTTGGTTACACGAACGAAATAGAAGTGCAGAAAACGGTTTTCCAGTTTATTTCGCTCTAAAGTTACAAATAAACAAATTTTATATTTTTTTTCGCTGTACACACAATCACACATTTCCTACTGATTTGACGCTGTCATAACTTTTGAACCGCTCACCACAGAGACTTTTAGTCTTCACCAACCGATTCAGCGTCCCAAAATTAGTTTGAAAACGTATATAATATTTCCTGGGAGGCTTTCAGTTAAGAAATACCATCGACCCGGGAAGTCTAGACCGCGTGAACGACGAAATGCGTAAAAATCGATTTTTTCAAAATCGTTATTTTTTGTCACAGCAAAATTTAAAAACGTTTCTGAAAGCATTTTTGCTGCTGATTACGCATATGCAAATTATATTTCGCTAGCTCTTTCGGTTCACTTTCGCCTGCAAAAATTGAAGAAATTTTTATGAAATTTCGGCGCTCTAGTAGAGATCTCGGAAAGTATTGAATTCCCCTCGGACAATCTTAGTGTATCCATAGGAAAATGACCTTCTGAAAACGATGCCGTAATCCGTTTTTAATTATCTGCAACCGTTTCCGAGATATCTACTCAGCAAATCGAGAATCGGGTAAATTTCAGTTTGAAATTTATCGACGAATTATTGAATATTTCCGGACAATTTACACATCGACTTGTTCGTCTTTTCGTGTTGTTTCTGTGTGCCGAAAATGATTTCGCTGTTCTTTACCGTTTTCGAAAAAATCGAAAAAGCATGCATTTTTCGAACGAGATGATGGAAAAGTTTTGTCGAAAATTTTTTTGCAAATTTTTTTCGTGATTTTTTTTTTGGTTACACGAAGGAAATCGAAGTGCTGAAAATGGCTTTCCAGTTTATTTCGCTCTAAAGTTACAAATAAACAAATTTTATATTTTTTTTCGCTGTACATTATCTCGCATTTCCGAAAGATTTCACGATTTCATAACTTTTGAACGGGTCACCACAGACACTTCTAGTCTGTGTGCGTCTTCTAGTCTTTACTTCTAGTCTTCACCAATCGATTCAGCGTAAAAAAATTAGTCGGAAAACGTATATCATATTCGTAGGAGGCTTTTATATAAGAACTACCGGCGAAGCGGCAAGCCACTTATTTTGGCCTTGAATCCATTCTCAATTTATGTACTTTATTAGTTCATTTTGAATAATAAAACACTTTCTAATTTGGCAAAATACATGTCAATATATACAAATAAATGCTATATAATGACGTAACTGGTCATGAAGTTCTTAAAAGTGTCAACTTTGGCGCTAGTGCTGTTGCGCTCTTAGCGAATAAATAATTTTCGTCTTATCATTAACACATTCGTGGTGATTACAAACAGGTTAGGTTAGGTTAGGTCATTTGATTATATGATCTTTTGGTTTGTTTCAGATGAGCGTTTGGGCGAATATATTAGGAAGTACAAGGAGCTTTTTCCATCCAATTAGGTTTTGACCATAACATTGAAATTACTGTAATTGTGATAATATAAGTTGTACAATTTTTTATTAAATTAAGAACAAAATTAAAATAATTTAAACAATTGTCGTTTCTTTTATCTAAAATCTTCCTGTAGCTATTCATATATCAAACAAACAAGACTAGATATACAAGGTTAGATTACAATGTAAAGTTACAATTTAGACTTCAACAAATACTTTTTGGTCTTGTCTTGCTTGTCTGCAAGGGCGTACCCAGGATATGAACTAGGGGGGGAGCAGCTCATATTTGTTTCGAGGATTATGAAATGAAGTATCCATCTGTTGTACAATTTCAGAACTGTTTCGCCGTGCTCTTTTCACCCGAAGACGTTAGGGTGAGGTTTTAATAATGTTATAGATAAATACGGCCTTGCTTGTCTGGTGTTATCTACTCGATACAATTTTGTCTTCTCTTATCGTAATATATGACTTGTTTTGTCTTGCCTTGTCCTTCCTGTTTTTCTCTGGTCTGTACCTCAGGCCTTGTCAGGTTTGTCATGTTACTCTTGTTTTGCTTAGGGGTCAGCCATTAATCACGTGATGTTTTTTAGCAACATTTTAAGCCCCCCCTCGCCCCTAGTGATACGTGGTGAGATTCTAGATGCCCTATTTTAAACCCTCCCTAACTAAAATCACGTGTATTTTTTTGGTACAAGTCTCGCGCCGCTAATCACGCATTCAACGAAAAAATAAATTCACGTGAAAATAATCTCACTACAAACAGCCCCACTACAAACAGGCGGGTGCAACTCTCTCGGGCCTCACGTGATTTATGGACGATCCCTTATCTAGTCTTGTTCGTCTGAGCAAAATGATGTCTGAATTTTGATTTAAGATTTGGACATCAGAGCCTGTCCTAAAATAGAGGCTTTGGTTAAACTGGGATATGAGGTATGAACCGTTCAGCGCCCCCCTGCCACAATTGAAACTAACGGAAATTAACATAAAACCTCCAGAGGCGCGTAAAAAACGCCACCGTAGCTACAGATTTGAACAAAATGGATAGTTAGATTATGGTTAGATTGGGGGAGGGAGTGAGGGTTGCAAACCCCCTCCGAAATATGCAAAATATAACATAAATATTTTATTGGAATTAGGAGGGACGAGTAGAGACCACTATCTTCAAGACAGCATGGTAGATGGGGAGTTTAGGAACCCTTGTGTGTCAGTTTTAGAAAGTAAATTGGTGCATTTCTAACTAAAAAACCCGAAACTATGGCTAAAGACTAAAGTAAGGGCTTCCCTACACTTGTATCTAAGATCAAGACACCAAGCACAAGTGTAGGCCATGGGAAGAGGCCAAGGCCCGTAGTGCCATGGGTTTTTTTTTTTTTTTTTGTTTTGGATGAGGATTAGGTAAACCATAAGTCTAAGGGACCATTAGGACTGAGGACCATTAGTCTAAGAGAAGTAAATAATATAAAGTTGTAGATACCTATTAACGATAAAAGCTTGATGCATGGGGGTAGTCTATAACACAAACTACTTACATTTCAATGTGCTGGTCTTTTTGCATTTTCAAGGGGATGTTTGCAAACGGACAACGGCAGTCCCACTCTATTTACAACCAGCAGGGAAGCACATGAGCGCCACCCGCACCCCATCACACAATCAAAACAGGGATAGTCCCACAAACGAATTGTTTAAAAACATAGTTAGCACAAATTGGGGATTAATTGGAATTTAAGGGTTGAGTTTTTTATAATGGATTGCTTAATTTTCGCTGTTTTTGTTGTTTATGGAATATTGATCAAAGAGGCCATTAATTTAAAGATTTAAAGCCATGGTTTAAACAATTTTTATATATCCCTTTCAAATTAATTTTCCCTACGCCTTTGTGTTTTGCCACGAATGCGCATGCGCATAATGCGTACATTGGGTTGCCTATAAATTTCATGCCTCTTATCCCAGATTTACCGCGTCCTTAAAGAGAATTTTCTGACTTCTTCGTAAAGTCACAAAGACTTATAAGTCAGAAAAAAATATATTAAATGACATATTTCCCACTTAAGTCTTCAGGATTTCTTGGTTAACACCTAACCACCTGACATACGTCTCTCAGACCCAAAGTAGCAGTAATTTTCTCACCTGAGAGGTATGGCAAGTGGTTAAGGGTTAAGACTTCTTGAAAATGACATCTTAAGTAGTCATTTCTAGAACTTCTTGGGAAGACACTGACAGTGAAATTTGAAAGGTGAAGTGTTAACATGCATGCAATTAAAGTATCAATGAAGTGTTATTGAACTGTTTTATTGTGAAGTATTGAGAAGTGTTGACATTTGTGACACTTTATTGCACTATTGCACACCTTGATGACACTTCATTTTCACCAGGATATCTGATTCTGTTTGTCTGAGTCTTGCATGTCTTGTCATTTAAATATAGGAGAATAGATAATAATTGTCAGAAATAACTTAGAAACACGAATTTATTTTACCATTTCACAATTGATGAGTACTTAAGTTGAACTCAGAATTTAAGCGTAACAATGGGACTTGTACGTCCCTTGTCTGTAACCATCTTAAATGTCATTCTCTAAGCAGTCTTATTGGAAACACTTGTAATAATTAACCCTGTTAGTTCAACGGTGTGGTCCTACACGTGGTACCTGAAATCGTGAAACGAAACCGCATAGCTGAAGAGTTTTTCGCCGAACAGAGTGTTAAAGTTATGCGTTTGTTTCAGATTTGTATAATTCAGTTTTGAAATTTTTTAACTCTAATCGAGAAAACTTAATCGCGAACGAAATTACAATCGAATTTGCTATAGTCCCTTAATAGTTACATACCAGAAATATACCACTGTTAATTCAATACATGAATTTTAAGATCTTTAAAAAAATGATTTGTTAAAATCATTTTTATTAAAAATTTTAAATGTGTTCATGTACCTAAGGTTGAAATTCTACGACGTTACATATACTAATACAATACAGCACACAAAACTCAAGATACATTTAAACAGTTATGTAGTGGTACATTGATTTAAGATAGTTACAAAGATCCCTCTTGCAAGAAGCTTCAATACAGGCCCAGCCTTTATCTTTTCCAAAGATCTTTGTAACATAATAAGTCAACTACGAATCGGGGTTTACAACAGTCGTTTCATTTACAAATACAACCGGAGATTTTTTTTACTTAAACTTCGCCATTAAACCATTGAGATTGTACCATATTCAGTTTATAATATTACATTAAAATAAACTGATTACGCTAATAATTGTTAATAAATTCGACAGTGTTCATCGTCTGTTCTTTTTTTTTTGATAGAATTAGAAACAGGGTCAATTTAATTTATAATATTTCTGAACACTGTATAGGTACATTTAAAATATTTCTTTCAAAACATAGTCAAAACATAGTAAAAAATAAATAAAACCTACCGCTAAATACTATCATCTAGAGGGGATATCGTCTATATTTACCTACAGGTTCATCCACACAAAGAATTTCTCATTAAAACGGAAAACTACGAATCATTTCACAAGTATTACATTTATGATTAAATTTGGCTTCTTGGATGAATTATTATAATGAACTAGCTAGCTTGAAGATGGATGTATCAGTCAAGAGCGTTGGTCCTTATTGCACATTGGACGGCGATGTCCAGGGCCCCAATATAGGCTTCAGAGGCAACCGTCAAAATACTAAAACAAAAATATTAAATTAGTTATAGAATAGAAGCAGTCAAGCGTTCTATTTATTGGTCGAAACCGTTCGAATATGAGTAGGGATTGTGTCAACATTCTGAGCAATTATTTATTATCAGTAAATCTGATGAACACCCAAAGAGTTGCCAGAACCAAAGATAAAAATCCCTCAAGATCTTATTTAAGAGGATGCTAGAATAAATGTGGTCCCCACTAGACAGCTTCGGAAAGTGCTGGTATACTTGGTCGCGTTAAGTATACCAAGTATACCATTTATTTTTATCCTCAGAGCGGGACACTCGCGGAATTATGTAAAAAAAAATTTTATATTATAACAGTGTCGGTTACTTGTAAGTTCATTAAAATATTACAAACAGTGTGTGGAAGAAAATGCGAATTCTCCTTAAGTGCCAGGTTATCTCGGAGTCGATTAATTTCTTTCGCAGACTCAAGTTTTCTTTCGAAAAACATTTTCAAAATATTAGGGCATTTGTCGATGCTCAGAAAATGTTTTTCAAAGTCTGGAACATTTTTAGAACTCTCTCAAGCGCCGGCATTAACGCAAACCACCTTGTTTTACTGTAGCCTAGCAGTTTGTAATACTATGTGTTAATTGAATCATAAAACTCTTTCAATGCTTCTACTCGAACGCTGTAGATATAGGTTACATGGGTTATGGTATTACATGGGTTTACATGGGTTATGGGTTACTGTAATATAGGTTATAAATTTTCACAATGACGCACTCGAAGTCTACAGGGATACAATCTGCGGATGTTTTGATCGCGATGTGAACTATGTGGGCTCTATATTCAATCCCGATGATCTGTCTTCCGTCTGATTTGTTCAATTTTGCGTAAACATTATTAATCGCGAAAATTGCTTATTCAAATTATTTCAAGACAATACTTCCTTCAAATCATCAACAATTTCGCTGAGGCCCAAGACCCAATCACCCAACAAAAAGAGGAGCTGGCACCCGGACATTTCCTCCCATACCCAATCTGGATAACGCTCAACAGACTTTACAAAGGAGTCTCGAGGTGCAGAGAAAACCTGCAAAAATGGGGAATGCTACCAGAGGACGAAAACCCTCAGTGTTCCTGGGGAGAAATCCAGAATCCTCCACACCTGATATGGGACAGAGCTGCGCAGGGAACAACCTAATAGTAGCAAATGACAAGGCCATCAGATCCGCAAACTTTTGGAAGGACATAGTGTGATCCGGACACGAATAGTAGTAGTATCAACAATTACATCCGATGTTTCACCTTGCTGTTCTCAAATC
Source organism: Phosphuga atrata (assembly GCA_944588485.1). Lineage (NCBI taxonomy): Eukaryota > Metazoa > Arthropoda > Insecta > Coleoptera > Silphidae > Phosphuga > Phosphuga atrata. Next base: position 72,480,925 of record OX155896.1, read on the forward strand.
TCTAAAACTTTGACGTCTTCGTATGGTAAAAATTGCGGATTAAAACTAGGAATAATTTTATAGAGCCATGGTTTGAAGCATCTGTTATTACGTTATGTAGTGGGCTTCGCGAAGTTACTCTTTCAATTTATAGGTTGCCCTAGGGGCCAACCCAATTTGAATTAAATGAGGAGCACAGTCATTTGAACGAAAGCTGTGATTTTCTTGCATCGGATGAAACGCCCACACACCCTCCGCTGCAGTTATATCGAAAGTTTTAGTTGTCAGCAAATGGGTTCTTTTAAATAACGCAAGCATAAGCTTGACGCCGCAGCTTGATCGGAAAGCATGTGTTTTTCCGATTTTAAATATTTCTCGATATCGTTGGCACCACCGCTGCACCGTGACATATTTGCTGAAGATGTACCACTCCTTTGGTTTATAAACGGATACTTGTTTTGCAAAATAATTTTTAAGGTACACTGGCGTTTAGGCATTTTTGTTATGGTACAATCACACACTCCCTCCGGTGTGAACTTAAAGCACTGCGAACTTAAAGCACTGTCCTCCTCGGTGGTGTAGTTGACAACATACCCGCCTTTCAATGCGGGAGACCCGGGTTCGAATCCTGGTCGGGGAGGCGACAACTGGGGCGGTTTTCATTAACCGTCCGGGCTGCCCACCCTGAATGAATGCAATATATGCGATACCGGGGTGGCGCATACTAAAAGCCAAGGTGGAATAGGGGATTTGGACTTAAAGCACTGAACCGGACTTAAAGCACTGCGTTTGGTTGTTCGCTGAGTGAGTGCAGCATCTATGCCGCTTTCACTCGTCATCCGCTTTCTCTTTCTCTCTCGTCGCCCGCCGCTTCGGTTACGACCTTGCTAGTGCATGACCAGGCAAGTAGTACAGTGTTTAAACCCTAGCAAGTAGAGACCAAACCGTGAAAGTGGGATGTTTTTGCCCTCGCTGGGGACAGCGGGACAGACAGCCTGAAAGCGGGACTGCACCGCCCAAAGCGGGACGTATGGTCACGTTAGGTATACTACAGATGAATGCTGCTACTGTGGCCAGCCAGATACCGCTGAACACACTTTCATCAACTGCGAGCGATGGAAAAACGACAGACGCCTGGCAACTTCAGAAATAGGAGAACTGACCCCTGATAACTGCGTTAGGAAAATGCTAATAGACCAACCCCACTGGAAAACAATCTCCAATTTCATCGGTAGCTTTATCACGCAGAAAGAGACCGAAGAACGCAACAGCCCAAGCAACCACCTATCCAAATCTCAATAGTAAAAGCAGAATCAAAACTCTAAAAAAAACTAGGGCGGTAACAACTGTCCGGGCTGTCCACCCTGAAGGAATGCGCAAGCGATACCAGGGTGCTGCACTCTAAGCCAAGTGGAAGAAGGGGTTTAGTGAGTGAGAACCTCACATGCAGGCTTTTAGAGCTTCCCCCAAACCACAATAAACAAAATACTACAGGAAGATCTTTCTTTACTCAAGAGGTGGACTAACATGTGGCTCATGTCTTTGAATGTGGTTAAGTGCACTATACTGCATATTGCACCAAATAACCCTTATACCTTAAAAGGAAGCCCACTCACTACCGTAAATCAACAAAAGGATCTGGGCGTTATAATGACCCAGGAGTAGGGTTTTTCGGGTCCGAGTACCCGGAATTCGACTGGACGAGTCCAAAGCGAGCCTTTGCACTCGTCCAGTCGTACAACTAATCCGTCATCGGTCGAAGTTTGCTCGGGCGACAACGGCGATTGAATGAAACACTTGTAAAAGAAAGAGAGCGTGTACACAAACACGACTGTCATCGTCCGATGACGCCCGAAAACGGCCGATCATCACGATGATCAGAACTTGTTGGGATTTCTCGCCAGTCTGCCGGCGTCTACAGTGCAAATTGAGTGTATTTATAGTTACATTTTGTTGTTATCTACCTAAACGACTATGGAAATTGAAAAATTAATTAGTTTATACCAATAACTCTATTTTAAAAACGCATTTTCACTCTTTTAAGCAACACTTAATTAACACAGTCATCTACAGAATACCGGTAATGTCCAATGTCGGCACAAGTGGTAACACTGTTGCAGTGTAAGCACATACACGTCCGAGTTACTCGTCGGGGTAGTTCTGTCCGGCATCGACCGAGAAAATCGGTTTTGGTGTACGCTTAGGGTACATGCCTGGTACACGATACCCGATCTAATGGCTCGTACACCTAATCCGACATCGGTCGAAGTTTGCTCGGGCGACGACGGCCGAATTCGGACGATTGAAACGAACACTTGTAAAAGAAAGAGAGCGCGTACACAAACACGACCGTCATCGACCGACGACGTGTACGCGCTCTCTTTCTTTTACAAGTGTTTGATTCAATCGTCCGAGTTCGGCCGTCGTCGCCCGAGCAAACGTATTAGGTGTACGCGAGCCATAAGACTCGTCGAGTCTCGGGTTTTGAATGTTCGGCATTGTCTAGTACTCCGCGCCGCGCTGTATCCCTTCCCTTTCTAAAACAACAGTGTACTAGGGTTTGGCAATCCCCGATCTTTTAAGTTAACTGAACCTGATGCACAATAAAAAGCGTAGATTTTCTCTAAAATTTTGTAAAAGTGTAGTGTTGTTATATCACGAGACAAGGATCACGAGGTTGCGTTTACGTGTTCTGTGTTGATACCTATATGCATTTCTCTCGACTTTCACCTCGATTTCAAATATCATTAATAATAAATTTTAAAACAAATAATGAATTTTAAAAACCTCCCATGTCTCCCCATGTCGAAGAATTCAAAAGTATTTACCATATGCGACGCACGAAAAATCCTTTCGTGTTATTGTTAAAATTGCGAGACGGATTAAGGAAAAAGACCGGGTCTTCCCAAACCCCACCCAGGACCAAAATAGTAAAAAGGGCAAATTTCCTGATCAAGGGCCTTTAAAGATCACTCTATGGGTACTATATTTCGGCTGCACAAAACCTATAAAGGGCCGGTGCTGGGGTTTACAGTTAGCTCCTGGAATGCCTACTTTGTTAAAGACATTGTACTACTGGAACAAGTGCAACGATGAATCCTTCCTGAACTGAGGGATCTTCATTATAAGGCTTGTAGCACCAAACTAGGTCTATCTTCTTTGGAAAAGATGACAAATGCTCTCGCTAGTTTTCTGTCGGCGGACCCAAAGGTTCCAAACGAAAAGTACTTCTTAGCGTGGTCCAGTCCCAACTGTTGTATGGAGCACCAGCCTGGCATATTGTTACAGAAACTAAAACAAGAATTCTGAACCTTACTACAATCGTGCGTTTGATATGTATCAGAGCATGCTGCTCATACAGGACAATATCAGCGGAAGGGGTGAACTCCAAATCAAAGAAAGACAGGAAAATTATAACGGTATCGAAAAGGTAAAAGCCAGAGAAAATTTGATGAGGAGATGGCAAGAAAAATGGAATAATGCAACTTATGGACGCTGGACTTGGTTCTTAATTTCAGATATAGAAAAATGAGCAAGGAGGAACAGACTTCTTCTTCTTCTTTCGAATAGGCCTACTTTGGACCACGCTTGTTCAACTGTTGGGCTTTGACCTTTGCCCAGTATTGTCGCATCTTCTGCCGGTGTAACTCCTTTCTCTCTTCTGTTCAGGGGGTACCTTTCCTTCGAGGTTTTTCCTGAAATCCACGGACTTCCTTTAGGGTGCGTCTCACAGACTGTCTGTTTTTGAGATCTGTTATTCCCAGTTCTTTAATATCCTTCTCGGTCTCTGTCAACCAAGTGGTACGAAGCTTCTTGTTTTGCCAGAAGGTGAACAGACGGTTGGTTAGTCGGTTTGGAGGCAATCTTGCAACGTGGCCATAGAAAGCTACCCTTCTTTTCCTTGCATAGTCAGAGAGTATCTTAATATGTTCGTGGAGCTCAGAGCTATGCCGTCTTCGGAATTCCCTATCTTCCTTTACCGGGCCTAGGATCTTCCTAAGGTTTCTCCTCTCTCTGATTTCCAATTTCTCTATTAGACCCCTTAGATTCAAGGAAAGACACTCCATGGCACATAGGGCTTCTGGTCGTAAGACTGATGTGTAGTGCTTAAGTTTCAGGTTGAGTGACAGGCATTTCATATTGTAAGTGTTCTTAGTCAGCCGATAGGCTAGTTCTAACTTGCTGAATCTCTTGGATAATGATGCTCTTTCTAATAAGTTGGGTTCAATCCATTCGCCGAGATACTTAAATTTCTCAGTCCTCTTGATGTTTCCCTGTTCTAGTAACATCTCTCTGTTTGCTTCTCTAATGTTGGTGAAGATTTCTGTTTTCTCCAGCGACACTTGAAGACCCACTTTGGCAGCCTGTTTTCTAAGGCAGTTTACCTGCATTGTTGCCATCTCAAGAGAATCAGCAAACAGTGCCATGTCATCTGCAAAAGCCAGGCAATCTACAACCAGTCCATCGTTCTTACGTCCCAGGTAGATACCACTGTGAGCACCCAAATTGTTCAGTTCCTTGCGCCATTCTCTCATAACCTTTTCAAGGACTCCATCTCCTTGCCTCACTCCAGTTTTTATTTCGAAGCTTTCTGAAATCTCGCCTCTAAATTTAACCTTGGAATGGGTGTTGGTCAAAGTTTCTAGGATTAGTCTGCGGGTTTTGTTGTCTAGTGCTAGTTCCTGGAGTACTTTGTTAAGCGTTTCTCTATCGATGGAATCGTAGGCCTTCCTAAAATCAACAAAGGTGACGACCACCTTGCGGTTCCTCATCTTGGAGTATGCAAGTACAGTTTTAAGGTTGAGGACCTGTTCAACACAGGATCAGGTCTTCCTTTATTTGCTATCATTATTTCGACATGTTTCCCATCGAATCCAATTGAACTGTGGAACAAGTACAAAGATGTCATTTTACATCGAATTCATGTCACTTGAGGGAATTCCGATCGTGAGGTGTATGAGGAAATACATAACCAGGCCATGCTTTTGATAGAAGACATGTGTTACCTCATGTGCGGCAGTTTGTTAGTAAAGATAGGAATGCTAACGCCAAATTGTGCTATGAACGGCGGTTTCAATCGAGAATTGAAACGTGAATATGACCGAGATGCTCCAAACAGTTGAACTCCAAACAGAAGGATGTGTACAATATGTTAATGAAGGCAATTGATGATGGAAATTGTGGCTTATTTTTCGATACGCCCGATACGCGCGGTGGAACTGGGAAGACATTCCTCATGTCATTGATCCACCGCTGCCGATGAAATAAACGCTTGCCTCAAATCATTTTCTCTGTGGCGCATGGCGCTGTATTAAAAAACTTCAGCTGACGACAAACATGCGAGTTGCATTGCTAAACGATCCCATCTGCCGAAGATTTCTCCAAGCAATTGTTGCCAATCGGTAATGGCCTTCTTCCCGTCGAAACGAACGGATTGATTTCGTTTCCGCATAATTCTTGCAATTTCGAACTCAACTTCGTCTGTTCCGAAGTTCTCAACCGATGATGATCCCAACCGATATGCCAAACGAATTCAATTCGTCTTGCATTTGCCATGACGATCAACAAATCACAAGGCCAATCCTTGAGTATTTGTGGCCTGAATCTCGAAAATCAATATTTCTCTCACGGTCAAATGTACGTAGCAAGTTCACCTCTCGGCAAACCATCCCCTTAGTTCATTCTCGCGCCCGACAACAAAACGAGAAATGTCGTATATCACAAGGTGCTTCAATGAAGGTTATCTACTCGATTTTGGCATTTTGACATTTGGATATTGGACTTTTGGATTTTGAACTTTACGATTTTTTTATTTTGTGCATTTATAGTTTCAACTTTTGGGCATTTGTACTTATCGATTTTGGACTTTTAGGATTTTATATTTTAAACTTTTGCATTTTTGGATATTGGTCCTATTGACTTTTGTGTTTTTGGATTTTGCACTTTTGGGCTTTTATATTTTGAACTTTTGGATTTTGGACTTTTTAAGTTTTGGATTTTTGGATGGTTAAAATTGCCAGACGGTTTTGACCCGGGCGCGAAAAATAATCGTTGGCTCGAAGAGTCTAAAAGACCGGGTATTCCCAAACCCTACCCAGGACCAAAATAGTAAAAAGGACAAATTCCTTGATCTATTGTATTCAAAGGGCTTTTAAAGACCACACTATGGGCCATATACTTCGGCTGAATAAAACCTACATAGGGCCGGTGCTGGAGTTTACAGTTAGCTCCTGGAATGCCTACTTTGTTAAAGAAATTGTACTTTTGGATTTTGGACCTTTTGACTTTTAGATTTTGTACTTTTAGACTTTTGGTATTTTCTGTTTTTGTATTTTGAATTTTGGGTTTTTGCAATTTTGGATTTTGGCCTTTTGGATTTTGCACTTTTGGGCTTTTATATTTTGAACAAGTACAAATCACCAGAATCCTTCCTGAACTGAGGGTTTTTCCCTATAAGGCTTGTTGCACCAAACTAGGTCTGTCTTCTTTGCCAGTGCGCCATCAGAGAAGAGATCTTATCTTGGTCCAAAAATTACTGGATGGCCACTACACCTTACTCTATTTTCTTCAGAGCCCCGCGATCAAAACCAACTCGGAGGGCATAACAAGAAACTTTCCAAGGAAAGATGTTTCAAGCTATGAACTTTCTGAGCAACAGAGTAGTGTATATCTGGGTTCGACTATACCAGGATACTTGTCTATGCACCCTTACTGATCTCCTTCAAAACTTGTCTAAAGATCAACCTTGAGGCCATAAATAGTGCGCCACAATAAACACTGAAGATAATCTGAAAAACAAGACAGTTTCATAGGACTAACCTGACCTGCTGTCGCACCAAATAATTATTAAACCTGTCCGAGTGGGCAGACATAAGGTCGATTCCCATATGCGCGACACTCAGCTAAGCGACGTCGTGCGATATCGCCTGTCAAATAATAATTACATTGTCTTAAATGGGCACGTCACGTAGCTGTCGCGTAGTCATAGTGAGAACGTGCCCATTTAAAACAATTGAATCATTATTTGACAGGCGATGTCGCGTGACGTTGCGTAGCTGAGTGTCGCGTATATGAGAATCGGCCTTTAGTCTTCAAGTTTCCGTGACGTTTTAAGACGACTTACGTTTTCAATAAATAATTGCTCATGCCGACAACTATACGTAGGTATACATATACTCCACCCTATACTCACCCGAAACCTATACTCACCCCTACACATATACGTAGGGTTTGAACAATTTTTTTGTTATATTTCCCGTTTTTTTTTTTTAATAATTATTATTTTATTTGATAATTATACCTGAGTGTCCAACTGTTAGTACTTCAATGGGAAGAGATCCCCTGCGCCGAGCCAGCAGCGCGTCGGGGATATCGTTCCTGTGAATCAGAAACCGCGTCCAGGAATCGGAGTTCGTGACCTCGGCCTGTATGCAGACGGTCTCGGGCCCGCCCGAGCTGCGTCTTCTCAGCTGCTTTTTCCTCCGCTTCCCGTTCAGACTCGTGTGTCGCGTCAACAGCTCCCTGCGCTCAGTCGGCGCCAGCGGCGGCAAATCTGTCGGCGCCGATCCCCTTCTTTGATAATGCCACAGATTGTAAGTAGCTTGCTCCACCACTGCCATCCCACTTACATTTTCCACATGACTATCATCTTCAAAACCTAAAAAATTTAGAGTCAAACAAAAATAAAAATTGTCTAATAAAATTGAATCTGTTTAACCTAGAGCTTCACACGAGAGTCTCGTTTCTGATCTCGTCTTCAATCTTTGACTCTGACTTCCGAGTAGCCGTAACATTTTGTTCATAAATTTGAACCCGAGCAACCCGAAGTCGCCCGAGCCCAGAACGAGCATAACATTTTCTTCATAAATTTGAACTGCTCCTTCTGGGCTCGAGCAAGTTCGGGTTGCTCGGGTTCAAATTTATGAAGAAAATGTTATGCTCGTTCTGGGCTCGGGCAACTTCGGGTTGCTTGGATTCAAATTTATGAAGAAAATGTTTTGGCTGCCCGAAACGAGACTCTCGTGTGAAGCCCTAGTTTAACCCCTTTAGTTCGGAATTATAGAAAATTTTAAATATCCCATCATGCATATTTACGCAACAAAGGTGGGATACTTTTAATACCACCATGCCCCAGATTCAAGTCAAATTTAATATTCATAGTAAAACAAGTTACTCGGTAAATAAGTTACAAAATAAATAAGTTTACTAGGTAAATAAGTTAGGAGGCATTCATATATTACCTAAACAAACTTTCAACGATATTTAGCATTTTTGCAAATCCTCAGCAGAGGAAATCCCCATACATCTGCTGAAGGACTGCAGAGTACTGCACCTTGTGGCACACTGCTTGACATATTCTAACTTAGATAAGAAACTGACAAGATACACAGACAGTTAACGATTAGATAATGTTACTTACGTCTAGCAATTTCAACAGGTACAGATCCACGGCGCAAAGAATTAATGTCGGTGGAGTAAATCCCCCCGCCAGCAGGGAGCGTGTTTTCGTCGGGACGCACGAATGGCAGAGTAACTGGAGCAGAACCTCTTCTCTTGGAGAGATTCTAAAAATTGCTTACATAATATTTCATGGAACAACCAGATGTAACTAACCGTTGTGGATCTCCGCGGATCCACATTCTCCTTCTCGTATCTCTGGCCTGATTCCGATAGTTTGGCTATTTTGCAGGACTTCTCCTTGTTTTCTTCCTGTTCTCTCTTGTTGCCGGATATTGAGGCTTTCGGCGGTGATATATCTGCTAATTCGTTTGGTCTGCTGTTGTTTGGACTAAGTACCGCTATTGACGGGATTGTGTATGCTGGTACTTTTGATATGTTTTCGTGTGAGCTATGAGATGAACTCGATCTACTTTCATCTACAACAAAAAAATTAAAAATGAGTGTGTAACCTTTACGTGCGGTTGAAGTATTCTTTGATAGTTTAGACACGTATCAACTTTATCAAACTATTTGAACTGTTAAAATTTTTTATTTATTAAACTATTTGAACTGTCAAAAAAGCGACATCTATGTGGATATAACGCAACCTAACCTTATTTCCGTCAGCAAATGTCATTTCCGATTAAAAATGAGTTACTCCCAAGATGCGCCTAAAGAAGTTTTACTTCAATATTTACCTTAAATATTCGGTGAAGTTAAAATAAATTAACATTCTCAATATTTAAAAGAATTGCAATATCCATTGATGAATCATAATGTGAGTAATATTGTTACCTTCGTGAACGGTTTCAGTGCAAGTCGACATTTCTGCGGTAGCAGACATATATCTCATTCTTATGTAAGGTTGTGGAGGCGGGAAGGTTTGTTGTCTAGTTAGAGATTTGGTTGGTTGATGCCCACTACCATGGATCATCGAGGTTAATCTGCCGGCGGCTACGCTACTTGTCATTGATGCTATGCTAGTGTCAGGTAATAAATTCTCCGCACTCAACGGTCTCTCGTTTTGATCCTCATCTAAAACAGATTTCGTTCAAACTGAGATTCGCCCAAAGGCGTTCGTGTTTACTTAATGACTGGTGCAATCCTCCGCTGCTGGAGGACAGAAGAGATGATCGCGATTCAAATCTCATGAGTTCGTCTTCTTCTCGTAGTCCGGTCGATGCACGAGATTCAGAACGGGCAGGACTTTGGCGTCTTATCGGAAGGCTTTCCCTTCTATAGATCGTTCTAGGCAGTGGTGGCTCCATATTTACAGGCACAGAATGTCTCCGCACACCCAGAGCACTCTCTAATGTTGGCACGGCCAATGATTGTCTTCTAGATTCCCTAAAACAATCACTAATCATTAAACCATTACTAACCATGCAATATTTCGAGGTGGTTCAAAAACTATCCCATGTTTGGACCATTGAAGAAACGGCTTTACATTTACGCATCAAAAAGTTAAGACTGAAAGTGTGAATTGTTTATTAACCTTGATGTTGGGGGTATGAACTGGATAATGCTTGTGGTGTCCGGTGATATTTTCGATAATTCGTCTTCTTCGCTGATTTCTGGATCGGGATCAGCGTCGGATAATTCGGTTTGCGTCTCTTCGGCCTGTTCGACGGCTTCTTGTGCTTCCCAGCGTTTTCTGTTGGATTCCAACAGGTCCATCATGTTTGTAGATAATTCACTCTTCAAGAATCGATGCCATTCCATAAATAAAGGTGTAACGACGAATTTATAGAAACCTAAAATAATGATGAGTGAAAAATTATATTTATGAAATAAAATTAATATTAAACTTTATAAAAGTCCTAAAGAAGTTTTATTTACAAAAATGTAACTTTTAATTTGATAAAAAAAAATTGTGCGCATGTGTCAATTTCCGCCATGTTATACGTCAAAAAGTGCCCGAACTTTTTGACGTATAATTAAATATGTGCTCGAAACTTTCATATTCCCGCCTTTCAAAGTTAGAGGATGCGCATGCGCTTAACTAACTTAAAAAGGTCTATTCCATATAATCCTGTGTACTTAATAAATAATAATTAAATTACCTGCTTGTATTTTGGCAATAGAAGTGGATTGTTGATCGCAAATGGAAGTAACTGGAAGATTAAGTTGCCTTTCGAATTCCCCTTGCCTGAAGAATTCATCACACACTTTGAGACTCCACTTGTGTGAAATGTCCCAAGGTCTAGTCGGGTTCGAAATGTCGGCGCATTTCAACGATATTTGTAAAATAAAATGCCGGTCTTCTGCCTTGCTTAAATCTAACGTGCCTTCGTCCAAGTGTTTCTGCAAAAGCAAAACTTATTTCGGATGAAATGAAATCTTAAATGTTTACCTTAAATTTTGTCAAAAACTCCTGCTGTCTATTAATATCTGTGGCTAAGATGAGATCACGGATTTGAAGCTCCAATTCGTTTCTATAAGGCAACAGTTGGTCAGCAACGCCGCTCTCCAACAGGCAACCAACTGCCGATCTCCAGTGATGATTTTCTAATACCGAACTATTCTACAAAGCCAAAAATATTTCTATTAATACCTGTAAGATATTGCTCAGCAGTATTTCTGGATATAAGTCAGGCGTTTGACAAAGCCACAGCCCAGGCTTGTACAAACTCAAACGTTTAACTATTTATCAATCTTAAGATCATGCCTACAAGACCGCCATTTCTTTGTCAAACTCCAAAACGAATATACATCATCGCATCCTATACAATCAGGGCTCCCACAAGGCAGTGTTCTGGGGCCAATTCTGTATCTTTTCTTCACCAACACCAGACACTATGACAGTCACATTCGTTGATGATGCAGCTGTACTTGCATCCCACCAAAACCCCACATCTACAAAAAAACCACCTTAAAAAAATTGAAGAATGGCTAAAGAAATGGCGCTTGAAGGCTAATGAAAATAAGTCAGTGCACGTTACCACATGACCACCAGTTACTCTAAACAACATATAACTAACCCAATCTGAAGACGCAATAAAAACTAACCCAATCTCAAGTATCTTTGACCTTTGTACCCTTTGGGGTCGTAGTAAGCACCTCACGGTTAACTTAGCAAGGGGACCCTCTAGAACAGGGGTCTCCAAACTTTCCAGCCTTAGGGCCATATTGATTACTCCAGTAAGTTCCGAGGGCCGAAACCATATTATCATTGTTGCCGGTGGTAAAAAGTGAAATAGTCGAAATAGATGAAAAAAAAGTCCGAAAAAGTACGCAACGTTTAAAAAAGGCTGCAAATCGGACTAAAGTCCGCAAAACGGCAACACTACATATTATTAATTTTCCTGTCATTATCTGTAATTTCTAGATTAGTCGTAGAGTACGAGCCATGAGGAGTAACGTGACACGACATCTGGTGGACACAAGCGGAAATAGGTAGTACCTTCTATCGCTAACAGATGGCGCTAATAGCACGTACAGAATAATCTCGTTGGTTCGAGAAAGTTCTGGTGTCTTCCTCTCACTTCTAGATGGCAGTAATTGGAATATATAAGAAGGCTAGTGGTGCAACCACAAGTCAGTTCCTATGACACTGTTGTGAAATAAAATAGTGCGTACCTCCTTAAAACGTGTTTGTGCGTGTTTAAGTTTAAGACATCTTTGTAACAGTATTTTGATTTGAATTGTTGCTTTTGTGTGTGATTTAGTAGTATGGAAAAGAAGCGAAAAATTGATAGTGAATGCAGAAAATTCAAAGATCAGTGGAACATTCAGTATTTCGTAATTGAGTCCAGTAACAAGGTTGCAAACAATTTGCAATGAAAGTATAGCCGTTCTCAAGTAATATAACATTAAACGTCATTATGAAACAAAACATTTTCAAAATTACTCAAAATATACAGGAAGTTTGCGGACAGAAAAATTCGAAACTATGAAGCGCGGATTGAAATCGCAGCAATCTTCATTTACAAAACTCAAAACTGAATAAGAGGCTGCAACTCGTGCCAGCTTTCGTGTGGCTCTTGAAATTGTAAAACGTTGGAAACCATTCACTGATGGAGAAATGATCAAAGAATGCATAATTGCAGTAGCCGAAGAAATGTGCCCTGAAAAGGTAAATTTATTAAGAACTGTCAGTATGTCAGCAAACACTGTGGTTTGAAGGGTAGAAAACATCGCTGAAAATATATCCTCTCAACTGTTTTCTTTGGCCTTGGATGAGTCAACGGATGTTTCAGATACTGCTCAGGTGTTGATTTATATTCGAGGAGTAGATAAAAGCTATGAAGTGCATGAAGAACTTCTTGATATGTATAGTATTCATGGCACAACTACTGGTACAGATATTTTTAAAGGAGTTGAAATAGCCATTAATCAAAAGAACCTTCGATGGAAAAACTTGAAATGTATTACAACTGATGGAGGCAAAAACATGAGTGGGAAAGATAAAGGAGTGGTCGCTCTTGTGTCAAGGGCTGTAGAAAATGACGATGGTTCAAAACCATTAGTCTTACAATGTATCATTCATCAACAGTCTTTGTGCGGAAAATGTTTGGATATGTCTGAAGTTCTGAAACCAGTCATATCAACTGTTAATTTTATCAGATCTTTTGGGCTGAATCACCGACAATTCCGAAAATTTATTGAAGGGATTGGATAAAATGACTTAGCTTATCATATTGCCGTACGTTGGCTTAGTTGTGGGAAAGTCCTTCAGCGCTTTTTTGAACTTCGAGCAGTGATCGAAATTTTTTTGAATGAAAAGCATCGCCCTCTTACTGAATTACAAAACAACGCATGGCTGTGGAAGTTAGCATTCTATGTTGATTTGACAAAACATGTGAACGAACTGAATTTGAGATTGCAAGGAGAAAACCAGCATCTTCTTGATTTATACACTAATATCAAATCATTCCGGAAGAAATTGATACTGTTTCAATCACAACTACGAAGTAAATGTTTTTCACATTTTAAAACATGTGAAATATTCAGCCACACCACTGAGACTGAGTTTCCTATCGATTTTGCAATCGCAACTTTGAGTGCTTTGAAAATAAATTTTGATACTCGTTTCTCGGACTTTGATGCCATTGCGAATCAAATTAAGATTTTTCAGAATCCTTTTGATACTGACATTGAAACCCTAGCCCCGGAACTTCAAATGGAAATGATTGATCTACAGTGCAGTGATATAATTAAGAACAAATATCAAAACTCATCTTTGTTGGAATTTTATAAGTCTTCCACTGACACAATTTGATAATTTGGATAAATTTGCTCGTGGGCTGTTTTCTGTTTTTGGTACTACTTATTTGTGTGAGAAGACCTTCTCCAAAATGAAGTACACAAAAAATGTTTACAGATCTAAATTAACTGATGAGCATCTTAAATCTCTTTTAATAATTGGTACAAGTAAAATTAGTCCACAACTACAAACTATTGTCAGTGGGAAATCTCAATTACATAAATCTCATTAGTATTTCATATGTCATTATGCTTGTTATAAGTTATGTTTTTATTTAAATTGTATAAAATGTTAGTTGGACTCATTTCAATAATTTGTTAGTTATTATATACTGAAGTTAAATTTTCTGCATATTATACATGTCTTTACTCATTACAATTCTGTGTTTCTTTATCCAACTTATCACAAAAACAATAACAATAAGCCTACAACAATGTTATGAGTAGTTAGCCCATGACCATATCAATGTAGATGTCTTATTATAATTATTCAACATCAAATTAGAATACTTCAGTAAACTAAATTTAATATGCTATAAAAAATATGTTCTCTAAAAGGAGTTTTCAAGTATGCTCTCTCTCCGCGGGCCGGACAAAATCTGTCCGCGGGCCGGATGTGGCTCTCGGGCCGTAGTTTGGAGACCCCTGCTCTAGAATATCACAAGCATCTTAAGACCGCTTTTCGCATGACTTTGAACATTATGATTTAATGATCTGATTTCAAGTTAGACGTCGAGTATCTGGGAATACAAATGGGCATAAGACTAGCATGGAAGAAACATATTTGCAGCACGAGAAAACAACTAGGGCTCCAGTATGTCAAGATGCACTGGTTATAATGGGACAAACAGCTAAAAACAAGCTACTATTACACAAGGCAATCAAACTAATACGGGCCTATGGGATCCAGTAATACCAACATGGCAATTATCCAGAGATTCTAGTCTCAAGTCCTCAGAAATATACTCGACATGCCATGGGACGTCACAAACAAAACAATGCAGAATGATCTAAAAGTCTCAACAGTCAAGGGTGTAATTAACTAATTAATTAAAATTAATTGCTATAACCGAACCGGCGAGAGAATGCAGCTGTACTGCGTCGAGGTATGAGGAGCAAGGGACGCGTCGAGGTACGCGCAGATTAGTTTCATTTAAGAAATACGCGTCAGTTTTTCAATTACGGATAACTAAACATCGCACATTCGAAATAAAGTGGGGGTATGCGCAGTGGTATGCGCAGTGTGCGTATGTGGTGGCACAATGCTAAACTCGTCGAGACGAGATGCATTCTCTCGCCAGTGCGAGTATAGGTACTTCGAAAGACTAAGAGTGCATCTTAACCGAACTAACAACACCATTAACTATGGAAATTCAAGTGCGAACTCGAGCAATAGACCTAGCAATCAGTGACAATCAGCTGTAAATAATAAATCTAGATCAAGGTTGTTAGTGGACAACACCACATGTTTAATGTTTCCGGACAGATTGTAGATTAAACGCCGATTCTCATATACGCGACATCGCCCGTCAAATAATGATTACATTGTTTTAAATAGGCACGTTCTCACTATGGCTACGCGACAGTTACGCGACGTGCCCATTTAAAACAATGTAATCGTTATTTGACAGGCGATGTCGCACGACGTCGCGTAGCTGAGTGTCGCGCATATGGGAATCGACCTTTAATGGGGTAACAATACCTGTAAGAAAGCGTCCTGATTCTCTTACCTCATACAAAATGGCAAGATGATTCGAGGTCGAAATGAGGAAATGTTGATTTACACCCGGATGATCCAAATCATGAGCTACAGCTCCAATTAGTGCAGCCATTACTTCTATAGGCGTCACGTGTCTTTTAATCTAGAGAACAATAATAATATTTATTGCAAAAACGAAACAAAGGGCTACCGACCTCGCGGTCCTTCTACTAATGCACATTTGTAATATCGATACATTAAAGATTTGAAAATAATAATAATTACCTTTTCTTCTTGTAAGAAGCAATGCATTGCTTGTGTGACGTCTGTTGCGTGTATAGAATTGTGGTAGGGATTGGTGCTGTGATAGCCCTCCTCGATCAAAGCTAATTTCGAGAGGAGACTCGGTTAAAAACTGCGATTAAGATTTTCGAATAGAATGCACTCACTGAATAGTTTCCATACTCTGACCACGTCCAGCTTGAAGTAGTCCAGTAGGCCGTACCAGTAAAAAAGATGGACGCATAAAACGGGCAGTGAACGACCTCCGGCCACGGTTTCCAGTGTGAACGCGTTGAAACCCCATAAACCACACCGATCCAAAATGTGCTAGAAAAAAAAGATTTCATTGTGTTACAACCAAATTATATTTATTTAAATTAGGTTATGTTAGGTTATTCCTAAAGGAATCGTGACTAGAGGAGGCGCTCTAAATATGTAAGTAGGGAAGGATGATTCGTTCTATTCCCTCCTTCACTCCTAGCCCCCCACCACCACCTCCACCAGCACCCACTACCCCAGACCCCGCCCCCTAGGTCTCGCCCCCAACCCGAATTTTTTCAACCCTAAAATTCACAGGGCCGCCGTCTTGATCGAGAATTGTTAATGTTATATTATTTATGTTATGTTTGGAAGTGGGGGTTGGGGCGGGACCTGGAGGGTGTGGTCTAGGGTGGGGGTGCTGGTGTGGATGGTGGTGGGGGGCTAGGAGTGAAGGAAGGAATAGAACGAATCTTTCTTCATCTTTCCCAACTTATGTAAGTATACCGATGATTACAGGAAGAGGGTGGGATACAATAGATATTTAAAGGTCGCAGTAGAAAAAGTCTACAATTTACGGATAATTCTTTGCTGATGTCTTGCCGGGTTAGATCTTTATAGCAATAAATCAAATTTAGAGTGTGGGCCTTAAATTAGAATTGATTGAAAAGTAACGTCTTCAATCACATGAAACTTTATAATGTGGTGCCGGATGACTTAAAAACAAGAGCAGTTTCATTCCCCTCCAGCATAGTCTACATCAGGCCTGTGCAAATCACGGCCCGCGGGCCGCATTCGCCCCGTTCCAACCTTTTATGCAGCCCGCGAAGCGTTTATTAACTATTTTAATTACAAAAGATGAGATATTGGCCAGATAACAAAAAAGTTGGTTTTGTGATTGTCTCCTACCAAAATATTACTTCACTGAGACGGCGATTTCCAATTTATCTATAGATAAGACCTAGCACCCACAATGGATGATCTTAATTCGTATTTCAACATAAACAAAGCTAGAGAAATCCCGAAAGCACAGGCCCGCCGCTGGGCGCTTCACCGCCCTCTTTACGCCCCCGCTTTTTGTTTCATTACAGGCGAGAGATTCCGCTTTCTATAGGTACTGTACGTTAAACTATCGCCAGGTATAGCAGAAAAGGAAATTCCTCACGTGCATAAAACGTTTGCGTTTATTTTCTAGGTAGTTCAATAGATTTTGTTGTAAAGACAATAGAAACAAATACAAATAGGCAAATTATGACAATTTGTTCATTAAGGAGATTTCATTATTTGCCGCCCCCTTGAAAGTGCGGTGCACGCCCGGTCCCAGAGGGTCTGCGAAAGCATCCTATGACATGATTATTTTGCTTACCAGGCCTGCTGTTTACTTTATTATCTCCCTGCTACTATTTTATAGATACTGCACATTTTTTCGTTTTTCAAGCATTATATATTGTCCACTATGAGAAAACCTAATAATATTGATGTGTCTAGGCAGGGCCGGCACGTCAAAATATGCCGCCTAAGGCGAATACAACTTTCGCCGCCCCAATTTGTAATTCGTTAGACAAATTTAAAGGTTCTATATCGTCTGTTAGGTTCAGGGTAAGCTCTCACCAAATCCCCTATTCCACCTTGGCTTTTAGTATGCGCCACCCCGGTATCGCATATATTGCATTTATTCAGGGTGGGCAGCCCGGACGGTTAATGAAAACCGCCCTAGTTGTCGCCTCCCCGACCAGGATTCGAACCCGGGTCTCCCGCATTGAAAGGCGGGTATGTTGTCAACTACACCACCGAGGAGGCCATCGTCTGTTAGGTACATGTGTAAATCCTGACAATTTTTAAGAATTTCGTCTGAATTTTTTTGCGCTAATGATGAATCGTATAAAATTCAAAAAATTTATTATGATTTTCCAATTGTGTAAATCTTTCTGTAACAGAATTAGTACAAATATTTAAGAGATAATGAAAAACTTTGATTACGTGATCAACAGCAGGTGTTACCGCATAGAGGTTCTAGCAAAATAGTTTCCGGCAATCTTCTCCGGTATAAGTGATGAATTTACTCAATAAATTATCAAATGAACATTTTATATTATAGACAAAACTGTACGGTATGTGTATATGTGTTTGGTTGGTATAGCTATTGTCGGGGTTTGGTGAGCATGTATCAATCGGTTTTAATATTGATTCAAAATCTGCGTATACAACAACGCATTTTTCTATCGTAATTTTGGAATTTTAATATATCTCCCGGGACCATATCACCTCTCCTGTCTTTAACAATGTCTTTTGTCAGAATAATAGTCTATATTTTGTTGCAGTCATTCAATTTATGTTGATTGAAAGACGACTCGGTTGAAAAAAAGGTTAGACAGCCATCACATATATATTTTTTATCTTGATGCGATGATATTTGGCTTCTTACAAGTCGCCAA
This sequence comes from Phosphuga atrata, assembly GCA_944588485.1. Classification (NCBI taxonomy): domain Eukaryota; kingdom Metazoa; phylum Arthropoda; class Insecta; order Coleoptera; family Silphidae; genus Phosphuga; species Phosphuga atrata. Next base: position 72,499,222 of record OX155896.1, read on the forward strand.
ATATCTTTAATATATACATAATGACCTTTAACCCCTCTTCCAAATATAATAAATTTACATGACTTTCCCTAGTGTCATATTTTTTAGACAGATTTTCTATTTGTTTCTCTGTTCCTTCGTGAATAGATAATTTGCTTTTACGTCTAATTCTAATTGAAAGCCTGCTTTCAAAATCTGCCTTTATTTCCATTAGCTATTTCTTTAGCTTTTACAAATTATTTGCCTAAAACTATTTATACGAAATTTCATCAGAAACAAATTTACGCTAGAACTAGAAAAGAATAGAAACAATTTTTGAATAATTGAAAAAAAATACTTAGTTCACCAGATTTTTTGGCTGCGTCGTTTACAACTAAATTCAAAGAATGGCAGGAACAGGTTACGAAAAAGGCCTTAGGATTCTTATCTAAGATTCGTTTTTGCTCACCAGAATACATACCTTTCATGTTTGGACCATTGTCGTATACCTGGCCACGTATATTTTTAATTTTGAGACCTAATTTATCAAATTCTTGCAAAATTAAATCAGTTAAACTCTCCCCAGTTGATGATTCTACAGGTAAAAATTTGATGAAATATTCCTTAGGAACAAATTCTCCACTATCTTTATTTAGAACGCGAATAACAAGATACATATGTTCAATTCTACAAACATCTGGAGTGCAATCCAAAATAATGCTGTAATATTTGGGAAATAATATTGGAAATAATAGTAACACGTACTTTTTCTCCAAATAAATTTATTATGTTATTTTGAATTTCTTTGCTCAAGTAATGAGAACAATTGGGATTTTTTTAAACTGTGTAAATGCTCACTAATAAATGGATTAAATTTTGCCAAAAATTCAATAATTTAAAAAAAAATTCTTTGATTCCATCTTTTGTGATTTCTTTTGTGATTTCTTTTGATGACATCTTTTATTTAGAAGTAGAAGGTAGAAATAAGAACCGGTGGAAACTCACGAAAAATTCGCTGCTACAAAAATATGCCGCCCTAAAAATATGGCGCCGTAAGGCGATCGCCTGTCCCACCAGGCGCACGTGCCGGCACTGTGTCTAGGCGTGTCTAGGTCGTGGTATACTAATAAGTATAAAAATAGAATTTTTTCTAATGCGGTCCGCGGTCAAATTTTCATACAGACTGTGGCCCGACAGCCAAAAGATTTGCCCACCCCTGTTCTACATAATGGTTCATCTTTCCAGATACCCATTTTGTGCAGATGTTCTCTTTGAGGGCAGTGTCCTGCGAGCAGGGCCCTCTTTCCCACTGGGCACTCGGGGCACGTGCCCAATCGTAGGGGCCCCCTAGTTCCTGTCAAATCACCAAACGATAACCGATATTTATTACCGAAAAACATATTTAATTCAGCGATAATGAATCTGACTACAAGGACCTATCTCAAAGAATCTATCTCTGCGCCGTCAGCCCAATGTAAAAGAGAAATTCAATGTCTAAACGAGTTGAGAAGGAATTGCTGAAAAGAATTTGCTTGCAAAGAATTTTCTCGCAAAGGATTTGCTGAAATCTATTAACGAGAAAGAGTTGGAAATGGATGCGTCTGTCTGCGTTTAACAGAATACTTGGAAATATATTGAAAATGAAGGAACTAATAGTATATTGGAAATATATCATCTTTTGAAAGAAAACAAAATTGAAGATACATTTCCAAATGTAGAAATGGCATTCAGTTCATTCCTTCTCCAAATTGAAAAGAATAAAAAATGAGTCAGTTTGTCGCTGATGTCAATGGACTAAGTCAATGGACCAAGGTGTTATAGACTTTAAAGGAAAGACCTAAAATTCGCGATTTAAAATCGTATCTTAGTTGTGGTGCCTTGAAGAATCAAGACAAAATTTTGAAAATTCGCGTTCCAAAATCGTGTCCTAATTATGGAACCTTGAGGAACAAAGATATAATTTTGAAAAATCGTGTCCTAATTATGGAGCCTTGAGGAACCAAGACATTATATTGAAAATTCGCATCTAAAAATCGTGTCCCAATAATGGAGCCTTAAGGGACCAAGGAATAATATGTTCAAAAACATCTTTTGAAGAAGTGATTAACGATTTTGCCCATCTCAAATCTAGAAGGTGATCCTCTTCAATCATCATAGATTTAAGCACTAACCTGTGAATTCTAAAGGAATTACTTTGGTGGATTATATAATATTATATCTATTCATTTAATGTGACTATAAAGAAATTAAAAAAATCTAGAACTTAGCTTATCTACTTTCTTTGCCTATTCTAACAAAATAGTGCTCTGTCAAGGTCATAGCGGCCCCATTATCGTAATGTGCCTATTAGGGCCTCCCATAGGTTAAAGACGGAACTGCCTGCGAGTAGGCCTGCCGCAACAGTTATCTGCTTCCTTGGCAATTACCGTTTTTCTGACTATTTACTGTCCCACTGTAGCCAGGGCTTACTTGCTACCCATTCACAAATTTTGCTTCGGGGGCAATGGTTTTACTAATGCAGGAGTCACTGTTAGTACCGATGTTTGCTTTGTTAGCTCCATCTTTTGCTAACTTATCCGCCAACCTATCCATTATCGTTTCCTACCAGTACCCTGTGGCCTGGTACCCAAGCAAGTGTAACCTTGTAGCGTTTCGCTAAGGTCTTAAGGTTCTGAAAGCAGTTTCATGTTGTTTTAGATTTAATTTCATGGCACGCTAAAGCATTAATAGCAACCAGACTGTCCGAGAAAATGCGGTGTTTCTATTTTTGTAGTCCACCTTTAGATTTTCATGGACACAGATCATGTTGGCTAGTATTTACGCTTGGAATGTCGTGACCTGTGATACCAAGGACACAGATAAACTATACCCCAGGGGTGCGTAGATTCCCGTTCTAGTTCCACTGTTCTTTTTGGAGTCGTCTATATATCCGCCTAATCCACCTTGACATGTGTTTGGTTATGTTTAGTCTTCTTAGGTTTCTTGGGTTTGTCTTTCTTTAGGTTTGGTCTCTGTCTTCTGTTCAAATTGTGTTTTGAAGGGTAGATCGAATAATAGCCTTTTTTGGCATTGAGTCTTCCTCAATATTGAGGTTTGGCTCTGATATTGCATTCGTTATCGTGGTGTGCCCCGACCTCATCAGAACCAGGTGTACCATTACATTTGCATCTAAAGGCTCCCATCCTTGCCTCACCCATGATAAAGACCCATATCCAGGCGAGGAAGTGCTTTTTTTCGGAGAAGGGGGAATGCATTATTGCACACCGGGGCCTTCGTTTCCATGTAGTGTGGGGCTCTCTGATCGGGTTCCTCGGGACCACCATACCCCCTCCTCTGTCTCTTCACTACACTCCACCTGGAACCGCGTGAGCATTACTTCAGGTGGGTGGTGGTGTTTGTTCTAATTGCTTCCTTTCCTTCTTCTTGTTGCCCTTTCCTCGTCTCGATTTCGTCTTTCGTTTTCTGTCGTATTAGCTATATAGTCGTGTGCTTAACTATTCTTCCGTCTTTTCGTCACATGTCTAGTCGTCCATGTTACCTTCGTTGTGTGTCGTTCCTTCCATTCCCTCTCCATTTGTTCTTTTCTCATCATGATTCTGGTTATGTAAGCTTGTACTGCATCCCAGTTATGCTCACTTTCTAACATAACGTCCATGATGTTCTGTTCTTCTAGTTTTGTACCGCCTAATGTCTCCGCGAGTCGAATTCTTTCATTATCTGATTCTGTACACTTGAAGATAGTGTGTTGTGCGTCGTCTGGGATATGACCACAGTAGAAGCACTCCGCAGTGTCCCTTTTTTGAACCGTTCGAGGTATGCGTTAAAGCACCCATGGCCAGTGAGCGCCTGTGTAAGATGGTAACTCATATATCCGTGTGACCTGTCGTACCATGCTGTCACGTTAGGGATAAGGCTGTGTCCACTAGACGTCGGGCTCGTACCGTCCACCAGTGTCGCTATACCATATTGTCTGCCATCGGTCCTTGAGTATCTTCTCTCTCCTTGGCGGTCGCCCTCTCATGCTTTACTTCGTTTTTCGCTCTGTGCTGTTACAGCCCTTCATAGACTTCTTGTTTCTCGCCAATCAGTAAGTCTATTGAGGGCGTCTTTGCAAGTACCAGCGCCGCGGCCGGATTGTTCGAAACCGTTCTGTAGGCGCAAATTACTCTTAGGGCACTTCTCCTCTGTACTCCTGTAAGTTGTTTTCTCGCTCCTACCTTTTTCGGTACGTCGGCCCATATTTCCGCTGCGTAGAGAATTTTTGAGTGTACCAAATTGTTGAGTTTCAATTCACTCGGCCCTCCAATGTTCGGCATCAACCGTACCAGAGCTGTCACAGTAGACGCTGCCTTTTTCGCTGTTTTGGCGAGGAAGGGCTATCATGACCTATAGAACTGCAGTTGGAGCGGTTCTCAACGATCCCGGAATTTCTAAGCAGAGCAATCTTTTAACATTAAAGACTTCTTTTGTGGACTGTATTTGTTTCATTTTGGTCCACCATACTGTGAACCCATGTGCCAGAATGGGTCTAACTATCATGGTATACAACCATGCTTGGTTTTAGTGCTCAAGGATCATCATCAATGCCATTTTCCACATCATGGTAGCTTCCTTAAGGTGTTGCTTCCAATGCATTTGGCATCCAGGGTTATACCTCACCTACTTGGTGAATGTAAACATAACCTATTTTAAGTTATAAACAAATTGGTCAAAAATGAGTAGAAATAAGGAATTAATATCTAAAATTGGTCTCCGCATGGACGGACGAAGAAACAATGAATTAAGAACAATTAGGTGTAAGTTGGGGGTTTAGTCAACCCGATGGGAGTGCTTACATAGAACAAGGCTTCACGAAAGTTTTAGCAGCAGTTTACGGACCACATCAGGTGGTACGTGGGAATAGGAGCAAAGCTCTCCATGATGCAGCAATTGTTAACTGTTAATTTCGCATGGCTGTGTTTTCTACAGCGGAAAGAAAAAGGAGACCCAGAGGTGACAGAAAATCTTCAGAAATGTTTATACATTTAAGACAAGCTCTACAAGCAGCAATAAAAACGGAACTTTATCCTTGGTCACAAATTAATGTTTATGTCGAAGTTTTACATGCTGATGGAGGTGTTTATCCTGCTTGTGTAAATGCAGCAACTTTAGCTTTGATAGATGCAGGAATTCCACTAAAAGAATACGTTTGTGCTTGCAGTGTAATTTTAGCAAATAATGATATCTCAATGGTTGACATTTCCCATCAGGAAGAATTGCTTGGTGGTTCAACATTGACTGTTGCTGCATTGCCAATGTCAGGAAAAGTAGTTTTAATGGAAATGTCCCAGCGATTCCATATGGATCATTTGGAGAAAGTCGTGGCAAAGGCTTTACAGGGTTGTAAAGATATAAAGAATATTTTGGATAAGGCTGTGAGGAGTCATGTGGAGGATGTTGGTTGTTCCACTGGTTGGGCTAATACTATCCAGAAAATACGAAGATGATTTAGTTATTTTTGTTATTTTTATAACCCCATAAAACAAAAACAGATACTTTAAAAAATTCTTCTTAGACGAAATAAAATGAATCTCCAAATTCAATTCAAATTGTCAGCAATTTCTTTATCAGCTTGAACTAATAATCGTAATTAAATTTCTAATTTTGAAATAAATATGAATTAATACACATTTTTATTGTTATCACATGTAAACTTTCTAATTAAAATATTTTACATGCGTGTGAGTCGAGTTTCATTTTGCTTTCTAATAGCAGCCGCAAGGAACATCGCGTATGCATCGCCAATCCCGTCGGGGATTTCAAGTTCAAAACATTAAATTATTAAATCCAGGAGAAATTGTTTGACATCAAGTGAAAGCGCTATAATATAAATATATAAAGCTTTTGTATTATTCCGGTTAATTAATTTGGATGGATTTTGTGCGTATAAATTGTTTTGGTATCGATTAAATTTCTGAAAGATATATGCAGGTATCTTCGTACTCGAAAAGTTGCCAAATACTCAAAAAATCGCAACTTCAATGCAAATTAAGATTTTTAACTAAAAAAAAAAACCGGAACAGTAAGCAGAATATAGACTTTATTTAAAGTTATTGCCGTCAGAAAGAAGGTCTTACTCAATCTCTTATACTAGTCTCTTACTCTCACATTTAAGGTAGTTTTACTTCAATTTATTAATATTGAGAAATGTCAAAATGTTGACATTTGACTGTGAACAGTGAAAGAGACATCTATGTAGATACGACCTAACCTAACCTTATTTCCGCCAGGCAACGTAATTTCCGATTGAAAAAAGAATTATTCCTTAAGAATAGAAATAAGATAAGAAATATTCCATATTAAGTCGCGGCAAGGAATTTTCAAAAAACATGAAAAAACGTTTTCGTGACACTATTTTATAGCCAAAATTGTTTTCATTCATTTATGTAGAAATCGTGCTCCTTTGAATGCATGATTATAAAGAAGATATCTTACTGAAGCTACCATTATCTCATTTAAACTTAATAAAGTCGGAACACAGCCTAAATATATAAATATATTCAACCTCTCCGGAGCTCTATAACATTATTGAGTCTTTTCAGGACCACCAAAACAAATCTTATATGAATTGATTTTAAGAAGGCTGGCAACTTTCACACGAGATTTGTTTTGGTAGTCCTAGAAAGAAACAATATTATTATAGAGCTCCGGAAAAGTTGAATATATTTATATATTCAGGTTGTGTTCCGACTTTATTAAGTTTATACGATTATCTATAACGTAGTACGATTTTATCAATATTAAATTATCTCATTTGTTCTAAAAAAAAACCGGCTTAATAGACACATTTGACTGAGTGAGCAACATGCAAATAATTATAATCGTTTATTAATTAATTTTCTTTAATTTGACAATAAAATTAGATGTTTACCGACAAACGGCTGGAAAATAAATTGAGAATACAAACGCGGCAGAAAAATAAACCTTGAACATTATCAACCTGTTCCGCAAAAAATGAGATTATTTTATAGAACAACAAAATGGTATACCTGAACTTGTCCGTGATGAATGTCATCGAGAATAGCGTGATCTTGAACTAGTGATCTAGTTGTGAGTTTCTTGCGGCGCCTTTTATGCATTGTGAGGAATCTACCAGAGCAACCAGGAGCCGGCTTGCAACCCATTGCATCCAATAGAATCCAATCCTCTGGGGAAAAGCACCTTGCTGTCGCAGGAATTTCCACTGGAGCTGCAAATAAACATTACATATAAACATTACATTAAAACTTAACAACAACTATAAAGTTTCTCCATATAACACACATGAAACTCAATAGTCAGTCTATTAAGAAGTTTCAGTTTTACTTGAAAAGCTTGTCTGTTTAGTCTTGTCTGTCTAGTCTTGTCTGTCTAGTCTTGTCTGTCTAGTCTTGTCTGTCTAGTCTTGTCTGTCTAGTCTTGTCTGTCTAGTCTTGTCTGTCTAGTCTCGTCTGTCTAGTCTTGTCTGTCTAGTCTTGTCTGTCTAGTCTTGTCTGTCTAGTCTTGTCTGTCTAGTCTTGTCTGTCTAGTCTTGTCTGTCTAGTCTTGTCTGTCTAGTCTTGTCTGTCTAGTCTTGTCTGTCTAGTCTTGTCTGTCTAGTCTTGTCTGTCTAGTCTTGTCTGTCTAGTCTTGTCTGTCTAGTCTTGTCTGTCTAGTCTTGTCTGTCTAGTCTTGTCTGTCTAGTCTTGTCTGTCTAGTCTTGTCTGTCTAGTCTTGTCTGTCTAGTCTTGTCTGTCTAGTCTTGTCTGTCTAGTCTTGTCTGTCTAGTCTTGTCTGTCTAGTCTTGTCTGTCTAGTCTTGTCTGTCTAGTCTTGTCTGTCTAGTCTTGTCTGTCTAGTCTTGTCTGTCTAGTCTTGTCTGTCTAGTCTTGTCTGTCTAGTCTTGTCTGTCTAGTCTTGTCTGTCTAGTCTTGTCTGTCTAGTCTTGTCTGTCTAGTCTTGTCTGTCTAGTCTTGTCTGTCTAGTCTTGTCTGTCTAGTCTTGTCTGTCTAGTCTTGTCTGTCTAGTCTTGTCTGTCTAGTCTTGTCTGTCTAGTCTTGTCTGTCTAGTCTTGTCTGTCTAGTCTTGTCTGTCTAGTCTTGTCTGTCTAGTCTTGTCTGTCTAGTCTTGTCTGTCTAGTCTTGTCTGTCTAGTCTTGTCTGTCTAGTCTTGTCTGTCTAGTCTTGTCTGTCTAGTCTTGTCTGTCTAGTCTTGTCTGTCTAGTCTTGTCTGTCTAGTCTTGTCTGTCTAGTCTTGTCTGTCTAGTCTTGTCTGTCTAGTCTTGTCTGTCTAGTCTTGTCTGTCTAGTCTTGTCTGTCTAGTCTTGTCTGTCTAGTCTTGTCTGTCTAGTCTTGTCTGTCTAGTCTTGTCTGTCTAGTCTTGTCTGTCTAGTCATGTCTGTCTAGTCTTGTCTGTCTAGTCTTGTCTGTCTAGTATTGTCTGCTAGTCTTGTCTGTCTAGTCTTGTCTGTCTAGTCTTGTCTGTCTAGTCTTGTCTGTCTAGTCTTGTCTGTCTAGTCTTGTCTGTCTAGTCTTGTCTGTCTAGTCTTGTCTGTCTAGTCTTGTCTGTCTAGTCTTGTCTGTCTAGTCTTGTCTGTCTAGTCTTGTCTGTCTAGTCTTGTCTGTCTAGTCTTGTCTGTCTAGTCTTGTCTGTCTAGTCTTGTCTGTCTAGTCTTGTCTGTCTAGTCTTGTCTGTCTAGTCTTGTCCGTCTAGTCTTGTCTGTCTAGTCTTGTCTGTCTAGTCTTGTCTGTCTAGTCTTGTCTGTCTAGTCTTGTCTGTCTAGTCTTGTCTGTCTAGTCTTGTCTGTCTAGTCTTGTCTGTCTAGTCTTGTCTGTGTAGTCTTGTCTGTCTAGTCTTGTCTGTCTAGTCTTGTCTGTCTAGTCTTGTCTGTCTAGTCTTGTCTGTCTAGTCTTGTCTGTCTAGTCTTGTCTGTCTAGTCTTGTCTGTCAAGTCTTGTCTGTCTAGTCTTGTCTGTCTAGTCTTCTCTGTCTAGTCTTGTCTGTCTAGTCTTGTCTGTTTAGTCTTGTCTGTCTAGTCTTGTCTATCTAGTCTTGTCTGTCTAGTCTTGTCTGTCTAGTATTGTCTGCTAGTCTTGTCTGTCTAGTCTTGTCTGTATAGTCTTGTCTGTCTAGTCTTGTGTGCCTAGTTTTCTCTTTATAGTCTTGTCTGTCCACTCTTATCTGTCTAGTCTTGTCTGTCCACTCTTATCTAACAGGTCTTGTATGTCTAGTCTTGTCTGTCTAGTCTTCTCTGTCTAGTCTTGTCTGTCTAGTGTTGTCTGTCTAGTCTTGTCAGTACAGTCTTATCCGTCTAGTCTTGTCTGTCTAGTCTTGTCTGTCTAGTCTTCTCTATCTAGTCTTGTCTGTCCAGTCTTGTCTGTGTAGTCTTGTCTGTCTAGTCTTGTATGCGTAATCATATCTGACTAGTCTTGTCTGTCAAGTCTTGTCTGTGTAGTCTTGTCTGTCTCGTCTTCTCTGCCTAGTCTTGCCTGTTTAGACTTATCTGTCAGTCCTGTCTGTCTAGTCTTGTCTGTCTTGTCTTGTCTGCCTGGTCTTATCTGTCTAGTCTGTCTCGTTTTGTCTGACTAGTCTTATCTGTCCAGTCTTGTCTGTCTAGTCAGTCTGTCTCGTCTTGTCGGCCTACTCTTATCTGTGTAGTCATGTCTGTGTAGTCTTGTCTGTGTAGTCTTGTCTGTATAGTCTTGTCTGTCTAGTCTTGTCTGTCTAGTCTTGTCTGTCTAGTCTTGTCTGTCTAGTCTTGTCTGTCTAGTCTTGTCTGTCTAGTCTGTCTAGTCTTGTCTGTCTAGTCTTGTTTGTCTAGTCTTGTCTGTCTAGTCTTGTCTGTCTAGTCTTGTTTGTCAAGTCTTATATGTCTGGTCTTGTTAAATTTTGTTACAATAACAATTGATACCCTGAACAATGGCAATTAATAACAGTAATAGTACCGATATCCAAGAGGTCGAGAAACTATAATCTGCTTTCACCCGGTTCTCGACCGTCCAAGAAAACTGAATGCAGCGGACAGACCGCACAGAAAATCGAGCAAATCGATATGGGTCAAACATCTCGGCATTGCATAATGAGAGAGTCGGCAATTTATATTTATACACACCTAAATAAATTAACTATGAAGCTTTGCATCGCACGCAAGGTGTCTTAGATATAAATATCACTTCACACTCGGAGGATGTTGAAATGGGCTATAAATAAAATTTATAAACTCTTGAAATGTTGCGGTTATTATATAACATTTAACTAAATACGTACAAGAGATAAACATACAAGACTACACAGAAAAGACTAGACAGACAAGATTAGACAGACAAGACTAGACAGACAATACTAGAAAGACAAGAATAGACAGACTAGACTAGACTAGACAGACAAGACTAGACAAACAAGAGTAGACAGACAAGACTAGATAGAAAAGACTAACTAGATAAGACTAGATAGACACTAGCTAGACAAGACTAGCGGACTAGACTAACAAGGTGTAACAAGGAACTTTATCAGCTTCCTAAACATGTCCTCAGTATGACTGAAAGAAATCCTCCATATATCAGCATGAACCTATTCAACGTTCTTCCAAGAGAAATCAAACAAGTAGATAACATTAAGAGATTCAAGAAGCAGCTTTCCCAACGCCTAAATAACATTGAACCATTGAACCATACGATTTAGAAGAGTTTTTCTCGAAGGTCTAACACAAGGAGTATTCTATCATATTCACACTACCGGCACATTTAATTTAGAATGTATTTGTAATATTCTTACTATACTTGCTTAAATAATGAAACCAAATGTTTTGAATTTGAATTTGACTAGACAGGCAAGACTTATACCTAAATAATAATTGCTCTTCTTCTTCTTCTTATTTTAGGCAGCATCGATTGTATTAGCCTGACGCTTCTCCTGTGACATAGTAGTCGCATTACGGGTAAACCGCCGCGGTTTTTAATCGTGTGATTTTGTGAGTCCAGAAAGCTAATACAAGCCTGCACTTGCCGTTTTTTCGGGCGACTGATTTTAATAGTATAATGTGTGCTTCTCCAGCGGTTTCGCGGTTATAGCACCTAACCGCTCGCTGGAAAAAACGTTAGTGCGGCCTCGGCCTAAGTCGAATATTTGATTTTATTCTATTTGCCTCTACATGTCTTGACTTTAGACCTCGCCTATCCTATCCTCGCCTATTCCTATAACCAGTGGCGGATTTCTAAATAGGCTAGCTAGGCTGTAGCCTACGGCGGCAAATTCTCGTAGGCGGCAAATTTTTGTAAGCGGAAAATTTAAAAAATATTCAAATTTTTCAAAACAGAAACTTCTATGCGGCGGCGGGAGCCGCCCGTTACTATGAACAGAGTATCCAGATTAAATCAATCAAATTCGCCAAATTTCTTATCTCTATATTCGAAACATAGCGGCACATCATTCAATGAATTTTCGCGCTCTTCTTCGTCACTGCGCTCGCATTTGATATTTTTTTTAAATATATTAGACGGCAATATAAATTAGCCTATAGGCGGCAAATTTGTAAATCCTCCACTGCCTATAACTACACATAATTATCTAAATTTAGTATTCGATATGGATACTCTTCTCTAACATTATTGTAATTGTTATTTTATATATTGTTCATATTGTTATGATGCTTGCTGTAATATTCTCTTTGCTTATCCGCAACTTGTATTCATTTTAATTTGAAACAGAATATTATTTGATTTAATGCAGTAATATAATGTTGCGAGTAACACAGATATCCTTATGTGATAACAGCGTTATTTGAACATAAAATTTGTCATTTAGTGTGTCACGGCTAAGTGATTTGCATGATTAGTGGTACACGTGAGAATTAGAAATAATGGCCTAAAGTCTTTTAAATTTAAATTCGGTTGTTTTAGAGGTCGAATTAATACAGAATAGTATACTAAAAATCAATAGATGACAAGACTCTTATAGAAAATTTAATTATCTACAAGTTTTATTCGAAACATTTTTAAAAATTCGGGTTAGTTTTCGTGTTATTTGCAAATTTTTGGGAGAAGAAAAATGTAAAACAAAAGTTGTTTTGACATTCAAGGTTGATTGTTACCAACATGACAGATTACCATCTCATCAATTACCAGGTATTAAGGTTAGGTTAGGTTAGGTTAGATTCAAGATTGATTATTACCATCATGACAGATGTAAAATCACCAGGTATTACGGTTTCTTATTAAAAATTCAATTTTCTATAAGTTTTATTTCAAACATTTTTCAAAATATCGTTCAGTTTTCGAGTTATATCGAATTTCTGAGACAAGAAAAATGTTAAACATAATCTCGACTTTGTTTCAAAGTTGATTATTACCAACGTGAAAACAAAAAATCATTAGATAATAAAGTTTCCTATAGAAAATTTAATTCTCTACAAGTTTTATTTGAAACATTTTCCAAAATTTCGATTAGTTTTCGAGGTATTTTCGAATTTGTTAGACAAGAAAATATAAAACAAAATTTGACTTTATTTCAAGTTGATTATCACCAACGTAACAAACACAAAATCACTAAATAAGGTTTCTTATAGAAAATTTAATTGTCCACAAGTTTTACTTGAAACATTTTTCAAAATTTTGCGCAGGTTTCGAGTTATTTTCGAATCTGTGGGAAAGAAAAATATAACAATTTTATTTTGTATCAAGTCGATTATAACCAACATGGCAGACAAAAAAATCACTAAATAACAAGATTTCGTATAGAAAATTTAATTCTCTACAAGTTTTATTTGAAACATTCTCCAAAATTTCATCTAGTTCTCGAGATATTTTCGAATTTGTGAGACAAGCATAATTTAAAACAAAATTTGACTTTGTATCAAGTCGATTATTACCAACGTAACAAACAAAAAATCACTATGTAACAAGGTTTCTTATAGAAAATTTAATTATCTACAAGTTTTAGTTAAAGCATTTTTCAAAATTTTGCGCAGGTTTCGAGTTATTTAAGAATCTGTGGGTAAAGAAAAATATCAAAATATGATTTTGTATCAAGTCGATTATTACCAACATGGCAGACAAAAAAAAACACTAAATAACAAGATTTCTTACAGAAAATTTAATTCTACACAAGTTTTATTTTCGAATATGTGAGACAAAATAAATGTAAAAATTTGTTTTTGTATCAAGTCGATTATTACGAACACGACAGACAAAAAATCACTAAATAAGAAGACTTATTATAGAAAATTTAATTCTCTACAAGTTTTATTTCAAACATCTTTCAAAATTTCGCCTAGTTTTCGAGATATTTTCGAATTTGTGAGACAAGAAAAATATGAAACAAAATTTGACTTTGTATCAATTCGATTATTACCAACGTAACAAAAAAAAAATCACTAGATAGCAAGGCTTCGTATAGAAAATTTAATTCTCTACAAGTTTTACTTCAAACATTTTTCAATATTTTGCACAGATTTCGAGTTATTTTCGAATCTGCGAGAAAAGAAAAATATCAAAATTTGATTTTGTATCAAATCGATTATTACCAACATATCAGACAAAAATATCACTAAATAACAAGATTTCTTATAGAAAATTTAATTCTCTACAAGTTTTACTTGAAGCATTTTTCAAAATTTTGCGCTGTTTTCGAGTTATTTTCGAATCTGCGAAAAAAGAAAAATTTGATTTTGTATCAAGTCGATTATTACCAACATGACAGACAAAAATTCACTAATTAAGAAGTCTTATTATAGAAAATGTAATTCTCTACAAGTTTTATTGCAAACATCCTTCAAAATTTTGCCTAGTTTTCGAGATATTTTTGAATTTGTGAGACAAGAAAAATATGAAACAAAATTTGACTCTGTATCAAGTCGATTATTACCAACGTAACAAATAAAAAAATCACTACATGAAAAGGTTTCTTATAGGAAATTTAATTCTCTACAAGTTTTACTTGAAACTTTTTTTTAAATTTTGCGCAGGTTTCTAGTTATTTTCGAATCTGTGGGAAAAGAAAAATATCATAATTTGATTTTATATCAAGCGGATTATAACCAACATGGCAGACAAAAAATCACTAAATAACAAGATTTCTTATAGAAAATTTAATTCTCCATAAGTTTTACTTAAAACATTTTTCAAAATTTTACGCTGGTTTCGAGTTATTTTCGAATCTGTGAGACAAAAAAAAAAAATGTAAAAATTTGATTTTGTATCAAGTCGATTATTACCAACATGACAGACAAAAAATCACTAAATAAGAAAACTTATTATAGAAAATTTAATTTTCTGCAAGTTTTATTGCAAACATCCTTCAAAATTTCGCCTAGTCTGCGAGATATTTTTGAATTTGTGAGACAAGAAAAATATGAAACAAAATTTGATTTTGTATCAAGTCGATTATTACCAACGTAATAAATAAAAAATCACTAAATAAAAACGTTTCGTATAGAAAATTTAATTCTCTACAAGTTTTACTTAAAATATTTTTCAAAATTTTGCGCAGGTTTCGAGTTATTTTCGAATTTGTGAGAGAAAAAAAATGTTAAAATTCGATTTTGTATCAAGTCGATTATTACCAACATGACAGACAAAAAATCACTAAATAAGAAGACTTATTATAGACAATTTAATTCTCTGCAAGTTTTATTTCAAACATCCTTGAAAATTTCGCCTAGGTTTCGAGATATTTTCCAATTTGTGAGACAATAAAAATAAGAAACAAAATTTGACTTTATATCAAGTCGATTATTACCAACGTAATAAATAAAAAAATCACTATATAGCAAGGTTTCGTATAGAAAATTTAATTCTCCACAAGTTTTACTTGAAACATTTTTCAAAATTTTGCGCAGGTTTCGAGTTATTTACGAATCTGTGGGAAAAGAAAAATATCAAAATATGATTTTGTATCACGACGATTATTACCAACATGGCAGACAAGAAAATCACTAAATAACAAGGTTTCTTATAGAATATTTAATTCTTTACAAGTTTTACTTAAAGCATTTTTCAAAATTTTGCGCTGGTTTCGAGTTATTTTCGAATCTGACAAAAAAAATTTAAAAATTTGATTTTGTATCAAGTCAATTATTACCAACATGACAGACCAAACATCACTAAATAAGAAGACTTATTATAGAAAATTTAATTCTCTACAAGTTTTATTTCAAACATCTTCAAAATTTCGCCTAGTTTTCGAGATATTTTCGAATTTGTGAGACAAGAAAAATATGAAACAAAATTTGACTTTGTATCAAGTCGATTATTACCAATGTAACAAATAAAATATCACTATGTAACAAGGTTTCGTATAGAAAATTTAATTCTCCACAAGTTTTACTTAAAACATTTTTCAAAATTTTGCGCAGGTTTTGAGTTATTTTCGAATCTGTGGGAAAAGAAAAATATCAAAATATGATTTTGTATCAAGTCGATTATTACCAACATGGCAGACAAAAAAATAACTAAATAACAAGATTTCTTATAGAAAATTTAATTCTCTACAAGATTTATTTTAAACATTCTTCAATATTTCGTCTAGTTTTCGAAATATTTTCGAGTTTGTGAGACAAGAAAAATATTTATAGAATGTTGAGAGAAAATTCTCTGTGAGAAAACAAAATTTGACATTGTAACAAGTCAATTATTACCAACGTAACAAATAAAAAAATCACTAAATAACAAGGTTTCTTATATAGAATTTAATTATCTACAAGTTTTGCTTGAAACATTTTTCAAAATCTTGCGCAGGTTTCGAGTTATTTAAAAATCTGTGGGAAAAGTAAAATATCAAAATATGATATTGTATCAAGTCGATTATTACCAACATGGCAGACAAAAAAATCACTAAATAACAAGATTTCTTATAGAAAATCTAATTCTCTACAAGTTTTACTTGAAGCATTTTTCAAAATTCTACGCTGGTTTAGAGTTATTTTCGAATTTGTGAGGCAAAAAAATGTAAAAATTTGATTTTGTATCAAGTCGATTATTACTAACATGACAGACAAAAATTCACTAAATAAGAAAACTTATTATAGTAATTCTCTACAAGTTTTATTTCCAACATGCTTCAAAATTTCGCCCAGTTTTCGAGATATTTTCAAATTTGTGAGAAAAGAAAAATATAAAACAAAATATGACTTTGTATCAAGTCGATTATTACTAACATGACAGACAAAAAAATCACTAAATAACAAGATTTCTTATAGAAAATTTAATTCTCTATAAGTTTTACTTGAAGCATTTTTCAAAATTTTGCGCTGGTTTCGAGTTATTTTCGAATTTGTGAGACAAAAAAATGTAAACATTTGATTTTGTATCAAGTCGATTATTACCAACATGACTGACAAAAAATCACTAAATAAGAAGACCTATTAAAGAAAATTTAATTCTCTACAAATATTATTTCAAACATCCTTCAAAATTTCGCCTAGTTTTCGAGATATTTTGGAATTTGTGAGACAAGAAAATATGATAGATCTCACTCGCATGATGAACAACATAGTGGCGAAAAGCAAAGAATACGGTCTCCAAATTAATTTAACGAAAACAAAATTCATGTTAATTTCAAAAACCAAACAACAAATTCATTTAGTAGTAAACGGGGAGCGCATTAAACAAGTCTCGAAATAGAAATATCTTGGAACCTGGATGAATGGCGAATGGACACATCAACAAGAAATTCTGGCGCGCATAGAACAGACTAGAGCAGCATTCGTCAAAATGAAGAAAATGCTAACTTCTCCAGACCTAAGCCTAGACCTAAGGCTGAGAATGGCCCGTTGTTACATTTTTCCAGTACTGCTTTAAGGAATGGAAAGCTGGTCCTTAAAACAGCAAACAACGAAAAGGATAGAGGCTTTCGAAATGTGGGTTTATCGCCGCATGCTGCGCATACCATGGACCGACAAAATCGCAAACGTTGAAGTGCTGCGGAGGATGAGCAAAGTACCAGAAATTGTCTTTACTTTAAAGAAGCGAAAACTGGAGTATCTAGGCCACATCTCTAGAAACGAAAAATATGGATTACTACAACTTATAATCCAAGGTAAAGTTGAGGGGAAACGAAGTGCAGGGAGACGGCGCATATCCTGGCTGTGTAACCTGCGAGAATGGTTTGGAGTATCGTCGACGGACCTGTTTCGTTCGGCTATCTCCAAAGCTAAAATTGCCACGATGATCAGCAACTTCCGGCGGAGAAGCTGAACCAAGAAGAAGAAGAGACAAGAACAATATGAAACAAAATTTGACTTTGTATAAAATCGATTATTACCAACGTAATAAATAAAAAAATCACTGAATAACAAGGTTTCTTATAGAAAATTTAATTTTCTACAAGTTTTACTTGAAACATTTTTCAAAATTTTGCGCAGGTTTCGAGTTATTTTCGATTCTGTGAGAAAAGAAAAATATCAAAATATGATTTTGTATCAAGTCGATTATTACCAACATGGCAGACAAAAAAATCACTAAATAACAAGATTTCTTATAGAAAATTAAATTCTCTGCAAGTTTTACTCAAAGCATTTTTCGAAATTTTGCGCTGGTTTTGAGTTATTTTCGAAACTGTGAGACAAAATAAATGTAAAAATTTAATTTTGTAGCAAGGTGATTATTACCAACATGACAGACAAAAAATCACTAAATAAGAAGCCTTAATATAGAAAATTTAATTCTCTACAAGTTTTATTTGAAACATCCTTCAAAATTTCGCCTAGTTTCGAGATATTTTCGAATTTGTGAGACAAGAAAAATATGAAACAAAATTTGACTTTGTATTCGATTATTACCAACGTAAGAAATAAAAAAATCACTGTATGAAAAGGTTTCTTATAGAAAATTTAATTCTCTACAAGTTTTACTTAAAACATTTTTAAAAATTTTGCGCAGGTTTCGAGTTATTTTCGAACCTGTGGGAAAAGAAAAATATCAAAATATGATTTTGTATCAAGTCAATTATTACCAACATGGCAGACAAAAAAACAACTAAATATCAAGATTTCTTTTACTTAAAGAATTTTTCAAAATTTTGCGCTGGTTTCGAGTTATTTTCGAATTTGCGAGACAAAAAAATTGTAAAAATTTGATTTTGTATCAAGTCGATTATTACCAACATGACAGACAAAAAATCACTAAATAAGAAGACTTATTATAGAAAATGTAATTCTCTACAAGTTTTATTTCAAACATCCTTCAAAATTTCGCCTAGTTTTCGAGATATTTTCGAATTTGTGAGACAAGAAAAATATGAAACATAATTTGACTTTGTATCAAGTCGATTATTACCAACGTGATAAATAAAAAATCACTAAATAAAAACGTTTCGTATAGAAAATTTAATTCTCTACAAGTTTTACTTAAAACATTTTTCAAAATTTTGCGCAGGTTTCGAGTTATGTAAGAATCTGTGGGAAAAGAAAAATATCAATATTACCAACATGGCAGACAAAAAAATCAATAAATAACAAGGTTTCTTATAGAAAATTTAATTCTCTACAAGTTTTACTTAGAACATTTTTCAAAATTTTGCGCTGGTTTCGAATTATTTTCGAATTTGTGAGACAAGAAAAATATTAAACAAAATTTGACTTTGTATCAAGTCGATTATTACCAACGTAATAAATAATAAATTATAGAGTAACAAGGTTTCGTATAGAAAATTTAATTCCCTACAAGTTTTACTTAAAACATTTTTCAAAATTTTGCGCCGGTTTCGAGTTATTTTCGAATCTGTGCGACAAAAATTAAAAAAAAAATGATTTTGTATCAAGTCGATTATTACCAACATGACAGACAAAAAATCACTAAATAAGAAGATTTCTTATAGAAAATTTAATTCTCTACAAGTTTTATTTTAAACATCCTTGAAAATTTCGCCTAGTTTTCGAGATATTATCGAATTTGTGAGACAATAAAAATATGAAACAAAATTTGACTTTATATCAAGTCGATTATTACCAACGTAACAAATAAAAAAATCACTATATAGCAAGGTTTCGTATAGAAAATTTAATTCTCCACAAGTTTTACTTAAAACATTTTTCAAAATTTTGCGCAGGTTTCGAGTTATTTACGAATCTGTGGGAAAAGAAAAATATCAAAATATGATTTTGTATCACGACGATTATTACCAACATGGCAGACAAGAAAATCACTAAATAACAAGGTTTCTTATAGAATATTTAATTCTCTACAAGTTTTACTTAGAACATTTTTCAAAATTTTGCGCTTGTTTCGAGTTATTTTCGAATTTGTGAGACAAAAAAAATGTTAAAATTTGATTTTGTATCAAGTCGATTATAACCAACATGACAGACAAAAAAATCACTAAATAAGAAGACTTATTATAGAAAATGTAATTCTCTACAAGTTTTATTGCAAACATCCTTCAAAATTTCGCCTAGTTTTCGAGATATTTTCGAATTTGTGAGACAAGAAAAATATAAAACTAAATTTGACTTTGTATCAAGTCGATTATTACCAACGTAAAAAAAAAAATCACTAAATAACAAGGTTTCTTATAGAAAATTTAATTCTCTACAAATTTTATTCGAAACATTTTTCAAAATTTAGCTCAGTTACCGAGTTATTTTCGAATGTGTGAGACAAAAAAAATATAAAACTAAATTTGACTTTGTATCAAGTCGGTTATTACCAACGTAACAAATAAAAAATCACTAGATAGCAAGGTTTCTTATAGAATATTTAATTCTCTACAAGTTTTACTTGAAACACTTTTCAAAATTTTGCGCCGGTTTCGAGTTATTTTCGAATCTGTGAGACAAAAAAAAATCATTGATTTTGTATGAAGTCGATTATTACCAACATGACAGATAAAAAATCACTAACTAACAAGATTTCTTCTAGAAAATGTAATTCTTTACTAATTTTATTTGAAACATTTTCCAAAATTTCGCCTAGTTTTCGAGTAATTTTTGAATTTTTGAGACAAGAAAAATATGAAACAAAATTTGACTTTGTATGATGTCGATTATTACCAACGTAACAAATAATACATCACTATACAACAAGGTTTAATTCTCTACAAGTTTTATTTGAATCATTTTTTTAAATTTTGCGCTGGCTTTGAGTTATTTTCGAATATGTGAGAAGAGAAAAATGTGAAAATTTGATTTTGAATCAAGTCGATTATTGCCAACTTGGCAGAAAAAAAAACACTAAATAACAAGATTTCTTATAGAACATTGAATTATCTACAAGTTTTGTTTGAAAGATTCTTCAAAATTTCGTCTTCTCTCCGACCCATTTTCGCATTTGTGAGACAAGAACAATATAAAACAAAATTTGACTTGCTTTCAAGTCGATTATTACCAACGTAACAAATAAAGAATCACTAAATAACAAGGTTTCTTATAGAGAATTTAATTGTCTACAAGATTTACTTGAAAAAATTTACAAAATTTTGCGTAGCTCTGGAATTATTTTCGAATGTGTGAGACAAGAAAAAAGTAAAACGAAAACCAAATTAGACTTTTTTCAAAGTCGATTACTACCAACATTATAAACAAAAAAAAAACTAAATAACAAGGTATCTTATAGAAAATTTAATTCTCTACAAGTTTTATTCGAAACATTTTTCAAAATTTTGCATTATTTCCGAGATCGCATTTTTAAAACAATGTAAAACAAAATCAATATTATAACAACCAACTAGAATTTGATAATTTGTAATATTAGTATTAGTAATATAATACTAATATTATTTGTAATATAAATTATTTGTAATTTGTATATAATTTGTAATATTATTATTTTATGAACTTGCAAGTATCAAATATTATGAATAATTAGTTTAATCCCAACAGTAACTGCCTGTTATTAAACAAATCCGAAAAGCTATTTAACCATTTATACCTGTTTATCCAGTTACAGCCGGCTCAAATCCTAGCTTTAAATCTTATCCCACATCTCTTGCTGATTTATTAAAAATGCATATTCACATAATAAATTATGTTTATATAATATGGCTTTCATAAACTGCAAGCGTTTTTATAAACAATATTTTATAACCGCGGAGAATTATTTGCATAAATCTTTGCAACAAGCAGCAAAAAATTCTAATTTCGCTGCATCACATCAGTAATTAGTTTATAAACTTTATTTATAAACAATGAGTTAAGTAAGTGCGATTTTTAGGACGTAGCGCAATTGTGATAACTCTAAGATTTCTACACAAAATTATAGAACTCGAAATGTACGTGTATATGTGATTACTAATAGAAAGATAAAATAGACAGATAAAAATAAAATGCTATTTAAAGCCCGAGTTAATTAGCAAATCGATTTGATTTACCAACAACAAAACTTATTTTTTATTGCTCAATCGATGCAAATAAAAAGTGATAACACTTACTGTCACAAAGAAATCAAGACGTCAAGCACAACAAATAAGAACTTCAACTGCAATTATCACTCGACTTTATTTCCTTCCTGTGCACTATCAACCAGCAGCAAGCCACGTCCATCGAACATTGTTCTGTAAATAGAATGCTTCAGACTACACGCTAGTCTGTATACTAAGTTAAATATGTTTGGAAATGCAGGTTATTAACTTTTACCGAGCCACTTCACCGCAGGAGAACTCAATTCCCATTACATTTAACATCTGCACGGCGCTGATGGATAACGATTTTTTAATTTGCAATATTATTTGCGAATTAGAGTTCCATTGTTTCGATTATAACGGATTGTTTGCTTTAAAGATTGTCTTTGCCGATGTCTTACAAACTCAATTATGCATTCCAGTTATTTTTTTCTTGCAGATAACAATATTTTTCTGATCGGCCCAAGAGATGTTTGGTTTTATAATCTCGTGGGAATTTCCTGTGAGGTAAGATTTGGAATGTTTATAATCTTCTTAAGCCTGTAAACTATTTAGGTAGTAAATGATAGTGGTGAGCGTTTAAATTCTACAAGGCTAGACAGACAAGACTGGACAGACAAGACAGGACAGACAAGACTGGACAGACAAGACTGGACAGACGAGACTAGGCAGACAAGACTAGAGAGAAAAGACTAGACTGACAGGACTAGACAGACAAGACTAGGCAGAGAAGACTAGTCAGACAAGACTAGTCAGACAAGACTAGACAGACAAGACTAGACAGACAAGACTAGACAGACAAGACTAGACAGACAAGACTAGACAGACAAGACTAGACAGACAAGACTAGACAGACAAGACTAGACAGACAAGACTAGACAGACAAGACTAGACAGACAAGACTAGACAGACAAGACTAGACAGACAAGACTAGACAGACAAGACTAGACAGACAAGACTAGACAGACAAGACTAGACAGACAAGACTAGACAGACAAGACTAGACAGACAAGACTAGACAGACAAGACTAGACAGACAAGACTAGACAGACAAGACTAGACAGACAAGACTAGACAGACAAGACTAGACAGACAAGACTAGACAGACAAGACTAGACAGACAAGACTAGACAGACAAGACTAGACAGACAAGACTAGACAGACAAGACTAGACAGACAAGACTAGACAGACAAGACTAGACAGACAAGACTAGACAGACAAGACTAGACAGACAAGACTAGACAGACAAGACTAGACAGACAAGACTAGACAGACAAGACTAGACAGACAAGACTAGACAGACAAGACTAGACAGACAAGACTAGACAGACAAGACTAGACAGACAAGACTAGACAGACAAGACTAGACAGACAAGACTAGACAGACAAGACTAGACAGACAAGACTAGACAGACAAGACTAGACAGACAAGACTAGACAGACAAGACTAGACAGACAAGACTAGACAGACAAGACTAGACAGACAAGACTAGACAGACAAGACTAGACAGACAAGACTAGACAGACAAGACTAGACAGACAAGACTAGACAGACAAGACTAGACAGACAAGACTAGACAGACAAGACTAGACAGACAAGACTAGACAGACAAGACTAGACAGACAAGACTAGACAGACAAGACTAGACAGACAAGACTAGACAGACAAGACTAGACAGACAAGACTAGACAGACAAGACTAGACAGACAAGACTAGACAGACAAGACTAGACAGACAAGACTAGACAGACAAGACTAGACAGACAAGACTAGACAGACAAGACTAGACAGACAAGACTAGACAGACAAGACTAGACAGACAAGACTAGACAGACAAGACTAGACAGACAAGACTAGACAGACAAGACTAGACAGACAAGACTAGACAGACAAGACTAGACAGACAAGACTAGACAGACAAGACTAGACAGACAAGACTAGACAGACAAGACTAGACAGACAAGACTAGACAGACAAGACTAGACAGACAAGACTAGACAGACAAGACTAGACAGACAAGACTAGACAGACAAGACTAGACAGACAAGACTAGACAGACAAGACTAGACAGACAAGACTAGACAGACAAGACTAGACAGACAAGACTAGACAGACAAGACTAGACAGACAAGACTAGACAGACAAGACTAGACAGACAAGACTAGACAGACAAGACTAGACAGACAAGACTAGACAGACAAGACTAGACAGACAAGACTAGACAGACAAGACTAGACAGACAAGACTAGACAGACAAGACTAGACAGACAAGACTAGACAGACAAGACTAGACAGACAAGACTAGACAGACAAGACTAGACAGACAAGACTAGACAGACAAGACTAGACAGACAAGACTAGACAGACAAGACTAGACAGACAAGACTAGACAGACAAGACTAGACAGACAAGACTAGACAGACAAGACTAGACAGACAAGACTAGACAGACAAGACTAGACAGACAAGACTAGACAGACAAGACTAGACAGACAAGACTAGACAGACAAGACTAGACAGACAAGACTAGACAGACAAGACTAGACAGAC
Source organism: Phosphuga atrata (assembly GCA_944588485.1). NCBI lineage: Eukaryota > Metazoa > Arthropoda > Insecta > Coleoptera > Silphidae > Phosphuga > Phosphuga atrata. The sequence goes on from OX155896.1 coordinate 72,523,052, forward strand.
AAGACTAGACAGACAAGACTAGACAGACAAGACTAGACAGACAAGACTAGACAGACAAGACTAGACAGACAAGACTAGACAGACAAGACTAGACAGACAAGACTAGACAGACAAGACTAGACAGACAAGACTAGACAGACAAGACTAGACAGACAAGACTAGACAGACAAGACTAGACAGACAAGACTAGACAGACAAGACTAGACAGACAAGACTAGACAGACAAGACTAGACAGACAAGACTAGACAGACAAGACTAGACAGACAAGACTAGACAGACAAGACTAGACAGACAAGACTAGACAGACAAGACTAGACAGACAAGACTAGACAGACAAGACTAGACAGACAAGACTAGACAGACAAGACTAGACAGACAAGACTAGACAGACAAGACTAGACAGACAAGACTAGACAGACAAGACTAGACAGACAAGACTAGACAGACAAGACTAGACAGACAAGACTAGACAGACAAGACTAGACAGACAAGACTAGACAGACAAGACTAGACAGACAAGACTAGACAGACAAGACTAGACAGACAAGACTAGACAGACAAGACTAGACAGACAAGACTAGACAGACAAGACTAGACAGACAAGACTAGACAGACAAGACTAGACAGACAAGACTAGACAGACAAGACTAGACAGACAAGACTAGACAGACAAGACTAGACAGACAAGACTAGACAGACAAGACTAGACAGACAAGACTAGACAGACAAGACTAGACAGACAAGACTAGACAGACAAGACTAGACAGACAAGACTAGACAGACAAGACTAGACAGACAAGACTAGACAGACAAGACTAGACAGACAAGACTAGACAGACAAGACTAGACAGACAAGACTAGACAGACAAGACTAGACAGACAAGACTAGACAGATAATACTAGACTATACAAGTATTTAAAATATGGCAGAGAGAAAATTTGTTTGCAATAAGAATATTTCAAGAAAATGTAAATTTCTAGATTTGAGATGAATCTTGGTTTGTAAACTTTGTAACAGTGTGTGAATGTTTCAGTGAATACTAGAGGATTAAAGTGGGGCTTGTAGGACGTTGACCGAAAGAAAGTGGTAAAGCAATTGCAACATGCGCTTGATTCTGTTTTCTTGAATAACATTTCGTAAAGATTAATGAATTTGTGGTATCTTCTAAGTTAAATATGGTAAAGTCGTTAGGAGATTAGATTAAACCAGCTGTATTAATATTTAATGTAACTGTTTGCTTATCTTGTCTCTGGTTCTGAGATTAGTAATTTGGCAGGATTAGTAAATCATGCGTTGAAATGTCTTTTTTGGGTAGAAACTTATTTTTTGTCGTCAGGCTTTTTATTTGTCTCATCTGTGTGAGATTGTTTCCGAGAAATGGATTGGATCTGTAAATATTTGTGGTTCAGGTAAAATTATTTTTGTGTTGCATTTTTGAAACTCACAAAGAACGATCAATTACAAACACAGAACACAGAACGATCAATTACAAACTTGAATTGAATTTAATTTTTTTTTTTAAATTGAACTGTTTCTCTTTTCTTAATTTCTCTTGAACGATTGTTTGAATATTAATATAAAGAAATTAACTGATTTTAAACTCGTTTTCTTACAAAAAAAAAACTATTGTAGTTTCTAAAAAGAAAGATTGTTTCTAAAAAAACTAAATCTGCTATATTACCTCCTGCTATATTACGTCGAGAAATTTCAAACTGAATTCTCGATTTGACAAGTCGATATCTCAGAAACGGTTGCGGATAATCAAAAACGGATTGCGGAATCCAAGAATGTCATTTTCTCATCAACGTAATCAGATTATCCGCGGGAAACACTTTCCAAGATCTCTACTCGAGCGCCGAAATTTCTTAAAATTTTCCACAAATTTTGCAGGCAAAAGTGAACGAAAGGTACTACCGAAATATAATTTGCATATTCGTAATCAGCAGCAAACCTGCTCCCATAAACGTTTTTAAATTTTGCTGTAACTCAAAAAATAACGATTCTGGCAAAATCGATTTCCTCGCATTTGGTCGTTTCCACAGTCTCGACCTCGCGTATCGATGGTATTTCTTAATCGACAGCTTCCCAAGCAATATTATATACGTATTACGACTAATTTTGGGACGCTGCGCTGTATCGATTGGTGAAAACTAGCAGTCCCTGTGATAAGCCGTTCAAAAGTTATAACATCGTGAAATCTCCGGAAAATGCGAGAAAATGTATTTTTTTTAAATCATTATTTATCAAGTGAATTGAAAATTTGAAAAGTGTGTCTGAATGTGTTTTCCCTGCTGGTTGCAAATATACAAATTGCATTTTGCCAACCGCTTCCGTTTTATAATATAAGATATTATATTAAGACGGTCCATTTAGATTAAGACTTTATATTAAGACTGGCCATTTATATTAAGACTTAAGACTATATTAAGACTATTCATTTATAAGAAGGCTTAAGATTTTATATTAAAACTGTTCATTTCTATTAAGACTTAAGACTTTATATTAAGACTTAACACTTTATATTAAGACTGACAATTTATATTAATTGTAAGACATTCCATTTCTCTTCTAATAAAGGAATCATTCTCTTGTGCTCCAACCAATTGTGCTTTGGTGCAGAAGTGTTTTATATTGTCTTTGCTAATGTTAACTTAATGCTTGAATAACATTTCCAAATAATTAAATATTTTATACTACGGCCTCATTAACTTATCTTGGTATAAATACAACTACAACTATAATAAACATCGTGTACTTAGAAAAGTACACAATGTACTAATATAATTTCCCTTCGTATGAGGGATATATGATAATTAATAATGTTATAATTCTTTCTATTTAAATTTTCATTTTGTAGTCCTGAAGAAGGTCAGAATAAAATGACCGAAACGTTGGTAAAATATCGATACTAGCTGTTTTATTAAAAAAGGCCTTTTCCCAAGAATTAAATACAATATCCTGTGCTCAGTTTTGATAGCATTTAAATGAATAAAACTAACAAATACGAAATCGCATTCTAATAATGTTATTATTTATGTTTTAATTAAAGTTATCAATAAATTTATTATTAAGGTTCAAACTTGTAAATTTAACTTCCAAATAATCAAAATCATTTCGAATATAAACAATGCATGATCAAACTATAAAACCTTTCAAGAAATTATGAAAAACATTTGATAATATCATCAAGTGAAGCAATTAATCTTATCATTAAGTGTAAAATTAGACCGAGTTTTTAATTTTAATTTGCTTTGGAATGATTTGCTCTTATTTATAAATATTATATATCGAATAAATTGGACAATTTGCAGATATTTATAAATATTCTTTAATTGGACAAATTGAACAATTTGCTCTTATTTAAAAACATTGTAGATTGAACAATGTGCGATATTGATGTTCAAAAAATCAGTGTAAATGTTTTAACACATCGAATTAAATAAACCAATGACATAATTTAGTTGCAAATTTATTTTTCTTCAATTAAATGCGTTAGCTTGGGGACTCGGAATTAATTTCGCATTTTTATTAACCAACCGATTTTATTTGTTCAAATCTCAATATTTGAGTGTTTCAGGTCGGTTCTGATAAACTACATATTTAAAATGACCCCATAATAGGTGATCCAAAACTGACAAATCCGGAGAGGGAGGTCACTAGTGATCCCCACGCTGGGAAATCAAACGGCCGGGAAAGAACTCTCCTAATATTCCCATAGGCATGTTGGATAGATGAGGCATTGCACCATCTTGCTGATACCAAATATCGTTTATTGGTAATTGGAGTTCAGCTGAGATGGCATCCAGTAAGAACGTTTGTAGCATCTCCATATATCGTTCTCTATTAACTACTACAGCGTTTCCCATTTATAAGGTCGCAATACTCCAGCAGAGCATATTACACACCACACAGTTACCTTTCTCGAATTTAACTTGAGGGTTTTCGGCAGGCTAGTTAAGTAAATTTTGTTTCTTACTTTCCACATGCAATTGTAAATGTGCTTCGTCACACTTAATTATTTTCTTGACAAAATTATGCCATCTGCCCAAAATCCATCGATTCAATTTTAAACGTGAGTTTCGGTCTATTGGAAGAACTTTTTGGGCATTTTGCCAAAGAGAAAATCTTTAATTAATTATTTTATTAATTTAATTTAACCTTTCTTTAAAATTGTTCTTACCGACTCACGTGAAATTCGTAGTTGCTGCGGTAAACGTCGCACGAGTAGATAGGCTAGGAGAGTTCGGGATCAAATTACAATTACAAAGGGGTCTGAAATTACTTTTTGTAACCAGATAACTCTTTTTGTAACCAGATAACACTTTTTGTAACCAGATAACACTTTTTGTAACCAGATAACACTTTTTGTAACGAGATAACCAAGGGTCCGGGTCCGTTTAGGTTGGTATCACCCTTAATCTACTTTTTGTAACCAGATAATCAAGGGTCCGTTTAGGTTGGTATCACCCCTTAATCACACTCGATATCAGAGAAGTTTCTTAGACTAGACAGACAAGACGAGACGGACTAGACTAAACTATTTTTCAACCATTTGAAGAGAAAAATCAAATCTGGTGGCAGTACGGCTCTAGCATGTGCCCTAAGGGAGATACCGCCCGACCGCCTCCGCCTCAGTAGATGACGTTATCCGGCGCGGCAGATACTGCTAAACTAATTATCACGATGTTGATTGGTTGATTAACGAATAAATAATTACAGTTGACCTTGTGCCTCAATTTATATGTAATGGACAAGACTAGACAGACAAGACTAGATAGACAAGACTAGGCAGACAAGAATAGAGAGACGAAACTGGACAGACTAGATTAGACAGAGCTATATACATGAGACTAGACAGACGGGGCTAGATACATGAGACTAAATGCATGAGACTCGATAAGATTGAACTAAAATTACTGTATAAATAATAACTGGGGTTAGGAACGAAGCGCGCTTCATTCCTAATCTCCCATAACCTAACCTAATACTAACCCAACTAACCCCATGAGATTAAAGCTGATTAAAAGCTGATTAAAGCTGATAAAAGCTGACTAAAAATAGACCTCACACCCTCTTTAGCGTGGGGCACCATAGACCTCACACCCTCTTTAGCGTGGGGCACCATAGACCTCACACCCTGTTTAGCGTGGGGTTACATAGACCTCACACCCTGTTTAGCGAGGGGTTACATAGACCTCACACCCTATTTAGCGTGAAGAAAAGTGGATGCAACTAGATAAAAAGTGGATGCAAGTATGATTAAATAGAAGAAAGCAGTTTGGATAAAAGTGTAGCAGAAGATATTGAAGCAGGTGTACCCAAAGATCATGATATATACAATGATTTAATGGTGGGAATAAAAGAAAACAGAATAAACGTCTCAATGTTAGCTGACTCCTTTAAAGAGTTGTTAAATTACCTGGATTTATGGGTACATCAATTTGATATTAGTAATTCTCAAACATCTAAACAGAGCATCCCCCCAGGATTTCCGAGAAATTGCAATAATAAGAGAGAAGAAGATGAAGAAAGTGTTTTCACAGATATGTGAGATATGCGTTTCATAATTTATTATTTCTCCACTCACGTGCAGCTGATAAGATAACAGGGAGATGTTATGACTGCCAAACATCCGGTCGCACCTAACCGACTATCGATAAATCAAAATCTTTATCTACTGAGGGGGAGGCGGTCGGGCGGTATCTCCCTTAGGGCACATGCTAGAGTCGCTCTGCCACCAGATTTGATTTTTCTCATCAAATGGCTGAAAAATGGTTTAGTCTAGTCCGACTAGTCTTGTCTGCCTAGTCTAAGAAACTTCCCTGATATCGAGTGTGATTAAGAGGTGATACCAACCTAAACGGACCCTTGATTATCTGGTTACAAAAAGTAGATTAAGGGTGATACCAACCTAAACGGACCCTTTGGTTATCTGGTTACAAAAAGTGTTATCTGGTTACAAAAAGTAATTTCAGGCCCCTATGTAAATCCTTATGGGAATTTGATCCCGAACTCTCCTAGCCTATCTACTCGCACGAATTGATTGGAATTTTCTTCAGTTCTGTTCCTTACTTGCAAATTCACTTATGTTGTTGCAGTTTTTTGCCTTCTGCAAGTTTCCTTCAACCTTCTTGTAAAAGACTAATATTTTTGCATAGAGAAGAAATATTGTTGTCAATATCAATTAATTTTATCAGTAACTGATTTTGTTTTTGTTAAAATTTATTATGATATTTATTGATTTTGTTTAAATTTATCTAACGTTAACAAAACCTTTTTAGTCCTCATCATTACATTAGACAAAAATAATAAACAAATAGTATATTTTGTAACTAGGACGGAAAGTTGTCAATTCCACGAATAAGTGCGCACATTCGCTCCAGAGGGCAATTGACAATACCGCCCGTGTTACAAACAATATTTAGTCATTAGTCATGCAAGGCGATGTATCTTACAAGTTTGGGATCCAGGGGCCATAAAAAAAAAATGGAATAAAAAATGAAGAATTTGCTGAGAATGAAGACCATTGAAAAGTCTTCGATGGTGTGGATTCGTCATAAGAACTCTCCTCAGTCTCCGGTATCATCATAGAATGTACACTCATTTTAAAACGCTTTCTTTAATTTTTATTATTATCTTGCAATGAAAAAACATTCACGTCACTTTTTTAATATCGAGGTCTTGATTGTTTTTTTTTAATGTAACCTAGCGTAATTGAATATTTTCGTGCGTTACCAAGGTTATGTGGAAAGACAATGCGAAGTGGTATTTCTCGTATTAAAAAACGTGCGTCAACGACAAGTACTTCGAGCGCATGAGTGATAAAAAACTTTTTTTTAAAACTTAATTTAAGTAATATTGTCGTAAGAAACAGTTCACTCATGCCCTTGTTTATTACAAGCTTTATCTCAACGTTACTAATACCAGCAAAAACTAAAATTTAATTAATTCGATTAATTAATTTGATTATTCAACAATTACAAAAAAAAAAATCTTTTTTGACATTGACCATTTGATCTCTTAAAAATTAAGATAATAATTATTTATAAGTGAAAACAATTCTATTGCATCCAGTAGATGGACTGAAATTGAATCTGTGACGAATTAAAATTACAGACAAAATGCTTACTTTTCTTTTATTGAGTGCAACATGTGTTTTATTTATTTTGACTTTGGTGACAAATTGGAACAGACATTTGAATAAGTACACCTTAGATGGAATACCTGGGCCGAAACCTTTGCCCGTTCTGGGAAATGCTTTAGACTTCGGTCTCAATCCAGAGAGTAAGAAAAATATTTTATATTATTTTAAAAATAACTGTAGAAAAGTATGAAACAAACGCTAGGAAAACTGTGTAAGTAGCAAAATAACCTACACACTCGTCCATGTTTAATAAGATATTAAAATTGTGCCGAATAAAACCAAGTTAACAGCCTCGCGGGCTCAAGAAAATCGAGATCAAAGTTTTGAGTCTCTCAAAAATTGATCGAATCGTTTTATAAACAATTTGGCAAGTTTAATCTCCTAGCAAATTGCAAGTATCATACAGTTTTAATCTGAATTTGGAGTAATTTAGAAAAAGATTCAGGCAATTTCGATTATTTTGGAGAAAGTTTCGGGCAAAAATCAGAAATAAATTTAGTAAAATCGCTAATTTAGGCTTACGTCTCACCGAAACAGAAAAGGATTTTAATTATTAAGGGGGGAAACTACATTACGAGGTTCAAAAAATCCGATTTTTTTTATTGCATAAATCCTTAGCTTAACTATCCAAGAACCGAGTGCACATCGGGTACAGGCTAAAGGCTCGAGCGCAGATAGGGCGGAGCACTATCTCAGGTAGTCTTTACCGGTTCAACCTCACAGTCGCTTTGTATACGAACGCACCCTTGAAACGGAACCCCGCCTTTTTATCTTTCTTTCCATATAACGGTGTAGAAGTGTAACGGTGTATGGACTAGCGATTCGAAGACATACGGATAGTGTGTAAGATATGAAAAAAGCAATTATGACGACATACTGTTACGATGTTGCCGCCGTAGGGTGATAAACATGTTCAATAGCACTGGTGATATTGTGCGGTAGGTGTGTGTGTTATCCCTCACTCTCACCGTATTCTAAAGAGTGGGGATAACACCGGAGGAACCGAGAGGACGAGCGACATGTGGGAAGATAAAAATTAGCTATTGTAAAGAGAGTGTAAAAATAAAATAAACTAGTAGTGGATGAGTAAAGCTATTATTTTACCCGTATAACATAAAATTGGTTTCACTGGAACCAGCAGTCTTTCACTGAAGTATAGTGGAGGAAGCCAACCGAGCGGAGGTGAAGGATACCAAAGCGAGGACAGTTTGCCGCAAAAAACGTTTTAGTTAAACTATAAACGTTACAATACTATTATATGATATCCACTGATGAAAATCCTCGACACGAGTATTGCCTAGAGGGAGAAGACAGCTGGTGCGAGTGGCAGAAACGAATAGCCCTTGGAATGGAACATGAACCGCATCCTACACCATTGCACCCCGACGTACAGAAGGAAATTCTTCCAATATATGAAGATTTATCGAGGGATAAATTACTGGAGAGATGTTTAGGTGGCCACACACAAAATTGGAATGAAAGTTTTAATTCTACTATTTAGAGATTAGCTGCTAAATATTTGTTCCGCGACGCCATCAATAAGACAAGAATAGCCATCATCTCCAACATCCGAATCGGATAGGCACCGAAGGAAGAAGAAGGCATCTGCAGACGCGTTTTGAGATTTATCTCTCATCAGTGCAGCTTTGAATTATAAATTGATATAAACGCTTACTTGAACACCTCGTGCACGACTGTCGAGGTTAGATTTGTTTTGTAGTCTTAATAAGATATTAATTCCACTATTTAGCGATTAGCTCCTAAATATTTGCACCGCGGACAAAAAGTCATTGAATTGGCATTGTATTTAGCAGCTGGGTTATTCAATGCAGGAAATTCATCCATTCTGATGGTCATGAATAAGGCAGGAATTGTAGTAGGCACGCAAAGCTTCAATTATGTCGTACAAATGGATAACCAGCGCGTGAGCCGGCAGAATCGACGTAGTTTATTGGAGTCGAAGGAAGGTCGGAAAGAACTGCTGCAAGCGCAAAACAAAGCCTATGAGGAAGAAGAAGGATTATTATATGGTGCTGAAATCGCAGATTAATCGGTAAACATTTTACATCTTCCTTGAATTTCTATTTTCCGCGTTTATCTCGAAATGACTTTTTTCACATTTGCGTGGAGTCTAACTCAAAAAGTATAGAACCGATCATTAAGAAAATTGATAGTATGATTCTTTATAAAATTACGAGTTATATGAACCAGCTTGCGAGATGATATCATGCTTTTAAGGGTATTTTTGTTTGCATAATTAGAGAAAATAATCGTGAAAATTGAAGGAAAATTATTCCAAAATTTTTAATTTCCATTATTTTCACCTGCATTGAGGTTCATATTCTTAGAAAATAAGTTATTAATGTATTAATTTTGATTTCAGATGAAAATCGGAATGGCTACACTGCACGCAATTGGAAAACTATACTTACAGCCTTCAGCGGACATCACACCGTAACTTTGTTATTTTTGGCTGAAATTATTCGAAAAAATTCACCAAAAATTTTTCGAAATATGAATGAAATTAATTGTAAGTAGGGAAAGATCCTTCGTTCTAATCCCGCCTCCCGCCTCTGACCTTGACCTCGACTACCCCCACCCCTAGACCCCACCCCAGACCACGCCCTCAACCCCCACTTCCACTCCAAAACTCCACTCCCAACCCCAAACCCAAGACCACGCCCTAACCCCTAGACCCCAACCCCGCCCCCAATCACCAGACCACGCCCTCAACCCCATGTCCAGCCCCAGACCCAAACTCCCAGACCCCGCCCCCAGCCCCCACTTTCATGTATATTTGGAATAGTACTGTATGTGTGAAATCCAATAAGTTCTAAGCAATATAATGTGTCGAGGTCTAATTCTATCGGTGGTTAATAATTCAAAGAGAGAACTTTTGTAGTACTTTACAGTGTGCAGGTCTGAGACATGACTCTCTGACATGATGGATTTATATGGTTTTTAAGACCCGATTGAAAGCTGATAAAAATCTGATTAGAAGCTGATTAAAGCTGTTTAAAGCTGATTGAAAGCTGTTTAAAAGCTGATAAAAAGCTGTTTAAAAGATTATTAAAAAGCTGTTCAAAAGCTGATTAAAAAGCTGTTTAAAAGCTGATAAAAAAGCTGTTTAAAAAATTATTAAAAAGCTGTTCAAAAGCTGATTTAAAAGCTAATTAAAAGCTGATTAAAAGCTGATTAAAAAGCTGTTTAAAAGCGGATTAAAAGCTGTTTAAAAGATGATTAAAGTGGATGGAAAGTGGACGGAAAGTGGACGGTGGACGGAATAAGTGGATGGTGGACGGAATAAGTGGATGGTGGACGGAATAAGTGGATGGTGGATGGAAAGTGTATGGATAGAATGCGGCTTCTCGTACAACGGCTGTTCAATTTACTAATAAAGCTATCTACATCAATCCCTGAACCATCAATTCTATAGCTGACACAAGCTTGGATGATGTTCTGCTGGACCGGCTTCACTGATCTTTCTGTGATCGTAGATCGTCTGCAAACTTTAGCCTTGTTGGGGATTGTTGATTGCATATTTTACAGAAATTATTTGACTGTCTACGGCTCCAACTTTATCTTCTTGGAGGTGTAGGGTGAATATTCAGGATCTAGACTCCTCTTCTTCCCACCATTATTAATGATTTTATATTATGTTTTCTCATATGTCGCTATCTCCTCTTGTGAAAGTTAAATTGCAAACGGTGTCTTTGTAGTACATTTTTTTATTGTCATCACAAACTTTCTTATGGTTACCAAGATTATCCTTGCTGCGAAAACCTTTACAGATTGATCGCAGGGATACAGTTTTAATTGTTGATATGACTATGAATTTAGAGCTTAGGTCTAAATATCAATCGCGTTCTGAATAGCTATAAAATAATTATCAATGGTAAAGAACCGACCGCGCTCTAGGTGTGTGTTAGTAAAGTGGAGTTTTGGGGGTGGAATTGGGGGTCGTGGTCTAGGGGGTTGGGGGCGGGGTCTGGGGGTTGAAAGTGGGGTCTGGGGATGGAAGTGGGGGTTGAGGGCGTGGTCTAGGGATTGGGGGCGGGGTTGGGGTCTAGGGGTTAGGATTAGGTTTGGGGGTTGGGGGTGGAGTTTTGGGGTGGAAGTGGCGGTTGAGGGCGTGGTCTGGGGTGGGGTCTAGGGGTGGGGGTCGAGCTCAGAGGCGGGAGGCGGGATTAGAACGAAGGATCTTTCCCTACTAAATTATGTTCAAAATTTGATAAAATTCTATTCAATTTTTCCCACCCAAAAAGAAATCTAAAAAATCACTGTCAAACAGCCTCATAATGTGGTTTCCCCCCTTAATCGAGAGAGGTTCATAATAGAAAATCTGTAATTCCATCAAACAGCCACCATAACAGAAGAAGAAGAAATCTTTGAGAAAATGGCAACTAGGAGAAGAGTAAGGCAGGGGTGCAATAATGAAATGCAAATTAATATTTTAAAGATTTTGGAGAGGTTTATCAATTTCACATAGCAATTATTGATTTTGCTTATTGATTTGCAGTTTATTCTTTAAAGTTATTATAAAAGCGTCAACATAATATATCGATGATAATAATATTAATAATACAACGATAAAACGCAATTTGATTTTAGTGATTTGGGAGAGGTTCACGTAGCAATGATTGATTTGAAGATTATCATTTCAAGTCATTTTAAAAGTGTTAACAAAATTCGATGATGAAAATAATATTTATATCAATTGCATTAACTGTAGCAACAATAAAATGCAGTTTATACTTTAGGAATTTTGGAGAGGTTCCACAATCTCACGAAGCGATTCGACGGAATATTTAAACTTTACTTGGGAACTAAAACTGTGATGGTCGTTTTGACCGATCCTGTTTACATCAAACCAATTATGAATTCTTCCACACATTTAAATAAATCCGACCTTTACGACTTTTATGCGCCGCTTATGAAGAATGGACTAGCCCTAACAGATGGTAAGTTTACATTCAGAATTTTATAAATGATAATAGGCACTTGACTAGATCATCATAACTAACACTCAAAACTAATAAATTTTTAATCAATATTTGAACAATAAAAGTAATCAACGAATTCCCGCAAAATGCAAATTCTTTGCCTAAAACATGATTTATATTCAAATGCAAATATAATTTGTATTTCAGAATCCCACTGGAGAGGCAACCGAAAACTTCTAGCTCCCAGTTTCAATTACTCCATGTTGGAACAATTCAATCAAGTCTTCAATTCCGTTGGAAAAAGACTAATTTCCAATCTTACACTCGAGCTAGGAACTAATATTGATATTTATGAATACATAAATATCTCGGCGTTGGATAACGTTTATGGCAAGCGCTTATTAATTATTTCTTTATAAATTTTGTTTAAATATAAAACTTAATATATTTAAGGCGGGATTACGATGAACTTAATGTGACGAGATGAGACGTGATTAAAACCTAAAACACGTTGTTTTATATGCGGCCCCCCTTTTTTTTTAAGTTTGGTTCGATCTGAACCTGAAAAATGTGAAAAAAACCTCGAACACTGCGGCCTATTGGTAGCCTATTGTATTCTGCATTCACATTCACTTAGGCCCAGAAACCTGTTGTTATTGTAAATTGCGCTAATTACCATTTTTCACATTTGTCTTCTGGAACAAATGCGGCCGGCACTAGGGATAGAACTCGGGACCTCTATACTTGTCAGTTAGCGCTCTAACATGAGGCCACGAGCGTCATCACTACACCACTCGCGCCGGCATGCGGCCCCTTACGATCGAGGTAATGTGAAGTATTCGAACTTAAACATGATTAAAGTTAAAGTGTGTCAGAAACACGGGGTTTTTCTAGCAGGTGATGTCCGTCACCAAACTGGATTCTTCTCCGAAAAATCTCTCTCACACCAACGGTTCGTACTCGTTTCTCTTCCACAGTTCAAGAAATGCATATCCGGCCAAAATAAGATTCAAACATTGATAATGCAGCACAACACGATTCATTTTAACAAGTACCAACGCTGTCAACCATGGGCGTAGCCAGGGTTTAGTTTCCGGAAGGGTTTTAAGACCAGGATTTAGTTTCAGGGGGGTGGGGGGTGGTGTTGTGGTTTAAGAAAATACAGTAACAGAAATGCACCAATTTTAACGGGTTTGCATATTTCGGGGGGGTGTTTGAAACCCACAAACCTCCCCCCCCCTGGATACTCCCATGCTGTCAACTGTCAAATGGCTGTCAAATGTCACATTTCATACACGCTGTTTTTGCGGCACTTTATGGCGACCGTAATATTTTAACGTGAAAATCACTTCACATCACGTCGCGTCGCGTTACATTAAGTTCATCGTCAAACCGGCATTAGTATATTGAAGTTAAACGGGAAGTTGAGACCGACAGATAATCACGTGTTGATAAAGCACTGCTTATTGATTTATTACAATTTTTAGAATGCGTGTTGGGAATGAAGATATCTAAGCGGTTCGAGGAACACATGAATTATTTGGAGAACATGGACGGTTTCCTCAAGATCGCGATGAACCGAGCGTTTTCCTTCTACAAGCGTAACGAATCCATTTTCAGATTGACGTCTGAATACAAGCAACAAGAAAAATATTTGAGTCTCTTAAGGGAATACACCATCAATCTAATTCGTTGTCGCATCGAAGAAAGAAAAAACGAAGTAAATATTGGCAATTCGAACGAAGTAAACCAAAAGCAAAATAAGGCAGTTTTGGATTGTTTATTGGATGCTTACAGTCAAGACGAACTCCCCATCGAGTATATAAGACAAGAAGTTGATAACTTTTTGTTAGCAGTATGATTTCCACTAAACAATTAAATAAAGTTTTACTTATTTTCAATTTCAGGGACATCACACTATTGCTTCTGCCGTGCCATTCATTGCTTATGAGCTTAGCAAACATCCGGATATACAAGAGAAAATTTTTGAGGAGTCTAATTCAATTTTGGGAGAAGACAGAGAAGTTTTCATTACGATCCAACAATCGAACGAAATGAAATATTTGGAAAGTGTTTTAAAAGAAGGCTTAAGACTTTACTCGCCTGTTCCATTCATCGAGAGAATCTTAGAAAGCGACGTTGAAATAAGTATGGTAAAGTTTATTTCGTGGGTGTGTGCCAAAAGTTACCAAGTCTAAAATTGGCAAAAATACGATAATGTGTCCAAGTTGTGATAGCTCCATAGAATAAAAAATGGGCTATATGCGCAGCTAATCATAGATTTCTAACATGAGCCAAACATGACCAAGTCGGTTAAGGCATGTCCACACTTGTGCACTTTCCTCTTAGCTTTCAACTTGCGCTAGCGCATGCTGTTTGCCGAATGGTAAGAGAGTAGCCTTATGGTATCGCCACACATGCACATCTTTCGATCATCAAACAAGTTTGTTCTTTAAAATTTAAAGCGAAGAGGCAAGAAACCCACAGATGGTGGGAGTCGGTGCGATACGAGTTCCTTTCAACTTTTGAGGCATGCGACACACATGCGCCGTTGCGTGCCTCTTGTTTAACAGCGCATGCAACTAACCTTTCAACAGATGCATGCCTTTTGACGACCAAAAGTTGAACAAGTGTTGGCATACCATTAGTCCTGTCCATCTCTGGTTAGTCATTTTCGCCTTAGTCAAATTTTGCAGTACACCCACGATGTAAAAACAAGCAAGATAATTAGAAGTTTCTTTTTTTTTAGATGGAATAGTGATACCGAAAGGTACATCAGCAAATTTTTTTATATTCGCATTGCACAGATCGGCGAAATTATATCCAGATCCTTTGAAATTTGACCCGGAGAGATTTAATGCTGAAAACTGTGCAAAACGAGATCCTTTCGCTTTTATGCCGTTCAGTGCAGGGCCAAGGAACTGTATCGGTAAATAGAACACGATTGAAACGTTTAATGCAATAAAACATTAGTCTGTTTCATTAAACAGGTTGGAAATTTGCCATGTTGCAAATGAAATGTTCGTTGGTGAAAATTATTCGCGAATTTAAGATATGCGAGGCTCCCGACAACGAATTGGAATTGTGGACTGACGGCATTTTAAAGTCCAAGACTGGATTTCCGGTTGTGCTGCAAACACGATATTAAAATTAATGTAATTTATTACAATAAACTTTCAACAAATTTAAATGTAAATTCTTTATAAAGGGTGACAAATTAAGAGTGTCTGATCTTAAACTGCAATTATCAAAAAACGAAATAAGTTGGACACCAAATTTCTTGTTGAACATTGTAGAGTAACATATAAAGTTTAATATCAAATTTAATGCTAAATCTTCATTTAACAATAAGTAATTAGAAATTATGCATGATTGAGATCAATGCAACAATAAGCGCATTGCACAGTTAACACATTTCTGACAAAATCGAATGTTTGATTTTTCGGTTGACGAATGTTTCGTCTTAAGTCTTTCAGAGTTTCAAATCGGTTCTGATAAACTTCAGATTTAATATGACCCCATAAAAAAAAATCAAAAGCAGACAAATCCTGAGAGCGAGGTCACAACTGATACTCACGCTGGGAAATCAGACGAGCCGGAAAGTGCACTCGTAAGACTCCCATAGACGATGATGTTGAATACATGAGGATGAGAATACCTTGCACTATCTTGCTGATACCAAATATCGTTTATTGGTAATCGGTGTTGAGCGGCATCCATTAAGAACGTTTGTAGCATCTTCACATAACGTTCACCCATGATAACTACTGCGTTTCCCATTTCATTTAAAAAAAAATGCGGTCCCAATACTCCAGCTGAGCATATACCACACCAAACAGTTACCTATCCTCGAATATAACTTGAGAGTTTTCGGCAGACTAGTAACGTACATTTTGTTTGTGCCTCTCCCCATGCAATTGAAAATGTGCTTCGTCACTGATAATTATTTTGTTGACAAAATTATCCCCTCTGCCCAAAATTCATCGACTGAATTCTAAACGTGAGTTTCGGTCTATTGGAACAAGTTTTTAGGCTTTTTGCCATTTGCAAAGTCAAAAGGGTAAATCTTTCTTTTAAAATTGTTCTTAGCGACTCACGTGAAATTCCTGCATGCTGCGGTAACCGTCGCGGGGATTAATTGTAATGTTCTTCAGTTCTATTCCTTACTTGCAAAGTATTCACTTCTGTTCTTGCAGTTTCTCCCTTCTGCAAGTTTAGTATCCTTAAGAGAACAATTGAGGCGTTGCGTAAACGAAGGGCGAACTCAACAAATGGTGGTTTCGAGAAAAACGCATTTGAATTTTTTTTGATCGATTGCGGATGAAGGGCGAACTCAGCAAAGACTGATGTCGATTTTGATGAACTTAAGACGAACTCAACATGAAAGCTATACCTTCGGATTCTCGAGAGAGTTCTGATCCCATCCGTGAAAAAAAAATGACCCAATGTTGAGTTCGCCCTTCGTATTCGCAATTTTACTGGTGTTCAATTAATTAACTCCGCATTTATTAATTAATCAATGATAATTGGTCTCTATGCAATTATTATCTTGTTTATACTGCCATCCGATAAAAATTAAAAGAATTTCAGACGATATTGTTATTACATTTCAAAAATTTGTTGTAATCTTGCATTTACATGCAAATAAACATTTTATGCAAGTAAAATTTGCAATTCGCCATAATTCACCTTCTTGTAGAAGACTAATATTCTTGCATATAGAAGAAATGTTATTGTAATGAATTAATGATTTTGTATAAACTTATCTCACGTTAAAAAACCCTTTTTAGTCTTCATCATTATATTAGACTGAAATAAGAAACACAATCTTTTTAATAAAGTTTAGTAACTTTGTCGTAAGAGACAGTTTGTGCATAATCATACCCTTGTTTATTAAAATCTTAATCTCAACGTTACTAATATCCTACATAAAAATATGATTATTCAACAATTACCAGCAAAAATTAAATCAAATTTATCAATAAGTCTTATTTTGAACTTCTTATCTCTTAAAAGTTAGATAATATTTATATAAAAATGAAAACAAAATATTGCATCCAACAGATGACCTGAAATTGAAGCAGTGACGAATTAACATTACAGAAAAAATGTTAATTTTTCTTTTATTGAGTGCAACATGTGTTATATTAATTTTGACTTTGGTGATTAATTGGTACAGACATTTGAATAAGTACACCTTAGATGGAATACCTGGGCCAAAACCTTTGCCCGTTCTGGGCAACGCCTTAGACTTCGGACTCAATCCAGACAGTAAGAAACATATTTGATATTATTTTAAAAATAACTGTAATAATTTAAGAAACAAACGCTTGTCTTAGTACGATAAATGTATATGTACCAAATTACTTACACACTCGGCTAGGTTTAATAAGATTTGAAAATTGTTATGAAATTCAAGAAAATTTTTTTTAATTCAAGAAAATCGAGATCAAAGTTTCGAGCCTCTCAAAAATTGATCGAATCGTTTTCTAAACAATTTGAGAGGTTTATTCTCCTAGCAAACTGCTAATATCATACATAGTTTTAATCTGAATTTATTTTAGAATAAACTAGAAAAAGATTAAGACAAATTAGAATATTTTGGAAAAAGTTTTGGGCAAAATTCGGAAATTAATTTAGTAAAATTGCTAATGTAGGCTTGCGTCTCACCGAAACAGAAAAAGATTAAAAAGGCATTGTTAATCGAGATAGGCGCATAATACAAAATCTGTAATTCCATTAGACAGCCAGCCATCATAAGAGTAGAAGAAGAAATCTCTGAGAAAATGGCAATTTGGAGAGAAGTGCCACCTGGTACCAGTTCAGTCCTGCTGCTCGTTTCAAGTCGTCGATTCATCTCATTTGCGGCCTTTCTATGCTCCTTTTGTTGCTCCATGGTCTCCATCGGATTATTTTACCCCTCCACCTATCCTGGTCTCTTGCGACGTGTCCCGCCCAGTCCCATTTCTGAGCGGCGGCGCGTCGCACGACATCGTGTATCTTTGTTCTTCTCCTGATCCATTTATTTGTTTTCCTATCTTTTAATGATATCACAAGTATTCTCCTCTCAATAGCTCTCTGTTTTGCTTTAAGTTTGTCAGGTATAGCTTTCGTGTAGGTCCAAGTTTGTGACCCGTAGGTAGTTACTGGTAGGATACACTGGTTGCATAATTCGGTTTTGAGGTTTAGGGGTATGTCCATATTCAAGATGTCTTTTATTTTGGCATATGTTGCCCAGGTTTGCCGTATTCTCTCATTTATTTCGAGTTCTTCGTTAGCCTTGCCTATAGTTAGTGTTTGTCCTAGGTATTTGTATGCAGTTACTCTCTCGATTCTGTTGTCTCCTAGGGTAATTTCTCGTTCGTCATCTACGTTTGATGTCATGTACTTTGTTTTATCAAAGTTGATTTCTAGGCCTATGCGCTTCGTGGCCCTGTAGATGTCATCGATAAGTATAAGTATGGCCAGTTCTTCTCTGCTTTCGGTTATCACTACTATGTGAAAACATTAAGTGGTTGAGTTTCTCCCCGTTGATATTAATGCCTCTCTTTTGGAGGTCGATTGTTTTTAGTGCATCCTCCAGAACTAGTGTGAAGAGCGGTGACTTGGGTCTCCTTGGCGCACTCCTCTGTTAATAGCCACTTTGTCAGATTTTTCGTGTAGCTGTATTTGCAGAGTTGCGTTTCGATAAATGTTATTAATTAGGTTTGCGTATCTGTGGTCTATTCTGGCATATTTCAGAGCTTGCTGTAGTGCCCATATTTCCACCGTGTCGAAAGCCTTTCTAAAATCAATGAATGCTAGCCATAAAGCTATATTGTATTCCACAGCCTTCTCGGTTAGTGTTCTCATCGTTTGCAGGTGTTCTATAGTACTGTAGCCCTTCCTAAACCCAGCCTGCTCTTTTGGCTGGTAATAGTCTAACTTTGGTGTGAGACGGTTGGTTAACATTTTCGCGAATAATTTGTATATTTGGGATAGCAGGCTGATCGGTCTATAATTTTCTAGGTTCTCGGTGTCTCCCTTTTTGTGAATGATTATCACGAGGGCGTTTGTCCAGTCCTGTGGTATGTTCTCCCTTTCCAGGCATTTGTTGAACAATATTTCTAGTTGGTCTTCTAGTATATCACCGCCTTGTTTTAACATCTCTGTCAGTATGCTGCCTTCGCCCGCGGCTTTCACATTTTTCGTATTTTGTAATGCTGATCTGATTTCGTCTTTTGTAATCTCAGGTATGTCTTCTTCTTTCTCTCTTCGACTTTCACTTCCTGGTCTTGTTCGGATGTGTCGCTCGTTACTTTCGTCTCGTATAGATCTGCGTAGAATTCTTGTACCGTTCTTATAATTTCGTGGCTTCCTTCGATTCTATATCCTGTTTTGTCTTTGATCCTGACGATATCTTTCTTTGTGTTTGTTGCTAGTCTTCTGAACACTTTCGTCCCTTTGTGTTGTTCCAGTACTTTCTGCGCGATTTGCACATTGTGTTTTCTGATGTCCTCCTTTGCCATCTTTCTGGCGGTTTTATTTGTTTCGGCGAATTCTGCTGATGATCTTTTGTTATTTGCTATAAGTTGTCGTCTTTTATCTAGCATGTTTAGTGCTTGCGCGCTTAGTTTATTTTGCTTTCGAATTTTTGTTGCTGTGTACGCTTCTGCTGCTTGGTTTAGGGTTTTCTAGTGATGGTTTTGTTTGTTTCGTTTATGTCATAGGTACTCAGTATCTGCTCTTTGCATCTGTTTCCCAGGTAAATTTGGATTTTTTTCGGGTCTTGTTGGAGTTTCTCTCTGTCTATCTGTTTTTGTATTGACTTTGTGATTTTCTTGATTTGAAGATTATTATTTGAAGTTATTTCAAAAGCGTTAACAAAATTTTTGATGATAATAATTTTGATATTATTTACATTAATTAGCCGTAGCTACAATAAAATGCAATTTATATTTTAGGAATTCTGGAGAGGTTCAACAATCTCACGAAACAATTCGACGGAATATTTAAACTTTACTTGGGAACTAAAACTGTGATGGTCGTTTTGACCGATCCTGTTTACATCAAACCAATTATGAATTCTTCGACACATTTAAATAAATCAGACTTTTACGACTTTTATGCGCCGTTTGTGAAGAATGGACTAGCCCTGACAGATGGTAAGTTTCCATTTAGAATTTCATAAATAATAGAAACTTGACTAGATCATCATATCATCATTTTATAAACAAACTCCGTTTCAAAACTCATAAATTAGTTTAAAATATCAATCAATAAATGAACAATCAAAATAATCAACTTATATCCCCAAAATGCAAATTCCTTGCCTGAAACATGATTTATATTCAAATGCAAAAACAATTTGTATTTTAGCATCTCATTGGAGAGGAAACCGAAAACTTCTAGCTCCCAGTTTCAATTACTCAATGTTGGAACAATTCAATCAAGTCTTCAATTCAGCCGGCAAAAGATTAATTTCCAATCTTACGCTTAAGCTAGGAACTAATATTGATATCTATGAATACACAAATATCACTGCGATGGACAACGTATATGGCAAGTGTTTATTAATTACGTCTTTACAAAATGTATTTAAATATAAAACGTAATATATTTGGAATATTCAAGTTAAATGTGAAGTGGAGACCGACAGATCAGCAAGTGTTGATCACGCACTGCTAATGTTTTACGTCTGTAAATTATTTTTTAAATAAATATTCTCTTCTCTCAATAATTTATTACAATTTCTAGAAAGTGTGTTGGGAATGAAGATAACTAAGCGGTTCGAGGAACACATGAATTATTTGGAGAACATTGACGGTTTCTTTCAGATTGCGATGAACCGAGCATTTTCCTTCTACAAGCGAAACGAATCCATTTTCAAATTGACGCCCGAGTACAAGCAACAAGAAAAATATTTGAGTCTATTAAGAGAGTACACCATTAAACTAATTCGTTGTCGCATCCAAGAAAGAAAAAACGAAGTAAATACTGACAATTTAAACAAAGTAAACCAAAAGCAAAATAAGGCAATTCTGGATTGTTTATTGGATGCTTACGGTCAAGACGATCTTCCCATCGAGTATATAAGAGAAGAAGTTGATACCTTTTTGTTGGCTGTATGATTTCCACTAAAAAAATAAAATAAAGTTGTAATTATTTTTAATTTTAGGGACATCACACAATTACTTCTGCCGTGGCTTTCATAGTGTATGAGCTTAGCAAACATCCGGATATACAAGAGAAAATTTTTGAGGAGTCTAATTCAATTTTGGGAGAAGACAGAGAAGTTTTTATTACGACCCAACAATCGAACGAAATGAAATATTTGGAAAGTGTTATAAAAGAAGGCTTAAGACTTTACTCGCCTGTTCCATTCATCGAGAGAATCTTAGAAAGCGACGTTGAAATAAGTATGGTAAAGTTTATTTCGTGGGTGTTCTAGTCTAAAATTGGCAAAAATACGATAATGTGTCCAAGTTGTGATAGCTCCATAGAATAAAAAATCCAAGGCTATATACGTCGCTAATCATAGATTTCTAACATGAGCCAAACATGACCAAGTCGGTTAAGGCATGTCCACACTTGTGCACTTTCCTCTTAGCTTTCAACTGCGCTAGCGCATGCTGTTTGCCGAATGGTAAGAGAGTAGCCTTATGGTATCGCCACACATGCACATCTTCCGATCATCAAACAAGTTTGTTCTTTAAAATTTAAAGCGAAGAGGCAAGAAACCCACAGATGGTGGGAGTCGGTGCGATACGAGTTCCTTTCAACTTTTGAGGCATGCGTCACACATGCGCCGTTGCGTGCCTCTTGTTTAACAGCGCATGCAACTAACCTTTCAAAAGATGCATGCCTTTTGACGACCAAAAGTTGAACAAGTGTTGGCATACCATTAGTCCTGTCCATCTCTAGTTAGTCATTTTCGCCTTAGTCAAATTTTGCAGTACACCCACGATGTAAAAACAAGCAAGATAATTAGAAGTTTCTTTTTTTTTTAGATGGAATAGTGATACCGAAAGGTACATCAGCAAATTTTTTTATATTCGCATTGCACAGATCGGCGAAATTATATCCAGATCCTTTGAAATTTAACCCGGAGAGATTTAATGCTGAAAACTGTGCAAAACGAGATTCTTTCGCTTTTGTGCCGTTCAGTGCAGGGCCAAGGAACTGTATCGGTAAATAGAACACGATTGAAACGTTTAATGCAATAAAACATTAGTCTGTTTCATTAAACAGGTTGGAAATTTGCCATGTTGCAAATGAAATGTTCGTTGGTGAAAATTATTCGCGAATTTAAGATATGCGAGGCTCCCGACAACGAATTGGAATTGTGGACTGACGGCATTTTAAAGTCCAAGACTGGATTTCCGGTTGTGCTGCAAACACGATATTAAAATTAATGCAATTTATTAGAATAAACTTTCAACAAATTTCAATGTAAATTCTTTATAAAGGGTGATAAATTAAGAGTGTCGTGATATTAAACTGCAATTATCAAAAAACGAAATAAGTTGGACACCTAATTTCTTGTTGAACATTGTAGAGTAACATATACAGTTTAATATGTTCCTATAGGAGAGAGTTTTCAAAATCGTGCCGGTGAGTTAAATCGTACCACACGCAAATTTCTGTTAACACATTAAAGGCGGGTGCGGGTATTAGTACCCGTCTCGCCGACTGCTGTCTATCAGCGGGCCGGGTATTAGTACCCGTTTAAAAGTACGTGCGTTAAAAGCGGGACAAGATATTATTACCTGCTTAAAAATGGCATATGGCCATAAAGGAGTAATGAATTTAGTATTTATTTTCGAGATTATTGATTATTTAGCATATTTAATCCGGATATCGCCCTGCAATAAAATATTACCACTCATTCTTTGTGGTCCATAAACATTTGTTAAATTATTTCATTTTACAACTTACACAGTATTTAAGGTTTATTGTTTGTCATATTTTGGGTCTTAAACCAATTTGTTATTCTCACCCTCCCCTACATTTATCTGTATATAAACGGCCTATCTCGTCAAAATAAATCAGTTTGTAGTACCACTATTTCAATGCAACAATATTTCATTAAATGTTTTAAAAAAGCACATACATACATATATATATATATATATATATATATATATATTTATATATATATATATATATATATATATATATATATATACAAATTGAATAATTTTATTTGCAATGGATTACGATAGTGATGTCTATGCAGATGATTTGTCGCAAATTTCAAGCGATGCAGAGATTCCCGAATTTGATAGCGAAAGTGACGAGGAAGAATTGATTCGACCAAGAAGAAACAAAGCCTTGCCAATACCTTCTAGCGACGAAGAAAGTTATGGTGAAGTATTGGACTGGTCGGAAAGTGATAATGTGCCAATTATCGAAGATTTCTTAGGACAATGTGGGATTTTCGTGATGCCAAATAATTCAGAAAATGTAATTGATGTGGTTCAGTTATTTATTGGAGACGATTTATTTGAATATATGGCGACAGAAACAAACCACTACCATGCACAGAATGAACATTTATTTAGAGATCGTGCTCTAGTCCGTAAGTCCGTAAAGTGGAAAGATGTAGCTGTGATAGAACTAAAAAAAATGCTCGGATTGCTTCTACTAATGAGAAGAGTTAGTAAGGATACAAATACTGGTCGACAGATGAAACAATTGAAACTCCAATTTTTTCTCAAATAATGAGCAGGGATCGATTTAGGCAAATATGGTATTCATGGCATTTTTCCAATAACGATCATGACAAAGATGATAGAGATTAAAAAAATCCGCCCCATTATTTCATACATATTACCCAAATTTCAAGTTTATAAACCACAGAGAGAATTGTCCTTAGATGAAAGCATCATGCCATGGAGAGGTCGTCTAGCATTCAAAGTCTACAATGCTTCAAAAATAACGAAATATGGTATTCTCATAAGAATGGTTTGTGAAGCGAAAACCGGCTACATATGTAATTTCCGAATATACTGTGGTGAAGGAAATCGACTGCAACACACAATTTTGAATCTTCTTCAGCCATATGTAAACTTATGGCATCACATATATATGGACAATTATTACAATAGTGCGGACACTTGTGAAATACTTCTACAATATAGATTTCGGAGTTGTGGCATTATTCGCATAAACAGAGGCCTGATGTTTCGATGTTTCGTCGGCGACAAAACATTTTGTTACAATGTTGGTAATCAAAAAGGCCTGTGCGTATGATTTCGACTATACATTCAGCTGATATTGTAGAAAGCCATAATATTGATTGGGCGACAAAAGAAAAAATCTGGAAACCAATATGCGTAGTGGATTACAATAAATTTATGAAAGGTGTAGATCGCGCCGATCAATATTTATCATATTATTCGATAGTACGTCGTACGAAGAAATGGACAAAGAGAGCTGTGATGTTTATTGTCAACTGTGCAATATTTAATTCTTTTAGAGTGTATACAACATTAAATCCTCATTGTAATAAAAAATACAAAATATTTTTACATAATGTGGCAAAAGAGTGGATAAGCGAACCGACTACGGAAAATGTGAATGAAGAGCATCCTGTTCCTGGTACATCAGCTACACCCAGAAGGGATGACCCTCCAGGACGGTTGTCAAAGGATACCAGAAAGCATAAATTAGAGACAGTGCCGCGTTTGTGCCGCGCATAAGAAGAAAAATTTGACATGTAATATGTGCCAATTTTGCGAAGTGCCCACAAGGGAGATTGTTTTTTTAAATTCCACACTTTAGAAAAATATTAGTGACTGGTTTTATTACTTAAGTTTAAAAACGACAAAACATTTTATTTGTTTTAAAAAAATTTTTGCCCTTCCGTCAACAGTCAACAACTTTACGTACACCTGCGCATCCACCATTACGAATCCATCCGGGCATCCACCATCAGGATCAGCGATCCTGACTCAACCTACTAAAATTTGTCTTCAAAATTTTGAAAATATAGCCAGTTTTACCTTCACAAACTTTGCTTTTCAAAAATTTGTATTGTAGCTTACAAAGAACCTAAATCATCCCCTATTTTACCCCCTTCAGGGATGATATTGCAAAAAAACGATGAAATACGTATTTTTTTAATTTCTTACCAAAAGCCTAAATATTAATTTTCATCTCCCTAACTTGAAAAATGATCGGTTCCTCATACATCCTCTATTTCATCCCTTTCAGGTTTTTTTTTAGAAAAAAGTATCTCAGGGTGCAATCAAAAGTCCTTTCTCAGGGTGCAATCGTTCAAATACCCAACTTTTGATAAAAAAGGCCTCGAAAATTACACCCGCTACGCAGCACAGTTTCATATCTTAGGATACCCGCTCAAAATGTGTTAATGAGATACATGAGCTTGATTGGATGAACACAGCTTTTTAATATTCGGTGGAATTATTAGACAAAGACACTCGCATTTCGTCATCAAGCATTTTTAAGCTTCCACGTTTCAATGTCTTTATGTTTGTCATTGTTGAAAAGGATACTTCACAAATGTATGTAGTGAAAAACTGTAGAAGAATTTTTAACGCTTTTTTACCTATGTTCGGATGCATTTTAGAAACGTAAATCCAAAAGTTATCTAAGTTAACCTCTTTATAGATCATTAACATATTTCGATCATTTTTTATTTCAGCTAATTCTTCTTCTTAAATAAGCGATAAGTTAATCGTTGCAGTTGAAATAAATGGATTTCTGATCCAATCATAGTCTTGGATTTCAATATTTGGGAAGTAATGTCGAAATTTCTCAACGAGTAATGTTAAATGGTCAACAATTAACGCACTAATATCATATTTTAGCTCACATTCATCAGTTTTGGAAAACATTTCAAAATTTACTTCTTTCACTTTCCTTTTCCAAATTGCAATCTTGTCTCTCATTGCACAAATTTTATCTACCGCTGTTAAGGGATTTTCTCCTTTTCCTTGTATACTGCTGTTTACTTTATTCAAATGTTCAAATATGTCAGCAAGATATGCTAATTTTGTGCACCACAGTTTGTTTTGAATTAGATCGCAGAATTCATTTTGCTGATTTTCTTCAAAGAGTCTAAGCTTTCTTTCTCTCAATTCGTATACACGACAAAGCACTCGACCTCTTGAAAGCCACTTCAAAAAAAGCCACGCACTTCTGTTTGTAGTAAAAGTTTTTTAAACTTTGCCCCCATTTGTTCACAAATGTGAGCAAATAATCTTGATTTAACAGGTCTACTTTTTATGTAACTCACCATTTCAACCATTTTGTCCATAATCTTTTTCAATTCGCAATCAATGGTTTGCGCCACTACTTCTCCGCGATGTAAAAAGCAATGAGTTAATATAATATTTTCATTCTCTTTCTTTGCCAACGCTATAAAACCTTT
Organism: Phosphuga atrata; assembly: GCA_944588485.1. Classification (NCBI taxonomy): domain Eukaryota; kingdom Metazoa; phylum Arthropoda; class Insecta; order Coleoptera; family Silphidae; genus Phosphuga; species Phosphuga atrata. Next base: position 72,549,518 of record OX155896.1, read on the forward strand.
TGTTGAACCAATCATTGAAGGAGCGCCATCTGTACAAATTCCTTCACAATTTAATCAATTTAAATTATTTTCGTTCATGAAGTAATCTAATGTTTTAAATATATCTTCGCCCCTAGTTCTCAATGGAAGTTCTAAGCAACACAAGAATTGTTCAATAATTCTGCCAGTATGAATGAAACGTATAAAAACTAGTAATTGTGCCAACCCACTGACATCTGTAGATTCATCTAACTGTAATGCAAAGACCATATTACTATCTTGAAACATGTCCTTAATTTGCAGTTTAATATCATCAGACATGTCTTGAATACGTCCAATCGTGTTATCTGCCAAAGGGATTTTATTGACTTCTATCTCAAATTCTGGTCCAAACATTGTTTGAACAATAGCACAGCAAGATTCCTTTATAGTAGTTTCAGCTATACTGTGTGGCTCCTTATTTTTGGCAATTATTTGAGCAATCAACTAACTTGCCTCTTGAGCTTTATCTGATGTCTTCATTCTCTTGGTGAATGATACAGACTGCTTCTTTATAGATTTTGAAAGTTCAATAAAGTATTCTACAGGCTTTTGTGATAAATGACTGTGTTTTGAGGTAAAATGGCGCTTTAATTTGTTTGGTACCCTACTTTCATTTGCAAGTATCACCCCACAAATTAAACACTGGGGACAAGGATTTTTTTCATTACCAGAAAATGTGAATCCTAGTTTCATATAATCATTATTATATAAACGAGACGTAGAATTTTTTCCTTTACAATTTTTACGTATTAATGCAGACCCTTCAACAACTGATTCTTCTATAAGCGATATCATAGGTTCATCACAAACGTCAACTTCAACTTTTCTTTTTTTAATTAGAAACTTATCCATTTTACGAGTAATTCAACACCAATTTAAGAACTAAGACTAAACTATAACTAAATTTACAAATAAAAAACAAAGCTTATATATCCTAATGCGCATGGTTAAAGGTGGGGATATTTCAGCTGAAAAGAACAAAGGGTCGATAATATTTAATCATTTGTGGTTTTTTTTTAAACCAATTTTAAAAAAGATTATTTGTTAGATGGGAATACCTATGTTATTAACACGTTCAAAACCTAACCTAATCCCATAGGTATTCCCATCTAACAAATAAGATTTTTTTTTAATTTAATGTTATAGTCGCGATTATTACCGCGACACACCTTCACACTGCAGGCGACACACTAAAGTGTCGCAGCACACAGTTTGGAAAGCACTGCAGTAGGGGATACCATATTTATACGGACAGGTATTATACAAGCTTGCCTTTAGCAAAAGTGTTGCTAAAAATGAATATCCACTTGACGGGCACAATTCAGTCCAACAGAAAATTTATCCCCGATAGCATAAAGAAACCCACGTTTGAAGACAATCAAACATTTGCATGTCGATCAGAAAATATACTGCTGTTGGCGTAGGAAGATAAAAGAGCGCTGACCGCACTGAGTACCTGGGACGTTTCTGGTACTCAGCCTATAAATAGAAGAGTACGTGGAGGCAATATGCAAGAATAAATTTACGTTTTAATGTCAAAGTGACATAAACGTATTTTTTGCTCTCCCTCCTTTTTCGACCTAATACACCGTCGTCTCCGCCGTCGTCTGGTCCCAAGCCCAGGGTGTGAAAGGAGGAGGGTGGTCGGCCTGCCGCGCCGACCAGAATCGGGAAACCGAAGAAACTAGGCAAGAAACCGCATGGATACACGACTTAACCACTTACGAATTAATGCTACCGCATCCGGGGCAGCCGATGCGCCAGCTTTGGGAACCAGGGATGCTGGTGAGAAGTGGACTACTGGCCAAAGACTCAGGTTAATCACACCGAAATCAGAAATACGAATCGCCGCATGGAATGTGCGAACGGGACATCACGTTGGTCAAAAGGAAATTATCGCCAAGGAATTATTGAAATGCAAAATATCGATCTGTGCATTATCAGAACTGCGGCTCACAGGATCTGGGACAATGAAGGTTGACCCACCATCAATCGACGAGACGATGACGCTATTCTATTCTGGTGGCGACAAACGAGAAGCGGGCGTTGGCTTTATGGTTGATCGACGGGCCTCTGCCAGTGTTATCGCATTCCAACCGATATCCGAGCGTCTGGCGGTTATCACTATTGATGGAACGATTAAGACCCATATCGTATCCGTCTACGCCCCAACTGAGACCAGCCCGGACACAAACAAGGATGAATTTTATGCCCAGTTTCAACACACACTGGATACAATACCCCAAACCGAATTAATTGTACTTATGGGGGACTTTAATGCACATACGGGTGCAGATCGAACCGGTTGGGAAGAAACGATCGGAAAATTCGGATACGGGGAAATAAATGACAACGGATTACGCCTCTTATCATTTGCAGCGTCAAACAACTTGATCATCGGCAACAGCAACTTTCGTCACCCCCTCAAACATCAACTCACGTGGCGAAATCCATCCGGCAACGATTCGGCGATGTTGGACTACATTTTGGTCAACACCAGATTCCGATCGACGCTCAAAGATGTACGTGTGATGCGTGGACCCGACTGTGGATCAGACCATTATCTTGTCCGAGTGAAACTACAATTGAAATTACAAAGAGCAAAAAAAAAGGCACCACCATCAGCCAAGACGAACTGGGCCTGTCTGCGAGACCCTGAAACCAGCCGAAAATTTCAAATCGCATTATCCAACAAATTTGCAGCACTCACGATACCAGTAGATATCAACATAGAAGAAAAACAACTTTCTGAGTCTATTGTGGGGTGTGCAACGGAGCTGTGTCCGCCCATCCGTCGACGGACGCAGCAATGGATCTCGGACGACTGTCTCAATCTAGTCGACCAGCGGAAGCAAATGAAACACGTCGATTTCAAACAATACCGACGATTGAACAAAGAAGTTCGACAGAAAATGAAATTGGAACGGGAAGCTTACTGGAATAACATCGCGGCTGACATGGAAGAAGCAACGTCAAGGCATGAGTACCGGACGCTGTACCAGACAATCCGACGGTTAAGTGGCAAAACAACATCAACAAATGACAATATCAAAAAATTGGGAATGCAAGAATTACCGTGGTATTAGTCTCCTCTCGATCGTCGGCAAAGTATTTATGAAAATCATACAATCAAGACTACAGAAACATCGAGAGCAAACAAGCCGGGAAGAACAAGCTGGATTTCGACCACATCGAGGATGCATCGATCAGATATTTGCTCTCCGTCAGCTAATGGAAGAAAGAATTCGATGTGGCAAACGAACTGTCATCGTCTTCATCGATTTCAAATCTGCTTTTGATTGCATCGATTGGACAAGCTTGTGGGAAGCCCTGAAGATCGAACACGTGCCACTGAAAATCATTCAACTTCTTCAAGCATCGTACGACGGCTCAACCAGCAATGTTCGTATCCGAAATGACATGTCTGAGGAATTCCCGATTCGAACCGGAGTCCGGCAAGGAGACGTGGCCTCGCCGCTCCTTTTTAACATTGTGATCGACACGGTTATGCGAAAAGCATTTGATGGGCGACGCGGAGTTCGATATGATGACAAAAACTTCCTAACCGATCTGATGTTCGCCGATGACAGTGCGGTTTTCGCCAACACAGATGCCGAAGCAACAGACACCTTGTATGACATTTCCCGCATTGCCCAGTCATACAGACTGAGAATCAATGCGGATAAGACCAAAGTGCTTACAACGGATGGATCTGAAGCCAGAGTTTACCTCGATGGAACCACAATCGAGCAGGTACCACAGTTCAAATATTTGGGATCACTGGTTGTGGAGAAGAAAGTAGCTTCGACAGCCGAAGTTCACAGCCGGATAGGCCAGGCAACAGCAACGTTTGCTTCACTCAAGTGGTGCATATGGAAGCGGACGAATATTACCATCAAAACTAAAATACGCCTATACCGGACGCTGATCCTCCCAATTCTTCTTTATGGATCGGAAACATGGACATTACTCAAACCAGACCTTAACAAGCTCGAGGCCTTCCAAATGCGATGCCTGAGACAGATTCTCTGCGTCTCACTCCTCAACCACCTCCGAAATGAGACAATCAGAGAAAGGTGCGACCAACAGACACCGATTGTTGACGAAATTCAAAAACGCCGATTACGATGGTTCGGCCACATCTGTAGGATGGGCGACAATCGAGTACCGCACAAACTCCTATGGAAAAAACGACCTCTTGATTGGAGAACACAAAAACAAGCACCGAAGACCACATGGTTGAAACACGTAGAGAACGATTTAAAAAACCAGCGAATAACAACAGCTGAGGCAAGAACCGTTGCAACTGATCGATTAGCATGGAAGCGTATAGTGAATGGAGCACGGAATCTTGCGGCACCAACAGCAGCGTACTGGCTACGAGGTCGACCACCTCTCCATGCGCCGGCTATGGATTAAAGAAGAAGAAGAAGAGAAGAATATGCAAGAAATTAACAAGCCAACTATAATTGTTAATTACAATAAATATATGGGAGGCGTAGACCGGGCCGATTCCTACTCAGCTTCCTACTGTTTTTTAAGAAAATCCCTCAAATGGTGGAGAAAATTATTTTTTTGGGGCCTTGAAGCAGCCAGCGTAAATAGTTATTTATTATACAAAACGTCGCAACAAACGCCCGATTACGCATCAAAAATTTGTCCGAGAGATATTTGAAGAACTCTCGGGAAATTATCGAGAAGGTACAAAAATTGTTGGTAGACCATCCACCACGGATAAAGAAGAAAGACTTAATGGAAACTTGCACATTTTAACGAAAAATAACGGCAAAAAAGATTGTTTGTGTGCTCTAACAGAAAAGTGCAAGGTGGACGACGCGAGACTGCATAACACATGCCATCGCAAGCCGGGTCTTCATATTGGTGACTGCTTTGAACGCTACCACACTTTAGAAGAATACAAAATATAAATAAAAATTTTGTTTGAATTTGAGTGTTTAGCAACACATGTGTTTCTGGACAAGATAATAGAGAATGTGCTATGGTGAATGCACCGGTAAAATATTCCGCCCCCAAATGCAAATTTTGATATTTTGTATAATTTTTATGTTATTTTTGTTTTGATAACTTAATTATTTAGTAAAGCAAAAATTAATTATGTGCCTGCATTAGATGTTTTATTTATTTTCCCACTAATAAGGTTTTTTTGAATAATATCATCTTTAATATAACCTTATTTAAGGTGTCCTATGTTCGCATATTAAAAACCTTATATTGCAAAAAAAAAAATCCGAGTTTACGGCAACCTTCTACAAATATAAACACGAGTGCAAAGGGTTAAATGCCATTTTATAAAACTATTAAGCTAAACTCTCAGAGAGACTTACCAAAAGTGTGCAATGTAGGTTAAAAGTTAAGTGGTAAGATTTTACCAACTCCCCCCTAATACCCTTTATTGGCAAAAAAATCATAAAAATTATAAAGTTTAATATCATATTAAATGCTTAATCTTAAATTAACAATAAATACTTAAATTAAAATTATGCATCATGCTTGAGATCGATACAACAATGAACGCGCATTGCACGGTGAAACATTTCACCAAATCGAATGTTTTATTTTTCGCTTGTCGAATTTATCGTTTTAAGTCTTTCAGGGTTTGAGGTCGGTTCTGATAAACTTCAAATTTAATAACCCCATAAGAAATAATCCAAAGCCGAAACATCCGGAGAGCGAGGAGGTCACATGTAATCCCCACGCTGGGAAATCAGACGACCCGGAAAGAATTCTCGTAACACTCCCACACACATGTTTGATATATAAGGCCTTGCACCATTTTGTTGATATCAAATATCGTTTATTGGTAATCGGTGTTTAGTGGAAAACGTTACATACATTAAGAAGGTTTGTAGCATCTCCACATAACGTTCACTATTGATAACCACTGCGTTTCCAATTTCATTAAACAAAAAATACGGTCCCAATACTCCAGCCGAGCATATTCCACACCACACAGTTGTTACATTTCTTCGAATATAACTCGAGGGTTTTCGGAAGACCAGTAACGTAAATTTTGTTTGTTCCTCTCCGCTTGCAATTGAAAGTGTGCTTGGTCACTCATAATTATTTTGTTGACAAAATTATCCCATCTGCCCAAAATCCATCGACAGATACAAATACTATTACTACAAACATTATATAATATTTGACCAAAACTTGGCCACTTCCACTGCATTCTGTGATGCTTCAAAAAGTTCATCTTCTGTGCAGGAGTTCGGACACAGTCTACACATATGTTTCACAGTCTGATTTTCTACACAGTCACACTGAATGCTATCTTCTTTAATGTAACCCCACTTTGCAAGATTGGTCTTAGATCTGCCCACTACCCACGTATCCTTGATCACGACCAAGAGGTAAAGTTTCGGCAATCTTTTTCCAGCCCAGGGGAAGAGATTCCTTAGCTTTCCATAATTCTAGCCTGCCTTTTTCGCTTGTAGTCTTGAATTCTTTGGATGTTCGTAAGAAACTCTTCGTAGACTTCAACCTCTAAGCATGTAGTTAATGCCCATATAGAGGATGGGTTACTTCCTGCTCAGATTTCTTCCTTTCATTGTTTGCAGCCATTTCTAGTCGAATAGAGGGTGGTGCTATTCCTGCTAGCTGGTAAAGGCACACAGTTGGTGTTGATCTTAAGCATCCAGTTATAGTTCTACATGTTCCGTTTAGAGCTACGTCCACCTGTTTAGCATGAGTTAGGTTATACCAAATCGGACAGGCGTACTCTGCAGCGGTATAGCACAACACCATTGCAGATATTCGAATGATGTCAGGTTGACTACCTCATTTTGAACCAACCAGTTTTCTTAGAAGATTATTCCTGGTGGAAACTTTTGACTTGGTGTTCAGATGATGTGTCACGTAGATAAGAGCTCTGCCTAATGTCACTACTAGAAAGTTTGGAGGTATAACAGTGTTCCAGTTCTACTCCTGACCATACTACCTTCAATTCACGAAAGGCTTCCCTGGTTCTCAAGTGAAAAGCACATGCTTGTGTCTTGGAGGGATTAGGTTTCAGTTGGTTTGCGAAATAGTATTTGGCCAGACTTAAGGGCCCTCGTGCGGTTATCCTCCATTAATTCAAATCTTTACACTGTGAAGCAAGAGTGAGATCGTCAGCATAGAAGAAAATCCTGGTGTTGGGAGCTATGGGCACTGGTCATAGTTGCCGATAAATCAACAAATGCCACCCTAGTTACCTTAGCTGCTTTGAAACCATCTTCTATGAACTGCGTAAGGTTCAGCAACTGTCCAATATAGCTTTTGCCGGAATGAATTCCAAGTTCGGGTATAAGGATCAATTTCGGGTAGAAGGCGATTCAGAATCGTTCTTTTTAGTAGTTTGTAGAGGTGACACAGGAGTGTAACTGGTCTGAAGTTCTTCGGGTTGTTGCCTTCTTTGCCAGGTTTCTGCAGAGCTATCACACGGCTCTTCCTCCATATCTTTTGGATTTGATAATTCTTCATGCAGTTATTGAAGAGCTGTATCCATTCCTTTGTTTTTAAGCCAAAACGCGTAATTTGTTCTGTCCGAATGTCATCCAAGCCGGTGTATTTTCCATTTTTAGTCTGTTTGATAGGCTTCTCCAGTTCTGCCATTCTGAGTGGTATTGTAAGATACGTTACTTTCCTTTTGAATTTCTCTTTGATATCTGGGCACTTTGTGCTTGTGGATGGGCTTCCCGTTCGTCAAAAGCTGATGTGCTATTCGGTTGGCAGTGATGTTGTAATGTACAGAGGTCTTTGTCGGATCACCTCTCAGACGTCTTAAAAGTCTCCATGCCTTATGGCTGTCTCTTCTCAAATCCAGGTCTTCTATAGTTCTAGCCCATTGATTCCGTTTTGTTTGTCTAATGACGGAGGTGAGTCTGTTCCCAGCTTCCACTGTTGATTCACTGAAAGGGTTTTCTTCAAATAACTTGTGAGTAGGGCAGCTTCATCTGATGTGAGACCAGGGATAAATGATGTCCGGCAGCCGCGAGGTATAGAGAACTTTTTTACAGCTGTGGTAAAGATGTCATAGGATTCTGGTGTGGGTTCCATTGAAGACAATTCGATTGCCAACAAAATTGACAAGTCCGGCAGCCGCGAGGTATAGACCTTCTGCAATTCTATGCTAGAATAATATAATAATAATTATCTAATATAATAGACCTTCTATTAGTCTATGGTCTATTATATAGAATCTATATAATAGACCTTCTGGTCTATTGGAAGAAGTATTTAGGGCTCTTTGCCATTTGTAAAGCCGGAAGAGTAAATCTTTATTTAAAATTATTGTTACCGACTCACGTGAAGTTCCTACTTGCCGCGATAAACGTCGCATGGATTGATTTTAATTTTCTTCAGTTCTGTGCCTTGCAAAGTATTCACTTCTGTCCTTGTAGCTGTTTCCCTTCTGCAAGTTTATTATCCATAAAACAATCTTACTGGTGTTCAAATAATTAACTTAGTACTTATTAATTAATCAATGATAATTGATTTCAATGCAATTATTATCTTGTTTATACTCTCTCTTTCTCTGTAGGTTTTACAACCCAGGGTGGGTGTTGGCTGGCTTAACAACTCTCCTCCATTGGACTCTGTCCATCATTAGCTCATCCGCTTCCATGATATTCAGGGATCTAAGATCTGATGCTATGTTGTCTCTCCACCGTAGTCGCGGTCTTCTACCGGTCGGGGCCTGTTCCCATACCATTCTAACAACTCGTCCATCCTCCTGTCTCTTTACATGGCCGGCCCATCTCTGTTTTTCCGCTTTTATCGTTCTTACAATGTCTGGTTGGTCATATAGTTCTTCTATTTCCCAGTTTTTCCTACTGCGGCACTGTTGTGTAGTTTCATCCCCTATAGGCCCGTATATACACCGAAGTATTTTTCTCTCTGCAACTCTCAGTCTGCTTTCGTTCTTTTTTGTCATTGTCCAGGTTTCGCAGGCGTAAGTCATAATTGGTCTTATAATGGAGTGGTATATTCTTATTTTTGTCGTCCGAGATACATTTTTTGATTTAATTATTCTCTGCAATGCAAAACAACATCGATTGGTACTTTGTATTCTGTTGTTAATTTCTTTGGTAATATCATTGTCCGACGTGATAGTGGCCCCAGATATTTAAATTCCTGGACTCTTTCGAAGTTGTATTGGTCCTTCGTCACATTTTGTCCTATCCTATCCCTACGTTTAGTCCTTGATGTGGTCAACTACTTGGGGTTTTACTCTCGTTTATTTTTAGGCCCATATTTTCCTCTGCAGATTCAATTTTTTTAAACTCGTTTTTAAAGTTACTGGTTGTGTTTCCAATGATGTCTATGTCATCCGCAAAGGCCAATATAAGACGCGAGCCCCGGTTTCTAAATAGCAGTGTCTCCGTTTTTGCCTCCCTCAATACCTCCTCCAGAGCTATATTAAAGAGGAGTGGGGGAGATGGCGTCTCCCTGTATCAGGCCATTATTTATCGTAAAAAAGGTTGACAACTTTCCCCCGTTCCGTACTGCACTTTTGGAGCCTTCGATGCTGATCTTTGTTAGGCTGACAAGTTTACTCGGAATTCCCAGTTCCATCATAACATTCCACAGCTTCACCCTCAAGACGTTGTCTTACGCTTGTTTGAAGTCGATGAAGAGTTGATGTATGACTTTATCATACTCACAGAACTTCTCCATTTGTTGAAGTATTGTGAAGATCTGGTCTACTGTTGATCTTCTTTTCCTGAACCCACATTGTTAGTCGCCTAGCTGGTGTTCAATATAGGGAGTTAGTCTTTCGAGTAGTACCAGGGACCAGACCTTATATCCTGTATTTATCAATGATTCAAATTCAAATTCAGTTTATTAATCTATAGATGTAATAATTATACATATTAGACATGTCAAAGTTAGAATACATAGAAATAAAATAAAAGTACAAGAATACAAAAGCACATAAAGTTAAAAATTAAAAAAATAAATATTAGACATTAAAAAAATCACTGACAGTATAATAGCATTTATCTAGGAGGTAAGTTTTAAGGCGTATTCGGAAGCTTCTATAACTGGCTAACTCCTTAATAGCCAACGGTAACTGGTTATAGATTTGAATACCTATTCGATTAGGAGCACCTTTGCAAATGGTGAGATTACTTTTCACCGGTCTTAGGTTCAAATAATTTCTGGTATCATATCCATGGCGGTCATCTCTTACCCCAATTACATTCCTATTTTTAAAAATATGACATGCTAGCTCCCATATATAAATACATGGAACGGTGAGGATTTTAAGATTTTTAAAGTATGATCTGCAAGAGGTGGTTCTTGTGATGCCTGCTATTGTTCGTATTACCCTTTTTTGTGCAAGAAATACTCCTTGACTAAGTGAAGCAGCTCCCCAGACTAAAATGCCATAAGCCAGAACCGAATGAATTTCGGCATGGTATACTCTGAGAAGAACATCTTCACCCACCGTTTGTCTTACTTTTCTTAACAGATACGATTTACTGTGCAGCTTATGAATTATTGCATCAGTGGTTGCAGTCCATGTCAGGTGTTCCTCTAGGTATATACCTAGAAATTTTACTTTTTCCTGGCGAGTTAGCTTGCAGTTGCCAATTTTGAGAGGAATGTCATCAGTGGGATTTCTTCGACTGCATTGAAAAATAACATAGCTTGTTTTTCCAATATTAAGGTGTAAGTTATTGGCACAGAACCATGTGTATAGTTTTAACAGGATAATGTTCAGTTGTGTTGCCGTTGCTTCAAGTAAACGTTCCGAAATTAGGATACTCGAATCATCCGCATACAGGGTGCAGTGATAAGGGCCGATAAAATGTATCATGTCAGCTGGATAGAGAGAAAACAGAATTGGCGCTAAGATACTACCTTGCGGCAACCCTATTCTGAGAACTTTAGTATTAGAGTATCCTGTCCTCCCTCTTGAATTTATTCTGACGTATTGTCTTCTATTATTTAAGTAGGACTCGAACCAACGACCAGCCTTTCCTCTAATTCCATAGGAATATAGTTTGTCCAGGAGAATTTCATGTGCGACGCAGTCAAAGGCTTTTGACAGGTCGCAAAAAATTCCCACTGGACATTTCCCTTCGTCTACCTCATTAACGATTTTGTTGTAGAATTCACTGATTGCTGTGGAGGTGGATTTTTGTTTGCCGAATCCATGTTGCTGGCGAGGAATTAGATGATGTCGCGTAATGAAAGGCATTAATCGCCTTTCCATAGAATATTCAAGGATCTTTGCGAGAACCGATGCGAGCGAGATCGGTCTGTAATTGTTCCTATCAATTCTGTCTCCTTTCTTGAATATAGGTGAAACTACTGCGATTTTTAGAGCATCAGGTACCTTTTCAGAAGCGAACGAGCAATTGATAATATCGGTAATAGGCTCTATCAGTTCACTTTCGAATTCCTTAATGATACTAGCAGGCAAGGAGTCTGGGCCCTGGGTTGGTTTATTTTTAATTTTTTTGAAGACTAAGGACATTTCGCTAGGTGAGAAATCTTCGAGATAAATAGATTTTTCGTTTCGGAGAATGTGGCTATTGTCTAAGTAGGTTGACGGAATGTTTTCTATAATCCTTTCAGGTGTTGAGGTAAAGAAGCCATTAAAAATTGAAGCCACCGCTTTAGGGGTTTCTACAAGTCTTTCATTCTCTAATAGGTAAATCTCTTGTTTACTCCGTACTTTGTTGGACAGTTCATCTACTGTCTTCCAAAGAGTACGTTGTTTATTAGATGATTTTCCAATTTTGTTTCTAAAGTAATTTCTTTTAGTAGAGATAAGGAGATTCAGGTGCGTTTTCTTGTGTGCCAAGTAAATTTCTTTCAAGTCAGGGTGCTGCTTTTGTAAAATATACAGGTCCTTTAACTTTCTGCTTGAGATTTTAATTTCTTTGGTTATCCAAGAAGTGGAAGTAATTGTTATTTTCTTTAATGGACAATATTTAAAAATATAAAATTGCATCAGTTGGATAAACGAGTTGACCTTTCTCTCGCAGTCCTTAGTTGAGAAAATATCTGATTCTTTTTGTAGAGCTTCTTGAAGGCGAAGTTTATTGGCTGCACAGAAGTTTCGAGCAAAATAAAAATCTTGTTTAGATTTATTAGGAAATACTACATTGGCAACCAGTATGAATCTGTGATCAGAGAGAGTGTTGTCCCCAACAGTGATTGGAGCTGGGCGATTTAGTCTGACAAAAAGATTGTCAATTGTGCTCTGTGAGGTGTTAGTTACCCTAGTGGGAACCTTTACTCTGTGATCTAGACCATATGATAGCAGCATGTTGATTAGATTGGTTTTATCTTTGGAATGTTTATCAAAGTGTATATTAAAGTCACCTACAATAAAAATGTCATCATATTTAAGAAACACACAGTCAAGTACCTCTTCGAGAATTATCATGAAAGTGGTGACACACCCCGTAGGCGGTCGATATACAGTTATACTCAACTTGTTACTCAACAGTTAAACTCAACTTGTTTTTCAATGGATTTACTGGAGATTTCTAGAGTGTGGCAGTTATCGAAATATGTGTGTTTAACCCAAATTGCAACTCCTCCGCCAATAGACTGCGTTCGTGAATAGGAGGCAATCGATTTATAATTAGGTATATTTATGTAAGACATTAGCTCATCCGTCAGCCACGTTTCTGCCAGACATAAAAAGTGTGGCGAGTGCTCAGATGTTAAAAGGTCCAGTTGAAGGAGTTTCTGTTTAATACTTTGAGCATTAATGAATAATATCAGATTGTTAATAGGTTTGGTACTATTTTTGCAGTTATTTTTCGATGGAGAGTGAAGTAAAATTGGCCCTGAATTCGGAAGATTTAGTTGGTTACTCTGAGTTTGTGAGGGTTTGGGAAGAAAAAACGATTAACTCTTGTGTATTGCGGCCAGGTTTCCGGTTTTTGCACATCTTCAAGTTTATCCATTGGGACAGAGACCTTAAAAGATGAGTATTCTTTGGGAAACTTAGAAGGAAGTTTAGTACACTGTATGTGGTCGAACTGTTTACTGTTAAGATATTTGATTACATCATCCTCGTTGAGTTCTGGATCCAGACGGTAGACATGAAGGTGAGCGTAATTCTTCACCGCCCTAATTGCGGAATTCTCGGAGTTTGTGCCAATTATTATATTTGATCTTCTATTATTCCTTTTCTTTTTATTTTGAATTTGCCACGTATCGTTGTTTATATTTTTATCAAGTTGTGTTTTTTTAACACCGCTCTCACGAGTATCGGTTTTATCGTGCACTATTGGTTTTTCCTTTCTCGAAGGTCCTTGCTGCTTCGTATCTTGCGAATTGGCCTTATCGGAACAAGATAAGACTTCACCTGTGTTTTTATCTGCTTCGCATTCTTTCGCAGGTTCGGATAAGTTTTTACCCGCAGAATTAAACAATTGATCTGAAGTGGCCATTTTTTCTAAAAGCATAGAATTTTGGGTTTGTAGATTTCTTACTTGTTGCGTAAGTTCCCGTAGTTCCTTTTTCACACGGTCCTGGATATTATCCATGATTGATGATCTCATCGACTCTAATTCACTCCTTATGGCTCCAGTAATCATGTCCTTGAAATAGGGACTTTGGGACAATATCACAGGGTCACCATTTGCATCTGGATTAGCGTTAGAACGTAATTCTCTTGGCATATTGCAAACAAATATATTAAATTCACTTAGAGTGGATTAAAGAGATAGTTTTATCTCACGCTTGATTTGATGTTCACGCTCTCGCGGTTCGACCGCGACTATTGATATTCCCCGATAGTTGGAGCACTGTAGTTTGTCGCCCTTTTTGTGTAGGGGCACGATGACACTCACTTTCCAACTACTTGGTATTTTATCTTCCTTCCAAATCTGGAGTATGAGGGTGTGGAAGTATTTGAAAAGAGTTTCTCCTCCATATTTGAGACACTCTGCCGGTATTGTGTCCTTACCCGGCGCTATGTTATTCTTTATTCTCATGATCGCCTTCGTTACCTCTTCAAGGGTTGGCTCCTCGACAATTGGATCTGCGGTGTAGTATGTAACCGTACCTCTTCCTTGGTCCTGCTGTGCGTTCAGTAATTGGTCGAAGTAGCTTCTCCACGTCTCCAACACCTCGTTTTTATCTGTCACTAGTCCTCAGTTATCTGTTATACGATACATGTCAGTCCTCGGTGTGAAGCCTCATTTAATGTTTCTCACTTCTTGAAAAAAATTCCTACTTTGGTTATTTGTTCGACATGTTTCCAGTTCTTCTAACATTTTTTGTTCGTGCGCTCTTTTTAGGGTTCCGTACCGAAAACGGAACCCTTATAGGATCACTTTGTTGTCCGTCTGTATGTCTGTCTGTCCGTCCGTCTGTCTGTCAAGACCATTTTTCTCAGGAACGCGTAGAGGTAACAAGTTGAAATTTGCATCAAATACTCGGGTCAGCGGTCTCTTTCAGCTGTGAAAAAATCAAACTTTTAAGTCAACGCGATCAAAAGATAAGACCGTTTATGTCGCATATTTTGCGATTTCACAGAGGAATCAAAACCTATAGGGTACTTCCCGTTTACCTAGAATCATGAAATTTGACAAGAAGCGGTGTCTTACAGCACATGTAAAGGTAAAAATCTGAAAACCATAAATATGTAGTTTAATTACAAAAAAAATGCGAATTTACTATTAGAAACTTATGAAAATACACTAATGTGTTATTGTATTATTATATGCGTGGTATTGTCAGGCTCCAGAAGCATATGGGTTGCATACAGTTAGGTCCTCCTCGGTTAGGTCCGAAGGTTAAAAAGTATGTGTCGGCACCAAGCTGTTTATTCTGAATTTTATTTGTTGATATTCGTTATGCATTTCATCACGTACGCTCTATATACATAATATATACAGGGTATATATTAAGTCTAAATTTTGCTTGTTTATAACCGACATGCGACATACTCAAGTCCCGTAACATCCTGTATATATTATATTTCGTTTATTTTTTGTTTACAATCTACATATACTTAAATCGCGTTCGTCCTATATTTTTTGGTAGTCAATTGCCCAAAAGCAGTCAATTGAACAACTGAATGTTAAGAGTATCGAAATAGATCTAGAAATAGTTAATATATTAGTTTATATTAGACCTAGAAATAGTTAGATCTTAATATAAGTTAGTGAATAAGTGTAATACTAAAATAAAGTTTTCTATTTATAAGTTTAAAAATATTCGCGGTATTTTTAAAAAAATACCCTGTATACCTTTATAAAGGGTATATGGGTATACAGGCAAAATTGAGTAGTAAAAACAAATAGTGAAGTTCCAGAAGCCCTACACACTCATAGTGAATGGGGGATGTATGGTAATAAAATATAGGGTAGAATTCCATCGTACGACAGCGACATCTTGAGGTTATGCTTGCAGCGGTGCTAAGATGGTCGTGATTTCAGGAGGGCCACTTGTCAAATTAACTGAATGTGCTTGCTGCGTCCTCCACAAAAAAAAGATACCTTACTTACAAGTTTGTACGGAACCCTCGGTCCGCGAGTCACAACTCGCACTTGGCCCTTTTTTTTTACTCTAAATGTTCTCCGTGTTGCTGTTCTTGTTTGTCTGTATTTATGCCTAATGTGTTCATTTGGGTCTTGCAGCGCGTCCATTCTGGCTATGTTTCTTGCGCTTATCTTCTGTTCACACTCCTTGTCGTACCACGAGTTCCATACTTTAGCCTTGCTTTTCCCCACTATGTTGTTTATACTGCCATCCGTTAAGGATTAAAAGAATTTCAAGACAATATTGTTATTACTTTTGAAAAAGTATTGTTGTAATCTTGCATTTACATGCAAATAAACATTTTATAAACGTTAAATTTTCAAATCGCCCTAATCAATCTTCTTATGGAAGACTAACATCCTTGCATAGGGAAGAAATATTGTTGTCAGTATCAATTAATTTTATCAGCTACTGATTTTGCTTCTGTCTAAATTTATCTAACGTTAAAAAAAAATCTTTTTAGTCCTCATTATATTGGACTTAAATAATGAACAAAAACTTTTTAATAAATTCAATTTTATTTGTCGTAAGAAACAGTTTGTGCGTAATCATGCCCTTGTTTATTACAAGCCTAATCTCAACGTTACGAATATCCTACATAAACAAAAAATTGATTATGCAACAATTACAAGCGAAAATTAAAATCAAATTTATCAACATGATAGTGTTATTTTGAACGTTTTATCTCTTAAAAATTCAGAAAATGTTTATATATGAGCAGAGCCTCTCGGAAAAAAGGCGAGGCGCTGGGCAATTAATATTCGGAGCCCCCCTTCAAAATCCGTTGAAAAGTAAAAACTTAAGGGAGGAAAAAAAATTTAATTATTTAATAATCAAAATAATTAATTAAAAATAATAATAAATAAGTTCTTCTTATGGTATTAAATATTCATTCAATAAGTAAAACTTAAAAAATACTTTTCGCGCTTTGGTATCAGAAAATTCGGTTATAGTTTGAGAATAATCTAGTACGCACTATTTGAATATTGAGAGTACGCGCTATTTGAATATTGTATGTTTTTATTATTATTATATGTTATATTTATATAAATTATAAGAGACGCTACTCTTATAACTTAAAAATAATACACTTCTCTAATGCCACGGAAAAGTAACATATCTCACATCTCACTGACCCATGCAGGACAAAAAAGTAAAATTCACAACTTATGTTCTGTACTGCGGGCGCGGGAGCGCGCGATATTTAATTTTGCAACCTTGGAATCTAGCAAAGTGAGGCCCCTTAAATTATAAAGTCCATGGCAAGTGTCCCCCCTCTGATAGGCCCTGTATATAAGTGAAAACAAAACTATTGCATCTAGCAGATGAACTGTAATTGATGCAGTGCCGAATTAAAATTCAGACAACATGCTTGTTTTTCTTTTATTGAGTGCAACATGTGTTATATTAATTTTGACTTTGGTGACAAATTGGTACAGACATTTGCATAAGTATCCCTTACATGGAATACCTGGGCCAAAACCTTTGCCCGTTCTGGGCAATGCCTTAGACTTCGGTCTCAATCCAGAGAGTAAGTAAAACATTTCATATTGTTTTAAAAATTAACTGTAATAAATTATGAAACAAAAGCTTGTGCCTTAGTAGGAAAAGAGTGTAAGTAGCAAAATTACCTACACACTTGGCTAAGTTTAAACGGATCTGAAAATTGTTACAAGGGCCGGATAAAACCAAGTTAACAGGCTCGCGGGTTTAAGAAAATCGAGATCAAAGTTTCGAGTCTCTCAAAAATTGATCGAATCGTTTTATAAACAATTTGGGAGGTTCATTCACCTTGCAAACTGCAAGGTATCATACATAATTTTTACCTGAATTTGGAATAATTTAGAAAAAGATTCAGGCAATTTCGATTATTTTGTAAAAAGTTTCGGGCGAAAATCTGAAATAAATTTAGTAAAATTGCTAATTTAGGCTTACGTCTCAACGAAATAGAAAAGGATTAAAAAGGCATTGTTAATCGAAATAAGCTCGAAAAAGAAAATCTGTTATTCCATCAAACAGCCACCATAACAGTAGAAGAAGAAATCTCTGAGAATATGGTAATTTGGACGACAGATTGCAACAATAAAATGCAAATTTACATTTTAGAGATTTTGGAGAGGTTCTACAATCTCACATAGCAATTATTGATTTTTGCTTATTGATTTGCCCTGGTCAAGACCACATACGTCTTGTGGTCTTGACTTATCTGATCAAGACAAAAAACGCGCGGCGCTGCCGCGAGTACTGCCGGTATTGCCCATATTTTTTATTCTTTGAAGTTATTTTAAAAGTTCCAACATAAATCGATGATAATTACATTGATATTACTTGCATTATTTACCTTTAGAGATAATAAAATGCAATTTTATTTTAGCGATTTTGGAGAGCTTCACGCAACAATGATTGATTTTTGCTTATCGATTTGAAGATTACTATTTGAGTTATTTTAAAACAGTTGATGATGATAATAATATTAATTACATTAATTAGCTGTAGCAAGACTAAAATGCAATTTACATTTTAGAAATTCTGGAGAGGTTCAACAATCTCACGAAGCAATTCTACGGAATATTTAAACTTTACTTGGGAACTAAAACCGTGATGGTCGTTTTGACCGATCCCGTTTACATCAAAGCAATTATGAGTTCTTCCACACATTTAAATAAATCCGACTTTTACGACTTTTATGCGCCGTTTGTGAAGAACGGACTAATCCTAGCAAATGGTAAGTTTCCATTTACAATCTAATAAATCCCAATAGGAACTTGACTAGATCATCATATCTATCATTTTATAAACAAACTCAGTTTCAAAACTCATTAATTAGTTTAAATTATCAATCAATATTTGAACAATCAAAGTAATCAACGTATATCCCCAAAATGCAAATTCCTTGCCTGAAACATGATTTATATTCAAATGCAAATATAATTTGTATTTCAGAATCCCACTGGAGAGGCAACCGAAAACTTCTAGCTCCCAGTTTCAATTACTCAATGTTGGAACAATTCAATAAAGTCTTCAATGCCGCCGGCCAAAGATTAATTTCCAATCTCACACTTAAGCAAGGAACTAAAATTGATATCTATGATTACGTAAATATCACGGCGACGGACAACGTATATGGCAAGTGTTTATTAATTACTTCTTTACAAAATTTATTTAAATATAAAACGTAATATACGTGGTCTGTTAGAAAAGTATCCGACCTTATTTTTTATTTTGAAAACCTGATGGATTTGAATCAAGCGTGCTTGCATGAGCCGACCTTGAACCTTCGTGCGCATGCGTGAATTTTTTCCCGCCTGTAGATACCGTCAGATGCTGTCGAGCTGTGTTCGAGTGACGTGGTGTGTAGTGCTCTTGTCGGTTTTTCAATGCTAGTAAAATGACGGAACGACTGGAGCAGCGCTACTGCATCAAATTTTGCCAGAAACTGGGCGACAACCAGGTGGAAACCATTCGGAAGATTCAGACGGCTTTCGGTGACGATGCTATGGGATCATCACACAGATTAAGGAGTGGTACAAACAGTTTAAAGACGATTGCACATCGGTGGAAAGCGAGCCACGTTCAGGTCGGCCACCAACATGCCGAAATGGCCATATCATTACCAAAGTGAACGCTGTGGTGATGTGGGACCGTCGTGTGACTATCCGAGAAATTACGAGTTGTGGTCATCAGGAAATTGGCGACTCCATCTCTTCAATGCTCTAGCACATTCTTCGCACTTGGTTCACAATTTTTTGGCTCCTCTGGTTCGACAGGCTCCATACTCTCCTGATATGCCCCCCCGGCAACTTCTGGCTATTCCCCAAAGTCAAGAGGCCATTGAAAGGAACGCGGTTTCAGACAAGAGAGGACATTCTGGCTGCAACGACAGCCGAGCTAAAGTCGATTCCGAAAGAGACTTTTTCGGAATGCTTCCAACAATGGCGTCAGTGCTGGGAGAAGTGTGTAGAGTCCAAAGGAGGCTACTTTGAGGGTGATTAGGTTTCCAACGCTCCAGGTATGCCAGTTTTTTTTACCGGCTAAAGGTCGGATACTTCTCTAACAGACCACGTATTTGGTATATTCAAGTTAAACGCGAAGTTGAGACCGACAGATCAGCAAGTGTTGAACACGCACTGCTCCAGTTAATAATTTTTTAAATAAATATTCTCTTCTCTCAATAATTTTTTACAATTTTTAGAATGCGTGTTGGGAATGAAGATGTCTAAGCGTTTCGAGGAACACATGAATTATTTGGAGAACATGGACAGTTTCTTCAAGATCGCGATGAACCGAGCGTTTTCCTTCTACAAGCGTAACGAATCCATTTTCAAATTGACGTCCGATTACAAGGAACAAGAGAAATATTTGAGTCTCTTAAGGGAATACACCATCAATCTAATTCGTTGTCGCAACGAAGAAAGAAAAAACGAAGTAAACACTGACAATTCAAACGAAGTAAACCAAAAGCAAAAAAAGGCAGTTTTGGATTGTTTATTGGATACTTACGGTCAAGACGATCTTCCACTCGATTATATAAGAGAAGAAGTTGATACCTTTTTGTTAGCTGTACGATTTCCACTAAAAAATTAAAATAAAGTTGTAATTATTTTCAATTTTAGGGACATCACACCATTACTTCTGGTGTGGCTGCCATAGTGTATGAGCTTAGCAAACATCCGGATATACAAGAGAAAATTTTGGAGGAGTCTAATTCAATTTTGGGAGAAGACAGAGAAGTTTTCATTACGACCCAACAATCGAGCGAAATGAAATATTTGGAAAGTGTTGTAAAAGAAGGCTTAAGACTTTACTCGCCAGCTCCATTCATCGAGAGATTCATAGAAAGCGACGTTGAAATAAGTATGGTGTTATATGCTTTTATATCGTGGGTGTACGCCAAAAGTGACCAAGTCGAAAATTGGCAAAAAGTCGCGATACCTCCATAGAAAAAAAAAAACAAAAATTCAAGCCAATATACGTTGCTAATCATAGATTTCTAGCATGTGCAAAAAATGTCAAAGTCAGTTAAGGCATGTCCACATTTGTGCTTTTCCCTTTTAACTTTCAACTTGCGCTAGCACATGCTGTTTGCCGCATGGTAAGAGAATTCCCTATGTAATCGCCACACATGTTCATCTTTCGATCGCCAAACAAATTTGTTCTTGAAATTTGAAAGCGAAGAGGCATGCAAACCAAAGATGGTTTGAGCCGGTGCGCTAAGAGTTCCTTTTAACTTTTGAGGTATGCGTCACTTACGCCGTTGCATGCCTCTTGTTTAACAGCGCATGCATCTAACCTTTCAACAGATGCATGCGTTTTGACTACCATAGGTTGAACAAGTCTTGACATACCATTAGTCTCCATCTCTAGTTAGTCATTTTTGCCTTAGTCAATTTTGGTAGTACACCCACGATGTAAGAACAAGCAAGATAATTACAAGTTTCCCTTTTTTTAGATGGAACAGTGATACCCAAAGGAACATCAGCAAATTTGTTCATATTTGCAATGCACAGATCGGAGAAATTATATCCAGATCCTTTGAAATTTGACCCAGAAAGATTCAATGCTGAAAACTGTGCAAAGCGAGATCCTTTCGCTTTTGTGCCGTTCAGTGCAGGACCTA
This sequence comes from Phosphuga atrata, assembly GCA_944588485.1. NCBI lineage: Eukaryota > Metazoa > Arthropoda > Insecta > Coleoptera > Silphidae > Phosphuga > Phosphuga atrata. Next base: position 72,570,681 of record OX155896.1, read on the forward strand.
GAAACTGTATCGGTAAATAGAACATAATTGAAAAGTTTCATGCAATAATTCATCCGTTTTTTTTATACAGGTTGGAAATTTGCAATGTTGCAAATGAAATGTTCGCTGGTGAAAATTATTCGCGAATTTAAGATATGCGAGGCCCCCGATAACGAATTGGAATTGTGGAGTGACGGCATTTTAAAGTCAAAGACTGGATTTCCGGTTGTGCTGCAAACACGATATTAAAATTATTGTAATTTATTAGAATAAACTTTAAAGTAATTTAAATGTAAATTCTTCATAAAGGGTGACAAATTAAGAGTGTCCTGATTTTAAACTGCAATTATCAAAAAAAAAACTGTGGACTCAAATATTTTTGTTGAACATTGTAGAGTCAAATCTAAAGTTTTATAACAAATTAAATGCTTAATCCTAAATTAACAATTAATATTTAAAAAAATATATCGATACCTAGGGAGAGAAAGAAAAGCTCCTCCCCAGGTGATCCACCCTGAAGATAATAATTATTACGGGGTGGAAAAACAATATCGCCAAGTGGACTAGCGGTTTAGCGGATGAGAGCTCCGCATTAAAGTTGGTAGAGCTTCCCCCGCCACTTTAGTTTTTATTAAGTAAAAGCAGGACACTTTTAATTTGTCACCCTTTATTTTCAATTTCTAATGAATGCGATAGAAAAGTTTGAATAATTTATTCACCAATGAAACTAGTTATCTTTTAAAACAGGGATGAGCAACCCGCGGCCCGCGGGCCGCTTGCGGCCCGTTAAACACGCTTTTGCGGCCCGCCAAGCATTTCTAAAATTCAATTTATTTTATCGACTTTCTCCCATCAATATATTGTTATAAAAATAATTATAATAAAATGGTAGTACATACTAAACCGAAACAATTTTTTGTGACTAGTTACTCATTTGTCGGCGACTTGTTTAAACATGCAATACGAACGCGCTGCGTCTGTGCGATTTTTTGTGACGAAATACTCACTTGTCGACGACATGTTCAAACATGCAATACGAACGCGCCGCGTCTGCGCTTCTTTGCGTTTGCTCTGTCACACAATCAGTCAGACTGGTAAGCTGTTAACTAGCAATTTTAGCACTTCTTGTGTTTCTTGAAAGGCGTGAGTGCAATATTATTGCCAAAAAGGTAATATTAGAGTTTTTTTATTCAATTAAGTTTTCCTACAATTTTTTTTAACTTTCAAATTTTTAATCCATAATAGCATGTCGGAAAATCAAACAAAAAAACGGAAGGTTGCGGATGAACACAGGAAATTCCAAGAAAAGTGGAAATTTGATTATTTTTTCACTTTCGTCAAAGATAAAGCTGTATGCTTAATATGTTCAGAGACTGTGTCGACATTAAAAGAATATAACCTAAAAAGGCATTACGATACAAAACATGAACAACGATATAAAAACTGAACAGGACAACTCCGGATAGATAAGTTTAATCAAATGGAGAAAAATTTGGGAAAACAACAGGCTATTTTTAAAAATCAAGCTATTTTATCAAATTCGGCAGTAAAGGCTAGTTTTGTTGTCAGTCAAATACTGGCAACAAAAATGAAACCCTTTGCGGATGGAGAGATGATAAAAGAATGTCTGACTGCTGTTGCAGAAATAGCATTTCCTGATAAAATAAATATTATTTCAAACATTAGTTTATCAAGATTTACCATTGCAAGAAGAATTGAAGACTTGTCCGAGAACATAGCAACAACGCTTCGTGAACGTAATGCAAAATTCGAATACTGTTCTTTGGCACTTGATGAGAGTTGCGATATATTAGCGATGCAGCACAACTGGCTATATTTTTACGTGGTATTGACACCAAATTTAATATTACCGAAGAATTGTGTTCACTGATTCCAATGAAAGGGACTACAACCGCCAAAGACCTGTACGAGGAACTTAAGTCTGTGTTGGAAAAGTTTTCAATTTTATTAGAAAAGATTATTGGTATATCGACAGATGGAGCACGAGCAATGTCAAGCATGGAGGTAGGAGTATCGGGAAGGCTATTTCAAGACATTAAGAAGGCCACAGGAAGGAAAATATTCGTTAACCATTGCATAATTCACCAGGAAAATTTGTGTGCGAAAAGACTGAGTTTGCCACATGTCACAGTACCAATAATTAAAGCAATCAATTTTATAAAGTCGCGCGCGTTAAATCACCGTGAATTTAAAGAATTCCTGAAAGAATTAGAAACTGAATATGGCGACGTGGTTTTTAATACCGAAATACGTTGGCTTAGTAGAGGTGCAATGTTAAAAAGAGTATACAACTTAAAAAGCGAAATACAATTGTTCTTGGATATGAAGGAATATGCCTTTCCTCATTTTGGTAATAAAGAATGGATGTGCGATTTTGGGTTTCTTATCGACATGACTCAGCATCTCAATGATCTTAATGTGGAACTTCAAGGCAAAGGACAGTTTATTCACAATTTGTATGATAAAATTCAGGGCTTTGAGCGCAAATTAAAATTGTGGAAACAGCATCTTTTGCAGAATAAGGTGTCTCACTTTCCACATTTAGAAAAAGAAAACGTTACTACTTCTCAAAAATACGCAGAATATATAGACATTTTAATCAACGAATTTCAATTACGATTCAAAATGTTTAAAGCTGAGAAGACAGCGGTTTCTATGAAAATGTTTTCCTCGCCATTTAATATCGATGTGGATACAGTACCCGAAGACTTTCAAATGGAAGTAATTGACCTGCAGAATAATACCGATTTAAAAAATATATTTTTCTCAGTAAGCATCGAAAATTTGTATAAATCTTATGTTAGCCCTGAAAAATTTCCGCTTTTGACTAAAAATGCAAAGCAAATGATGTCTCTGTTCGGAAGTACGTATGTTTGCTAACAATTATTTTCAACCATGAAATTAATAAAAAATGACGACTACCGATCAAGACTAAACGATGCCCGATTAGAAAGCTGCGTACGTGTAGCCTAGCTACCTCTTCAATTCCGGCTGATATTGATCAGCTTGTATCAAAAAAACAATGCCAAATTTCGCATTAAAAATTTCAAGTAAATTCGCATTTCTGTTCTTTTCTTGTTTGTTTTAATTTTGTATTAAAATTTGTATATGAAATCTTTACTTTTTTTTAAATTTATGTTTTTTTATTCTAATGCTTATTATAAATAAAGTTTTGTAAAATATTAATAAGTGTTACTTTATGTGCGGCCCGCCAAAAATTTTTAAAATTTAAATTGGCCCGTTGATTAAAAAGGTTGCTCACCCCTGTTTTAAAACCTTATTTTTCAAGTTTTATTTAAAATTACTGCGCAAATCAAACGAATAACCGTTGCGGCTCAAGAAACAAGACTAACAAGACAAATGATCACAGAATTTGAACAAAATAAAGATAAAATTAAATAGAAAAACTGGAAACCAAATTAATTTTTAAAAATAGAATCAATGCGAAAATTATGTAGAGGATAAATAGAACCGAGATTGATTACAAGAGGTTAACAAGTTATCCTTTTATTTGGAGATACCATCAACGTATATAATCAACAACAACTGTGGCAAAAATTAGATTCTCAGTAGAATTTAACAGCTACACAGCATCTAAAAATGTTACTCCTGTTCTTAGTGCCAATTATTTTAATATTAATTATACTTGGATTAGTACTAATTAAGTGGTATATGCAATTATACAAATACAGAAATCTAAATATTCCTGGACCGAAACCTTTGCCCATTATTGGAAATGTATTAGAGTTTGGATTCAAGGCGGAAGGTAAGCTAAACCATGCATTAACAACAATAAAGACAAATCGAAATAAAAACAAAAAACAAAAATATTGATAGAACTAGCTGAAAGACCTAGTGGTTGACAGCCTTGTTTTTAGCCCCTTTAAGACAAGACTATATCGATAAATAAGATTATTGTATAGATATGTTTATTAAGTACGTATCACTGCTATGACATCTCTTTAAACTCTACGAACGGCTAATCCTCCAAAGAATTCAGAAACATATAGACCCTTGGTTGTAGATTGTAGATTGTAGATTTGGTGGTGACGACTTGTACTGCGACCTTTATAGATCTATTGTACCCCACCCTCCTCCTCCAAGTGTTGGCGTACTTACCCATTTAGAGCGCCTCCTCTAATCCTGATTCCTTTAGGAATCTCAGGATCTGGGTGGGATTCAAGGCCTGCAGCTCCTCTGTGTTCAAGCAGTGAGCCCCAAGGTACATCTGTCTCTTGCGGAGTAATGCTCCGCAGTCTTTGAACAGATGTATGGGGGTTTCCTCTGCTGAGCCACAGAATCTGCATCCATCATCCTCCTCTAGGCCTAGAGCCTTGAGATGTTTCCTAAGTCTGCAGTTTCTGCAATTCTGAGCTTGTTCCTGCTTAGTTCCAGGCAAGCTTTTGTTCTCTTCTGGTTAAACGATCCCAGCATCACTTTGGATTGCCTTAGCCCTGGAAGTTCTTTCCAGGTTTTCATCCATTTTCCTCTTGTTTCTTCATCTAAACTTTTGCGGATGGTGTTCATGCTCATACCGCAAAAGGGTTCCGGACCTATAAAGGGGCTACTGGATCCCTTGTTTGCTAGGTGATCGGCTTCTTCGTTTCCGTCTATACCAGTGTGTTCTGGTACCCAGAATAGCGTTACTTTATTATCCCTGCCAAGCTTGTTCAGCTTCCCAACACAGTCCCATACCAGTTTGGATCTGATGGTGTATGAGCTAATGGCCTTGATGGCTGCTTGGCTATCTGACAGGATGGCAATTCGTTTTTTGCGGTAATTCCTGTCGAGGTTAAACTGTGCACATCTTTCGATTGCGTGTACCTCTGCTTGGAAGATACTTGGGGATGTTCCCATGGATTCGAAGTATCTGGTACGAGGTCCAAACACTCCTGCACCAGTGCCTTCCTTTGTCTTAGCACTTTGAAACCATCTGTATACCACTTGATGGCATTTTGCTCTATGTGGTATGCTGAGGATTCGTCGCTCCAATCGGCTTTACTACTACACATTGCTGTGTAGTTTTTCTCGAAGTGGTATTTGCATACCATTTCGTCTTTTGGTACTTCCAGCCAGGGGATCTTGGCAGCGAGGCTGTTTCGGTCTCTGCTCCCGATTATTTTACCTCTGCCCATTTCTTCCTTGCTGAACCTTACGATCGCCGATCTGGCGGCGCTCTCCACCACAAGGTGCAGCGGAGTCAGATCCAGCAGCAGCTCCAATGCTGCTGTCGGACACGACCCCATCGCCCCCGTGATGCAGTCTTTGAATCTTCTCAAGCTGTTTCCTCATAGAGGCCAGCCTGATTCTACTTTCCCACGCAACTGCCCCATAAGTGATTGCAGGTCTCACTATCATGGTGTACATCCATCGCAGGATAGTGTTTTTCCTGCCAGATTTCTGCACACCATTAGGGCGCGTTTGGCTTTACCTACCACTGCCTCAGCGTGTCTATTCCATAGGAGTTTGCTATCTAGTGTGATACTCAGATACCTTATCTCCTGTTGGTATTCTACTGCCTTTCCATCTATGAGTATGGGATGTAGGCAGTTTAGTTTTCTCCTTCTAGTAAATGGTATCACCGTGGTTTTTCTCGGGTTGAGTCTCATTCCCACTGTTTGACACCATCTACTAGTTACTTTGAGGCCTCTCTGAACAATTTCACAGAGCGTTCCCTCAAATTTTCCTCTGGCCATTATGACTATGTCATCGGCGTAACCTTGACATTTGATGTCTAGGTTGTTTAGCCTAACCAGTAGTTCATGAACTACCAGGCTCCACATTAGCGGTGATAGTACACCTCCCTGTGGGCACCCTCGAGTTGTGGAGATCTTAATGGTATCTTTTCCCACTTGTGTCTCCGCCATTCTAGTTCTCAGCATTTCTCCCATGCACTTTGAGATAGTGCTGTCGATACTCCTTCTTTCGAGGGCCGCCTTGACAGCCTCGTGTGAGGTGTTGTCAAAAGCTTCCTCTATATCCAAGAAGGCACATATCGCTACTTCCTTTGTCTCTAGTGCTGCTTCTATTTCATTTGTCAGCTGATACAGGGCGGTTTCTGTGGATTTCCCTGCTCTGTAAGCATGCTGACTCTTGTGTAGTGGTGTACCTACCAGCACTGTAGTCCTAAGGTAATTATCAATCACCTTCTCCATTGTCTTTAACATAAAAAATGTTAGACTAATGGGTCTAAATGACTTCGGTTGAGTGGTGTCTAGACCCTTGGTTAATAGCCCAGGCTTTAATAGGCAGGTTTCAGTCCTGGAAAACCATGCACTGGTCAGGTACTAAATTTCACAGAACGCATAGAGGAGCGATTCGCGATCCGCCTACGATACAAATCCGGCAAACCATAAAACCTGGCTAATCAAAGTCTATAAAACTACAAAGACTACAAACTATCGAAAAACAAAAGAACTAACAAACTATCGAAAAACAGTTCAATCAATACTCCAAAACAGAAGGTTTTATGTGGAACTTCAAAATAAAAAAAGCCGCTGGAGAATTCAAAGAAATGGTCTCCCACAAGGAAGTGTTCTGGCCCCCACTCTATTTAAAATATACACCAATCACCAGCATATAACAGAAAACGACAAACACTACGTGTACGCTGACGACTTAGTTATCACAGTTCCAGGTCAAACATGCGGGGAGATAGAGTTACGGCTGGAAAACGCCAAACACTACGCGTACGCTGACGATTTAGTTGTCACAGTTGAAGGTCAAACATGCGAGGAGATAGAGGTAAGGCTGGGAACTGCAAATGGAGGACGCAATGGAAACTATGGCCAAATACTATCGAAAAAACTCGCTAAAACCAAACCCATCAAAAACCCAAGTAAGCGAGTGCTTTCCATTTATGGAAATAAGCCATCGGCCTTTCCAGGTGGCCTCTGGAAAGGCTATCACAGTAATCTTCCAAGAAAAATAACCTCGCTTAAAATAGTGGCCATCCAAGTTAAAAATTGTAAGAGCTCCCTAGACTTGTGCCTACGATGTAGATACCAATCACAAGTGTTAGGGGGAGGAGCTCAAAGTCCGCTACGACTGTAGCACCACAGACAAAATATTATTAAGTAGAAAGATCTGAGCTTATACAGAAAGCTGTGAACGAGGTAGAAGGCTTGTGTAAAGGAGAACACCTTCGTGTTAACCCCCACAAATCCGCCATGCCTTTTACAAAAATGAGGAAATTGTAGGGTCTAAAGTTCCCAATTTTCTACAACGAGCAATTAAAGCCAAACGACGAGGTCAAATATCCAGGTATAGATCTGGGTGCAAAACTGATCTGGAACGTTACAACACCTTAAAAGAGCGACCAACAAGTGCAAAATGACACTGATGATGGATGACTTGGCAAATCGTGAGGCTTAAAGCAAATATGTTACACTAGTTGTTCTTCATCTTCTGTCGGCACTACGGTCCATGTAGAACTTTGGCCTATTCAATTACTTCCTTCCATTCCTCTCTATCTAGAGCCTTTCTCCTCCAACTTCTTATTTTCATTTCTCTTAGGTCGTTTTCAACATCATCGCTCCATCTTTTTCTGGGTCGGCCTCGCTTCGCGTCCCCTCTGGTTTTTTGTCAAATGCTATTTTTGGACCGCGATTATTTTGCATTCTTATCCCGTGTCCCAGCCATTTCAATCGTTGGGACTTTACTGTTTCAAATATATCTGGGTCTTCATATAGGTTTCTTAACTCGTGATTTATTCGTATCCTCCATTCCCCTTCTTCTTGCACTGATCCGTATACTCGTCTTAATATTTTCCTTTCAAAGATACACAGGTTTTTTTCGTCTTCTTGTTTTAGAACCCACGTTTCGCTTGCATATGTTACTACTGGTTTTATTATTGTTTTATATATTCTCTTTTTGACATTTCTTGAAATATTCCTTGACGAGAATATCTTTTTTAGTGCATAGTAGCTCCTATTTCCTGCTGAGATTCTTTGTTTCTATTTCTTCGCTTGTTTATATTCTCTCTTGACGCTGTCGTATGCCTGCTTAAAATCTATGTACAGTTGGTGAACAAGTCCAGGCTTGTTCATATTGTGAATATGTGGTCTGTCGTCGACCTACCGCTTCTAAACCCTGATTGGTATTCGCCCAATGTTTCTTCTGCATATGGATTTATTCTTCCCGCTATTATAGAGGCCATAATTTTGTACACAACTCCTAATAAAGATATTCCTCTGTAACTTTTGCACTGCAGCTTATCTCCTTTCTTCTTATAGATGGGACATATTATTACATTTGACCAGCCGTCTGGCATTTTCTCTTGTACCCATATCTCTTGTATTAGCTCGTGTACTTTGTCTCCTAGTTCTTCCCCTTTATTCTTTACCAGTTCCGCTGTCACCTCATCTTCTCCGGGCGATTTTTGGTTTTTTAATTTATTCACTTGTTGTTTAACTTCTTTCCTCGTTGGTGGCTCTACGTTTATGTGTGGGGCGTAGTACTGAGTATCTTTATTATCGTCATTTTCTTCTGCTTCCTCTTCTTCTTCACTGTCATTAGCCTCTAGTAATTCCTCAAAATATTCTTTCCATCTTGCACTTATATTTTCCTCGTCTGCTACTAATTCACCTGCTTTGTTTTTACATATGTTTGTTCTTGCTTGATATTGTTCTTTTTCTTCTTTCATTTTCACTTTTTGGTAAAATGCTCGCACACATTGGTTTCTGTATTATTGCTCTAGTTCTTCTACTCTCTTATTTTCGTATGTTCTTTGCTCTGCACAGGTTTTGGGAATGCCTTCTCTTATTTTGATATTCTTCCATATTTGCTCTAGTTTTTCTGTGTATCGTTTTCTTTCGAGCTTCGTTTCTTTCCTTATGCGCTTCTCTACATTCTTCGTCGTACCAGTTATTACGTTTTCGTGTTGGTCTTTCTCCTATAAATTCACTTGCTGCTGTGTGTAACGCTGTAGTTATTCTTTCCCACTTCTCTTGACTGTCCATGTCACCCATAAGAATACAAGGGAAATTTGTCAACACGACATTCATAAACTGCCACGCAAATACGGAAGAGAAAAAAGAAAAGGTAAAGATACCTTCTATGAAACCCTGGAAAGGACCTACGAGACAACCCCTAGGTATGACATTCAAGTAATCCTAGGAGATTTAAATGCTAAAATCGGTAAAGAAATGGGCTACAGACCAACCGTAGGCAGACATAGCAAACACGATATAAGCAACGAAAACGGAAGAAGATTTTGCGATGGGGAAAAATATGATAATCTCCAGCACCTGCTTCCCACACAAACAGATACATAAAGAGACGTTTTTATTTCGTTTTGATTTCGTTCAAAAGTGCTGTGACTCTTTGTTGGTATCTGATTTGGGTCTCCTCGTCTTTTAGTTTTTCATTATCATAAACTCTTCGCTTATTGCAGTTATTACCCTTTTCCATTGTTGTTATTCGCTGTCTATATTTCCCTTTCACCATAAAATGATCTGAGTCGCAGTTTGCCCCTCGGCAACTTCTAACATCGATGATGTTTGATGCGTGTCTTTTATCTATGAGAATATGATCTATTTGATTGCGGGTGTTTCCATCGGGTGTTGTCCAAGTCTCTTTATGTATCTGTTTGTGTGGGAAGCAGGTGCTGGAGATTATCATATTTTTCCCCATCGCAAAATCTTCTTCCGTTTTCGTTGCTTATATCGTGTTTGCTATGTCTGCCTACGGTTGGTCTGTAGCCCATTTCTTTACCGATTTTAGCATTTAAATCTCCTAGGATTACTTGAATGTCATACCTAGGGGTTGTCTCGTAGGTCCTTTCCAGGGTTTCATAGAAGGTATCTTTACCTTTTCTTTTTTCTCTTCCGTATTTGCGTGGCAGTTTATGAATGTCGTGTTGACAAATTTCCCTTGTATTCTTATTGCGCAGATTCTCTCATTTACCGCTTTGAAATCTTTTACCATGTGCTTCATCTTTGTGTTGACTAGGAACCCTGTGCCGAGCGTATTATTTCTATTACCGTTGTTAAATAGTGTAAATTCTTTCAGATCCATTATCTCCTTTCCTTTCCATCGTATTTCTTGAAGTGCTGCTATATGTACTTTGTATTTTAGTAGTTCATTTTTTACTTCTTGCATAGCTCCGACCCTATACAAGCTTCGTACATTCTATGTGGATATAATCAAATCATTCTTCCTTTTCCATTGCCGAGGTTGTCTCCGTTGATCAGTCTGGTTTTCATAATGTTGAGTTTCCGTAACAATGGTTTTTTTACGGGGCAGGGTTGTTAACCCTGCGCCCAACCCTCCTTCTTTATCCGGGCTTGGGACCGGCAACGGGCCGCTGGGCTACTCAATCCACCCAGCGGTTCCGCAGGCGGAGGTACACTAGTTAGGAGGTATTAGGTGGAGGTACACTAGTTAGGAGGTTAGGAAGTACACTAGCAGGCGGAGGTACACTAGTTGTAGAAGACGTTAATAAGATATTGACATATGGGTCCACTATTTGGTGGACCAAACTGAAACGGAAGCAGGATTAGGTGGAGGTATTAGGTGGAGGTACACTAGTTAGGAGGTTAGGAAGTACACTAGCAGGCGGAGGTACACTAGTTGTAGAAGACGTTAATAAGATATTGACATATGGGTCCACTATTTGGTGGACCAAACTGAAACGGAAGCAGGATGTAAACTTACTCTTAAGCGTGCAGAGATTAGCCTGTGAACTAAGCCTGTACCTCTGTAAGCAGTGGTTCCCATCCCTGGATATTTGATTATTAATTTTATTTATTGTATGGATTTACAATAAAAACGAATATTGTAGGTAAATGTATAGCAGATTAATTGATTAATGTTATATATGAACGTCTAACTTGTTCAGACAGTCAACTGGGTTTGGATGGAGGTTGTTTATGTCGTCCAGTTGACCATTCAGTCACGATATGCCGGATTGTTTGCCATGCTTCACCACAGTCGCAAGCCCTTGATTGCGCAAGACCCCAGCGATGCATTGTGTTTGCGTATCTTCCACAGTTTGAGGGGATGCGGTTCAGCTTTACCCACAGTTTACGCGAAAGATCGAAGCCAGTTGGGCACGATGTTGGGTTGTCAACAGTTAACAGTCCCACAGTCCAGTCAGCTTGAGGATCAAATGATCTTCCATCCAATTGTGCTGCTTCGGTCTTCGTGATTTTAGTTTCTGTGGTTGAACTAGCGTCTTGAAGAACAGGAAGCAGTGCATTCTTGTGTGAATTTTTGATTCATTGCATTGTTTCAAGGTCAGTATTGAGTGCGTGTTCTGTTGATGCCATTTCTTTACGTTGCACTGCAAACGCCATATCGTCGGCGTATGCGCATTTTCTGGACACCGTCGGTGGTAGATCATGTATATAAAGGTTAAACAGGAGCGGTGCGAGAACTGAGCCTTGCAGCCTTAATTTTATCCCAGTGCTGATGTCATCGTTCAGATGTCCTTGAAACAGTCGTTTAGAAAGAATTTTATTTACGAGATGTGTTATCTTGCGGGAAGGGATCACCTTAATAAGTTTATACAGAAGTCCCTCTCTCCAAACCGTATCATAGGCAGTAGTTAAGAACGCAACTGATCTTCTGTCTTTCCTCTTTCTCTCAAAATCAGACTCGATATGGGTTGTGAGATATAGTACTTGGTCCGCACAGCTACGAAAGTCAGCTTGTTCAATTGGAACACTTGCGTTGTCTGTGTCGTTGATTCGATTATAGTTGAGACGTTCCAGCAGTTTTTAGCAGACTCTGAGTAAGGAGATTGGGCGACAGCTCTCGGGTTTATCAAGCGGCGTTTTCCAGTATGCAATATTTCTGAGAAGAGAGCAAAAAGCCAACGCCTTGTGTTTGGACCGCAGTGCGTTGGAAATTCGGAATAGATGCCATCATACCCTGCAGCTTTACCATGTTTGGTCATTTTATTCGCAGCGTCTACTTCACCGGTTGAGAAAGCTTCAGAGAAACTGGAATGTGCAGGGCATTGTTGTTTCAAGGCCGTCAACTCCGGCCGGTGTTTATCAGATAGAGCACGGGCTACTTTTTGACCTTATCTATATCTACCTTCTATGTTGAATTTACCGGTTTTCTTGATATAAGAGTCTTACTATCTTATCTATCTTTGAGCCACAAAGCATTGAGCAAAAGGCTCAATGCTTTGTGGCTATAATGTGTAAAATCTCGAGATGCTCCATGGTCGTTTCCAATTTTTCTAGCCGGGTTTGTCTAACGATCTTAGCAGGTCATCGGATATGTCCGGGCTACCACTTCGTTCAAATTTTGCAAACAAGCGAATACTTTCTGCGTTCCACCTTGGTAAGTAGTCTTTCCTGTATCCTTTGGGGATGTGTTTTTGTTGTTGTTGAGATTACAAGTTTGACGAAGCGGTCGTAATGGATAGCTTTTGCTGGGATGAACCTAACACCGACATCCAGTTCCTTTTCGAATATTTTCCAGGCGGCTTTAGCAAAATTCCAGAGAGGACGTGGGGTATATTGAACCAATGGGATCTGTATACCAATATCGTTAACAATTGGACGTTGTTGATTATGTGGGAAGCTTGTGAGTATGGTTTTAGTTGTAGGGAGTGGACGATTGTTCTGGCTGGAGGACACAAAACATAGATCAGGGTTGTAGTCCTTGTTCCATATTCTGGAGTGAAAGGATCCCTGTTGCTTAGCATCAAAAACCAAATGCAAACTGTTCAAGTCGGTCCATTCCACTAGTTTATCTCGATTTTCATCGTTTTCTTGGTATCACTTCATAGGCCATGAAGGCTGTTAAAATACCTCAAGTACGCAGTGGGTTCAGAATAAAGGGACAGTATTCCAGGCAGTATTTGGTGATTTATACACGTTCACTATGTTTAATTATGTTTCACTATAAATATGCCGTTGAGAGAAGATTCGGCGATAAAGCTCATATTTGCTGGATATTTGATGAATGAATCGAGGAAGGAAATAGGATGAAAGAATTGATTTTCATTTAATTAATTTAAGAAGGTAAGATTTTAAATGTTTTTCGTTTTCAGATATTCTTGGCAATATGAATAGATTGGTTGATAAATACGGAGGATCATTGAAATTATATATTGGACCAAATATTCTAACAGTAGTCCTGACAGATCCGAAATATTTGAGAGCGATTTTGAATTCATCGACAAATCTAAATAAAACGAGTCTTTATGATCTACACACTCCACTGGTGCAAGCAGGATTAGTTGTAGCTAAAGGTAAACAAAACTAGTCTTGAATGGTTGATGTAGAACAGTGTTAGCAGCCTGAAAGTAGACGCTTATCGTACCAGCGGTGTAAAATTATCGTACTTTTGCAATAATTATCGTGCATTTCTAAATATTAAAAAAAAAACGATATTCTTAGAAAAAAATATTAAATTCATGTTATTACACTCAACATCAAATTTTATTGAATTTTATCATTTAATTTTTAATTTACTCACGTATGTGTTATACATGGCGCGAAAATTCATATTTTTGGATTGACGAAATATACATTTTTTATGAATCGAAATATACATTATTCTGCCTATCTCCCTAATATAATAGTAGAAAATTCCAATTACATGGATCATAGCTCTTTATAATTTGCAATTGCAAAAAACCCAACTATTAGAATTTGAATTTGTTTTGAAAGTAAAAAAATAAACCAAAGACGACTACAAATAAAGACTGACATTAGGTCAATGATTAAATTTTTATTCGTGAATATAACAAAATGAAAACCAATCATCCACACAAATATAAAATCTGTTAAATTTTGAAAAATTGAAATATAATTTTTTGGAGGACATATTAAAGAGATATTCATAGTGCTATTAAACTTCAACTACTAGTTTAAACTTCAAATATCATTCGGCATCAGAATTATCAAACTCATTAACATCATCATCATTATAGAGTTTTAGAATACTTCCGCAAGGATTTTCTATCATCCTCTCCTTTTTTGTGCATTAAAGCGTTTGTCATACGACTATTTTCTCCTTCGGTTGGTTCAAACGTCGTGCAATCACAATTATTGCTTTACCGTTGACTGTGGACGTAACCAGTTTGTTTCTTGATTTAGTTTTTATCAAATTAATCTGGCTAAATATTCGCTCGCTGTCTGCATTAGAATGAGGAAGACAGAATTTTAAGTCCCTGGTCTCTTACATCACAGTTCATTAACCAAAAATCATCGACATCATTATTAATACCAATATATCCAAGAAGCTCGACTAAAGGCAATTGGCCCCATTCGTCATCGATTTTCTGATATTCGTCAGTAGATACAATACGAACTGCCTCCATCAGTGAAAGTAAGCTAGGCGTGGTATCTCTCGTTTTCCGTAGCATTGCTTTAGAAGGAAGGAGGTTTGATAAGAGCTTCAATACAGGATCTTCAAAATTGAATCGCATTTCTTCAAATCCTGTTATTAAAAAATCTACTGCAGTTATGAAATTGGATTTTAGTCGTTGATTATGACAAATATCCGGAGAGTTTAACTCAGTCATAACTTTAACAGCAAAATACATCTGTTCTGGACGTAAACGCTGTCCCTCATTTGCTGGATCGATTTTGTTCAAATCTGTCTGATAAATGTAATTCTTGCATATTTGTAATAATTTGCATAAATGTAACTCTTGCACATTTTATCATGAAGACTTATTAGAACAAAAGATTCAGACTGAAATAATTCGTTTAGTTTTGTTAATTTCGGTCGGACCTAATCTAAAAGCAAATAATACAGTTTGATAATTGGATTATTAAGGGATTGAAGAATGTGCTCAACAGCAAGCAATAGCACCTTTAGTCCAGTGAAACATAATTGTAAAACATCCGACTGCTCGTATATTCTCGAAACAACAGCTCTCAAAGATAACTAACGGGATTACGAAGGGCGGAGAATCGTATGTGTTTGGATGTCCAAGAAACTTTGAAATTGATGAAAATTGTGTTGCCTTTTAGCACTGTTCTTGAACTCGTTACATATATTTCGAGCTAAATCTCGGCTATTTTTTACAAATTTTTGAAAATCTTATTTCGGCTAAGGTAAAGAATACGGGATTGTTTTGAAATTTAATATTGCGGACTTTTTACCTGATGTAACTGTTGTTAATCATCTTTGGCACTCTTTAACTAAGATCCGAAAGCAAAAAATTAAGCTTCTACGTTGTCTACGTTGGTTCAATAAATATTAGTGTTTTTGTTGAAAATAATTTTTGACGAATAGGATGATTGTGACAGTTACTAAGTGGTAATTCTAACTTACATTGAATTGAAAAATTCACTATGTTTTTACCACACTTAAAATATGTAAAAATGTTATATACAAATGTTATATGTATAAAAATGACCGTCAAACGTCGAAACTGGAGTCGTGATATGTGTAGAAATTTATATAACTGTGAATAATAAGTTATATAACATTTTTACATATTATAAGTGTGGTAAAAACACAGCGAATTTTTCAATTAAATGTATAATTGTTGACATTTTCAAGATGACGGACAGTAGATGCGAAAGCAACTAACTCGATGTTGCAACGTTTATTATTTTTGATTGATTCAACGGTCCTTGCCACATTGTTCTATACTGGATCGAGAATTCGCGCTGCCGCGCATATGTTGTCTTGATTTATCTGTCCGCTTCGCGGCGGGCAACCTAATCAAACCGGGGTTAAACCAACTGTCCTTGCCACATTGTTCTATATTGGATCGAGAATTCGCGCTCCCGCGCGTATGTTGTCTTGATTTATCTGTCCGCTTCGCGGCGGGCAACCTAATCTAACCGGGGTTAACAGCGCGAACTCTCGATCCAATATAGGACAATGTGGCAAGGACCGTTGGTTTAACCCCGGTAAATTTTGTAAATTAAGACCACCTACGCGCGGCAGTGCGAACTCTCGATCTAATACAGAACAACGTAGCAAGGACCGTTGGTTTAACCAACTCGGTTGGTACCAATTTACATTCAAGTATCAAGCATCTCTTAAAATATTCTAATTATTCATAATAGACAAATAATTTCTGGGAGCCAATTTTGTATATACTTTACACAAACATTTAAATAAAAATAATAAACTTGGCAACGTCGAGTTAGTTGCGTTCGCATCTACTGTCTGTCATCTTGAAAATGTCAACAATTATTTTCAACAAAAACACGAATATTTATTGAACCAACGTAGAAGCTTAATTTATGCTTGCTGATCTTAGTTAGTGTTCTAAAGATGATTAACAACAATTAAACCAGGTAAAAAGTCCGCAACATTAAGTTTCAAAACAATCCCGTATTCGTTACCTTACCCCTTATTTCTAAAAATTCATATTGTTTAATGCAAAAACACCTTTTTTTTCGATATTTAAATATTATCGTACGTATCCTATAATACGAAATTATCGTACAAGTACGATAATTATCTTACGAATGCCAACGTTGATGTAGAATCATTTCTACTTCAACCAATTCGTAAAATAGATATAATAGATTGTTGAGTCCCTTTCAAAGATACAATGTCCTTATTGGTAGCCTCCTCCCCATCTACTGTGGAGAGAGGGTAGTTTTAGTTAGTAAAAATAAAGAGACCCGACAGGACACATGAAAATAAGTCTCATAGTCATCATACTCATCATAGTCTCAGCGACCGTCGCAGCTGCAACATGTACTCCGTACTGTACTCCGACAACCCTCAACGAAGCCGCGCAGAAGTACCTCGACCCAGGCTACCTGGATACCCTGGACGACAGCGTTATAGAGGAAATGATTCTCTACATAATGAAAAGGAAGAAGAACACCGAAATCGCCGCCGAAAAAAACACCGCAACCGCTACAGAAGATTCCACCGAAACCGCCGCCGAATACCCCACTGAAACCGCCGCCGAAGTTTACACTGAAACCGCCGCCGAAGATTACACCGAAACCGCCGCAGAAGATTCCACCGAAACCGCCGCCGAAGATTTCACCGAAGCCGCCAAAGATTTCACCGAAGCCGCCGAAGATTTCACCGAAGCCGCCGAAGATTTCACCGCAGCCGCCGAAGATACCACCGAAACCGCCGCCGAAGATTACACCGAAACCGCCGCCAAGAAGACCACCGTAACCGCCGCCGAAGATTCCACCGATGCCGCCCCCAAAAATTCAACCACCGACGCCGCCCCCAAAAATTCAACCACCGACGCCGCCCCCAAAAATACGACCACCGACGCCGCCCCCAAAAATTCAACCACCGACGCCGCCCCCAAAAATACGACCGAAGCCGCCGCCAAGAAAAGAACCGAAGCCCCCAAAAGAAACCGCCCGATGCGCAACCAGACCAAGAGGAAGAGAAAACTACCGACACAAATAAAATCAAGACAAAAAGACAAAGGACCAAGAATAAACTAAGGAAACAAGACCCACCCGCAGCCAAGCAGAACCAACATAGCCAACCGAAGCAAACCAAGGAGGAAACGAAATGAAAAACTAAAATTTAAAAAAAAAAAAAAACGAAAGATTAACAAAAACCGACGACAACAACAGACTAAATAACAAAACAACAACAGAAAACCAAAACTCACGACGGCGGAAGGACGGGCTCACGCCCAAAACCGCCATTGAACAAAGGATCCCATACAGTGTTTGACAAGACACAAAACCCGAACGTTTCGGTGAATATTTCTTTGTTTTCGATGTATTTAAATAAATGCTAAAAATCCACCAAACATATGAAATTGGTCCTTCGAACAAAGCTACACCGTGCTACACCAACAAAACACCGTGATTCTAACACCACATTCCCGAATCCGTAACACGATACGACCGACTAGACAAATCCCACATGGACTTATCATCATCCAATACGCTGACGACAATGCACTGATTTCCACAACAATTCCCTAAAAAGTACCTTCGTTCTATCCCAGAATCTCACCAACAAGATCCTTACGTGGTTTTACATGTGGAGATTATATTCAAATCCCTAAACCTTCCCTACCCAAAACCACAAAATTCTCCTCAAATCCGCATATGCACTACAGACGTACAACCGACCAGCAACGTTAAATACCTCGGAATTACAGTCAACACTAAACATAAATTCACAACCGACGCAAAATTACGTATGTCGTTTTTTATCGAAAATCTGGAATTAAATATAACTATTATTGGAACGGTAACTTCGTAGGGAGGAGGTTACCGTTCTATTGCATTCCAACGAAATTACCGTTCCAATAATGGTGATTCGCTGGGGAGTGAATAAAATAAATATTTACAGTCCTGTGCCATTTTTCGAAAGGTGTTTAGACAGCGACGTAGAAATTGGTAACGAGAATATTCCAGAACAAATTCTGCCCAGTCAAACGATTTAAAAGAAGCTTTTTTCTAGACGGAATAGTTTTACCCAAAGGAATAAACGTAAACTTCTTGGTGTTTGCAATGCATCGTTCAGAAAGAATTTACGAGGATCCTTTAAAGTTCGATCCAGAAAGATTTAATCCAGAAAATGTTGCAAAACGAGATTTCTTTGCCTTCACGCCGTTCAGCCAAGGACCGAGAATGTGTATAGGTAGATGCTGACATTATTTCTCCCCGAAAATATTTCATTGCAACGGTTTCAGGAAATAAATCTGCGACGTTCCAACTGAAATGCATGCTGGCAAAACTAGTTCGCGAGTTTAAATTCATCGAAGCCGATCCAAATTTCAAAGTGCAACTCTATAACGGTCCTGTGCTCAAATCTAGAAATGGTTTCCCAGTTGTGTTAAGAAAAAGGAAATAGTTTCTTATTAATTTAAAAAAAACTAGGATTGGTATATGGTACATCTATTACGGCAAAAGTAGTTTGGTAAATGTACACATTTACCAGTATATGTACACAATTACCTTCTTGGTTGTTAAATGTGCGTTCAACTTTTACCAATTTACCAATTATTTCCGGAAAATGTGTACATATGCATAATGTTGTTGGCAATTGTTAGAGGTTAGGTTAGGTTTTTTAGATGTATATATCATAAGATCACATGTATATAGTCAACGTCATTTTATTCGTATATCAAGGGGTTAACATACACAGCGCATGGGCTGTACAACAAGACACACGTGATATTGCAACACACAAAAAGTATACATTTTCCGGTAAAAGTAGATATATAAAGTTGATCTCAGATTTAAACTCACATTTACCTATCAAATTGGTAGATTACCGTATACATATACCGGTAAATGTTTACATTTACCGATTTTGTACTTTTACCGTAACATATCTATTTCATAATATTGTTTATGTTAAACCTATTTCTTTTGTAATATGATGGGATTAAATTTGGATGTTAATTTAAGTTTCCTCCAAGCGTTCATGAGTGACAAATAAAAATAGGTTAAGGTGCAGAATAACGTTTTTTTTTTAAACTTATAGTTGCTGACTTTTTACCTGATGTAATTGTTGTTAATCGTCCTTGACACTGCTTAACTAAGATCGGAAGCAAAAATGAAGCTTCTATGCTCCCTGATTCAATAAATATTCGTGTTTTCGTTGTCCTAAAAATTGACACATTTGACGCAACGATGCAAACAAAAAGTGTTCGTATATATTCACTTTGGCGTTGCCACTTTTATTCTTTTTACCGCAAAATTGAGAAATTGTGATCGATCCAAATTTCTGAATTGATCTCGAAAGAAATGATATTATGTGGCAAGGACCGTTGGTTTTACCCAGGTTAGATTAGGTTGCACACCGCGAAACGGCAGATAAATCGAGACCACATACGTGCGGCAGCGCGAACTATCGATCCAAATTAGGATACTGTTGCAAGGATTCTTGGTTTAAAGCCCGCCATTCATAGTCAGTTAAACTGATCAGCTGAACTGACGTTTTTAACTGATCAGTTAAAAATGATTTCCCCACTCACTGGACTGAGAATGGACCAATATACATATTTCAAGCTATTTTTCTATAAATTCTTCAGTTATTGCACGTCCTGCTACCACGGCGGTTAAACTGCGACTGACTAAGTACATGTGCGGTCAGTTTGGCGTGATGAAAACGAACTGAAGCCAGCGGATTTATGGTGCGCCCGGTGAATCCGCGTGTTGCCGTCAGTTAAACATTTTACGTTAGGATTTCACACTCACGGTCAGTTTTTGCATGTACGTCAGTTCAACTGACTTGAATAGCAGGCTTTTCCCAGGTTAGATTAGGTTGAAAATCTTAATTTATTTTTATTATTTCCTGGATAAATTAAAATTTTTCCTTTTTTGTTATTTTGAATTAAACTTGATGATGAATAAATAGACCGGAAATTAGGTTATTACTACATATTTATTAAAAAATATTAATGTATCCTAAAAAAAGTATCGATATTTTCATATGCATATGGGGTACCTAATATTTTGCTTTAAAAAAATAAACGTGGCAACGTTGAGTCAGTTGCGTTCGCGTCTAGTATCTGTCACGTTGAAAATGTCAACAATTGTTTTCAACAAAAACACGTTTTTTAGGTTTCCGTACCGAAAACGGAACCCTTATAGGATCACTTTGTTGTCCGTCTGTCTGTCTATCTGTTTGTCTGTCTGTCTGTTTGTCTGTGGGTCTGTCTGTATGTCTGTCCGTCTATCTGTCTGTCAAGACCATTTTTCTCAGGAACGCGTAGAGATAACAAGTTGAAATTTGTATTATATACTCGGGTCTGCGGTCTCTTTCAACTGTGAAAAAATCAAACTTGTAAGTCAACGCGATCAAAAGATATGACCGTTTATGTCGCATATTTTGCGATTTCACAAGGGAATTAAAACCTATATGGTACTTCCCGTTGACCTAGAATCATGAAATTTGGCAAGAAGCGGTGTCTTACAGCACATGTAAAGGGAAAAATCTAAAAACCATAAATATGTAGTTTAATTACAAGAAAAATGCGAATTTACTATTAGAAACTTATGAAAATACACTAATGTTGTCGTAGTGGTATTGTCAAGCTCCAGAAGCATATGGGTTGCATACAGTTAGGTCCTCCTCGGTTAGGTCCGAAGGTTAAAAACTATGTGTTGGCACCAAGCTGTTTATTCTAAATTTTCTTTGTTTATATTCGTTATGCATTTCATCACGTACGCTCTATATACATAATATATACAGGGTATTTATTATGTCTAAATTTTGCTTGTTTATAACCGACATGCGACATACTCAAGTCCCGTAACATCCTGTATATATTATATTTCGTCTAATTTTTCTTTATAATCTACATAATATGTTGATAATCTACATAATAATACTATACTATAATCTACATAATCTACATAATATGTTGTAGATAATATGATTTAAGTATATTATACTTAAATCACGTATGCCCTATATTTTTTGGTAGTCAATTGCCCAAAAGCAGTCAATTGAACAACTGAATGTTAAGAGTATCGAAATAGATCTAGAAATAGTTAATATATTAGTTTATATTAGATCTAGAAATAGTTAGATCTTAATATAAGTTAGTGAATAAGTGTAATTCTAAAATAAAGTTTTCTTTTTATAAGTTTAAAAATATTCGCGTTATTTAAAAAAAATACCCTTTATACAGGGTATATAGGTATACAGGCAAAATTGAGCAGTAAAAACAAATAGTGAAGTTCCACAACCCCTAAACACTCATAGTGAATGTATGGTAATAAAATATAGGGTAGAATTCCTTCGTACGACAGCGACATCTTGAGGTTATGCTTGTAGCGGTACTAAGATGGTCGTTATTTCAGGAGGGTCACTTATCAAGTTAACGGAATGTGCTTGCTACGTCCTCCACAAAAAAAGATACCTTACTTACAAGTTTGTACGGAACACTCGGTGCGCGAGTT
This sequence comes from Phosphuga atrata, assembly GCA_944588485.1. Lineage (NCBI taxonomy): Eukaryota > Metazoa > Arthropoda > Insecta > Coleoptera > Silphidae > Phosphuga > Phosphuga atrata. The sequence continues at coordinate 72,592,472 of OX155896.1, forward strand.
ACAACTCGCACTTGGCCGTTTTTTTTTTATTATCATTATTGCGGCATTATTGGCTTGTAATATTATAAGGGATTTTAGCAATGTACTGGTTGCATCAATAACAGATATAACAAATTGTTCATTTAATAACGAGATATATACAACAGCTCTTAAATTATCCGTGGTTATTCCCGTCCATAAAAAGGGCGACAAAACAATAGTTGAAAACTACCGGCCAATATCTCCAGTGTCTGTAATCGCTAAAACACTGGAATACTGCATGGAACGAAAATTAGGATCAAACACAACTTAATACCGCAGGCACAACATGGCTACAGAAAATATAAATCAACAACCACAGCTATACTCGCCTTCTACAACAAAGTACTCAGTGAGGAAGACAAAGGCAAATCTCCGGTCGGGATCTTTTGCGACTTGTCGAAGGCATTCGACACGTCTCTCACGATGTACTGACAAGCTTTACTACATCTTTGGGATTAGAGGAAAGGTGAGCAGATAGTTCCGTTCTTTAATAACAGACAATCTTATGTCAAAATTGTACTAACTAATGAGAATGGCGTATCTGAATCATCGTATAAACTTAATAAAGTCGGAACACAACCTGAATATATAAATATATTCAACCTTTCCGCAGCTCTATAACACTAATGAGTTTTTTTATTACTACCAAAAACTTACCTGCTCATGTTCATGTCTCTCTCTCACGAAGTGTCAAATTAAAAATATCTAACTCTAATCATCCACATGGGTTTCAAGCAAGTGGTTTACAAAATGTTATTCATAAAAGCAAAGCTGCACTGATGAGAGATAAATTTTGAAACGCGTCTGCAGAAGTTATCGCAGTCATGATCCAAAAAAAAAACCGGCCAAGTGCGAGTTGTGGCTCGCGCACCGAGGGTTCCGGACAAACTTGTAAGTAAGGTATAATTTTTTTGTGGAGGATGTAGCAAGCACATTCAGTTAACTTGACAAGTGGCCCTCTTGAAATCACGACCATCTTAGTATAGCTGCAAGCATAACCTCAAGATGTCGCTGTCGTACGATGGAATTCTACCCTATATTTTATTATCATACATCCCCCATTCACTATGACTGTTTAGGGGTTCTGGAACTTCACTATTTGTTTTTACTGCTCAATTTTGCCTGTATACCTATATACCCTGTATAAAGGTATACAGGTTTTTTTTTAAATAACGCGAATATTTTTAAACTTATAAAAAGGAAACTTTATTTTAGTATTACACTTATACACTAACTTATATTAAGATCTAACTATTTCTAGGTCTAATATAAACTAATATATTAACTATTTCTAGATCTATTTCGATACTCTTAACATTCAGTTGTTCAATTGACTGCTTTTGGGCAATTGACTACCAAAAAATATAGGGCGTACGTGATTTAAGTATATGTAGATTATACAGAAAAATTAGACGACATATAATATATACAGGATGTTACGGGACTTGAGTATGTCGCATGTCGGTTATAAACAAGCAAAATTTAGACATAATATATACCCTGTATATATTAGGTATATAGAGCGTACGTGATGAAATGCATAACGAATATAAACAAAGAAAATTCAGAATAAACAGCTTGGTGCCGACACATACTTTTTAACCTAACCGAGGAGGACCTAACTGTATGCAACCCATATGCTTCTGGAGCCTGACAATACCACTACGACAACATTAGTGTATTTTCATAAGTAAGTTTCAATAGTAAGTTTCATAAGTATTTCTAATAGTAAATTCGCATTTTTCTTGTAATTAAACTACATATTTAAGGATTTCAGATTTTTCCCTTTACATGTGCTGTAAGATACCGCTTCTTGCCAAATTTCACGATTCTAGGTCAACGGGAAATACCCTGTAGGTTTTGATTCCCTTGTGAAATCGCAAAATATGCGACATAAAGGATCATATCTTTTGATCGCGTTGACTTACAAGTTTGATTTTTTCACAGCTGAAAGAGACCGCAGACCTGAGTATTTGGTACAAATTTCAACTTGTTACCTCTACGCGTTACTGAGAAAAATGGTCTTGACAGATAGACGGACAGACAGACAGACAGACAGACAGACAGACACAGACGGACAACAAAGTGATCCTTTCCCGTTTCGGGTTCGTTAAAATAAAAAAAAACCTAAAAATGATATTTTTCTGGTTTTTGTTGAGTGCCACTAAGCTATAAAATAACTGACAAATTTTGCATGAGATTTGTTTTTGGTAGTCCTAAAGAGACTTATTAGTGTTATAGAGCTCCGGAAAGGTTGAATATATTTATACATTCAGGCTGTGTTCCGACATTATTAAGTTTATAATCGGGCGGTATGGAGACCGCTCGCGCTCTTCCCTCCCAATACTCTTTCTCATAATCCGGAGGTTGTATGGGACCAGACAACCTGATCTGTTTATAATCCGGCGGTATGGAGACCGCTCGCGCTCTTCCCTCCCACCACTCTTTCTCATAATCCGGCGGTTGTATGGGACCAGACAACCTGGTGTGTCGCATTATCTAGTGATACCAGATGTGTCGGATTATCGATATTATGCTGCAGTTGTTATTATCATCCAAATCTAAAGCTCACGTCTATCCTACAATCTAGCTAACTACATTTATCTAGATTTAGAGATACAACTTCTAGTTCCATAAATTATTTTCCACCGCGATTTGTTGCAATCCGCGCGGAGGTTATAAAGCGAGGGTGCGAAACCCATTATGAAAATTATTACCATTTTTGGCGATTTCTACCTTTAATTCCGGCCGGCGGGGTTGCAAAAAAACATCCGCACTAATTCGCGTAATCCGCAGTAATGACGGTTCTTGCTCAAATGCCATTCGGCAGTCTAATAACCGGTCGATTTCGTCCGACACCCCGGCACTATTTTTGCAACACCAAATGAATATTGATCCCCATTTTGTTTCGCATTAAACACTGATTTATTGCAAAACAAAATTCGCAACAGAAATAAACACAGAAAACAAAAAAAATCACGAAATCTAGAATAGATTATCTATATATTATATCTATACGCACTCCTTATATAGACTTGACCTTGACCCGGTTCCATACGCCATTATCTGGTGCTGCAGTCCTGTGCAGCACCTGGGACCTCTTGCAACAGCCTAGCTAGATAACCTAACCTCCCCTCCCTCTTTATTTAGATCTAGACCTAATGCGTAATTGCTAAAGCGTATCTAGATCATTGGCCTAGATTCAAAGCATAATCTAAGAAACCTCAAACCTAGTAGATTGCTTCACAAAACTAGTCATAACTCCGTTAAAAATCTAGCTAGAAGCCTCTACTTTCTCAAATGAAATACTCAGATACATTATCTAGATACCTACTTTAGTATCCGCTCCGTATCTATGATAGTTATCTATATATTTAGTTCAAAATTTGCGTGAAATAAACAACGTGCTATCCTAGTCCAACCAAAACACAAGAAACAAGAGAATTACGAAATCTAGAATAGATTATCTGTTAGACGCACTCTTTATCTAGATTAATTTTTAAACGCGAATCTAGATCATTAGCCTAGATACAAGGCATAATCTAAGAAACCTCAAACCTAGAAGATTGCTTGACAAAAGTAGTCACAACTACGTTAAAAACCAAGCTAGAAACCTCTAGTTTCTGAGCGAATAATATATAATATATACCTAGATATATTATCTAGATAACTATTTTAGTATCTGCTCCGTATCTATAATAGTTATCTATATATTTGGTTGCAATTTTGCGCGAAATAAACAACGCGCCAACTGGTCCAAACAAAACAAAAAAAAAACAAAAGAATTACGAAATCAAGATTATACATAGATTATCTTTTAGACGCACTCTTTATCTAGATCTAGACCTAATTTACGAACGCGTATCTAGATCATTAATCTATATACAAAGCATAATCTAAGAAACCTCAAACCTAGAAGATAGCTTCACAAAACTAGTCGTATCTCCGTTAAAAATCTAGTTAGAGGCCTCTAGTTTCTCATAATAAATACCTAGATATATTATCTAGATAACTACTTTAGTATCCACTCCGTATCTATAATAGTTATCCACATATTTAGTTGCAAATTTGCGTGAAATAAACAACACGCTATCCTAGTCCAAACAAAACACAACAAAAACCGGCCAAGTGCGAGTTGTGACTCGCGCACCGAGGGTTCCGAGGGTACAAACTTGTAAGTAAGGTATCTTTAGGAGGACCTAACTATACCATGCCTGACAATACCACGCAACACATTACTGTATTTTCATAAGTTTCTAATAGTAAATTCGCATTTTTCCTTTAATTAAACTACATATTTACGGTTTTCAGATTTTCCCTTTACATGTGCTGTAAGACACCGCTTCTTGCCAAATTTCATGGTTCTAGGTCAACGGGAATTACCCTATAGGTTTTCATTCACTTGTGAAATCGCAAAATATGCCACATAAACGGTCATATCTTTTGATCGCGTTGACTTACAAGTTTGATTTTTTCACAGCTGAAAAAGACCGCAGACCCGAGTATTTGATACAAATTTCAACTTGTTACCTCTACGCGTTCCTGAGGGACGGATAGACGGAGAGACAGACAGACAGACAGACGGACAACAAAGTGATCCTGTAAGGGTTCCGTTTTCCGTACGGAACCCTAAAAACCCTAAAAAAGAACCCTAAAAAAGAATTACGAAATCTAGAATAGATTATCTATCAGACGCATTACTCGCATTCTATAATTCGCATTAAACATTGATTTATTGTAAAAAAAATCGCAACAGAAATATGCACAAAAAAGAAAAAAATCACGAAATCTAGAATAGATTATCTATCAGACGCACTCTTTATCTAGATCTAGACCTAATTTGCAAACGCGTATCTAGATCATTAGCCCAGAAACAAAATATAACACACACGTATGTAACAGTCCGCGATTAATGATAATTTATGATTGATAACACACACGTGCGTTTGGTTTACGATTCGTTGATTGGTTGAGAGCTGCTACAACGTGCTCATACATTCAGCGCCACCCCGTGCAGCAACTCAAACTAACGGAAACTGACATTGCGTACATTGTCCTTTCCAAATTAAAAATATTACGCAAAATTATTGCCACTTTCACATCCGTTAAACTCTCAACAAATTTAGATGTAAATTCTTTATATACTTAAATGAATTTCTAATGGACGCTTAATAAAAATGTTTTATTTACAAATGATAAAGAATCTTTTAAAACCTTATCTTTTGCAAGTTTTGTTTAACTTTATTGTCTGAATATAAGGAATATTGAAATGTTCAGACAGAACGAACAAAAATTGACAATCGACCAAAATTAAAGACAAAATTAAAATGCAAAACAGGAATCGATAAACAAAATTAATATTCACTAAAATTAATATAACCAATGCGCAAATTGCGTTGAAATTAATTTAACTAAATATTTTTTACAAGGAGGTCAACAAGTATGTTTTTTTAGTTGTCTATACTTTCGCAATCAGCAACAATTTCAGAAAACGTTTCTGTGGAAAAAATTATATTCTCAGCCGAATTTAACCGCTACACAGCATCCAACAATGTTACTCCTGCTCTTAGTCCCGATTACTTTAATATTAATTATACTTGGATTATTACTAATTAAGTTTTACATGCAATTGTACAAATACAGACATCTAAATATTCCTGGACCGAAACCTTTGCCTATTATTGGAAATGCGTTGGAATTTGGATTCCAGGCAGAAGGTAAGCCATACATTCAGAACAATAAAGGTAGATTGAAAATTATAATAATGCATTAAATACGAAGAATATTAACACAAGGGCAAAAAAATGCCGTGGTTAGTAGGGCATCCAAAAAACCGTTGATATTTCAAAAACTGGTTTTCGGTTTTTCGTAAATTAAAAAACCGGTTAACCGGTTAAAACCCGGTTTTAAGTATAAAAATAAATAAAATGCGGCTGTAAACCAAATAAAATAAATATTTATTCACCATTTATAATTTATTTAAAATATAAAAAAAATATTTGTGTTTATTCTATATATATACATCTATGTATATCTATGTATATGTATGTATGTATATTTTATCCTGGTAAATAAATAAATAAATAAAAATTAAATTTCATTTTATTTATGTAAAGAATATCATGAAAAAAAGTCATGAATCATGAAAAGTGGCACAATATTTATATAAAAATTCAAATAGGATTTAAAATAATTTTGATTAGAGTAGGTATATAAAAAAATACATAATTTTCTTATTTTATGATAATAAAAAAGTAACGCAAATTATAAAGTTTGTTTTTTAATAAAATAATATTTCAGGAAAATTAACGCATCTAAGAGGTCATATTTCAGTGACGATCGAAATTTTGTTCAGAAATTACCGCCGACCGAAAAAACTCTCTCGCTATCTGTTAAGGTGGGTTGAATCGATTTCAGTGCATTAAATAAATTTTCGATTACTATCGATTACCAGCAGGCTGAGTAGGCTAGAGCCTAGGGCGGCAGATTTTAGGGGCGGATTGCCGCCCCTTTTTTAGCGAGTCATCCAAGATTTTTATAAATTCGACACAACGCTGGCAAAAGTTAATGACTGAAATTGGGAAAGAGAAAGAAATAGAAACGCTAGAGTGTAAATTTGACACGTTGGTCAGCTAGAGAGGGTGCATGTAGAAGTTGGAGAGTTTCTTGGCACGAAGTTCTTAAAACTTTGGAATCAAAAGTTGCTAAAAAACATAACGTGATTATTGGACGACCCCTTACGTTTTAAATCAAATCAAAATAATTTATTTCACTATCTAAGTTTACCTAATATAAGCTTATTCTAATGAATACATATTGTTATGACTCGTGTTACGGAATCGGGATGTGCTATTAGAATTACGGATTCTAACTTTGTTCGAAGGACCAAATTTAAAAATCTTTGATGGTTTTTTTAACATTTATTTCAACTATATTAACAAAGAAAATGCACCGAAACGTTCGGTTTTGTGTCTTCAAACACAGCGGTCGCCAAACTTTTTGACCTCACGGACCAGTTAATTCATAAGTTAAATCCCGCGGACCACTAATAGGATTTTTTAAGTGTTAAATATATTTATAAAAAAAAATTGTGATCAAAGAACACATAAAATGTACCTAGTTAATAAAATGAAACTATTAATAGTAACCAAGTTATGAAAGCTTTATTATTAAACCATAATAAAATAAACAAGAATTGTACAAACAAAACAATTAAAAGATGGTTTAAATATATCAAACTTTTAGCGTTACACATTCCTAGTGTGATGGATGTTCCTGCTTACTTGAAATAAGATTATGGATATTTGGATCCAATGTTGTTACTGCAAGACGGAGAACTGCATTTATTTCAAGCCGAGATCGGTACCGTGTTTTGATGACTGTGACAGATGAAAAGGCCTTTTCACATAAATAAGTTGTGGAGAATTGAATCAGAATTTTCATCGCCTGTTCACTAAGCAAAGGGTATTCACTTTTTATGGAAAGCCAAAACTGAGGTGTTGATAAGGATGAATGAAATTTAAATTTGAGAGTTTCGTCGGACGATAGGTCGATGAGGCTTTCTTTTAGATGCATGCTTAACTTACAATCCTGAATGTTCGCTGCAAACGGATCTATTATCCACATATTACCATGTCTGGGATCTTCATTCTTTGGGTAATAACGAGCAAAATATTCTGTAAGTGATTCCAAGTGCTTTTTAACTAGGGTTACCACTTGCTGGTTAACATCATTCTCCTTCATGTATTCATCAAAATTAGAAAACATTTGCAGATCGTCTTCAACCAACCGCGTTTGCCACAGTAATATTTTCTTATGAAACGCATCCATTTTACTTCGTAGTGTGAACACGTCCTTAAGTTGTCCTTGCAAAGATATGTTTAGTTCATTTAACAGGGAAAAAATATCTGCCAGATATGCAAGCTTTGCTAGCCATTCATTGTCGGACAAGCATTTTTGCAATTTCGGATTATTTTGCTGCTGGAAAAATAATTTGACTTCGTCCCGCAAGGCGAATAGTCGGGTCAATATTTTGCCCCTCGACAGCCATCTCACCTCAGCATGACGAAGAAGATGAGTATATTTGGAACCCATTTCTTTGCAAAGTGCCTCAAATATTCGAGAATTGAGTGCTTTGTGTCGAATTTCCTTTATAATTTCAATGACATTTGATAATACTTCGTGTAGTTCTGGGGACATTTTTTTCGCTGCAAGTTGTTCTCGATGTATAATGCAGTGTGTAGATAAAATGTCTGGGTGACCAACATTCTTCACCTTTACAACAATTCCTGAAAGATGTCCAGTCATATTTGCGGCACCATCTGTGCAGATCCCAATACATTTTTTCCAATCAATTTCATGTTCCCGGAAATAACTATTAAGTGCTTCAAAAATCTCAGAGCTGGTTGTTCTACCCGGCAAATTAAGCGAACAAAGTAGTTCTTCATGTAACTCTCCTTCACACTCAACCCTCACAAAACAAAGAAGAAGTGCTTTGTTTGTAATGTCCGTAGATTCGTCAAGTTGGATTGAATAAAATGAAGAATTTTTCACCATTTTTATTATCTGATTTTCAATGTCTTCGGCCATATCTTCGATTCTGCGCTTGATAGTATTATTAGACATAGGAATTACTTTCAATTTCTGAACAGCCTGCATTCCCAAAATCTGTTCACAGGCTTTTAACATGCATGGCTTAATTAATTCTTCTCCAATCGTGTACGGCTTTTTGCATTTCGCGATCTGATTTGCTATGAGATAGGAAGCCTTTAGTAATGATTTATCTTCCATGGTCATTTTTCTTAAAGCAATAACTTGTTTTTGCATATTTTCATGCATTCTTTTAAAATATTCTAGCGGTTTTTTTGCTAAATCCGGGTGTTTTGAATTCAAGTGTCTTTCAAGTTTTGAAGGTTTCAATGCATCGTTAGATAGGCTTTCAGAACATACAACACAGAGAGGCCGTGGATCCAGCTCACTGTCAGGTTCTTCAATGAATCCAAATTTTAAGTAGTAGGAATGATATTTTCTTGATACTTTGTGTTTTTTCCTCTCTCCACCTCCCGTTCCAACGTGTTTCCTAATGGTGCCTGATGAAGACTGTGGAGGGTCTGATTTATTGATCAGTTCACGGTTAGGTGAAGTATTATTAATGTTATTATTATAGTTCTCATTACCTTTTGCATTACTAAAGAAATGCAAAATATTCTTTTGCTTTTTTTCACTCATTATGGGTTTAATTTATTTGAATCTAAAATAAAATAAAAAGAAATTTAGAAAAGTCAAACTCATTTTATCGCAATAAATATCAAATAAAAGAAAATATGTACATGGTTAAGATTTAAGATCGTACCTGTTTTAAATCTATGTGTCAATATATAAATGTCCGTAACGAAAGGGTTCAGCACGGAACGCTATTAGTTATTAAAAATAAATATTATAAAGTGTGAAAATTGAGGTTATGTATTAACGTAACCGTGCAATTATTAAAATGAAAAGTTTGGTACTTACGGTGTGTACTATTGTTTAATGTAGATACTCAGCAGTATATTAATATTAAAACTGACTTTAATAACTCACATTAAAAAACTTGAAACATTCAGCAGCAGTACGACTTATTTCCCGCGGCGTTATTCTACGCGCAGAAAGAGTACGATTCTGCGCGACAGAGATGGAAGACCGCTCGTCCAATGGAGAGTGTGTACAGTTTACGACAGAAGTATTTATAACTTGTCACGTATTGTTATAAATTGAATCATGTTTTAATGCATCTTAAAACATAACTTAACATGATGAGTAAGTATATTCCACATTTTTCTGCGGACCAGCGAAATTTTCTCGCGGACCACTAGTGGTCCGCGGACCACCACTTTGGCAACCGCTGTTCAAACACACTCTGCCGCCCGGGTTTTTATTTTTACTAAACTAAACTAAAACTACCCTCTCTCTCCACGTAGGTGGGGAGGGGGCGACCAATAAGTACATTGGATATTTTAAAGGGACTTAACACATATATTTTCTTAAAACTAAGTGAAATGTGTCCAATAAATTCTAATATTCAATATTTATACTTTCAAATAATATTCAGTAATATTATATGGTTCTATATCTAATAATAGTTTCCATATTTCCTTCTTAAATTTATTAAAATTTGTTATGACTTTTAATGCATTGGGGAGTGTGTTAAATAATTTGAGGTTTATGTAAGGTGGACCTGTTTCGGTGAGTGTTAGCTTGTGTCTTGGCAATATATAGCTGAGTTGATTTCTTGTGTTTTTGTCATTATCGCTCTTTGTGTGACAAAGAAATAAGTTTCGATATTTAAATGTGAATTTTAAGATTTCATATATATAAGTTCCAGTAGTGGTTAGAATGTGTGCCGTTTTGAATTCTCCTCTGCAAGACTGTTTGTAAGCTAGGCCTTTTTAAGATTCTTACAGCTTGTTTTTGAATTTTGAAGACTGTATTGCTGCTATTTCCTCCACCCCAAAACATTATACAGAATTTTACGTGGCTATGAAAGTTGCTGAAATACACTGTCTTGAGTACCTCTGTAGATATATATTTTTTGAGTATTCTTAGGGCATATACTGTTCTGTTTAATTTTTTTTATAATTATTATAAATTAAACTCGTTTGTATGCTGCGTCCAGTCCAGATTTCTGTCAATTGCCAATCCTAACAGTCGGACATACTGTTGGTACTCTATCTTTTCGTTGGTTATTGTAACATCTTCTGGGTCTCTTCTTGTGTTTCGTTTCGTTTTGAATATAATTAGTTTTGTCTTTTCTTTGTTTAATACCATCCTATTTTCTGTAAACCAGTTCATTAAATTGTTCATTGTCGTAAGTAAATTTGTCGTTACGTCTTCTATGTTTTTATTTATCGTTAATATAGTTGTATCGTCTGCGTAGTTTATTATCTGATGTTGTGTTCTATTTATTACTTGTGGAAGGTTGATAAGGTTGATATAGAGGGTGAACAGTATCGGCCCTAAGACACTGCCCTGTGGTATACCAATGTTTACCACTCTAGTGCTTGATTTCCTTTGACCTTCTATTGTGTTTATTTGGGTTAGCTGTCTTCTGTTGTAGAGGTATGATTTAATAAGATCAGTAACTTTTCCCCTCATTCCATATTTTCCAAATTTTTTAACTAATATCGTGTGGTCTATTGTATCATATGCCTTTGACAGGTCTAATAGGATACCACAAGGGATATTTTGATGTTCCGAATTTACATGTATATCTTTTATAAAGTTAAAACATGTTGTTCTTCGCATAATATTTTATTTTGAGTTATAAAAGCGGCAATTCTGTTTGTTATTAACTTCTCAAATAATTTGGAGAATGATGTTTGTAGACTTATTGGTCTGAAATTGTTGAGATTGTTCTTCTCCCCGCTTTTATATATTGGCCGGATCATTGACACTTTCATTTGGTTGGGGTATATTCCTTATTCTAGGGCATTATTTAATATGTGTTCCAGTGGGCTTATTATTTCATTTCCAATATATTTTATAATGACCATAGAGATTCTATCGTATCCTGTACTTTTATTGTTTTCCTGATTTTTAATAATGGTACCAATTTCTTCTGCCGTAATAGGATTAAGGAACATTGTATTAGGGTTTTGGGGTATATTATCTTGATGTTCTGTGCAACTTAAACTTTTTAATAAATTTTGTGCTCTTTCGGCGTAGAACCCATTTATGTTATCAATCGAGATTAAATTCGGGATTGGGTTTGTGAGGTCTTCGTCATTTTTATCCTTGATATTAGCAATTCCTTGATTGATATTAGCAATCCTCACAACTTTCCATGTAGCTTTTGTTGTTATATCGCTTTCTTCTATTATTTTTTCAAAATGTTTCCGTTTTTCTTCCTTTAATGTGGATATGTACTTTCGGTGTACCTGATTGTATTGTTTTTTAAAATTGTTGTCGAATTGGGCTAGAGTTTGTAGTAATTCCAATTGTGTTTTTATTTCTTTTAACTGTTTAGTGTCAAATATTCGTTTGTTGTTTTGTTTGCCAAGTTTTCCTCGAAGGCGCAGATAAAAGTCTCCATAAACATATTCCATTGTTTATCTACGTCCTTATTATTCAACTTATATATGTGGTCCCACGTTTCCCTCCTTAGGTATTCCCTCCCTTAGTTGTCTCTGTTTTCTTCTGAAAAGTTTCTGTATGTACCGATATGTTTATTTTATATAATATAAAATATTATTCGATGGGCATAATGATCTGATCTGTTGTGATTCATTGTCATCGTTGAGTGTTTCCACTCTACATTTGTAGCAATATTATCTAAACAAGAACCAGATGATGGGTGACTAACATCCTTTAGTGTTAGTTTAAGATTGAAGGAATCCAACATTTGAATAAATTGTTCTCTTTTTAGAGTTTGCTTCATTATGTTTATGTTGAAGTCGCCTGCTATGATGATTTTTATATTTTCCTTAGTGACTTTCTTTAGCAGTTTATATAGTTTGTCAAAGAATCGCTCAATATTGGAAAGGGGGGTCCTGTAGATTCCAATTACTAATACAGGCTCTTTGTCGATGTTAGTTTCTAACGCTGCACATTCGAAAACATATGTTTCGGCCAATGCGTTAATGTCCTTTCTCTGCTCATTAGATATTATTTTATTAGCGTATAGTGCAACTCCTCCGTGTTGTCCTTCCTTTCGGCAGAAACAAGATTTTAATTTAAAGTTTTTTATAACGTATGTATTTAGTTGTCTGCTTTTCCAGTGTTCTGTTAAGATTAATAATTCACAATCTGGGTGCTGTTCTATCATCTGTTCGATTCGATCCACGGAGTTGCCGATTGATTGACAATTTTGATTAATTAAACTATATTGTTCTACGAGTTGCTTCTTCTTGGATTTATTCTTGGACAATTTTCTTGTCTTCTTCGCTTCTCAATACGGAAATTGAATCTCTGGTGCCGAATGCCTTCTGGCCAGAAAGAATCCTCGTAAACCTGGTCTTTCATATCCATAACCACTCCAACTTTAAAGCTTTTGTTGTGCGGTATTTGTTTTTCAGCTTTTAGTTCTTCTACTACGAAATTATTTTCGGTTTTCCCAGACTTATCCGCTAGATATTTTAATATGGTGTTAACATTGACATGGTGTCTTGCTCTCGAGATAGGTATCCATATTTTTGGCGTCACTTCTCTGCCAACGAATGCTGTTGTTTTTTCTTCTTCAGGAACTATTCTTTTTCCAATGGCTGGTCGTTTTCTTTGGTTATGTGTTGTTTGATTTATAGATGCTTCATTCTCTGTTTGTATTAACGATCTTTGATTTGCAATTTCTTCGATTTGTGGATTTAGGAAAATTGGTGGTCTTTGGGTTGCCGGTATTACCTGCGAATCCACTTCTGCAATGTTAATGTAATTCTGTCGGTAGATGGTAGGACTTGCCTGCGACGTTCCAGGTTGGCTTGTTTGTTTATTTTCTTCCCGCTTCTTAATTGTGACCAAAACCTCAATCTTTTCTTTGAGTAGTATAACTTGCTCCTTTAAGATGTTGTTTTTGTTCTTCATTTCGGCCACTAGTTGTTTTAGGAGTTCATTTTCCCTTTCCAGTGCAGTGCTGTTGTTAATATTAATAGCAGTGTTTTCCTCGTTTTGTCCAGTCACTCCCTCAGGTTCCTGGAATACGTGATCACACAAGTTGCCTCTTGTTTTTCTATGTGCCATGCAGCCGGGGTGGTAAATATGTTTACATTTTAAACAAAAAACACTTTCTTTTGCAGTTTTGCCACAATAATTGCAGAGCCTTTCACTTGCTTCACTAGCGCCCGCCATTTTTTTTTTAGTATAATTTTTTTTTAATTTTATTTTATTTTAGTATAAACTAGTATAGTAGTTAAGTACTTTAGTATAAACTAGTACAAATTAATCGTATTTTTTTTAAGTGAAATAGTGATGAAGATGGAATAGTTGTTGTGGGTGTAATTGTTGTTTTAGGGTGGAATAGTTGTAGAGGGTGAAATAGTTTGGATGATGAGGATGGAATAATGTGGAGAATTTAGAGGTGCACGCCACTGGTGATGATGAAGGAATCATGTGGTGTTTTTTATCTGGCAGTATGCAACCCTGTATGCAACCCAATATGGAAAATTTAAATGTGTAAAGTGCCACTGGCGCTTTCATCGCCACCTGGTGCGGCATGTGGTAGACTATAGTTTATTGTAAATATACTGCCAGACTGTGCCAATCAAACTTCAATTTCAATAAAAAAAATGTATAATCTATATAGATCTGAAAGAAAATTCAATATATCTCTTGCAGTGTTCGTTTTATAGTTAGATATAAAGCCAGATAAAATATTTTGCAAAAATAACTAAGGGAAAAATCATCGACTGACTAATTCTCTACAAATGTGTGAAATTTTATTGTTCCACGTTGTGTGAAACTTATTAAAATAGCTTTTTAAACAAATTCAGACATGTCAATCACAAATTCCGATCAAAAACGAACACGAAAATTTCAAAATATTCAAACATTCCGAAAAAATGTATTAAATTTGAGGGATTTCAATGAAACTTTTACTGAATGTGGGTATCCACCAGAAGTATGAGTTAACAAAATTTTAACGCTCCCACTCCAATGGGGATGTCGTGAGGAATGATTTTCTTTTCAATAATTTTATGGAAATATCTCGTCAAAGCCTCAAGATGGAAAATTATAACCGGGATATCCGTATGTAAGAAGTCGGTGTCTACAAAAAAGTATTCTTTGCAAATCTTGTAAAATCCTTAGGTTTGGTCGCAAAAATAAAAAGTATAAAATCTCAAAATTTATCAAATACACTACACCTCTTCTGAAAATTTCGTTTTTAAATTTTTTAGTTTGCACAAAAAAATTTCCGCCAAACGGTTCGCTTTAGAAAGATGAAAATTACACCATTTTTAGATGAAAATCTGCTCTATAAAGTAGCGCTAAATACATGTGTGGTAAACTTCGGAGACTTGGAAAAAAGAGTTGAAAGCAAGTTTTCAATAAATATTTCTTTATTAGAAAAAATTGTATTCCCAGGCTATCGGCCATGAAAATATCAAAAAGTCAATTTCAATAGAACATGTGTAATCTATATAGATCTGAAAGAAATTTCAATATATCTCTTGCAGTTTTCATTTTATAGTTATTTGAATTTATTAATTTCTATTATGTTCGAGTTTGAGGGGCGGCGGCCGTCGCCAGACAAAATATTTTGCAAAACTAACTGAGGTATATCATAGACTGACTAATTCTCTACAAATGTGTGAAATTTTATTGTTCCACATTGTGTGAAACTTACTAAAATAATTTTTTAAACAAATCCAGACATATGAATCACGAATTTCAACCAAAAACGAATACGAAAATTTCAAAATATTCAAAAATTGCAAAAAAATATATTAACACTCTAAGGATTTCAACAATTTTTTTACCGAATGTGGGTGGAAACATGAAGTACGCGCTGGCCAAATTTGAATGCTCCGCCTCCAATGGGGACGACGTGGCAAATGATTTTCTCTAAAAAAGGATCTTGCAAATATCTCGTCAACGCCTCAAAATATAAAATTATAACCGCGATACCCGTATGTAGGATGTCGGTGTCTACTAAAAAGTATTCTTTGCAAATTTTGTAAAAACCTTCGGTTTAGACGCAAAAGTAAAAAATATAAAATTAAAAAAAAATTTAGAACGGGTAATTTCATTTTTCAATTTACATAGGTTTTGTCAAAAATCTCCGCCAAAACGATTCACCTTGGAAAGATGAAAATGAAGCAATATTTAGATGAAAATGGATGGGCGCTAAATGGATGTTTGGGAGTTTGAGGGATTTCAATGAAACTTTTACTGAATGTGGGTATCCACCAGAAGTATGAGTTTAAAATTTCGTTTTCTAAATTTTTTCATTTGCACAAAAAAAATTCCGCCAAACGGTTCGCTTTGGAAAGATGAAAATTACACAATTTTTAGATGAAAATCTGCTTTATAAAGTAGCGCTAAATACATGTGTGGTAAACTTCGGAGACTTGGAAAAAAGAGTTGAAAGCAAGTTTTCAATAAATATTTCTTTATTAGAAAAAATTGTATGCCCAGGCTATCGGCCATGAAAATACCAAAAAGTCAATTTCAATAGATAAATGTGTAATCTATATAGATCTGAAAGAAATTTCAATAAATCTCTTGCAGTTTTCATTTTATAGTTATTTGAATTTATTAATTTCTATTATGTTCGAGTTTCAGGGGCGGCGGCCGTCGCCAGACAAAATATTGTGCAAACTAACTGAGGTATATCATAGACTGACTAATTATCTACAAATGTGTAAAATTTTATTGTTCCACATTGTGTGAAACTTACTAAAATAATTTTTTAAACAAATCCAGACATATGAATCCCGAATTTCAACCAAAAACGAATACGAAAATTTTAAAATATTCAAAAATTGCAAAAAAATATATTAACACTCTAAGGATTTCAACAAATTTTTTACCGAATGTGGGTGGCCACATGAAGTACGCGCTGGCCAAATTTGAACGCTCCGCCTCCAATGGGGACGGCGTGGCAAATGATTTTCTCTAAAAAAGGATCTTGCAAATATCTCGTCAACGCCTCAAAATATAAAATTATAACCGCGATATCCGTATGTAGGATGTCGGCGTCTACTAAAAAGTATTCTTTGCAAATTTTGTAAGAACCTTCGGTTTAGACGCAAAAGAAAAAAATATAAAATTAAAAAAAATTTAGAAGGGGTAATTTCATTTTTCAATTTACATAGGTTTTGTCAAAAATCTCCGCCAAAACGGTTCACCTTGGAAAGATGAAAATGAAACAATATTTAGATGTAAATCTGCTCTATGAAAGGGCGCTATAAATGGATGTTTGGCAGCCATCGAAGAATTGGAAAAATTTATATTTGCAAGTTTTCAATGAGTATTTCTTTATTATAATAATTCTGTGTCAAGGCTATCGGCCACGAAGATACCAAAACGTCAATTTGAATAGAAAAATTTGTAATCTATATAGATCTGAAAGCAATTTCAATATATCTGTTACAGTTTTCAATTTATAGTTATTTATTATTTTTTGCCAGATAAAATATTTTGCTAAACTAACTGAGGGATATCATACACTGACTAATTTTCTACAAATGTGTGAAATTTTATTGTTTCACGTTGTGTGAAACTTACCATTTGTGCCATTTGTACTTTTGTAGATCTCGATTGCGGATTGACATCCTACCGGCTTGCTACTATCGGCCGTGGCGACTTCGTGGTTTCTGCGAATCGGCAAATCGGCACATCGTACGTAAGATACCCTCGACCTCCATCGAACAGTTTAGAAGAAATTGCAAAATTCCACCCACTTCCGGTTCGGCAGCCGATAACGTCCGGTTTTGCAAAAACATGTACCGCACGGCCATTTTTGCAAAAAATCGCACGGTCTCTTCGAAGACCCAGAGAGAAAGAACCTACAAAACCAGACCCGCAAACGGGAAGGCGTTCTGTTCAGCGGTCGGCTCGCAATTGAACGTCAAAGAAGATCGTTTTTTGCGATATTTTTTTTTCGGTTTTTCGCAGTTTTCTCCAAATTTTCAGCAAAGACTCTAAAATTTAAGATGACAGTTTTGTGCGGAAAAAATCGGCGCTCCAGACAGCACCATTAGGATAGGCTTCCGAAAAAAAAGCAGTGGGCTTGGACAGTATCCCGAATGAAGCGTGGAAGCATGCGCCGATACTCATCCAGCAAGAGCTTTTCAAAGAGCTAAACAAGATGTACAGAGGTTGTAAAAGGGTGCCGGAGAGCCGGAAGGAATGCTTAATTGTACCAATATATAAAATTGGAGATAGGGAAGACTTAGCTAACTGCCGAGGAATAACGGTTATGGACACGTCTTATAAAATCTATGCAAAGCTGTTGGAGCAAAAGTTTTTATGTGAGGAGGAAGATAAAGGCCAGATGTGCAAGCTGGATTTAGAAAACATTATAGTACGGTGGAGCACTTGGAGACGTTGAAATATATTGTGGAGAAGGAATTGGTTAAGAAACAAGGGAAGCTTTACGCTCTGTTTATAGATTTGAAGGCAGCTTACGACACGGTGGGGAGGGAGAGAATGTGGAAATGTCTGAGAATAAAAGGTATAGCGCGGCAGTTAATCGAGAGAATCAGGGATTTATATCAGCATACCTGTTGCAGAGTGAAAGTAGGAGCGGAAGTTTCAGAAAGTTTTGAGGTTAGAATGGGGCTAAGGCAGGGTTGTCCGTTGAGTCCAATATTATTTAACCTGTATACGGCTGACTTAGAGAGTGTACTGAGCAAAGGTCAAGCTGGAGGGGTAGTAATTGGTAATAGGAAAGTTTGGAGTTGGCTTACGCGGACGACGTTGTGATCTTAGCTAGTACGAAAGGAGAAATGTCAGAGATGATCGATCGGATGAAAAGATTTTTTGAAAAGAGGAAACTGGTAGTGAATGTGAAAAAGACTAAATGGATGGTGTTTCGAAAGAGAGCGGTAATAGGAGTGAATCGTTTAAGTGGGGAAGCAGCATAATTGAGCAAGTTAGCAGCTTCAAATACCTTGGGTATATGTTTGGGCAGGATGGGTCCGCTAAAGACCATGTGAAATATATTTGTAAAAAGGCGTGGGTGGCTGCAAACGGGCTATGGAATGTATGGAAGGAGTGCTTGAACAATAACTTTGCAGCGAAAATGGTAGTGTGGAAGGCATGTGTGAGAAGTATTATTTTGTATGGAGCGGAAGTGTGGGGAGTGAGAGAGGAGAGAATTGAGAGAGTGCAGCTGCAGTTTCTAAAAATGGCCCTCAAACTAGACAGGTCCACGCCGACATACATTCTGCTGCAAGAAACAAATATGGTGAAAGTGTTTTCGCAAGCTGCTAGGAGGGTCGTCAAGTTTGAAAGGAAAGTGTATGGAATTGGCAATGAACGAATTGTAAAAGAAGTGCTGAGAGTTGTAAGAATGGAAGGTTTGGGTATTCAGAAGGTGACTAAATGGGGGAGTGAAAGGAAGAAGTTGTATGAAAGCTTCGGGTGGGCATACGGGGAAATTGCGAGAATGTTTGTGAGTGGAAGGAAGGTGGAAGAACTGGTATATGAAAGGTTAACCGAGGTGGAGCTGCAGAGTCGTCAGGGGATGATCGAGGGGAGTAATTTTCTACCTGAATATGGGAGCGTGCAAGTGTTCCAAAGGCTACCGTTGTACCTTACAAGAGATAGACTTCCTCAAGCATTGATAGCACGGCACAGATGCGAGTCAGAGGAAAAGGGCAGGAGATACTGGATGGGCTCCCGTTTTAAACGATGTGAGATATGTGGGGAAACTAGTGACGTGTGGGCGCATTGGGCTCAAAGCTATGCAGGATGTCAGTGGAGCAGAGAGGAGAGTGTGGTAGTAGAAGACTGGGGCTCGTGTATGAGGGAGGACGGAGCGGGATGGCCCTTGATGAAAAGAGTGGTGGAGTTAAAAAAGAATAAAACTTTAGTTCTTTTACCATCTGGTGACGCGTGATTTTATTATTATTATTATTTGAGAGGAAATGTTGTTTTTGAGAGGATTTTTTTTTCTTTCTCTTTTTTGTTTGTTTTCTTCTAGTTATTTATTATTTGTTGTTCTGTCTTAGGTTGGAGCGTGTGTGTAATTATTTGGTTAACATAGATGGTAGCACTGTTATATGTAAAACTGTAGTTGTTTATGCCAATAAAAGGAATCTAATCTAATCTAGCACCATTCGCGTCGCGATCGGTCCAAATTCTGCCGATTGGCGGCCGAGAAATGGAAATTTGTCAATTGTCTGGAGTTTTCTAAACATTTTACCACTGTCTCCCGGCAAAATTTCTTTCGAAAATCACTCAAAACGTCCGTTTTCATTCTACAAACGCGATTTGACGCATTTCTCCCGCCCCCTACTGGAAAGGCGTGCCAAACTATTTTAGTATATGTAATAAATCGTAAATGTAATATGTAAATGTAATATGTAATAGTAAATGTAATATGTAATATAAATACTTCATGAATAACCATAGAAAAATAAAATTATTTTCCACAAAAAATAAAATTAATAAAAACCGACTTTCGGTTTTTCGAAAAAAACCGGTTTTACGTTTCGTAAATTTTAACAGAAAACCCGGCTAACCGGGTTCAGTTTTAACCGGTTTCGATGCCCTAGTGGTTAGTAGCTCATTGTGTCTAATGTATGCTATAAATATTTTCTATTTCTCCCAATTGACAGCAAATAAAAGGAATAGTCAGCAAAAGATTTTCTGGACTAATTTCAACATTTTGTTTTCAGATATTCTTGTGAATCTGAATAAATTGGTTGATAAATACGGTGGAATATTGAAATTATATCTTGGACCAAATATTGTAACAGTAATCTTGACGGATCCAAAATATTTAAAACCGATATTGAATTCATCGACAAATCTTAATAAAACCATTTTTTATGATCTGCATATTCCACTGGTTCGAACAGGATTAGTTGTTGCTAAAGGTAAGTTTGTTGTAAAGTTGTAAACACGTTTAAATAAAAGTAGCTTTAGTAGCTGAAACAAAATATAGTCGGCATTTGTGAAATCTATAATCGCATATTTAATAGCATATTAAAGGACGAGTTCAGTTACACGTCCAAGTTTGGAAAACGACGAGCGTAGCGAGGAGTTTTCTAATAGACAAGTGCTGAAAAAAGCCTTTCGAACGAGTTTTTTATAATATGTTTTCTATTTTGCGTCCTTTTATGAAATTCTTTATTTCATTTCTAAAAAAAAAATAGCCAATACATATTGAGAAAATTGTATCGCACTCGGCGAGCCATAACCGCACGCATATGAGTGCTGTTATGAGTTTATTACAGACGCAAAATAGAAATAAATATTTTTTTTAATTTTCGCTCGCTGTAAATTCGGCACAAATATATCTATCGATTGCCCAACTTATCCCTCTCATAAATAGTAACTGTAAGAACGTGTTTCCTGAAAGTGTTTCAGCGTTTCCCAAAGTGTGGGTCGCGACCCGGTACCGGGTCGCAGAAAAATTTTGCCGGGTCGCGAAAATTTTTTGTAGACTTTTTTGAAAAAAAAAATAGGCACACTGCCTACTGAAGTGAAAACTTTTGAAAAAAACAGCTTTAAAACCGGTTTTGAGGATTTATCAGTATGTTAATTAATCAAATTTGGTACATAGTTTGTTAGTATTATTTTATGTAATTCTGGAACATAACTCACTTTTGAAGGAGAATGACTGTTAATGTCATCATCATAATATGAATTTGAATCCGGAATGTTTGGTTGATTCTGTGTTGATAGGTCAGCAAATTGAATTGCTAGGATATATGGCACATTTCTTGTTGATGGGTCTGCAATTTGTGAGTTAGAAACATGCCTTATAACTGCTTTTGAAGATTTTTCTGTATGTAAATTAACTTTTTGGCCTCCTGAATTGTAAAGCTAGCTTTGACATCGTGTATACGTCCAGCGAAACTAGATTTTTACACACAATGTTGCAAAGTACGGCTACGATGCGGTAAAGTGACCAGTAAATTTTAACCTTTCAGGGACAAACTAAATTTAGTATAAGACAATAAAATATAATTTAGAAAACGCTACTTTACAGCATATTTCTCACGATAAGGTAGAAAATAAAACTGATTTTTTAATTTTACTGTTCGTCTGACATGTGGAAAAATGACATATTATGTACCTAATAAATTTGAACTAGTAAAAATGTCAAAGTTTGTGAGTACCAACATTACAAAATTAAATAATTTCCAAAATTGTAAACAATCTAAATCTATTTGTTTCTTAAATAATAATTGCCGGCCAAAAAATCTCAAAAAATCAAATACATCAAAAAAATCAAATACTCGCCTTTCGGGGTCGTTGCCCAAACGGGCTGTTGCATTGTAAAATCAACGTTTCCGCACTCTAATGTAAATAACTATTTGTTTGGAATATTGGTTAAAATGTGCTATAAACAATCACTTGAAATGACATGTATACATGTATACCCACCGTACGCTTTCTGCGCATGCGCATTGGTGGGTTTTCCAACGGAAATTGACATAAAACCTCCAGTGGCGCGTAAACCGTTGTGTACGCATTTTTATTTAATGTTACGAATTCTAAGTTTAGTTTACTTAATGCAATACAAAGTGGCAAGGACCGTTGGTTTTACCTTGGTTAGATTAGGTTGTCCGCCTCGAAGCGGGAAGATAAATCAAGACAACATACGAGCGGCAGCGCAAATTCTCGATCCAATATAGGACAAAGTGGCAAGGACCGTTGGTTTAACTCTGGTTAGGTTACAGTTGTTGGGGTTTATTATCATTTTAAAGAATTTTTATATACCCCTTCAAATTTATTTTCCCTACGCCTTTGTGTTTTGCCCGCTATGCGCATGCGCATAATGCGTGGGGTGCCTATACATGTCATTTCAAGTGATTGTTTATAGCACATTTTAACCGGAATATTCTTTACGACGTTTAATTTTTCCTCCTTCTCAGCTGTGATGGTTCGATGTTTAGAAATTTCTGAATTAACTATTGCAAGAGTTTTTTTCTTATTCTTATCTCTATATCGCTGACTATTAATTTTATTTTGGAGTTTCCTTCCTTTGGAGAGCACACGAGTACATTTTGGTTGCTTAAAACTTTGATTCGTGATTTACCATGAATTCTTCGATACAATCCAGTAATCTGAACATTCCAATAGTCCGACACTAGTATATCTACTAGTACATCCGTCAAAAGTACTTACTCTTGTACTGCACACTGATTATAGGGGTTGATATTTCCTTAGAGGCGCTGCGTTCTGTCGACACTGCCAAATACTTTCCAATAATCCGGCACTAGTACATCTACTATTACATCCGGTAAAAGTACTTACTCTTTTACTGCACACTAATTCTACTGGTTGATATTTCCTTATAAACGCTACGTTCTGTCAACACTGCCAAAAACTTTGACTATTAAGTTTGACGTTCAGAGCCAACTTAAAACATATGCGTATAGCTCTGCGTTCTTTTGAACACATCTTTGAGTAATAGAAATTTTTTCTATAGAACGCAGCTATTGATGACGATGACGCAAATGTATCAGTTTACCCCCTACCCAAATGTCATTCAGCGCGGCTATAGAAGTTTTTACTTCAAAAAAATTAACTTTTGCTGATAAGAAAAAGAACTTTTTCCTCAGCAGTCAAATAAAAATATCGCTTTGACAGCTTTTGAAATTTCTAATTTAATATCGAGAAAAATTAATACTTCCCGCTTTCAAAATTGTCGCAAATAATTTATCCGGAATAAAGGAAAAATGTTTATTTACGGCGACACTGTTATCAAGTAAAACAGTTAAACGGAGAATTGACGATTGCGCGAAAAAATTAGAAGAAGATTTCTTCTCTTCTTCTAGAACAGGGGTCTCCAAACTACGGCCCGAGGGCCACATCCGGCCCGCAGACAGATTTTGTCCGGCCCGCGGAGAGCTAGCATACTTGAAAACTCCTTTTAGATTTTTTTATAGCAAATCAAATTTAGTTTACTGAAGTATTCTAATTTTATGTTGAATAATTATTAATATGACATCTACATTGATATGGTCATGGGCTAACTACTCATAACATTGTTGTAGGCTTATTGTTATTGTTTTTGTGATAAGTTGGATAAAGAAACACAGAATTGTAATGAGTAAAGACATGTATAATATGCAGAAAATTTAACTTCAGTATATAATAACTAACAAATTATTGAAATGAATCCAACTAACATTTTATACATTTTAAATAAAAACATAACTTATAACAAGCATAATGACATATGAAATACTAATGAGATTTTCCACTGACAATAGTTTGTAGTTGTGGACTAATTTTACTTGTACCAATTATTAAAAGAGATTTAAGATGCTCATCAGTTAATTTAGATCTGTAAACATTTTTTGTGTACTTCATTTTGGAGAAGGTCTTCTCACAAACGGAACCCTCGGTGCGCGAGTCACGAAAAAACTTCGTACCGGGCCGCGGTAAAAAAAGTTTGGGAAACGCTAACCTAGTCGTTGCTGTAATTTGTTATCTTGATTCAATTGATCCTTGGTCTGTCGCTCATTTGAATAACATAAAATGCTAATATTTGTAGTTATCAATCAATATTTAATTGTAATTTATTAAGTATTGATTTATATTTATGACTTATCATGTTTTCTTCCATTCATTTGTGCAATTTCCGTAAATCATAGTAGTATTTATAATTGCACAGATCTATTAAATAAATATATTTATAATTGCAGCAATCTATTAAATCTGAAAAAAATATAACTGGTTTTCACTAATCATGCTCGTTAAAACATGTTGTCAACATGTTGTGAAATGTTGAAAACTCAAGTCATTTCAATTAAAACGTATTCGTTTTTTACTAAATGTTTCAGTGAAAATGCGTTTTGACTCGCATAAACTGGTTTTTAGCCATTTCCAGTTTTAACTAGAAAAGATTTTTTTAACGAAAATCCGGCATAAAATATAGCATTTACAAACTGTTTATGATGTGAATTATATAACTTGTATTTAATTATGATTTTCTTAACGCAAAGCCGATGTTTGGAAAAAGAACCGAAAAAATATTTCTCCGGCTTTTCGCTACTCAATGTACGAAGAATACAATAAGGTCTTCAACTCAGCCTCAAATAATTTTATAAGGAAATTAAAGCAGAACGTAGAAAAGCCGCTGGATATGTTCGAATATTTCAACCTGTGGAGTTTAGACGTAATTGCAGGTAATCCTAATATAACAAACAACAAAAATTAATCGAAACGTATAAAAATAAATTTGTTATTAGAAATTTCTTTGGGAATAAATTTCAAGGAAGATTATACCGCAGCTACAAGATACTTGCACAATGTAAATGAACTGTTCAAAATTGTGATGGTACGAGCGTTTTCGTTTTTCAAAAGCATCGACTTTGTTTTTAAATTTTTGCCCGATTACCAAGTTCAACAGAAATATATAAAATACCTCGATGATTTCGCAAACGAAATTATTAGCAAACGAATTAAAGAACGCCAAGGTTTCAACGACGAAGATAAACGAAACAGTTTAAAAAATGCCACGGTATTAGATTGTCTATTAAGGTATAGTAACAATGGCAAAGAGATTCCACTTAAGTATGTAATAGGAGAAATGCACACGTTTATGATTGCTGTAAGTCTCCAGAAAATTGTTACCAAGTTTTATATTCTTAATTTGTTTCAGGGGCATGAAACAGTAACTGTGGCTCTCTCCAGTTTATTATTTGAGTTATCGAAACATCCCGAAATTCAAGAGAAAATTTTGGAAGAAGTCGACTCAATTTTGGACGGCAAAAATGATTTTATCACGTTACAACAACAGAATGATATGGTTTATTTGGATATGGTCATTAAAGAAGGACTTAGGCTTTACAGTCCTGTACCATTTTTCGAAAGATGTTTAAACAGCGATGTAGAAATTGGTAGAAGGAAAATTCTAGCGTCAAGTCACACGATTTAAAAAATCTTGTTTGTAGACGGATTAGTTTTACCCAAAGGAACAAACGTTAACTTCTTGGTGTTTGCAATGCACCGGTCAGAAAGAATTTACAAGGATCCTTTAAAGTTCGATCCCGAAAGATTTAATCCGGAAAATGTTGCAAAACGAGATTCTTTTGCCTTCACACCGTTCAGCCGAGGACCGAGAATGTGTATAGGTAGATGCTGATATTATTTCTCCCAAAAAATATTTCATTGCAGCGGTTTCAGGATATAAATCCGCGATGTTCCAACTGAAATGCATGATGGCCAAACTAGTTCGCGAGTTTAAATTCATCGAAGCCGATCCGAGTTTTAAGTTGCAACTGTGTAACGATGCCGTGCTCAGATCCAGGAATGGTTTTCCAGTTGTATTAAGAAAAAGGAAATAGTGCCTTATTAATTTTCTCAGAAATCAAAGAAAAAAAAATGTCGGATTGGTATATGGTGTATCTGTTTCGGTAAAAGTACAAAATCGGCAAATGTAAACATTTGCCGGTATATGTATACATTTACCAATTTGATAGGCAAATGTGAGTTTAAATTTGAGATCAGCTTCATATATCTACTTTTACCGGTAAAAGTACACATTTTTCAGTGTGTGTAAAAGTTAAAAAAAAAACAGAAATAAAATATACTTGTATATTAAGACATTGAATTCAAATATTCATTGTTTTCACTTTTTTCACACTTATAATATGTAAAAATGTTATATAACTTATTATTCACAGTTATATAAATTTCTACATTTACATTCACGACTCGAGTTTCGAGATTTGTATGTTAATGTTAAAATGTATTTGAAATAATATATATTATTTGATTATACATAAAAACAATTAATACATTTTGAACATAATTTATTTAAAAAAATATTATAAGAAAACGTTCGTTATACCTATTTGTTATAATTTTTCCCGCTTGTATAATAATTCTTTTTTGATTGTAATTCTAAATTCATTATTTATGAGACGTAATCACGTCCAAAAAAGTAAATATTAGGTGTTTTTAAAAATCTCCATACATTTGCGAACATCATTAGGTATATGTACACATTTACCGGAAATAGTTGGTAAATGTAAGTTCAACTTACATTTACCAACCAAGAAGGTATATGTGTACATATGCCGGTAAATGTGTACATTTTCCAAACTACGTGTTCTTACCTTAAAATTTATATTTTATAACACCGTTTAACAATAAGTCAAATCAATTTCTTAAAACATAACATAAAACACAAATAAAACTATCTAAAATAGCGTCGTGTAAACGAATTCTAGACGAGCTAAGTAGACTTATTTAAGACTAAACTAAACGAATATAGTTTAAATAATATAGATGTGGACTTCATGGATTAAATGTGAGTAAATTATTTCTTACATAGCCTAGACCAGCTATTCTCAACCGCTGGTCCGGCGGACCACCAGTGGTCCGCGTAGAAATTTTACTAGTCCGCGGACAATTTTTTCTATCCACGAAACAAATTTACTTATCAAGAAAAAATACTAAAAATTTATCAAAAAAAAAACTTACGAAATACAAATATGTTAAACTAATTTTAATTCTATGTAATTTATGATTAGTATATATCTTTACATTTAAATATTATTGTAAGTAAATGATAATAAAAATGTTACAATGAACTTATGTAGTAGGTTGGTAGGTAGGTTTAAGTGGCTGCTAATGCTCACATAGGCCTCAGATGGGCCCGTTGTGTTACCACGGTACTTGGAGCTTGGAACTTATGTAGTAATACCTAGTAAAAATTTGTTGTTAAAAAAATATCACTGGTCCGCAAATTTTTTTTTTAATTTTACTGGTCCGTGGGCCAAAAAAGGTTGAGAAACGCTGGCCTAGACTATATATTGTAGTTTAGCAATAAATACTTTGAAATTAGTTAACTAATTTGATTTTTGAGTTCTATAAATGACATAGTCTAGAATCTAGACTCTAGATCAGTGTTTCCCAAACTTTTTTGTGCTATGCCTCACCCCCCACCTAAGCACAAACTTCTTATGCCCCTCTATGTAACATATACATAATTTTAAATAGTAAAAAATTGAAATATGTTCACTTAAGAAACATAATTGATATGTTTTAAAAAGAAACCAATAGGAAATTGTTAATTCAACACAGTAAGTAGTACAGTATATTTACAAGTACAGTAAGTTTCAAAACAAATAATGAAAAATTGAAATTCAAATTCCAAATAATTTTAATAAAGACGTTTCTATATATAATTATTATTTTATTTTAGTGAGATCCGTGCGCTTGATGCTTGCTGCACAGAGATTTTATGTTAGGTTCGGATTTGGTTAGTTTCAGTGCCAAGTCTCCCCGTTGTATCAGACGATTGATTATATCTAGACGATTTCTCTTTTTTTTCAAATTTTTCTTCAAAGTTTGAAAGGAATTCAAATCTAAATTAATACAAGCACTACTACGTTTCATCTTCAAATGCGCCTCAAGACGACCTTGTTTCATTGATACCTTGGTCAAGCATTGCTGGCATAAAATACAAATAGGAAACCGCTCATCGTGGACAGCGGGTATGAACCCAAATTTAATTTGGGTATGAACCCGAAACTGCGTGAGATTTTAAAGCGTTCGGTGGTCCCCACGGAGCCTGCAGTCTGCCGCAGGGAGGTTAACTTGACGACACCAAAAACCCAGTTGATATTTTGTTGATATCAAACGAATTTATAATATTTATTGGCCGCAATTATTTAAGAATTTGCTAGTCCTTTCAATTTTGGCACCGAAATCTAGCATTGCATTTAAATGTTCCGGAGCAAAAGGGTCGTGTCCACTCGTGTTGAGTCCATTTTCGAATTGCCCCCCTTAACAATCAAATTTCCCCCTGGTGGGGCGTGAGCCCCACGTTGGGAAACACCGCTCTAGATTATCATTTCAAATTGGATTTGCAAATTTCGTTGTTTTGGAAATTTAAAACAAGTTGTTTTGAGTAAAATATGTAGGTCTAGATCGATGCAAATTTTCAATTTCTACAAAGACAACAAAACGATCACATGATTTTAACGAATTAAAGACAAAAAAAAGCCTTAATTCTCAAACAATTATACATGCAAGACTAACAAGATTATACAATGAACATATGATGTGAACAAACTAAAGACAAAATTAAAATGCAAAAGGCAATTAATATTTAAAGAAAGTTGTATCAATAAAATGTGAAGAAAAACACTAAAAGTTTATCATATAGAGGCCAAACAAGTAATTAATCTACACTTCAACTATGTAAAACTAGCAATATAAACTAATACATTTTGCGCACAATTTTAGTTATCAGTCGAATTTTGCTGCAACATATCCAAACATGTTTTTACTGCTCTTAGTACCGATTACTTTAACAATAATTGTACTTGGATTATTATTAATTAAGTGGTACGTGCAATTATACAAATACAGAAATCTAAACATTCCTGGACCGAAACCTTTGGCCATAATTGGAAATGCATTAGAATTCGGATTCAAGGTAGACGGTAAGATATACATTAATTACTATAAAGGTAGATTGGAAGTTAAAATAAAAGTGCGTGCCAAGTGCGTGTCGTGCCACGCGCAATGTAGGGTTCCGTAGTTGCCATTTTTAATCTTATGACTTATGACGTTAGAAAGAAAAAAAATTGGAGATGCAAGAGTAGACAAGTCAGAGTATGTGGAAAAGTCTATATTAGTAAATCTTTTATAAGAACTATAGACAAGACTATTGGTTATATGTAGTATTAAGTACAGAGATTGTATAAGCAGAAATCTTGGAGATAGTCGGGGTATAATAGGATATATATATATATATATATATATATATATATATATATATATATATATATATATATATATATGTGTGTTGTATTGTTTTCTCGGGGATTCCGCGTTGATGTTGAGGGTTGGTTCTGAAAAGAACCGGATTCTCGACGTTTCGGCGAACTAACATTCGCCATTCTCAAGAGATATATGCGTCCGTGCGGGTCAACGGTTAGACGCATACTGAGAGCTCGTTCGTGCGATGTGACTACTTATAGCTGTCTGGCTTCGGGTCATGCGCGTTGTGTGCGGTGCTTCGGTTCGGTTGTTTGTTTGTCTTGTTGGTCGTACATGAGTCTGGGGTGTCTGGGATTGCATTTTGAGGGTGGATATGATCGGTCGCCATGCTGGGGGCAGGAATCGTCTCTCGTGTTCATGCAGTAGTCTCGTTTTTCTATCTCTATGGCTTCTCTGTATACTCGTGACATTTCGTGGCTAATCTGTGCAACAGTCCTTGAATGTATGAGGCTGTCACACCAAAATCCGACAGCCAGGTCAAACAAAATATTACACAACGCAAGCCAAGCTTTGCTTCGGGACGAAATCCAAACCAAACGACAGAAACTTGACAGCATCAGTCAAAATATCCTGACAACCCACATAGCTCTAACCACTACGCTACACCCTCTCCTCTGGCAACCGATAGACTTAATATCTAACAACAGAGCCGAACAGAATAGATTATTAATTACCAATAGACAGAAAGAAAAGTACAACCTTCTCGAGACGGAGACAAAAACCTGCACCAAAACCACTCAACATCGACAAAGTGGTTTACAACCTTTCAGACCAGCCCCTAGACGAACCTACCAAAACCGTACTGGCCAAGGGTTTTAACTTTGCAATAGCACCAACTCGCCTTCCCAAAGAAGACATAATCACTGGTGTCGAGACTGCTATCTCACAACTCCCTGCCACATTAGCTGAGAAAATAAGACAGGAAACATGCCACATTTTAAGATCTGCCAAACCGCCGACAAGAAATATCTCATACGAGGAATTCAATGCCCTCAACGCACTAAGAGAAAACAACAGCATTGTGGTCCTACCAGCTGACAAGGGAAATTGCTCTGTAGTCATGAACAGTGCTGACTATAAACAAAAAATGACCACAATCTTAGATGATCCAGCTTATCTACCCAGTACAACGGACCCCACAACTTACCTTGAGAAAACTACCAGACAAAAGATCCTAAGCTCTAGCATTGACAAGGAAACAATGAATTATCTTATACCAAGGGAGAAATCTTCACGGTGTCCCAAGATATATGGTTTACCAAAGATCCACAAAGATGGAGCCCCACTACGACCAATAGTAAGCTCCATTGGTTCACCGGTCCAACTTCTTGCGAAACATTTAGCAAAATGTTTACAACCATACGCCGAAGATTGTGATTCCTATGTCCGCAATGCTGAACACTTCATAGACATACTGAAAAATCACCAACTCCAGCCCGGCCACCTCCTTGTGAGCTTTGACATTGTATCTTTATTCACAAAAGTACCGGTCCCTGAGGCCTTAAACATTATAAGATCAAAATTAAAACCAGAAAAGTATGTATCAGATCTGGCAGAACATTGTTTAAAGAATACATACTTTAGGTACGATGGTCAAATATACAAACAAGTCCTAGGAGCACCAATGGGTTCACCTCTATCCCCAGTAATAGCCAACATATTTCTTACAGATTTTGAGGAAAAGGCAATCTCATCAGCCACACTTAAACCTACACTCTGGTTAAGATATGTTGACGACACATTTGTAATCTGGCCCCACGGCAGACCAGAGCTGGACAAATTCCTTACCCATCTTAACTCCCAACACGACCAAATTAAATTCACAATGGAGATAGAAAAGCATCAACAACTGCCTTTCTTGGATGTTTTGGTACAGAAGAAACCTGACGGCACATTGAGCCACACTGTGTACCGGAAACCAACCCACACAGACAGATATCTGAACGCTTCTTCGCACCATCATCCCAAACAACTAGCATCTGTAGTCAACACTCTTACCACCCGATCCAAAAGACTAGCCGACCAGCTTAACTTACCGAAAGAATTGAGGAACTTACGAGAAGCTCTTTCTTCAAATGGATATCCAAACAGCTTAATATCCAGAGCTTTCCGTCGTACAGAGAACAGTAGCCAAAGAACTGAAGAGCGCCAGAAACCCGTTAGCACAGCATACCTACCATATGTTCATGGATCAACTGACAAAATCGCCAGAATACTTAAAAGACACAACATCGACACCATTTTCAAACCTAACCAGAAAATATCCTCCATGCTACGCAGCGTTAAAGACACCATCCCGTTAGAATCCCATGGAATTTACGAAATACCTTGCGGAACATGTGAACGGACCTACATTGGACGTACCAATAGAAAAATATCTGCTAGGATTCAAGAACATGTAGTTTCAATCAGACACAGAGACAAAGTTTCATCGGCACTTGTCCAACACACAAACACTGGTCACTGGATGGACTTTAGAAATTCAAGGACTGTTGCACAGATTAGCCACGAAATGTCACGAGTATACAGAGAAGCCATAGAGATAGAAAAACGAGACTACTGCATGAACACGAGAGACGATTCCTTGAGACTGCCCCCAGCATGGCGAGCGATCATATCCACCCTCAAAATGCAATCCCAGACACCCCAGACTCATGTACGACCCACAAAACAAACAAACAACCGAACCGAAGCATCGCACACAACGCGCATGACCCGAAGCCAGACAGCTATTAGTCGCATCGCACGAACGAGCTCTCAGTATGCGTCGAACGGTTGACCCGTACGGACGCAAAAATATCTCTTGAGAATGGCGAATGTTAGTTCGCCGAAACGTCGAGAATCCGGTTCTTTTCAGAGCCAACCCTCAGCATCAACGCGGAATCCCCGAGAAAACAATACAACACAGGTATCTATCCGCGAAAACCTCAAATACAACATATATATATATATATATATATATATATATATATATATATATATATATATATATATATATATATATATATATAGGGTAAGTCAGAGAGAGATCGACCACCGGGTGAGACCGACCAGTCGGGATAACTCAAGAACAAAACTAGGGAGGGATCTGTGCGTCACATATATGGTAGAATTAGTTCAGCTTGTTGCAACAAACTTGATATATCAGGCCGTGGCAACAGTTTGAATTTATAAATTAAATTTTAAATTTTGTGCGAACATATTTACTGTGTTGGTAATATTTTGAAAACGTGTAAGTTTATTTAAACTATATCGATACTGGATGATAAAATATGTATAAGACTATAAAATAACCCCAAAAATATAGTCGTTACTTGTATTTCTTCCAGTTAACAGATAGAGCCACAGGTATTGCACCGTTTAATCCAGACGCTATTCCATATTACGCGTATATTGCCATTCAAATGGAACAAAATACAGAAGAAACATTACATGGCTCAAACAGTACTACTAAAAAGCCATCTCCTCCTTCGACTCCGACACGGTTCACTACTATTCAGGCAACTAACAATCATATTTCGTCACCTCTGCCTAGTTGTTCGCACGACTCTGACACTGCAACAATTGCTATTGACCCCACACCAGAGAAATTGTTGGCGAACGTTAGTTCGCCAATTCCAAACACTAGTGCAAAAGCAGTAGTTAAAACACGAGGTAGACAGCTTGCAATTATTCTAAATAGTTCAGACTGCATTAAGATTCAGAAGAATAAAAAAAATACAAAGAAACAAACAAGCTAGCAAATTATAAACAAAAATGTGGTCAAACAGAAGAAACTATTAGCATCTTCAGATTCAGACAGCGAAAGTCCAGTATTTCAGGAAAGTGATACATCAGTTGAAGAATGGGATGAAAATGAATGCGTAGGGTGTGGGGAAAATTATTTTAAAACCACTAAGAACGATGACTGGATCATATGTGTGATATGTAATCGTTGGCTTCATAATGAATGCTCAAAATTCGAAAATTTCTGCGATTTCTGCGGAAAATAAAAAAAAAAATCGTAAAATCTAAATTTGTTCATACTTTTGTATTATTATTATTATTATTCTGTTTTAAGTTCAAAGATACATGTTGTGTTATTTTTTCCTCGGTCGGTCTCACCCGTAGTTGGTGGTCGGTCTAACCCGGACATACGGGTGAGATAGACCAGTTGTAATGTTTGTACTTTTCATTCAAATAAAAAAAAAACTGTTTGTATGATATAATAAATTATTATTTATATATTATCTAAACCCTATAGGCAGTGCTGTAACAGTAAGAAAAAAAAAATATCATGTCTTTTTCCAAAAAGTGATCGCACTCTCCCGGACTTACCCTATATATATATATATATATATATATATATATATATATATATATATATATATATATATATATATACAGTACCCAAAGTACAGTAGTACAGTAGCCAAAGAACTGAAGAACGCCAGAAACCCGTTAGCACAGCATACCTACCATATGTTCATGGATCAACTGACAAAATCGCCAGAATACTTAAAAGACACAGCATCGACACCATTTTCAAACCTAACCAGAAAATATCCTCCATGCTACGCAGCGTTAAAGACACCATCCCGTTAGAATCCCATGGAATTTACGAAATACCTTGCGGAACACGTGAACGGACCTACATTGGACGTACCAATAGAAAAATATCTGCTAGGATTCAAGAACATGTAGTTTCAATCAGACACAGAGACAAAGTTTCATCGGCACTTGTCCAACACACAAACACTGGTCACTGGATGGACTTTAGAAATTCAAGGACTGTTGCACAGATTAGCCACGAAATGTCACGAGTATACAGAGAAGCCATAGAGATAGAAAAACGAGACTACTGCATGAACACGAGAGACGATTCCTTGAGACTGCCCCCAGCATGGCGACCGATCATATCCACCCTCAAAATGCAATCCCAGACACCCCAGACTCATGTACGACCAACAAAACAAACAAACAACCGAACCGAAGCATCGCACACAACGCGCATGACCCGAAGCCAGACAGCTATAAGTAGTCGCATCGCACGAACGAGCTCTCAGTATGCGTCGAACGGTTGACCCGTACGGACGCATATATCTCTTGAGAATGGCGAATGTTAGTTCGCCAAAACGTCGAGAATCCGGTTCTTTTCAGAGCCAACCCTCAGCATCAACGCGGAATCCCCGAGAAAACAATACAACACACATATATATATATATATATATATATATCTATATATATATATACATATATATATATTACATAGAGACAAGTCTAACGAGACCTAAAATTGGATTAAAAAACTTATTGAAATAGTGAGATAATAAATAAGAGGACTTATTTATTCTTAGGATTCTTTAGGACTTTTGATTTGAATATTCTTTTTTCAGATATTCTTGTGAATACGAATAAATTGGTTGATAAATACGGTGGAATATTCAAATTGTATATTGGACCAAATAATGTAACAGTACTCCTGACGGATCCAAAATATTTAAAACCGATATTGAATTCATCGACAAATCTGAATAAAACTAAGTTGTATGATCTGCTCACTCCACTGCTTCACACAGGATTAGCCGTAGCTACAGTTAATTTTGTTTAATTTATAAATAAGCTAAAATAGAATTAGTTTTCAGCAGATGAAATAAAAAAAAAAACGGAATTTGTGAATAATAAAATATTTCAATATTTATCAATAATAAAATATTTAAAATATTTTTAAAAATATCAAAATATTGTTTCAAAGTTGCACGATATTTTAAAAACATTTGAAATATTTTTCATATTCATAAAGCTGAAACTTCGAGACAACTATCATTTCTTTTGATTTATCCAGCATATCATCACTGTCCTAAATAATAACTGTAAAGTCATTCCTTGATTCCTTCCGTTATCAAGATATAGGATAATAAAAAATAGGAAAAAAATATGCGATATTGCAAAAATGTTATTAAATACTTTGAAGATATTTAACGTAAGTTTTAGCTGAATAAATTGTTTAAGACGCTGTGAAAACTATATTAGTCTAACTAGTCTAGTTTGTAAGCAATAACCTTCCAATCTGTTATTTTAGTATGGCATAACAAATTGAAACTTAAAACCACTTGATAAATCTATCTAGATCTCAACCAGTCGACTAAATCCAAACAGTATTTCTCCTTAAATAGTTAGTCAAGAAAATTGTTTAGAATAAATTATTTCGTAAATTTTCTGAAGCTTCCAATAAAAATGAGTTTTGACTAGCATAAACTAGTTTTTGCCATTACCTATTTCCAATTTTAACGACAAAAGATTATTTTTAACGAAAATCTGGCATTAGATATAACATAAAAACTGTTAAGATACGAATTATATGACTTGTATTTTATTGTGATTTTCTTAACGGATAGTCGATGTTTGGAAAAAGAAACGAGAAAATATTTCTCCGGCTTTTCACTACTCGATGTACGAAGAATACAATAAAATCTAGAACGCGGCCTCAAATAATTCCATAAGAAAATTAAAGCAGAACGTAGAAAAGCCGCTGGATATGTACGAATATTAGAAATTGTGGAGTTTAGACGTAATTGCAGGTAATCCAGTTGTAACAAACAACAAAAATTAAACGAAACATTATAAAATAATTTATTTTTATTAAATAAAATTTTATAAAAATAAATTTGTTCTTAGAAATTTCTGTGGGAATAAATTTCAAGGAAAATTATACCGCCGCAACTAGATACCTGCACAATATGAATGAAGTTTTCAAGATTCTAATGGAACGCACTTTCTCGTTCTACAAAAGAATCGATTTTTGCCCGAATACCAAGTTCAACAGAAATTAAATTAAATACCTTTCTTTATTAAATATATAATTTATTAAATACCTGGATGATTTCGTTGGGGGAATTATTAGCAACCGAATTGAAGAACGCGAAAGATTCAACGACGAAGATAAACGAAACACTTTAAAAAATTCAACGGTATTAGATTGTCTATTAAGTTATAGTAACAATGGCAAAGACATTCCAATTAAGTATATACGGGGAGAATTGCACACGTTTATGATGGCTGTAAGTATACAGAAAATTGTTAACAAGTTTTATATTTTTAATTTGTTTTAGGGGCACGATTCAGTAACTGTGGCTCCATCTAGTTTATTATTTGAGTCGTCGAAACATCCCGAAATTCAAGAGAAAATTCTGCAAGAAGTCGACTCAATTTTGGACGGACAAAATGATTTGATCACATTACAACAACAAAGTGATATGATGTATTTAGATATGGTGGTCAAACAAGGCTTTACAGTCCTGTGCCATTTTTCGAAAGACGTTTGGACAGCGATGTAGAAATTGGTTAGGTGACTATTCCAAAACAACTTCTGCCAAATCAAACGATTAAAAAAAAAACTTGTTTCTAGACGGAATAGTTTTAGCCAGATGAATATACGTTAACTTCATGGTGTTTGCAATGCACCGATCAGAAAGAATTTACCAGAATCCTTTAAAGTTCGATCCAGAAAGATTTAATCCGGAAAATGTTCGCATTCCTTCGCACTCGCCGTTCAGCCAAGGACCGAGAATGTGTATAGGTAGGTAGATGCTGATATTATTTCGCCTCAAAAATATTTCATTGCAATGATTTAAGGATATAAATCCGCGTTGTTCCAACTGAAATGCATGCTGGCCAAACTAGTTCGCGAGTTTAAATTCATCGAAGCCGACCCGAACTTTAAATTGCAACTGTATAACGATAGTGTGCTTAAATCCAGGAATGGATTTCCAGTTGTATTAAGGAAAAGGAAATAGTGCCTTATTAATTTACTCAGAAATCAAAGCAAAATAAAAAGTCGGATTGGTATATGGTATATCTATTTTATTATAATGTTTAAGTTTTTAAATCTATATCTTTTGTAATTTGTTGTGATTGAAACTATCTAAATTTGTATGTTTACTTAATTTTCGTACAAGCGAACATGTAAGACAAATAAAAATATCTAAAATAGCGTCGTGTATTAATTCATTTTCAGATCAACCAGTCAAGCAGTCTCGTTTAAGAGTTCAATCGTTACACACCGTTTTTGTGCCGCTTAAGATATCGGAAGGTAATAAGCGTTTGGTCGATCAAAATTGGAACATTGTTTCGTCTCTTTTTCAGCGCAAATCCGCATGCTTTCTACGAAACGACGTACATCCCTGTCAACTTCAGAAGGCTCTTCGTCGATACACTGCTCTCCATCTTCTATCGATGAGTCTTGTTCCATGCAGGCGGACGTTGGTACCATATGTTGATACTTATTGGCCGCTTTACATTAATCTTAATCTAATCTGCTATTATCTAATTTTAAAAACCTTTAGAAACCAAAATTTAAAAAAAAATAAGACCACAATAAATAAAATATAAATATCCAAATATAACATAACTCAAGAACATCTGTATCTTTCAACTTTTCATCCCTTATGCAGGCAAAAAAAAATGTCAGTGGTGTAACTCTTTTAGTATTAGTGAAATATCATTTAATCAATTTTTGAGGTTCACCCATTTTCCTAAAAATTCTCCACCTATATGTTTCAATTTTTCACCCCGTATTCAAATAAATCGATTTTCTAAGGGTGGGCAGACGTCAAAAGCTATTTTTGCATGTGTGAAATATGATCCTATGAATTATCAAAAATCGCTTATGATCCGTTTGATAGAAAATCACAGGGGAATAGGTGTTGCATACCTTCGAGTATATTCGATTATCGTCGGAAAAGTTCGACAATCCATTTCTTTTGGGGAATCGCTCATGTTGTTCATGGATATCAAACATTAAAAAAATGATGGACAAACATGTTCAAACGAAGTTCTTCAACACCAAACGAAAAAAAAAACAATAAAAGTAAAAAAATAATATAAAAAAATCGATTTTGGGGTTCATAAAAAAAATTATCCAAAAAAATGGTCAAACATGGTCAAACAATGTTTTTGAAGATGCCATCCTCAAATAAAGAAAAAATGCATTTTGGGGGGCTAGGCCCCCGATCATTTTTCTATAATATCTTTTGAACGGAATATGGGCAAACAAAACTATTTGGTGGTCAATCATGGTCAAATCTTGGTCAAACGTATCCCATTCTAATTTTTTTATTTTTTCAATTTCGGGGGGCCATCTTCACGCAG
Organism: Phosphuga atrata; assembly: GCA_944588485.1. Taxonomy (NCBI): domain Eukaryota; kingdom Metazoa; phylum Arthropoda; class Insecta; order Coleoptera; family Silphidae; genus Phosphuga; species Phosphuga atrata. The sequence goes on from OX155896.1 coordinate 72,631,016, forward strand.
CTATTCAAATGGCTTTCTAATGGACGCTTATTTATTTAAAAATAAAGCCAGTAATTTCTCTGTAAATATTTGTTATTGTGTATTTGTATATTTATAAAAATGATTTATTTACAAAAGATATACAATCTTTTAAAACCATTAACTGTTCAGACAGAATGAACAAATCGACAAACAAGACTAATAAGGCAATACAATCCTCACAAGAATTGAAAATAATTAAAGACAAAAATAAAATGTAAAACTTGAAACAAAGATTAATTAATTAAGAAAGAAGAGAAAAAAAGATTAATATTTAAAAATAGAATCGATGCCAAAATTGTATTGGATTAAATAAAATTACATGTTTTTTACATTGAGGTCAACAAGTAATTTTTTTAGTTGCCTATACTTCCAAAATCAACAACAATTTCAGAACAACAATTTCACCGCTACACAGCATCCAAAAATGTTACTCCTGCTCTTAGTGCCGATTATTTTAATATTAATTATACTTGGATTACTACTAATTAAGTGGTACATGCAATTGTACAAATACAGACATCTAAATATTCCTGGACCGAAACCTTTGCCCATTATTGGAAATGTGTTGGAAATTGGATTCCAGGCAGAAGGTAAGCCATACATTAATAACAATAAAGATATAGGTTTTTAACTTCAAATTAATCTATTTTAATTTCAAATTAATCATTTTTAAATGCAAATTAAACTTTTTTAAATTCAAATTAAACTTTTTCAATTTCAAATTAAACTTTTTTAATTCCAAATTAACTCAAAATTAACCACAACTCATAACACTTTTTCTTCACAAATCAATATAAATTTAGGTGATGTAAGTTATTTTAATTATATTTATTTGAGGTCTTGATTAAAATTCTCGAACTGAATTTAAAAAAATTTACAAACCTTTTCACAAAACAATTCGAATTACTTTCCTTTGAAAATTTGCGGGATGTGCATTGGGATTGAAACTCACCTGGAACAAAGAAAAACATAATTAGATCGGTTATGGAAATGTTGGTTTAGTCTTCAAGTTTTTCAGATTATTGCAATTTATGTTTTTTATGTTAGTTTAGTTTGATAACCCGGCGTCACACATGCAGACTCATTTCAAAATCGAATTGAAGAAATAAATATATTATATTTTGTATAATAAAATAATATTGGCGGAAATTATTTTTTTAGATAAAAGTTTCGTTGTCGATGACGAAACCCACGTTTCAATAATTCGAGATTATTCGTCGAGATCGTCGCTGAAATAAAAACTGATTACACTCATTTTAAAACGTTTTCTTTAATTTCTATTTTTATTTTGAAATGAAAAAAAATTCTGTCACTTTCAAGTCACGTAATATTAAGGTTTAATACTTAATATTGAGATTTCGATTGTGTTAATTTTATTTATGCAATTATTTTTCTTAACTTACAATTAGCGATTTTTATTGAATATTTGCGTGCGTTACCCAAGTTATGTGGTAATAAATGAATTAACAAAAACCCTTTGTCGCACAAAAAAACGGATGCCATGATTACTCATCCCGCACGAGTAATAAAATAAATATTTTCTATTTCTCCCTATTGACAGGAAATAACAGGAATAGTCGGGACTAGGGAATGCAATCTCGCGAGATTTTAGACCTAGCCGAGATCTCGCGAGACCGTAAAGCCAGTTTTGCGAGATTACGAGATTTCCGAGATCTCGCCCAATTGGGTATTTTTACTAAAAACATTCGCTAATACAATTAATTCCGTTTATTGATTTTCAATATATAAGATAAAAATAAAACATACATGTAATTGGCATATTATAATCATTTATTTTAAAATAAAACACAATATTACGTTATCATATAATATTCGTCAGTCGTATTCTTATTATATAAACTGAAAATCAGCCTTCTGCATCTGCAGTATTAAGAACAAAAAACTTAAAATAAAAATAAAAAAAACTTCGAAATATAACACTAAATCAGCCTTCTGCAGTATTATCAACAAAAAACTCAAACCAAAACAAAAAAACACTTCGAAATAATTCGAAATGTAACACTTATTCAGCCTTCTGCAGCATTTGTAATTTTTAAGGATATGTAAGTATTATTAGACAGTGTTATTAAAAGGATAAGTTATTTTTGAAAGTGGCTTCTCAAAAAACACAGCATATCAAGGGTTTCATCTGATAGACGACTCCTGATTTTACAGGCCAAGTACCCCGCGGCCGAAAATGCTCTTTCTGCCTCTACACTAGTCGGAACCACAGTCGACAAACAGTTGTGTACAAACTGAAGGAGTTCACCTTCAACCCCTCCAGCTTCATACAAATTCATCTCTTTTTTAATGAGTATCTCCAATGAATTTGCAGAATTTGTTGAACGATTGGGCTTTTTCAATGCTGTCAACGATTCTTGTAGCTCCTCTTGAAGGGAAATACTTTTTCCAGCAGTGGACAGAACAGAAAGGGACACATCATCATTAGCGTCGCCAAGTAGAACATCATTACAAGCAGCTGCTGATGTTGAAGGGAGTGGCTCTGTAACAGATGAGCTTTCCTGTGTATGATAGTAGTATTGCGTCTTGCAGTGCAATCTCTTTATAAGTTTTTTAATTTCTTTTCGGATACTGACTTTCTGTGACATTTTGAACGTTTCGTCTCGGGCATACTCTTCCAAATCTTCCTCATATTCGACATAATCTCTCAAATATATCAATACTGAAGTCAAGCAAGTTCGGCGCTCAGCTATGCGGTTTCTCAATGACTCTGCTAGTTTTCTTGCCAATGTTGTCGTCAGTTCTTCAAGTTTGCGTATCTTAAATCTTAAAGTCGTTTCGGCAGTAACCAGGTCAGAATCTCGACGGCATAAGACCTCCACAGCGAGTTTGACAGGCTGAAATACTCTGTCTAAGTTTGTCAAAACTGTATACTCTTCTGCACTCAAAGAGTAATCCGAATTAGTGTCAAGACCTAAATCGATCAATGCTTTGCCGACACACAGTTTAACTTTATTAAATGTCGATATCATATCAGCAAGGCTTGACCAGCGTGTTTTGCAATCTAATTGTAGCTGTAAGTTTTTGCCAAATTCTTGGTTAATGTAAACTTGGAGGAGATCGTTTTTTGTTGTCGATTTCTTAAAAAGCCTGACCAGTTTTCTGACCTTTTCTATGATACTCGCGTACTCTGCATCCAGATCTACCTCTCTTGTTGGAAAAAAAGAGTAAAAAACGTCATCTTTGTCATCGGAGTTTATTTCGGTTTCTTCTCCTGATACGTCAAGTATCTCATCAATGTCATTGTCCTCAGACAAAGATAAATCTTGTTTTTTGTACAGAACGTCCATGATAGACAACTGAATGCCGTGGGCATAGCAGAGCTGATGTAGTGGATTAATCAAACGTCCTAATTTGATCATTACCTTAGCCCCATCTGTTGTAATGTTGACTACATCATCGTCAAGAGACAATTCAAATTCTGAAAGTCTGTTCTTCAAAAGATCCACTGCAGTTTCGGCAGGCATACTGCCATATATTCTGATCAAGCCTAAATTCCAAAATATGGCTTTATTTTCTTTGCATGTGTGGACATTCACGTTCATGTAACGTCTATTTCTAGAGGCAGTCCACTCATCGAAGGTTAATGTAAATCTGTAGTTATCTTCCTTTAGCTGAGAAAGTTCTTGATTAAGTTTTATTTTTAAGGTCATTCCGTAATTAATTACCATAAGTTTAATTGAATTAGGAGATGACGGTAATTTGTGTCCCTTAGAACAAAAAAGGTCTCTCAGGTCTTTTGAGGTGCAAAATACACGAAAAGGTAAACCGTCTTTAGCCACCATTCTTGAAACCATAATTTCCTTCGAAGTATCTTCGGTGTGGAAATGGTCCGTAATTTTTCGCTTTTTAGGTACAGTTGATGATTTTGATTGCTGAAGAGTACTATCTGAAGAAGCTGCTGGCTCTGGCGCCGCTGGCCCGGCAACCGGAGTCCTCATTGAAGTTTCTACATTTTCCTTAATTTGAACATTCTCAACCTATTTTTTCGAATCAATGTTATGTATAGACTTCAAGTGTGTGTGTAAGCCTTTTGGAGAACGGTCTTTAGCTTTCAAAATCTTCCCACACACCTTGCACTTTGCACTTTGAGTCCATCATTGGCTCTTAAGCAATATTTCCAAACTTCTAATGAACTTCCGTATTCACTGTACACTGTTTTTGAGTTTGTCGACATAGTTCAATGCCAAATTACATTAAATGTTACACTAAAATAACCAGTTAATCACAAAAATCCCTTAAATTCAACAAAAACTAGATAATTACGTAAACAAACGCACGCGTGCCGGCAAAGTGATGACAGTGAGTGAGCCGGGCCTCGTCCCCCGCAAGTCCCGCGCCCCCTACTGCCCCTGCGCTGCGCCACGAGTAGTGCCTACAGCATGCGCAGAGCAGTTCGCACGCAACCGCGCTACGATACACACACCGATTTTGCTGCGCCGCTTAATCTCGCAATCTCGCGAGATCTCGTACAAAAATTGAACGAGACTCAGTCTCGCAAAATATGGACGAGATCTCGCGAGAACGAGATTGCATTCCCTAGTCGGGACTAATTTGAATATTTCGTTTTCAGATATTCTTGCGAATCTGAATAAATTGGTTGATAAATACGGTGGAATATTGAAATTATATATTGGACCAAATATTGTAACAGTAATTTTGACGGATCCAAAATATTTAAAACCGATTTTGAATTCATCGACAAATCTTAATAAAACCAGGCTTTATGATCTACATATTCCACTGCTTCACACAGGATTAGTTATTGCTGAAGGTGAGTTTCTTGTAAACCAACTGTTATTTGAATCAATGATGTCACCAGCACTCCTTTAAAAACACTATGTAAACGTAATGCCCAGTAGGTAATTTCACTTTACCTACGTTAACGATTAAAAAACGTCTACTGTTGATCAAGGGAGAATATTCTAGACAAAATGGGAGGTCTCCAATGAAAAAAGTTTGCGCACCACTGATCTACATAACATTTATTTAAATTTACATAAAATGATAATTTGTAGTTATCAATCAATATTTAATTGCTATTTATTAAGTATTGATTGATAATTTTTTATCATGTTATGATAATTATCATATTTTGTTTTATTCATTCATGCAAACTCTGTAAATAATATTTATAATAGCAATAACTTTTTAAATATTTATATTTATAATTAAATCCAAAAAACTGGTTTTCACTTTTTTTTTTACGAAAATCTGGCGTAATTTATAACATATGCAAACTGTTTATAATATGAATTATTTAATGTGTATTTAATTATGATTTTCTTAACGCAAAGCCGATGTTTGGAAAAAGAACCGAAAAAATATATCTCCGGCTTTCCACTACTCAATGTACGAAGAATACAATAAGGTCTACAACTCGGCCTCAAATAATCTTATAAGGAAATTAAAACAGAACGTAGAAAAACCACTGGATATGTACGAATATTTGAACCTGTGGAGTTTAGACGTAATTGCAGGTAAACCTACCATAAGAAAGAACACAAATTAATCGAAACGTATAAAAATAAATTTGTTTTTAGAAATTTCTATGGGGATAAATTTCAATGAAGATTATACCGCCGCTACTGGATACTTGCACAATATGAATGAACTTTTCAAAATTGTGATCACACGAGCATTTTCGTTTTACAAAAGCTTCGATTTTATTTTTAAGCTATTGCCTGAATACCAAGTTCAACAGAAATATATCAAATACCTCGATGATTTCGCTGGCGGAATTATTAGCAACCGAATTAAAGAACGCCAAGGTTTCAACGAGGAAGAAAAACGAAACAGTTTAGAAAATGCCACGGTATTAGATTGTCTATTAAATTATAGTAACAATGGCAAAGAGATTCCACTTAAGTATGTAAGAGGAGAATTGCACACGTTTATGATTGCTGTAAGTCGCCAGAAAATTGTTACCAAGTTTTATATTCTTAATATGTTCCAGGGGCATGATACAGTAACGGTGGCTCTTTCCAGTTTATTATTTGAGTTATCGAAACATCCGGAAATTCAAGAGAAAATTTTGGAAGAACTCGACTCAATTTTGGACGGCAAAAATGATTTCATCACGTTACAACAACAGAATGATATGATGTATTTGGATATGGTCATTAAAGAAGGACTTAGGCTTTACAGTCCTGTGCCATTTTTCGAAAGATATTTAAACAGCGACGTAGAAATTGGTAAGTAGAATATCCCAGAACAAATTTTGCCAAGGCAAACGATTTCAAAAATCTTGTTTGTAGACGGATTAGTTTTACCCAAAGGAATAAACGTTAACTTCTTGGTGTTTTCAATGCACCGGTCAGAAAGTATTTACGAGGATCCTTTAAAGTTCGATCCAGAAAGATTTCATCCAGAAAATGTTGCAAAACGAGATCCCTTTGCATTCACGCCGTTCAGCCAAGGACCGAGAATGTGTATAGGTATATGCTGATAATATTTCGCCACAAAAATTTTGCATTGCAATGGTTTCAGGATATAAATCCGCGATGTTCCAACTGAAATGCATGCTGGCCAAACTTGTCCGCGAGTTTAAATTCATCGAAGCCGATCCGAATTTTAAATTACAACTGTTTAACGATGCCGTGCTCAAGTCCAGGAATGGTTTCCCAGTTGTGTTAAGAAAAAGAAAATAGTTTCTTGTTGATTTACTCCGAATTCAAAGCAAAAAAATAATATTAGGATTGGTATGCGGTACATCTATTTTGTAATATTCTTTGTGTTATATCTATTTCTTTTGTAATTTGTTGTGATTGATACCTATACAATCTACACACAACAATTCTAAATGTGTATGCTTACTTAATTTTCGTAAAAGCGAACATGCGAATAAAAATATCTAAAATAGCATCGTGTATTAATTCATTCTGAAGATGTATATACTCAAACCTTGAGCTTTTTTGCGTTTACCAGTCAGACAATACTAGATAGTCAAGGCTTCTTAGATTACATAGCTTCTTCTTAGATACACAGAATTAGAGGGAGAAGACTATATATCAAAAACCTTATATAGAATATTAGATAGACAAGATTAGATAAACAAGATGAACAAACAGTCGGAGAAGCCCAGAAAAACAAGAACTAGATTAGGCGAAGAAACCTAGGTAAACCAACTTGTCTAAAATTATTTCGCAATTGAATATTTGCGAAGTAATGTTGAAGTTTGCAAAGAAGAATAATTGTTAAATAATAGCCAAAAGTGTCTCAATTTGAAGTTTGCGGTAAATATATTGCAAAAGTTGTTAATATTGCATATTTTGTAATCAGGTAATCAGCTTTTAATCAGTTTTAATCTCATTGGGTTAGGTTAGTCGGGTTACAATATTATAAACCCAACTAACCTAACTCAATGAGATTAAAAGCTGATTACCTGAATAAAAGCTGCTTAAAGCTGATTAAAATCTGATAAAAGCTGATTAAAAATATACCTCACACCGTCTTTAGCGTGGGACAACATAGACCTCACACCCTGTTTAGCGTAAGGTTACATAGACCTCACACCCTGTTTTGCGTGGGACTAAAGAGACCTCACACCCTGTTTAGCGCGGGGCTACATAGACCTCACACCCGTTTAGACCTCTAGCTCGATGGTTGGAGAATTATCACCACGGACTTAAGTACAGCGCTGGAAATTTATCGCCAAAACTGATTCAAAATATTTTAATAGAATAGTCAATAGAGTATAATAGAATAATCAATAAAACCATAAATTGTATGTAAAATTTTCATTATTTTACAACCTTATCATTCCCTTGAGAAGTAATATTTTTTGAGGAAACGGAAGCGGGGGCGGGGCACCGGTAGTCGTCAAGGCCTTCGAAAGTGGCCAAGTTCACCGAAAGTGGTGGCGGAGGTTCCAGAACATAACATATTTCCCTACTAATAATATCTAGAGACCAGAGAAGTATCGTCATCGTTCCACTGAAGATGTTGGACATATTATGATCATTAGAAATGAAACTCAATAACCTCTACAGAAACCTAATGAGATGCTTAACTGATGGAAACAGCAATTCGAAAATATTAGCAACGAAGAATTTGCGCATCCGCCACTACCAGCTGCGGATTTTATATTTGGTCCAGTACCGTCACGGTTGCCGAAATTGAGACCGCTATGAAGAAAATGAAAAATGGGTAGGCAACTGAACCGGATGATCTTCCATCGGAGATGTGGAAGACGCTTCGGCCTCAAGCAACTCACTTTCTAGCAGATATTACCAATGAAAACGAAACTCCTCTTACTTGGCTCAGCAGTGTAACAATACCAATTTGGAAAGGTAAATGAGATGTAAGCCAGAAGCGCTTTTAACCGCCTTAAGAAAGTCCTTTGTAACCTTTCTTTTAATATCAATATACGCATAAGAATTCTTAGATGCTACGTCTTTAGTGTTCTCTTCTATGGAGTATTCATTCATTCCCTTGACATTCCCTTGAGAAGTAATATTTTTTGAGGAACCGGAAGTCGTCAAGGTCTTCGAAAGTGGCCAAGTTCACCAAAAGTGGTGGCGGAGGTTCCAGAACATAACATATTTCCCTACTAATAATATCTAGAGACCAGAGAAGAATCGTCATCGTTCCACTGAAGATGTTGTGGACATATTATGATCATTAGAAATGAAACTCAATAACCTCTACGGAAACCTAATGAGATGCTTAACTGATGGAAACAGCAATTCGAAAATATTAGCAACGAAGGATTTGCGCATCCGCCACTACCAGCTGCGGATTCTATATTTGGTCCAGTACCGTCACGGTTGCCGAAATTGAGACCGCTATGAAGAAAATGAAAAATGGGTAGGCAACTGAACCGGATGATCTTCCATCGGAGATGTGGAAGACGCTTGGGCCTCAAGCAACTCACTTTCTAGCAGATATCACCAATGAAAACGAAACTCCTCTTACTTGGCTCAGCAGTGTAATAATACCAATTTGGAAAGGTAAATGAGATGTAAGCCAGAAACGCTTTTAACCGCCTTAAGAAAGTCCTTTGTAACCTCTCTCTAAATATCAATATACGCATAAGAATTCTCAGATGCTACGTCTTTAGTGTTCTCCTCTATGGAGTAGAAAGCTGGAGTCTTACCGAGGCTGCCACCAAACGCTTAGAGGCATTAGAAATGTGGTGCTACCGACGCATGCTACGGGTCTCATACACATACCATACAACTAACATCACGATTATCGAGAGGCTCAGAAAAGACGACGAAATTATTACTACCGTAAAGAACAGAAAACTGGCCTACTTTGGCCACATTATACGTAATGATAAGTACCAACTTCTACAATTAATCCTACAAGGCAAGATTGAAGCGACTCCCTGGACGCAGGCGTATATCCTGGCTGGCCAATCTTTGAAAATGGACTGGCCTAACATCAACCGACTTATTCCGAGCTGCAGTGTATAGGATAAGATGGGCCAACGTGGTCGCCAATATCTGAAGAAGTTAGGCACATTTAGAAGAAGAAATGAGATGTGTACAACTGCTCATTAAAATCTGATAAAAGCTGATTAAAAATATACCTCACACCGTCTTTAGCGTGGGACAACATAGACCTCACACCCTGTTTAGCGTAAGGTTACATAGACCTCACACCCTGTTTTGCGTGGGACTAAAGAGACCTCACACCCTGTTTAGCGTGGGGCTACCTAGACCTCACACCCGTTTAGACCTCAAGCTCGATGGTTGGAGAATTATCACCACGGACTTAAGTACAGCGCTGAAAATTTATCGCCACACCTGATTTAAAATATTTTAATAGAAATCAATAAAACCATAAATTGTATGTAAAATTTTCATTATTTTACAACCTTATCATTCCCTTGAGAAGAAACATTTTTTGAGGAACCGGAAGTTGTCAAGGTCTTCGAAAGTGGCCAAGGTCACCGAAAGTGGTGGCGGAGGTTCCAGAACATGACATATTTCCCTACTAATAATATCTAGAGACTAGAGAAGAATCGTTATCATTCCACTGAAGATGCTGGACATATTATGATCATTAGAAATGAAACTCAATAACCTCTACAGAAACCTAATGAGATGCTTAACTGATGGAAACAGCAATTCGAAAATATTAGCAACGAAGAATTTGCGCATCCGCCACAACCAGCTGCGGATACTATATTTGGTCCAGTACCGTCACGGTTGCCGAAATTGAGACCGCTATGAAGAAAATGAAAAATGGGTAGGCAACTGGACCGGATGATCTTCCATCGGAGATGTGGAAGATGCTTGGGCCTCAAGCAGCTCAGTTTCTAGCAGCTATCATCAATGAAAACGAAACTCCTCTTACTTGGCTCAGCAGTGTAACAATACCAATTTGGAAAGGTAAATGAGATGTAAGCCAGAAGCGCTTTTAACCGCCTTAAGAAAGTCCTTTGTAACCTCGCTTTTAATATCAATATACGCATAAGAATTCTCAGATGCTACGTCTTTAGTGTTCTCCTCTATGGAGTAGAAAGCTGGAGTCTAACCGAGGCTGCCACCAAACGCTTAGAGGCATTCGAAATGTGGTGCTACCGACGCATGCTACGGGTCTCATACACATACCATACAACTAACATCACGATTATCGAGAGGCTCAGAAAAGACGAGGAAATTATTACTACCGTAAAGAACAGAAAACTGGCCTACTTTGGCCACATTATACGTAATGATAAGTACCAACTTCTACAATTAATCCTACAAGGCAAGATTGAAGCGAGGCCCTGGACGCAGGCGTATATCCTGGCTGGCCAATCTTTGAAAATGGACTGGCCTAACATCAACCGACTTATTCCGAGCTGCAGTGAATAGGATAAGATGGGCCAACGTGGTCGCCAATATCTGAAGAAGTTAGGCACATTTAGAAGAAGAAATGAGATGTGTACAACTGCTCATTAAAATCTGATAAAAGCTGATTAAAAATATACCTCACACCGTCTTTAGCGTGGGACAACATAGACCTCACACCCTGTTTAGCGTAAGGTTACATAGACCTCACACCCTGTTTTGCGTGAGGCTAAAGAGACCTCACACCCTGTTTAGCGTGGGGCTACATAGACCTCACACTCGTAAAAGACCTCAAGCTCGATGGTTGGAGAATTACCACCACGGACTTAAGTACAGCGCTGGAAATTTATCACCACACCTGATTTAAAATATTTTAATAGAAATCAATAAAACCATAAATTGTATGTAAAATTTTCATTATTTTACAACCTTATCATTCCCTTGAGAAGTAACATTTTTTGAGGAACCGGAAGTCGTCAAGGTCTTCGAAAGTTGCCAAGGTCACCGAAAGTGGTGGCGGAGGTTCCAGAACATGACATATTTCCCTACTAATAATATCTAGAGACTAGAGAAGAATCGTCATCGTTCCACTGAAGATGTTGGACATATTATGATCATTAGAAATGAAACTCAATAACCTCTACAGAAACCTAATGAGATGCTTAACTGATGGAAACAGCAATTCGAAAATATTAGCAACGAAGGATTTGCGCATCCGCCACTACCAGTTGCGGATTCTATATTTGGTCCAGTACCGTCACGGTTGCCGAAATTGAGACCGCTATGAAGAAAATGAAACATGGGTAGGCAACTGAACCGGATGATCTTCCATCGGAGATGTGGAAGACGCTTCGGCCTCAAGCAACTCACTTTCTAGCAGATATCACCAATGAAAACGAAACTCCTCTTACTTTTCTCAGCAGTGTAACAATACCAATTTGGAAAGGTAAATGAGATGAAAGCCAGAAGCGCTTTTAACCGCCTTAAGAAAGTCCTTTGTAACCTCTCTTTTAACATCAATATACGCATAAGAATTCTTAGATGCTACGTCTTTAGTGTTCTCTTCTATGGAGTATTCATTCATTCCCTTGACATTCCCTTGAGAAGTAATATTTTTTGAGGAACCGGAAGTCGTCAAGGTCTTCGAAAGTGGCCAAGGTCACCGAAAGTGGTGGCGGAGGTTCCAGAACATAACATATTTCCCTACTAATAATATCTAGAGACCAGAGAAGAATCGTCATCGTTCCACTGAAGATGTTGGACATATTATGATCATTAGAAATGAAACTCAATAACCTCTACAGAAACCTAATGAGATGCTTAACTGATGGAAACAGCAATTCGAAAATATTAGCAACGAAGGATTTGCGCATCCGCCACTACCAACTGCGGATTCTATATTTGGTCCAGTACCGCCACGGTTGCCGAAATTGAGACCGCTATGAAGAAAATGAAAAATGGGTAGGCAACTGAACCGGATGATCTTCCATCGGAGATGTGGAAGACGCTTGGGCCTCAAGCAGCTCAGTTTCTAGCAGATATCACCAATGAAAACGAAACTCCTCTTACTTGGCTCTGCAGTGTAACAATACCAATTTGGAAAGGTAAATGAGATGTAAGCCAGAAGCGCTTTTAACCGCCTTAAGAAAGTCCTTTGTAACCTCTCTTTTAATATCAATATACGCATAAGAATTCTTAGATGCTACGTCTTTAGTGTTCTCTTCTATGGAGTATTCATTCATTCCCTTGACATTCCCTTGAGAAGTAATATTTTTTGAGGAACCCGAAGTCGTCAAGGTCTTCGAAAGTGGCCAAAGTCACCGAAAGTGGTGGCGGAGGTTCCAGAACATGACATATTTCCCTACTAATAATATCTAGAGACTAGAGAAGAATCGTCATCGTTCCACTGAAGATGTTGGACATATTATGATCATTAGAAATGAAACTCAATAACCTCTACAGAAACCTAATGAGATGCTTAACTGATAGAAACAGTAATTCGAAAATATTAGCAACGAAGAATTTGCGCATCCGCCACTACCAGCTGCGGATTCTATATTTGGTCCAGTACCGTCACGGTTGCCGAAATTGAGACCGCTATGAAGAAAATGAAAAATGAGTAGGCAACTGAACGGGATGATCTTCCATCGGAGATGTGGAAGACGCTTGGGCTTCAAGCAACTCACTTTCTAGCAGATATCACCAATGAAAACGAAACTCCTCTTACTTGGCTCAGCAGTGTAACAATACCAATTTGGAAAGGTAAATGAGATGTAAGCCAGAAGCGCTTTTAACCGCCTTAAGAAAGTCCTTTGTAACCTTTCTTTTAATATCAATATACGCATAAGAATTCTTAGATGCTACGTCTTTAGTGTTCTCTTCTATGGAGTATTCATTCATTCCCTTGACATTCCCTTGAGAAGTAACATTTTTTGAGGAACCCGAAGTCGTCAAGGTCTTCGAAAGTGGCCAAGGTCACCGAAAGTGGTGGCGGAGGTTCCAGAACATGACATATTTCCCTACTAATAATATCTAGAGACTAGAGAAGAATCGTCATCGTTCCACTGAAGATGTTGGACATACTATGATCATTAGAAATGAAACTAAATAACCTCTACAGAAACCTAATGACAAGCTTAACTGATGGAAACAGCAATTCGAAAATATTAGCAACGAAGAATTTGCGCTTCTGCCACTACCAGCTGCGGATTCTATATTTGGTCCAGTACCGCCACGGTTGCCGAAATTGATACCGCTATGAAGAAAATGAAAAATGGGTAGGCAACTGAACCGGATGATCTTCCATCGGAGATGTGGAAGACATCTCACTTTTCGGCCTCACTCAACTCACTTTCTAGCAGATATCACCAATGAAAACGAAACTCCTCTTACTTGGCTCAGCAGTGTAACAATACCAATTTGGAAAGGTAAATGAGATGTAAGCCAGAAGCGCTTTTAACCGCCTTAAGAAAGTCCTTTGTAACCTCTCTTTTAATATCAATATACGCATAAGAATTCTTAGATGCTACGTCTTTAGTGTTCTCCTCTATGGAGTAGAAAGCTGGAGTCTTCCCGAGGCTGCCACCAAACGCTTAGAGGCATTCGAAATGTGGTGCTACCACACGATTCTCATTCTAAATAACATCACGATTCTCGAGAGGCTCAGAAAAGACAAGGAAATTATTACTACCGTAAAGAACAGAAAACTGGCCTACTTTAACGTAATGATAAGTACCAACTTCTACAATTAATCCTACAAGGCAAGACTGAAGCGAGACCCTGGACGTATAGGCGTATATCATGGCTGGCCAATCTTTGAAAATGGACTGGCCTAACATCAACCGACTTATTCCGAGCTGCAGTGAATAGGATAAGATGGGCCAACGTGGTCGCCAATATCTGAAGAAGTTAGGCACCTTTAGAAGAAGAAATGAGATGTGCACAACTGCTCAAATTAACGACCGATTCGTCTGCTTTGTCACACTATGAAGATATTTGAGCGTATCGTGGATACACGCCTTCGTGACATAATCAAGATTGCCTCAAACCAATGTGGTTTTATGGAAGGTACAGGGACAATCGATGCTATTCACGCCACTCGTATTTTGATGGAAAGGCATTTAGAAAAAAGGAAGGCACTCCATATAGCCTTCTTGGATCTTGAAAAGACCTTCGACAAGGTACCTTGTGATATGGTATGTACTGGGGTACCAAAAGCATATGTTCAATGGGTTCAGCTTCTTTACCGGAAGGTCACCAGCTATGTCCGATGTGCTCAAGGAAACTCCGAAACTTTGCCCATTAGAGTTGGTGTCCCCGCTCATGTTCATCATCTGTCTTGACACCATCGCAGCCGAACTACTGAAACCGCATTCCTGGACCTTGATGATTTTCCATATGTGCTGTGCTGTCCATCTCTCTATGCTGACGATATCACTGTATCCTGCAAGTCTCGCCATGAATTGGAACAACATGTTCAATGTTGGAAAACTGCACTAGAGACCCATGGCCTATGACTTAATATTGGAAAGTACAGAGTATATGGAGTGTGGAGTACCAAGTGAATGATCCATTCACATTGATGGCACTGAACTCCGAAAATCATCTGTATTCAAATACTTGGGTCCGCTAATCTGTTCAGATGGTCAAGCACTCCTAAATGTCCGCTACATTTAGGAGTGCTTGAAATACTAATATTATTTATATTAAATAAATAAATGAACTTTATCCGAAACGGAGTCAACGCTGCATAACTGAAATGGCGCCAAGTCCTTTTTGATCGGAATGTGCCACTATATCTAAAGTCAAAAATTTATAGAAGCCTCGTTCGACCAGTAGCACTTTATGGTACTGAATGCTGGTAAAAGTGATGAAGAGACATGAAGAACAACTATATGTCATGGAGATGAAGATGACTCGCTGGACACAGGGACTTACTAGACTGTACCGCATCAATGTTAGAGCTACATTTGGTGTGGCTTCAATCCCAGAAAAAATGAGAGCCGTCTACGTTGGTATGGCCATGTACTGGGTAGCAATCAATCTTCAGTCGCGAGAACTGCACTTGATATCAGTCCAAAAGTCCGACAACCACGAGGGCGACCGAGAAAGCGCTGGGTACTAAGCGGGAGGACAAGGAAGTAGTAAATGCCACAACTAGAGACGCACAAGATCGATCAGTATGGAAGAAAAAGTGTAGAAAATCAGATCCTGTAATACAGCGGGATTAATGCTAGAAAGATGATGAGCATCGCAGACTAGTATGCAGAATAATATACCAAAGCTTCTTCGCAACATTTAATGCCAACTCACTGCTAAAAGTAGGTAAACTGAAACATTTGACTGATTCACTAACATGACACAACATAATACTGACAGCAGTACAGGAAACCAGATTTACGGACGAACATGCCTTCGAGTCCCAACGCTACAGAATCCTCAAAGGAAAAGTGGGTCAGCGGGTAATGAAGAACGTACCCCACTTAGGTACAGGATTTATAATCAGTCACAGGATACTGGATTCAGTCACCGACTTTACCTCCCCGGGGTAGTGGTGTATCCATCCTCTATCTCAAATGCGCAAATAAGGGCTACAGTATAGTCAATGTACATGTCCCAATCAACCAGGACAACAGACGCAATCCAGACAGAACTGATAAATTTTGGGAAGACTTTGGAGAAGATATTATCTCTAAAGTTCTAGAGAGGCACACCGTTATACTGCTTGGTGACTTCAATGCTCAATTGGGAAGAGAGAAAAAATACAGAAACATAGTGGACAATTATCGTGCGCATAAGCGAACCAACCGCAACGGAGAACGATTGGTGGATCTGTGTAGGACTTTTGGGTTTCTCATGAAATCTACAGCCTACAAACACTTGCCAAAGAAGCAGAAGACTTGGATTTCACCTAATACCAACCTGGGAGAATTCTAGATAGATCATGTGGCCATTTCACGAAAATCTCTAATGGAAATAAAAAACGTGAAGGTACTAAGAAGCACCAATCTGGACTCAGACCACTACCTCTCAAAGATCAAAATAAGACTCCAGCCTACAAACACTAGATTACACAGAACCTCCAAAATGGTAAGATTTGACGTAGAGCGACTCAAGAACAGTCAAGAAGTAAGTCAGGGACTGCACAACACAGACCTAAACAGCTGGGACCAACTGAAGGAGACTCTTGTCAAAGCGGGCAATGAACTCGCCCATTTCGCTAGAAGAAGGAAGCATCCGTGGTGAACTGAAGACTGTGACAATGCAATAGCCCAAAGACATATAGCCTGGGTGAAGTGGAATTCTAAAAAGACCAAGGAAAATTGGCATAAATGTTTGGAACAAAGAAAGGTTACAGCCAAGATAATTCGTGCAACAAAACGAACCTTCACACAAAACCAACTAACCCAAATCGAAGAGAGCTTTTTGCTAAGAATAATTTTCGAGAGTTCTACTCAACTGTGACCCACCCAGTAAAGACTTCGACTAAAAACAAACCACCACAAACCTGGACTTGCTTTCCTCGTCATTGGAAGAAGTTGGCCAAATCATTCAACTTCTTAAGAATAATAAGGCAGCTGTAGAGGACTGTATCGTTGCTGAACTGTAGAAAGGTGCTGCAAACAATATTGTGCGCAAGCTAACCGAGATCAGCAAAAGAGAAATTACCACCCGATTGGACATCTGTTCGGATCCATCCGCTTCACAAAAATGGAGATTTTACTGCTCTAAACAACTACCGTGGAATTTCTCTCGTCCCGGTAACATACAGGGGTGCAAGGGGTGGTGACAAAAGGCTACCCAAATGACAACCTCACCTGCTCGCGGTGCACCCTGCTAGAAAACCAACGAGGCTCTGTCGACCGAATCTCTGCCGGAATAAGCAGATAATATCTTGCTAGCCAACAGCTACGGGTGGAGGAGCTGGCAAAAGTAAGGGTACCCCCGTATCCTTGGGACAAGAAAAGGTTCCTAAAGGCGGATGAATCTAAACAGATTCGACAGATACAACGGCACGAGGATATGGTAGGCAACCGAAAACCACCACATTAAAGATCCTTCGGGATATTCCTAGTAGAACCAATTACTTGAATACAATAGTAACGGAAAACCGTACCGATCATGGATCTCGGAGTCCAAGATCCGGCAAGAGAGGAAACATCGCAAAAGAAGAATAGTGTAAGGCCTCTCGGGTCGTCATCCGGCGAAATCCTTACATGGCAAGTGCAATACACACAAAGCAAAAAACTCCAGAAACCAGGAAAATGTCAACAATTAAGAGTATCGGTACCTGGAATGTGCGTAGCTTGTTCGAAAGTGGAAAAACTCAAAACCTATTAAGGGAAATAGACAGACAAAAAATAGACATCCTCGGAGTAAGTGAAATGCGATGGAGAGGGTCTGGCGAATGTCAAGTCGAGGGATACACTATCTACTATTCCGGGAACGACGACTCTAAACATTGGAATGGAGTAGGCATAATCGTCAGTCAAACTTTAAATAAGGCGGTAAAGAACGTCATAAACATATCTGATCGTGTAATTATAGTGCAAATAGAAACAAGACCAATAGCGTGCAATATAATTCAAGTATATGCACCCACAGGAGATGCACCAGATGATGTTACCGAGTTGTTCTACAACGATCTAAAAAGGGCAACTGATACAGTTAAACCTCATGAAATAAATTATGGGTGATTTTAATGCCAAGGTGGGAAAGGGAAGAGGAGAACGTATTGTAGGCGATTACGGACTGGGAAACCCAAACGACCGTGGAAACAGACTGGTTCAATTCTGCTTGGATGAAAACTACGTCATCGCAAACACATTTTTCAAACATCATCCAAGGCGCCTGTATACGTGGACGTCTAATGCAGACAGATGTGTAAGAAACCAAATAGATTTTATCATGATTAATAGTAGATTCAGAAATGCAATAAAAAACGCCAAAACATATCCCGGTGCCGATGTACATACAGATCATAACCTACTAACGGCATCTATAAATCTAACACTGAAAAAATGTGTTAGAACGCAAAAAGTACTCCGTATAGACACACAAAGGCTAAAAGATCAGATCATACGCTCAAAGGTTAGGAATGAAATAAACGAGAAACTAACAACATGGAGTAATACAACAGAAAATGCAGACATAGAACACACGTGGAAACAGCTGAAAACCACAGTAATAGAAGTAGGAGAAAGGTATCTAAGACCAAGCGAAAAAACAAGCATGGATGACCGAAGAGATACTATTACTAATGGATTCCAGAAGAGCATACAAAAAAAAATGCGCACTAAGATATAAAGAAACCCAACGAGAAATCAGATCGAAAATAAGATCAGCAAAAGAGGTGTGGTTGTCTGCGCAATGCGCTGAAATTGAAGCTCTTGAAATGAAGCACGACTCCTTTAACTTGCACAAAAATATGAAGCAGGTCGCTGGTAACCACAAGCCTATAAGATCCCAAATGCTAATGGATGAGCAAAACACTATATTAACATCCACAGAGGATAAACTAAAAGAGTGGAATAGATACATAAAGACTCTTTTTAAGGACAACAGACATGAACCCTATAATATCGAACTACTCGGAAATGACGGAAGTGACATAACAAGATCAGAAGTCGAACATGTTATTGCGAGAATAAAGAATGGGAAGGCACCTGGCCCAGATGAAATACACGCAGAAATTTTTAAGATCCTTAAAGATGATAGTTCTCTCTCAATAATAGTAGACCTATTTAATAATATATATAGAACAGGTTAAATACCAAGAGATTGGTTAAAATCAACTTTCATCACCTTACCAAAGAAATCAAATGCGAAACAATGTAAAGATTATAGGACCATCAGTCTCATGAGTCAAGTATTGAAACTATTTCTGAAGATCATCCATAATCGTATTTACCGCAAATGTGAAGAGTCGATCAGCGATTCCCAGTTTGGCTTTCGGAATGGGTTCGGCACAAGGGAGGCAATTTTCAGTGTACAAGTTCTGGTACAACGATGCCTTGATATTAATGTGGATGTTTTTACCTGCTTTTTAGACTATGAAAAAGCATTTGACACCGTAAACCATAATAAAGTTTAAAGACGGGCAAGATATCCGCATTATAGCCAACCTGTATTGGAACCAAACAGCAGCGGTGTTAGTGAACAAAGAACTGTCAGAAGAGGTCATGATTCAAAGAGGGGTGCCACAAGGCTGTGTTCTCTCGCCATTACTTTTTAACCTTTATGCAGAAAAAATATTCCGAGAAGCATTGGATGGCAAGAACATAGGAGTAATCGTAGGAGGCATAGTGATCAATAACCTGAGGTATGCCGACGACACCGTTCTATTGGCTACGAACATAGAAGACCTACAAGAACTAATGACAACCGTTACAGAGCACAGCTTGTCCATGGGTCTTAAACTGAACGTTAATAAGACAAAATGGCTCGTCGTAAATAAAACCAGCGTAAATAACCAGCTGAATCTAAGAGTTGGAAATGAGGTGGTGGAACGCGTCAACTCCTATAAGTACCTTGGCTGTAACGTAAACGACAAATGGGACATGACATCGGAAATTAGAAGCCGCATCGAACAGGCAAGAGGAGCTTTCACCAAAATGAAGAAAGTGCTGAACAACAGGCACTTGGAAATCCCCGTCAGAATCAGATTGCTAAGGTGCTATGTGTTTAGTATCCTGTACTACGGCGTCGAGGCTTGGACACTTACGGAGGCTATGTGTAAGAAGGTGGAGGCTTTTGAGATGTGGACTTACCGTAGAGTGCTGAGAATTTTTTGGGTGGATCGAATTACTAACGTCGAGGTTTTGCAAAGAGTCAATAAGCAAACAGAAGTTCTCAACACAATAAAGAGAAGAAAACTGGAATACCTTGGTCATGTTATCCGAAATGATAAGTACAGGTTACAGCAGACAATAATACAGGGTAAAATACAAGGTACGCGCAGTCCAGGCCACCGCAGAACATCATGGCTCAAGAACCTTCGCCAATGGTTTGGACAAAGTACAAGATCCCTATTTAGAAAAGCTGCAGATAAAATTCAAATAATGAAAAAGGTCGTCAACGCCCTTGGAGGGCATGACCCATGAAGAAGAAGAGGTAACATACAAGATTCTCTCGAAGGCGTTACAAACAAGGACAGAATCAATTGAATAATCAACTGGGAGAATACCAGGGGGCTTCAGGAAGACCCGATCCTGTGTTGAACAGATCCTCAATCTTAAAACTGTACTTGCATACTCTAAGATGAGAAGCCGCAAGGTTGTCGTCACCTTTGTTGATTTTAGGAAGGCCTACGATTCCATTGATAGAGAAATGCTTAACAAAGCACTCCAGGAACTAGGGCTCGACAACAAATCGCAGACTCATCCTAGAAACTTTGACGAACACCCATTCTAAGGTTAAATTTAGAGGCGAGCTTTCAGAAAGCTTCGAAATAAAAACTGGAGTGAGACAAGGAGATGGACTTTCCCCACTTCTCTTCAACTGTGTCCTTGAAAAGGTTATGAGAGAATGACGTAAGGAACTGAACAATTTGGGAGCTCAGAGTGGTATCTACCTGGGACGTAAGAACGATGAACTGATTGTAGATTGGCTGGCCTTTGCAGATAACATGGCACTGTTTGCTGATTCTCTTGAGATAGCAACAATACAGGTAAACTGCCTCAGAAAACAGGTTGCCAAAGTAGGTCTTCAAGTATCGCTGGAGAAAAGAGAATTCTTCACCAACGTCAGAGAAGCAAACAGAGAGATGTTACTAGAACAGGGAAACATTAAGAGGACTGAGAAATTTAAGTATCTCGGCGAATGGATTCAACCAAACTTATCAGAAGGAGCATCATTATCTAAGAGAGTCAACAAGTTAGAACTAGCCTATTGGCTGACTAAGAACACTTACAATAAGAAATGCCTGTCACGCAACCTGAAACTTAAGGACTACACATCAGTCTTACGACCAGAAGACCTGTATGCCATGGAGTGTCTTTCCTTGAACCGAAGAGATCTAGTAGAGAAATTGGAAATCAGAGAGAGGAGAATCCTCAGGAAGATCCTAGGCCCGGTAAAGAAAGATGGGGAATTCCGCAGGCGGCATAACTCTGAGACTCTCACGAACAAATTGAGATGCTCTCTGACTCTGCAAGGAAAAGAAGGGTAGCTTTCTATGGCCACGTTGCAAGATTGCCTCCAAACCGACTAACCAACCGTCTGTTCAACTTCTGGCAAAACAAGAAGGTTCGTACCACTTGGTTGACAGAAACCGAGAAGGATATTAAAGAACTGGGA
The DNA here is from genome assembly GCA_944588485.1 of Phosphuga atrata. Taxonomy (NCBI): domain Eukaryota; kingdom Metazoa; phylum Arthropoda; class Insecta; order Coleoptera; family Silphidae; genus Phosphuga; species Phosphuga atrata. The sequence goes on from OX155896.1 coordinate 72,652,639, forward strand.
ATAACAGATCTCCAAAACAGACAGTCTGTGAGACGCACCCTGAAGGAAGTTCGTGGATTTCAGGAAAAACCCCGTAGTAAAGGTACCCCCTGGACAGAAAAGAGAAAGGAGTTACACCGACAGAAGCTGCGACAATACCGGGCAAAGATCAAAGCCCACAGTTGAACAGGCGTGGTCCAAAGTAGGCCTATTCGAAAGAAGAAGAAGAAGAAAATGCAAAACTGGAAATGAGAAACAAAATTAATATTTAAAAATAGAATCGATGCGAAAATTGTATTGTATTAACTGGCAAACTATGGAGGTTTTTTACATGGAGGTCAACAAGTATTTTTTTTAGTTGCCTATACTTTCGCAATCAACAACAATTCCAGAAAACGCTTCCGTGACAAAATTAGATTCTCAACGGAATTTCACCGCTACACAGCACAAAAATGTTACTCCTGCTCGTAGTCCCGATTATTTTAATATTAATTATACTTGGATTATTAATAATTAAGTGGTACATGCAGTTGTACAAATATAGGCATCTAAATATTCCTGGACCGAAACCTTTGCCCATTATTGGAAATGTGTTGGAAATTGGATTCCAGGCAGAAGGTAAGCATTAATAACAATAATGATATATTGAAAATAATAAAATAAATAAAATTCGAAGAATATTAACACTAAACCTACCGCGACGCCGCGAGGCAAATGACCCAATTTAAACTTTTCGTCAGGATTTCTTGCAAATTACATTATCACATCCCAATTTGCCTTTACTACTTTTCCTAAAAAATACATCGAATGGGTTTTTCAATATTTACTCCTCTCTTGTTAATTTTTTCACCGAGAAATAATCTGCTATAACTACCGCAACGGGCCATTTAATCCGTGCAAAGATTAATGTGATATCATAAAAATTTCTATGTGCGCTTGCATCATATATTTTGCTGTATTGTGTTATATTTGTGGTTGCCTGACGAATGAATAGTTCAAATTCAAAGTTCAAATTCTAAAACTCTAGTCCAAATTCGGATTCTCGTATGCGAAGTACGAAAAAGGTGCCAAATAGGTTTTTTGCAAAGAAAACAAAATTTGTTTCAAATGCAACAAATATTTGTGTGGAAAATGTGAACCCAATAATTGTTCCATCATTTCACTTAACCCGCTGTGGTCTCGGTAGGTATCGGTAGGTTTAGTGTAAGAAAAGGGCAAAAAGATCTTGTGGTTAGCTGATCGTTGTGTGTAATGTATACAATACATATTTTCTATTTCTGCCTATTGACAGGAAATAACATGAATAGTCTGGACTAATTTTCTGGACTAATTTGAATATTTTGTTTTCAGATATTCTTGTGAATCTGAATAAATTGGTTGATAAATACGGTGGAATATTGAAATTGTATATTGGACCGAATATTGTAACAGTAATCTTGACGGATCCAAAATATTTAAAACCGATATTGAATTCATCGACAAATCTTAATAAAACTAGGTTTTATGATCTGCATATTCCACTGGTTCAAACAGGATTAGTTGTTGCTAAAGGTGAGTTTGTTGTAAAGTTGTAAACATGTTTAAATGAAACTGGTTTTCAGTAGCTGAAACAAAATATACCGGCATTTGTGAAATCTATTTAAAATATTTTTAAAAATAAGAAAATATTGTTCAAAAGTTGCACGATATTTTAAAATATTTTCTATAAATTAAAAAAAACTATAATTTCTTTCGATTTGTTCAGCCTATCATCACTGTCATAAATAATTACTGTAATTTCAATCACTCCTCTATCAAGATTTATAACCACAAATAGAAAGAAATTTTGCAATATTGAAATTATTAAAGAAGCAGTGAAAACTATATTCTTCTCCTCATCACGCCCTCTCCTGCCGAAGGTTGACGATTCAAATGGCAATTTTAGCTCTAGAAACTGCAGTACGAAAGTAGGGAAAGATGTCATGTTCAGGAGCCTCCTCACCCATAAGGATTTACATGTAATCCTCCGTCTTATGGGAAATTACATGTAATCGCTCCGCTTATGGGGAATTACATGTAAAATTTAGCATACCCTTCCGTATGGGGAATCCTATACAAAATAGTTCTGACACCCCCAACCCCTAGACCCCGCCCCAGACCACGTCGCCAACCCCCACTTTCACCCTAAAACTCCACCCCCCAACCCCCAGACCCCACTTCCAACCCCCAGACCCCGACCCCCCGGACTCGCTTCCCCCTTCATTGGAAGAAGTTGGCCAGATCATTCAACTTCTTAAGAATAATAAGGCAGCTGGAGAGGACTCTATCGTTGCTGAACTGTGGAAAGGTGCTGGAAACAATGCCGTGCGCAAGCTAACCGAGATCATCCAGGACATCTGGGAAACAGAGAAATTACCACCCGATTGGAAATCTGCTCCGATCCATACGCTTCACAAAAAGGGAGATTTTACGGATCTAAACAACTACCGTGGAATTTCTCTCGTCCCGGTAACATACAAGATTCTCTCAAAGGCGTTACAAACAAGGGCAGAAAATCAGTTGGATAGTCAACTGGGAGAATACCAGGGGGGCTTCAGGAAGCGGGAGCCCTAGATCCTCGTAGTGGCTCCGCTGGGCCTGAATTTAGTAAGGCTCGGTCCAAAGCTGCCTAGGCAGCAGGACATCGATATGCGAATTTATACAGCCTCTACGATGTCAAGACCGTACGTAACGCCTACACGTGGCGGCGCTGTTGATGCAAAGTTGCGGCGGATCGAAAAGGGGTTCTCGATGTCATCTGAGTCCCCCTTGATGAGATACTAGGTAGTGACTCTGCGTGTCGAGATAGGCGACTAAATGAGAAAAAAAAAGAGAGAATAGGGACGGACACCCTGTCAGAAAACCTGCCGGCCTGGAGGCATAGGTGGCAGCCCCGCCACTAGGATAGGATACTGTGGGCTAATCACCTGCATATCTGACTTAACTGATTAATGAAACTTACACGAAACATACCGGACGGAAATATACGATGACGACATTTGGCATGAAATCAAGGACTATAATTGGATACTGGAATGTTAGGACGCTACTGGAACCCTCAAAACTAGCGCAGGCACACAAAGAGATGCACACTTATAACATTAGCATTCTGGGTTTAAGCGAGGTACGCTGGTCGGACAGTGGGGAGCATACTTTACCGGACGGCTGTACTTTTATATACTCTGGCAAGCCGGTGGGTGAGGCTCGCTCTAGTGGAGTTGGAATACTACTAGATAAACAAACAAGAAGAAGCTTACTCACCTGGAACCCTATCTCAGATAGGCTAATCTCTATTCGTCTGAAAACCCAGGTCAGAAACGTCTCCCTGATACAATGCTACGCTCCAACTGAAGCAGCGGATGAGGCAGATAAAGACGCATTATATGGACAACTGCATACGACCATACGGGGCATTCCAAAAGGCGATGTGACTATAATCACTGGCGATCTCAATGCCAAGATCGGATCTGACAACACGGGATACGAAGACATCAAGGGTAAGCATGCCCTGGGAGTGATTAATGACAATTGTGAACGATTTATGGACACGTGCAGATCCTTCAATCTGATTGTGGGCGGGTCACTGTTCCCTCATAAGGACTGCCATAAAGCAACTTGGGTTTCCCCCGATGGGCTCACTCAAAATCAAATTGATCACATTGCCTTTAGTAAAACCTGGCGAGGATCCCTGCTGGATGTTAGAAACCGACGAGGAGCAGACATTTATAGTGACCACCACCTGGTAATTGCGAAAGTGCGCATGAAAGTTGCCTCAACTCATAGCAAACTCCAAAATGCCCCCAAAAAGTTCAATTTAGGCAATCTGGCTAATCTTTCTGCTAAATCACGTTTTATAGTGTCCCTGAGAAGTGGCTACCTAAACTCGTTGCATCACGAGGAAGACAACTTAGATATGAAATGGAACAGAGTCAAAGAATTATATATAAAGCTGGTGAAGACTCCCTGGGATATATGTCCAAAAACCAACGAAAGTCCTGGCTATCTGCAACTACATGGGACGCCATTAAAGCTAGGAAAGAAACCAAAGCCAGGTTAAATAAAGCAAAAACAACCGAGGAAAAACAACAATTAGGTCAGCTATTGTACACACGACAGGATGGTAAAGAAAAGTGCCAGAAAAGACAAGAGGGCATGGGCTCAAGGCCTTGCCGAACAAGCCCAAACAGCCAGTGAATGTCACAATATGCGTGCTCTATACCAGATCACCAGGCGCCTAGCCAATAAATCAATTTTGGGTGACACGCCCATCAAAAGCAAAAGCGGAGAATTACTAGTTACGGACGAAGCACAACTAATACGGTGGAAGGAGCACTTCCAAGAAGTCCTAAATAAGCCATCGCCTGACAACTCCAACACTGATGAAAACTCCGTCCATCCCATTCTAAGAATGAATACCAATCCTCCAAACATCAAGGATATTAAAAATGCATTTTTGAAGCTAAAGGACGGAAAGGCAACGGGTTCAGATGGTCTACCCGCAGCAATATTAAAAGCCGATGCTGAAACATCAGCAAAATTATTATACCCAATTATTAAGCAAATATGGGAAACGGAATACGTTCCGAAAGAGTGGAGGGAAGGGGTAATTGTCAAACTCCATAAAAAGGGAGACAAAAAGATCTGCAACAACTATAGGGGTCTTACTCTTCTCAACACAGCCAGTAAGGTGATCACATTTACAATCCTCCATCGACTGACAGAATCACTCGAACCTACAATTAGGAGCGAACAAGCCGGTTTTAGGCCTAGAAAATCATGTATCGACCAGATCAACTCGCTCCGAATTATTATTGAGCAGTCCGTGGAATGGCGCTCTCCACTTTACATGCTTTTTGTGGATTTCGAGCAAGCTTTCGACTCTGTTAGCCGCAACGCCATCTGGAAAGTCCTATCACAGAACGGCGTCCCTCAAAAGATTGTTAACATCATCCGGGCATTGTACGCGAACAGCTCTAGCCGTATCAAACACAAAGGCAAACTAAGTGGCGAATTTGTTGTCTGCTCGGGGGTCAAAGAAGGTTGTGCATTATCGCCTCTCCTATTTATAATCGTCATGGACCACATAATGACTGCAGTTAACGAGCGTCCCCGCGGAATCAGATGGCGTCTGAACTCCCGGTTGGAAGACCTGGATTACGCTGATGATTTGTGTCTCCTCACGCACACCTACCAAGATATGCAGCAAAACTAAACCTACTGGACTATAACGCGGCGTTCACTGGCCTCAAAATAAACATCTCTAAGACCAAGGAAATGCGTATCAATGCTCGTAATAACACCCCGTTCTCTTTAAATAACATCCCAATAGATAATACTATCAACTTTTGCTACCTGGGCAGCCAGATTACTCCAGACGGAGGAGCTTCAGAGGATGTCAAAATACGAATTCGTAAAACAGGATACGCATTTGCTCTATTGAATAATTTCTGGAATAACCCATGCATCAAAAGAAGTACCAAAATCAAGGTCTTTAACAGCAACGTCAAATCAGTTCTTTTGTATGCCTGCGAAACCTGGAAAGACACTCTAGCGGTTACTCCCAAGATTCAGACCTTTGTCAACAAGTGCCTGCGGCGCATTCTTGGCATACGCTGGCCGGAGGTTGTCTCAAATGTTACTCTATGGAGGTTAACAGGTCAAGAATCAATTGCCAAGGAGATCAAGAGGCGCAAATGGAGTTGGATAGGCCACACGCTAAGGAAACCCAGCTTAGATATCTCCAGGGAAGCATTAGAGTGGAACCCTCAAGGCCAACGCAGGGTAGGTAGACCTCGCTCGACCTGAAAACGCACAGTGGATAGCGAAGTCAGGAGAAATGGAAAGTCCTGGAATGAGGTCAAGTGCCTGGCGTCGAACAGGACAAGATGGAGATGTTTCGTGGAGGCCCTTTGCTCCTCCTTGGAGCCATAGGAATCAATATATATTCAGGAAGAACCGATCCTGTGTTGAACAGATCGTCAACCTTAAAACTGTACCTGCATACTCCAAGATGAGAAACCGCAAGGTGGTCGTCACCTTTGTTGATTTTAGGAAGGCCTACGATTCCATCGATAGAGAAACGCTTAACAAAGTACTTCAGGAACTAGCACTAGACAACAAAACCCGAAGACTAATCCTAGAAACTTTGACCAACACATATTCCAAGGTTAAATTTAGAGGCGAGATTTCAGAAAGCTTCGAAATAAAAAGTGGAGTAAGACAAGGTGATGGACTTTCCCCACTTCTCTTCAACTGTGTCTTTGAAAAGTTTATGAGAGAATGGCGCAAGGAACTAAACAATTTGGGTGCTCAGAGTGGTATCTACCTGGAACGTAAGAACGATGGACTGGTTGTAGATTGCCTAGGTTCCTTGCAACGTAGGAAACCTTGGTAACCTTGCATGGGTTCACCAAAAACTAGGTCAAACTCTTAATAGGACAAACACATTAATTCCGAGAAACTCACAGTGTTTATTTCTACGGTCACGTTTCTAGAATAATTACAAGAAACCGATAGTGTTTCTACGGTCACGTTTACAGACAAGTTGGAACAGGAAAATGCTGACTCGACGGTTTTAACTTTCCCACGATTCTTTGTATCGGTTCACCAAAAACTAGGTCTTACTCTTATTAGGAGAAACACACAGATTAATTCCAAGAAACTGACAGTATTTATTTCTACAATCGCCATCCCGCAACCCATTTTCCCCTCTGGTCTATTCGTGTTCGGTATTGTCCGCTCTTGTCCGGTCTAAATCCCTCTTTCCCTCCGGTGCCCCCTCTCCCTAGCGCTGGCGCCATCTACAGATACACGCTCGGCTACGTTCAGAACTATTTTCTATAGGATTCCCCATACGGAGGGGTAGGCTAAATTTTAAATGTATTTTCCCATAAGGCGGGTGAGCTTAGATTTTACATGTAATTTCCCATAAGGCGGGGAAGTACATGCAAATCTCCATAAGGAGGAGTGGTCTAGAACGCATCATCTTTCCCTACTGAAGCTTCGTACCACTTGGTTGACAGAGACCGAGAAGGATATTAAAGAACTGGGAATAACAGATCTCAAAAACAGACAGTCTGTCAGACGCACCCTAAAGGAAGTCCGTGGATTTCAGGAAAAACCTCGAAGGAAAGGTACCCCCTGGACAGAAGAGAGAAAGGAGTTACACCGGTAGAAGATGCGACAATACTGGGCAAAGGTCAAAGCCCAACAGTTGAACAAGCGTGGTCCAAAGTAGGCCTATTCGAAAAAAGAAGGAGGAAGGAGGAAGAAGAAGGAAATCAACTCACACTTTTGATTGTAGCGGCTAATACGTGAATATAATTAAGATACCACATGAATTTAATTGAAATTTGATAGGAAGGATGAATCAAATTATTGCAAACCCAGCTCAATCCAAATTATTATTATCTATAAATAATTACTATAATATTTTAAATTAAAAAAAAAAAAAAAGATTTCGAATGGTACACCGAAGGTTAATTTTTTGAAAAAATTAAATGGGCAGAGCGTGAAATGTTTTTTATGTCACCTGTAAAATTTATAAAAATGGATTGAGCTGGTCTTGATACTAAACGCCTCATTGACGCGTGTCTCTTTCAAAAAAAGAGCCTCGCTTCACAAGTATTATAATGAACAAGCAACAACAGCCTAGCCAATAATAAAAATAATATTGTTTTGAATTTGATATATAAAAAGTATATTTTTTTTTAAATAAACAATAAATTTTGCAAAAAAAATGTGTTTCTAAACTAAAAAATTGAAACACGTTTTTCAATGGGGTGCGGAGACCTATTTTCAGATTCAAAGGGGTGCGGCTCACTGCGGCAAAAGGTTAGCAAACACGGTTCTAAAGAATATAATAAATTCAAACTTATTTCACTGTTCAAATTTTGTAGTAATACCTTTACTTCTAAATTTGCACAATCCACAAACACTGGCGAACGCAACTCGTTGCATAGAATGATACATGACATACAATGATAGAATGACATAGTGAAAACTCGAAACTACTATTGAAATGACTATTTCAATTAAAAGATAATTAGTATTTCTACTAAGGGTTTCAGTGAAAATGCGTTTTGACTGTCATAAAGTATTTTCAGTTTACTTCCAGTTTTAACTAGAAAAGATTTTTTTAACGAAAATCCGGCATAAAATATAACATAATGCAAAATGTTTATGGTATGAAGTAAATAATGTGTATTTAATTGTGATTTTCTTAACGCAAAGCCGAAGTTTGGAAAAAGAACCGAAAAAATATTTCTCCAGCATTTCATTATTCAATGTACGAAGAATACAATAAGGTCTTCAACTCCGTCTCAAATAATTTTATAACGAAATTAAAGCAGAACGTAGAAAAGCCGCAGGATATGTACGAATATTTGAATCTGTGGAGTCTAGACGTAATTGCAGGTAAACCTAACATAAGAAACAGCACAAATTAATCGAAACGTATTAAAAATAAATTTCTTATTAGAAAATTCTATGGGGATAAATTTCAATGAAGATTATAGCGCAGCTACTAGATACTTGCACAATGTGAATGAACTTTTCAAAATTGTGATCACACGAGCATTTTCGTTTTACAAAAGCATCGATTTTATTTTTAAATTTTTGCCTGAATACCAAGTTCAACAGAAATATATTAAATACCTGGATGATTTCGCAAGCCGAATTATTAGCAATCGAATTCAAGAACGCGAAGGTTTTAACGAGGAAGATAAACGAAACAGTTTAAAAAATGCCACGGTATTAGATTGTCTATTAAGGTATAGTAACAATGGCAAAGAGATTCCACTTAAGTATGTAAGAGGAGAAATTCACACGTTTATGATTGCTGTAAGTCTCCAGAAAATTGTTACCAAGTATTATATTCTTAATTTGTTTCAGGGGCACGATACAGTAACTGTGGCTCTCTCAAGTTTATTATTTGAATTGTCGAAACATCCCGAAATTCAAGAGAAAATATTGGAAGAAGTCAACTCAATTTTGGACGGCAAAAATGATTTCATCACGTTACAACAACAAAATGAAATGATGTATTTGGATATGGTCATTAAAGAAGGGCTTAGGCTTTACAGTCCTGTGCCATTTTTCGAAAGATGTCTAAACAGCGATGTAGAAATTGGTAAAGAGAATATCCCAGAACAAATTCAAAGTCAAACTATTTAAAAAAATCTTGTTTGTAGATGGATTAGTTTTACCCAAAGGAATAAACGTTAACTTCTTAGTGTTTGCAATGCACCGGTCAGAAAGAATTTACGAGGATCCCTTAAAGTTCGATCCAGAAAGATTTAATCCGGAAAATGTTGCTAAACGAGATTCCTTTGCATTCACGCCGTTCAGCCAAGGACCGAGAATGTGTATAGGTATATGCTAATATTATTTCGCCTCAAAAATATTCTATTGCAACGGTTTCAGGATATAAATCCGCGATGTTTCAACTGAAATGCATGCTGGCAAAACTAGTTCGCGAGTTTAAATTCATCGAAGCCGATCCGAACTTTAAATTGCAACTGTATAGCGATGCCGTGCTCAAATCCAAGAATGGTTTTCCAGTTGTATTAAGGAAAAGAAAGTAGAAGTTGAATTAATTTGCTCAGAAAACAAAGCAAACAAAATATCTCTGATTGGTGTATGGTATATCTATTTTATAATATTGTTTAAGTTAAAACAATTTCTTTTGTAATTTGCGGTGATTAAAACTATCTAAATTTGTATATTTACCTAATTTTCGTATAAGCAAAAATGAAAGACAAATAAAAATATCTAAAATAGCGCCGTGAATTATTTAATTCTAAACCTTTATATTTTTGTGTTGACCTTCAGAAAACAATATATAGACATGGCTAGATAGATGCAATTAGATACACAAAATTAGAATGACAAGACTAGGTAAAAAAAAAACATATAAAAAACAGATATTCAATATGGGGGTGTATGGGGGGCAATGTAGGAGTAGCACCTTTACATTGGAAACGGCCACACCAAGCATTTGCATAGGTGGTTTTCAAGTACTGGGCTCCACAATGTCCTCAGCTCTCACTTGTTGGCTCCAAGCGCCACACCCTGGTAAACTGCGTTGGTCCGCAGACTAAACCAAGTGAGGGTATTACCGAAAAACTACCGGTATAAGTAGTTGTATCTTGTTGACCAACAGCTTAGGGTGGATGAGTTAAGAAGAATTAGGGCACCTCTTTGCTCTGGGGCTAGGAAACTGACCCCAAAGGCGGAAGAACCCAATTGCAGGGTCAACGGCATAGGGATGCAGAAGGCCCCGAGAAACCACTGCAGTAAAGCCCATAATGGGATTCTCTAGTATAACTATCACGGCATCATGACAATCAAAACAGAATATTCCGGAGTAAAAAGTCCCCCGATCGGATCTCCGGGGGGGGGGGGGGGGACAGTTTTGAAGAATGAGGCGACGAGAAAAAAAACTACGATCAGACGTACACATGAGATTAGGCACATGGAATGTAAGAACGATGGCACACCCTGGAAAAATCTACAACGCTATCCAGGAGATGGAAAGAATGAACATAAAAATAATGGGAATAAGTGAGATGCGATGGAATGGATTCAATTATAGTGATATTGGAGATCATCGTATCTACTACTCTGGAACAACAACCGAAGAGAAAAAACATGGTGTGAGGATCATTGTTAACGGATCAATAGCTAAATGCGTGACAAATTTCGTGCCAATCTCGGAAAGATTAATGCTGCTTCAGATGGATGCCAGACCTGCCAAAATCAATATAATACAAGTATATGCACCAACATCTGATACAAGTGATAAAGATGTAGAAGAACTCTATGCAAAAATAACTGAAATACTTAAAGTACTACCAAAGCAAGACCTGACAATAATAATGGGAGACTTTAATGCTAAAATTGGTAGAGGACGAACAAACGAGTATATAGGTCCATATGGTCTGGGAGAAAGAAACGAAAGAGGAGATCTGTTGAGCATATTTGCAGAAGAGAACGAATTTGTGATAGCAAACACTTAGTACAAGCTTCCAGCAAGAAGACTATATACATGGAAAGCACCTGGAGATACTCCCAATAAAATAATCCGAAACCAAATTGACTGCATTCTAATTAATAGAAGACATAGAAATAGCACTTCCGTAAAAACATATCCAGGAGCCGATATCCAATCAGATCATAACCCTGTGGTTGGTGTATTCAAAGTAACAATGAAAGCCATAAAAAGAAAAAACAATATAAACAAATACGATCTACGTAAGCTTAAAATACCAGCAATAGAGGCTAGAGCTCGAGAACTGATTAACAGCAAATACGGAGTAGTACAAGAAGATGGGGACTTTGAAAAGGAAATTGAGTTATTGGTCCACACTGTTAAGGATGTTAAAGAAGAACTTTTGAAGGCTGATAAGGTTAAAAGAAAATCATGGATGACGGATGAAATTCTGTATCTTATGGAAAAGAGAAGATCGTTAAAAAACAGCAACAATACGAGAGAATATGCAGAAATAAAGAGGAGTATCAGAGATAAAATCAGAGAAGCCAAGGAGAACGAACATATAGGTCAATGCACAGAGATTGAAGAACTACAAGACAAGTACGATAGCTTTAACGTGCACAGAAAAATTGGAGACATGACAAGCAGAACAAAACCGAGAACGATAAATAAATTGGTGGATGGCGAAGGAAAACTGATCATTGACACAGGTGACATAAAGGAAACATGGAGAAGATATATTGAACAACTGTTTCATGATACTAGAGCGGAACCTCCATCCATAAACAACTCGGATGGACCGGAGATCCTGATGGATGAAGTAAAGCAGGCAATAAAAACAATGAAAGACGGTAAAGCACCTGGACCAGATGAAATCCAATCGGAATTCTTTAAACTACTGGATGACGACAGGGTAAAAAATCTGACAAAAATATTCAACCAAATTTATAACTCTGGAAATATACCACAAGAATGGCTAAAGTCAGAATTTATAACATTACCCAAAAAACCAAAAGCAAAGAAGTGTGAAGAGTTCAGATCTATAAGTCTCATGAGTCACCTTCTCAAATTATTTTTAAAAATAATTCACAGAAGAATTTACAGAGTTTGCGAAGAACAAGTATCACCAACTCAGTTTGGTTTCAGAAATGCGATGGGCACACGAGAAGCATTATATTGCACGCAAGTACTATTTCAACGGTGCAGAGATATGAACTGCGACATTTTTGCCTGTTTTGTTGACTACCAGAAGGCTTTCGACAGGGTCAAACACCAAAAAATGATTAACATCTTAAAGGAAACTGGGATGGACGGCAAGGATCTACGAATTATTACGAACCTCTACTGGAACCAAAAAGCCGTAGTGAGAGTAGAGACAGAAAAGACCGAACAAATAGACATAATGAGAGGAGTGAGACAAGGATGTATATTGTCCCCTCTTATTTTTAACATCTATTCTGAATACATATTTAAAGAAGCTCTGGAAGAGTGTGAAGCTGGCATCTCTCTCAATGGCGAAAAAATCAACAACATACGATATGCAGATGACACAGTGATGTTTGCAGATAGTATAGAAGGACTACAACATCTAATAAACAGACTTGTAGAAAAGAGCACAGAATATGGCTTGGATATTAACATCAAGAAGACAAAACTTATGGTCATCAGCAAGTCCTATATTGAAAACTGTGAACTTACTGTCAATCAAGAGCCAATCGAACGGGTGGAGAGGTATACATATCTTGGCACAAATGTTAATGATCGGTGGAATCACTCTCAGGAGACAAAAATTCGCATTGAAAAGGCAAGATCTGTTTTTACCAAAATGCGATCTGTACTAATAAGCCACAACCTAACAATGACTACAAAGCTGAGAATGATGAGATGCTATGTGTTTTCGGTTCTTTTTTACGGAATGGAATCGTGGACACTGACAGAAGCCACCAGCAAAAAGTTAGAGGCATTTGAAATGTGGATATATCGCAGAATGCTGAGAGTCTCCTGGAGGGATCGAATAACCAATGATGAGATCCTCCATAGAATGAACAAGGAGAGAGAGGTTCTAAACACAGTCAAGTGCAGAAAGCTAGAATATCTTGGCCACATCATGAGAAACGAAGATAGATTTCATTTGCTGCAGAAGATTATCCAGGGAAAGGTGGCAGGAAAGAGGTCAATCGGCGCCAGACGAATATCTTGGTTGAAAAACCTAAGAACCTGGTTCGGCATGACGACAACAGAACTTTTCCGTGCCGCAGTGAATAAAGTCATCATAGCCCAGATGGTTACCAACGTTCGGAACGGACATGGAACTTAAAGAAGAAGATTCAATATTAGATAGACGGATTACTAGCCATTACTAGCCAATAGATTACTAGCCGTACTTTCCCGCATTGTGCCAAATAAAATAATTTCCAATATTGTAAATAATCTAAATAGTTGGGAAAGATGGTTCGTTCGGGACCCTCCACCTCCATTTCCGGCACTCAACCTCGCTCCCACTTCCGGTTCCTACCCCACATCCGGTTCCCACCCCCAATTCCAGTTCACACTCACACTTCCGGTTCCCACTCACACTTCCGGTACTCACCCCACTTCCGGTTCACGAACCAAAAATGGGAACCGGAAGTAAGGAAATTTTTGGAACCGGAAGTGGGGGTGGCAACCGGACGTAGGGAAATAGACCACTTCCAGTCCCCTACCCTCGCCCCCCACTTCCGGTTCCCAGCCACTTCCGGTTTCCACCCCAACTTCTGTTTATCACCCATTTCCGGTTCCCACCTCCACTTCCGGTTCCAAAATTTTCACCACTTCCGGTTCCAACCCCCCATTCCCGGTTGCAAAAATTTTCACAGTTCCGGTTCTCACTTCCGGTTCTGGAAGTGGGGTGGGAGCCGGAAGCGTAAGTGGGAACCGGAAGTGTGAGTGGGAACCGGAAGTGGAGGTGGGAACCGGAAGTGGGGTGTTAACCGCAAGTGGGAGCGAGGTGGGGGGCCAGAAGTGGAGGTGAAGGGTCCAGAACGAACCATCTTTCCCAACTATTTAGATTATTTACAATATTGGAAATAATTTTATTTGGCACAATGCGGGAAAGCACGGTTACAAGGGCGGGATACACGGTGACAAGAGGGAAAAGTTTTTACATTCATCAAATAGTATTAATTGTTAATTGTAATAATAAACAATTGTGATTAAGTTAATTGTAACTAACAATTAAAATTTTAATTGCAATTGAATTAATTGTAAACCACAATTAATGGATTTAATTGCAATTGATTTCAATTGCATCTCACAATTAAACAGTTAATTCAATTAAATTAATTGCAATTGATTTAGTTGCAATTAAAATTGTAATTGTTTGATTCTACAATTAAAAAATTAATTGAATTATGCCCAACACTGCCATCATCCAACATCCACGTAGTTCAACTAGTTGTTACAGCATCAGACGGATTATGTTTACTTAGTTAAGACTAAGAATTTAGTAATCTATATGTATCTTACTATTCAGTAAACCCATTCGAGACCGATTGCACACCGTGTATGCAATTGATTTCCGAGACTATAAGACGGCCTGCACACCGTGTGTGTAATAACAGTAATTTCCAATTATTAATTATTCTGAGTAAACTAGTCGTCGAAATAAGATTTTTCTGGAACAAATGAAATCTGTAAAGTACAGGAAAACAAAATTTGGCATTGGTTTTACTATGTACCAAAAAATCTAAAAATTATCTGAAGTCTTTAAATGTAACATACTACGAATACGCATGCAGCGCAGACCTAAGGCAGGAACATCAGGAATGCAGGAAGCAACCAGCGATAGTGAAAGTGATGATTTTAAGTTTGCAAGAAATAGAAAAAAGAATTGAAATTTTGTTATCATGGATAGTGATAGTGATTTAGAAAATGAGGAATACATGAATATTGAACTATTAGATGATACACACGATGAGGTTTTTGAAGAAAATGATTGGGACGATTGTACTGACATTGAAAGTGAAATTGAACAGCATACTGAAGTTTGCTGAAGGTACAGAAACGTGGGAAGATGATGATTGTTCTCTTACAAAAATTCCTTTGGTGGGTAAACCAGGTCTCTAAAAGTTACCAAACAAAGGTAGTCCGTACGATTTTTTTGAACTTTTATTTGATTATACCATTTTCTCTTTGATTGTCAAAGAAACAGACGAAGTAAGGCGAAAGTAAGGCGAAATGAGTTTAAAGGAAAAATGGAAGGACTTAACCATTTCTGAATTCAAGGTGTTTTGTGAGTTATTATTACATATGGGAAATATCAAATGTCCCAGAATTGATAAATATTGGAATAAAAGCGAACAATTTGGTTTTCATTGTTTTTCCCATGAACACATGAGTAGACGAAGATTTCAAAATGTCTTACGATCGCTTCATTTCTCGTCTAATAATAAAATTGATCATCGCATACGGAAAATAATTCCAATTGTAGATTATTTTAATAAGAAAATGAAAGATATTTATTATATTATCCTCACAGAGAGTTATCAATAGATGAATATCTAGTTCCTTGGAGAAGAAGGTTAATATTTAAACAATATATTGCCGGTAAAAACAAAAACATGGTGTGAAGTTATACGTAGTGTGCGAAAGTTCTGGTACGGCGATACGAATGAAAGTATATACGGGAAGTGGTGACGATATATGTGGAAAAGGACATGTAGATAAAGTTGTCTTTCATTTGATGATAGATTTTCTAAATCAGGGACATTACGTTTTCATGGACAATTATTACAGTCCTTTTGGTTTCAAAATTGCTACAATACAAAAGTTACTCTACAGGACATTGAGAAAGACAAGGAAAGGAAACAACTTAGAAGTAATAAAAAAAAACTGATGAAAAATGAAGTTATTTCTCGGTTCAAAAACAATGTAATGTTGCGAAGTGGTAATTTGGTATGGTGCTGCTCCAGGATCAGGACAATGGATGAATTAATTACACGCAAATATGTCCTTTATATGTAATTAAATACTACTTATCTACTAATATCTTACAATATGTACAACTAATCGCTAACTTATTACAATAATTACTAACTAACAACAATACACTTAATTCTACGATACTTGTGGTCGAAACCCGGAATTTACTTTGACGAAAATACGGAGGTTCGTTTTCAAAACTCAAATTACTCTCTTGCTAGCTCAATTCTACCTGCCCCTTTTTAACTTCCCCTCTACCTCATCACCTCGGTCTTGGTGTGAGTCCTCCCCTAATCTTTTTGGAAAATTTCCAGAACTCATAAAACAACATCCTCTCGGCGTCTCGGCACGATCCCTAAGTTCGAGCGTCTGCCCGCATGATTTAGATAAACCAGGCTAATGGTCCTAAATAAACAAAAACTAATCGGGTGTCCACTTAGTTTTCTTTGCCGACTCGTGAGAAACTCAAATTCTTTGAAACCAAAATCGCGAGATCACAACAGTAATGATAGGTAGATTTAAAGACAAAAGAGACGTGGTATTCATATCAAGTGAATACAAAGCAACTTTAAAAGAATATGAAAATAAATATAATATTAGAAATAATTAATTAATTATTATAAACGAAATATTCTGCAACCAATTGCGTTGCATTACTACAACAACTATATGAACGGGAGAGATCGCAAAGATTCTGTCTTACTATTCTTGCTCAAGCAGAACATTTAAATGGTACATCAAATTATGGATTCATTTAGTTGACACTTTGGTTTTTAATCCCTGCAATTTTCATTTTACCTTACATTGCACACATGGTCTTCAATCCGCTCCTCGCATTAAAAATTTTCCGAGGAGCGAGCTGCACACCAGGTGTGCAATACTGGGGAGCGTGTTCGAAAAAAATCGTCGTCTCGAATGGGTTAACTAGATAACTAATTAATTACACTATTTATTTTGCTGTTTTAGCATCAGACGAATTAAGTGAATTTAGTAAAGACATAAAAAAAATTTAAACTTTATTTATTATCTATTTAACTAGTTTAAGAATTTAGTGTACTTTTTAGATAGTTGTT
This sequence comes from Phosphuga atrata, assembly GCA_944588485.1. Lineage (NCBI taxonomy): Eukaryota > Metazoa > Arthropoda > Insecta > Coleoptera > Silphidae > Phosphuga > Phosphuga atrata. The sequence continues at coordinate 72,669,661 of OX155896.1, forward strand.
ATATAGCATCAGACAAATAAAGTGAACTTAGTTTAAAGAGACTAAACATTTAGTAATCTATGTATTTAGTAATCTATATGTACTGTTTAGTTAACTAGTTTACTTATCTAGTGTACTATTTAGTTAGTTATTATAGCATCAGACAAATTAGATGACCTTAGTTAAGACTAAAAATTTAGTAATCTAGATATACTATTTAGTTAACTGAATATTCTGAATAATAATCTGAGCAAAATAGTTTCTACTTATTATATATATAGCTTACTAAATCTTGCGAACGATGTGAATTTAGTTAACTAATTGGATTTCTGACTTGGTTTTGAACTTTAAACTATATCGAACGAGACAAACGAATGCTAGACGAATTAAATAGACTTATTTATGACTAAACTGCATGGATTTAATTATCTATATGTAATATTTAGTTTAATAAATGATGTGGACTACCTACATGGATTATATAATAGTTTAGCAATCACAAGTTTAGCAATCACAAGTGTAGCAATCACAAATTAGCCGATCACAAGATTTGAACAAATTGATGACAAAAAGAGCCTTAATTCTCGAGCAATTGGATATGCAAGACTAACAAGATAATACAACGAACGTATGATTAGAACCAACTAAAGACAAAATAAGAATGAAAAAGGCAAAACGTAATTAATATTAAAAAAACTTGAACCAATAGAATGTGTATAAATAGCACCAAATGTTGATCATATAGAGGCCAAACAAGTAATTAATATACACTTCGACTATGCACAACTAGCAACAATATAAACGAATATATTTTGCTCAAAATTTTAGTTATCAGCCGCATATTGCCGTAACACATCCAAACATGTTTTTACTGCTCCTAGTGCCGATCACTTTAACATTAATTGTACTTGGATTATTACTAATTAAATGGTACATGCAATTATACAAATACAGAAATCTAAATATTCCGGGACCGAAACCTTTGCCCATCATTGGAAATGCATTAGAATTCGGATTCAAGATAGAAGGTAAGATATGCATTAATAACTATAAAGGTAGACTGGAAATTAAAAAAAAATAAATAATTAAACAGATAAAATATTAAGAGAAGGACAATAAGATCTCGTTGTGTTAGCTCATTGTGTTCAATGTATACAATCATTATTTTCTAATTCTTTCTATTGACAGGAAATTTAGGAAATAATAGGAATAGACAGTAAAATAAACGACATAAAGATTCGGCGATATAGAAATAGAAGATTAGAGAATAGACGTACAAATAGAAATAAAGATTTAGATGCAAGGCTAGATAGGAGTTGAAAGTTCTTGCCCTTATCTAATCTACTCGAACAGACTAAACTAAGGATAGACTTAGTTCTTAGATACTGTTGGATTACGCATACTTAGAAAGAATAAAAATTTGAAATGCCAGAATAGACAAGTCAGAGTATATGAGGCGTTGCGAATACGAAAGGCGAACTCAACATTGGGTCATTTTTTTTTCACGGATGGGATCAGAACCCTCTCGAAAATCCGCAGGTATAGGTAGGTTTCATGTTGAGTTCGTCAAGTTCATCAAAATCGACATCAGTCTTTGCTGAGTTCGCCCTTTATCCGCAATGGATAAACAAAATTTCAAATGCGTTTTTCTCGAAACCACCATTTGTCCAGTTCGTATGAAAGTTCAGCTACTGAAATAGGTAGCAACTTCAAGGTTTCACCAGTAGCTATATAATTTAGTTAGCTATAATTTTTATGACTTTCGATAGAGTAACTAGTCTACAAGTTGAGTTATATACTAAATACTGATGAACAAAATCCATGTTACAGTTCATTTAGGTTTTGAAAAATTATGAAAGGTTTGAAATAACTTAGCTAGTGGACTAGATAACAACTTCTAGTTTTCGCCACTAGCTAGCTAATTTAGTTAGTTTTAATTTTACAAAATTTTGTTAACTTACCTCGTCTACAAGCTGAGTTATTGACTAAATACTGATAGATTGTTTCCAAGTTGGAAATGATTTAGATTTTTAAAAACTGTGCAAAATTTGGAACTAAATAACTCAACTATTATTCTAGGTAGCAACTTCTAGTTTCTACCATAATCTAGATCATTTAGTTAGCTTTGCGTTGGCTGACTTTTGTTAGCTTAGCTAGTCTACAAGCTGGATTCTAGACTAAATACTGATGAAGTAAATCCATGCTGAAGTTCACTTAGGTTTGAAAAATTGTAAAAGATTTCGAACGATATAACTCAGCTACTGAAATAGGTAGCAACTTCTAGTTTTCACCAGTAGCTATATAATTTAGATAGCTATAATTTTTCTGACTTTCGATAGATTAGCTAGTCTACAAGCTGAGTTATAGACGAAATACTGATTAACTAAATCCATGATACAGTTGACTTAGGTTTTGAAAAATTGTGAAAGGTTTGAAATAACTTAGCTAGTGAACTAGATAACTACTTCTAGTTTCCGCCACTAGCTAGCTAATTTAGTTAGTTTTTATTTTACAAAATTTTGTTAACTTATCTAGTCTACAAGCTGAATTATTGACTAAATACTGATAGATTGATTGATGAACTAAATCCATGTTTGAGTTGACTTAGGTTTTGAAAAATTGTGAAAGGTTTGAAATAACTTAGCTAGTGGACTAGGTAATAACTTCTAGTTTTCGCCACTAGCTAGCTAATTTAGTTAGATTTAATTTTACAAAATTTTGTTAACTTATCTAGTTTACAAGCTGAGTTATTGAATAAATACTGATAGATTGTTTCCAAGTTGAAAATTCGTATTCAAAACGCCTCATATGGAAAAGTCTATGTTAGTAAAGGTTTTATAAGAACTGTATAGATGAGATTATAAGATTGGGTATATGTAGTTTAAAGTATAAAGATTATATAAGCAGAAATCTTGGAGATAGTTATTCGGGGAATAATGGGATATATATATATATATATATATATATATATATATATATATATATATATATATATATATATATATATTAGATAGAGACAAATTTAACAGGACCCAAAATTTGATTCAAAAACCCATTGAAATAGGAAGATAATAAATAAAAGGACTTAAGGGTTAAGAATGTAAGATTTTCGTTGCTTGCTTTGAATATTTAGTTTTCAGATATTCTTGAGAATATGAATAAGCTGGTTGATAGATACGGCGGAATATTGAAAGTGTATATTGGCCCAAATAACGTAACAGTAATCTTGACGGATCCAAAATATTTAAAACCGATTTTGAATTCGTCGACAAATCTGAAAAAATCCAGGTTTTATGATCTGCATACTCCACTGCTTCAAACCGGATTAGCTGTAGCTCCAGGTAAGTTTGCTTAATTTGTAAATAAGTTTGAATAAAACTCGTTTTCAGTAGATGCAATAAAAAATAACGTCATTTGTGAAATCTATAAAAGCGTATTTAAAATATTTTAAAAAATATATCATCATCATTATAAAAAATATAATAATATTTGTTTCGGTTTGTCTTTTGACTTTCCTAAATAATAACTGTAAGGTCATTGCTTCATTCCTTTCGTTATCAAAATTTATAATAACAGATAGGAATAAAATTGCAATATGGCCAAAAGTTTATCAAATACTTCTAAGATAATGAAAGCGAGGTTTAATTAAATAAATTATTTAAGATGCAGTGAAGACTATATTAGTCTATCTATTCTATTTCGTGAGTTATAACAAGCCCTACTTGTTCACCTTTAGTATGGCATAACAAACTGAAACTTAAATCTCCCACTTGATAAAACTATCTAGATTTCAACCAGTCAACTAAATCAGGAGAGTATCTCTTCTTAAATAGTTAGTCAACTAAATTGTTTAGAACAAATTACACACGGAAAGTATCTCTTCTTAAATTGTTTAAACTAAATTGTTTAGAACAAATTGCACACTAAACAAGTCTATATAATATACTAACTTCACTAGGTAGTCTCAAGTTTGGATATCTTTCTGATCCGTATACTAAGCCAAACTTGGTTTTATATCTCACTTACAAGGGAACTTCCGACGTCTGAATCGGATTTTCTTGAAACTTTGTACACTTTTAGTAGTCCATTTGGACGACATAATGCGCAACTAGTAAGGCGTACTATTTCGGCATTTTCGAGAAAATTGCAATTTGCTCTCTTCGAAATTTATCGCGTCGAATATGTACATTTACGTTGCATCAACGTGTATAAGATGGCGGTGGCCGAGTGGTTAAGTGCAAGCTTCGTAAATGCTGGATCGTTTGGTCTACTCCTACACATCGTTTACTTTTTTTCAACACTGGTCATATTTTTTCTTATAAATAACAATTCAAGGTAATATAATAAATAAATACGTGTATTTGAATGCGTTTTGATTGAATTTTAAATGTTATTTGGCTGTTATATATTTTTTTATCAATAAAAAAATGGTGCTTTGACCTGCACCGACGGGTTTGAAGAGATAAGGGGAGGGCATCAAGCTTGGAAATCTGAAGTCCATCAATGTAAATAAAGGTTGGATAATTAATAACTCCATTTAATAATACAAAGTAATAAAAAGTAATAAAATAATATATCTTCAACTGAGCATGAAGGAAAATCTCGCTAAATGCACTACCCCAGGTGGTAACCAATCCACCGTCACCTATAGTGACGTTAGCGGACCTTCGGATTCTGGGGAGTCCGCACCAACATGCTTTAAGGATGAGTCGGAGTATCCTGAAATCACCGCACGTAAACTCAGACCAAGACGGCAAAGCTTCTTCGCAACATGTAATGCCAACTCACTGCTAAAAGTGGGTAAACTGAAACATTTGACTGATTCACTAACACGACACAACATAATACTGACAGCAGTACAGGAAACCAGATTAACGGACGAACATGCCTTCGAGTCCCAAGGCTACAGAATCCTCAAAGGAAAAGTGGGTCAGCGGATAATGAAGAACTTAGGTACAGGATTTATAATCAGTCACAGGATACAGGATTCAGTAACCGACGTTACATCCCCGAGTAGGCGTGTATCCATCCGCTGTCTCAAATGCGCAAACAAGGGCTACAGTATAGTCAATGTACATGCCCCAATCAACCAGGACAACAGACGCAATCCAGACAGAACTGATAAATTCTGGGAAGACTTAGAAGATATTAACTCTAAACTTCTAGAGAGGCACACCGTTATACTGTTTGGTGACTTCAATGCTCAATTGGCAAGAGAGAAAAAATACAGAAACATAGTGGGCGCATAAGCGAACCAAACGCAACGGAGAACGATTGGTGGATCTGTGTAGGACTTTTGGGTTGAGCATGAAGTCTACAGCCTTCAAACACTTGCCAAGGAAGCAGAAGACTTGGATTTCACTTAATACCCACCTGGGTGAATTCCAGATAGATCATGTTGGCATTTCACGAAAATCTCAAAAGGAAATACAAAACGTGAAGGTACTAAGAAGCGCCAATCTGAACACAGACCACTACCTCTCAAAGATCAAAATAAGACTGCAGCCTAGAAACACTAGATTACACAGAACCTGCAAAAGATTTGACGTCGAGCGACTCAAGAACAGTCAAGAAGTAAGTCAGAGACTGAACAGCACAGACCTAAACAACTGGGACCAACTGAAGGAGACTCTTGTCAAGGCGGCCTATGAACTCGCCCCTCTCGCTAGAAGAAAGAAGCATCCGTGGTGGACTGAAGACTGTGACAATGCAATAGCCCAATACATACATACAATCCTTTATTGGCATAAATAAAAAAAAAACATAAACCTTTCCTATTACAATACTAAATAAAAACAAGTTAGATTCCGCAAAGAAAAACAAAACAAACGAAATATAAAATAAAGAAAAAATAAAGAAATAAAGAAAACAAAATCAATAATCACCATAAACAATAAAGTCCAAGTTAAAAGAGAGAGAGAAAAAAAACTACACTGGACTTCCTCTGTTTCCGTTACCTGTTCCTTCCATCCTTTTATCCTTTCCATCATTACTAAACCACTACCATCCTCATTTATGCACTGTTTCCATTTCGACCCTAACACTCTCTCTCTTTCGGTCCACTCTCCTTTTTTGCACCCCTCAAACCAATGCACCCACACGTCTTTCCCTGCCCCACATACACCACAACTCTTATACTTGTCATCCATCCAATACTTTCGCCCTCTTTCTTCACAGCCGCATCTAAACCTGGCAATTACTGACTGGGCATTCAGGCCCATTGTTGATTTTAAGTATTTAGGTAGCTCTTCAAATATTTGTATTTCCGCATAGTCCTTACTATATCTACTTTCCATTATTTTCCTTTGACGTTCTTGCAGTTCAACTTCCTTCAGCCTTCCCACTAGCCATTCGTCAACTCGCACGCCTTCCCTTCTAAGCCTCTCCATTTCCATGATAGACATACCACCTCCTTCATAGAGTTTCCTTCTATTCCTTCCCCAATTTGTCTCTCTCCTACCATTAATTCCTTCCAAACTTGCTACCCTGAACACTTCTTTTACAATTCTTTCCTCAGTCATTCCTTGCTTCAATTCTTAATTTAAATGCATTTAGCTCCTGCAGTACTATGTAGGACGGGGTTGATCCGTCTAATTTCAGGGCCTTTTTAAAGAATTGTAGATGCACCTTTCCACGCCTTCTTCTTCTTCCTTCACCCCCCATATTTCAGCTCCATATACTTCGCCAGCAAGTCTTCCACATCATCTCCTTCGCCCCGTAATTTGTGTTAAACTCTTTTCTCCATACCTTCAAGAACCTTTCTGCCGCCACCCACGCTTTTTTTGCCACGTACTCTATATGCTGTTTATTACCGCACCCACTCCCAAATACAAACCCTAAATACTTAAAATGCCCAACCTGCTCAATCTCCATTCCCTTCCATTCGAACCTCTCCTTCCTGCACACCCCACCTTTCTTAAACTTTATCCATTTTGTTTTATCTACATTTACAGTCAGTTTCCTTTTATCAAAAAATCTCTCCAATCTCCCAATCATTTCTTTCAATTCTCCTGCCGATTTTTCCAGTATTACCACATCATCCGCGTACACCAGACTCCACAACTTCTTCCTCCCCACCACCACTCCCCATGCTTGTCCAGCAGTCAAGACCTTTTCCAAATCTGCCACCTATATATTGAAGAGTACCGAATAGCCCAATACACAGATAGCCTGGGTGAAGTGAAATTCTAAAAAGACCAAGGAAAATTGGCATCAATTATTGGAACAAAGAAAGGTTACAGTCAAGATAATTCGAGGAACCAAACGAACCTTCACACAAAACCAACTAACCCAAATCGAAGAGAGCTTTGCTAAGAATAATTCCAGAGATTTCTTTGGAACCTTCAAGCAGGTACTCAGAAAATACGCTCCGCCAACCCTCCACTTCAGAGACTCACAAGGCAAACTGGCTTATAACGACAAGGACAACTGCCACCTTTTGGCTCAGTACTTTAAAAATCTACTCAACTGTGACCTACCCAGCGAAGACTTCGACTATAAAGAAACCACACCAAACCCGGACTCGCTTCCCCCTTCATTGGAAGAAGTTTGTCCAGATCATTCAACTTCTTAAGAATCGTTGCTGAACTGTGGAAAGGTGATGGAAACAATGATGTGCGCAAGTTAACCGAGATCATCCAGGACATTTGGGAAACAGAGAAATTACCACTCGTTTGGAAATCTGCTCTGATCCATCCGCTTCACAAAAAGTGAGAATTTACTGATCTAAACAACTACCGTGGAATTTCTCTCGTCCCTGTAACATACAAGATTCTCTCGAAGGCGTTACAAACAAGGGCAGAAAATCAGTTGGATAGTCAACTGGGAGAATACCAGGGGGGCCTGAGGAAGACTCGATCCTGTGTTGAACAGATCCTCAATCTTAAGACTGTACTTGCATACTTCAAGATGAGAAACCGCAAGGTGGTCGTCACCTTTGTTGATTTTAGGAAGGCCTACGATTTCATTGATAGAGAAACGCTTAACAAAGTACTCCAGGAACTAGTACTAGACAACAAAACCCGCAGACTCTTCCTAGAAACTTTGACCAACACCCATTCCAAGGTTAAATTTAGAGGTGAGATTTCAGAAAGCTTCGAAATAAAAACTGGAGTGAGACAAGGAGATGGACTTTCCCCACTTCTCTTCAACTGTGTCTTTGAAACAAAATTTCTTGCTTCTTTCAAATATTTTTGGAATCTTCTCTACTTCTGTATCCAAAGTTTGTGATCGGTCGACTTCATCTTCACTGCACGTCATCTCACTCCACGTCATTTTCGTCAGTACACGCACATAATTCAATTTGTATATTATTATTTATAAAACATAAGTCAATTTGTACAAGAACTTCAAAGGTTGGCGTTAACACATCACCAATAGATTCTTGACCCACAAGCTTGGTCCATTCCCCATTGCGAGGTACAGCACCTACTTCGTTATCCTCTCGCAAGAATTCTTCTTTATCTGTACTGATACAAAATCCGGATTTCTTGAAACAGATTTTGACAGTACCATCACTTATTTTGAACCATGTTTTCCTTGAAAAATTTCATGGCTAGAAGTACATTAATATCCGGGCAATGATTTGCTCGAGGAACGTAGGAAGAAGAGTGTGTTGAACAAATTCTCTGCTATAAAAGCATTTAAATGTATGTATGATACCTTGGTGTAAAGGTTGAAGTTTACGGGTGATTTTTGCAGGTAAGAACATGACTTTTACGTTTTCAAATATATGGGTATGTACAGTTGCCAATAAAAAGCAGGATTTTTTACGTTTCATCTTCATTTCCTTGTTAACTTTTTTCAACCAATCTTGGAATAACATCTTTGTCATCCAAGCTTTTGTATTATTGGCATAATCAACGGGTAGAGTCGCCACACACCTTTAACACGCCACTTGTGCCGTGAATTTAACTTACATCTTTGGTGACGCCGGTCCTACGCACCGGGTTTCTCAACTTAAGATTTTCCTAATAAGCAATACTCTATCCTAATTTTACTAGGTCAAAGATTAAAAAGACATGTTTCTTTAACAATAAAACATAGATACATCATAAAAAACATAATGTTTATATTTTTGCACTTAGAACTCCTTCCAACAAATAAATATACAAAAAATCCCCTCAGAAATTTGTCTTTTTCAAGGGCCATACAGCTAGAGCAGGTTGGCACTACATGCTGTCGACATAAATATTTCTTGCAATGGTAGCAAGTATATCTTGTTTTTCTGTCATCCACGCTCATTACACCGACCATTTCTAGAAGGACCGGTTTTCCCAGATCCCTTCAAATCCCTTCCAGATCCCTTCAGATCCCTTCCATCAAACTTCAAAATCTCCAAAAGTCATTTTCAAAAGTCTCATCAATCGAGGCAAGTTCAACTGAACCCGTCGTTATTTGATATGAGGTTCCATTAGATCAGCCAAATTCTCAATAAATTGACAGCGTTGAAGTTTTGGGTTTGAATTATTAGATGCACGTATCACCTGGCTGTTTACAGTACTGACATTGAGCATGACGTAAAAGATAATCATAGGCCAACGCACAGTGGTCTCGAATTCAAAAAAGTTGGCCAAAAATAGAAAGGAGTTTAAGATTTAAACGTGAATTGGAATATAGGGGTTTTCCAACTCGCTGATTACGAATTTCATTATATAATTTTAAAATTCAAAATGGCGGATCCAATATGGCCGACCATTTCAGTAAAATTAGGCATCTGTTGGCTTCTCTCCGCTTCTCTTGGTATACTGCATTATTAGCTCTAGTGTTTCTTTGCAGCATCTTTTGTCGCGCATTATTCTTTTCTGTTATAAACCTTTCAAATTCCATATCGAACCAATCTATGTTTCTTGATTTTTTGTCCCTACTACGTCTTTGGTTACTTTGATTATTGCACTCTCCATGAGACTTCCACTCATCGTCAATATTGCTATGGGCTGGGAATCTATTTAACTCCATGCTGACGTTTTGATATTTGTTTAGGGCTTCATTTTTGCTCAACTGGTCTGTATCCCACTGCTCCCTTTTTTTACCTTTAGTTTGGCGACATTTGATATTCTCTGCCGTAGTTTTCCCACTACCAGGAAATGGTCGCTATCGCAGTTTGGCCCTCTGTGGGTCCTCACATTAGTTATTGATGAGCCGTATCTTCTCCTTATAAGTACGTGGTCGATTTGGTTCACCAGTTGGCTTCCCGGCATTTTTCATGTGCCTTTGTATATAGTTTTTCTCTCAAAGGCTGTACTTTTTATTCGCAGCGACATTGCGTTGGCTAATTGGCATAGACGAATGCCGTTTGAGCTTGTCTCATTGTGTACTGAATATTGCCCAGCTACTTCGACTGCGAAATGTTCTTTCCCTATTTTAGCATTGAAGTCTCCAATTAAGTCCAAAATCAGCGCATTGCCAAAATTGCCGAATATGCCACAATCGTCGGTTTGCATTGGCATCCAAATGATTTCAAATCTCATCAAGTCCGGGCAAATGATCGAATTTTCATATTCAATGGTTTGATAGTGTGATATATTGAAAATCCTTCATGTTCGATACTCTTTTAAAGACATTTCCAGCGTTCCTTTAGGGGCTACAGATTCGAGGTTTTCCCATAAGGCGAATCGTACCCAATGCAAGAGCTGGGTATTGAATATGAAAAAACGACGTTCTCAAATTCGATAGTTTGACATGGTAGGGACGATATGGGTTCAGAGAAGGTCCACGGTCGATTCCGTTCTTCTCAAAGTGGCAGAGAAAGCCACAAGCAGCACACGGAAGACAAGTAAGATGACAGCTCTGTTAACACTAGACATACAAAATGCTTTAATTCTGCAGCCTGGGAAAAGATTATGGAAAAGCTAACTGACAGAAACTTTACCCCATAACTGTTGCGGCTAGTGCGCAGCTACCTATAAAATAGGAGAATACAGATGGAATCCGACGATGAGGTCATCGATTGCGACGTAAATAGTGGTGTTCCTCAGGGCTCGGTATTGGCCCCTACCCTGTGGAACATTCTATACTATGGCGTGTTAAGGCTCTCTCAAACAGGAGAATACAGATGGAATCCGGCGATGGGGTCGTCGATAGCGAAGTAAATAGTGCTGTTCCTCAGGGCTCGGTATTGGGCCCTACCTTGTGGAACATTCTGTACGATGGCGTGTTAAGGCTCTCTCAAATAGGAGAATACAGATGGAATCCGGCGATGAGGTCGTCGAATGCGACGTAAATAGTGGTGTTCCTCAGGGCTTGGAATTGGGCCCTACCCTGTGGAACATTCTATACGATGGCGTGTTAAGGCTCTCTCAAATAGGAGAATACAGATGGAATCCGGCGATGAGGTCGTCGAATGCGAAGTAAATAGTTGTGTCCCTCAGGGCTCGGAATTGGGCCCTACCCTGTGGAACATTCTATACGATGGCCTTTTGAGGCTCGTTTTCACCGCTGGGGTGGAAATAGTAAGATTCGCCGAAGACCTAGCTTTAGTTGCAACAAAGAAAACTATATAAGAACTAATGAGAAAAGCAAACAACGCCATAAAGCAGGTCGATGAATGGCTAGAGCAAAAAACCTTAAGCCCTTGAGCCCCTGCCCCTGAAAAAACAGAAGCCGTACTTCTCACTGGCAACAGGAAAATAAGACCTATAACATTCAAAATTAAAAAATTTGACATCACACCGAAACAAGAAGTCAAGTACCTAGGCATGACTATTGATCAGAAACTGTCTTTCAAAGCACAACTGCAGAAAAAGCCCTAAACATTGCATCGCCCCAAGGAAAATTATTGCCTAAGACTGGCGGTCCGAAAAGCAGTGAAAGAAGGCTGCTGAAAGAAACTACAGATCACAGTTCTGCAGATAGAGAGCCTAGATCGGGGCTCCATAGAGAATGGTCGAGCTCTATGGAGCCCCGATCTGGGCTAGAGCCATTGAAAAGGGGTACATGAAAAAGTTGCACACCTCTGCACAGAGAAAAATGCCCATCAGAGTATGCAGTGCATACAAGACTATCTCGCGGGAAGCTGTGTTGGTGATTGCTGGCATCGCACAATGGTCTGGATTTCAAAAAAGTTGGCCAAAAATAGAAAGAAGTTTCAGATGTAAACGTGTAGATGTAATTGGTATATTGGGGTTTTCCAGGTCGCTGATTACGAATTTCAAGGTATAATTTAAAAATTCAAAATGGCGGATCCTATATTGACAACCACTTAACTAAAAATTGATGGAAATTTAATATAATTTGTAATATAGGGGTACTCGAGGTCACTGGTTATGAATTCCATAGTATAATTTTAAAATTAAAAATGGCGGATCTGTGGATCTAATATGGCCGACCACTTAATTAAAAACTGATGAGAATTTCATATAATTTGGATTGAAGGGATTTTCGAGGTCCCTGATTACGAATTCCATAGTATAATTTTAAAATTCAAAATGGCGAATCTAATATGGCCGATCATTTTCTTAAGAATTGATCAAAATTTCATATAATTTGGTATTTGTGTTATCGAGGTCATATGTATAAGTGAGGTATAAGGATTTTCGAGGTCATTGATTATGAATTTCATTGTATAATTTTAAAATGGCGAATCCAAATGGCCGAGGGCTTTGTTAAAATTTGATCGAAATTTCATATAAATTGGTACATGAGGGTTTTCCAGGTCACTGATAGCAGATAGTCCCACATCCGTATCTGCGTAGATCCTAAGTAACAAACAATTTGCCCGGCGCAGCGTCTCGTATTTCTAATCTCACATGTACAGAGGCAGACATGGGCAAGATTTTCTTGAAGATTCTATTACAAAACATCGTAATCTATATGTTCTATATCTCAACTTCTTGAGCCCCGCTGCAGTGATAACTTTTTTTGCAAATTTACGGAATTTTTTTTTTCAAGAAATATCTTTGACTTGATTTCTTACACACGCGAGTACAAATTAATGAAAACGTAATATATGTAAGTATTTTTGCATACCTTCCTTAAAACCCTCCATCAAACAAAAAAGAAAAAGGACACTCGAGTAAAAAGTTACTCACACTTGAATAAACAAAGAAATTTCGATGTGCGCGCTGAGCCGACAAGGGTAACTTTGAACTGGCATAGCGTCTCAACCATAAAAGATATCCCGCTTTTATTTTATAATAACATACACTGAACCATCCTCTACAAGATTCTTTTGAAATAAACTCATTCGGTGACTATAATTTTTTCGATTTTTTGGCCAACTTTTTTCAGATTCAGTCCACTGTGTCCACGCCTTGTTGCTCGGACACAATTGTAATTCGCACATAAACGATCGACGACATCGACCCCGCCCTTGGTATCATTCTAGCTTAAAATTATATCAGGTTTGGGCATCTATTGTACCATCTGTTCTATCAGCAGAACATTCCTTTTTGCGTTTGGGACGTGTGAAACCGAAACCAATGTTGTTGCGAAAACCAAACATACTTGACTTCACATTTCGACCACGCAATACATAGATGTCAGGAGGTATTTATTTCTTGTTCTTCCTGGTTGTTCCAACTGTTGTTAGACCATTTCTGTAGGAATGCGTCAATTCAAAACACGTGAAACAATTGTAGTTGCAGTATTGTAAACAAGCATAATCTTTGAACAACAGCTAGGCCAAAATTTTCAAGATTGTATGGACATGCATTTGGTTGTTTTCCATACTAACTGTGCAAAACATTTTAGCAAAACAGGGAGCTTGAATCTGGATACCATACGGATTTGGTTTATTCGGAATGTATTGTTTAAATGCACATCTTCCACGAAAGCCTTCCAATTTTTCGCCTTCCAATTGTCACAAAAAGCAGATAAGGTCTAATTATCTTTGCAACTTTGGACAAATCTCTCAAATATTTCTCTGACATGACAAATCTTGTCATGTGCTTTTCTTTGTTGCCTCGTCGTGACAACATTATATCTCAAAACTCGTAGCCGAATGTTATACCTTTGGGCAGACATAGAAAGCATAATCCGTTCGAAAAAACTTGTCAACCTTTGGATTATTCGATTTTTAGACTCCGGATAATAAGATGAAACATATAAAGCATTGTATCTCATTGATGTTAGTCTATCGGGCAAATGTTTCTCTGTTACATTTATGTTTGACGGTGTCAATGTATTGGTTGGTACACGTGATAATAACATCTACTATGGTGCCGAGTAAAGAAGTCTCTCCAAATTCAAAAAGGGATCCTCTTCGCTGTCCGATCAAATCAAGTATCATCGAAGATCAAATTTGTATTTGATCTGGAGTTTGATTTTCCGGCTTCACTGTCCGATAATGTTTGTGCTACGTAGTTATCAGATAACTGTTCTTCTTGTAGAGGAGCTTCGACGACGACGAGTTTCACATTCATAAGACATGCTAATCTTATAATTTGCTAATCCTTATAATAAACTTATCAAAAAGTTAAAATTAAACTATGACTTAAGTCAAAAAACCAAACAGCCCGTGAATGTCACAATATGCGTGCTCTAAACCAGATCACCTGGCGCCTAGCCAATAAATCAATTTTGGGTGACACGCCCATCAAAAGCAAAAGCGGAGAATTACTAGTTACGGACGAAGCACAACTAATACGGTGGAAGGAGCACTTCCAAGAAGTCCTAAATAACCCATCGCCTGACAACTCCAACACTGATGAAAACTCCGTCCCTCCCATTCTAAGAATGAATACCAATCCTCCAAACATCAAGGATATTAAAAATGCATTTTTGAAGCTAAAGGACGGAAAGGCAACGGGTTCAGATGGTCTACCCGCAGAAATATTAAAAGCCGATGCTGAAACATCAGTAAAATTATTATACCCAATTATTAAGCAAATATGGGAAACGGAATACGTTCCGAAAGAGTGGAGGGAAGGGGTAATTGTCAAACGCCATAAAAAGGGAGACAAAAAGATCTGCAACAACTATAGGGGTCTTACTCTTCTCAACACAGCCAGTAAGGTGCTCACATTAACAATCCTCCATCGACTGACAGAATCACTCGAACCTACAATTAAGAGCGAACAAGCCGGTTTGAGGCCTAGAAAATCATGTATCGACCAGATCAACTCGCTCCGAATTATTATTGAGCAGTCCGTGGAATGGCGCTCTACACTTTACATGCTTTTTGTGGATTTCGAGAAAGCTTTCGACTCTGTTAGCCGCAACGCCATCTGGAAAGTCCTATCACAGAACGGCGTCCCTCAAAAGATTGTTAACATCATCCGGGCATTGTACGCGAACAGCTCTAGCCGTATCAAACACAAAGGCAAACTAAGTGACGAATTTGTTGTCTCCTCGGAGGTCAAACAAGGTTGTGCATTATCGCCTCTCCTATTTATAATCGTCATGGATCACATAATGACTGCAGTTAACGAGCGTCCCCGCGGCATCAGATGGCGTCTGAACTCCCGGTTGGAAGACCTGGATTTCGCTGATGATTTGTGTCTCCTCACGTACACCTACCAAGATATGCAGGAAAAACTAAACCTACTGGACTATAACGCGGCGTTCACTGGCCTCAAAATAAACATCTCTAAGACCAAGGAAATGCGTATCAATGCTCGTAATAACACCCCGCTCACTTTAAATAACATCCCAATCGATAATACTGTCAACTTTTGCTACCTGGGCAGCCAGATTACTCCAGAAGGAGGAGCTTCAGAGGATGTCAAAATACGAATTCGAAAAGCAGGATACGCATTTGCTCTATTGAATAATTTCTGGAATAACCCATGGATCAAAAGAAGTACCAAAATCAAGGTCTTTAACAGCAACGTCAAATCAGTTCTTTCGTATGCCTGCGAAACCTGGAAAGACACTCTAGCGGTTACTCCCAAGATTCAGACCTTTGTCAACAAGTGCCTGCGGCGCATTCTTGGCATACGTTGGCCGGAGGTTGTCTCAAATGTTACTCTATGGAAGTTAACAGGTCAACAATCAATTGCCAAGGAGATCAAGAGGCGCAAATGGAGTTGGATAGGCCACACACTAAGGAAACCCAGCTCAGATATCTCCAGGGAAACATTAGAGTGGAACCCTCAAGGCCAGCGCAGGGTAGGTAGACCTCGCTCTATCTGGAAACGCACAGTGGATAGCGAAGCCAGGAGAAATGGAAAGTCCTGGAATGAGGTCAAGTGCTTGGCGTCGAACAGGACAAGATGGAGATGTTTCGTGGAGGCCCTTTGTTCCTCCTTGGAGCCATAGGAATCAATAATATGACTTAAGTAGTCTGTAACCCCGGTCTCACACAGCGGGTTGGCGACAAAATTCCAAGACGTGCCTCCGTGTCGCTGGCGCTGGATGGATTAACGGCGGTGGACGCGCAATGAGGAAAGTACACGAAATCACTACTCAATTGGATGGCGGATAAGTTATTCGACTTTTTTAACCACCCGGTCTTAGAGACATACACGTCACAAATGGCGGGTTAAAACATATGGGTCGTTTTGTTTTCCCGATGATGAACAGAGGGAGTTGTTTATCCGTACCGGTCATGTTTACGCATTGAAGAATATTTAGACGTTCATTGCTTTGTCTCTTTCAAAGACATTTTTAAAATGTAAATGTTTTATCGGGAAGGCACTTGAAGAACAAATCAGTTTCATCCACATTATAAATACCGTCTGGATGATACTCCTTTAGGAAACTAGGCAAATCTTCAGTCCATTGATTAAACACGGATTTACTTTCTCTGACTACTTTTTTAAAAGCTGTATCATTGTGAAAACTCCTTTTAAAACCCTCTAACTAACCTTCAATAGCCGAAAAGTTGTTAATTCCCAATTTGGAAGCAAAATCTTAGATTTTTGTTCTAACAGGGTCGTTCTATGGGAATGTTCTTGTTGGGAATTTGTTTGATCCATTCTAAAACTCTTAATATTTCCGTATCCCTCAGAGCACTGAGACTTTATAAAATCTTTTAACTTAATAATTTTATA
This sequence comes from Phosphuga atrata, assembly GCA_944588485.1. NCBI lineage: Eukaryota > Metazoa > Arthropoda > Insecta > Coleoptera > Silphidae > Phosphuga > Phosphuga atrata. The sequence continues at coordinate 72,686,571 of OX155896.1, forward strand.
ATAGGCGGATTCTAGTAGACCAAACACGCTTTGAGTTACACTACGCGATTTCTCACACTCAAACGCGTTAACGATTTATCACTTACAATTAGAGACAACATTTGGAGTTTTCTTTTACACATTACGTAGGTGTTTAAGATTTAAATTTGAATTTAAGATTTAAAATGTGTCTTCACCCTTCAGCGATTTGTTTGCAGAACTTATTAGTTAAAAACTATTTAACAGTGAGGTCCAACAATTGCTCCTTATTTTACTTAAAACACAGATGTTTTGAGTAATAAATAATCGACTCTCTCTTATAAAGGCTTATATTTTTCACTCCTAGAGGTTTTAGAGCCTAAAAGTGACTGGACCAAGCAACTACTACCATTTATAGAGTTTTCTCGCTTACCCAGTGCTCACTTACTCAGGTTTGACTGTAAATGACTTGTAATTAATTATGATTTTCTTAATGAATAGTGGATGTTTGGAAAAAGAACCGAAAAAATATTTCTCCGGCTTTTCACTACTCGATGTACGAAGAATACAATAAAATTTATAACGCGGCCTCAAATAATTTTATTCGAAAATTGAAGCAGAACGTAGAAAAGCCCCTGGATATCTACCACATTTTGAACTTGTGGAGTTTAAACGTAATTGCAGGTAATCCAAATACGTGTTCTGTTAGAAAAGTATCCGGCCTTTAGCCGGTAAAAAAAAAACTGGCATACCTGTACGTCACTCGAACACTGCTCGACAGCAACTGACGCTATCTACAGGCGGGAAAAAATTCACGCATGCGCACGAAGGTTCAAGGTCGGTGAAGGATCATGCAAGCGCGCTTGATTCAAATCCATAAGGTTTTCAAAATAAAAAATAAGGTCGGATACTTTTCTAACAGACCACGCAATTAAACAACAAAAATTAATCGAAACGTGTAAAAATAAATTTGTTTTTAGAAATTGCTATGGGAGCAAATTTCAGTGAAGATCATAACGCCGTAACTAGATACTTGCACAATATGAATGAAATTTTCGAGATTGTAATGGAACGTACCTTCTCGTTTTACAAAAGATTCGATTTTATTTTTAAGTTCTTGCCCGAATACCAAGTTCAACAGAAATGCATTAAATACCTCGACGATTTCGCTGGCGGAATTATAACCAACCGAATTAAAGAACGTGAAGCATTCAACGACGAGAATAAACAAAACAGTTTCAAAAATGCCACGGTGTTAGATTGTATATTAAGTTATAGCAACAATGGTAAAGACATTCCACTTACGTACATGAGAGGGGAAATGCACATGTTTATGGTTGCGGTAAGTTCCCAGAAAATTGTTATCAAGTTTTATTTCCAAAATTTGTTTTAGGGGCGTGATACAGTAACGGTGGCTCTCTCCAGTTTATTATTTGAGTTGTCGAAACATCCCGAAATTCAAGAGAAAATTTTGCAAGAAGTCGACTCAATTCTGGACGAAAAAAATGATTTTATCACGTTAAAACAACTGAATGATATGATATATTTGGATATGGTCATCAAAGAAGGACTTAGGCTGTACTGTCCAGCACCATTTTTTGAAAGATGTTTAGACAGTGATGTAGAAATTGGTAAGGCGTATATTCCAGAACAAAGTCAAACGATTTAAAACAACTTGTTTGTAGATGGAATTGTTTTACCCAAAGGAATAAACGTTAACTTCCTGGTGTTTGCAATGCACCGATCAGAAAGAATTTACGAGGATCCTTTAAAGTTCGATCCAGAAAGATTTCTTCCAGAAAATGTTGCAAAACGAGATTCCTTTGCCTTCGCGCCGTTCAGCCAAGGACCGAGAATGTGCATAGGTAGATGCCGATATTATTTCGCCTCAAAAATTTTGCACTGTAACGGTTTCAGGATATAAATCCGCGATGTTCCAACTCAAATGCATGCTGGCAAAACTCGTTCGCGAGTTTAAATTCATCGAAGCCGATCCGAATTTTAAATTGCAACTGTATAACGATGCCGTGCTCAAATCCAGGAATGGTTTCCCACTTGTGTTAAGGAAAAGAAATTAGTTTCTTATTAATTTATTTCGAATTCAAAGAAAAAAAAAAAACTAGGATTGGTATATGGTATATCTATTTTATAATATTGTTGTGTTAAATCTATTTCTTTCGTAATTTGTTGTGATTGAAACTATCTAAATTTGTGTGCTTACTTAATTTTCGTACAAGCTAACATGTAAGATGAATAAAAATATCTAAAATAGCGTCGTGTATTAATTAAGATGTAAATCAAGTTTGAAATTTTTTGAATTTTACAGTCAGACAACACAAGATAGTCAAGGCTAGTTAGATTAAATTGGATACACAGAATTAGAGGGAGAAGACTAGGTAAATAATACTATATATAAAACAACTAGGATAGACAAGACTACATAAACAATATGAACAAGCAGTCGGAGAAGCTCAGATGAACAAGAACTACATTGGGTGAAGAAAGCTGTAAAGCAACTTAAGCGTCTTTTTATTTAAATCGTCTTTTTAAAGCGTCTTTTTATTTAGAATTTATTCTGCAATTGAATATTTGCGAAGTAATGTTGAAGTTTGCAAGGAAAAATTATTGTTAAATAATAGCCAAAAGTGTCTCAATTTAAAGGTTGCGGTGAATATATTGCAGAAGTTGGTGATATTGTGCATTAGCATCGCAGGCTTGTATGCACAATACATGATTTACGTTTATAGTGCAAGCTCCGCCTGCTGAACCGCTGCACACTGGGACGGATTACGAATTTACGGCGCGACAAAAATAGAATTTTACATGTCTCACAATTAAGCAAAACCTCTTAAAATGTATTGTTAGATAACCCATCCATAATATTATAAACAAATAAATGCGAAAAACCAATTCCATTCGTTGTGGGAACGTGTTAAACATCGCTCTTGTCCCTTAGGTACCAAAAAGGAATTAGTTGCGCTGGATTTTTAACAAAGTAACTACGCCTGTTTTGTGTTTGTTTTAAAAAATTGTGAACTTTTAAAATACAGAGAATATAGCTTCAAGTATGTATTTACATGTAATAATATAAAATTTGTAGAAAGTTTTAATCAATACGGTTAAAAAAAAGTTTTGTTAACGATAACATCGTAAATTAATTTTTTTTGTAATAAACTGCAATAAATTGATTTTTTTTAAAAGTTCCGCATAGTTCCATTAAATTAAATATTTTGCAAAACAAAACAAACATTGATAATTCTAGAAAAGCAAAAATCCCGTCCACATTGTTCCACCTTACTGAGAATTACACCTCTTTTTCCAGGTAGTCGTGATGACCACCATTTGCAAGAGAGAACGTTGAATATAAATTAACTATTTTTTGTATTAAGAGATGAAAGTTTTTATAAGTTTTCTTCGTTAAAGTGTAAAGAACGATTAGTACAATACGTGTTGGATAAGTTTTGTGTCAATGACGGTTTTGAATTTGTAAAAAAATGTTGCACTTTTATTATATAACAAAAAAAAATATTTTTTGCACTTAAATTTGCATTTTTAATTAATCGTGTACCTACACCTAATATAGACTAATTTTATATTAGAATCATCAGAATGTCATCATAAGGTAATATGTGAGACAAAAAATTGAAATGAACTGGATTTTATTTTTGTCGCCGTAAATTCGTAATCCGTCCCTGTGTGCGCTGGGTGGATTGAGTAGCCCAGCGGCCCGTTGCCGATCCAAGCCCGGATAAAGGAGGACGGTTGGGCGCAGGGTTAAAAACCCTGCCCCGTAAAAAAACATATTGTTACGGAAACTCAACATTATGAAAACCAGACTGATCAACGGAGACAACCTCGGCAGTTAAAAAGGAGGAATGATTTGATGACCTAAGAGAAATGAAAATAAGAAGTTGAAGGAGAAAGGCTCTAGATCAGTGATTCTCAAACTTGGTGCCGTTGAAAAAAAAATGTCAAAAAATGTCAAAAGAAAATTAAATGAGGAGGAATTTGAGTTTCTACTTTTATAACTGAATTATGGACAATTGGCTAAAATCTGAGTCTTTAAAACGGAAAGGTGGATAACTCACAGAAACTTGGAAGCTTGAAAGGTGGATAACTCACGCTTCTGAAGCGATTGATTCAATGACAACCAGCATCGTCGGAGGAGAGGAAATATTCCAGAAGACACCTGCGAGTCTAAATAATTCAAGTTCGCGAAAACGCAACGACCAAAATAAGGAAATATGATCCTAGTTTCTTCACATTGTTTGGCTTTGTTTCTGTTGGGAATGAATAAGCATCGGAAGGGCAATGCGGTATCTGTCATAAAATTGTTTCTAACAGCTGCGTGGTTCCATCCAAATTAAAAAGGCATCCGGAATGCAATCAATCTGATTTGGTACATAAAGGTGTAGCGGCACGAGCCGTTACATTTTTATTTCTTAATTTTTCGAGGGCATTACAATAATTACCCAAATATTTTCAGACAATTTCCGAAAACATTTTATTAGGGTCGGTAATGTAATCCTCGAGCAGATTAAGAAATATTTCTACTTTTAGTTTTACGAGGGCATTACGGTGATTACCCAAATATTTTCGGACGGATTTCCAAAAATATTTTATTAGGGTCAATGGTGTAATCCCCGGGGAAATTACGACAAGATGTTTTTCCGGAGAATCGGTAATCGCCAAAGCGACAAATAGCCGAAACTAGAAAAATAAGCACCCCCAGATGGAGGGACCAGTATACCTGGAGATAATATAAATACCTGGACCCCCGAATAAACACACAGTCACGGTCCACACAGTCAGGCGCAGCAGTCAGCTACTCCACTGAAGTTCCGTCAACACAGTTCGATCCAGACGGTTCAATCAACACAGTCAGGCGCAACCAGTCAACAGTTCGATCCACAAAGTTCCGTCCAGACAGCGAGGCGCAAAAAGTCAGCAAGTCGACTCCAGTTCAGTTAAACAGTGAGGCGCAACCAACCTACGAGTCCAGTTCAGTTCAGCCAGTGGACTCAGACACATCGGTCCAGTCAGTGGACCCAGTCAGCCAGACCAGTATCACACCACAAAGGTGAAGAAATGTTCAAACGCCGCACTTTATCTCTTCAGGCAGGGTCATCCATGGTTGAGAGAATTAAAAAAAAATGAAAATGAAAACGCAACTGAAGCTTCATTTATTGTCAGTTCACACATAACGAAATCTAGAAAGCCCCATACTATTGCCGAGACACTGTTTAAACCTTCCGCGATGGATGTTGAAAGTTGCATTTTAGGTCCAGACATGGCAAAGAAGATTGATAAAGTGCATCTGTCAAATAGCATATAAGCAAACGAATGTACACAATTTCAGATGCTGTGGAGAACCAGCTTAGAAGCAGGTGGATAATTAAATACAGACAAAATGATTTGAAATTGAATGATTTGAAGTGCGTTGATATTTGCAACGATGGATCGGCTGCAATGGTTGGAAAAGTAAAACCGTTTCTAGAATGAAATGGCAGACAATGCCATCAGCAGACACTGTGTCATCCATCGACATTCTCTGGCAACAAGAAGGATGTCGCAAGATTTAAAAGTCGTATTGGATGGTGCTGTGAAGATAACTAATCATGTTAAGAGCCGCCCGCTTCAAGTCCATCCATCCATCCGTGGCCTTACAGCCCTCTGTGGGCCTTAGCCTCCTCCTTTCTAAGCCTCGTTTAGCATTCTTTTCCATCCTTTTCTGTCCGCTGCTGCTCTTTTCCAGTTCCTTATGCCTATTAGTCCTCTTGCGTCTTTTTGTATGTTGTCATGCCATCTTACTCGTGGTCTGCCTTGTCTCCTGTTGCCTTCCATGTTTCCTTTGTAGATCTTCTGTGGTATTCTTTCTTCTCCCATGCGTTCTACGTGTCCTGCCAATTGCAGCCGTTGTATTTTTATATATGTTACTAGGTCTATTTCTTTATACAGTTGTACCAGTTCGTGATTATACTTTATCCTCCACCCGTCTTCTTCCTGGGTTGGTCCAAATATTCTTCTCAATATTTTTCGCTCGAATTTTAATAATAGGTCCTCATGTTTGGTCGTCATTGTCCACGATTGGCACCCGTAGGTCACTATCGGTCTAATGATGCTTTTGTACACTTTCACTTTGGTTTTTACCCCCACTATTTGCGATTTCATTACACTTTGAACTGCGTAGTACGCTTTATTCCCGGCTATCAGTCTCTGTTGAATTGTTTGTGGTATTAAGTTCTGTTCGTTCAGTGTTGAGCCCAGATATTTAAATTCTCGTACCACTTCAATATTCATATTATCCATGGTTATGTTCTGTCCCAGCCGCGTCCTTGATTTTATGGCCATGTATTTCGTTTTGTCTTCATTCACCAGCAGTCCTATCGGTCTTGCCTCTTCTATCAGCTGCATAAATGTTTCTTTCACTGCCAGTACATTCCTTCCCATTATATTCAGATCGTCTGCATATCCTATAACTTGGCATGACTTTGCTGTCAGTTTTTATTCCTGTGCCTCTGATCACTTTCTCGAGGGCTAGGTTAAATAGGATCGGGGCCAGGCCATCTCCTTGTCTTAGTCCTTTGTCTGTTGGGAAATTTTCTGTGAGCTGGTTTTGTATTCTGACCTGATTGAGCGTCTCTTCCATGGTTACTTGTATCATCTTGATTAGCTTCTGTGGTACTTCAAATTCTTTCAGAATGTTATATAGTGCTTCCCTACTTATACTGTCGTAGGCTTGTCGAAAGTCTACGAATAGTTGATGGATAGGTATGTCAAATTCCCACGCCTTTTCCACAATTTGTCGTGTTGTAACAATTTGGTCGGTCGTGGATCTCCCTCTTCTAAATCCTGCTTGATACTCCCCTATTAGATCTTTTGCGTATATCTCCAGTCTTTGGCGTATTATGGATGTTAGGACCTTGTATGCGACACATAGTAGTGAGAGGCCACTATAGTTGTTGCAGTCTTGTCGGTCGCCTTTCTTGTATATTGGGCAGATTATGGCTATCTTCCACTCCTCAGGTATTTTTTCTGTTTTCCAGATAGTTTTTATTAGCGCATGTATTTTAGTTCCTAGTAGTCCTCCTCCTTGTTTGAGTAGTTCGGCTGGTATTCCGTCTATATTTTGTTATTTTTTAGTTGTTGTATGACCTCTTTAATTTCTTGTAATTCTGGGTCCAATACTCGTGGTAGCACTGTGCATACGCTCGTTTTTGGTCCTTCGTAGTTGGTTCCTTGTTCTTTGTTTAGTAGTTCTGTGAAATATTCTTTCCATCGTAATAGAATTTTATTTCTCTCGGTCATTATTTCCCCGTCCTTATTCTTGCACATTTCTATTCTTGGGTGGAATTCGTTTTTGGTGCTGTTCACGGCTTTAAAGAACTTTCTTGTTTCGTTCTGTTCTCTTAGTTCTTCTAATTTGTCCAGTTGTTAATTTAGGTCTTTTCTTTTTTCTCTTCTGCATACTGCCTTTGCTCTCACTCTCAAGATAGCGTATTCTTGTTCCTTAGTTCTTTTTGGCCTTTGCAGTAGCCGTTGTCTTGCTTTATTTCTCTCGTCTATTGCCCTCCTGCACGTCTCGTTCCACCATCGATTTCGCTGTCCTTTGGGTTCTATTCCTATGGTCTCCTCCGATGCTTCTCTTATGCTTTTTTTTTAAGGTTTTCCCATGTGTTATTTGTTTCCTCGTGCTCTTCCCCTTTTTTTCCTTCGTTTATATTTTCTTTAATCTTCTTCTCCAGTGTTTCCACATATCTCTTGCGTTCATCTTTGTTCTTTAGGTTCTCTAGACTATATTTTCTTGTTTTTTCTCGCTTTTGGGCACGTGCTTTATTTATTCTCGTTCTTAATTTTATTTTGACCATAAAGTGGTCTGAGCCTACTGTTGCTCCTCTCATGGTTCTGATATCCACTATACCTGAGTAGAATCTGGCGCTTATTAGGACATGGTCTATTTGGTTTAGTGTGCGCCCATCTGGAGATTTCCAAGTTTGCTAGGTGAATGTTCTTGTGTGGAAACGTTATACTTCTGACTACTAAGTCTTTTGACGCTGAGAAATCTATGGTTCTAGTTCCATTATTGTTAGACTCTTCATGTATGCTGTATTTTCCTATCGTTGGCTGGTAGGCGTCTTCTTTGCCTATTTTGGCGTTAAAGTCCCCGATCACGAGTTTGATGTCATTCTCTGGTGTTGTGTCGACGTGCCTTTCTAGGGTTGTGTAGAAATCATCCTTTTCATGGTCCTCCTTCTCTTCTGTTGGGGCGTGAACAGAGAATATGGATAAGTTATTAAAACGCATTTTAATTCGGATGTATGCAACGGACTGTAACATCCTCTTGTTAATTGGTTTGAAGGCGATGACGTTTTCTTTAATCTGGTTTCCAACTAACAATCCCACTCCGAATTCGTGTCTGTTGTTTGTGTCTCCACAGTAGTACAGGTCTCCGCTTTTATTAGCTAGTCTTCCTGTTCCTGGCCATCTTATCTCTTGTAGGGCTATTAGGTCTAGTTTGTATCTATCAAATACTTCCATCAGTTCATTTAGCGCTCCTGTTTGATATAAGCTTCTAATATTCCACGTTCCGAGGTGCATGTCCATTTTCCTTTGCCTTGTCCGTCTTCGTGTCATCTGTTCTGCTGTCCGAGGCATATCTTGAGGTTTCGTGACAATTGGTGTTTTACGGGATGGGGTTGTTAGCCTCACACCCAACCCCCTTTTCGGAGGGCCATTTCTCCCGCACTCGTCAGCCCTGACCTTTCTTTCCACCGGGGGTTGGTTACCCGATCTCCAGAGAGGTTGTTCAGGTTACCCGGGGTTCTCCACCTTTATCTTCATATAAAGGCTGCCTGGAGGTGAGAGTCGGAATTGGGTAGGAGTGGCTATGCGACGCTAACAGGAAGCAGCATCGTGTGGTGCGCATGAACTACCCCATTTGAACCCCAAGTACGCCCGCTTCAAGTACGTATTTTAAAACTTACCGCCGAAGATCTGGGTATCACTTGTATCACTGTGATCTGTGGATCACTTCCACCTCTTTTTTTAGCCATACCATTTGAACTAAAAGATGCACTAGTACTAATATTTGAAGTAACATTTACAGCAGAGCTTTTTATGGGTATAATGTCGATTGGCTGCTTAATTTAGGATACCTTTTCGACATTATTTCGAAAAATTAAATGAAACCGCCACTTCTCTCAATGTTGCATTCTCAACATACGTTTACATTAAAAACAGGTTAGGTTATGTTATTATACAGGAGCAAACTCTCTATATCAAGTGATTTAAGGGTGAAATTAACCAAAGGTTAGATAAACTTAAAGAATCTTCCAAATAATTTTATTCGAGAATTGAGCATTAAATTTGTATTGTTAGGGTTCCGTAACGAAAACGGAACCCTTATAGGATCACTTTGTTGTCCGTCCGTCTGTCTGTCTGTCTGTCCGTCTGTCTGTCTGTCAAGACCATTTTTCTCAGGAACGCGTAGAGGTAAAAAGTTGAAATTTATATCAAATACTCGGGTCTGCGGGCCCTTTTAGCTGTGAAAAAATCAAACTTGTAAGTCAACGCGATCAAAAGATATGACCGTTTATGTCGCATATTTTACGATTTCATAAGGGAATCAAAACCTATAGGGTACTTCCCGTTGACCTAGAATCATGAAACTTGGCAAGGAGCGGTGTCTTACAGCACATGTAAAGGGGAAAATCTGAAAACCGTAAAAATGTAGTTTAATTACCAGAAAAATGCGAATTTACTATTAGAAACTTATGAAAATACACTAATGTTGTCGTAGTGGTATTGTCAGGCTCCAGAAGCATATGGGTTGCATACAGTTAGGTCCTAAGGTTAAAAAGTATGTATTGGCAGCAAGCCGTTTATACTGAATTTTCTTTGTTTATATTCGTTATGCATTTCATCACGTACGCTCTATATCAGGGATGTTATGGAGATCCGTAACCGAAACTATCGGATATCCGAAATAAAAATATATCCGTAACCGTAACCGAATCCGATATAAAAGTTTCGAATAATTTCGGATAATTTTTATTGATATGTTGTAATAATTCCTATAAAAATATTTCAATATCTAATAGAAAATATATAATAGACAAAAAGGAATAATGTTGTTTTTGTTTATTATATTTATGATTTTGCATTTTTACGTAGATAAAACTTATAAATATTAATAACTTATATATCTTATATGACATATAATTGTAGTACCTACTTATATTGTAGTACTTAGTTGTATGACATATGATTGTAGGTAGTACAAATAATAACATAGAAATAAAATAATTTTTTTTACAAATTAGCATTCTACTTTTACAATTCCTTCGAAATCTGATATCCGTAACCGAAACTAATGGATTATCCGAAAAAAATTCATATCCGTAACCGTATCCGAAACCGGTATAACATTATTCCTATATCCGTATCCGCATCCAGATCCGAAATTTCATATCCATAACATCTCTGCTCTATATACATAATATATACAGGGTATATATTATGTCTAAATTTTGCTTGTTTATAACCGACATGCGACATACTCAAGTCCCGTAACATCCTGTATATATTATATTTCATCTAATTTTTCTTTATAATTCTTTTTATTTATAATATGTTGATAATCTACATAATAATACCATATTATAATCTACATAACATGTTGTAGATAATATGATTTAAGTATATTATACTTAAATCACGTTCGCCCTATATTTTTTGGTAGTCAATTGCCCAAAAAGCAGTCAATTGAAAAACTGAATGTTAAGAGTATCGAAATAGATCTAGAAATAGTTAAAATATTAGTTCATATTAGATCTAGAAATAGTTAGATCTTAATATAAATTAGTGTATACGTCTAATACTAAAATAAAGTTTTCTTTTTATAAGTTTAAAAGTATTCGCGTTATTTAAAAAAATACCCTGTATACCTTTATACAGGGTATATAGGTATACAGGCAAAATTGAGCAGTAAAAACAAATAGTGAAGTTCCAGAACCCCTAAACACTCAAAGTGAATGGGGGATGTATGGTAATAATATATAGGGTAGCTTGCAGCGGTACTAATATCGTCGTGATTTTATGAGGGCCACTTGTCAAGTTAACTGAATGTGCTTGCTACGTCCTCCACAAAAAAAAGATACCTTACTTACTGTACGGAACCCTCGGTGCGCGAGTCACAACTCGCACTTGGCCGTTTTTTTTTTTATTTTCCTAAGTTTTCAAACCGTTTTTAGGGTAGCTGTGCCGCGAAATTTTTGTAGCCCGACAAGGGTGCCGCGAGATTTTTGTAGCTCGATAAGGGTGCCAGCAAAAAAAGTTTGTGAACCACTGCTCTAGATAGAGATTAATGGAAGGTTCTACATGGACCGTAGTGCCGACAGAAGAAGAAATTATAATGCAAACTGCAGCGCAGTAAAATTCGTGATTTGTAAACTCTGTAACGTCGTTAAAATAAAGATTTTTCAAAATTTTCTTCACAAAACCGTTGTATAAGCCACCAAAATTTCAAGATTTTGTTTAATTAAACTTTCAATAAATTTAGATTCTTTATATATTGAAATAATGGACGCTAAATAAAAATGATTTATTTACAAAAATCTTTTAAAACCATTAACTTTTCAGACGGAACGAACAAATTGACAAACAAGACTAATAAGGCTATAAAAAGCTCACAAAATTAAAGACAAAAATAAAATGCAAAATTGGAGAGGAGAAACAAAATTAATATTTAAAAATAGAATCGATGCGAAAATTGTATTGGATTAAATAAAACTATATGATGTCCACATGGAGGTCAACAAGCATGTTGTTTTAGTTGTCTACACTTTCACAATCAGCAACAATATCAGAAAACGCTTCTGTGGAGAAAAGGACATTCTCAGCGGCATTTAACCGCTACGCAGCAACCAAAAATGTTACTCCTGCTCTTTGTGCCGATTATTTTAATATTAATTATACTTGGATTATTACTAATAAAGTGGTACTTGCAATTGTACAAATACAGGCATCTAAATATTCCTGGACCGAAACCTTTGCCGATTATTGGAAATGTGTTGGAATTTGGATTCCAGCCAGAAGGTAAGCCATACATTAATAACAATAAAGGCAGATTGAAAATTATAAAAATGCGTTAAATACGAAGAATATTAACAGAAAGGCAAAAAGATGTCCTGGTTAGTAGCTCATTTTGTCTAATGTATTCAACAAATATTTTCTACTTCTCCATATTGACATGAGATAAGAGGTATGGTCAGCAAAAGATTAGAGGATTGATTTGAATATTTTGTTTTCAGATGTTCTTGTGAATCTGAATAAGTTGGTTGATAAATACGGTGGAATATTGAAATTATATTTTGGACCGAATATTATAACAGTAATTTTGACGGATCCAAAATATTTAAAACCGATATTGAATTCATCGACAAATCTTAATAAAACTAGGTTTTATGATTTGCATGCTCCACTGGCTGAAACAGGATTAGTTGTAGCTAAAGGTAAGTTTGTTGTAAAGTTGAAAACATGTTTATAAAACCAGTTTTCAGTAGCTGAATGAAAATTTGCAAATTTAAAATACTTTTAAAAATAACAAAATATTGTTCAAAAGTTGCATGATATTTAATAATTAAATACAGGTAAAACTCGTTTTACGCCGGAGTTCCGTTCCGAGAGACTGGCGTAAAAAAAATCGGGGTAAAATGAGCACAAATATACTAATTGTTTGTCTGTCCAAATTTTGGTAACTTCTTAAGAAATTTTGTCTGTCAACAAATTCAAACTATACTTGTGTCTAGGTCCTGCTTGAGACTGTCCCTCTCTTCGTGGCGATACTGTCCTATTTGGACCTGGGCCTCCTCCTCCAAATATAATATATCGAATCAAAATCGCGGGCCGAATTCACAGGCTTTGCGGGCCACATTTGGCCCGCGGGCCGCACATTGGGAACCGCTGCTTTAAAGGTAGAAATTATCTCCTAGTCCATGTGAAGGAACATGGAATCGCCTACTATCATCTAGTGTCGGCCGAACCGAACCAAATTCCACGGCTGACACCGACCGGCGTAATTTTTAATCGGCGTAAATCGAACCGGCGCAAAACAAGGTTTACATGTAAATCAAATTATTTAATAATGAAATCAAATATCTATCGATTCTCCAGCTTGTTATTCTCATAAATAATAACTGTAAGATGTATAACCAAGATGATGATGACCGTTTCACAATCCGTAAAATTGGTGCTCAGAAAACTTTAAAATATTCAAGGGACCAATTGCGTCTTTGGCCAATAGACTAAACCCCTGATGATTTTGAATATTTATTGCAATTGAACAATTGCGAGTATTTTTTTTTTAAATTTTTTTTGTTGTATCTGTCACGATTTGCCGTGTTAGATCTTAGACTTGAAGAGACCCATCGCAAATACGTGCATTGTGCAGTATTTCAATCGTGTCTCTGTTTGTGAACTGATCACTTGAAAGGACCCATCGCATATACGTGTAGTATTTTGCATCGTGTCTTCCAGTGTTCTGATAATGTGTGAATTTAATGAGACCCATCGCAAATACGTGCATTGTGCAGTATTTCCATCGTGTCTCTGTTTGTGAACTGATCACTTGGAAGGACCCATCGCAAATACGTGCATTGTGCAGTATTTCCATCGTGTCTTCCAGTGTTCTGATAATGTGTGAATCTAATGAGACCCATCGCAAATACGTGCATTGTGCAGTATTTCCATCGTGTCTCTCAAATGTTATATTCCTAAACTGTTTGAATGATAAAGATTATGAAAATCGAATGTGTTATTGTTAATTGGAAATTTTTATCGCATAAGTAGTATTTATTACTTATTGCAGCAAACGTCGACAAACCAGGGAGAGAAGAAAATCAACACGAAGCTACGTAACCTAAGTACATTCATAAGTTCTCATCGTACATTTATTCATTTGTTTTGTGCATTCTTGTTTTTGTTTGTGTTTTACTCTTTTTATTTTTCGACGTTGTTTTTGGAATAATAAAAATACCCCTTTATTCGAGTTGCAGTAATGATACGTTTACTCCGAATTTCTTAAGCATTTCGAGAGCGGAATGATGTCAGTCTGGCCGTGTTAGATCTCATTTTAAAATCGATATTCCGCACTTTTATAAAACGATAGATGGCGGAATATACGGCGTAATGTTGACGCTCAGACAGTTGGTCCTGCGCCGGCGAGTGCAGGCGGCAGAGAATACATCGGTTTGACAGAGTCAAGTCGACAATTCAAAGATAATAGAAATTGAAATCTAATAATATCCTGATTCTATTGATCGTTGGTCTCTCGCTTGGTTATCTCCATAACATTTATTTGAATAACATAAAGTAATAATTTATTAATCAATATATATTTAATTGCTGTTCATTAAGTATTGATTGATACTTGAATTATCATGTTTTGTAGCGTTCATTTCTGCAATTGCCGTAAATCATATTTATAATTACAATAACCAATTAAATATTTATATTTATAATTGCAGTAATCTATTAAAACTAAAAAAATATATCAGGTTTTCACTAAACATGCTCGTTTAAACAAGCTTTCACTTGTGAAATCTTGAAACCTCGAAGTCATTTTAACTGAAACATATTTATATTTTTACTTAAGGTTTCAGTGCAAATGCGTTTCGACTGGCTTAAACTAGTTTTGGCCATTTCTTATTTCCAGTTTAAATATAACATATGCAAACTGTTTATGATATGAATTATATAATGTGTATTTAATTATGATTTTCTTAACGCAAAGCCGATGTTTGGAAAAAGAACCGAAAAAATGTTTCTCCAGCTTTTCACTATTCAATGTACGAAGAATACAATAAGGTCTTCAACTCGGCCTCAAATCATTTTATAAAGAAATTAAAGCAGAACGTAGAAAAGCCGGTGGATATGTACGAATATTTGAATCTGTGGAGTTTAAACGTAATTGCAGGTAAACCTAATATAAGAAACCACACAAACTAGTCGCAACGTATAAAAATAAATTTGTTTTTAGAAATTTCTGTGGGGATAAATTTCAATGAAGATTATACAGCAGCTACTAGATACTTGCACAATGTGGATGGATTTTTCAAAATTGTGATGACACGAGCATTTTCGTTATACAAAAGCATAGATTTTATATTTAAGCTTTTGCCCGAATACCAAGTTCAACAGAAACATATTAAAAACCTCGATGATTTTGCTAGCCAAATTATTAGCAACCGAATTAAAGAACGCCAAGGTTTCAACGACGAAGATAAACGAAACAGTTTAAAAAATGCAACGATATTAGATTGTCTATTAAGTTGTAGTAACAATTGCGAAGACATTCCACTTGAGTATGTGAGAGGAGAAGTGCACACGTTCATGATTGCTGTAAGTCTCCAGAAAATTGTTACCAAGTCTTAATTTTTTTTATTCGTTTCAGGGGCATAATACAGTAACTGCGGCTCTTTCTAGTTTATTATTTGAGTTGTCGAAACATCCCGAAATTCAAGAGAAAATTTTGGAAGAAGTCGACTCAATTTTGGACAGCAAAAATGATTTCATCACGTTACAACAACAGAATGATATGAAATATTTGGATATGGTCATCAAGGAAGGACTCAGGCTGTACAGTCCCGCACCATTTTTTGAAAGACGTTTAGACAGCGATGTAGAAATTGGTAAGGCGGATATTTCAGAAGAAATTCTGGCAAAGTCAAACGATTTAAAAAAAGCTTGCTTGTAGATGGCATAGTTTTACCCAAAGGAATAAACGTTAACTTCTTGGTGTTTGCAATGCACCGATCAGAAAGACTTTACGACGATCCTTTAAAGTTCGATCCAGAAAGATTTCATCCAGAAAATGTTGCAAAACGAGATTCCTTTGCCTTCGCGCCGTTCAGCCAAGGACCGCGAATGTGTATAGGTAGATGCTGATAATATTTCGCCTCAAAAATATTTCATTGCAACGGTTTCAGCATATAAATCTGCGATGTTCGAACTGAAATGCATGCTGGCGAAACTAGTTCGCGAGTTTCAATTCATCGAAGCCGATCCGAACTTTAAATTGCAACTGTATAGCGATGCCGTGCTCAAATCCAAGAATGGTTTCCCAGTTGTATTAAGAAAAAGGAAATAGTGCCTCAGAAATAAAAGCAAAAAAAATCTGGGATTGGTATATGGTGTATCTATTTTATAATATTGTTTAACTTCTTGCTTTTTTTATTAAATCAATTTCTTCTGTAATTTGCTTAAAACTATCTAAAGTTTTATATTTACTTCATTTTACCTCAAGCGATTATATTATTATTACAAATAAAAATATCTAAAATAACGTCGTGTATTAATTAATTCTAAACAATCATATTTTTGCGTTGACCTTCAGAAAACACTGGATAGACAACACTAGATAGATGAAATTAGATAAACAATATTAGAGTTACAAGACTAGGTAAATAATACCACATATCAAAAAAGCAGATATTCAATATTAGATAGACAAGTCTACATAAAGGAGAACTAGATTAGACGGACAAACACAGATGAACAAGGACTGAATTGGGCGGAGAAACCTAAATGAACCGACTTGTATTTAATAATTTTGCAATATCTCTAAAAGTTTATTAATCGATTTTAAGTTAATTAAAACAAGTTTTAGCTAAATATAAAAAGCACATTCTTCTATGTAGTCTAGTTTGTGAGTTATAATCTTCCAAAGTTGTTGATATTTGATAGTAGGCTAGAAACAAATTGAAACTTAAAACTGTCACTTCATAAAGCTACATATATCTCAAGCAGTTGACTAAATCAAAACTGTATTTCCTCTTAAATAGTTAGTTAGCTAAATAGTTTAGCATAAATTATAAACTAGAGAAGTCTACTTGATTCCATACATAACTGATTCTGATTTTTGTAAGCATATCTTCCCAACTTTAGACTGTTTAGAAGAAAACAACAACTATTCTTGACTCCACTATTGCTTGGAACCTATATCCATGTAATTCAATTAGCTGTTATAGATTAAGTTGTAGCTTGGAAGATGATTAGTATTCATGTAGTTCAACTAGCTGTTATAGTATCAGGACGAATTAAGTGAACTTTTAGTTCGAAGATTCTACTCTAACAAGGGGACCGTATGATAAGGAAATCACCAATTCGATTCATTTTTAGTACACACGTAGGTGATGACCAGTAGTATAACAGGTGCAAGTAGTAAGACACAATACTCATCCGTTTCCGAGAAATTAATTAATTGAAAAATTAATTATTTTTAGTTCGTTCGTCTGAATTATAAGTTAACAAAAATTCAATACGCGAGTGGCGAAACGGTAACAGTCGCGCTTCAAAAGCGCGAGGTCGCCGGTTCGAACCCGCCAGCGGGCTTCCGTTTTTTCTTCAAATATTTCACATTTTTTACAAATTCATGTGTCTTGAATATTGTTTATTTTGGAATTAATTGTAATAAATGTTTTCTTAGCGGGAAAAGGAATTTTGAAAAAATTATGCAGGAAATTTTCAATTTCTTTCTTTTAATCTCTTTTATTTCTACGTTATCTGCATTGCAAATGAAGTATTATACAAATCTTTTGTAGTAATCTTTTGTGTCGTGCAATTAGGAACTTTTAATTTTCTTCCCAGAATTTTTTTTTACCACGCCGGATTACGAACCCTTTCCGGGTATAGGATTTTACAAAAATACCCACGTTTCTTGTAAAACATATCAAGATAACGTAATGGATATTTTACAATCCTAATCCCTTACAATTAGTATAAAAAATGAATTCGTAGATCGTACCTGGGAAGGGAATATAAATTGTAACAAATTCGCCAAGAAGATCAGTTATAAGTTTACAGTAATCAGAGACTCTTCAAGCATCTTGCAACATCGACTACGATACGTCATTGGTCATCAAGTTTATAGTTTTTATATTTCGGTCATTAATAATTGTGAGATGTCTGATTTTACACGTGGCAGTGATATGGTGGGACCTTCGATGGCCGAAGAAAGTGAACCTGATTCCAATTTCCAGACTACTGAAGAGTGGAAAATACTCTTAAAAACGGCGCTAGTATATTGTGAACAGCTCCTTCTCGAAAATAATAAAATCGCGAGGGAACCCTCTGCGGTGATTAAAGAAGAACTTATGGAAATCGGGAAAAAATTGTATAGTGCAATAATGAAAACTCTGGCGGAACATATAATAGTTGTGCGAGACGATCTTAATATGTTTGAAGAACTCGACGAAGAAGGTCTGTTTGAAGAAGTCGAAGAATTCCAAAATAAACATTATTATGATTTTTTCAAAATTTCGCTAAAAAAAACAGTTATTACAATTAATTCCAAAATAAACAATATTCAAGACACATGAATATGTAAAAAATGTGAAATATTTGAAGAAAAAACGCAAGCTCCCTGGCGGGTTCGAACCGGCGACCTAGCGCTTTCGAAGCGCGACTGTTACCGTTGCGCTACTCGTCTGTTGAATTTTTGTTAACGTATAATGCAGACGAACGCACTAAAAATAATTAATTTCTCAATTAATTAATTTCTCGGAAACGGATGAGTATTGTGTCTTACTACTTGCACCTGTTATACTACTGTTCATCACCTACGTGTGTAGTAAAAATGAATCGAATCGGTGATTTTCTTTTCATACGGTCCCCTTGTAAGTAAGACTAGAGACAAGAAAGAGACCAGAGACTAGAGTATTAGATGTAAACACAAAACCATTTTAGTTTTAGATTTCTTGCAAACTTGAGACTAGACAAGTTATTCTAGACAACTGAATTTCAGTTTGAACATTCATTGACACTTTTAATCGTCTAATCTAAAGTAGACTCAAAATTGACATATTTTGCTTAATCTCAAAAGAACTTAAAAACTGGACTAGTTAGACTCGATTTAGTTATAGCTTGGAAAGTACATCCATGTAGCTTAATTAGTTGTTATAGCATCAGACGAATTATGTTAACTTAGTTAAGACTAAGAATTTAGTAATCTATGTGTACTATTCAGTTAACTAGATAACTAATTTAGTGTACTATTTACTTAGTTGTTATAACATCAGATGTATTAGGTGAACTCAATCAAGAGTAAAAATTTAGTAAACTATATGTACTACCTATTTAATTAGTTAACTAATTTAGGGTATTTTTTAGTTAGTTGTTATCGCAACAGACGAATTAAGTGAATTTTATTGAGAGACTTAAGACTAAACATTTAGTAATCCATATACAGTCAAACTTCCATAACTTCCAGAACTTGTATAACTCCAAATTTTCTATAACTCGAACTTTTTTAGAAATGCATACGTTTAGATAGCATTTTACATTTAAATTACCTTCCACAACTCGAATTTTTCCATAGCTCGTAGTAAAAATGTGTACAATGGTAAAATTTTACATAGAAAAAAATCTTTATAATTCCAATTTTTTAATCGCTGCGTCCTTTCCAAAACTTATTGTTATTATTGCTTTAATTTATAGTTATTGTGCTATATATTAATGAAATTTTAGAGTTTAAACACATTCTTTCTTCTGACCTCTGCCGTTACAATTGCAAATATGAGTGGTCAGAGAAGATAACTCAATACGATGTCGTTATGTAACAAAGTGAGGTTGATAACTGAACAGGTTACAATTGCAAATATGAGTGGTCAGAGAAGATAACTCAATACGATGTCGTTATGTAACAAAGTGAGGTTGATAACTGAAGTTGACAAAGGAATTCAAAAGAAAAAAGTGATTCCTGAAGACTTTGGGATTCCTCCAAGTACACTTTTAATGATGCATACGTTTGAAAAACTGTACCTAAGAAGACAGAGTTGACTGAGAGTACCATCTTCAGACGAGTGTACCGCGCGTTCTCTACTTTGGATAGCTTTGTAGATAGATAATTGTTTAATGGAAACAAAATTAAAATTACAGACTTTTTAAAAAAATAATATATTAATTATAATTATTTTAAATTAATTATAAACTAATTCTTTCGTGAACTATGGTAATTCGACTTAAGGAAGTTCGACTGTATTTAGTAATCTATATTAGTGATGGGTCAACTCGATTTTTTAAAACGGGTTAACTCGAGTTAAGGATAATTCGAGTCAACTCGATTTTCGATTTACCAACTCGAGTTGATACGCTGCAACACCAACCGAATAATCGGTTCGGCTCCTTTACGATCATGGTCAACGGCGTAAACGCAATACATCGTGATGCGGATATACCCGACCTATAAACCCCTATATATAATATTTTCTACATATTGTTGGGGAAGTTTACCGGAATAATGCCAGGTCCTAGAAAAAGATCAGTGGTGTGGGAAGTGTTTAGTTTACCCATTGACGGAAAAGTAAAATGTAAAACATGTTCTAACACATATAAATATTCTGGAAATAGAACCACATTGATGAATCATATTAACCCATCTTTGGCCAAGCATAGAAATAGATGATATTTTAGATTTGTTTTAAATAAAACGCATTAGAATGGTGTTCATCAAGAAAGTTTTAATAAAAAAAATTAAAAAAAAAATAAATTTGCTGTAAAAAAATTTGAGTGGTTCGTATACGCACCGTTGGCGAATAGGGGTATATAAAATTAAATATATTTGTTAAAACATTCTGAGTGCAGATGCACATTACATTTTTTGTACATATAATTTGTGTTTGATTGGCACACTTTACATCTTTTAATCGTTTCATGCACAATAATCAAACATTATCTTTGCCCACTTCCAATGGCACTGCTACCTATATTTGCAATAGTAACTGATGGGAAAAATTTATTTAATCTACATGTAAATTAAGTTTATTGTGTTTACTCTTAAAAGCACCAACAAAAAATTTAATTATGCAATAAAAAGTTATTAATTAATGGTGCATTTTGAGATGGTTCGTATACGCACCGTTGGTCAAAGATGGGTTAAAAAGAAGCATCCCAGTGAAACATTGGCTTGTAATTAGTATGTAATTATACGTATATTATATGTATGTAATTATATATGTAATTTAGTAATACAATAAAAAAAAAGTCAATTTCAAAAATCAATTTTAGATGAATCGCCGATGCCTGTTCCGGTTTCGTGAAATGATGTCGAACCTCCAACAAAAAAATTAAAACAAAGCCGTTTAAATTTGAATCTATACAATAAATCTGTGCAGAAATCTTAGGACGATGCCCTAATGCATATGATAGTCAAAGATTACCAGCCATTACAAATCGTTGAAAATGAAGAAATTTTCGCAAATTTACCAAACCATGAAACTCCTAGTACGAAATTCCATCTAGAAAAAAACTTGCAAAAATTATTAAGAAAAATATGACTTAGAGTCCAGAGCTTACAAAAAGAGATTGGAGGATATTGAATACATTGCAATAATATCTGATATTTGGTCCTCAGATAGCAATAAATGTTTTATAACTGTGACAGGTCATTTTATACAAAATGTAAAATTACATTCATTTGTTATTTCCACTTCAGAAATACTAGAAAATCATACGGCTGAAAACATAGCAAATGCTATACAACTAGTATTGGATGATTGGAAAATAGATTCAAAAATAGTCAGCATAGTCACTGATAACGCTGCACCTATGAAAAAGGCAATTAGTGAGATTCTCAAAAAACAAAACCATTTATGTGCTGCTCATACACTTTACCTTGCTGTCAAAGACTGTATAGATAAAGAAAGGGCTGATTTAGAAAAGAATCTGGATAACAGTCAAATATTACAAGTATTAAAAATGTTCCGTTCGATTGTTTCCCACTTCAGGCATAGCAGCAAGTCGTCCTATGGTTTACTTGACATGCAAAAAGAAATGAATATGGATTTACTAAAAGTAAAGCAAGATGTTCGTACCAGGTGGAACAGTACTTTCTACATGTTGGAGCGCTTAATCAAATTGAAGGTACCGCTTTCTGCTGTTTTACCTACAGTGAATTTACCACCATCAAATTTAGAGTCTCATGAGTGGTTATTGGCTGAAGAAATGGTGGCGCTTTTACTTCCTTTTGAACAGGTCATTTTATCTGGAGAAAAATACCCATCCCTTTCTTCTTCTTCTTCTTTCGAATAGGCCTACTTTGGACCACGCTTGTTCAACTGTTGGGCTTTGACCTTTGCCCAGCATTGTCGCATCTTCTGCCAGTGTAACTCCTTTCTCTCTTCTGTCCAGGGGGTACCTTTCCTTCGAGGTTTTTCCTGAAATCCACGGACTTCCTTCAGGATGCGTCTCACAGACTGTCTGTTTTTGAGATCTGTTATTCCCAGTTCTTTAATATCCTTCTCGGTCTCTGTCAACCAAGTGGTACGAAGCTTCTTGTTTTGCCAAAAGGTGAACAGATGGTTGGTTAGTCGGTTTGAAGGCAATCTTGCAACGTGGCCATAGAAAGCTACCCTTCCTTTCCTTGCACAGTCAGAGAGCATCTCAATATGTACGTAGACCTCAGAGTTATGCCGTCTTTGGAATTCCCCATTTGCCTTTACCGGGCCTAGGATCTTCCTGAGGATTCTCCTCTCTCTGATTTCCAATTTCTCTATTAGCCCCCTCGGTTCAAGGAAAGACACTCCATGGCATACAGGGCTATAAGACTGATGTGTAGTGCTTAAGTTTCAGGTTGCGTGACAGGAATTTCTTATTGTAGGTGTTCTTAGTCAGCCGATAGACTAGTTCTAACTTACTGACTCTTGGACAATGATGCTCTTTCTGATAAGTTATTTTCAATCCATTCGCCGAGATGCTTAAATTTCTCATTCCCCTTGATGTTTCCCTGTTATAGTAACATCTCTCTGTTTGCTTCTCTGATGTTGGTGAAGAATTCTGTTTTCTCCAGCGACACTTGAAGACCCACTTTGGCAGCCTGTTTTCTGAGGCAGTTTACCTGCATTGTTGCCATCTCAAGAGAATCAGCAAACAGTGTCATCTGCAAAGGCCAGGCAATCTACAAGCAGTTCATCGTTCTTACGTCCCAGGTAGATACCACTCTGAGCACCCAAATTGTTCAGTTCCTTGCGCCATTCTCTCATAACCTTTTCAAGCACACAGATGAAGGGAAGTGGGGAAAGTCCATCTCCTTGTCTCACTCCAGTTTTTATTTCAAAGCTTTATGAAATCTCGCCTCTAAATTTAACCTTGGAATGGGTGTTGATCAAAGTTTCTAGGATGAGTCTGCGGGTTTTCTTGTCTAGTGTTAGTTCCTGGAGTACTTTGTTAAGCGTTTCTCTATCAATGGAATCGTAGGCCTTCCTAAAATCAACAAAGGTGACGACCACCTTGCGGTTTCTCATCTTGGAGTATGCAAGTACAGTTTTAAGGTTGAGGATCTGTTCACCACAGGATCGGGTCTTCCTGAAGCCCCCCTGGTATTCTCCCAATTGACTATCCAACAGATTTTCTGCCCTTGTTTGTAAACTTGTATGTTACCGGGACGAGAGAAATTCCACGGTAGTTGTTTAGATCTGTAAAATCTCCCTTTTTGTGAAGCGGATGGAACAGAGCAGATTTCCAATCGGGTGGTAATTTCTTTGTCTCCCAGATGTCCTGGATGATCTAGGTTAGTTTGCGCACGGCATTGTTTCCAGCACCTTTCCACAGTTCAGCAACGATAGAGTTCTCTCCAGCTGCCTTATTATTCTTAAGAAGTTGAATGATCTGGCCAACTTCTTCCAATGAAGGGTGAAGCGAGTCCGGGTTTGGTGTGGTTTGATTCCACCCCTGTCTTCTGTTATACCTCTTGTATTTGGTCTCAGGAAGGCTGTAAACAGCAAAACTCCACTGACAGAGTCAGGCAAGTTTCTACAATAAATTCTTGACAATGTAGTAGAAAAACGACTTGGAATTTTTGAAAATAATAGAACAGCAGCCATAGTTTTGTTGACTCTAGATTTAAGAAAAGGGCATTCTTTCAGAAAGTAATGCTAAAAATGCACAAATGTGGGTAATAAATGAATTACAGGACATAAATCAGTTTCAAGAAATACCTCACATATACGAGAACAACCATCAACTTCTACTGCTACTGTATCTGAATTGACCTGTTCAGATGATGACATTTGGGCTGTTGTGGATAAAAAAATAACAAAATCGAACGAAAAGTGTACTCCATATTCTACAGCTGCTATGATAGTAAAACAGTACGTTGATGAAATGCCATATTTAGTTCGCAAATATCAAAATTTCCAGCATTGTTTAAAATGGCGAAAAAATACCTTTGTATGCCGGCTACATTCCCACAGAAAGATTATTTTCGAAAGCTGGCATTTTATGCAAAGAAAGACGAAACCGTTTAGCACCAAAGAGAGTAAACCAAATATTATTTCTTAATACCACACAATAGTTTGATTAAAAATAGTTTTTCTTAAAATAGTAGCTTTCAGTTATGTAATCAAAAAATTTAGTTCCATTTAAGTCATATTTAGGTATTACAGATTTTGTTGATTTTTTTTGTTGCTTGTTTATTTATAAATTCATTTTTAATATATATATATATATATATATATATATATATATATATATATATACATATATATTAATAATATTTAGTATCATTTAACATCCTGTGTATGTTCCTGCAAAAAAAAACAGTTCTATGAAAATTAATGGTCGAAAAATAAAATGGTTTGCTTATAAGTGCCAATTAAGACCATGGACGTCCAGAATCTAATTTATAATAAACTTCATATTTTTCTGCTAACTTGGATTGGATAACTCGGTTTGAAATCGGGTTACGCAAATTTTTAACCGGGTTAACTCGAGTTAACAAAAATACGAGTTTGCCCATCATTAATCTATATGTACTGTTTACTTTAATAGATTACTTATTTAGTGTACTATTTAGTTAGTTGTTATAGCAGGGATGGGCAACCTACGGCCCGCGAGCCAACTGCGACCCGAGAAAGTGCTTAATGCGGCCCACGAAAATCTGTTTTAAATACATAAGAATTGGCCCACAGATCGCAGAACTCGATATAGCTTTTAATTTTGGTACCGATTCCTGAGACAAACTTGAGACAAAAGTTAAAACGTTTGATTTTCAACATTTGCGGTATTTCAACGACTTTTGAGGATTTGTAAAATTGCTGACTTTCGTAAAGGGTCGAGGCTTGACGCAAACACTAATACGTTCAAATACGTGAATGCGCACGCTTGCAACAATTGCTATTTATAAAGTCCAAAACAGATTCAGAAGATGCGAAAGCAAGCTACTTAATTGCAGCAAAATTCGCAAAGAACTCGAATCCCTTTTCTGAACGCGAAATTATAATAGATTGCATATTAACTGCAGTAGAAGCAATGTATCCGTAAAATAAATAAATTTGAAAATGTGAGTTTCTCGCGTCGAACAGTAACTTAACCATCCAAAAGCATTATATATTAATAGTTTACTATCCATTTGAATAAATAATTTAATTCGATATTATTACGTCATTATCATAAAAAAAAATTATTAAATATTTCTCTCGCGTGCCAATATTATAATTTTCTACGTGTCAGCTGTGACACGCGTGCCATAGGTTTGCCACCACTGGCTTAGACTATATATTGTAGTTTAGACATAAAACCGTGAAAATGATCAACTAATTTGATTTTTGAGTTCTATAGATGGCATTGTCCAGAATCTAGACTTTAGATTGATATTGCAAATTGGATTAGCAATTATCGCTGTTTTGGAAATTTGTTTAAGTTGTTTTGAGTAAAATATGAAGGTCGAGATCAATGCAAATTTTCATTGTCTGTTGCTTACATGCAACTCGAGAAACAGGACCAACAAGACAATAAAACGATCACAAGATTTGAACAAATTAAAGACAAAAAAGAGCCTTAATTCTCGAGCAATTGGATATGCAAGACTAACAAGATAATATAACGAATATATGATTAGAGCAAGCTAAAGACAAAATAAAAATGCAAAAGGCAAAACGTAATTAATATTTAAAAAAAATGTATCAATAGAATCTGTATAAAAATCTCTAAATGTTGATAATATGAAGGCCAAACAAGTAATTAATCTACACTTCCAGTATGTACAACTAGCAATAATATAAACGAATACATTTTGCGGAAAGTTTTAGTTATCAGCCGAATTTTGCTGCTACACATCCAAACATGTTTTTATTGCTCTTAGTGCCGATTATTTTAATATTAATTATACTTGGATTATTACTAATTAAGTGGTACATGCAATTATACAAATACAGAAACCTAAACATTCCTGGACCGAAACCTTTGCCCATAATTGGAAATGCATTAGAATTCGGATTCAAAGTGGAAGGTAAGATATACGTTAATAACAATAAACGTAGATTGAAAATTAAAAACAATAATTAAATATGTAAAATATTAACAGAAGAATAAGATCTCATTGCTATTAGCTCATTGTGTTCAATGTAGCAATCAATATTTTCTAATTCTTTCTATTGATAGGAAATTTAGGAAATAACAGGAATTGACAGTAAAACCAAGGCATGATTAAACCAACTAAAACTAAAATAAGCGTAATAAATATTCGACCATATACAAATAGAATTAGGGAATTGACGTACAAATAGAAATATAGATAGATTTAGATGCAAGACTAGATGGAACTAGGCAGTTTTTGCCTTTGTCTAGTCTACTCCAACTGACTAGACTAAGGACAGACTTAGTTTTTAGATACTGTTGGATTACGTATACTTGGAAAAAATAAAAATTGGAGGTAAAAGAGTATGTAGAAAAGTTTATATTAGTAATTTAAGTTTTTATAAGAACTATAGAGAACACTATAAGATTGGGTATAAGCAGTATTAAGTATAAAATTATATAAGCAGAAATCTTGGATATAGAAAGGGAATAATAAGACATATATTACATAGAGACAAGTCTAAGGAGTCCTAAAATTGGATTAAAAAACTATCATATAACTAGATTTGAAATTGAAAAGCTCATTCTGGCTATAAAGGATAAAGCTGGTGGGGTCTATAGGATTAAAAGTAAAGTTCTTAAACTCATAGTCAATGATATTAGTTTCCCACTGGAACATATTTTTAATAAATGTATCAGTAGAGCCATATGGTCTACTTCGTTAAAAAAAGCTGACATAATCTCGATTTTTAAGTCTGGTAATAAGCAAATAGCGACTAACTAGACCTATTTCACTTATTTCCAATTTAGCTCAAATTTTTGAAAAAATTATATATGTCGTAGTCACATAGTGAAATCCGCCAGATTGTGTAGAACAGAGTCATTTCATGATCTGACGGCAGATTTGGTTGGTTGGCGGTTTCATGTAGTTCATGAAACTACCGATTTTGGGCGGCATATATTTAACTACGACTAAACAATCTGAATTACTTACCGTTTTGACGAATTGACTATTGCAATCATTTGATAGTATAAAACTATTATCGCTGTTATATATTTGATACTAATACTATACTATATATTTGATAGTATTAAACTATATATAGTATAAAACTATATATAATTATTATCTTAATTATCAGACCAATTAACAAACAGATAAATAAACAAATATATGTATGACTGTTTCATGAACTGCCTAGTCATATCGTGTAATACATGAACCGCCGTCTGATCATGAAATGACTGTGTTTTACACAATCTACTGGATTACACTATATGACTACGACATATACAACATATTATATAGCTTCTGTTCTAGAAATAACTTAATCTCAAATAAACAAATTGGTTTCATGAAGAATAGGGGTACTGACGATGCGCTTGCCTTTACCTCAAATTTTATTTATAATAATACTGATCAAAATCTAAGAACAGTATTATTATTCTTGGATCTTTCCAAAGCCTTTAACCGATACCGTTAATCATAAGATATTGCTAGAGAAAATTTGGAGATGTGGAATCAGAGGACTATCGCATCAGTTAATCAAAAGTTACTTATCAAATAGAGAACAATGCGTAAGAGTAAGTAATTGTATAAAGTGAATAGAAAGTAAAGTGAATATAAATCTGTCAAAATAGGTGTTCCTCAAGGAACTATACTTGGACCGCTATTACTTATTCTGTATATTAATGATATCTTTAATGTACTGCCTGAAAATGCTCTGGTCTCGTATGCTGATGACACTGCTGTTTTAGGTTGTGGGAGAAACTGGGGTGAGGTAAAACATTGTTTGAATTTTTGGCCAGAAGGGTTAAATATTTGGTTAAAAGATAATCAGCCCTCACTCTATAATATAAGTCTACATTTAGTACCTTTAGCAGTTATGGTGATAGTATTCAAATGAGTTATAGTCTTCTTCTTCTTCTTTCGAATAGGCCTACTTTGGACCACGCTTGTTCAACTGTTGGGCTTTGACCTTTGCCCAGTATTGTCGCATCTTCTGCCGGTGTAACTCCTTTCTCTCTTCTGTCCACTGGGTACCTTTCCTACGGGGTTTTTCCTGAAATCCACCGACTTCCTTTAGGGTGCGTCTCACGGACTGTCTGTTTTGGAGATCTGTTATTCCCAGTTTTTATTATCCTTCTCGGTTTCTGTCAACCAAGTGGTACGAACCTTTTTGTTTTGCCAGAAGGTGAACAGACGGTTGGTTAGTCGGTTTAGAGGCAATCTTGCAACGTGGCCATACAAAGCTACCCTTCTTTTCCATGCACACTCAGAGAGCATCTCATGTTCGTAGAGCTCAGAGTTATGCCGCCTTCGGAATTCCCCATCTTCCTTTACCGGGCCTAGGATCTTCCTGAGGATTCTCCTCTCCCTGATTTCTAATTTCTCTACTAGACCTCATCGGTTCAAGGAAAGACACTCTATAGCATACAGGGCTTCTGGTCATAAGACTGATGTGTAGTGCTTAAGTTTTAGGCTGCGTCAGAGGCATTTCTTATTGTAAGTGTTCTTAGTCAGTCGATAGGCTAGTTCTAACTTGTAGACTCTCTTGGATAATGATGCTTTTTCTGATAAGTTGGGTTCAATCCATTCGCCGAGATACTTACATTGCTCAGTCCTCTTGATGTTTCTCTGTTCTAGTAACATCTCTCTGTTTGCTTCTCTAATGTTGGTGAAGAATTCTATTTTCTCGAGCGACACATGAAGACCCACTTTGGCAGCCTGTTTCCTGAGACAGTTAACATTGTTGCGATCTCAAGAGAATTAGCAAACGGTGCCATGTCATCTGCAAAGGCCAGGTAATCTACAACCAGTCCATCGTAATAACGTCCCAGGTAGATACCTCTCTGAGCACCCAAATTGTTCAGTTCCTTGCGCCATTCTCTCATAACCTTTTTAACGACACAGTTGAATAGAAGTGGGCAAAGTGCATCTCCTGGTCTCACTCCAGTTTTTATTTCGAAGCTTTCTGAAATCTCGCCTCTAAAGTTAACCTTGGAACTGGTGTTGGTCAAAGTTTCTATGATGAGTCTGCGGGTTTTGTTGTCTGCCCCTAGTTCCTGGAGTACTTTGTTAAGCGTTTCTCTATCAATGGAATCGTAGGCCTTCCTAAAATGAACAAAGGTGACGACCACCTTGCGGTTTCTGATCTTGGACTATGTAAGTACAGTTTTAGGATTGAGGATCTGTTCAACACAGGATCGGGTCTTCCAGAAGCCCCCCTGGTATTCTCCAACTATCCAACTAGTTGTAGTTGACTAGTTGTAGTTGACTATCCAACTGATTTTCTACCCTTGTTTGTAACGCGGATGGATAAGAGCAGATTTCCAATCGGTTGGTAATTTCTCTGTTTCCCAGATGTCCTGGATGATCTCGGTTAGCTTGCGCACGGCATTGTTTCCAGCACCTTTCGCAGTTCAGCAACGATATAGTCCTCTCCAGCTGCCCTATTATTCCTAAGAAGTTGAACGATCTGGCCAACTTCTTCCAGTGAAGGAGGAAGCGAGTCCGGGTTTGCTGTGGTTTGTTTATAATCGCTGGGTCATCGCTGGGTGGGTCACAGTTGATTAGATTTTTAAAGTACTGAGCCAAAAGGTGGCAGTTGTTCTTGTCGTTATAAGCCAGTTTGCCTTGTGTGTCTCTGAAGTGGAGGCTTGGCGGAGCGTATTTTCTGAGTGCCTGCATGAAGGTTCCAAAGAAATCTCTGGAATTATTCTTAGCAAAGCTCTCTTCGATTTGGGTTTGTTGGTTTTGTGTGAAGGTCCGTTTCTTTCCTCGAATTATCTTGGCTGTAACCTTTCTTTGTTCCAAAAATTTATGGCAATTTTCCTTGGTCTTTTTAGAATTCCACTTCACTCAGGCTATCTGTCTTTGGGCTATTGCATTGTCACGGTCTTCATTCCACCACGGATGCTTCCTTCTTCTAGCGAGAGGGGCGAGTTCATTGGCCGCCTTGACAAGAGTCTCCTTCAGTTGGTCCCAGCTGTTTAGGTATGTGTTGTTCAGTCTCTGACTTACTTCTTGACTGAGTTATAGTCTGTTTATTAATGATATAAAATAAAAAAGGGTCGAAAATTGCAAATATCTTGCGTTATTTATTGACTGTTATATGAAATCGGACAAACATGTATTAGAACTTGTGAAAAAAAAACAAATATTTTTCTTTTTTGTTCTACAAATTAAGCAACTGTCTCCCACCTCCTATTCTGAAAACAATATATCATAGTCTCTTTGAAGGCATAATAAACTATGGAATAATTGCTTGGGGTGGGGTAAAAAACAATTCAGTTAAGTCTTTAGCCTCTATGCAAAATAAATTAATAAGCAAATTGCGAATACCCAATGAATCAATGATACTTTAAAAAGTGAAAGATTCCTTCATCGTTAGTGCTTTATCATGCTACTACATATTTCGATTGTAAACGACTTCATTATGAAAGATTGACAAATACGCGATCCAGGCAGCTTATTTTACCCAAAATTCACAAAACGATTAGGACCAAAAATTCTTATTATGTGGCAATAAAATACTTACTCTATTTATACTCTATTTTGCGTCTGTAATGAACTCAAAACAGCACTCTTTTTCTTCACTTCAATTTTCTCAATATGTATCGACGAATTTTTTTATTTAGAAATGGCATAAAAGGGCACAAAATAGACAAAATTCTATAAAAAACTCGTTCACAACGCGTTTTTCAGCACTTTTCAGTCCATTAGAAAACTCCCCGCTACGCTCGTCATTTTCCAAACTTCGACGAGTGCTGTACAATCGCGCTTACTGAACTCGTCCTTTAATATATCAAAATACTGAACTCGTCCTTTAATATATCAACCAGATTATATATCTAACCATTTGAAAATTCTTTTTTGTTCAAGGAAGGTATTAAGACATTGTTTATTTGTAACTGTTGTTACTTTTGTTAATTTGTTTCTGTGCATTTTTAATTTTATATGATATTCATGTATAGGTGTTATGAACATGTTAAGAATTATGTTTAAGAATTTTATTTTTTTTGAATTCTTATATTTTATATTTGTAATTTTATCTGTATATTTTGATCTTTTTCTCTTTTTTTTATAACCAGTCCTATGTGCAGATGGTACTCCCATCTCTATAGGTTTACTTCTGGCAAACAAATAAAAATAAATAAATGAATTAAATTAAGAATGTAAGATTTTCATGGCTTGATTTGAATATTTGGTTTTCAGATATTCTGTTGAATATGAATAAGCTGGTGGATAAATACGGTGGAATATTGAAATTGTATATTGGCCCAAATAATGTAACAGTAATCTTGACGGATCCAAAATATTTAAAACCGATTTTGAATTCATCGACAAACCTTAATAAAACCAGGTTTTATGATCTGTATACTCCCCTACTTCAAACAGGATTATCTGTAGCTACAGGTAAGTTTGTTAATATTAATTAAAAAAAAAAAACTCTATTATATATCTAAAAAAATATTTCTGTTTTTTACTAATCATGATCGTTAAAACAAGTTTTCTGTTGTGAAACCTTGAAAATTGGAATAGTCATTTCAATTAAAACACATTCGTATTTTTATTTTTACTAGGTTTCCGTGAAAATGCGTTTTGACTGGCATAAACTAATTTTAGCCATTTCCAGTTTTAACTAAAAAATATTTTTTTAACGACAATCTGGCATAAAATATAACATACACACTGTTTATGAAATGTTATATGATTATAAAATATGTATTTAATTATGATTTTCTTAACGCAAAGTCGACGTTTGGAAAAAGAACCGAAAAAATATCTCTCAGGCTTTTCACTACTCAATGTACGAAGAATACAATAAGATCTTCAATTCGGCCTCAAATAATTTTATAAGAAAATTAAAGCAGGACGCAGAAAATCCGCTGGATATGTACGAATATTTGAACTTGTGGAGTTTAGACGTGATTGCAGGTAATCCTAATATAACGAACAACAAAAATATAAATAAAAATATAAATAAAATAACGAAACGTGTAACAATAAATTTGTGTTTAGCAACTTCTATGGGGATAAATTTCAATGAGGACTATACCGCCGCTATTAGATACATGCAAAATATGAATGAACTTTTAAAAATTATGATGTCACGGGTATTCTCGTTTTACAAAAGCATCGATTTTATTTTTAAGCTTTTGCCTGAATATAAAGTTCAACAGAAATATATTAAATACCTCGATGATTTCGTTGGTAGAATTATTAGTAACCGAATTAAAGAACGCGAGGGATTCAACGACGAAGATAAACGAAACAGTTTAAAAAATGCCACGGTATTAGATTGTCTATTAAGTTATAGTAACAATGGTAAAGACATTCCACTTAAATATGTAAGAGGAGAAATGCACACGTTTATGATTGCTGTAAGTCTCTAGAATATTGTTACCAAGTTTTATATTTTTAATTTGTTTTAGGGCCATGATACAATAACTGTGGCTCTCTCTAGTTTATTATTTGAGCTGTCGAAACATCCCGAAATTCAAGAGAAAATTTTGCAAGAAGTCGACTCAATTCTGGACGCACAAAATGAGTTCATCACGTTACAACAACAGAATGATATGATATATCTAGATATGGTCGTCAAAGAAGGGCTTAGGCTTTACAGTCCCGCACCATTTTTCGAAAGACGTTTGGACAGCGATGTAGAAATTGGTAAGGCGAATATTCCAGAACAAATTCCACCAAATAAAACGATTTAAAAAACTTGTTTGCAGAGGGAATAGTTTTACCCAGAGGAATATACGTTAACTTTTTGGTGTTTGCCATGCACCGATCAGAAAGAATTTACGAGGATCCTTTAAAGTTCGACCCAGAAAGATTTCATCCAGAAAATGTGGCAAAACGAGATTCCTTTGCCTTCACGCCCTTCAGCCAAGGACCGAGAATGTGCATAGGTAGATGCTGATATAATTCCTCCTCAAATATTTCATTGCTTCGGTTTCAGGATATAAATCCGCGTTGTTCCAACTGAAATGCATGCTGGCAAAACTAGTTCGCGAGTTTAAATTCATCGAAGCCGATCCGAATTTTAAATTACAATTATATAGCGATGGGGTGCTTCAATCTAGGAATGGTTTTCCAGTTGTATTAAGAAAAAGGAAATAGTGCCTTATTAATTTATTTAGAAATCAAAGCGAAGAAAAAAAAACGGATTGGTATAATGCGTATCTATTTTATAATATTGTTTAAGTTTAATTGTGTATTCGTAAAAATGGACAACACATTCAACATCTGTTGTAATTTTTGTTCTTCCTTGACAATTTTATAATTCACAACAATATAAAATAAATCAGTGTTAAATTTATGAGAAGGCGTTTTATTTATAACTAATGAAATTGTTGAACTTAACACTAAACACAATGCGACATAACTTCAAGACCACTGACAGCTACTTAAAAATGACATTTGATAATTTGTTTAATTTTATGTCTGAATCAAGAAATGACCTACTTCTTCAAATTCACGACAAGAGTGGATTCCAAGACTTTTGGGACTCACGTTACAAGAAGACATGAAAGGCGAATCAAAATATTTAAAACATCGTCGTATTTTAATTCATTCTAAACCTTTATAACGAGATAATAAGAAGATATACTTATACAAAATGAAGGCCAAATAAAAATGCAATTAATATTTTAAAAACTTGAACCAATAAAATGTTTATAAATAAGTGTATAAATAAAGTCAAGCGTTGATAACGGTCAAACAAAAAATTACTTAATTATATAATCTCTAAACTTGCAATAATATAAAGGAATAACATTTTGCGAAAAATTTTAGTTATCAACCGATTTGTGCTGCTACACAGCCAAAATGTTGTTCTTGCTCTTAGTGCCGTTTATTTTAATATTAATTGTATTTGGGTTATTATTAATTAAGTGGTACCTGCAATTATACAAATACAGAAATCTAAACATTCCTGGACCGAAACCTTTGCCCATAGTTGGAAATGCATTAGAATTCGGATTCAAGGTAGACGGTAAGATACTCACTAATAACTATAAAACTAGATTGAAAATTAAAAAAAATAAATTAACAGAAGGACAATAGACTTCGTTGATATTAGCGCATTGTGTTGAATGTACACAATAAATATTTTATAATTCTTGCTTTTAACAGGAAATAGCAGAAATAGACAGTAAAATGATAGTCTTCATTTACTTCATTTACTCTACTTCAGACGAGAGCTTCACACGAGAGTCTCGTTTCTGATTTCGCCGTTGGTCGGGTTCAAATTTATGAAGAAAATGTTACGGCTGCCCATAACGAGATCAGAAAATAGACTCTCGTGTGAAGCCCTAATCAAGACATGATTATACCAACTAATACCAAAATAAACGAAATAAAGATTCGACGATATTCAAATAGAATTAGAGGATTAGGGAATCGAGATGCAAATAGAAATAATGGTAGAATTAGATGCAAGGCTAGATAGAAGTAGACAGTTCTTGTTACCTTTATCTAGTCTACTCCAACTGAAGAGACTAAGGATGGACTTAGTTTTTAGATACTGTTGTATTACGAATACTTAGAAAGAAGTAAAAATTAGAGATGCAAGAGTAGACGTGTCGTAGAAAACGTGTCGTGTCGTAGAGTATGTAGAAAAGTTTATATTAGTAAATCTTTTAAAAGAGCTATAGACAAGACTCCTTTTGAAAGCGGCCTAAACCCATTTATGTTCAAATGGAGATATTGAAGGGTTTGCGTTGGATAAAATTTAAAAATATCGGTAACAGACAACATAGTAGAATAATTGAAAGTAGGAGATTATCATTACGATATCTTCAAATCTGTCAATAGCTAGAATTACACTGATATCTCCTGTTCTTTGGCACACTTTGCTCAAGATGCGTTGTGTTTCAAGATGCGTACCAACTTTTGTCAGGGGCTGAAGGCCAACAAATGATATAAAAGTGTAAAGAAAATAAACTTTGAATTTGTGTAATTACTACCTTAGAGTCTAAGGTAAGGAAATCTCGTCGGCTCAGTTAGAGTCTAAGATAAGGAAATCTCGTTGGCTCGATTAGAGTCTAAGATAAGGAAATCTCGTTGGCTCGATTAGAGTCTAAGATAAGGAAATCTCGTTGGCTGGATTAGAGTCTAAGAATAGGAAATCTCGTTGGCTGGATTAAACTCTAAGATAAGGAAATCTCGTTGGCTCAATTAGAGTCTAAGATAAGGAAATCTCGTCGGCTCGTCATCCAACGGGAATTCGTATCTGAAGTTACTTGCTTTGACGTAGCGAACGGCTCAAACAACGCATCTTGAGCAAAATGTGCCAAAGAGTAACAGGAGATATCAGTGTAATTCCAGCCATTGACAGATATCGCAATGATAATCTCCTACTTTTAATTCTATTATTAGTTTGGTTCAAACCATGACATCTCATTTTGTAATAGTAGAATAATGTTTATGTGTTTCTAAGGCTGTCAAATTTATCAGTCCAATTAGCATAATTAACGTTATTTAATTAAGATATAAACATATTTAATTAAGATATAAACATAATAAACATAATATGTTTTTGATGGCTGCAAATGAACTTGTGTCCCTTTCAAAATCAATGAAATCACGTTTTCAATTCTTAAAAAAGCACGAATCCAAATATTATGCACAAATACATAAACTAAATTTTCCTCGAAATAAACATACCTATACAGTTTCATGTTATAAGATTAAAAAAAAATCATTGTTACATAATTTCTACATTAAAATTAATATTGTTTTAATAATTGAGAGATTGAGGGAGGGATTTAAAATAATTATGGTGTGCAGGTGGTATACGTGGTCTGTTAGAAAAGTATCCGACCTTATTTTTTATTTTGAAAACCTGATGGATTTGAATCAAGCGCGCTTGCATGAGCCGATCTTCAACCTTCGGCGCATGCGTGAATTTTTTCCCGCTTGCTGTCGAACAGTGTTCGAGCGACGAAGTACTCTCGTCGGTTTTACAATGCAAGTAAAATGACGACAAGTGAAATGAGGGATGTCCTAAGTCGCCTACGTGATGCTGTGCGGCGCAATGAGTTGTGGTCATCAGGAAATTGGCGACTCCATCACGACAATGCTCCAGCACATTCTTCGCACTTGATTCACATTTTTTTGGCAAAAAACCAGACTCCTCTGGTTCGACAGGCTCCTTATTCTCCTGATATGGGCACCTGCGACTTCTGGCTATTCCCCAAAGTCAAGAGGCCATTGAAAGGAACGCGATTTCAGACAAGAGAGGACATTATGGCTGCAACGACAGCCGAGCTAAAGTCGATTCCGAAAGAGGCTTTTCGGAATGCTTGCAACAATTGCGGCACCGCTGGGAGAAGTGTGTGGAGTCCCAAGGAGACTACTTTGAGGGTGATTAGGTTCCCAACGCTCCAGGTATGCCAGTTTTTTTTTAACGGCTAAAGGTCGGATACTTCTAGAAAATACATACTTCTAACAGACCACGTTATAATCTAATAAAAAAATGGTCTCGTATTTTTCTATTTTTACATTGAAATTCATACTCGAAGATTCTTAACTTTTCCCTTACGATATTTTAACATATTTATATTCACATACAGTTTTTTTTTTGCAAAATAATTTGTTATAAACAAATTATTAATGAATTTCTGAAAATTACAAAGGCATATCCGTAATATAAATCCGTTAGCGGATGGAAACTGAAATTTGAAATTAAATTGTTCATAACAAATTCATTACACATTGAAAATTAAATTGCCGATTTGAGAATTAAACTTACGAGATCACTTTAAGGCCGAGGCCGCACTACGGTTCCTTCCCGCGAGCGGTAACCGCTATAACCGCGAAACCGCTCGAGAAACGCACAGTACGCTATGGGAAAAACCAGTCGCGGGAAAAAACCGCAAGTTAGGCCGCTTGTATTAGCTTACTTGAGTCACAAAATCACGCGATTAAAATTAAAAAAAAATTAACGCGATTAATAGTGCGGCCTAGGCCTAAAGCTTACGAGATTACATTAAATTTTGTTGCATAATATTTTCCATATCAATTTGAAACTCTCACAACGGAACTTACGCCATTTTCAAAATAAACTTTTTATCACTTCATTAACCCAGCAAATTTTCGTGTTACAAAATCTTAAGGATTCCAAATATATTCATATTTCATTCTTCAGAATGAAAAGACTAAAACTAAAAATGTTATTATAAATGTAAACTAACTCGATATTTTGAAAACTGGACTTAGGCCACTCTCAAAATAAACGGTTTAAACGGAAATCTTGAAAACAGTTAGTCGGGAAATAGTTAGTCAGGGATTAAAAATAAATAAATTACTAACTCAGAAATAGTTAGTCTCGGAATAATACTATTATTAAATTAAATTATTATTTAATTACATATAGAGATGACATAGAGACAAAAAAGTTTAATTAGACCTAAAATTGAATTTAAAAAACGTACTGAAATAGTAAGATAATAAATTAAAAATTGCAAATACAATTAGAGTAAGAATGTAAGATTTGGTTGTTTGATTTAAATATTTCGTTTTCAGATATTCTTGGGAATATGAATACATTGGTTGATAGATACGGTGGAATATTGAAATTGCATATTGGACCAAATAATGTAACACTGATTTTGACGGATCCAAAATATTTAAAACCGATTTTGAATTCATCGACAAATCTGAATAAAACGAGGTTTTATGATCTGCTCGCTCCACTGCTTAAAACAGGATTAGGTGTAGCTTCAGGTAATTATGTTTAATTTGCAAATAAGCTTAAACAAAACTAGTTTTCAGTAGATAAAATAAACAAAATAACGAAATTTGTGAAATCCATAAAAGCATACAGTATGATCTCGGTAATTCGGACGACACGTTCAGTAATCCGGCGGTCTGGAGACCGCCCACGATCTTCTCTCCCAGAATTCTTTCTAATAATCCGGCGGTTGTCTGCTACCGTATGTGTCGGATTATCGAGATTATACTGTATTTAAAATATTTTTTTAAATATCAAAATATTGTAACTTTTAATTCTAAGATTCATAACGATGAGAATTTATCGGTATTATTTGTGCAGCTTATCATCACTGTCCTAAATAATAACTGCAAGGTCATTCATTCCGTTATTTCGTTTATCAAGATATACAATAACAAATGGGAAAAAATTGCGATATTGCAAAGGTTATCAAATACTTTTAAGAAATTCGAAGCAAGTTTTAGATCAATAAATTATTTAGACGCAGTGAAAACTATATTAGTTTATCTAGTCTAGTTCGTAAGCTATAACCTTCCAAACTTTCATTTTAGTATAGCATAACAAATTAAAACTCAAAACTCGCCCATGATACTACTATCTAGATCTGAACCAGTCGACTAAATCAAAATAGTATTTCTTCTTAAACAATTGTAAAAGTTGAAAATGGATTTGAATTTTCCTCTGTTTAGCAAAGTAAATACAAACAGTCTTATCCGTATTCAGTATCAGATGATTTGCTCGGCACCACGCATTCACCTCATCAACAAGTATCCCTATTCTGCTTTCCAACTCTTCTATACTGATCCCAGATACAGCCATATTCATGTCATCTGCAAACAGTATAGTTTCCGCACAACGAAAACTTCCGTTTTCATTTACGGTAAAGTGGAAGATCGTTGATGAACAGCAGAAATAGAAGCGGCCCTAAAACAGATCCCTGAGGGATACATATATAATATTATTGCTATTAGATTTGTAGTTATTGGCATTCTGCTGTAAATGCCAATAACTACAAATCTAATATGAACAATATTGTATAGGTATCCCTCAGGGATCCGTTTTAGGGCCGCTTCTATTTCTGCTATTCATCAACGATCTTCCACTTTATGTAAGTGCGGAAACTATAATTTTTGCAGATGACTTGTAAGTCAAATTTCTTCCTGTAAGAAAGGATCAACCTTGCAAAATTCCGTCGAAAACCATAGTTTTCCAATTTAGCTACTATAAAATCAATGTTGACGGTGTCAAATGCCTTAGACAGGTCAAAAAATAGACCCATTACATGTTTACCTGTGTAAAGTTCTTTAATAATATATTTAGATAAGTTGTTCGTGGCTGTTTCATGACCTTCTTTCATGACCTGCTGATCTGTGAGCTCGGAACCCATGCTGACAATTGCTGATCAAATGATATTTTGCTAAATATTCAACCATTTTATTATAAATCAGCCGATTATAGATTACATAAAAGGAAGACGCAATCGAAATAGGTCTATAGTTAAATATATCACATGCATCCGATTTCTTGTGCAAGGGAAGCTACCTTCAAATCCAATGGATACATTCCATCCTCCATAGATTTATTGTAAAGCTTTAATAGTGGACTTTCAATGACGTCTAAGATTGATGTTATAGTTTTGATAGAGAAACTACTCTATGCCCGAGAAATGCGAAGTGGAAATATTTGAAATAACCTTTTGGAGCTCAAGTGGTTCAATGGGGGGCATATAGAAAGAGTGAAGGATACTAAAAGGGGACTTAGTGCACCCAGACCCCGACGTTAACAACTGTTCTCTGATTATACTTAAGACCAAGTTTGGAAAAGTGCGTTGCAAATACATCGGCAACTTGTTTGTCAGTTACCAATGCATTCTCTATCCTGAGTTTCATTGTGGTTCACTTTTTTGCTTCCCAAAAGATTGATTAATAATCGCCCAATATCTTTTGATTTATTATTTGACTCTTGGATTTTGTTCATTATAAACCTCCACTTAATGGAGGCTATATGTTTGTTGTGCTCACGCTTCAAAGCTTCGATAAGCTTTAAATTATTATGGGGAAAACACAGCCAAAACCAATTCCTAAGCTGCTTACCCTCTTCAAGGGTGTTATCAAACTTTTGGGTGTTATCCATTTATTGTTTTTTGAGATCTTCTGGTTTCGATGGAATATACCTGATTCAAAGAACAGGGTAAATTATTAATAAATGTTTTAAAGGCCACGTCGACATCTTCGCCTAAAATCTCTCTGAAAAATCCATTTTATTATTGAGATGTCGTAGTTTATGCATGTTATAATCGGAGAAGTGTCCGCTAAGGCGATACGTTAGATTATGGTTTTTAGTGTAGAAATATTCAGAACTAATATGCAATTTCAAACTGAGGTGGTCAGTCATGACAGGATTAACCGTTCTGCAACTATATGCATTTCTGTTCAAATTAGCTACCATATGATGTGTGCGAAGTAGTACCAAATCTATCTGTGCAAATTCTTGTTAAGTACTCGTAGATTGAAAAAGTTAAAAATGTCCATTAGTTTTTGTTTTCCTGTTGAGTTTAAAAAAAATTAATATTAAGGTCGCCAACCAGCACAATAGGCTTCTAACAGTTGCACAAGTACAGCAATAAATCGTTAAGCCTATTGTAAAAAGTATCTAAGTTATCAGATCTGAATATGCAAATAATATTGATACTAAGGAAATCTCGGCCTAGTGGTATACCACAAACCTCAATATCTCTTTCAACCGAATAGTTCAATAGCTTTAGTTGAGACATTATTGTACCATTGCGAACATAAATTGCAGATGAATTTTCTTTTACAAAAATTTGAAACTAATTGAAAGTTATTGAGCTGGATCACAACAATTTCCTGTTGGGAGCACCATTGCTCACAAACACATGCTACATCAATATTTTCACGATTTAAATATAGATTAAATCGGTCTAAGGATCCTTAAAGGGGACTTAAGCTCCTTTCACATACATCAGTCACGTCACGTTTCCGTTCCGTCAGGTCCGACAAGTATCAGTTACAAAAAATATGTTTCCTTGGTAGTCAAATGGCGCTGTCTACACTGAGCCGGCGCAGTCACGAATCAGAACCGGCCGT
Source organism: Phosphuga atrata (assembly GCA_944588485.1). NCBI lineage: Eukaryota > Metazoa > Arthropoda > Insecta > Coleoptera > Silphidae > Phosphuga > Phosphuga atrata. The sequence goes on from OX155896.1 coordinate 72,727,729, forward strand.
GGTACTGCAGTCATCGAACCGTCAATAGCAGATTTCTTCTCAACGTTATTTCTTGTTTGACTGACAGCGTTTTATAATTCACTAATGTCTGTAAAATCGCGCGATTGAAATTAAATTAAAACAGAATGTGATAAATTCTCCTTCTGTATCACTTTTCTCCCAAGCCTCGCAAACCCATTTTCGTTTCTTCTTCTGTTGATTTTCCTCTTCTTCGTCCAAAATTAATTAATGTAACTATGCCAGCCAAGTCGTTCAACAAAAACGCCAAAACAAAAATAGTTACACTCGAGGGCACATCTGACAAAAAATGACTGAATAGGGTTTGAAAACCGTTCCCTGATGGATAGATGCGAATACAGCCGCTATTTGGACTGAGACTGGACAGCGACGGTTCTAATTCGGAACGTTGACTGAAACGTGACGTGACTGATGTGTGTGAAAGGACCTCTAGTGCAATCAGACGCCGACGTTCTCTGATTATACTTAAGGCCAAGTTTGGAAAAGTGCGTTGCAAATACATCAGCAACTTGTTTGTCAGTTACCAGTGCATTGTACCCATTGTTAGCAGTGCTTGGTCGAACTTATTTCTTAACGATTGTACGTTAACAAGCGATATTGTGATCCCACTTTGCATGTGGCTTATTTGCTATAACTTGCAGAGGAAGTGCTAAGTGCTGCCGTTTTGGGCTGATGTTTTCTCTAAAAAAACATACATTAGATGTGGAAGGTACAGCCATATTAGTTAAATCAGTGTTTCTCATGCTTCTTGAGTGCCTATTTGGTTCAATTGGAAAAAAGATGAATTCTCTTAGCAAAAGAGCAGCAAAAACTAGTTTTTGCCATTACCTATTTCCAGTTTTAACGACAATAGAATATTTTTAACGAAAATCTGCCATTAAATATAACATACAAACTGCTTATGATACGAAATATATAACTTGTATTTAATTATGATTTTCTTAACGGATAGTCGATGTTTGGAAAAAGAACCGAAAAAATATTTCCCCGGCTTTTCACTACTCGATGTACGAAGAATACAATAAGGTCTTCAACTCGGCCTCAAATAATTTTATAACAAAATTAAAGCAGAACGTAGAAAAGTCGCTGGATATGTACGAATATTTGCACTTGTGGAGTTTAGACGTAATTGCAGGTAAACCAAATATAACAAACAACGAAAAGTAAAACGAAACGAATCAAAATAAATTTGTTTTTAGCAACTTCTATGGGGATTAATTTAAACGAAGATTATACCGCCGGTACTAGATACTTGCACGATGTGAATGAAGTTCTCGAGATTGCAATGGAACGTACTTTCTCGTTTTACAAAAGAATCGATTTTATTTTTAAGTTTTTGCCCGAATACCAAGTTCAACAGAAATATATTAAATACCTCGATGATTTCGTTGGTGGAATTATTAGCAACCGAATTAAAGAACGCGAAGGATTCAACGAGGAAGATAAACGAAATAGTTTAAACAATGCAACGATTTTAGATTGTCTATTAAGTTATAGTAACAATGGCAAAGACATTCCACTGAATTATATACTAGGAGAAATGCACACGTTTATGCTTGCTGTAAGTCTCCAGAAAATTGTTACCAAGTTTTATATTTTTAATTTGTTTTAGGGTCATGATACAATAACTGTGGCTCTCTCTAGTTTATTATTTGAGTTGTCGAAATATCCTGAAATTCAAGAGAAAATTTTGCAAGAAGTCGACTCAATTTTGGACGGACAAAATGATTTCATCACATTACAACAACAGAATGATATGGTGTATTTAGATAGGGTCATCAAAGAAGGACTTAGGCTTTACACTCCTGCACCATTTTTCGAAAGACGTTTAGACAGCGATGTAGAAATTGGTAAGGAGAATATACCAGAACAAATTCTGCCAAATCAAACGAATTAAAACAACTTGTTTGTAGACGGAATAGTTTTACCCAAAGGAATAAACGTTAACTTCTTGGTGTTTGCAATGCACCGATCAGAAAGAATTTACGAGGATCCTTTAAAGTTCGATCCAGAAAGATTTCATCCGGAAAACGTTGCAAAACGAGATTCCTTTGCCTTCGCCCCGTTCAGCCAAGGACCCAGAATGTGTATAGGTACATGCTGATATTATTTCTTCGAAAAAATATTTCATGGCAACGGTTTCAGGATACAAGTCTGCGATGTTCCAACTGAAATGTATGCTGGCCAAACTAGTTCGCGAGTTTCAATTCATCGAAGCCGATCCGAATTTCAAATTGCAACTGTATAGCGATGGCGTGCTGAAATCTAGGAATGGTTTCCCAGTTGTGTTAAGAAAAAGGAAATAGTGACTTATTAATTTACTCAGAAATCAAAGCAAAAACAAATCTCGGATTGGTATTTGGTATATCTGTTTTATAATATTTTTTTAACCTTTTGCGATTTCATTTGTTTTTTTATTATATATATTTATTTATATATAAATATATATATATATATATATATATATATATATATATATATATATATATATATATATATATATATATATAAATATATATATATATATATATATATATATATATATATTTATTACATAAGTCTAATTGAGCTATCTACTTCCATGACTTTTTCTAAAATTTCATTAGCTTTCATTTAAAAGAAAAAATATAGGGATACATGTGATACAAGGGTATGTATTTGAATATACTACGGTTTGGTACATAGACCACATGTACCAAACCAAAGTCCTGACCCATATATATTTTATATGAAATAAAATGTATTTTGTTGAACATTTTACCACGTTTTTTAGCTCCTCTATATCTCACACCAGACCGAGGCGTGCCCTCGAGCTTTTGTCTTACTCGTATATCGTCCCTTGATATATCTAGCTCGCGAGCCACGTGTTAGGCCAGTTTAGCATCTTGTCAAATTTTTGTTTGTTTCATAAAAATGAGTGACGAAGTTAAATTTGTGTATTATACGCGACAAAATTTGGATACTGATCTTCATTCACGATTGGCAGCGGCTTTATCGAATGAAATTCAAGGTAATCCTGAAGAAGAGATTGATGAAAATGTTATGGACGATAACGATATGGATTTTGTACCTGAAGAAGATGCGAAGAAGCAAACTACGTCTGATATTGAAGAGGATTTGATAATCGAACCAAACCAAATTCCAGATAGTGTCGAAGAAGAAGAAGGGAGAAGCACAAGCTGCAACTGATGATTTTTTCTTTGGCAAAGAAGGTACAAAATGAAATAGAATTGAACCAGCTACTGTTCGTCATTTACGTCCCAATATTATGAGTTTTCGAGTTGGACCCAAAGAACAAAACAAAAGAACACAATTCCGATTGAGGTATTCAAGAATTTTTTTTCAAAAAACATAACATCCATCATCATCACCGAAACGAATCGTTATGCGAAAGATACATTTCAAAGATAGAATCTGAAAAATCCCGATAAAAAGCCAAGAGTTTGGTAAAGCACTGGATTAGATGAATCTATTGGTGTACTTTTGACCGCTGGAATTTCACACAATAACATGCAAAAAGTTCTATGGCATACATACGGTCTACCCACATTGCGATCAGCTATGTCTCATAAGCGATTCGTTGCATTGCTACGATATATCTGTTTTGATCATAGGCGTGAATTCGTGATATATGGAATTTTTTGAATGAAAATTTTACGAAACACTATGATTCGCATTAAAACTTAAAAAGTTATTTCCATACCGCATCAGAACAAAATTTACTCAATACATACCAACAAAACCATCAAAATATGGGATCAAAATTTGGTGCGCATACGATTCCAAAACAACATATCTGTTACAGGGAAAATTATACACATGCTGTGAAGATGTAGAAAAGCGTGAAACTAAACAAGGTCAAGATTTATTGCTGGAGTTTGCAAATCTGTATAGTAACACTGGTCGTACAGCTATTGCTGATAATTTTTTCCGCACATTGGAAAGAGCAAAGCGACTTGCTAAAATTGACAATGCTTTTGTTGGCACAATTCGATCCAAAATGCTATGTTCCTGAAGAAATGAAAAAAAGTCTTTTACGTCCTGTTCTTTCATCTCATTTTAAACTCTATGATACGGTTTCTATTTGCAGTTACATGCCAAAAAAATAGGGTCGAAATTTTACTTTCCACTGTGCACACCAAAAATTGTGTCGGAGAAGCAAATAAACCACCAGAAGCAATTTCATTTTACAATGCAAATAAAGCTGGTGTGGATTGTATGGATCAAATGATCACTCATTTCACAACGAAACGCCCAACAAGACGATGGACTTTGGCTTGTTTTTCAATATGTTGGATGTGATGCATTGGCTGCATTTTGCGTTTGCAAAGAAATAGATGGACTAGACAAATCTGATGCAAGGCGAAATTTTCTAACTAGGCTATCTAAGTCATTGGTTGTTCCAAACGTTGAAAATAGAATGAACAACGTTCTTCTTCTTCTTTCAAATAGGCCTACTTTGGACCACGCTTGTTCAATTGTTGGGTTTTCACCTTTGCCCAGTATTGTCGCATCTTCTGCCGGTGTAACTCCTTTCTCTCTTCTGTCCAGGGGGTACCTTTCCTTCGAGGTTTTTTCTGAAATCCACGGACTTTTTTCAGGGTGCGTCTCACAGATTGTCTGTTTTCCAGATCTGATATTCCCAGTTCTTTAATATCCTTCTCGGTCTATGTCAACCAAGTGGTACGAAGCTTCTTGTTTTGCTAGAAGGTGAACAGACGGTTTGTTAGTCGGTTAGGAAGCAATCTTGTAACGTGGCCATAGAAAGCTACCCTTCTTTTCCTTGCACAGTCAGAGAGCATCTCAATATGTTCGTAGAGCTCAGAGTTATGCCGCCTTCGGAATTCCCCATCTTCCTTTACCGGGCCTAGGATTTTCCTGAGGATTCTCCTCTCTCTGATTTCTAATTTCTCTACTAGACCTTTTCGGTTCAAGAAAAAACATTCCATGGCATACAGGGCTTCTGGTCGTAAGACTGATGTGTAGTGCTTACGTTTCAGGTTGCGTGACAGGCATTTCTTATTGTAAGTGTTCTTAGTCAGTCGATAGGCTAGTTCTAACTTGTTGACTCTCTTGGATAATGATGCTCTTTCTGATAAGTTGGGCTCAATCCATTCGCCGAGATACTTAAATTTCTCAGTCCTCTTGATGTTTCCCTGTTCTAGTAACATCTCTCTGTTTGCTTCTCTGGTGTTGGTGAAAAATTCTGTTTTCTCCAGCGACACTTGAAGACCCACTTTGGCAGTCTATTTTCTGAGGCAGTTTACCTGCATTGTTGCCATCTCAAGAGAATCAGCAAACAGTGCCATGTCATCTGCAAAGGCCAGGCCAATCTACAACCAGCCCATCGTTCTTACATCCCAGGTAGATACTACTCTGAGCACCCAAGTTGTTCAGTTCCTTGCGCAATTCTCTCATAACCTTTACAAGGACGCAGTTGAAGAGAAGTGGGGAAAGTCCATCTCCTTGTCTCACTCCAGTTTTTATTTCGAAGCTTTCTGCAATCTCGCCTTTAAATTTAACCTTGGAATGGGTGTTGGTCAAAGTTTTTAGGATGAGTCTGCGGGTTTTGTTGTCTAGCCCTAGTTCCTGGAGTACTTTGTTAAGTGTTAGTCTATCAATAGAATCATAGGCATTCCTAAAATCAACAAAGGTGACGACCACCTTGCGGTTTCTCATCTTGGAGTATGCAAGTACAGTTTTAAGATTGAGGATCTGTTCAACACAAGATCGGGTTTCCCTGAAGCCCCCTTAGTATTCTCCCAGTTGACTATCCAACTAATTTTCTGCCCTTGTTTGTAACGCCTTCGAGAGAATCTTGTATGTTACCGGGACGAGAGAAATTCCACGGTAGTTGTTTAGATCAGTAAAATCTCCCTTTTTGTGAAGCGGATGGATCAGAGCAGATTTCCAATCGGGTGGTAATTTCTCTGTTTCTCAGATGTCCTGGATGATCTCGGTTAGCTTGCGCACGGCATTGTTTCCAGTACTTTTCCACATTTCGGCAACAATAGAGTTCTCTCCAGCTGCCTTATTATTCTTAGTAGTCTAAGAATAATAGCCTTATTAGTCTAAGTTGAATGATCTGACCAACTTCTTCCAATGAAGGGGGAAGCGAGTCCGGGTTGGGTGTGGTTTGTTTATAGTCGAAGTCTTCGCTGGGTGGGTCACAGTTGAGAAGATTTTTAAAGTACTGAGCCAAAAGGTGGCAGTTGCCCTTGTCGTTATAAGCCACTTTGCCTTGTGAGTCTCTGAAGTGAAGGCTTGGCGGAGCGTATTTTGTGAGTGGCTGCTTAAAGGTTCCAAGCAAATCTCTGGAATTATTCTTAGCAAAGTTCTCTTCGATTTGGGTTAGTTTGTTTTATGCGAAGGTTCGTTTGGTTCCTCGAATTATCTTAGCTGGAACTTTTCTTTGCTTAAAAAATTTATGCCAATTTTGCTTGGTCTTTTTAGAATTCCACTTCACCCAGGCTATCTGTGTTTGGGCTATTGCATTGTCACAGTCTTCAGTCCACCACGGATGCTTCCTTCTTCTAGCGAGAGGTGCGAGTTCATTGGTCGTCTTGACAAGAGTCTCCTTCAGTTGGTCCAAGCTGGTTAGGTCTGTGTTGTTCAGTCTCTGACTTACTTCTCGACTGTTCTTGAGTCGCTCTACGTCAAATGTTACCATTTTGGAGGTACTGTGTAATCTAGTGTTTCTAAGCTGGAGTCTTATTTTGATCAACGTTCATATTATCAAACAATTTCCTAATCGTTTGGCAGTTGAGGCAATTTTTGCCGACCAATAGTCGTAAGTATTCAAATGAAATTATATTTGCTACACCATCGACTACACACCATCTAATTTCAGTGGTGTTTCTTTCGTTGTTACATTCCAGATTCCAGCACATGTGTTTGAAAATCAATACGGCCCGAATACAATGGATAAGAAGAGAGAATGCAAACTTTATTCCTAGGCAAGCGAAAAATTACGGCGTAAAACACGTTTCCTTTACACTATATGTTTGGACACTATGTGCCAACAACATTCAAAAGTGAATTATCTTGCTTCACTTGCACGAATTAGAATTTGTAAGACTATAAGTGTATATAAGAAACAGTATAGACAGAAATAAAATGCAAAATGGATAAAAAAATGCTTTGGTAAATTTTTCTCCACCTGAGTAGGTAATTACTCATAAGCGAATGCCACTAAGAATGAGCAAAAGTAAACAAAAATATATAACTAGAGATTCTTGCATTTCCCAGTCAGATAGTACTAAATAGAGAAGGCTAGATATATGTAAATTAGATACACAAAATCGGCCAAGTGCGAGTTGTGACTCGCGCACCTAGGGTTCCGTACAAACTTGTAAGTAAGGTATCTTTTTTTTTGTGGAGGACGTAGCAAGCACATTCAGTTAACTTGACAAGTGGCCCTCCTAAAATCACGACCAGCTTAGTACCGCTGCAAGCATAACCTCAAGATGTCGCTGTCGTGGGATTAACCGAGGAGGACCTAACTGTATGCAACCCATATGTTTCTGATGCCTGACAATACCACGCAACACATTAGTGTACTTTTATAAGTTTCTAATAGTAAATTCGCATTTTTCTTGTAATTAAACTACATATTTACGGTTTTCAGATTTTTCCCTTTACACGTGCTATAAGACACCGCTTCTTGCCAAATTTCATGATTCTAGGTCAACGGGAAGTACCCTATAGGTTTTGATACCCTTGTGAAATCGCAAAATATGCGACATGAACGGTCATATCTTTTGATCGCGTTGACTTACAAGTTTGATTTTTTCAAAGCTGAAAGAGACCACAGACCCGAGTATTTTATACAAATTTGAACTTGTTACTTCTACGCGTTCCTGAGAAAAATGATCTTGACAGACAGACAGACGGACGGACGGACAGACGGACAGACAGACAGACAGACGGACAACAAAGTGATCCAATAAGGGTTCCGTTTTCGGTACGGAACCCTAAAAACCAAATGTACAATGTTAGATTGACAAGACTACATAAACAAGATAAACAAATTAGTCGGAGAAGCCGAGATGAACAAGAATTAGGTTGGGCCAAGAAATCTAGATAAACCAACTTGTCATATCTGACAAATTTCACATTTGTTTTGGTAGTCCTATAAAGACTCAGTAATTGTTATAGAGCTCCGGAAAGGTTCAATGTATTTATATATTCAGGCTGTGTTCCGACTGTTTTAAGTTTAAACCAACTTGTGTTATTTATTCTACAATCGAATATTTGCGGAGTAATGTTGAACTTTGGAAGGGAAAAGAATTATCTCATAAAAGCTAAAAGTGTCTCAATCTAAAGTTAGCGGTAAATAAATTGCAGAAGTTCGCAACATTGTGTTTCCGCACCAAAGTCTTGTATGCAGAATAATTGGTTTACGTTTATAGCGCAAAACTGCGGCGCAGTAAAATTGGCCAGTCCGTGTTTAACATTGTTGTTCGACGTTGTTTTTCTGTATCTGGCAAAAATTACGTGACAAACATTATTTACGTTTCTGTATGCAAATATTACAGTCATAAAATTAATTAGATATAAACAAGTGATTTTAAAAAAAAATGTTTCTACATAAATATCTCAAACATTTCTATCTAAGGACTATCTAACCATTTATAGATCTGTCTATAAATCTGTCTATATATCTATCTAACTTTCTCCATATCTATTCATCTATCTACATTAGATAGGTATATAGATAAATAGATAGGTTGATAGATAAATAGATAGGTAGATAGATAAATAGATAGGTAGATAGATAGATAGGTAGATAGGTAGTTAGATATATAGATAGGTAGATAGATAAATAGATAGGTAGAAAGATAAATAGATAGGTAGATAGATAAATAGATAGGTACATAGATAAATAGATAGGTAGATAGATATATAGGTAGATAGATAAATAGATAGGTAGATTGATAAATAGATAGGTAGATAGATAAATAAATAGGTAGATAGATAGATGGGTAGATAGATAAATAAATAGGTAGATAGATAAATAGATAGGTAGATAGATAAATAGATAGGTAGATAGATAAATAGATAGGTAAATAGATAAATAGATAGATAAAGAGATAGGTAGATAGATATATAGATAGGTAGATAGATAAATAGATAGGTAGATAGATAGATAGATAGGTAAATAGATAGGTAGATAGATATATAGATAGGTAGATAGATAAATATATAGGTAGATAGGTAAATAGATAGGTAGATAGATATATAGATAGGTAGATAGATAAATAGATAGGTAGATAGATAGATAGGTAAATAGATAGGTAGATAGATATATAGATAGGTAGATAGATAAATAGATAGGTAGATAGATAAATAGATAGGTAAATAGATAGGTAGATAGATATATAGATAGGTAGATTGATAAATAGATAGGTAGATAGATAAATAGATAGGTAGATAGATATATAGGTAGATAGATAAATAGATAGGTAGATTGATAAATAGATAGGTAGATAGATAAATAAATAGGTAGATAGATAGATGGGTAGATAGATAAATAGATAGGTAGATAGATAAATAGATAGGTAGATAGATAAATAGATAGGTAGATAGATAAATAGATAGATAAAGAGATAGGTAGATAGATATATAGATAGGTAGATAGATAAATAGATAGGTAGATAGATAGGTAAATAGATAGGTAGATAGATATATAGATAGGTAGATAGATAAATAGATAGGTAGATAGGTAAATAGATAGGTAAATAGATAGGTAGATAGATATATAGATAGGTAGATAGATAAATAGATAGGTAGATAGATAGATAGGTAAATAGATAGGTAGATAGATATATAGATAGGTAGATTGATAAATAGATAGGTAGATAGATAAATAAATAGGTAGATAGATAGATGGGTAGATAGATATATAGATAGGTAGATAGATAAATAGATAGGTAGAAAGATAAATAGATAGGTAGATAGAAAAATAGATAGGTAGATAGATAAATAGATAGGTAGATAGATATATAGGTAGATAGATAAATAGATAAGTAGATTGATAAATAGATAGGTAGATAGATAAATAAATAGGTAGATAGATAGATGGGTAGATAGATAAATAGATAGGTAGATAGATAAATAGATAGGTAAATAGATAGGTAGATAGATATATAGATAGGTAGATTGATAAATAGATAGGTAGATAGATAAATAAATAGGTAGATAGATAGATGGGTAGATAGATATATAGATAGGTAGATAGATAAATAGATAGGTAGAAAGATAAATAGATAGGTAGATAGAAAAATAGATAGGTAGATAGATAAATAGATAGGTAGATAGATATATAGGTAGATAGATAAATAGATAGGTAGATTGATAAATAGATAGGTAGATAGATAAATAAATAGGTAGATAGATAGATGGGTAGATAGATAAATAGATAGGTAGATAGATAAATAGATAGGTAGATAGATAAATAGATAGGTAGATAGATAAATAGATAGATAAAGAGATATGTAGATAGATATATAGATAGGTAGATAGATAGGTAAATAGATAGGTAGATAGATATATAGATAGGTAGATAGATAAATAGATAGGTAGATAGGTAAATAGATAGGTAAATAGATAGGTAGATAGATATATAGATAGGTAGATAGAAAAATAGATAGATAGATAGGTAAATAGATAGGTAGATAGATATATAGATAGGTAGATAGATAAATAGATAGGTAGATAGATAAATAGATAGGTAAATAGATAGGTAGATAGATATATAGATAGGTAGATAGATTAATAGATAGGTAGATAGATAAATAGATAGGTAGATAGATAAATTGATAGGTAGATAGATAAATAGATAGATAGATAGATAAATAGATAGATAAATAGATAGGTAGATAGACATATAGATAGGTAGATAGATAAATAGATAGATAGGTAGATAGATAAATAGATAGGTAAATAGATAGTTAGATAGATATATAGATAGGTAGATAGATAAATAGACAGGTAGAAAGAAAAATAGATAGGTAGATAAATATATAGACAGATCTCATATCGACCTACCTCATAATAATCTATCTATTTATCTTTATTCCCATTTATCTATTTCATAACTATGTATTTATTATCTATATATTTAATTATGTTATTTATCTATTCATAACCGTGTCAATTTTCGATATTATTCTACTTTTAGCTGACCTGCATTGGAAACTTTCTCCGAAACTTCACATGCTGCATATAAACAAAATAAAAATTTGTGAAACTTTCGACTGAAACTGAGCCCCGCGGAACACTGTATGTTAAAAAACGTCCGACGCAACCAATCAAATGCCGCTAAATGTAATATAAATACTATTCATTAAGAGGCTTTTATTAACGAAATCATAAACAAAGCATCACATAAAACCTTCGAATATCCGGTTTGCGACTATCTTTCCAACAAAAACTTGTGCAAATTGTAAGTATAATAATTACAACATATAAAAAATACTAATTGATCAACCACTTTTTTCCCCAGTAAGTAAAAATTGTGTGTAATAAGAAACTCAACTATTGAATTTTAAATTTAGATCTAAACTAGTTTAATTAACGTCTTGAAGACTAACGACGTATATATACGTCCTCATAAGTCTATTAACACATACGAAAGGCGAATATATACGTCCTCTGTATAATATCGCGCCGTCCCACAGTGGTCGGAAGTCCCAAAAACCTGGCCAAAATATGAATGAATCGTTCAAATATCGTGATTTTTGCTCTCTTCGCGTTTTTGAGGTCGCTAATCACAAAACTGAATTGCAAATTTCCAAATTCAAAATGTTGGATACAATATGGCGGATAATTTTTCTAAAAAAGCATTAAATTTTGTTGATTTGACTCGGAACTTAAGTGTTTTAAAAGTCGCCGATCACGAAACTGAATTTGAAATTTGAAACAACAAAATGGCGGTATGCAATATGGCGGATAATTCTTCGAAAAAGTATACAATTTTGGTAAAACTACGGATTTGGCGCCTTTAGACAGCGCTGATTGCAAAATATTCTAAAATTCAAAATGGCGAAACCAATATGGCGAACAATTTTTCGAAAAAAGCGTTCACTTTTGTTGAAATTCAGGATTTATGGGTTTATGAGGTCGCTGATTTCGAAACTGAAGTTGAAACTGAAAAACTCGCGGCCCCAGTGTGGCTATTAACAATTTTAAAGTTGACTTTCCCGTTTAATACCGATTTCACAAATATGAAAATTTTCTTTTTGTGAAAGAAATTTGTTCCACAAGTTCCGTAGAAAATGGAAGAAAAGCATTAATAGGAGAATTCTGCTTCTTCTTGGTGCCATATCCGCCTAGCGAATGTTGGCGATCATCCCCGCTATAATAACTTTATTGACCGCAGCACTGAACAACTCGACTGATGTCTTTCCATACCACTGTCTAAGGTTCCCCAACCATGAAGTTAGTCTTCTCCCCGGTCCGCTATTACTATTGATCTTGCCTTGCATGATGAGCCGCAGTATTATTTGTTCAGTTTCAACTTCAGTTTCGTAAACAGCGACCTCATAAACCATTAAATCCTGAGTTTCAACAAAAGTGAATGCTTTTTTATAGGAGAATTATCTTTCCAATTTATCTTGACCAATTTCCTATAAGCAATATTTCAGACGCAAAAATTTCGAAAAATTGCAAAAAGTGCATCACATCATCATCATCACATCATCATCATCACAACACATCATCAGCATCATCAACACATCATCATCATCAACATAAAAATTATAATCGAAAACGAAGACGCAGCCAGTTGCAGTTAATTTCTGGATATGTTCTGAAGAAATGTCTAAGCAACAATCTCCATTCGGTTTAAGAGCCCCGGCCGAGAAGGGTTTTGATTTATTGACCAAGAAAAATACCATTATTTTCAATAATTGCTTATTATTTAGTACATTGCTAATAATAATTTCTTCCATTGGACTTCCACTTTAAGTATTCGTGGGTGCTGGACGTGTGTGAGAGTGCTCGGTAAAATAATTGCTATTGCGGGTGTTTTAAGCGTGAGGGAAGTGAAAGGCTGCGGGTGGTTTGTCTATTTTGTTCAGGCAGTTATTGTCGTCGGGAAAACCTTCGTTGCAAGTAAGTCGTTATCGCAGCAAGCGTGTTAAAAACTTTACGCACGTGGTGATAAGTTGTGTTTGCGTGGTTGCGTGGTAAGCGCCCAGGCAACGTTTCAAAGCGCATCTGGTGAGGGATAGCGGAATTTGTAGCTAAGACCGGCTTCAACAGCGTAAGGTGTCTTCGCGGGAATGGACGAATGCGAGAGCAGACCGAGAGCGGGCAGTGAGTCGATGAACCCGTTTGAAAGATGTGCTAAACTAAACCGATCACCGATCCAGACGGCTAAGAGGTCGAAAAAAGAGGAGATGTCAGATAAAGGAAGAGGGGAGTGCAGTGCAGGTCAGAGTGATCATTTTGAGAGAATATTGCAGGAGTTAATAGAAATTAAAAAGGAGTTCACGACGGTAGACAGGAAGTTGGAGGAAATGCCTTCCTTGGCGATCATCCCCGCTATAATAACTTTATTGACCGCAGCACTGAACAACTCGACTGATGTCTTTCCATACCACTGTCTAAGGTTCCCCAACCATGAAGTTAGTCTTCTCCCCGGTCCGCTATTACTATTGATCTTGCCTTGCATGATGAGCCGCAGTATTATTTGTTCAGTTTCAACTTCAGTTTCGTAAACAGCGACCTCATAAACCATTAAATCCTGAGTTTCAACAAAAGTGAATGCTTTTTTATAGGAGAATTATCTTTCCAATTTATCTTGACCAATTTCCTATAAGCAATATTTCAGACGCAAAAATTTCGAAAAATTGCAAAAAGTGCATCACATCATCATCATCACATCATCATCATCACAACACATCATCAGCATCATCAACACATCATCATCATCAACATAAAAATTATAATCGAAAACGAAGACGCAGCCAGTTGCAGTTAATTTCTGGATATGTTCTGAAGAAATGTCTAAGCAACAATCTCCATTCGGTTTAAGAGCCCCGGCCGACAAGGGTTTTGATTTATTGACCAAGAAAAATACCATTATTTTCAATAATTGCTTATTATTTAGTACATTGCTAATAATAATTTCTTCCATTGGACTTCCACTTTAAGTATTCGTGGGTGCTGGACGTGTGTGAGAGTGCTCGGTAAAATAATTGCTATTGCGGGTGTTTTAAGCGTGAGGGAAGTGAAAGGCTGCGGGTGGTTTGTCTATTTTGTTCAGGCAGTTATTGTCGTCGGGAAAACCTTCGTTGCAAGTAAGTCGTTATCGCAGCAAGCGTGTTAAAAACTTTACGCACGTGGTGATAAGTTGTGTTTGCGTGGTTGCGTGGTAAGCGCCCAGGCAACGTTTCAAAGCGCATCTGGTGAGGGATAGCGGAATTTGTAGCTAAGACCGGCTTCAACAGCGTAAGGTGTCTTCGCGGGAATGGACGAATGCGAGAGCAGACCGAGAGCGGGCAGTGAGTCGATGAACCCGTTTGAAAGATGTGCTAAACTAAACCGATCACCGATCCAGACGGCTAAGAGGTCGAAAAAAGAGGAGATGTCAGATAAAGGAAGAGGGGAGTGCAGTGCAGGTCAGAGTGATCATTTTGAGAGAATATTGCAGGAGTTAATAGAAATTAAAAAGGAGTTCACGACGGTAGACAGGAAGTTGGAGGAAATGAGACGGGAAAACAGAAGATTGGAGGAAAAATTGGAAAGGGTGGTGAAGAGACAAAAGGAGGAGGAAGAAGTAGAAAAGGACTGGAGAAAGGAATTGTTAGCAGAGTTGAGGTCAATAAGAGATGAGAATATGGAAATAAAGAATAAGTTATCGAAACTGGAGGAGGAAGCGGAGGCAGTCAAGGAGGAGAAGAGAAGAACCGAGAGTAAGTGGGAGGAGGAACGTCAGGCAATGAGAGAGGAGCTGGCTAAACTAAAAGATACGGAAGAGAGGAGACTAAAGAGGGAATTAAGAAATAACATTGTTATTTATGGAATTGAAGGAGAAGATTGGCGGGAAAAGGCAAAGAACATATTTCGGGAAAAGCTAGGTTTAAACGAAGGTTTCGGGAGTGCATACAGAATAGGGATAATAGAGAAAGTAAAGGCCCGAAAGAAGCACCTGGAATCTGTAAGGAGAAGTTTACGGAGGAATTGAGAAGGATAGGGAGAGGAGAGAAAAGGATACCAGTCAGCTGGAAAGTGGGGATAATTCAACCGGTGTTTAAGAGTGGAACGAGGGACGCGCTAGAAAATTATAGAGGTATAACTTTGTGAACTCGTCATACAAAATATTTGCTAAAATCCTGGATTGTCGCTTGAGGAAGGAAATCAATGAAAGAAAGCTTTTGCCGGAAATACAAGCGGGGTTCAGAGAAGGAAGGAGCACGGTGGAACACCTGGTGACCTTGAGAGTCATCATAGACCAAGGAATAAGAAAGGGATGCCTGTTTGCTCTTTTCATTGATTTGAAATCCGCATATGACTCGGTGAACAGAAGGAGACTTGACGAGTGTTTGGGCAAGCTAGGTATCTCAGAGAGTGTAAGAAGGAACATCAGGAATTTGTACGAGGAAACGGTCTGTAAGGTAGTAGCGAATGAATGGGAATCGGACTATTTTGAGGTGAGGAAGGGCCTGAGACAAGGCTGCCCTTTGAGTCCCACGCTTTTCAATCTGTATGTGGCGGATATGGAAAAGGTTCTACAGGCCGGGCAAGCTGGAGGAGTGGTGATTGGGAAAATAAGGTGTGGAGCTTGGCATATGCGGAGTACATGGTGGTATTTGCAAAGTCGGCTAGTGAGATGAAGGACGTGATTGAAAGGCTCGGCAGGTATTTCGAAAAGAGGGATTTAAGGATGAATGTTGGTAAAACAAAATGGATTCGGTTTAAAAGGGGTGGGCGATATAAGAAAGAAAGGTTTGAATGGCAGGGTACTGAAATAGAGGAAGTTAGTAAATTTAAGTATTTGGGGTATGTCTTTGGGACTGGATACAGTAATAAAGAACACATAGAGTATGTTACAAAGAAGGCATGGGTGGCGGCGGGTCGTATCTGGGAGGTTTGGAAAAGGAACTTTGATGGAAACTTTAGAGCAGCAGAGACCATATGGAAGGCATGTGTGCGAAGCGTGTTACTGTATGGATTCGAGGTCTGGGGAACGAAAGAGGAAGACAAGATCGAAAGGGTGCAGCTAAAGTTTTATAAGAAAGTGTTGAAACTTGATAGGTCGACGCCTGGTCACATTGTGCTTCAGGAAGTGAGTGCTTGTAAGGTGGCGGTAATAGCTGCGGAAAGAGTGATAAAGTTCGAGTATAGGGTGGATGGGTTAGGAGATGAAAGGATAATAAAAGAAATCTTTCGAGTAGTGAATAAAGAGGGGTTTAGTGGTAGAAGAGAGAGCGGTTGGGGGTTGAATAAAAGGAAACTGTATGAGAGAGGCGGGTTATCATCCGAGGGGTTGGAAACGGAAAAAAAGTGCGGGTGCTCAGTGGAAACGGATGCTAAAAGAGAGGTTATTAGAAGTGGACTTCCAAGAGCGCCAATCGAAAATAGAGGCTAGTAAATATCACCAAGGCTACAGTCAGATACAAGTGCACGACCGTGTTCCTGGTTATTTGAGGACAAGTAAAGGGTCGGACGACCAGTCAGTGTTGGCGAGATTTAGGTGTGGCAATGAAGAGCGTGGAAGGAGACATTGGATGAAGGAGGAAAGTAGAAGGTGTTTGGTGTGTGGGTTGAAGGAAGATATGTGGAGTCATTGGTTGGAAGAATGCACGATGGCGGAGTGGAATGACCAGGAGAGAAGGCGAGGAAAGGATTGGAGGGAGTATATGGACGAGAGCGGGAAGGGACTGTCGTTTTTACACAGAGTGAAAACATGGAAAGAGCGGATGCGACGGGGTAGTTTTTTGAGTGTTGCGGTTTAGTTTTTTTTTTGTTTTGTGAGCTTATGTCCGATGTACAGGTGTTGAAGTATAGGTTTATAGGGTGGTAAAATTGCTTTTTTCTTTGTAATGGGGTTTTAGTTTCACAACTTTTTTATTATTTTTTATTGTTTTATTTTGTATGTATATTTTGTAGGGAAATTATTTTAATTATGCCAATAAAGGTTATTATTATTATAATAATAATTTCGAGAAACACATTCAAATTATACCTATTATCTGCAGAAGTATCCATTCTGCAGAATCCAAATCCGTTTTAGTTTTAGCGACTACAGGCGTCTGAACTTTGTGTTACTTTGGACGAGCAATGAGCAGAATGAATCATAATACATTATTGGTATACCTGTAACGGTATGACCGTTACATAGGGACCGTTACATACATAGGTTTACCATTACAACTATTCCGACCATTAAAAGTCAAGAGAAAAAATATATTTGTTTCTACTTTTGGCCAGCTTTTAGGGATTTCCGACCACTGTGCGTCCGTATTGATGGTTCTCTCCGAGAGAGCGCTGCAGTCAACAGGTTAATTAGTCCATTTATCATTCAACTCTCGCTTATCGAGAAATGATTATCTACGAGGGGCAAGTAGAAAATAAGGTTCCCAACGCTGTACACTCGCCGCGCGAGATACTAGGCAAAATCCGGCAACACCACCTTCATTGTTGATCCCCCCACTCCTTTCCAACTACTTGGAAGATCACTGCGAAGCTTAGTGCCGGCCTAACAGCCATCCGCGATCTTCTTCTTCATGTGTCATGCCCTCCAAGTGCGTTGACGACCAATTTCATTATTTGAATTTTATCTGCAGCTTTTCGAAATAGGGATCTTGTACTTTATCCAAACCATTGGCGAAGGTTCTTGAGCCATGATGTTCTGCGGTGGCCTGGACTGCGCGTACCTTGTATTTTACCCTGTATTATTGTCTGCTGTAACCTGTACTTATCATTTCGGATAACATGACCAAGGTATTCCAGTTTTCTTCTCTTTATTGTGTTGAGAACTTCTGTTTGCTTATTGACTCTTTGCAAGACCTCGACGTTAGTAATTCGATCCACCCAAGAAATTCTCAGCACTCTACGGTAAGTCCACATCTCAAAAGCCTCCACCTTCTTACACATAGCCTCCGTAAGTGTCCAAGCCTCGACGCCGTAGTACAGGATACTAAACACATAGCACCTTAACAATCTGATTCTGAGGGGGATTTCCAAGTGCCTGTTGTTCAGCACTTTCTTCATTTTGGTGAAAGCTCCTCTTGCCTGTTCGATGCGGCTTCTAATTTCCGATGTCATGTCCCATTTGTCGTTTACGTTACAGCCAAGGTACTTATAGGAGTTGACGCGTTCCACCACCTCATTTCCAACTCTTAGATTCAGCTGGTTATTTACGCTGGTTTTATTTACGACGAGCCATTTTGTCTTATTAACGTTGAGTTTAAGACCCATGAACAAGCTGTGCTCTGTAACGGTTGTCATTAGTTCTTGTAGGTCTTCTATGTTCGTAGCCAATAGAACGGTGTCGTCGGCATACCTCAGGTTATTGATCACTATGCCTCCTACGATTACTCCTATGTTCTTGCCATCCAATGCTTCTCGAAATATTTTTTCTGCATAAAGGTTAAAAAGTAATGGCGAGAGAACACAGCCTTGTCGCACCCCTCTTTGAATCATGACCTCTTCTGACAGTTCTTTGTTCACTAACACCGCTGCTGTTTGGTTCCAATACAGGTTGGCTATAATGCGGTTATCTTGCCCGTCTAATCCTAGTTCTTGAAGTATATCTACTACTTTATTATGGTTTACGGTGTCAAATGCTTTTTCATAGTCTAAGAAGCAGGAAAAAACATCCACATTAACATCAAGGCATCGTTGTACCAGAACTTGTACACTGAAAAGTGCCTCCCTTGTGCCGAACCCATTCCGAAAGCCAAACTGGGACTCGCTGATCGACTCTTCACATTTGCGGTAAATACGATTATGGATGATCTTCAGAAACAGTTTCAATACTTGACTCATGAGACTGATGGTCCTATAATCTTTACATTGTTTCGCATTTGATTTCTTTGCTAAGGTGATGAAAGTTGATTTTAACCAATCTCTTGGTATTTCACCTGTTCTATATATATTATTAAATAGGTCTACTATTATTGAGAGAGAACTATCATCTTTAAGGATCTTAAAAATTTCTCATCCGCGATGGAGCCCGCAAACGCCGTCACCGCCAGGTGTGAAATCCGTTCAGTGATTCGATTTTTAAACGCGAAGAAGCTTACACCCATTGAAATTCATAGACAGTTGGAAGAAGTTTATGGCAAAGCTTGCATCAGCGTCCAACACGTCCGCAAATGGTGCAGGGAGTTTTCCGAAGGACGCACATACGTTCACGACGAGCAATGGAGCTGGAGGCCATCGGTGTCCGACGAAGTCGTGGCGAAGATTGAGCGCATTCTCCTCGAGGATCGAAGATCGTGAAAAAAAGTTTGTGAAAGAAGTTTGTGAAAAAACCATCGACAACATTTTGACCAAAAAACTTGGTTATCACAAGGTGTGTTCGCGGTGGGTCCCGCACATGCTTTCAGAAACCCACAAAGACAATCACGTCAAGTGTGCCGAGAAGTTTCTTCGAGAATGCGCCGAGAATACCGAAGAATTCTTGGACTCCATTGTTACGGGAGATGAAACGTGGTGTCACTCCGGAAACAAAAGAAGACTCGAAACAATGGCGCCGTCCCGGGTCGCCGAGGCCGAAGAAGTTTAAGCAGACGCTGTCCGCAGGAAAAGTGATGGCTACGGTGTATTGGGACCGAAAAGGCGTCTTGCTTACCGAGTTTATGCCTAAAGGGACCACAATAAATTCGGACAGGTACTGCGAGACGTTAACGAAACTCAAAAACTCAAAAGAGCCATCCAAAATCGATGGAGAGGACGACTGAGCAAGGGCGCTAGGTTGCATCACGACAACGCGCGACCGCATGTCTCTCGACAGACCACCGCCCTACTGGACAAATTCGGCTGGAAATTGCTTGATCATGCCCCCTACAGCACTGATCTTGCTCCCAGCGACTTCCACTTGTTTCCGAAATTGAAGCAACACTTGGGTTGACAACGCATCAGTACAGATGAAGAGGTGAAGGAAGCGGTCACCAAGTAAATCCGCGGCCTAGCGGCGGAGTTCTTCGAAGCGGGTTTTCAGAAGTGGATAACTCGTCAGGAAAAATGCGTTAAAATATCTGGCGACTATGTAGAAAAATAGTTTAAAATACAAGCTTTCAGATTGTATACATATTTATTGCAATAAAAAATGCCTTACACCTGAAAAAATGTGGGAACCTTATTTTTTACTTGCCCCTCGTAGTTTAATAAATCCTTTCCAGTACATAGTTTTGTGTCTAGGCTTCTCTCCTCTCAATCTAGTCTTGAATGTGCACACCTTATTCAATAGCCATTTCAAGAATGCAGCAGCAGATGTAGCAAATAACATCAACCGAACCCAAATCACAAATGCACACATACCATATAATATAAACTCAATGTATATAGACACATTCACAACAGAAGAAGTGTTGAACATCTTCGCTAAACTGAAGAACAAATCCAGCAGCGGCCCAGACTTACTGCCGTATAAATTATTTAAGGAATTCAAGAACGAAATTGCAGCCCCAATCACTGACATTATTAACAACTCGATAGAAACTGAAGAATTTCCTGAGCTACTAAAAACCTCAAAAATAATGCCCGTATATAAGAAGGGAGATAAGACCGGCATTATGAATTACAGACCAATATCACTTCTATCGGTGGTATTAAAAATAATGGAATATTGTATTCAGAAAAGATTAAAATGTTTTATCGATAAATACCATTTAATTCCTACCCAACAACATGGCTTCAGAGCTGAAAGATCAACTACAACAGCAATCAGCGCATTTTATGAAAGAATATTAGAGGAGATAGATAAAGGGAAACATCATGTGCGAATCTTCTGTGACATCTCCAAAGCTTTTGATTGTGTGTCGCATGAAAAACTCATAGAAAAAAATATAGATGCTGAATTCAAGGCAAAATTGGTAGATGGTTCGAATCATTTTTACACAAAAGAAAGCAATATGTTCAAATCTGCCAATCAAACAATAATAGTACTTCTGCACAATTAACAACAGATATCGGGCTACCACAGGGAAGTGTTTTGGCGCCTTTATTGTTTTCTCTATATACTGCAGACCTGATACAATATTTAAAGGGCAGGGAATGCATTCTCTACGCAGACGATTCCAGTTTTATAGTATCGGAGCCGTCTACACAAACAACTGAATCAGAGGCAAATGAGCTTCTAACCGACCTCAATCAATGGTTCTCTGCCAACAACTTATACTTAAATATTGGAAAAACAAAATATATTGTATTTCAAACAACCCGTAGTTTGCGAGAAGACGATTTAACACTAAAAGTAGCGTTGCCTATTTTTAGTGTTAAATCGTCTTCTCGTAAAAAACCGTTTAAAGGACCGACACAGTTCAATTTTTTGGAGTAAATTTAGAAGAAAATCTAACCCGAAGTATCCACATTGATCGAATAACCAAGAAAATAAATTATAAAGCCTACCTCATTAGAAATATCCGCTGTTTAGTGGAACAATATGTGCTGCTAAACATATGCCACGCGGAGGTACAATCTGTTATCTCGTACGGGATTATAGTATGGGGACCCTCTCCACAAACTCAAAGGGTTCAAAGCCCAAAAGAGAATCATTCGGGCAATCATAGGTGTAGGTAGAACAACATCCTGTATGCCCTATTTTAAGAAACTAAACCTCCTTACGGTACCATCCATATACATATGGGAGACTGCATAGGAACTCACAGGAATAAGGCCTCAATTATAAGAAACATAGACCAACACCATCACTGCACAAGATGTCAAAAGCAACTACGAACTCCAATATCAAATTTAACAATTTTCAGCAAAGCACCGAACAAGATTGGAATCCAAATCTATAAGAAGCTTCCAAATATGCTGACCCAAGAAACCTACCAAAAGCCTTTTAGAAAAAAACTTAAAATAATGTTAATAGAGAAATGCTACTATAGCCTTAATGAATTTTTACTGACAAATTCAATAAGTAATTTTCCTTTACACATCGTAGAATGAATAAATTTGATTTTGATTTTGTAGTAGCGGCAACGGGCCGTTTAAACCTATTTTAGTTTTACAAGGGCATTATAACAATTACCCGAATATTTTCGGATGAATTTCCGAAAATATTTTATAAGGGTCGATAGTGTAATCCTCGGGAAGGTTACGACAGGATATTTTTCTCCAGAGAATCGATAATCACCAAAGGGACAATATAACCGAAGAAAGAAAAATAATCACGCCCAAAGGAGGGAATATAAATACTGGGACCCCGAAAAAATAAATGAAGGTACGAAGACATTGCGAGTACAAACGTCTCCGAGACATCAGTTCCATACAAGTTAATAGTGCAAGTTTCTTCAAGTTCTCCGAATACGTTGCAGCTCCACTATTCGCTTAATAAGTATTTGTATCTCTTGTATACAGTATAATCTCGGTAATTCGGCCGTTGGTTAATCGGACGACACGTTCAGTAATCCGGCGGTCTGGAGCACTCTTGACCACTCTTTCTTATAATCTGGTCCTATATGTGTCGGATTATCGAGATTATACTGTATTTGTGTATTATATGATTCTAAATAAATTCCTCTGCAAACAGTGAATGATATATTTATTCTACCGCGAACCATCCTTTCTAGTACTATGTATTAATATACGACTAATTTATTTTATTATTTGTTGCAGATTTATAAAGTCCAGTTCTTAAGGCACGTTTCTCCACATCATTTTAGACTCAAGTTTAAATACCTTATATTTAGGTTAGGCTTTTGAGGAGGGTAATACGATGTTGTCGGTGCCGCAGGAATTCTTGCTCCATTCACGATACGTTTCCACTCTTTCCGATCGATTGAGAAATCCGTTGCTTTGGTTTCTCAGATCTCCTTCCACTTATTTCAACCATGTCGTCTTTGGCGCGTTTCTTTGTATTCTCCCGCCTGGCGATCGCTCCCGCTGAAGGTGTTTGCGTGGAAGCCGGGTGTTATTCATCCGGCAGCTGCGGCCAAACCAACGAAGTTTCCTTTTCGTATTTCTTCCTCGATCGGTGTCTGTTGAACGCAGCATTCTCTAATCGTCTCGTTTCGGAGTCGGCGGATAAAGACACGGAGTATTTGTCCCAAGCATCGCATTTGGAACACCTCGAGCTTGTTTAGGTCCGGTTTGAGCAGTGTCCACGTTTCCGATCCATAAAGAAAAATAGGAAGGATTAACGTTCAATATAGGTCTATTTTGATTTTGATGGTGATATTCGTCCGCTTCCATATGTACCACTTGCTGCTGAATGCTGCTGTTGCTTGACAGATCCGGTTATGAACATCGGCCATCGACGCCAATTCCTGCTCTGTCACAAACGATCCCAAATACAGTATAACCTCGGTAATTCGGCCGTTGTTTAATCCAACGATACGTCCAGTAATCCGTCGGTCTGGAGACCACTCGTGCTCTTCCCTCCCACCACTCTTTCTTATAATCCGGCGGTTGTCTGGTCCCATAGGTATGTGTCGGATTATCGAGATTATACTGTACTTTTATCTGTTCGATTTGGGTTTCATCGAGGTAAACCCTCGATTTCGATCCGTCCGTTGTGAGCACATTGGTTTTATCCGCATTGATCTATAATCCGAATGACTGGGCGACGCGGGAAATGTCGTACAAAATATCTGTTGCTTCGGCATCCGTGTCGGTGCAGACGGCGCTGTCGTCGGCGAATATCAGATCGGTTATAAAGTTGTCGTCGCCGTCGCCGTATCGGACTCCGGGTCGTTCATCGAATGCTTTCCGCATAATCGCGGTAACCACAACGGTAAAAAGTAGTGGCGACGTTTTCTTGTCGTACTCCAGTTCGAATCGGAAACTCCTCGGATAAGTCATTTCGGATACGAACACTGCTGGTTGAACCGTCGTACGATGCCTGAAGAAGTTGAATGATTATCAGCAGCACATGTTCGGTCTCCAGGGCTCTCCACAAACTGGCCCAGTCGATGCAATCCAACGCGGATTTGGAGTGGATGAGGACGATGACGGTTCATTTGTCGCATCGAATTATTTGTTCCGTTAGCTGAAGGAGCGCGAATATCTGATCGATGCATCCTCGATGTGGTCTAAATCCAGCTTGTTCTTCCCGGCTCGTTTGCTCCCGATGTTCCTTTAGTTTCGATTGTACGATTTTCATAAATACTTTACCGACGGTCGAGAGGAGGCTAATACCACGGTAGTTCTTGCATTCTCGACTATCTCCTTTCTTCAGAATAGGCACAACGATCGCTTTCTTCCACGCCGACGGGATACGATCCGAATACCATATATTCGTTATGAGAACGTGAAGTTGTTGCAAGAAGACTTATTCGGCTTTTATCGTCTCGGCCGTTACTTGATCTCCTTCTGGCGCTTTACCGTCTTTCAGGGAATTTATTGCCGTCTCCACCAGTTAAAACACCGTAGCCAATGCAAGAACTTACTTGCAAAATGAAACAAAGAATATGATGATATAGACAAGACTATGTGGACTAGGTTACATAGATGACGCTAGAACCAATATAGTTGGCAGGGCTTATAATATATCTGAGAAAATGGAATTGAAGAAAGTCTTGATTAACCACTCGCACACGATTAGACTGGAAGGAATAGATAGACGAGACTAGATAGACAAGACTAGACAGACTAGATAGACAAGACTAGAGAGATTAAACAGACTAGACAGACTAGAAGACTAGACAAACTAGACGGACTAGACGGACAAGACGGACAAGACTTGACTAGACGGACTAGACTGACAAGACGGACAAGACTTGACTAGACAGACGAGACAGACCAGACAGACCAGACAGACCAGACAGACCAGACAGACCAGACAGACCAGACAGACCAGACAGACCAGACAGACCAGACAGACCAGACAGACCAGACAGACCAGACAGACCAGACAGACCAGACTGACCAGACAGATCAGACAGACCAGACAGACCAGACAGACCAGACAGACCAGACAGACCAGACAGACCAGACAGACCAGACAGACCAGACAGACCAGACAGACCAGACAGACCAGACAGACCAGACAGACCAGACAGACCAGACAGACCAGACAGACCAGACAGACCAGACAGACCAGACAGACCAGACAGACCAGACAGACCAGACAGACCAGACAGACCAGACAGACCAGACAGACCAGACAGACCAGACAGACCAGACAGACCAGACAGACCAGACAGACCAGACAGACCAGACAGACCAGACAGACCAGACAGACCAGACAGACCAGACAGACCAGACAGACCAGACAGACCAGACAGACCAGACAGACCAGACAGACCAGACAGACCAGACAGACCAGACAGACCAGACAGACCAGACAGACCAGACAGACCAGACAGACCAGACAGACCAGACAGACCAGACAGACCAGACAGACCAGACAGACCAGACAGACCAGACAGACCAGACAGACCAGACAGACCAGACAGACCAGACAGACCAGACAGACTAGACAGACTAAACCGACTAGGCAGGTTAGGCAGACTAGAATCACGACTAAGCAGACAAGACTACATTTATCTATATATTATAACTATTTATCTGTCTAGTACTGCCTATTTCCCTACTCATTTATGTTTGTTTACAAATAATAATATTGCAAAACAATTTTATTATTAATAGAGCTAGTTATTATATCATTTCCAAATAAAATATTCTACTATTTTCAGCGATGATTAAGAGTAATTAAGTGTAATGAAAACTTAGCAATTAATAATTGAGTAAACAGAATTAATAAATGTGGGAGTAATCTAACAGAAACATATAATATTTCTGCATTGCTGTTAAACAAGACAACGGTCGCGCTGTTGTATTATTTGCAATAAAGGGAAATTCAACAACGTGTGCAACTTTGCGTGGAACAGGTAGATAATTGCTGTATGAAACGCAACGAGATCAAACGCATGCCAGATGAGAAGTTCCGTCTCTCTAATAAAATACTTTGACGAGAAACGCATGTTTTATGGTCAGTGTTCATATATTGGAGGCTTAGCATAACATTTTACTTGCTTTTGTAGCACTTGCATTTTCAGGATTTGTTAGTTTCTTGCAATGCAAGTTTTACGAAACATTTCGAACATCGCAAATATATTTATATTTAGTTTGCGGTCGTTAACTGAAACAACAGATAATCGGAGCATGTCCACTCATGGAAAATAAAATGCTCGAAAGAATATTATTAGAATATTAAATTTTATTTGCATTTAGTATCTAATCGAGATTATTACAACAAATTGCTGAGATTAAATCAGAAAAAGGAAAAATAGTTTTATCAGTAGAGTTATTTAAAGTAGAATTTTAAACGCTTTTATACGCAACAGCAATGGATTTAGTTAACGAGGTGATAATGGTCAAGTGGGTTATAACATTGCAGTGCCACAACGGAATTCAACGAGCATGTATCTCATCGTCGCGGCGGTTGTTGTTCTTCTGACTTATTTGTATAATAAATACACTCACGCCAAGAAGTATGGAGACATTAATTTGTTGCCTGGGCCACCCACCGTGCCATTTTTCGGCAACAGTTTGAACTTTGGAAAAACTACACAAGGTAAGGAGAAAAGAATTTTCCATGTTTATGTAAACCACGTCGTTGTGTTGTAAAGGAAAGTTTTTATATATAAAACTGTGTAAACAAATTTGATAAAAATATGTTGTTGATGGTTTAAGGTCATGTGTATTTTATTATAATTATATTTATTCAGTTGCGTTTCATTCCGGTATTATTATAAATATATTCATTCCATTTAGAAATAAATGACCGATTGACTCAAACCTATAAAACCTTGAAAACGGAAGTCTATATACTCAGCCCAGTATATAGACTAGACTATAGCCTAGACTATAGCCGAGTATATAGGTTTAATAAGATTTGTAAATTGTTACGAGGGCCGTATAAAATCAAGTTAAAGGGTGGATCCGGCTCGCGAGATCGAGTAAATCGAGATCAAAGTTTCAAGTCTTAAAAAATTGAATCGAATTGCTTTCTAGAAAATGTGAATTCTCCTTGCAACTTCAAGTATCATACATAGTTTTACTGTGCATTTAATTTAGAATAATTTAAAAAAAGATTCAGTCAATTTAAATTATTTTTGAAAAAGTTTCGGGCAAAAATCCGAAGGTTCGCTATTTTGCGCGCTTTATAATCGCCAATTCCTGGCTTACGTTTCACTAAAACAGAAAAAGAATATTATCTCTTTGTTCTGTACAAAATTTCGATTTTTACATTTTATACATCAAAACACGCTGAATTTTACACAGATTACGCTAATATAAATCAGTATGCAATTTAGTTTACAATAAATCAGCAAATCAGAAAAAAATCAACAATTTGCAATGACCTAAAAACACCTTGTTACATTTACAGTGATATCGTAAAAAACATCCATACGAAAATATTGCACAAAATATATTATGCAAATGGAAACTTTATTCCATAAATGTTGCCTCCCACAAGAAGTCAACAATTGCAGTTTTGAAAATGGCAAAGTTTGTTGGGAAGTTGGCGAAAATTTGTGCAAGGGTGGGTTGCTGGGTGGTCGATAATTGGTGCAAATTTGCAAATTCTAGCTTGAAAATTGGCAAAGTTACGAACAAAAAACTAAATGTTGCCTCCGACAAGAAGTCAACAATTGCGGTTTTGAAAATCGCAAAGTTTGTTGGGAATTTTGGCAAACATTTAAACGAGGGTGGGTTGCTGGGTTCTCGATGATTGGTGCAAATTTGCAAATTCTAGCTTGAAAATTGGCAAAGTTACGAACAAAAAACTGAATGTTGCCTCCGACAAGAAGTCAACAATTGCGGTTTTGAAAATCACAAATTTTGTTGGGAATTTTTGCGAAAATTTGTGCGAGGGTGGGTTGATGGGTGCTCGATGATTGGTGCAAATTTGCAAATTCTGGTTTGAAAATTGGCAAAGTTATGAACAAAAAAGTAAATGTTGCCTCCGACAAGAAGTCAACAATTACGGTTTAGAAAATCGCAAAGTTTGTTGGGAATTTGGTGAAAATTTGTGCAAGGATGGGTTGCTGGGTGCTCGATGATTGATGCAAATTTGCAAATTCCAGCTTGGAAATTGGCAAAGTTACGAACAAAAAACTAAATTTTACCTCCGACAAAAAGTAAACAATTGCGGTTTTGAAAATCGCAAAGTTTATTTAGAATTTTGGTGAAAATTTGTGCAAGGATGGGTTGCAGGGTGCTCGATGATTGATGCAAATTTGCAAATTCTAGCTTGAAAATTGGCAAAGCTACGAACAAAAAACTAAATGTTGCCTCGGACAAGAAGTCAACAATTGCGGTGTTGAAAATCGCAAAGTTTGTTGGGAATTCTGGCAAAAAATTGTGCGAGGGTGTGTTGCTGGTTGCTGTATGATTGGTACAAATTTGCAAATTCTAGCTTGAAAATTGGCAAAGTTACGAACAAAAAACTCAATGTTGCCTCCGACAAGAAGTCAACAATTGCGGGTTTGAAAATCACAAAGTTTGTTGGAAATTTTGGCGAAAATTTGAGAGAGGGTGGGTTCCTGGGTGCTCGATGATTGGTGCAAATTTGCAAATTCTAGTTTGAAAATTGGCAAAGTTACGAACAAAAAACTAAATGTTTCCTCCGACAAGAAGTCAACAATAGCGGTTTTGAAAATCGAAAAGTTTGTTGCGAATTTTGGCGAAAATGTGTGAGAAGGTGTGTTGCTGGGTGCTCGATGATTGATGCAAATTTGCAAATTCTAGCTTGAAAATTGGCAAAGTAACGAACAAAAAACTAAATGTTTCCTCCGACAAGAAGTCAACAATAGCGGTTCTGAAAATCGCAGTTTGTTGGGAATTTTGGCAAAAATTTGTGCGAAGGTGGGTTGCTGGGTGCTCGATGATTGGTACAAATTTGAAAATTGGCAAAGTTACCAACAAAAAACTAAAGGTGCGAATTTGCTACGACAAGAAATCAAAAATTGTGGTGATGAAAATCGCAAAGTTTATTGACAATTCTGGTGAAAATTTGTGCAAGGATGGGTTGCTGGGTGCTCGATGATTGATGCAAATTTGCAAATTCTAGCTTGAAAATTGGCAAAGTTACGAGCAAAAAACTAAATGTTGCTCCCGACAAGAAATCAACAATTGCGATTTTGAAAATCGCAGTTTGTTGGGAATTTAGGCGAAAATTTGTGCGAGGGTAGGTCGCTTGGTGCTCGATGATTGGTGCAAATTTGCAAATTCTAGCTTGAAAATTAGCAAAGTTACGAACAAAAAACTAAATGTTGCCTCTGACAAGAAGTCGACAATTGCGGTTTTGAAAATCGCAAAGTTTGTTGGGAATTTTGGCAAAAATTTGTGCGAGGATGGGTTGCTGAATGCTCGATGATTGGTGCAAATTTGCAAATTCTAGCTTGAAAATTGGCAAAGTCACGTACAAAAAACTAAATGTTGCCTCCGACAAGAAGTCAAAAATTGCGGTGTTGAAAATCGAAATGTTGTTCGGGAATTTTGGCAAAAATTTGTGCGAGGGTGGGTTGCTGGGTGCTCGATGATTAGTGCAAATTTCCAAATTCTAGCATGAAAATTGGCAAAGTTACGAACAAAAAACTAAATTTTGCCGCCGACAAGATGTCAACAATTGCGATTTTTGAAAATCGCAAAGTTTGTTGGGAATTTTGGCGAAAATTTGTGCGAGGGTGGGTTGCTGCGTGCTCGATGATTGGTGCAAATTCTAGCTTGAAAATTGACAAAGTTACGAAAAAAAACTAAATGTTGCCAGCGACAAGAAGTTAACAATTGCGGTTTTGAAAATCGCAAAGTTTGTTGGGAATTTTGGCGAAAATTTGTGAGACGGTGGGTTGCTGGGTGCTCGATGACTGGTGCAAATTTGCAAATTCTAGCTTGAAAATTGGCAAAGTTACGAACAAAAAACTTAATGTTGCCTCCGACAAGATGTCAACAATTGCGGTTTTGAAAATCGCAATCGGTTGCACAAATCGATGATTGGTGAAAATTTGCAAATTCTAGCTTGAAAATTGGCAAAGTTACGAAGAAAGAACTAAATGTTGCCTCCGACAAAAAGTCAACAATTGCGGTTTGAAAAACGAAAAGTTTGTTGCAAATTTTGGAGAAACTTTGTGCGAGGGTGGGTTGCTGGTTGCTCGATGATTGATGCAAATTTGCAAATTCTAGCTTGAAAATTGGCAAAGTTACGTACAAAAAACTAAATGTTGCCTGCGACAAGAAGTTAACAAATGTGGTTTTGAAAATCCCAAAGTTTGTTGGGAATTCTGGCAAAAAATTGTGCGAGGGCGGGTTGCTCGGTGCTCGATGATTGGTGCAAATTTGCAAATTCTAGCTTGAAAATTGGTAAAGTTACGGACAAAAAACTAAAGGTTGCCTCCGACAAGAAGTCAACAATTGCGGTTTTGAAAATCGCAAAGTTTATTGAGAATTTTGGTGAAAATTTTTGTGCAAGGATGGGTTGCTGGGTGCTGGATGATTGATGCAAATTTGCAAATTCTAGCTTGAAAATTGGCAAAGCTACGAACAAAAAACTGAAAGCTGCCTCGGACAAGAAGTCAACAATTGCGGTGTTGAAAATCGCAAAGTTTGTTGGGAATTTTGGCGAAAATTTGTGCGAGGGTGGGATGTTGGTTGCTCGATGATTGGTGCAAATATGCAAATTCTAGCTTGAAAATTGGCAAAATTACGAACAAAAAACTAAATGTTGCCTCCGACAAAAAGTCAACAATTGCCGTTTGAAAAACGAAAAGTTTGTTGCGAATTTTGGCGAAAATTTGTGCGAGGGTGGGTTGTTGGTTGCTCGATGATTGGTGCAAATATGCAAATTCTAGCTTGAAAATTGGCAAAATTACGAACAAAAAACTAAATGTTGCCTCCGACAAAAAGTCAACAATTGCGGTTTGAAAAACGAAAAGTTTGTTGCGAATTTTGGCGAAAATTTGTGCGAGGGTGGGTTGTTGGTTGCTCGATGATTGGTGCAAATATGCAAATTCTAGCTTGAAAATTGGCAAAGTTACGTACAAAAAACTAAATGTTGCCTGCGACAAGAAGTCAGCAATTGCGGTTTTGAAAATCGCAAAGTTTGTTGGGAATTTTGGCGAAAATTTGAGCGAGAGTGTGTCGCTGGTTGCTCGATGATTGGTGCAAATTTGCAAATTCTAGCTTGAAAATTGGCAAAGTTACGTACAAAAAATTAAATGTAGCCTGCGACAAGATGTCAACAATTGCGATTTTGAAAATCGCAGTTTGTTGGGAATTTTGGCAAAAATTTGTACGTGGGTGGGTTGCTGGGTGCTCGATGATTGGTGCAAATTTGCAAATTCTAGCTTAAAAATTGGCAAAGTTACGAACAAAAAACTAAATGTTGCCTCCGACAAGAAGTCAACAATTGCGGTTTTGAAAATCGCAAAGTTTATTGGGAATTAGGCAACGTAGCCGATGGAGACTACAGAAGAATGTCCTACCACAAGGAAGTGTTCTTGCTCCATTTTTGTTCAATGTCTATACAAATGACCAGCCCATAGCTGGTGAAACAAAATGAATTATGCAAATGGAAACTTTATTCCATAAATGTTGCCTCCGACAGAAGAAGTCAACAATTGCGGTGTTGAAAATCGCAAAGTTTATTGGGAATTTTGGTAAAAATTTGTGCGAAGTTGTGTTGCTCGGTGCTCGATGATTGGTGCAAATTTGCAAATTCTAGCTTGAAAATTGGCAA
Source organism: Phosphuga atrata (assembly GCA_944588485.1). Taxonomy (NCBI): domain Eukaryota; kingdom Metazoa; phylum Arthropoda; class Insecta; order Coleoptera; family Silphidae; genus Phosphuga; species Phosphuga atrata. The sequence goes on from OX155896.1 coordinate 72,759,614, forward strand.
AGTTACGTACAAAAAACTAAATGTTGACCTGAGACTAAAAGTCCACAATTGCAGTTTTGAAAATAGCAAATTTGTTGCGAAAATTTGTGCAAGGATGAGTTGCTGAATGCTCGATGATTGGTGCAAATTTGCCATTTATAGTGTCATCCAATCGGGCTGATTTTGCTAGAATTTGCAAATTTGCACCAATCATCGAGCACCCAGCAACCCACCCTTGCACAAATTTTCGCAACAAACTTTGCGATTGTCAAAACCGCAATTGTGGACTTTTGGTCTCAGGCAACATTAAGTTTTTTGTACGTAACTTTGCAAATTTTCAAGCTAGAATTTGCAAATTTGCACCAATCATCGAGCACCAAGTAACCCACCTTCGCACAAATTTTTGCTAAAATTCCCAACAAACTTTGCGATTTTCGAAACCGCAATTGTTGACTTTTTGTCGGAGGCAACATTTAGTTTTTTGTTCGTAACTTTGCCAATTTTCAAACTGGAATTTGCCAAAAAAAAATTTTTTCGCCAAAATTCCCAATAAACCTCGTAAAGAATTTTCAAATGTTTTTCCTGATCTTGTCTTGTGTTGCATGGACTTATACGTATAGTGTTGTCTGATCTTGGCTGATCCTGTCTGGTATTGCTTAGTCTTCTCTGTTGTCATCTATTTGCAGAGAAAACATTTTTTTACAATTTTTATAATTATCCAAACTATCTGTTATCTATTTAATCTATTATTAGTTAGATTTATTACCTATAAAATCTATTATCTATTGAATCTATTAAACTTTAATAAAGATGTCACTTTCTTATTTTGAATTTTAGAAACTTTCGAAAATCAAGTGAAACTCGTTCAAGAGTATGGGCCAATGGTGAGGCTATGGAGAGGCTCAAGGCCAACGGTAATCGTCTCCGATCCGAACAAATTGGAATATTTCTTAAGCTCAAACGAACACATCAGCAAATCGGTCGGATACAACGGTTTCAGACTTTGGCTGGGCGATGGACTCATTAACAGCACTGGCGAGTTTATTTTACATTAACCACAAATGATCACAACATCAACATGTAATTTAATTTACAGGAGACCACTGGAGGAAGCATAGAAAAATAATCACACCTTCCTTCCACTTTAAAATCTTGGAACAATTCACCGATTACATAAATTCAAACTCGAAAATTTTAATCGCGAAATTGACGGAGCAGGCTGATAAGAAAAGCGTGGATATCCATCCTTACATAAACTATTACAACCTGGATGTTATCAGCGGTAAAATTAATTAATTTTAAGACTCATCATTTGATGATTTATTCCGATTTGTTTTGATTACAGAAACCGCGATGCGAACGAAGATAAACGCGCAAGATAATCCAAAATCGGAATATGTTGAGGCTGTCAAGGGATATTTACGAATCTACATTTCGCGATATTTCTCGTTTCTCAAGCAGTATGATTTCATATTCAAGTTGACTGCGGATTACAGATTGCAACAGAAGTATGTTAAGATTTTGAAAGATTTCACGTTTCAAGTGATTAAGGCCAGAAAGGAGGAGAGGAAGTTGGAGAAGAGCGACAGCAAAACGGAGAAGAAGGAAGACGAGTTTGGAATTAAAAAGAAAACTGCGTTTCTGGATATGTTGTTGGATTTGCAAGACGAATCGAATGCGATCAACGATGATGAAATTAGGGAAGAAGTTGATACGTTTATGTTTTCAGTAAGTTGGAAATTGTTTTAACTAGATAATATGGAACTTGAATCGAATTTTAAGTTTGCTCAGTTCAAATTCCAAACTGCCGAATTCAAATTATCTTATTTAAAGTAATTTACTAACGAGAGGAGATGAAGTAAATCTTACTCTCTTTATCTACAATAACACTTGAGAAGATATAAAAAGATTTAAAACCATTTCAACATTGCATATGTTGACAGTGCAGTCTTATCACGGAGTCTGCAAAACTTGTCTGACCGATTTTGAATTGTTAGCATGACTCATCCACCGACAAATTCAAGGTCACGCCAAAAATCTGGCAACCTCGGCAACCAATCATACAGACCTCGCGCTTGCACCAAAAAAATCTGAAATATGGAAAAGCCGAAGTGGTCTAGAATCACCCTTACACATGGGCGTAACCAGGGGTTCAAAACCCCTTCTATAAATATTATATTGAAATAAGGAGAGAAGAGGAGAGGCGATTCTCTTCAAGAAAGCATGGTAGATGTGGTGTTTAGGAACCCTTGTGTGTTATTCTTAGAAAGTAAATTGGCGCATTTCTGTTATTTTATTTGCTTCAAACCCCCCCTGAAACTAAAGCCTGGCTACGTCCGTGCCCTGAAATATCTACTAACTTGTCTCTCGTTCGGAAAAACATATCATAAAGAGCTTTTAAAGATAACATTCTTGAAAATCATACCACCCATTGGGTATGTCTAGTCCTGCTTATCTAATCTTTTTATCTTATTTTAGAGATAGCATTTTTCGGATCTGACAACATTCTGACATCCTTCTGATACCGAACAGGCTGTCTAGTCTTGTTTTTCTTTCAAGAAGATCTAGAGAACTTCTAGAGAACTTGTCCTTCCTCCATCTGGAAGGAATGGATCTAGGAAAATTCTAGAGATTTCTAGAGACTCTAGAAGATTTTCTTTCTATCTTATTTTAAAGATAACATTTTTGGGATCTGACAACATTCTGATAACATTACGATATCTTTCAGACATCCCATCCAAACGGGTTATTTAGTTTTGTTTATCACATCTCCTCTTTATCTTATTTTAATCTAGCGAACTTTTATGTGTTTTAGGGTCATGACACCGTGTCCTCGACAACGTGTTTCTGCTTACTAGAATTGGCGAATCACCCGGATATCCAGCAGAGAATCTTGGAGGAATCCTACGCTGTTCTAGGCGACGACAAAAACGTCGATTTGCAGCTGAAGGACGTCGCGGAGCTGAAGTATTTGGATCTCGTGCTGAAAGAAACGATGCGTTTCCGGTCGACGGTGCCGTTCATTGAGCGCGAATTAAACTCCGACGTCAATTTAGGTAAGACAACGGGACAGAAAAACGAACGCATTAATAGATAATGGTGTAGTTAGACTCAGGACAAATAACGTAATCCCGTTGGAACTTAAAAACAAAGAGCATGGTCCCTCATTCATTGAAAAGAAAACTTGAGTTAATTTGTTACACTTATTTAATCTTTTTCAGGATTGTATTATATTGTATTGTCTTTTTCAGATCTATTGTAGCCTTGTCCTGTCGTGTTCAACCTTGTACAGTCTTGTCCATTCTTGCCTATTTAATCATAAATCTTAATAATTGTTTGGACCGTGTTTCACGAAAATCAAATTTTTCCAGTTTTAAAACAGGGCTGGTCTAATCACTTAACTGTTAGGGCTGCTCGCGTCTCCGCCACGTGTGATCGTCCTTCCGGCGCCTTTTTTAAGGGAGGAAATGGGGATAATAAGTGGAGGGATTCCCTTAAAATTGTTGTCTTCCAGACGTTGGATGCCGCTTCAGCCCTTTGGGCTCGTGATTACACCCCTGGTTAACTTGACTTAAAACGATAAATTTAAAGATGGGTGCACGTGTCGGTCGAGCTTCGTTCGCGCTTCGAATCTTGTCTCTACGCTTCAAGCACTCGAAGCATACTCGCCGAATAATATAAATGCGCGAAGTAAATTGATAAGTAAATCGCGCGATTTCGGCCCAGGTCGATACACCTTTCCACTTCTGTCAATCGGTGCCGAAATCGATTGAAATGTTGAATTGAAAATACAGATTTATTAAAATTGGCGCGAACGATAATAATTATAAATAAAATAATAATTTAATCTAAAGTCTAGTCTTGTCTGCTTATATCCGGCTTTGTTTCATCTTGCGTGCTCCTGTCTTGTTTGGTATGATCTTGTCTGCTCTTATCTGATCCTGTCTGCTCTTATCTGATCACGTCTGAACTTGTCTGCTCTTATCTAATCCTGTCTGAACTTGTCTGCTCTTATCTGATCATGTCTGAACTTGTCTACTCTTATCTGGTCTAGTAATATTTTTTTTTTCTTCGGGAGGAGGGGTAAAACACATTTACGTACGGCCCCCAGTGCTCCAAATTGCTCTGCGGAGTGTGGGACTACTCGCCTCAGTGGCTTGACTACCCACTAAAAAACCCACTCCTCAATTCTGACCCCTTGCGGAACTGCCTTCTCAGCATTACTTCGCTCGGGGTTTGCCTTCTGTTTATCTTATTCCTCTTTTCTTGCGATCCGTTTCGTCCATCTCTTTTGCTATTATGACAGATGTCGTAGTTCTTCATCTAGCTTCTCCACTGCGTCCCAGCATTCTCTGCTTTGTAGCATAGTCTTCTGTAGGTTTTCTGGCGTCAGCTTTCCTCCCACCGTTATTTCCATTTCAGTCCGTTGTTTCGCCCATCTGGGGCAGTTGAAAAATGTATGGAGGCAATCATCCACCAGGTCCTGGCAGTACACACAATTTTCGGTCTCCCTCAGATGTCTGCGATAGAGGTATGCCATGAAGCTACCATGTCCGAGCAGCAGCTGCGAGAGAAAGTAATTTACTTCTCCGTATCCTCGTGTCACCCATGGTTTTATGAGTGGGATGATTCGTTTTGTCCAGACCGCACATCCGGTTTCCTGGTTCCATCTTGTCTGCCATTCGTGCATAGTGTCTTCTCTAATCCTTGGCCTTCCTTTTGCCATCAGGTCTATTGGCATCAGCCCGGCAACTACCGACAGCGCTTCCGCCGAGGCCGTCCTGTAGGAACTACATATCCGTATTGCCAGCTGTCTCTGTATTCTTTCATACATTCTTCTATATTTTTTTGTTCTTATCAACGATTCATACCACGTAGGAGCACCGTTAGCATTTTTGACAGTGCCACTGTGCAGAGTGTGCGTCTGCGGCTCGCCCTTGGTCCCTTAACATTTGTAATTAGCCTTCTCAGCTGTTCTACCGCTTGGCTTACGTTTTTTCCTGTTTCCTGAAAGTGCGTATACATTTTTAGATCTTTATCCAGTCGTATGCCCAAATATTTTATACTTTTTTTTGTTTTAATTGTCGCATTTTTAAAACCTATGCTCATCTCAGATAGGGTCCTTCTCCCCGCCAGTACCAATGCTTCGGATTTTTCTGGCGCAATTTCAAGACCCATTTCTTCCAGCTCCTGGTCTATGATATTAAGCGACCGTTCCACTTTTCGTTTCAGGTATTCCGCATTGCCATCTATCAAGACCACTGCAAAATCGTCCGCGTATGCCACGAGGTGAGTTCCCTCCGGGAGGACCAGCCTGAGTATCCTGTCGTAATATGCAATCCATAATGTGGGACCCAAGACAGAGCCTTGTGGCACCCCGCTGCATACGTCGATTTTTTTGCTTTTCCCTATTTCTATTTTCCTGTCTCTAAAGCAGTTTCCAATCAGACGAACTAAGTATGCCGATATCTTTTGTTCTTCCAGCGTTTTCAAAATCTCAGACCACGGTGCACTGTTAAAAGCATTTCGTATGTCTAGTGCCACTATTATCGCTAATTTCTTATGTCGGTAGGAAGGGGCGGAGGCAACCCTTGCTAGCTCTTGTATTTTCCTGACAGCATCGACAGTTGATCTGCCTTTTCGGAAGCCATAATATTGTTCTGACAAGGCACCTTTTTCTTCAAGCTCCTCTTGCAGTCTGTTTCTTATGATGCTCTCCCATAATTTCCCTGGTACATTTAGTAAGCATAGAGGTCGATAGCTGCCCCCCGAGTGTTTTTTCGGTTTTTCTATAAGCACTAAGCGAGCAGTTTTCCAGATTTGCGGGAATCTCGCCACTCTCAGTAGTCTATTCAGGCATGCTCTACAGGTCTCTTCGTGATTTTCTAGCACTATTTTAAATATTTCCGGAGTTATCCCGTCCGGCCCAGGTGCTTTTCCATTTTTATTTGGGTAACCGCAGTCCTTAATTCCTCTGCTGATTTTTTCTGTACTATCTCGTCGGTTTCTTTCTTCTCTTGTGGGGTCCAGCTTAACGGCCGGTGGGTTGGGAAGAGTTTATCCGCCCATTTCAGTTGTTTTTCTTCCTCTAGTGGATTATTGCCTCTCAGCATTTTAGTTTTCTTCATGACGATCTGGTACGCTAGTCCCCAGACGTCATCTTCCAGCTCCTTTATCAGCTCGTTCCACTTGCGTTGTTTGGCTTCTTTTATTACCTTCTTTAGGGAATCCCGGCACTTTCTATAGTTTACCCATAGCTGCATTCTCTCCATATGTGCTTCTACCTCTCGTGGCAAGGCGCCTTGCCCGTATACACTGTCGTCTGCTCTCTGCTATCCCCTCATGCCACCAGTAAACAGCTGGCTTACTTCCCATCTTTCCCTTATACTTGGTAAGTACTTCATTACAGGTTTTTTCTACAGCATTTATCAGGAAGTTTTCGTCTTCTGGGAGCCATGCATTATTATTTAATTGCCTTCTTAGTGTCTCTTTGAACTTGTCTAGATCACCCGCTTTTATTTTCCATTTTCTTGTGGTGCATTCCTCTTGCTGATTTTCTTTTCCGAGTTTTATGCTACTTGTCAGTGTAAACTCTATATATTTGTGATCCGACAGGGTCTCTGTTTCTTTTAGTACTGCCCAGTCCATCATGTTGTCATATGTTTCTTTCCCTGCCATCGTTATATCGATAATTGAGCTTTGGTTTCTCCGTTCGAAGGTGGCCTCATTTCCCGCAATGCAGATTATCAGATCGTGTTGTGCCTGAAAGTCCAATAGAAGACATCCTGTGTATCCGAACCCCACGCATAGGCCTTTTAGTTAAAGTCCCCGCCTACCAGGATCCGTTTCTGTTTTTGACGTTTGCCAATGTCCTCGCCTAATTCGCTTAGGAAGTTTTCAAATTCGCACCTCTGGCAGTTAGGCGTTATGTAGCAGCTGTAGTGTATACCGTATGGCGTTTCGATCCAGACAAATCCTTTGCCCGCGGATTGGTCAGTTATTCTTATTTTGCCCTATCTGGTCTAGTATGATATTGTCTGGTCTTGCCTGATCTTGTTTGATTTTGTCTGGTCTTGTCTAGTCTTGTTTTATCTTGTCTGGTCTAGACTGATTTTGTCTGATCTTGTCTGATATTGTCTCGTCTACAATAATCTTGTCAGGTCTTATCTGTTCTTGTCTGGTTGTGTCTGATCTTATTCATATTGTCTGGTCTTTTCTGAGCTTGCCTGTACCTGTCTGATCTTGTTGATCTTGTCTTGAGCTTTTTGTCAGCAAATATGGATTTGTTGTTGAAACAAAAGTTAATGTAGATGAGTCCGGTTTTAAGTGACGAGCATGGTAGTAATACTATAATGGTGTGAGCAGTCAGTGCTGCTGGAGTTTATATTCCGCCTATGATAATTTTCAAAAGGAAAAGACTTAGCAATGAGCTCAGAATTGGAGCACCTCCTGCAAGCATTGTAACTATATCCGACACAGGTTACATTAACTCTGAACTATTTATCACCTGGTGATATTATACTGGTTTGCAGCAAAGACATGAAAGTCCACACACTACTCGCAGTAGAAACTTGGAAGCGTTTTTTGCAGTCACCCTCCTCCCCTGGCTACGCCCATGTCTAAGGGTGACCACTTCGGCTTTTCCAAATTTCAAATGATTTTTGGTCAAAGCGCGAGGTGTGTATGATTGGTTGCCAGCAGGGCCGGCGCATCAAAATATGCCGCCTAAGGCGAATACAACTTTCGCCGCCGCAACATTTTCAGATAAATTATTTCTTTCTATATAATTCACTGCATCCAGCGGTGACATACTTGTTGTTAATATATTTCGCACAATTTGTAATTCGTTAGACCAATTTAAAGGTTCTATATCGTCTGTTAGGTACATGTGCAAATCCTGACGATTTTTGAAAATTTCGTCTGATTTTTTTTGCGCTAATGATGAAATATCATTTAAAAATTCAAAAATAGGATTTTCCAATTGTGTAAATCTTTCTGTAACAGGATTAGTACGAATATTTAAGAGATAATTAAAAACTTCAACTTCAATTTTTTTTAGACAGATTTTCTATTATATTGGTATATCTGTTCCTTCGTAAATAAATTTGCTTTTACGTCTAATTCTAATTGAAAGCCTGCTTTCAAAATCTGCATTTGTCTCCATTTCATTAGCTATTTCTTTAACTTTATAAATTATTTGCTCAAAACTATTTATACGAAATTTCATCAGCAACAAATTTACGCTATTTAATATTTTAACACATTCTGATAAAATCATATTTGGGCTTATAATATGCCGCCCTAAAAATATGGCGATCGCCTGTCCGACCAGGCGCACGTGCCGGCAATGCTCCGGGGGCTTCTTGTCACAGCGATTCTTTCGCGTGCAACATTCACGGGAGTTCGCACTAACCTCGCACTGCCACCTCTTCTGTTTCTCGTTTCACCGATGTTTTCAAAATTGTCTACCCATAACTGTATTGAGTTAACAGAAGGCACGGACCGATTACGATTAAGCTGGAAACGAGTCCGTTCTTGCTTGGACCACTGCTCCACTGCTATTTTATATCTTAGTTATTTCAAAAAGGCATGTTTGGTTGCCGCACCCTGTATTATTGTCAAGATGTTCGCAGAGTTTCTTGCAGTGGTCCCGTTTTGACTTGTTTATTAGGTCGCGCAGACCATTTTTTGATTACTTGTAGTCTTTTCAGGTCCTGGATAGCCATCCATCCCCTTCGTTTTTAATTCGTTGGCGCTGGAATTTCCTTCGTGTAGGATTTGTGTAGGATTTGTGTAGGATTTGTGTAGGATTCGTGTAGATGTGTAGGATCGTGTACGATTTCCTTCGTTACACATGCAGCAATTTTATCGTTTCACCAATACACCAGGTATCTTCTTGATGGTCCTCTTTTCTTTATTAGAGCGACGTTACATGCCTTCGTCATTACGTCTACTAGCGTATCGTTTTGTATTCGTGTTCTTTCCGTTGGACGAATGCTAATTTATCTAGGTTGCTCCTTGTTGCCAACTTATTAGTGCCCAAAGTGGTGCAGCATATAGCATCGTGGATTGCGCTACAGTGACTAGTAACTTGCGCTTAGAGATGTATACCTTATGCTGTATATCTGGCTCCCCCTAAGTTTGGCAATATTTGCTCCTTTGCTGCGAATGTTAGCCCTTTATCAATTTAAATATCTAGGTATTTAATATGGAACTATTTCTGTGCTTACAACTTTAAAATTTATTGGTCTGAGTTTTCTTTGTCCTGGCAGTAGAACTACCTCCGTTTTATCGGGCGACAGTTTTAATTTATTCGCCACAATCCACTGTGTTACAGTGTCTATTACACGATTAGCTGTATGCATTATTGCTTCTTCGTTTTTTGCAGTTACAACGAGCGCCAAATCGTCTGCGAATCGAATTAATGTGACACTCTCTGGTAGTTTAGTTCTTAGTATGTCGTATAAGAGGTTTCATAGTGTAGGACCCAATAGAGCCCTGAGGGACCACAATTCACTTCTATTTCGCCTGTCTCATTCTGGGCTTGCAGCACTAATTTCCTCTTGGTAAGGAAAACTTTTTATAATCCGGAACAAGCACGCTATGCGTCTCTTTGTCCGTTCGCCCATTATTAGTTCCCAATTGGCTGTATTAAACGCATTACGCACATCAAAAGTTATTAAAGCGCAAATTTTCTTTTGTGTTCTTTTTGTGCCCGTTCTAGCTTTCTCTGCGATCTTTATAACTGCATCGATTGCACCTGCAGTTGACCGGTCTTTTCTAAATCTAAGTCCGGCATCAAGCTCTTTTTGTAGTCTCGTTAGTAGGAGTGTTTCCAGCAATTTTCCTGACACGTCTAGTATGCATAGAGGCCTATATGATGATGGTTCCCGCATGGCAGATTTATCTCTCTTCCTAATGAGAACTACTGTTGAACGTTACCATTTATCTGGAAATTTTCCAGTAGTTAGGAAAGCGTTAATTACTTAAAGAGTGAGCCTGGTGCTGGGCGATAATCTTGTTCACTTCTGGTGGTGGTAGCCCTGGTGCTTTTCCGTTACGTTCACGATTTATCGCGTTAGCTAGTTCCTCTTCGTTGAATTGCTGTTTCCATTAATTCAAAATCTGCTTTTGTTTCCATTTCATTAGCTATTTCTTAAGCTTTATAAAATATTTGCTCAAAACTATTTATACGAAATTCCATCAGAAATAAATTTACGCTATTTAACATTTTAACACTTTCTGATAAAATCATATTTGGGCTTATAAAATACCGCCCTATAAATATGGCGCCGTAAGGCGATCGCCTATCCGACCAGAACGGAACCAGGTGCCACGGAAAAGCACCAGGGCTACCACCACCAGAAGTGATCAAGATCATCGCCCAGCACCAGACTCACTCTAAGTAATTAACGCTTTCCTAAACTACTGGATAATTTCCAGATAAATGGTAACGTTCAAGAGTAGTTCTCATTAGGTAGAGAGATAAATCTGCAATGCGGCAACCATCATCAGCGCACGTGCCGGCACTGGTTGCCAGATTGTTTGCGTGACCTTAAATATATCGGTGGATGAGTCTCGCTAACAATGCAAAATCGATCAGACAAGTTTTGCAGACTCCGCGAGACTTTGTCAGAGATGATGGTATTGAATTGCTGCAATTACTTGTACACACCCACTGGTTGCTGCGTTTTTTTGCCCTCTCCGAATCTATTTCACACAGGCACAAGAAACATTCCTGCGTCAATACAAGGGGGACAAAATTTATCAAGCAAATATTTCGAAATTGCTCAATGAAGCGGATGGTAAAGCGGCGACAGTTGCTGAAAGTGCATTTCGTGCTACTGGAATTTGACACTTTGCAGCATCAATTTTTCTTCAACCTGGTCCTTGGCAAACTGGGGATAATTTTGGTAATAAGAAAATGTCATCATATTCTTCTTCGGAGGATTCTAATAATCGACTTGTATCGCCGAAAATACCATTTTCTGAAATCCTCCAGTCATTGTCGCCTTCACCATCCATTACACCACCATCAACCAAACAAAAGAGTTCTATCCAGAGTGGCAGTGAATAGAGTGATTAGCATCAACGTAATAGATAACAGCCACAGAGGATAGGCATTTTAAGAAGAAAAAGTGAGGCTCCAGACATCGCCAAATTATATCAGACTAGAGAAGACTCCAGACAAGATCAAACAAGACAAGAACGGACTTGTTCCCTCTTTAGTTTGGTTGATGTTGGTGTAATGGATGGTGAAGGCGACAATGACTGGAGGATTTCAGAAAATGGTATTTTCGGTGATACAAGTGGATTATCATTATATGATCTTGTCTGGTTTTGTCTGATCTTGTTTGGTCTCGTCTGATCTTGTCTGGTCTCGTCTGATCTTGCCTTGTCTTGTTTGATCTCGTCTGGTTTTGTTTGATCTTGTCTGGTCTTGTTTCATCTTGTCTGATTTTACCTGGTCTTGTCTCATATTATGTGGTTTTGTCTGATCTTGTCTGGTCTTATCTGATCTCGTCAGGGCTTGTCCGATCTTGTCTGCTCTTGTCCAGTTTTGCCTAGTCTTGTCTGATCATCTTTGATTTTGTCTAGTTAGGCCTTCTCTGGTCTTGTCTGTTCTTGTCTTGTTTGATCTTCTCTGGGGTCCTCTCTAGTCTGGTCTAATTTGGCCATGTCTGGAGTCTCACTTTTTCTTCTCAAAGTGCCTATCCTCTGTGGATGTTGACTATTACGTTGTTCCAAATCACTCTATTCACTGCCGCTCTGGATAGAGCTGCTGATATCATTCCGGTCCATGTTCGTAAATTTCGAAGCGACGATATTCGTCTGCGTCCTGCTGACCTTCGACCCTATTTTCCCCTTTAGGTGTTCTTTTTCACCTCGCATGATATGTCCGAAGTATTCCAATTTTCTGCGCTTGACGTTTGGAAGGTATTCCAATTGTCCTCCGATGCGTTGCAGTACCGTGTCGTTTGGCACGTGGTGTATCCATGAGATTCTAATTATGCGGCGATAGAATCACATCTCAAATGCCTCTATGCGCCTACATGAGGTATCGGTAAGGGTCCACGCTTCTGCCCCATATAGGAAGATCGAGAGTACATAACATTTTACAATTCTTATTCTGGTATGGATGTACCATAGAGATAAGTTGGATTCGGTCCACCGATGCGTTGCAGTACCGTGTCGTTTGGCACGGTGTATCCATGAGATTCTAAGTATAGCACCACAACTCAAATGTATCTATGCGCCTACATGAGGTATCGGTAAGGGTCCATGCTTCTGCCCCATATTGGAAGGTCGAGATTACATAACATTTTACAATTCGTATTCTGGTATGGATGTTGAGAGATAAGTTGCACAGTATGTTACGCATCTTGTGTAATGTACCTCTTGCTTTTTCGATTCGGCATCTTGATTCTCTAGAGTGATCCCAGTCCTTATTCAAGATGCAGCCCAGGTATGTAACTGTCTCGGCTATTGTGACAGCTACATGGTTAGCGGTAAACTGTAGGTTGCCAATAACGTTTTTACTGATAACTAATATGTGTGTCTTCTTACAGTTTACCTTCATACCATATATGTTATCCTCATACGTCATACCATATCTGTTGCATGCAGTCTCTACACAGTCCATAAGTCTCTTAAGTCCTTCAGCAGTATCTGCTACAAGAACGGTATCATCAGCATATCTTAGATTATTTAATATTTCTCAGTTTATTATAACTCCATCTTCGATATTGTCCAATGCATCTTTAAATAGATGTTCTGAGTACATGTTGAATAGGAAGGGCGACAGTATACGCGAATGAATTGAGTAACGAGTCGTCACTGAACTAAAAAGGGGTACAAAAAACAACATTTTTTTGAAAATTTATTAGAAATTTAAAAAAAATGTACAAAATGTCGAAATTTTACACAAATTATTTGAAAAAGATTAAATTTTACTATAAAAATAATTTTGACAATCTACCATCTCCGGGGGCGGCTGTACCGGTTTTTGAAAATTTTCTACAAATTCGCCGAAAACTCGGACAGTTTTCGTCGCACGGATCTGACACCGGCACCGGCGTGTCCGGGACGTTGCGACACGTCCGACCGTCACCTCACTTTTCGACATTTTTGCTTAATTTTTGCGCAACAGCCAAAAAACTAACATTTTTTTGCAGAAATTTCGTCCATCTTTGGACGCCCAAGTGACGCGATCCGGAAGTCGTATCGAAAATTGCCGTACGTGGGATTGTTTGTCTGTTTTTTGCTACAAGAATCTCATGCACCGACCCTCTAGGATTAAGGGGGCCGCCGGAGGCGGCCCTTTAGTGGGGGGACCCGGATTCGCAGAAAAATGGGAATAACGCGCAGCGTAAAAGTCGCGCAGCGACGAGAGTCGTGTCTGAGGACGCGTCTCAAAGTTTTCTACCGGAATCCTTGCGTCAATTCCATTTTCCGTGGGCATCTTCGCCGTGACCTCCGTAAAAGTGGTGTTTTTTTGTGTGCAAAATTTTGGGGTCCGTGTGGGGAAGCGTTCGTCCTGAATCGCCAACTTACGACGGAATCCTAAATTTCCATCGATTCTGAGACGACTGACGTGTGGCGTTTCCCGAATTTCACCTGGGGACCGCACCACGAGCGATTTTTAAAAGGTCAAATTCCAGATTTTTATGCCGCCGGAGGCGGCAGATCTTGGCACATTTTGACCGCGCGTCTTTGACGGTTTAGCCGGGAACGTCCGTCCGTACGTTGCGTATCCCCGAGTTTCGTCCTCCGGCCTGCCGCGCCCCTCCCGGGGGGCCAAAACCACCCGAAAATCGTGGTTTTTGCGGAAACGGCCAGACGGAAGCGGCGGCGGTTGCGCAAAACGGCACTGCACATTTTGCCGGTGTAGAACCGAGATCTCCGTCGAGCGGCGCCGTTTGTGCGACTCGACTCCCTCTGGTTCGGACGCACCAGCCCCAAAACTGAAATCACGTTATTTTGACCTTTCCGGCGCATTTTTCGCCAAATCTCGAAAATTCTTCCCGGACGCTTTAGCTGCCGCCGCGCCACGTTTTTGGAGCCCTCGCTCGCCGTCCTGCGACGTCCCGTTCACCTGGTGCAAGAGAAAATGAAACTTTTTTTTTGCAAATTTCGTCATCACTTCCGAGGCCGCCCCGCACTTATTTGACGGGGTCCAGGTGGCAGTTCGGGTTCGTTCTCTTCAGAACTCTTCAGAATTTTTTACACTGGAACCACTTTTTGCGAATCCGCGGCAGTTTAAAGTGGAAAAAGCGCAAAAAGTGAAAAAAACCAGAGGTGCGTTTTTGTGGTACCTAGCGCGTCCGAACCAATTGACGGATCGGAACGGGACCGGTGCCGTTCGATCGGGCATAGACCCTATTTGTCCGTTTGAGAGTTTAATCGCGATTGCGTCGAAGATGGCGTCGTGACGCCATAAAAACTACGATTTTTGGACGTACCGGAAAAGACCCAAGGAACCGGCAACTCGAGGTCTACGGGAACGGTTTCACGCGATTCCCGCAGGGAATCGATCGTTTCATCTTTTCCTGCAAGCGGCATCGCGCTGCGTCGTCCACGACCGTCGCGACGCCCGCCCAAACTCGCCCTATTGCAGAAAACAAGTGACGTGAGTAAAACGGCTATATTTTTGCAGCGCCCCGATGAAAGTTTTTCATTTTCCCGTGGATTGTGGAATGGTCTTTTGGCTTTCGGCAGCCATAATTGGACGTCGCGGAATCGCGTCGCGACCCTCACTTATAACTGTTAATCTGCACGGACAAAAACTGGAATGTCGATTTGTGACACCGGGATGTCGCTTTTTTGAAATTTCAAGTTGAGCGGCGCGTGGGCCTCGTCGAGACGAGCATTTTGGTACCGGCGCCGCGTCGCTGCGACCACGGAGTCGTCCGCCACACATCGAAATGTATCGGTCCAAACGGCGAAATTCTCGCCGGAAGGTGGGGTCAGTCTGCCCGCCGCAGTTTCGCCGTTTCCGGTCGCAGTGTCTCGAAACTGCACGCGTTCGATTCGGGAAGGACGCCCGCGCCTCCCTTACATTTACCGGTTCGCGATCCGAGCCTTCCCCGTCGAGCCGCCGACGTCTGAAAATACCACTTTTTTTTTGCATGGTTTTTTCACCATTACCTCCTGGCCGCCCGGCCGAATCCGACTTTTGCGGCACGGGGCGATGCAGCCCGCCGATACGCGCATTTCGGTACCACTCGCGGCTTCCTGCGCCGCCCCCTTCACCCGGTGCTCGCCGAAATGTCGAAAAAAAAGCCGCATCCACCTTTTTGGCCGCCAATCTGCGAGTTTGACGGTCAGCGGCGATAGTTTGGGTTCACATCGTGCAGGATAGACGCGGGAATCGAGGAAACCGAGCCGCACCTCCGTACGGCCCTCCGGGCCGGAAATACCTCCATAAATGTGCCGGCTGCACTGTAAAAGAAAACTTTCAAGTTTACCGCCGTCTGCGTTCAACGCGCCGCGGAGATTCGCGATTATTCGCAGTATAGTCGAGTTTTCTATATACGCGTGCTTTAATGATATTAAGGAAAGCTTTTAGGATGTGACTCATCAAGCTGATTATTCTGTAATCGGAGCTATTAGTTGCGTTCGCCTTTTTGGGAAGCGCAATGAATGTCATTTGATCACCTGTGTAAATTCTGTTGAAGAGGTTGGTCAGCAGTTTAATCTGTTGTGGGTCCAGTAGTTTGAGGACTTCTCCATGATTCTGGTCTGTCCTAGGATATTTGTTGCTTTTTAGTCGTTTGATTCTAGTTCCTCCTGTGTGAACAATGTTATTTGTATTGTACCGAACTTATGGATATGTATAATTACTCTTTTATGCAGAGGCGGTGATGGCCCAGTAGTCAAGGTGTCAAGACTTCCTGGACGTGGTAAAAATAAGCCGTCGTTCGCCTGTAGATGGCTCTGGCAAAGTCATCACAGTAAAAATCTGCCTCCAAACCTCCGAACAGTGGCTCGCCAACCACGTTAAAAACTGTAAGGGTTCCCTATACGTGTGCCTAACATCAAGACACCAAGCACAAGTGTAGGGAGGAGGTCTAGGTCATACTAGGACTGTAGCACCATTAAGAAGAAGAATTATTGTTCTCTTTGTGTTTATACGTTGTACAGCATCATACGCTAAATAAATAAATAACTTCTTCCTGTGTGACGATAAGCCCTTCCTCGCCGACCTTAGGTTTGGGCATGTTATCGACGTTTTCGTCTCCGAAAAGTTCTTCCATGTACTGGTTCCATCCCTTTTTTCCAGAGTTTCCAGAGTTTTTTCCTCTCTGGCCTGGTCTAATTTGGTCTCGTCTGTTCTACTTAGGCATTATCTGGTCTTGTCCAAAATAAATTTTTGTGTTTGTTTTCTTTTTAGATGGAATATTTATGCCGAAAGGAACAACGATTACGGTCGTCCTTTACGCCTTGCACCGCCTGGAACAGTATTTCCCAAATCCGGACAAGTTCGACCCGGACCGTTTCTTGCCGGAGAATTCAGTCGGCAGACATGCCTACAGCTACATTCCGTTCAGTGCAGGACCTCGCAATTGCATCGGTAATGGACAATTTAGTTTGATAGCTATTTTATTTTCGGCGTAACAAATCGAAATGTTAAGGTTACATCAAGGTCAAGATCTATGTGTTGATCGTATGTTAATCGCGTTGATCTTTGATCGCAGGAAATAGTTTGTGTGGAATCGGTGTGATCGCGTTTATGGTTTGTAGTGGAATAAATGTAGGCGAGTTGCTGAATGCGAAATTAA